>OY282480.1:15140200-16465812 GCA_958295575.1 Leucania comma
GTAAAATTTTGGTCGTATTAATCCCGCGAAGGGTCGATTCGGTACATGAAACACTATCGATTTATAAAGATAAAATTAAAAAATAAAGTACTTTTTTCTAAAATTCTAATTAATATACGCATGTACGAAATTAATTTTCTTTCGTATGATTTAATTTTAATGAAACAAATTTCAATTTATCTAATTATAAATATCAAAAACTTACCGAAGCCTTTTGATACCATGTATAAGTATTATGGAGCAAAGCCGAGGAAGCTAGCTCGAAATGTCCACCTAGGACGTACTGTGTAAAGAGAACTGAATGATAATCCACCCTAGCCATTGCCGCGATGTCGTGATTCAACCCCCTGTACTAGCTAATGCCAGACACGGAGACTAATTAGAATTTGGTGACACGCCCTGCCTAGGGAAGTCATTTGCAAACTTTGTACCGATTGCATAAACATTTACGAAACATTTTATTTTTTATTTCTTTTATTTTATGTTTCGCAACTATCACACAACGTCGCCTCTAGTCTCAAGCGAAACAGAGCTTGTGTTATGAGTACTAGACAACTGATAAACATACATAGATGTTTCTAAATACATACATATATTATTCTAGATAAATTACACCCAGAAATAGAAAGAAAAAAAAACTGATGATCGTGCTCATCACATAAACATTTGTCCTGGGTGGGAATCGAACCCACGATCTCCGGCATAGCAGTCAGGGCCACTAACCACTAGACCAACAGCCCAGTCAAATTTTCTAAAACATTAGATTTGATTTTTACTGATAGAGATGACACAGAATACGAAAAATCTTGAAAATATAATCACGGAAGTAGGTAATGATGACCAACGAGGTATCGAAAAACGATTTGAACGAGTAACCATAACAAATATCAATAAAAATCTAACAATCACTAGAAAACATAACAGAAGAATTTGAATACAAAACATATCAAACATACATTACTCTGAAATAGAAAAGTCCTTGGCAGGCAAAGTCGTAAATTATACGTATATCCAACAATTTCATCGCAATGAAACATTGTATCCGTATTTAAATCTAAAATAAGCTCAACCCTGACGTAAACGACCATAGGGTCATTTTATGGGCGATTAAAACGAGTGCTTTTAATTTATTTCCCATTCATAACTTGAGAATTAGCCATATAAAATGTTATGGCTAAGGATGGTTTACGGGCTGCACAATATTTTCTATCTCCGAACGTAATTCTCATTATCAATGTTGTATGTGAGATTTTTACAAGTTTTTATTTAGTTACCAGACCGATATTTGTCTGTGATCAAATCTTGCAAATTAAATTTGATCCACTTCCCGGTTACCGATTGAGCGGAAATTTTACATGCATGTGTAAATCGCATGACAATGCAATTTTATGATGACGTGGAGCTGATCTGATGATAAAACCGGAAGGTGCCCATAGTAATTCCGTAGTTAAACGACACAACTCTATCGAGTTTGGATTCGTTTGATCCATCTTGACGAGTACTTAGGTGCTAGAAGGTAGCCAGGGTCTGATGACGGAGCTGGAAGATGGCCATAGGAACTCGGTAATAAGCGCAATAAAATAACCCTATCGTGTTTGAGCTTTTTGCAATGGTCTTGATGAGTATTAATTATTTAGGTATTTTACCACGCTATAAAAGATTGCTATGAAAAAAAAAATTTCATTGAAAACTTGTTTGAAGAAAGTTTTGCAGAAAAATCTCGCGTTTTGCATAAATTTGCGAAATGCTAAGAATGGTTCAGGCCGTTCGATACGTAATCGACATGCTATACCAAACAGCTCTTATGTCATTCACTATTGAGTCAAATTGCGTAAGTAAACACATAAATATATCTTAACAAATTGTGCGACAAGTTCATGGTTGCACTTTGTGCATAACATTTTAGAAGACAGTGCGATTATCTAACAAAGTAACAGGAATTTTGCAGATTGAAAACTGATATTGATTAAATAATCTTTAAAAGGTTTAATTTTTAGAATTTCTTAATGTTTCAATAAAATTTCTAATAAAAGTGCAATTCAATACTGAATACAAGGCAATATCAATAAAAATAACAAACTCATTATGTAGTAGCTTGCAGGTTTCGCGTGCTACAAGTAATATTATCCATATTTTTGCTCAGCATTGCTAGTTACCTTGTACTAGGCACATTATTAGACTGTGAATACTAATGCAATTTAGTTCATTCTTCGGTCAAAGTTCATTTAGTATCCGAGTGAGAACTATAGGCCATAAGACACTGCAGTACCGATTAGCGCTTTCAATGTTAAAGGCGATTTTTAAACCGCGTATTTTGGTTGAATTATCCATGTCTTCCGAATCTGGTTTACAGCCTAAAGCTACCGAATCAGTAATATCAGATATATCAACGAAATCGGATGATGATGTTGACGTAAGTAACATTAACGATGAACTTTTGCGTGGACCATAAACATGGGCCTTAAATACAAATTATTGTGAATAAAGATACAATCCAGCATTCCTCAGGCACGCAACGGTTTAATCGTTTGTTTACGCTTGCTTCGCTTAACTAAAAGTGCCTCGAATTATTTATAGTCGAATTACATGATCGTCCCCAATAAAGACCTATCAAACAATATGCAAATGTCTCTAGAATATTTAGTCGTAAATCCGCTCGGAGTTCTCAAACGTTTAGAAAACTAAGCAGTGTTTCATTTGCTGCCAGACATCGCTTGCGTGCTTGCGTATTTCTTTGTTTCTGAAGTAAATCAAAAAAATTAAGCAAAATGCTGAAGGCTATGATAAAACGCGCTCTTGACATCACAGAAGAAAAAGTGCTTATAAATAAGGCATTGCAGTGCTTGGATGTACGTTACCGCATTTTGCCGAGGTGTCAGTTGATGTTTATGTGTTTTTATTAATGTTTGTTGGTGTAATTTAGCAGAAAGACATAGGAGCATCGTCACGCGCGAAGCTAGGTGATGATGAAGCCCTGGAGTGGCTCAAACCGCGCGCGCTCATCAAACCTGATGATCAGGAGGATGTGCCCGAAGCAGTAAGAGTCACTTTCATATAAATTTAATGTAAATTTGTGAACAGATATTATAATATATTCTTCTGCCTGCCGTTGTCTCAATTAGGATCGGTGCTAAATTTTATTCTCTTTTCCTTGTTAGATACTGGTATCACTTTATCCTTAAACGCTCTTCGTTCAAATCAGCCTCGCAGATTTACAAATATAAAATTTAAAGGTCAAATATCAAAAGCTAGTGGCGCACGCGTACAGTGTACGAATACGTAATATAATCGAATGAACCCCTAGAGGACAATAAACTCTTATTGCCAACAACTGCCTCTGGCAAACCTTCATTTAATTTGTAATACGGGTAGTATACATTGCAATTAGTGTAATTTCATTGCAAAACTTGGTAAACCTATCTTGAATTTTTAACTAGTCACATCTGCCGATCTTCACAAGAAATGCAGGCGTGGGTTTACACTATACATACACTAGTTACAATAGTTTATCTTACAACAAGTTTTCCTCCTCTTCCTGAATTGGTAATTCAAACTTAAGAACTCATCAAACATTACTTGAATGCTTAAGTTTGACAAGATTCCAGGCTAATGTAGATTCTCAACCTCAAACCGTCAATTCAAAAACATGTCTATTATACATCGTTTAATTTTGGTTGTTTTGATCCCGTGGAGGGTCGATTTGGTACATGAAACACTATCGATTTGTAAAGATAAAATTAAAAAATAATGTACTTTTTTTTCTAAAAGTCGAGGTAATTACGAATTTACGAAATTATTATTTTTCATTTTCGTTCACAAATAAAATCAATTCTTTAAACTCCCCAAGGATCTTGAAGAAGAAGTTGGTCGTGTTCTGACCACGATCAACTCACAGTGGATAGCTGATGAAGTGGCATACCACTATGGTAAAGGAATGTTTGTGACGAAGCCCAAACCGACCTTCGGGAAGGCGTACCCGCTATATATATACCAAGGCACTGCTATACGCAAAGATTCTGAAGAAGCCAAGGCGCAAATAGCTGCTGGATACGGTAAGTGGTCATTTTCTGAAGCATTGTAGTGTAGCGACATCTATGGCCCAAAATAAGAACATAGCTATATCAGAGTTTTCCGCGCGATTAGAATATAGGTAAAAAGCAGTGCGAAAAAAACTACTAAGCAGTTACCCGAACTAGACAAAAAACCCACCTGGTTGGAGGATCCTCCCTTTTCACCTTTACGAGAATCTTTGTTCCGCATGCCTATATCAGAGTCCTATGATAATATTTTGCAGTATGAGAACTTAGTTCAAAGAAGATTCTAAGTTAGCAGCTTTTCTACTGAAATAGGCAGTTCGAAACTCGTAAAGTTTACGACTATACAGCTTAAAGTAATGAACAGCATGCTTTTATTTAACGACACGACAAATAGTAATTAAATGGAAACGGATGGGTACGTATTCACTTCCATTATAAACGAGAGAATATGGGTAACCTAACACTAAATTAAATTTGATAACACTCCAATCTCCAGGATGGACAAATCAATACTTAAACATTCTCAACTCACTTTATATAATTTTGATGAAATGAAGAGAAAAATAATTAAATTTTAATGACATCTCCAATGTAGATACTAGAAATACAATTTTTGATCGTATGTGGTAATTCGGTGGCAGTTCGAGATACAAATCGAGTTACAAAAGATCGCTTACAAATTTTATCAAATATTAGCTACACTATTACTGGTAAAAATGAATGCATGACTTCTATGGAATAGGCCACATTTTCAATAAAATACCTTTGTCTTGGTTAGTTACTAATATATCTGCAAGCTTGTTTTAAAACTGACCCGAGTACACTTCAAATCGTCTCCTTACAGGCATGGTTGGTTTTGATGACGCTGGACCGAAACGTGTGAAAGTCAAGAAAACTAAAACTGAGGAAGAGGAAGAAGAGGAACCAGAACCTGACCAACCTGCAACTGATGAGGCTAAAGCTGAAGGTATAATAGAATTTGTACTAATAGTATAGCTGCAGGGCTTGCAATACACAAGTGAATATCAAGAGGCTCATATGTCAATGTGATAAAGCAGATTATAATGCAATCATAGACACATAGTGGTAAAACGTAATAACTGTACCTATAACACATTGTTGGCAAATAATCAGCCGATAATATTCCCACTATTAGAAACATACTCATTATTATGTAAAACTGGTTAGGGTTTTGGACAAGCAGACCATCATCATCATCATCATCATTTCAGCCAAAAGACGTCCACTGTTGGACATAGGCCTCCGCCAAGCAGACCATAAGTATATCTAAACAATAACAGTCTTTAACACAGACTTTTCAAACAAAGAGGGAGAGCTTTGATCCATTACTATTTATTATTCATTCATAAATTTAACAACACTAGCCCAAAAAATCTAACTACGAGTTAGTAACGTAACTTACACAAATAAACGAAATTACATTCAAAAGACAGACACATTATGAACAGCAAGGTTTCCCTTGTAAAACATTTCACAAAATGTCACAGTATTGGGGCAAATACTTGTTCAGATAGTGCTTTCAACTTCAATATACTCGTAGTAAGAAATTCAATATTCTTTTCTTTAACATACATTTACTCACACATCGAATTTTTTGTTTTGTAAATGTTTAACATATCGAAATGTTTCTCTCATTAATCTGTCTGATTTGAGTAAATAAATATTGTAGCGAGCACATGTTTTTTTAAACACATTAGAAACACACTATGTACCAAAATTTACAAACATTCGTATTGCTACTGCTCATTCCCGTGGGTTTTATCACCTTGACAAATTGTACAACTGTTATATGAATAGAATCTTAGTAATATACTCTGTTTACTAATCTTTATACAATTTAGTAAGAGAGAATTTCCGGTTTGTTTCTCATCGTCTATTAGATCATTTGGATGAAATTGCTTAGCACACACAGTCATCATTTTATTAATGGGTTTAAAGAGGAAATATCAGGCTTGGAAGCAATGGATGCGTCGTAGGCCTTGATTATAAGTTAAAGAACACTGTTTCATTTATCTTTTGCCTAGCCTCTTTCCGACTGTATTCCTGTTCCAGCTAAGCTGACCCCAAGTCGTCTTGCAGTTTTACCGGTTAAATCTTTTTACTCTTCCTTCGAGTCGCTGGTTAGCTTTGGTTTATTCTTTGGGTCCTTAATTGCAATGTTAGTGGCATTCATCGGTTCTCTACAGTGTATGTGATATTTGAGCAGTTGAGGTTGTGCAATATGTGTATTCTGTTCTTGACTTGGGCACTGCACTCACATTAGGTATCAGACGGGTCAACCTTAGCTGAATAAGTATCATCAGCTGAATTGTCAGTATTTAATAACGAACGACTGCTTATCTATCTTATTTATTTATTCATTTATGTACATGCAAGGAAACAAGAAAAGTACAAAGAAAATGTTTATTCCTTTAGTGTTTTTCCAATAGACTTTTTCCGAGAGGATGACGCAAATGATGTTATATTTTTTTGATATTATAGCTACTGTATTAGTACTTAAGTGTTATGATAGTATCGTTATAAAAAGAAGAAACTGAGTCTTCTCAACTCTAATAAATAACAAGCCACTTTGAGCCACTTTGACGTCTTGTGTTTCTCCTATTCACAACACAAATGTACCGATCTTCCTATGATAAATAATTGTAACTGTTTTCGGCTTACCCAAATGTCAATGCCCTAATACAAAGGGTTACAAACCCTTTGTTGACATTTGACACGATAATACATTGTATTCGACATATTCATAACGATTCTGATTCCAAATTCGGTTTAGAGTACCCACCCATTGCATCAATTTTACTGAATAGTGTTGCTCTTTACTCCGTACGCAGTGCACTTATTTTTCGCGAGTAGACTATTATCTATATATACAAAACAAAGTCATGTTAGTTACACTATATATATTTATAACTCAAGAACGGCTGAACCGATTTGGCTGAAAATTGGTGGGAATGTAACTTAGAACCAGTAGACGGAGTAGGATAATTTTTATTCCGTTAAATAAAATTAAAAAAATCGAAACCTGCTCATTTATTATTACAGGGTAGAATAGGGAAATATTGTCGTAAGATCTTTGTAAAGTTGGCGTTTCCCTGGAATTGGAACTATAAATCATTATTTATCCATTTCCATGTTTAAAAAATCTATCCCATTTAACAAGTTAATAAGGGGATTAACTAGTTAATCTGCAGATTATCTGATCGAATCCGTTAAAGTGCAAAAACTATAATTTGCAAACTAACGGCCAAGCATACGGTTTAGCTATAAAACAGGTTCTTCATTTGACTAAAACATGCGAATTCTTTGTAATTATTAAATTTCCTGAAGCCTTCGTGGTTACTTTTTTTATAACCTCCCAGAGATAAAGTAGTGTTGATTTAAGTGAAATTTCACACCTTAAAAGATAATGGGTGTGCGGACACCGGTGACCTCTCGGGGCTTGACAGTTTAACGGAGTGTACCCACCAATTCGCAGATTACCTAGTTAATGTGCATATTAACGTCTTCCGCACTTTAATGGTAACACGTATACTAATATTATATAGCTAAAGAGTTTGTTTTTACTAGCGCGTTCAAAGTAAAAAAGTCTCTGAATCTACTGGTTCGATACAAAAAATTCTTATTTTTAATTGAATAATACTATAGGGCTAGACTATATGACATCACGCTACAACCAATAGAAGCGAAGAAGTAGCTAAAGACGTGGGTAAAACCGCGGGAGAAAACCACTAACATTACAATCGATTGCAACTTGAAATCAAATTCAATGTGCCACAATACTTAGTAGTAGTTATTCCAGCAAAACCTTCTTGAAACCCTTCTTGACATAAAAAAGAAAGAAAGAAAAAAAAGAAAGAAAAACATTTCACACGCGAAACACGACATCACAACAACACGACATTACGTAGAAATTGAACTCTCATTTAACACTCTTTACTTCAGACGACCATGCAGCAGAGGAAGAGAAACCAGCACAACCAGAACCTGAAAAAGCAGCAGAAGAGCAAAAGCCTGCAGAGGAACAAGAAGCTGCAGAGCAAAAGGCAGAAGGGGAAGAAGGCGAGGAAGTACAAGAAGCAGAAGAAAGTAAGTTCAGTAGTCCGTTTCTTCCATCAGAATTTCATTGCCATCAACTTAAATATCGACTTTAAGTATCTGTTCTTAAAATTGATTTATAACTGACCCTTTGTATTAAATAGTTCTAAAAAGTATGAGTTGCAATAGAATTTTAACATTGTCATTATATGACAGAGTTTGGTATTCCAAAATTGGGCAATTGTCTCGAATTTAAGTTGTGGCATTTGACGCTACTCAAGAACCAAAACTTTATCGATAAAATAGTATTTAGAGTACATATAAGTATTTCGAAACTAATAATTCACTAAAAAAAGTATTAAAACCTTTCAATGTTTATGCTACGTCAATTTGGACGTTATTAAGTTTGTATCAGAATTTTCAGCCAGATCGAACTGAAGTATCAGTGAAATTATGATTAGATTTGAACCTTTGATGGTGCTAAGGTATTTAGTTATCCTCTTGACTTAATTCCATTATCGCGGTTTGTATAAAAATACCCTCCCTACGTTTATACCTCTAGTATAACGTGCCGACACCGTCATAGTTCCGTTGTTAGAGAGAGATAGTGCTCTTTAACACAATTAGTAGCAGGAATAGAATAGAATAAAACTTGATTGCACACCAAAATGCAACACTACGTAGTATGGGTACAATGTTACGGAGGACAATCATAACGAAAACCATCTGATATCCGAAATAAAAATTTTATCCGTTATCGAAACCGTTTCGGATAAACGTAGAGTCTAAATAACATAACAGGTTTTTGTTTGGGTAGACCGGTCAAACATATTATAAATTAGGCTAGAAATGAAACGCAAATCTTGTTCCTTTTTGTATTTTACGTTATATTTTTTCAATTGTAATGTCCTAAACCAATACTGTCCGAAACTAGCGGATAATCCGAAATAATACCTACAATATGATTCCTATATCTATAACATCGCTGATTAGTAGCACTATTCCTTTTACCAAAAGGACCCATGGCATTGACGTCATAACTCATAGTAGAGCGTTAAACCTCAACTTGCAAGGACTTCAAAATAAAACAGAGGCCTCACTATTACGTGTCAAAAATGTAAGGCGTGCGAGCGAAAAAAAAGGAAGCTATACACCCCATACAAAATTATTTTTAGTATATGGGAAACCTGAATATAGTTTGTTCAGAATCAGTAACTGAATCGATTCCAATAATTTTTACACCATGTTATACTTTCCCCCAAAAATATTTAACAAAATTTCACAAGTTGGACACCACCGACACTGAGGTCACGGTTACGGCAGGTTATAGCCGGCACTAGGCGCCAGCACACAGCTGGGTGTGGGAGCTAAACAACCCCTCAGTTGCCTGGATGGCTTGGTGACCATGTATTTGTGCGGAAAACCAGGTAACAACAAGTTTGCACATAGAAATTTTGCACATAAATACATTACATAAAAATGATAGACATATGTTTCGCTTATACTAAAAATAATGTTGTATAACTCCATTCCGTTAAAATTCAGCTTAGGTCGTCAAATGAATCGCGCTAAGAGCTTTTGGGCTTTTGAACGTTATATATGGATGAATGAGTTAAAAATGTCAAGCCAGTTTGAAACAGTTTTGCGCTTATTTCTACTTATTTGACAGTTCTATATTTAAGAATCAACAAGATCGGTTAGTCAAGAATTGCGTAATGGAAATATTATGTAAATTAGAGCAAAAGATTCCAGGATTGAGCACGAAGTTAATTTAAAAAGTTTTGCGTATACATTGCGTGTTTTCATGTTCTATTTACGATTCGTAAGTATTGATATTTCATGTAATGTTTTGCGGTTGTCATTAATATACGTTACAATACAATAAGCGTAAAGGTACGTTTAGACTACGACACTTTATACGGTGCACTCGGTGTGCATCGAGTGTCTCTGTATGAACACAAGTTTGCAATTTCAGGCACTCGTGTTCATTCAGAGATACTCGATGTATATGTTACCGGCAATCTATATAATCCAGGTATTCTATACAATACCGAATGTGCAGCCGGTAATGTGTGTAAAAGACGAGAGCAGGGAAGGAGGTGATGTAATTTTAGTACACCCCGACACGGACAGGTTAGGTTAGGGTTATTTTTTTATCACCACCTGAAAATAAAAGCCTTACTTTGAACCGTATTCTATACATTGCCTTGGTATTGTATAAAATACCGGATTATATAGATTGCCGATAACATTTACACTGAGCCTTAGAGAAGTTCAGCTAGAACCTTACCGATCCTCCACAGTCATAAGTATCTATTTTAAGTTAACATCATCATCGTCATTATCAAAATCATCATAAGCCTAAAGCAGAATAATTATGGACCTTTGTATTGAATGCCAACTTATAATTGTATTGTCCTCTTCACTGTATCTGATGGTAGCGAACCAAGCTAATTAGCTTTCCTTTCGTAAGCTCATTGACAAACTCATGTCCTGGTGCTACTGCTGGCTGGTAGAAGACCAGCCACATCGCAAATGTCATAGATAGTCGTATGAAACATCGAACCACTACACGTAAGGCATTATACCACCCTTACTTAATGGGCATCTCAGTCATGTGTAAAAATAAGTATGTTCAGCTAAGGAGTGGACTTCCCTGCCGGAGCCTGCTGGAGTGTGTTTCTTGATGGTCTTTAAGGTCAGGAGTGAATAGGTTACTTCTAGACAAGCGTGCTCTATCATCGACTTTATCGTTGCTTACCATAAAGTGAGATAGTGGTACGCGGGCCTAACAAATATTTAAATACAGCCGTTCGTAACTTAACAAGCCTATCGACCTTTATTCCGTGACATTTTCATAAACCTTTTTTTATTATGAATAGGCTCACGTTTGACCACCATCTCACCATATAGTAAGCAATGATGTGGCCAGCCACGAAACACGTACAGTTATGCCTAGAAGTAACCTGTACAGTTATGACTTAAAGACCTCTAGGTTGTAGCTATAAAGAAACACAGACTTTGGCAGGGAATTCTACTCTTAAGGGCGTAGATATGTGTCCACTCATATAGCCATACGCATAATAAATATATTCACAAAACGCTTTGGACATATAGGTGGGATGTCCAATCATGAGATGAATATGAACAACAATCGTTGTAAGGATCTTAAACGACAAACAGCTTAGTTCCAATCCAAATCAGAATGCGCAGGAGTGAATGATGTAGTGATATGAGCCAAGCTGCGCAATGGCAATGAAGCTATTGTACTCTCTTTAACTTCAGGGTCTTTATCAAAACAGCAAATATCTGTTCTATAAGACATTTGTAGTGGTTTTTTTTACAAGTCAGGCGTTTTGCATGATCCTATAATAATTTTAGAGTGTTAAAGCCCATGAAGCGCCTTATATTAATTCTATTAACAATTTCAATATTGGAATCGTACATCATATTACAAAATAAGATAGTATGGAATATAAATCATTATCAAAATACATACACACAATCATTCTGACAACATTTAATAATATAAACAAACAATCAACAGAAAAAAAAACTTTTTACAAAATAAATACAACCGACTTCAATGTAAAAAAAAACACCAAAACGTGCAAAATAACTTTAATTTCGGAAGTTGGTGTATATAAGTGTAATAGTTTAGCCTCTTCATTGTTAAACACCGACTTCCGAAATTAAAGTTATTTTAACTTTTTGGTGTTTTTTTTTACATTGAAGTCGGTTGTATTTTTTTTTTATAAAAAGTTTTTTATTTGAGACTTTTTAGCTATAGTACCCCTCAGCCGAACTTAAATAGATACCTTCCGCCATTGGTTCCATCATCAAATCATCATGATAATTCTAATTATACCAAACACGGCTAGGATAAACTGACTTATTTCAGAATTCCGTTTCTTACCTACCTTCCGGCTTCATCATCAGATCAGTTCTATGTATCCCTCCTTCCTTCAGTCAGTTACCGACTATATGTATAAACAAAACAATTTTACTTACGTTACGACAGTTCTGCTATGATTTTTTAAAGAGTTCCGATTTATATCTTCGAAGTTCATCATCAGATCAAAACAATATTTCTATGGGACTAATTCGGGAGTATAATCTTTCAATCAAAACAAAAATTTTCAAAATCGGTCCACAATTGACCGAGATATCGGTGAACATACATATAAAAACGACAATTCTGCTATGATTTTTTGAAGAGTTTCATTCTATATCTTTGAAGGTCATCATCAGATCAAAACGATATTTTTATGGGACCAATTCGGAATATAATCTTTCAATCAAAATAAAAATTTTCGAAGTCGGTCCACAATTGACCGAGATATCGGTGAACATACATCTTTTTCGAAGTTGCTTAAATTGGCAAAGAATTAGCAATTTCTCTTTTATATAATAAAATGATATAAAAACCATATAAATTCAGATCCCACCATTACAAATGTAAAAAGTAAAAATATTAAGTTACCAACTTTTAGTAACGTTCCACAAATTGAAAAAAATAATATTCTGTAATAAATAAACATGTATAGTTTTCCATTGGACCCTTCATAAAGAAAATCCCTGTAAAATCATGACATATTTAATTGAAAGAAAATCATGATCATAATTTATTTCTTTCAAGTACTTCTTGCACTTGTTTAGAAGAGGAAGAGGCCACTGAGGACCAGTTAATGGATGAGTCCATCCATATTAAGCCTCGCGTGAAGAAACTGGCCAACCAGTTCAACTTCTGCGAGCGAGCGGCGCTCACCTACAACTATCCTAGACGAGTAAGTTGCTCTTTTATTATTTCCTTTTTATTTATTTCTTCACTATACATTATTAGGCCCAGCAGGGCCGAAGCTTACTGGGCCAATGGTTATGTGAAAATGTCACCCAGGGCCCTGGGACGAAGGCGATGAATGGAACAGGGTAGGTTTTTAGTCAGTAAGAGTCTGACACTATTTCCGGCCCCACCCAAGGGCGGGATTCGTCATTGGATGATTTTACCTACTATAAAAAAAATACATTATTAGAAAGAAAGAACAAAAGAAAATCGTTTATTCGACCTCACAAATACAGTAAAATAAAATGAAAAATAGTAAGAGAAAAAACTAAATTGTCTCTGACAGTTCGTTCTTCGAAGCAAAATGTGTTGAAAAAACTCATCGAAACTAATATAGGACTGGGCAGACCATCTTAAATAACAGGTAGTCGTTCAAGAAATCAATGCAATTGACTGATTACATATTATAGTCAGTTATAAATTATGCTAGAATCACTGTGCAACTTCTCGAAAATAATTAATTCACAACAAAACGTTTTTTTTTCTCTTGACTCCTGGGACAGATTTTGGAGCACTTCGATTTACTAAGTAGTATTGGTGTAGGAACAAGATGCACTATGTGATCATCCTGGGCAGCACTTGGTCCAACTCCCAATACATACAACACAAAGATTGGCAATGTCCTTTAATATCCGGTTGGTTCATGACATTTGTGTCACAACAGCAAAACCGTGGAGGAGGGAGAGAAGCTTTTCTCCAGCAGAAGGCCAGTTAAGGCTGAAATAATAACAATTTTTTTTTGACCTCTACGTAGTCCAATCCGTTCATATAAAAAATATTGATTGGTAGTTTTTCCCAGTTCTTTCAGACTATTTCGCAAATTTTATTTTTTTCCAAAAAAAAATACCGTCACAAATAGCATTTTTTTTTTTTATTATTTGGTGTGATATGGTTGCACCGGCGTCGGAAAACAACTCTAGAGACCAGCGGGCCTCAAAACATCACATGAGCAATTCATCTAGAGCAAATCATATTCCGAATTTCTAGCAGATCATAAGCAATTCTTCTAATGTTCGTAAAATGGTTGCACAAATGAGTCGAATCATACTGAATTCACTGCATATCCTTATAAATATTGCTGTATAAAAAAAAATATGATTTATATTATGATTCTGCTAAAGTGGCCTTTTTAGCCCCCCAGGCACATACAGGACCTTTCCTCTGATATTTTTGTCTGGTCTAAAGCAATCGTCTCACTGCCTCCTTCTCTCTTTTCCACACGTTTTTCAGCTTTCTGCATACAAAGAGTTGCACAGATGCAAAGAAGCAAAGTTGGCGCATTGGTTGAGCGATTGGCTCTTACGCTGCGTTTCGCGGGTTCGATTCCCATACGAAACAATTATTTTTGTGGCCTACAGATAGTGTGTACCGGGTCTGGCTATCTTGTGTATGTGAGTTTATAATTTTTGTGAACGCACCTATGATACAGGAGCTAGTCCTAGTATGTTAATAAAAAAGAAACAGTAAATGTGAGTCAATCCTTTCAAAATCTACTCTCTTCCAGAAAAGAGAAAATCATCTTACTTCTTTTTTAAATAAGTTTTTTTTAGGATTTTCTACCCGAAGCGTGCCAAAACGATACGTAATCGTCTCAAAGTCTCCGCTGTCCGTTTGTCCGTCTGTCACCGGCTGTATCTCATAAACCATAAGAGATAGAGAGCTGAAATTTTCACAGCGTATTGTATTGTATATTATATATGATATGTGTATATTATATTGTAGCGTCAATAGAAACACAAATTGTGCTTTGTTCAATAACAAACAGACACAAACATTGTGCAATAACAAATAATAAAATTAAACTAAAGTTAGCGGGTACCCATACCAGAAGCGTTATTTGGTCAGCGTTTTTTTTTGCTACTAACTTAGCCAGTTTTTTTTTCATTCGGTCATTCGCTATTTAACTCAGCCGAAATTAGTAGGATATAAACAAAAGTCTGTTTAACAGGAAACGTTTCGAAGAAATGCGCATAAAGTTCTTTATGAGCTTTTCACTATACCTACATTATTATTGTGTGCGTTTTTCTGGCACCATTTTTTATATTATTTAAAGCTAAAATAGATATTGCTTAGGCATCGTTCACACCAAACGTATTGTCCGCCGCCGACTGTGATTACACTCACGGTACTGTCCAGTCTAACTACTACTGTCCGTGGACTCGTGTTGCAGTATGCATTTCACCAAGCCGACAGTACGCTATAGTGTTGAATGCATTACTTGCAGAAACGCTGCTTTTAGAAAACCTCATGGGTGTTCATGCTCATTTGTCGACTCGAAAAAAGAGAAATGAATACTGATCGAGTGACAAATAAATAAGTGTCCTACTTAAATACTGCGTAATTAATTAGGTACTATATTTGATAAAAGTATAATTAGATTTGTGTTGGGGCAGGAATCGAACCCCCGACCCTGTCTAAAAGGCGGTTACTGATCTGTTTCTTGATGTCTATTCTCATGGGTGCTCGGCACCCACTGTTTATTTCTCATGAGAGCTCGAGCCCCATGTATACAAACGAGTAGGCTTGCTATCCGTAGTACAATATAATCGGGCACCTAGAGTCGACGACAATGCACTAAATAATAGCGTATAACCGGTTCAGCGTGAACGAGAAGTTAATATAAGTATATGGAAAAGCGGTAAACTGCGTAACGCGAGCTGACAGTCGGCGGCCGAAAATACGTTGGTCTGAAAAATGCCTTATCGTTACAATTGCAGTATTATAGTAGTTACATTCTACTTTATAATGATGAAAATATATAATCTTATTTTTATTTGATTTTTCAGACTGTTGGCTTTCCTCTCTACTAATGTTGCACCTGATACGTTTAATCACAGAGTAAATTTAACCTTTTACAACTTTTTTTTTAAGTAGGAATTCATCTAATGACTTCTCCCGCTCTAGGGAACAGTGGGAAGGAAAGCATGTCAGACTACTATAATTCCTGACTAAAATCACGCCACTTGACCTTTGGGTTCTAGGACCACGAGTAAACATATCAAAAATCCTCCCATGGTCCTCGGCCCAATTGGCCGCCATTGCTGACATCTCTTTGAAGCGCGCGTGGAACACTTCACACTACACGCCGTCAACAACTCTGACTCGGTCCGGACGGTTACCGGACAGCTGGACGGCGAGCTATCCACTGTTACAACAACTACTTAACCACAACGCAGGTGCTGACCGAACACGGCAAGTTCGGTCCGTATCTGTACAAGATCCGTGCGGAGACGACGCCCGGGTGTCGCCACTGTGCGGACCGCCCGGTGGACACGGTGGAGCACACAGTCGAGGTGTGCCCCGCTTGGGAAGAGCAGCGCCGTGTCCTCGTGGGGGCGATCGGCGGCGATCTCTCGCGCCGGGGCTTGGTTCAAGCCATGCTCCGGAGCGAGGAGGAGTGGCAGGCGGTCGCCTCCTTCTGCGAAGCAGTAATGCTAGTAAAGGAGGAGGCCGACCGCCTTAGGCAAAGGCGGACACGCCGCCGCCGCCGCCGGGTTTCCGATCCCAATTTCCGGCCACCGTAGGCGCGGGCTCGCGGACGGTGGGCAATGGGTAGCTCGCTGTCCGTCCGTCCGGTAACAGACCGGTCCGAGCTCAGGTCGTCTACGGCGCGCACCGTTCCCGCGCGCCTCAAGGAGTTGTCAGCAAACTGTAGGGGTCCAGCAGGGCCGAAGCCTACTGGGGCCAAAGGTTATGTGAGACTGTCACCAAAGGCCCCAGGATAAAGGCAAGGAATGGAAAGGTAGGTTTTTAGTCAGTAAAAGTCTGACACTGTTTCCCGCCCCACCCAAGGGCGGGATTCGTCATTGGATGATTTTACCTACCCAAAAAAAAAAAAAAAAAAAAAAACTTAACCACAACCACAAACATCTCCAAACATTATTCCCGACACGTGTTCTAGTTACATGACCCTCTTTTTATCGTAAATAAATACGATACCTACGATTTTGTTTATTACAAGGGGGAAAATAACTACGCAACCACAGACTGTTTACTAATACGCATTATCTATATTTTTCATTTCCACGCCACTCACAGCGAAATCTTTTCTAATACTACGCCGCTTTTTTAATATATTCATTAAACCTTATCTCTTAACTTCATTTTCATTAGATAAGTTCCGAAATTACACACAAAAGATAGCATTTATCTCTAGTTAAACGGATTGAAATGCACACTGTGTATTTATTATTAACATACACTCGGCTATGTAGATAGAAATCTATCACACAAAAAACATTCACAAAAATACACTGACAATAATTGAAATCATAATTCGAGATAATTTAAATCCATCGCCATCGACTCAAGTACCTACCTATTGACTTTAGCATTCTGAATTTAAATTCGATTTTTAAGTGACCAAAAAAAAATGAGCTACAATAGAATTTGTACTTTGTTTTGTAAAGAATAGAGTCTATTGTTCGAAAATTTGATAATTATCTCGAATATTTTGAATTCAAATATGAACCACATTTAAGACTAGTTTATACTCACGGGTAATTAAAACCTCTTCACTACTTCATTACAGTAGCTATGGTACACCACAAACACAACAAACTCCTTTCTATTTTCAAATTAATTTTCCCAAATCTACTTCGAACCGGGAACTTCGTACTGTTTGTAGACGCGCGGCCGCCGCGCACGCTAGTCCACAAATACATCTGCACGAGACGTAATCTCTGTGTTTGTATGTAGTCGGTGGACACACAGACCGTCCCACCTCCCAGAGCCAACTATGGAGCTACGGCGCTGCAGTGCATCATCTTCGACTACTACCAGGAAGATTACGCCAGGAAATTGAAGGAAAAGGAGGAAGAAAAACCTAAAAGGGTAAAAACTATACTCCATATTCTTTTATTCCACATTTCTTTTTTTATTGTTATTGATTAGCTCGCTTTTTACCACTATCTCACCTGATGTTAAGCGATGATGTGGTCAACGATGGAGGACGTTTGCCTAGAAGTGACCTATTCACTCTTGACTTAAAGACCCCTAGGTTGTACACTTGAAAATAGCTATAAAAATAATGAAAATAAAAATCTCAAGTAAACCACAAATCATGAGCTACAGTTGTACATTAGAAAGAAAGAGGGATAGACCTATACAACCTATGTAGCTTCAACCTTTTAACAATTCAGTTTAGGTCGTCAAATGAATCGCGTTATGGGATCGTGGTTGGGCATCTAAATTAACGTCTTATATCTAAATAATTGGAAAGGTTTTGGAGTGGCGACCACGTACCGGTAGACGCAGCGTTGGAAGGCCTCCCATAAGGTGGACCAATGGCCTATTGTGGGTCGTGGAAATCCGATGGATGGGGGAAGTACATTACTGGTGGTTATGCCGACAATTGGGGGAGGCCTATGTCCAACAGTGGACGTTTTTCGCCTAAAATGATGATGATAATTATCTAAAATAATAATATGATTTAAAATTATAATTTATTATTTTACATCATCATTATTCACCTTTCATATAAATCATATATATTTTGTTCCCTTTAAACTATACGAATAATAGAAAATAAGAACAACAAGTAGTTTTCCACGATACGCTTACAACTACAAACTATTGGTATCAATAGTACATTTAAATAAATATTAGTTCAACGTCTGCTTGTGTATTTGCTCGTTCTGTTTATCTTATGTTGAATGCAGACCAGCGCAAGCGCACGATGCAAACTAATCAATTGTATAAAACTAAAGTAATACAAAAGTAGACCATTTTTATTTTTGGAAAACCAGCCCCTCTAGCCAAGCTATGATCGTTTCTTTAAACGTGAACGCTTGGAGTTGGCCACGCCCCCAATTCCTTTGTTCTGACCACGTCACTGAACATTAAGATGACGTCATCTTAATGCTACGTCAGAACAAAGGAATTGGGGGCGTGCCCAACTCCAAGTGTTCACGCTTAGCGAAACGATCGCAACTTGGCTATCTTGGCAGTATGTATAACGCAAAATACAAATGCGCCACATCGCTTTCTGTTGGGTAGGTAATCTCTCTCGTATCAATGTTTAGGCTGGCCTCACACATCCGGAATGGCTTTATGGATTCATAATGTAAATTCCGGCACCTCGTTCAACACAAATCTTAAAATTCAGATTGATCAGTAGTCTCGCGATTTTTTATTACAAGCTTTTATTTAGTTTGAGAGCAGTGGTGGCCGAGTGATAACGGCCCTGACTCACGAGTTGTAGGCCGCGGGTTCAAACCCAGCCAGGCGCATTACTTTGTGTAATTTATTACATCACCACGCTCTCAAAACTGTGAAAGAAAACATCGTGAGGAAACCGGCATGTCCTAGAACTAAAAATTCGAAGACATGTGACATCCACCAACGCGCACTGGGCCCGCGTGGTGGATAACGGCACATTCCCTCTCCTAGAGAGGAGGCCTGTGTCCCAGCAGTGGGGACATTAAAAAGGCTGGTGATGATGATTTAGATTCACCTGTCCCGTTTTGTCTGTGATCAAATCTTGTAAATTAAATTTGATCCACTTCCCTGTTACCGATTGAGCTGAAGTTTTGCATACATGTGTAAATCAGATGACAAGGCAAAATTATTATGACGCGGAGTTGATCTGATGATGGTACCGGTAGATGGCCATAGGAACTCGGTAATTAAACGACACAACCCCATCGAGTTTTGGTTCGTGTTATTCGTCTGGACGAATATTTTGGTGCTAGATAGTAACCAGGGTGTGATTAGGAGCACTGGCAGATAGCCATAGAAACATGACAAAAAAATAAAAATAAAACACCAGACAGCTGAAATCAAAACGATTTTCTCAAAAAAGGGTTAAGTTAAGAATATCATTTAGCAAGTTATTTTTACTTGTCACTATATTATGGATTTCTGTACACTTGCTTAGCTTAGATATTTCTATACACAATTCTGATAACCATTAAAATAACCCTATCGTGTTGGAACTTTTTGGAATGTCTTGATGAATATTAATTATATAGGTAGATATACACCGTTAAATTATAGTCGTTTTAATCCCGCGGAGGTTCGATTCGGTACATGAAACACTATCGATTTGTAAAAAAAAATTAAAAAATAAAGTACTTTCTGAATAGTACGAATTCAGAGAGCTCATCAGTCGCCGACGTCGTCGTTCTTACAGATCGATCTGAGTCATAACCTGTAAAAATCAGAGTATATGTAGAGCGTACTGATATTTGTATGGTATTCCAGTATTTCTGAATTAATAACATGAGTTAAGATTATGAATCTATTCCGAATATATGAGGCCAGCCTCAGTCCTCATTTCAATATTTAAGGTATCCACACTGTGTTCAGAAAACCCAACTCTTAAACTTTTTTTTTTTTTTATATTGTGCTGTTTCACAAGTTTGACCTTGACGAATTGCAGACACCAGCTAGCATTCACTGTTACCAATTGTTATGAGGAACCTCATCTTTATATTTTTATCTGTAACACAGCTGCGAAAGAAGAAGGCGAAACATGCAAAGACAGAGCAGCAGATACACGACGATAAACTGGCGCAGAGAATCCGGGAGGCGTGGGCCATCCTCGAGAGACTCGTCAACCAGAACATTTATGATGACATTGGTATGACAGTTTTTAGGGTTCTGTACTTGATGGGTGCCAGCAAAACCCTATTACTAAGCCTCCGCTATCCTTCTGTCCATCAGCTGGTTAAAATTTTCTCAGAATATGTATTTATATTGCCGTTGCAACAACAAATAAGTATTAAAGATATAAATTACTTTCTCGATTTTAATATTATAGTACGGAACCTTTCAACCGCCAGTCTGACTCTCACTTAGCCAGTTTTTAATACATCATATGATAACTCTGATTGGGACCGGGGCAGAGTTATCATGCCACGCCGAGGACGCTTACGGTATTTCGTAGCACTGCGTATTCAAATTACAAGTATTATTTTTTACCCCCATTTTAAAGCACAAGAAACATAAAATTGACTTATGTAGAGACGTAAGGAAGGATGATCCGTCATGTTTACACCTCAACTATCTTAATTTGAATGGTCTTTTTTTATATTTTTAAATTTTATATTTAATACTTACAGATTTGAGCCCCAGCGACCTGTCTTCTAATTTCCACTGAAACAAAATATAACACAACACTTTTCGCGTATTTCATACACATACATCACATCACGTTTCATCATTTTTTTTACATCGTATTTCTAAAATTCTTCGTTTCATTCCCAGCTCAAGATTATCGATACTGGGACGACCCATCGGACGAGTTCCGTGAAGGAATGGGCTCGTTGCTGCCCTTGTGGAAGTTCCAGTTCGATCCCATGAGGAGCCATGCTGTCTGCGATGTGCAGTGGAACCCTCACTATCAAGACTTGTTTGCCGTCGCTTATGGATCGTGTAAGTCGAAAATACAATAATATGTAGAAAAAGACAAAGACTTTTACTTGACAAAAACATAATAAGTTTCACCATAAACACGAAAAAAAAATGAAAATAAAACAGTTATTTAAAAAATATTAAAAAATAGTCTATGCCTCACGTTTGTTACAGTTGACCCTACATTAAAAGATTAAACTTTACCAATTTATAAGTCACCTTTAAACATACTCAAGCTGTTTTCAAATTCAAATTTTCAAAGTCACAGTCATTCACAATGGAAAGGCAAATATTTTCACTTGTCATTAATATATTTTCTATCAAAGAAGTTCAATGTCTATTTTTTCCAATACACTCGAAAACCCACTGTTATCCCTACCGCTTTTAAGCTCGCAATTTACTCTTTTCCGCACTAATGCGGAAAAGTGCTGGCACTGGCCACAATTTATTGGCTTATTATATCAGGCTATAATAAGTCAATAATTTGTGTCAGGCTAGGTGCTAAACGACCCTCACGAATTGCACTTCAACACTCATTTATTTATTTCTCAAAAACGTCGTTTGATACACGTGGAAATTTATCACAGCAACATTCGGCTCCACAACAACCTCGCCTACGATTTGGGCAAATTCCGCATCGGTCGCAATGACAAACTTTCTCCACTTGTATCAAAATGTACCTTATCTTGTTCCAACTTCATCGACGGGTTAACTCATGCATCCATATATAAATCATTTGTAACCTTCTCAAGCCCATTTGTCTCTCACATTGTCCCAAAACAGTTTCGCCTCACAATTTGAATAGGAAGCAATTGAGATGACGACGGTTGGTCAATATAGGTGCTGAATACCGGCACTCGAGTCCATTGGGAACGCCGTTTTGGCAACAATGAGAGCCGAAAGTGCCCGAAGATTGCCGATCTAACACGATTCTGCGTCGCAGGTTACTCCACATGCAAACATGTTGTATTTTTAGCTGTTCACTTTGTTTTTAATTTGTTGTTAATGAAGTGGGTACGTTTTTACACTCCTCTTAAATGTACACACTGTATACATTTAAGAGAGACTCGTTCTATTTAATGGAGACTGTCAACGCGTTTTATAATGGTAAATACACGATACCCTAAATAGAATCTCATCATCAATATTTTCTGAGCTACTCTAAAAATAATGCAAAATAATGTCCCATAAGAAATTGCTTTCTTGTAACAGATATGTTTCTGTTACAAGAAATAATTATGTTTTCTTAGTTATAGTTATATTCAATTTAATCAATATAATTGTGTTTTTTGCCATCCTTTTATTATTTTTTGTACAGAAAAACTTTTCAAAAGAAAATAACCGACTTCACTACAAAAAAAATACACTAAAACAATCAAAATAACTATAACTGTTTGTATTTAAATTGTGTCTGAAACATCGGCTTCTGAAATTATTAAAAATCAAAAAGTAATAAATGAATACAAAAGAATTAAAAAAACTAATAATAATAATTAACGCTGACGAGGAGAGTTCTGACATGGCTACTAACGTAAGTATCTACCCAGTACAATGGTAAACTGAGGAGTGATATGTATTTTTTTTTTATGGAAGGTAAAATCATCCAATGAAAAATCCCGCCCTTGGGCGGATCGGGAAGTAGTATCAGACTCTTACTGACTAAAAACCTTCCCCGTTCCTTTGTTGCCTATCATGCCAGGGCTGAGCCTTCCTCTCAGAAAACGGCCCTTGACCCCAGCAGGCTTTGGCCCTGCCTGCCTGCAGCTAGCAGGCTGGGCCTCTGCAGTTTGCTAACAGCTCCTTGAGGTGCACGGGAACAGGACGCGCCGTCGACGACTTGGGCTCGGTCCGGTCGGTTACCGGACGATCGGACAGCGTGCTACCCATTGCACGACGTCCGCAAGCCCGCGCCTACGGTGGCCGGAAATCGGGATCGGAATCCCGGCGGCGGCTGGGCCGAGAGCCTCGTTGCCTTGGCCTGATGCGGTCGGCCTCCTCCTTTGCTAGCATTACTGCTTCGCAGAAGGAGGCGACCGCCTGCCATCCCTCCTCACTCCGGAGCATGGCCTGAACCAAGGCCCGGAGGAGTGATATGTTGCGATATTTGGGAATATCGCAAGATGTCACCCGAACTTAAGCCACACTTACCACGTTTGCCAATGCATAACAAGAATAGGGCGCTGGCTGCTCTGTATTCGCTGTTGTCTTCCAAGATGGTATTTTCATCGAGAAGAAAGAAGCATCTACGGTCAAAAAGTAACACTTAATGAAGTAGAACTGATGAAGCAGACCAGCCCCCCTAGCCAAGTTACAATTGTTTCGTTTAGCGTGAACGCTTAGAGTTGGCCACGCCCCCAATTCCTTTGTTCTGACTACGTAACTGAGCGTTGAGATGACGTCAGAACAAAATAATTGGGGGCGTGGCCAACTCCAAGCGTTCACGCTAAACGAAACGATTGTAACTTGGCTTAAATTTTATCTGATTTTAAAAGAGTGATTTTGAAAGAATGATTTTAAAAGAGTGTCCATGGAGTTTCTTGCACGTTCTTTTCCATAGAGATCAACGCTTTGGAACGTGCCATTTAGCTTCACTTTTTTTGACTGACCGACATTTTGAATATGACAATGGTCTATTTGAAATAAATGAGTGTGATTTGATTTGATTTGATCTCCTTTTTTACCGTAGACGCTTGAGTTCTCGATGAAAATACCAAAATCACTATATGGTTGCTTAATATTTGAGGAGTTCTCTCAATTAGGTTCTTATGAATCCCATCATCAGAAATGAATTTAAAAAACTAATGTGACCGATCTGGAAGCATATCTATCATTATAAGTAAAATAAAAATGCAAATGGATCCATTGACGACCGAACCAAGGGCGTTTTTTATAATACGGGCTTTAGTCCAACAAAACGGTGGAGAGTTGTGGCACATTTTTCTCAATTGAATGTAACAGCTTGTCGAAAGCGTAATCATCTAATTGAGTGTAGTGGTTGAGGCGTTTCTACCACTAGAGGATAGCACTCATTCGAGAGCGACCGCTGACTGACGGGGTTCCGACGACAAAAGTGGTGGGGCATTAGTAAAGTTCAGTTCATATGACAATGCTACATAAAAAACAACTCTATAATCCCATTTTCTAAATGAATATTGGTTTTTTATGCAATACTAGAAAAGATAAGTATATATTTATTTTTTAAGTTTTATTTTATTACGATAACACTTTTACAGTCATTACGAATCTAACGACACCTCGTAAACTAAAGTCCATCGAGCCGTTCAGGCTGCAGAGCGTGCCAAACAATTATACATACATACATACCTACATACATACATACTCTCGAAAAACATAACCCTCCTTCTGGCGCAGTCGGGTCAAAAAGGAAGCAATGCTGTCGTATAAGAAAAAATAATACCTAGGTAATTTGACTTTGAAATAAATTTAACTTGTTTTAAAAGAACTTTTACAAAACATACGAAGAGCTTTTTTGAAATGACCTGTAGAGTTGGCATGACATTTTTTTAAACGGCTCTAATGGTCTGACTACACCACGAATATCTATGGACCACAGGCATAAGTTTTACCACAGTTTTGCTGGCTTAGGCCGGTCTCTACACCCGTGTTAAACTGTTATGTATGAGTTTTACCAACCACGCCCACGATATTCCATACCAAATATGCACTCGTAGTTCGGCACGGCGTTCCGTGTAGGAACAGAGAATGCACCTGTGTTTGCGCACACGCTAGCACTATAATATGTTCTGCGTACTTGGCTGATTTCTGTTGAGATTGGCCACCGTGATCGAAATTCGGTGGTGAGGATTACTCCGTATATAAACCGGCCGGCACGCTTAAAACTGGGGTAAAATCTGTACATGTGGTAGGTCCAACAATGGACCACAAACTTTTTTGAAAACGCCAGTTTTTAACGAAAAGAGCTTCTTGCAAAGCAATATGTAAATCAGACTCAGTTCTGTTATCTGCAATATTTCTTCAACAGTGGATTTCACGTGCCAGCAGAAGGTGGGTTGCCTGTGCCTGTACAGCATCAAGAACCCGGCGTACCCTGAGTACGCTGTGATCACGGAGTCGCCCGTCATCTGCCTTGACGTGTATAGGGAAATACCTTACCTGATTTGTGTTGGTAAGTAAAATCTACCTACTATAAATAAAAAAGTGTGACTGCCGCGCTACAACCGCGCTGTGGCCGCGCGACATTATGCAGTTATTATTTATTTATTTATTTATTTACACTTTATTGTACAACAAGATTATTGCACTATGCCAGAGGTTGTGGGTTCGATTCCAACCCAGTACAAATGTTCACGATCATTTTTTCTGTCTGGGTGTAATTTATCTACATATAATATGTATTTAGAATTATATAAGTATATGTTTATCAGTTGTCTAGTGCCCATAACACAAGGTCTGCTTAGCTTGGGAATATATTTTGCAGCTAATTTGAAGGCACCCTTACAATTAAAAAGCTGAAGAGTTCTTTTTTTCTTAGACCGCGCTAATCTAAAAATACTACTAAATAGTTCGAATTGAAGATTTTTTTTGGGTTGGATAACCCATTTATTGAGGAAGACTATCCAAGGCTATATAACATCACGCTACGACCAATAGGAGCGGAGATCAGAGACCAAAGATGCGGGTGAAACCACGGGGGACAGGTAGTGTGATTATAATCCGTAACAATAGAGTCAGAAATTATGGCTAAAATCACATCTGCCTGCATCTTTATATGAATTTATTTAGGTTGGATACATTTTTTTTTCTAATTACTTCGGTCACTCACCCCTTGAAGTAGTACCGGCGTGATATTTAGGAAGGGTTAGGGGTTTCATATAAATAAAGACTGGTCATGCTTAATGTGCAAAAGATTATTTTTTTAATATCGTACATCATGAGTACATTGGGCACAAAATTGTGCCCAATGGAAAACTAGGACAAGGAGGGCCGACCCCAAATAAATGGGAGAAGGTCTAGCCAGAAGAAGAGTGAGTTCAAACCCAGGCAGTCGATTTACTTTGTGTAATTTATTCTATCACCACTACTCTCAAAACGGTGAAGGAAAACATAGTAAGGGAACCGGCATGTCCTACAGCCAAAAAAACGGATGTGACATCCGCCACCCCGTACCGGCTCGCGTGATGGATTACGGCCGTAATCTCTATCAATCAATCTCAGTAAGTAGTAAATAGTCAGCCATTACCCTTTCCAGCCTTCTTTGACAAAATCCCTCCATCTTTTCTTGGTTTCCTCTAATCATCCACATTAATTACACACACATACACTAATATCATAAAGGCGAAGGTTGGTGAGTATGTGTTTGTGTATGTTTTTATACTTCTTCACACTCGATCGGCTGAACGGATTACGGGCTGATGGCTATACTATTTTCTGGGATACCACATAGGATACTTTATCCCGGGACTATGTTCTTTTAGGACGATTTTCCACATCCATGCAGGCGAAGCTGCTGACAGGCACTATACTACATCTGTTTAGGTAATTAACTAATCGTAAACAATCTTGATATATCCTTTTATTAAAAAAAATGTATAAAAGACATACAAAGATTATATAAGTATTTAAAAAAGATTATATAGATTATATAGAAAGATTATATAATATATAAGTATTTAAAATTTAATTACTTAATATCGGTTTAGGTAAATAACTACTTAACTGTAAAAATTTTCACATAACAGTTCTAGACAATTTTTAGATAAAAGAAATGTCAAGATTATTATTATTATGTACCTAATAAACAAATTGAGTTAGTTTCTCATACGTGGAGGTACACGTATGAGAAACTAACTCTATTTGTATATATTCAGTCGGCTGGCCTATAATTTTAAGTTTGCTTCAACTAATAAAGTTATTATAAATATTTAAATTGAAAGCAGGCAAAACCGATGAAACAACGGCTTTTTCATAAGTCATAGCTGTTCCCGTTATATAAAAGATATTCATATTTTATGGGAGTCAAAGTAAGAATTTATTGCACCTGACTCACGCATTGAGCTACGCCTCATATGAAACCATATGTTATCACTCTCTAAAAAGTATTTTCACATTTTGTAAAATAGGTGAACATAGTAATAAAATGCTTCCAAATGTTTGCAACAATTGCCAGAAAATTGAAAAGAAAATGGTGACAGACGCTGTCATCACTATCACTACATATTTAGTATAAAACAAAGTCGCTTCCCGCTGTCTGTCCTTATGTATGCTTAGATCTTTAAAACTTCGTAACGGATTTTGATGCGGTTTTTTAATAGATAGAGTGATTCAAGAAGAAAGTTTATATGTATAATACATGCATAATATTGCATTGCACCCGTGCAAAGCTGGGTCGAGTCGCTAGTTTTCAATAGTTACGAGTAAGTTGGCAAGAATAAAACTTCGCTATCGCTGTCTTGTGCTCGTATATAAAGCATCAAATGCTGCTACCTCTTTCATTTGCTCTTATACATAAGCTTTAATATACAGGCCTGGATCGTGTAAAACTAGTAAAGGCAGTAGAAACTTCGACCGAAGAAAATAATGATAGCATTAGGGTGTTTTTCCATCAGAGATATGCTATGCAGCTATGCTGCGAAGATGTGAAAGCTAACTTACGAAAGTAGGTATGTGACCTTCTCCACAGATGTCACAGAATAAGTAACAGTACCTACTACTGATGCTAAGCCATATAGCGAAAATGTATTATAAAGATGCGCCGCCGCCGCGAGGAAGAATGTAGATTTAGTGATGCGATGTATCACTAAATCTGCTTAACACAGTAGGAAAGGTATTCCACATATCCACACATTGCCAGCATCGCGTTGCAAAACTTTTGCTATTGGCATACCTACATGTAAGTCTGTAATTCATCGGAAAGATATTATTTTTTTATTTTGAAGTCTCGAGTTTGATCACTATCTATCCAGCTCCGTCGCTGGCTACATCATCGCTTACGATGATGTAGCCGGCGACGGAGCACGCTTGCCTAGAAGTACTAACCCTATTCAATCATTACTTATAGACCCCTAAGTTGTAGCTTTTCTAGCTACCAGGAAACACAGGCCAGGAATTCCACTCCTTAGGATTACGCACAATAAATGTGTTCCCAAAACGCTTTGTAGGAATGGCTAGAATGTCCACCATTTGCGCAACGCGGCTTACGTCTAGTGATCCCGATCCGACGATGAAATATATACTTGGTGGAATTAAATTTTACAATTCTAATGCTAATAAAAAAAAAATGACAGGCCAGCAACCCGGTGTCGATGCTCAAAACAAGACTTAGGAGTATTGACCCGACAATTGCATCATTGCTAATGACCTTCTTGGCTCGCTTCTCAATCGTCTCTAATTTATTTGTTGACATTCTGAATATTACTTATTCATCTCTTGCAGACATAATAATAATCGTTTATTTCAGGCAATAAAAATACCCATGATATAGAATAAAATAAACATGTAAAATACATTTAAAATCACGGAGGTATGTATCCAAAAAACATACAAGACCGCACAAAAAGAACCTAGCGTAATTGAACGCGATTCCATCAGTTCTAAGCTATATGGACCAATGACTGTGATTATAATCAAAGCATTTATTTCTAACTAGCTGTGCCCGCAACTTCGTTCGCGTGGACGACGAAACTTATCAATGAGTTTTTTGTCAATGACTTCTGTCCCGGTGCGGGCCTTTTGTGGCTAATTACAATAGAAACGGGTGACGTAACCTGCGACAAACTTATTTTTTGCGGTTGGTACAGTAATCGGGCTTAGGGATTTAACTGCAAAATTAAGTTTGTATTTTATTGTATATACTTTTCTGGGATAAAAAGTACCCAGTGTGGTGCCCAGGACATTAAAGAATTATTTATTTATTTATTTATATATTCTTTATTATACCAAGTTTCATCGTAATCGAACCGGTAGTTTTTGCGTGATGCCTGAACAAACAAACAGACAGACAGACAGACAGACAAAAATTTTTTTTATCACATTTTTGGGTACGGTGTCGGTCTAGTAACACATCATTTATTTTTTTGATATTTTCAATGTACAAAATTTTTACTTCTACAGATTTATTATAAGTATAGAAGATAAACCATTTACAGGCACTTCAGAATGATCAAGAAATCAGTCAAAAATTATGCTAATTGTGCATTCCAAAGCGTAGATGAAGAAAAATGTGCAAGAAACTCAATAGACACATTTTCAATCATGTTATGTAGTACAAATATCTTGGTTACAGGTTTTTTGTAACTAGGTACTGCTATGTGAGAAATTATTAGAATAGAGAAATGTTGCAGTAGTGACAAGAAACGTAGTAAACAAAAAAAAAAAACAAATTCTAAATATAGAAATTAAAATAAGCCACTGGCAGCTAAGAGATGACCAATCTCAACTGACAGCGCAGCGACCGTAGTAGATAACAAAAGCATCCATAGCAAGTTTGCAACACACTATGTTGGAAAAGCACCCTTAACATCGAATGTTTGTAAGTTCCCATACGTAATTTACGATATCTGTTTAATGTAACCGATTCCAAGAATAACCCTGTATTACTTTGTTGAGGTGATAAAAAACAGTTGTCAGATTAAAATAACTTCGCATTACTGTTTTACGCGATTTATAAAAAACATGCTGCGGTGATTTGTTTATCGTATCTCGTAATTTTAATCGATTTTGTTTATTGTTTCTCGTAATTTTAATCGATTATGTTTTGCCGATGACTCATTAGTTTTCTATGTTTTTGTTTATGTTCGAAATTTAAACTTTTTGGCCGGGAGAACGTTCTGTTTACTTTTTTTTTATTGTGAAATCATCTAATGGCTCATTCTCTGGGTGTAACGAGATGAAGTGTCATACTGTTAGGTACTGACTAAAACCCACCTTTTTTGAGGTATCGGCGGCGATCTCTCGCGCCGGGGCTTGGTTCAAGCCATGCTCCGGAGCGAGGAGGAGTGGCAGGCGGTCGCCTCCTTCTGCAATAGTAATGCTAGCAAAGGAGGAGGCTGACCGTATCAGGCAACGGCGCTCTCGCCACAGCCGCCGCCGTAATTCCGATCCAAATTTCCGGCCACCGTAGGCGCGGGCTTGCGGACGGCGGGCAATGGGTAGCTCACTGTCCGTTTGTCCGGTAACAGACCGGACCGAGCCCAAGTCGTTTACGGCGCGCACTGTTCCCGTGTGCCTCAAGGAGTTGTCAGCAAACCGTAGGGGCCCAGTAGGGTCGAGGCCTAGTCTGGGGCTCTGGGAAGGTATCTACTTTTTGGTGGTGGGTAAAATCATCCAATGACATCTCCCGCCCTTGGGCGGAGCGGGAGATAGTGTCAGACTCTTACTGACTAAAAACCCACCCCGTTCCTTCGTGGCCTTAGATTCCAGGGCCGGGCTTTCCTTTCGGAAGCAAACCCTTGGCCCCAGTAGGGAGGTGAGAAATCTTCAAATAAAGATTCCGTCCTCATTCAGGAAACCGTTAATATTTCGAATGCACAATATGTTATGTTGTCTGGTAGAAATTGTCCTGTGCAATAAGACCGCCTATTGTACACTTATTTTTTTATAAATGTTTATCCTTTGTACGGTGGTTACCTTACACCTTGTTTGTTACTGTTATGAGTACCGCGCCGCGACCCAGGTTAGGGAATTTGATTAAGTAAAACGATGTTTACTGTTATACGGATTTATTGGTACTAAAGAATTACGAGTAAATGATAAATGGAACGCGATGCACCGCGTCATGGGTGCAAGCGTCAGCGTTATTACTAAACAATACAAAATGTGCGGGTTTGCTCGTACATACTCCCTACAGGAGAAATTAACAAGACAAAATAATGGTTATCAGATAAAATTACATATTTGAAAACAATGTTTTAAGAAAATACAAAAAATAATAAACGTTATATAAAAATAATGTAGATACAATATAATGCGAAAAAGACTTGATGATAAAGTTAAGTATTGTCTCTAGCCGCATCATTAAACTTAACGAACGCAAATAGGTGACGTAGCTTTATTCACTCGCGCGCTATTGGAATTAGAAACACTGCTCTGATTGTTGTCATTTAACTCACAAACACTGTGGTAAAACACTCGGTCACCGAGAATCACGCACGGGTTGTCACTGTTGCTGTGAGTTGGAGGCGCAGGTGCACCCTGTGCTTGCGCCGGCGTTGGCGCGGTTGGCACGCTCCAGGCGCGCACGCGACGCCACACGTACACTAGTCCCGCTGTTGCCACGATGCCGACGATGATATATATCAGCGTGTAGTGGTGTATATCATGAACAGAAATGCTTTCAGCTAAAGCGACATTTTCTTTCATTATCTTAATTTTCTGGCCAAGTTCTGATAAGTCTATTTGATTCTGGTCAGTTTCAGAATCGTTCTTGGATATCATATGCGGGATCGTGATGTTGATAATATGATTTATCGGCGGTATCAGTGGAGTGTAAACATCAGGTTTAATGTTCAGTTGGCTAGACTGTTGTCTGTGTGCAATCAAAGTAAATGCTTGCGTTTTAATAATACACCCATTGTCTATAGCAACTAGACCCGCACCAGTCAGCTGATGACTGGCAACTTGATCCTCACACATTACACGTAAAGGGCATTGATCGCAACAAAAATAGATGTAGTTGTTAATTGTGTTACTTTCCAACCAGCTGTTTTTGCAGGGAGAGATCCTTGCCTTACACTCAAACTGTTCATTCTGACAGAAATCTTTATCCCCATTTAGATGATAAATAGGTCTTTGAATATGACACAGATATGCATCTGATATCAGACATGATGTTAATGTTTTCTCTGTCATAGTTAAGTAGGTATCCTTCTTCAAGTTTATGGCCACATAATCTGATATTGGTTGTATGTTAACCATGTCAGTTCCTTTGACTTGAGGTATGGAAAATATTTTGAATATCTCAAAAGCATCTCTACTGATAAGAGGAAGTCTGATTTCAAAGATAAGGTATTCTTTAGGTATAAGGTATTAGGATAGGTATTCTTTCAGCATCCTGGCCTTTACTTTGAGAAGCTTATATATTTTTCTTAAATCCATTTGCACATTGTCTATAGGCAAAGTCACGTCCTTAGGGATCTGAGTCGCGATGGTACTCAGCTGATCTTGCAATTGAACGGGAGTCAATAGGTGTAGATTGAACTGACCGTGATAAATGTCAGTGATAGTATCCAGCAAGGTGCTTTGTAATGACTTCAAGTTATGTAGCATGTTGCTCCCTATAATCGCTCCGAGAGTCAGCTCGTTTACAATGGACATGTTTTGTGCTTCAGATTGAAGTTGGTTTAGCGCCTTTTCAAGGGAAAAGATATGTTGGGAAACCATTTTATGTTGTCTGTTCATGGTTTGTTCTGTTCGATTGAGAAGATTATATTCAACCTCTATAATCGATGTTTGGTTTTTCCAGTAAGAGGTAATATGACGTTGGTTGTCGCGTAGTAACGTTATGTCCTTGCGATACTGTTCGGCGAATCTCGCATCTAATACCCCGAAGAGGCTATTCGCAAGATATCCGACACCGTCGATAAGACCGCGCCGGTGTCTAGCGTGCTGCTCGTTCGAGTGCTGACCGAGCAACATCTGGTTATAGTACTCAAGTTCACCGAAGCCTTGAACCAGTTGTAATAATATGATATCACAGTTCATAATAATACGTATTGTTTTGCATGATTGTTCTAGGGACTTCGTGTATTTGTTGAGAGCGGTTATGCCTTCCCAATAAGGTTGCATATCGTAGTAGATAATGAGCTTCCACTCGTCTCGTATAATTTGCATGTTAGATAATTTATCGAAATAAAGACTCTGATTAGGTCTAAATCTGGTTGATTGGAAATCACAGTATCCTCCTGTTACTATTGTCATGAAAAATAATATGGACGTAAATAATGTAGTTATGCTAACTCTCTTCGATTTCCTTTGAGGTTTTGTTTCTTTGCTGTTTGTTGTCAGCTCTTCCCGGCTTTCAGACGAGTTTGATGGATTTTGGTTTATAGGTAATATTGATATTTTGGTAATCGGTCTTTTAAGAATTCCATTCTTCGTTTTTAAGCTGACAACGCGAACGAATCCATCTGCTCCGGGATGTAGATCGACGACCCTACCCATTGACCATTTTCCAGGAGGTAAATTGTCATCGTGCAAAAGGACTACGTCGTTTAGGTTTATGTTTTCACGAGGCTGTCGCCATTTGCTTCTTGTTGTTAGTTGTGTTAGATACTCAGAGCGCCATCTTTTCCAGATGTCAGCGAAAATTCTCTGAGTTAACTGCCACCTAGTCCTCAAGTCCCTTTCTGTTTCAACTAGGGTAAGTGCTGAACCGCCTGTCAAAAAGTGAGATGGAGTTAAGTAGTCTAAATCCTCCGGATCTTCGGTGAGAGGACATAAAGGCCTAGAATTGAGGCATGCTTCGATTTGCGTGAGGACTGTTGACAACTCTTCGAAAGTCATCTTTTGCTCTCCGATAACTCTTCTAAAGTGGTGTTTAAAACTTTTGACTGCGGATTCCCAAAGACCCCCTGCGGAAGGCCAGATAGGTGCATTAAAATGCCACTTGATTTCCATATCTGTCAGTTCAGCCAAAAGTTCGTTGTTAAATATTTGTAGTATTTTCTGGTATTCTTGTTGGATTTGTTTATTGGCTCCGACAAAGTTTCGTCCATTGTCACTATAAATGTGTCTCGGAGTACCTCTACGTGCTGCCATTCTCCGTAAAGCAGCGATAAACGACGAGGTGCTAAGATCGGAAACTAGCTCTAGATGTACTGCTTTTGTAGACATGCAGACGAAAACAGCCACATATCCTTTAGTGGTTTTTATGCCACGGCCCTTGTTGGTTTTAAGGAGTAGGTGCCCAGTGAAATCTATTCCAGTGTGTTCAAACGGTCGCGATGGATTGCTCCTCGCTGCAGGTAAGTCACCCATGATTTGATTATGCTTGTCAGGACTTAGCTTTTTACATTTAACGCATAAGCGTATTTGTTTTTTCGTTGCTTCATTTCCGCCTACAATCCAATACTTTTGTCTAATGAATCCTGATGTTAAGCGGGCCCCGCCATGGAAAGTAAGCTTGTGTGCATATTCTATAAGAAGCTCTGTTAAACGTCCTCGTTGTGGAATAATTAAAGGATGTTGCATGTCTGCATGAATATGAGCGTGCCTTAACCTTCCCCCGACACGGAGAAGCCCAAAGTTATCAAGAAATGGATTTAGATTCAGTATTCTGCTTTTGTTGCTAAGCTTTCCTTTTACTCTTAAGCTTTTAATTTCTTCTTCAAACTCTTGCTGCTGTACTTGCTTTATGATCTTCATTTTGACTTTTCTTATTTCTTCTAGCGTAAGATAGGAAGTCTGCGGATTGTTTTGCTTGCTTGTTAAGAATCTATAAACCCATGCTAAAATGTGTACAACTTTGGTAAAAGAACTGTGACTTTTCAACAAGCTCATGATTATACTGTCGTCTTCTGTTTGTTTAATGACAGTGTTAACTTGCTTCTGGGGCTTGATTTCCAATGTCGTTGTGTAATTTATTTCTTCATTTTCTTCACCGGCTTTAAACGTTTGTAGCCAAGACGGCCCTTGCCACCATAAAGGATGTTGTATCAATTGCGGCATCGATAAGCCTCTACTTGCGCAGTCTGCAGGATTTTCGGCAGATTTGACATATCGCCAGCAGTCAGAAGGCATGATTTCCGTTATAAATCGTGTCCTGTTGGCAACAAAAGTTTGCCAACGGCCTGGATCTCCTTGCAGCCACCCCAGTACTGCTGTAGAGTCAATCCAGCCATAAATATCAATTTTGTAGTCAGTTAAAGAAGCCTTGACCTTAGCCATGAGTTTAGCTAATAAATGAGCGCCGCAAAGCTCCAATCGTGGCAACGATAGGTTTTTGTTAGCCGGGATTATTCTTGATTTTCCAGCCACCAATATGATGTGTGTTTGTTCATTATGAACTCTACAGTAAATAACGCAGGCATATGCCTTTGTTGACGAGTCACAGAAACCATGTAACTCGACTCTTTGCTCGGGTTTTGTGCCCAACCATCTTGGTATTTGAACCTGACTTATTTGATCGATATCCGCCTTAAGTTTATTCCATTCTTCAAAAATATCCTCAGGTATCTGCTCATCCCACTGAATTTGTGAAGTCCAAATTCGTTGAAATAAAATTTTGAGTTTTGTTGTTGTAGGTGTGAGCCACCCCAAGGGGTCAAAGAACTTGGAGATATCGGATAACACGGATCGTTTTGTAGCTTTGTTGCGTTTTGAATCAATTTTTGGCTCAAATGTAAAATTATCCTTGACAGGGTTCCAGCGAAGTCCTAATGTTTTATTAGACTCCGGCTGTCGAAAGCTTTTGCTTTGTTGTTGGCATGGAACTTCGTCGTGCAGTAAATGCGGATCATTAGAAGCCCATTTTCTCAGATTGAATCCCCCGCTTTTTAGGAGTTCAATTAAATCTTGTTGAAGTTGACGTGCTGCTGATATGCTGTGAGTACCATGGAGTAGGTCATCCATGTAGAATGACTCCTCAAGGACTTTAGACGCTTCTTGATAGTTAGAGCGTTCGTCGTTCGCCAGCTGTTTTAACGTCATCATTGCGAGGAAGGGAGCCGCTTTAGTCCCGTATGTGACCGTGGTCAGCTGATATTCTTGTAGTTTATCTCTGGGACTATCCCTCCACACGATTTTTTGCAGGCTCTGATCTTCACTGTGTATCAAAATTTGGCGGAACATCTTTTCGATGTCTGCGGAGAAGGCGATTTGATACTGCCTCCACTTAAGTATCAATGACTGAAGGTCCTGTTGCAGATTTGGACCCTTGTGCATCAGATCATTTAAACTTTGGCCACTTGATGTTTTTGATGAGGCGTTAAAAACGACTCGAAGTGAAGTAGTTGTAGACTCGTCACGTAGTACACAATGATGAGGCAAGAAACATTCGAGTTTCGTGTTACAAATAGCTGGTTTCATATGTCCTAACGCTAGGTACTCGTGTATAAATGTTTTATATTCTTTTGCGATGTTTTCGTTTTTAATTAATTTATGTTCTAAATGACCAAATTGTGCTATGGCCTTTGATTTCGAGTAGCCTAATTGTTCATGAAAATTTGTTTTTAGAGGGAGCCTTACTACATATCGTCCATCTAGCAGTCGGTTTGTTGTTGAGTTGTAAAATTGCATACACTCTTGATCATCTGATGAAAGCGAAGTGGACTCTGCAATTTCCTCCGTTTCCCAAAACTTTTGCAACTGGTCAACATCAAACTGTACGACATTGCATTGCAGTATGTTTACGTTGCCGCACAGGATCCACCCAAGCCGAGTCTGTTGAGCAATGGGTTTTGTTTGTTCAAGTCTGCAGATTCCCTCCATCATAATGTTTGAATATATGTCCGCGCCAAATAAAATGTCTACCGGACGACTGACGTAGAAGTCAGGATCTGCAAGTTCTATGTTTTCTAAGTAAGACCACGTGGGTTTTGCAAAGGTATAAGTTGGCAGATTCTTTGTTAAAGTTTTCATGATGAAAACGTCAGTATTAAAATGATATGACTCTCTTCTTGATGAGCAGTTTATGTTGATAATTCCTTTGCAGGCATTATCCTTGGCTCCTATACCAGTTATTACGCCCTTGCATCGTTGACGTGGAAGTCCCAACTGTTGCGCCGCATTTTCGGTGATGAGTGAAGTTTGGGAGCCCTGATCAATCAAAGCTCGCATGTTAAGATAAGATCCATCATATTTTTGGACCTTAATCACGGCTGTGGACAATAATGTTTCCGGTACATCACGTTGTCGAGCCACGTGAGTGCTAAGTTGCTGATTTTGCTCAGGCAAAGTACGGGAATTTCCAGCTTTAGGTAATGCTTGATTAGGCGATGTGTTAGCGGATTGCGCAAACGCATCGTGAAGTATCGTATTATGGCTTCCGTCGCACTTATGGCACCGTTTTATTGAAATGCATTCCTTGCCTTTGTGGCTGTAAAGACAATTTTCGCATAGCTTGTTGTCAACGACAAATTGTTTTTTGTCAATTAGGGACAATCCAAGATATTGTTTACAATGGAATAATCCATGTTCATTTTTGCATAATGGACAAGTTCGTTTATTGTGAAATTTTCCGTTCGATTTCGAAACGTTTTTATTACTCGAATATGATTGTTTCGAATTTCGATTGATATTTTTGTCATTTGAATTGTTATCCTTAGATGATTTTGGATTGGAATTTGAAGATTTCTGATCTTGTTTACGCCGCGATGACTCCATACTCGTAAACTTGGCTTCCAGGAAATTCAAAAAGTCTGATAAAATGGGCAGTTCACGAGGTTGCTTAAGAGATGCAATGTATTCTGAATGCGTGTTAGTATCTAATTTGTTCGACATCAAATAGCAAATTACTGGGTCCCACGTGCTTACATCGGCTCCCATATTCTTTATAGCATTAACACATTCGATGGTTGTATCGTGGATGCGCTTTAAATAATAGACTGAAGGTTGTTGCATGACCGGAAGGTTGGTAAGGGTATTCATGTGTGAGGTGAATATAAGCAGTTTGTTATTGTACCTATGATTAAGGATTTCCCAACAAGTTGAATAGTTTTCAGAGCTAATCTGAAGATGATGTATTAAACCTTCGGCTTCCCCTTTCAGTTTAGCTTTGAGGAACTGCATCTTTTGAGCTTGAGAGAGTGACGGATTGTTGTGGATGGCCTCCGTAAACAAGTCTTTAAAGGATACCCAGTGTTGATAATGGCCATTAAACGTAGGCACTTCCATCTTTGGTGTAGAATGTTCTTGGTGTGATACAGACCACAATTTGCTGTTCAGAGACTTCTTCATATTATTGTACGTCTTTTCATACGAGGTGAACTTGTCCTCATATGAATCATCTTGCCCGTCGAGTTCACCTTCCAACTCCCAGTGAAGCATGTCAATTGCTGACCACCTTGTTTCTAATGTTTTCAACGTATCTTGAAACTCCCATTTCTCAGTTATGTCATCGACGTTGATGTTCGCCACTGTTCGATAGAAAGCTTTAAAGTTGATAGTCTGCTTCTTCAGTAATTCATCCAACTTGCTGTTGGTGCCCTGAGACTTGAATTTAGGCGTTTCAAGAAAGGTTGTAGCCTCGCTCTCCTCGGGATTCCTGTTCTTAAGAGTCTCGTCCACGCCAGCCCTGGATGGGCCGGCTAACGGTGTTGCAGGTCTTAAAATAGACGGAGGTCCTGCACTTTTAATGGTTTCACGCGTCGAAAGATAGAAAGCATGAGTATGTTGGTAGTGGTTCAATGCAAAATACTCAATCGATTTGTTACTAAAAGGGTTCAACTGATCGTGATTAGATTGAAACTCCTGCCAGTAGGAGTCCAAAGTTTCCAATCTACGTTTGATGTAGTCAGGATTTTTGCGTTCCTGACCATCCTTCTTAAAGTTTGATAAAAGTTGGTTCATGGCCACCATGATTTGATTCTGGTTGGCCAGAAGATCCTCCATTGTTTGGCTCATATTGTTAGGTCAAGCAATAAAAAAGGAAAGATCTTACTTTGATGCTGCTGTATGGTGGATATGTTGATTGCGCTCAAGGCTGCTGTCTACTCCCTGAACTGCAACTCCACAGCTGTTGCTGATCCGGAACCACTCACACGAACTGATACAAAGTCCACTGATTGCTCGCGTTAATGATCCGGCTCGAAGGACCATAAAGATGTACGGTGGTTACCTTACACCTTGTTTGTTACTGTTATGAGTACCGCGCCGCGACCCAGGTTAGGGAATTTGATTAAGTAAAACGATGTTTACTGTTATACGGATTTATTGGTACTAAAGAATTACGAGTAAATGATAAATGGAACGCGATGCACCGCGTCATGGGTGCAAGCGTCAGCGTTATTACTAAACAATACAAAATGTGCGGGTTTGCTCGTACATCCTTTAATAAGTTAAGGTGTGCAATAAAGAAATAAATAAATAAACAAAGAAATGCAAATTCAGATGCATGTACTTAAATAATTACTGTTTTTGTACTAAGCAGAAAAGAGAAGGAAATTGACGTGAATCCAAAAAACAATTCTACCACGCTAAATATTCAATATATCTCACTAACCATCAAAGTTTACTATTTTTTTACAAATAACACTAGGTATTAATGCAGAAAGTTATTCAGAAAAGTCCACAAGTACCTACAACTAACCGTACCCTTGTCTAGCCGTAAAACTATGTCTTTGTTTATGAAAATGTCTGTTGATCCATTTCTTCCAACAATTTTGCAATTTAGGTCAAGGCCGGAGCGACCTTTTTATAGCAACGAACTGATATATCTTTCCGTATTTCCCAGGACTCTACGACGGCAACGTTTGTGTGTACAACGCTCAGTTATCACTGGAGTCGCAGTACCAGTACAAGTCTAACTCCGTGAGGGACAAACACAGCAACATTGTCTGGGAGGTGAGAGCATTCAACAATTATTAATGTCTCAGTAGGTAATAGCAAACAGGGGTAACCTTAGACGTTACGAGGCCGTGGGTGCAAGGCGAAGCCCTTGGCCGTTTTGCAAAGTGACTCTTATCTGACATTTCTTATATGTGAGAAATACAATTTATAAAGAAGAAGATCTTAAAAAAAATCATAAATACAACTACTTTAATAAACCTATAGTCTATTTGCATTAAGAAAATAGTAACTCATTAGTGATACTGCAAACTAAAGTATTCAAGTGTATGTAGTAGTAGCTTAGGTGAGTGATGTACTCATCATTAACATTAATGCAGCCCCGAAGCTTGAAGGCATCCTCCATTGCGGTCGTGAACAATTTCGAGGAAATGACGTCCCCCTGACTGACTCCACACCCCACTTCAGGAAGACAGGTTTCGAAGTCTGGTCCTGAAGTCGGACTGACATGGTGTCGTTTTCTTACAAACACTTCAGCACTTTGATGTACTGATAGTCAATCTGGTACCGTCGCCATCGGAAAGACTGTAGCACAGCCCAAGTTTAAGCGATCGAATCAAAGGCTTTCTCGTAGACTATAAATGCTAAGCAGAGAGACAGATTATAGTCTTCTGTATAACCTGCCGGATACTCCCGCAGCTTATGTGGTATACGGTGATGAAACCTTTTAGATACTTTTAGATAAATATAAACAATTTAAAAAATATGTCAAGTACCTAATTTTGTGAAAAAGAGAGAGAGTTTCCTGTGGACAATATTTGGGCTGTAATTTTTAGATTAGATTTCTTTCCCGAAAAATTCCTGATGCAAACTACTCATACTCGTAAGTCGTCATTTTTCCATCTCTCAAAGATCCGTTGGGGCCGTCGCCTAATTGACGGGGAGCCATCATTCTTCTCCATCTCCGGTGATGGTCGCGTGGTGCAGTGGGCCGTGATGCCAGGAGAGCTGCAAGCCACCACCATCATCACTCTGACTTCCAACGTGCCGCCCATTCCGGGACCTGATGGCACCATGCTCACTGTAAACAGTAAGTATCGGAATAAAATAACTAATAAAAAAGGAATGGCGTGCCTATACCACATATTCTAATGATTTGTCAAAAATGGAAAGAAGGAACACGAGATCGTAAAAGATGGAAAGAGAAAAAGAAGAAGTAAATAAAAAAAGCGTTTAATTTTACTAGTCCTGCACGTAAATGTAATTAGAAATTATTCCTTACAGATTAAAACTACTCGTAGATAAAAGCTCTGCCCCCGTATCCAAGTTACAATCGTTACGTTTAGCGTGAACGCTTGGAGTAGGCCACGCCCACAATTCCTTTGTTCTGACCACGTGACTGAGCGTTGCGATGACGTCAGAACAGGAATTGGGGGCGTGGCCAACTCCAAGCGTTCACGCTAAACGAAACGATTGTAACGGCTTAAATGTTATCTGATTTTAAAAGAGTGATTTTGAAATAATGATTTTAAAAGAGTGTCCATGGAGTTTCTTGCACGTTCTTTTCCATAGAGATCAACGCTTTGGAACGTGCCATTTATCTTCACTTTTTTTGACTGACCGACATTTTGACTATTCAAAAGGGCCTGTAAATGGTCTATTTGAAATAAATGAGTGTGATTTGATTTGATTTGATCTACTGTTCTGGTATCGGGAGGCTGTTATCATTACTTATGTTCAATTTTCCCCAAGAAAGAAACATGAGGGTTTGAATCGGTGCCTAGATTAAGGGCAGGTTTCTGAAAGTTGTTGTCCAACCCTACATGAAGATCAAATTTTGACAGGTTTTTAGGCTAGAGTTTGAGAAATACTCAACTTCAAATGATCAAATCAGAAATCGAGGGTTAGTCTAAGAGTGGCCGCGAAGCGCGGCTACAGCGCTGCCATCGCGCGACATTTTGCAGCTAATTTGAAGACGCCCTTACTAAAAAACTAAGTGCATAGTTAACTATTTACTCAACCCAATGTTCTACATCAGAATAAAGCTTTATCACAATAATCCATCTTCCATTACTTTAATAATACTGTTTCCCCAAACCCAGGTTGCGGCAGCTGCATCTGCTTCCACCCAGAGAAGACGGAGATCTTCATGGTGGGCACAGAAGACGGCATGATCCACACCTGCTCCCTGAAGTACAACAGGAACTACGTGCGGTCTATCCAGGGGCATCATATGCCCGTGTATAGGATCAACTATAACAAGTACAACAACAGCATCTATGCGTCCTGCTCCGGAGACTGGAGGGTTAAGATATGGGAGGATGGGAGGGAGTGAGTATTTGAGATTCTCTTTCATTACCTATTTACCTTTCTAAGGATCATACAGATAAAGAAATCATATAACACTGAATATATTGTTATTTAGTAGGATGTAGGTACATTGTACGTATATTTTTATATATTGTACACTGTAGCCTCGAATGTGATCTCACTCTGTCACTCACTGTTTTGCTGGGATAAAAAGCATGGTTGAGTTATACTCGCCTTTGAACATTAATTTCCAAATCACTGTACAATTTTTTTTTTTTTTGTGTATAATAAAGAATCAAAGAAAGGAGAAGAAGAAATCATGACAATAACCCTCGTTCTGGCGCAGTCGGGTAAAAAAAATAAGGTTACAGGTGACCCAAACCTATTTTCTTGTACGGTTATTTTAACTAGTGTTTGTGTAAGAGGCTGAATTAATATTAAGTTCGTTATCGGAAATCTTACTATGAAAAAAATCTATAAATGATACTTAATTATCTAGAATCGTTTTGAAAAATATATAATTTTAAACTTATACTTAGCGACAGTAATAAAAATAAACCGGCCAGGTACGAGTTGGACTCGCGCACGAAGGGATCCATACAGTCCGTAACAAAAAAAAACTGCAAAAAAAATAAAAATCGCCTTGGTCCTTTTTACCCCTTAAGACCCCAATTTTCTGACTGACTGATTCCCAACGTAATTACTATTATTAATTGTTTTTAGATAACATATAGGTATTTACCTTATAATGCCTAGCCTATAATTAAGAATAATTTAAAATCGAGTCAATAGTTTAAACTGTAAGGTAAGAAAGTTGTAAGTAATGATGATGATGAGGATGGAGAGGAAGAGAGAAGCCAAGGAAGAGATGGATAGATTGTGTGAGGAGTGATATGAGAGAACGGGTGACAGGACAGAGTGGAAGAAAAAAACGTGTAGCGCCGAATCCAAGTAATTTGGGATAAGGGCAGGAAGAAGAAGTTTAAGCTATAAGGTAGAATATTTGTAAATACATACCTACAATACATTAGATTAACAACAACCATTACTATCATACCTATTTGACTTTTACTTCAGTCTGGTGAAAAAGAATTCTGCTGGAGACACTGGACAGCCTTCCCAAATATTATATTCTCAATAGTTACCAAATCTTAGCTGGTAATTCAGAACTTGATTGAAGTTCTAATAATTTCTTTTTTTTTCCAGTGAACCCCTATTTATGTTTGAGCTGGGCTCCCCCGTGGGCGACGTGAAGTGGGCGCCCTACTCCAGCACCGTGTTCGCAGCTTGCACTGCTGATGGAAAGGTATTTACAATAATACAGCAGTATATTTGAGATAACCACCATCACGAGGAGTCAAGGAATGTGGTCGCTGTGACCGAAATCGGCTAGATAGCATCGACATCATTTACAAATGATTCCTTCCCCGCCTCGTCCTAACCGAATGTCTACCACGGCGGACAGCCAATTTCAGCTAAGTGCACAAGTCTATGCACAACACAGGGCCTATCACGAACTCTTAAGGACGGCCAACCCGAGGTACATTTTCATACAACCGCTCTTACGTGATTATAATGTTATTACACATCTTTCTCCAGATATTTTGGATAGGTACACAGATATCTTGTGGTCATTATCTAGGCTTCTATGCTAATTAACACATTTTGTGCAAAACTAATCCAGAAAATCTCTCTATCCTCTCAAAATCTGCTATTTTATGTGGACTTTGACCTTCGATATTGTACTTATACATAATATATTAAAAATATAAAAAAGCACGTCTAAAGAGGCCTTGCAAATTTAATCGAGATTCTGAATGACCACAACTTTTTTCAAAAACTTTTTATGGGTTTAAACAAATACTTATTTCCTGGAACAAGTTATGTTAAATATTCGGGTAAATCACGGAATTACGAATGCCAACAGAGGTTTCAGGCGCTATCTCTCTTTTTCACGTTGCCTCTTCATCAAACATCGAGTTGGATAGCGTTAAATGAAGCAAGAAACTTTTAAACTATGCTCGACGTCGACTATAGGTGAGTGAAGAAGGCTCCTGTTAACACGATTCATTTGATAACCTAAACTGAACTGCTAAAGAGATGGAGCTATAAAAAGTGTATAGCTCCATCGATCTTTCTTGCACATCATGGTAAGACCCCTGGTCTCATTCTCTATTCCATCACTCTCATAGCTCGATGGACCATCAATCCGACACGACTAGAGAGAGATCAAGCGCAGGAGATAGGATAAAAAACCTTGACCTTTGTAGCGACATCTATGGAGTCACATCAGAACTAATCCTACATCGCGCAAGTAAAGTTCTCCGTGCGATTTGAATATATAGAACAGCCCGAAATCATCTATCGGGCAGTAGTCCACCAGACATAACACTCGTTTGGTCGGAGGATCCTCACTTTTAAATGGAGGTTACCGGGACTTTACTCCCTGTTCGGAAAAATTCTCAGTCTTTGGTCATAAATTTAAACGACATCTGCACAGGTACCTATTTGACAGATACATACCATCTTATCATACATGAACTACCTAGGTACGCTATCAAAGCACACAAAGAATATAAATAATGGTACGTTGGTAGTTTGATCACCTGAACAAATATCTAGATGCTGTAGCAAGTCGGTACCTATTACTTATTATTTGTAACTATTGTATTTCTACAGTGTCATCTATACTACAATTATTATAGGATGATGGTGCAGGTGACAGCAGGCAGATTCATACAATCTAGCTACCTATCCTTTTCTCTCATCCGTCAGCCTACCCATGCTATACCGGATGGTAGCTCACCGTCCGGCCGTCCGGTAACTAACCGGACTGAGCCTAGTCGTAAGCAGCGCGTTGTGATCCACGCGCTCCTCAAAGAGATGTCAGTAAACCGTAGGAGCCCAGCGGGGTTGATGCCCGCTAGCAAGGACCTCGGAGAATCTCTGAAAAGGAAAATCGTACTTTCCTTTTCAGAGATTCCCCGCGGAAAATCATACTTTCCTTTTTAAAGATTCCCCGCGGAAAATCGTACTTTCCTTTTCAGAGATTCCCCGCGGTCTGTCAGTGCATGATCTCCAACCGTAAAAAAACCATGCTATGTAAAAAAGACCTTAACTAGCTAGTTTTTTGGTACAATATATCTCCTTACACTGCATTGGATAATGAAATTACTCCGAGGTTATGAATAAATACAATGATACATATTGGAAATATACCCGACGCGCGACCGACGCCTAAAAATAAAACATTCCATTCAGCGTAGGCATTAAACTGAAGATCGCATCCAATATCCGGCCATACTGATCGGTTTATGTCTCTCGATGTAGGTTAATATCGACAGTGGAAAGGTAAAATCGCTTAACCGCCACTTCGGTTAAAAATGAGTTCCATATGACGTATATCACGAGAACAGCAATTTTTTCTACGTCGATCTGTTTAGGTATCGTGTAAATCAAGGAACTTTTAGCGCAAAAACGGACCAATTTTTTTACGTTTCATATCGCTGAATCGACGCTACTTTCCCGGTTTTTTAAACCGAAGTTAAATTCACCATCAACTATCCTGTACCAGTTATTTTTGCTTAACTGACATCTAATTTGGAAAATAAAGGCTCTACATACTTTTAAATTAAAGTTTCATTTATTTTCACAAATACATTTTATTTTTCATTTATACTCTGCATAGGAAACGAGATATAATTTTTATTTCAAAAAATAAAACTTGAATCGTCTTTTTAGTGAAGTTATCAAAATGGCGGTTCAGCTATTTTACTTTTCCACTGTCGATTTATGCTCTTCATTTAACGGCAGGTGATTCTGCTTTAACAACGGACGCCTCCTTTCGACCGTAAGGTGAGTCGTCGCCTTGTAGATGTCGGAGCTGTCTTAACCATGAAGAATTTAAGAACCATGAACAGGTTGTCAGAAACCCGAAAGTATCCGAAACTTAGATTAGGCAGACAGCAGATCAAATTAAATATCTCATAGTAAAACAGGGGGCCCGCGCCAGGTTGGTGTGATACCGATTCAAAATTCCACGATGGACGCCAAAATACAAAAATCAACTTCACACAAAAATCAAAATCAGTCAAGGACCTGCCTCCTGAAAAATAACCCTAGATACGCCTAATAATATAAAAGAGAATACCATGAAAAATTATTTTATTAAAATTGACTATAATGACCAACCGCCGAGCAAAAATCAAAACATGATATAAATTATTTGGATAGATAAAAAAAAAACTGACTGTACCTAACTCACAGTTTCAAACGTGTATGTCTACGACATTACGTTCCGGAAATATTTGAAAAATAAAAAATAATAAATATTATGTTTTTAATAGGGCCTCGTAAAAACAACAATCTTGGATAGTTGTTATATTTTTTTTTATAAAAATAAAACTGCTATTACGGGGCCGCGAAGTCGACATGGATCCTGGCGGAGTTCATACAAAATACTCAGTGTCTATAACCGGCTATTATGTCTTACATAAAAAGGCACGACGTGACATTATCATCATCAAGTAACTCCTCCCGGTCTGGATAGTGCAAGAGACCGTGTTAGATTTACAGTAAAACTCACCTGTGTTCTTCAGGCGCTCCTTGCGTTACAGGCCCTCGGTAACCCTCGGTAACAGCCACGGATATCAAGTAACAGCCATGGCCATTTCAGAAAAGGTCTACAGATAATATCCGTCCGTTTTTCCCCAGGTTTATGTATACGACCTGAACGTGGACAAGTACCGGCCAATATGCGTGCAAGCTGTAGTCTCCAAGAAGACTAAGAAGCTCTCCAGGCTGGACTTTAACTCCAAACTACCCGTGATCGTCTGCGGTGACACCAAGTAAGGGATATTTAATCTAAATTAATTATAATTATAATTAGCGGTTTCTGAAACAGAATGTCTTTATTGTGGGCATTAGTTAGGTATAATAGAATTAGTTTATGTAGGCTTATATTATGCACAGGATCCTGCCTTCGAATATGTTCTCTCTCTATAACTTAAAGGTTTGCTGGGAGAAAACTCATTGCTGAATTAAGCTCGCCTTTGTACATGAACTGGCGGTATCTCCATTATAATAAGTTATGTTTTTGTGTACAATAAAGAATGTTAGAACGATAAGAAAAATACAGTACCTTTATGTCCTGCCAAATAGGCTTACAATAACTTTCGAGTCAAGAAAAATATAAATATCAATAAAAGATAACAATATTATTCAATCATCCATCGATATTTATTTATATATATTTTATTTTTCAAACTTCTTGCACAAGTAAAAACTGTACAAAGGCAGAATTAATGCCATAGGCGTTTTCTACCAGTCGACCTTAGGTGCAGAAACATAATATAGAATAGAATAGAATAGAATAGAAATACTTTTATTCGAGACAGACACAGCACAACGATGTAGTTATTAGTAGATGCAACTTAATGTTAAACAAACAAATAGAAAACTAATACAGTAATAAATACATACATACCCACATAAATACATATAAATAACGAAAATTACTCTGAGAAACAAATCCAATTAATCAACGCTGTGACATCTTAATTTTTTTCATCTCCTTTTTACTTTTTTTTTCTGCTTCTGGACACGGCTTGTTAGGAATTTCTCTAGAGCCCTGACAGCCGGTAGCCCCACCACGAGCTCTTAACGCAATCCATTTGGCGACCTAAATTGAACTATCAAGGCAGGGTCGAAGCCTGCTGGGGTTTTTTTTATGGTAGGTAAAATCATCCAATGACAAATCCCGCCCTTGGGCGAAGCGGGAAGTAGTGTCAGACTCTTACTGACTAAAAACCTACCCCGTTCCTTCGTAGCCTATCGTGCCGGGGCCGAGCATTCCTTTCGGAAGTTAACCCATGACCCCAGTAGGCTTCGACCCTGCCTGCCTGCAGTTAGCAGGCTGGGCCTCTTCGGTGTGCTGACAGCTCCTTGAGGCGCGCGGGAACAGAACGCACCGGGGTCATGGGTCAGCTTCCGAAAGGAATACCCGGCCCCGGCACGATAGACAACGAAGGAACGGGGCTTTTAGTCAGTAAGAGTCTGACACTACTTCCCGCTCCGCCCAAGGGCCGAATTCGTCATTGGATGATTTTACTTACCATAAAAAAAAAATCTATCAAAAAGATGGAGCTACATATATAGTTTGTAGGTATAGCTCCATCCCTCCTTGTCTCTTATTATATTTATATTTAAATACTAGCGGTTCCTGCCCGAAAACTGGATTTTCGAGAGAAAAGTAAACTGAGAACCCGGTTGCAGCGCCACCTATCGGGTTCGATTGTATTCTCAAACCATCCAGGGACCCTCTAAAATATACACACAAAGACTCATCCAAACCGGTCAAGCCGTTTAGGAGTAGTTAGATGACAAAGACACGTAGGCACAGAACAATTATAAAATGTATATAAAGGTTCCCAAATTCCTTTTTTTCATCATACATGAAAAAATGGATTTTTATATGAATATAATTATATGAATAAACGCTGTTTTATAATAAACAGCTATACTGAATTGTTTATTTTTTTAATTATTTCACTTGCGTATTGTACACGGCATATAAGTTGAACTAAAATGGCAATCTACCTTCAATGCGCAGTAACAGATTTTTGGATCTCCATCGAAGTGCGGCACAACGGGCGGCTGCGCATATAACAACAACGGCCATTTTAGTTCAACTTATTTTGTTATACAATACCTACTTGGTATAATAAAACCACACTATTAGGTTCTGGCGCTTTATGATAATTATGTTTTATATCAAAACACGACAATTCACGAGGTAGAAGTTGCTTCTTCAAATTTTCCAACATTACTTTTGTTATCTAAAGATAGATGGCGCCTTTGTTTTGTTGTTTATATTCAGAATGAACTGACAATGAGTATGTAGCTACTCCAATATGAACATGACTCATCATTACTATTAGTTTTAATCATCATCACTGCACACTAACAGTAAAAATCAATTTATTTAATTATAATTCTTTATCTTATCTAATAAAACTGGAGTATTTATACACTATATTAAAGAGCATAAAAATCACGGTTTACCTCTTGTTTTTGACTATAAAACTGCGTACTAAATTGTTTAATTAGATAATTAACATTGTTATTATAACTAAATTAATAAAAAATAAAACATTAAAAATCTATTAAATGTTGCTATTCTACTCTAGTACTCTGGTCGCAACATCTGCTTACCTATTTCGCACGAATTCTCATCGCCTCCATAGCTCAGGGGTTAGAGCACTGGTCTTGTAAACCAGGGGTCGAGAGTTCAAATCTCTCTGGGGGCATTGATCGTGAAACTTTTTGTTTTCTTATAATATTTACTTTTTATGGTTTTTCCCTATTTTTTGTGCAGTTTTTATTAGTAATATCGTTCTTTTTAGGGGAACGTGCCACGTTTTGAAGTTATCGCCGAATTTAAGAGTGATGTGTAAGCCACCCAAAAAAGCTCAAGGAATTGAACAACGAACATTGCAGGTACCTATTGTTCAATTTAATTCGTATATAATTAGATATAATATAATATGAAGAAAAAAAACAATCTTCTAATTTTAGGTTTGTCTTTGACCCGACCTTATTACGAATTCGTATGACTCATAAAAATAAATCTCACAACTATACTGTGTCAGGTAGAATAAAATTACAATATTATTTGGTACGTACACAATAATTTCGTTTGCAAATAAGATACATCAGATTTCAGAAACTTCACAAGAGTGACAAAACTTTTTTAAACCTTCGAATGAGTGTCAAATCCTTGGTTGATTATATTCATATGACTATGCTTCACACGGGTGTTACGAATACTTAAAATTATATGTTTGGCCCTACAATGATTCAATACTATGTAGGTATCATAATCTTATAAATCTAAAACCTTCCTCATAAATCGCTATCTATTGGTGAAAACCGCATGAGTCTGTTCAATATTTAAGGATTTATCGCGAGACCTGACAGACAGACGTGGTTATGACTTTGTTTTATAATAATGAATAAGCCACGACATGCTCTGCCCCACACTTGTGTAAAAGGCTCCATTCCTTCCAAATGTTGTAATGTAACATTTATTTTGTTTAATTTAGATATCTTCCTTAGGAATTGGCAAGTGACTCAGAGCAAAGGAAGGAATGAAGGGAGGGATATGCCCAACAGTGGGACAGTATAGACTAGATGTAATAATAATATTCTTGTTTGTTTACTAGATCATGAAACTGGACAAGCTGTTAAGCTTGGTTCGAGATCCGCCATTCCAAACTGGCGTTGTAGATGAAAAGTTTGAAGACGACTGAACAAGAGAAAGGAACCTGAAGATAACGCTCCCGCCGACAACTAATTTTAGTGTAAAACCCAGTTTCTCGAACGAAAGTTATCGCAAAATGAACGTGCGAAATTGTCAAAAGCGCATTGTAGCTATGAATTTTTTTAAATATCATTTCGCTTGCGTTTAGGTAATTCGTGATCCGGCGATATTTTCTGTCTAGAAACCGGGTGTTAATGTTACTTAATTATCTTTTATCTTTTAAATAAAACACATTTTTACTCGTAATTGTATAATTATTCTAATAAAGCTTTGAAATAAAAAATATAATGACTTATTAGATTCTAATACAATGAAAGGTGCCTAAGAAGCTAAAGGCACGTTATACAAAATGCACATTTTTATAAACTCTTAAAAACAAAACAACTCCATTTTAAATGGTCGCCATGTTTATATGGCCTGTACACAAGTTTACCATTTGTGACCTATGTCATAAGTTATTAGAGCCACCCGACACCCAAACAGCACCACCTCGCCTCTAGCGGTTAGGGCGTTTTTAACGAATGCGGAATTGCTCCGCATGCGGGGCCGCTGCCCGATATCATATCATGCCCCGCACCCCACGTGCGTATTCCACGCATTACAACAAATACTTGTATGAAAAGGACATTTGCATGCGCGTGCGGACCAATCCCGCATGCGTGATGAAATCCACACGATATTAATACACACTTTGCATGAAGTACTATGGGTATAAGATCACTACATCAAATCGTGAACGCGTAACTCACGCACTGACCACGTGTAGACGGCGTGTGGACCACTAGGTGGTCACCCGCTCGTACGTTTGCCTTGCTTTGCCTTCGCGCAGATCCCGAATGGATCGCGCGCTAGGTCAATGCATTAGAAGCACTTAAACCTTGATAAACCGCTTGATAAACTACTCATCTATTCGCGGACAACGCAATGTTCACTCGTTGACCACGCGAGGTCTACCGGTTACCTACGCGGAGTCAACCTGTGGACCATGCGACGTTTACAGGTTGACACGTGGCATCCCACCGTGGACCGCATGTCAACTACGAGGGGACAACGAGCGACGCGGTGGTGCTGGTCGTGTGGGATCTAATGAGTTATGACCTTAAAGAAAAACATTTTCAAACATGGCGACATATTGTCGTATTGCGACGCCGGCGTACTACGGGGGCGATTCAACGCGATTGCGTGTGCGATGCGATCCAATGCGTTTTATTTAAAACGACGGGGCCGTTCTCGTTCATCGTCCACGGACGCGTAATCACGAACGCGACGGCACGGCGCTGCCGCTTCGTAGACAAAGTTTCATAGTTTTGCATGTAAGCTTCACGCAGGCGTATACCAAACTTATAGTGACAGAAGGCCTTAGCCGCCATTTATATAAAACAAGTCGCCACACTCGCCTACCGATACCGCCCCGCTCGCCGCTAAGACCAAAGTCGTGAACGGGTCGTAAAAGTAAAAGCCAATGGCTCGACCTAAACCAAGTTTTCGCTAGATGTCGCCAAACTCAACATTTTTAGTTCATTTTGTGTTTAGTGTACCTTGCCTTAATAATTCTTCCGTTTCATTGATTGTACTGTTGCAAAAGGGAGTTTATGATATTCTTCCCGTATAAACACCATCTCTCTTACACGCAAACATTCACGGGTCTAAATCGTCATAATTCGGCCACATTTGATTCGGGTGTTGCTTGGCCACTAAGGACCATCCTATATAAATGATTATAGGCCTGGCCGTATACGGGCCACACGCGACAGCCACAAATGTTGCTAGCCAATGCTAGGAAGCCGTAATTCGCCCAACAGCCAGTTGTGGTCGCTGATAGACAGTTGCAGTCGATGGTCGCTTTTTTAACGTATATTGGCTTTACGTGATTGAATTTCTGATATAAATAATTCTATACGTCGGATATATCCGACAAACACTCTCGCGTTTATGCCGCCAGGGTCGCACCAAAAGAGTCGATCCACGACCAAAATACTCCATCTCGTCAGCTCTTCTGTCACCTACAAGGACTGAAGAGCTAAACGAAATTGGAGTACCCAGTCGAAATCACACGTCCTTGGCAAATAGGAAGCGAAAACACCCGTCGGAAATATCCGACGCGGTCCGTTAAAGGGCTGACTAAAGCCAAGAGAGAGCGGTTGGGGTCATAGTAAGTCGGCGTCCCACAAGAAGCGAACAACGACGATTTGTAGTGTGTGGCAACCACTGGCGGCATCGTGTGCATTTATAAATTTGTCGTTGGTAGTCCGTGTGCGGCCGGGCTAAGAGGTGAATATTTTCACGACTAGAACATTGTGAGATCACTAAATTATTATTTCTTACGATTTAACAAGCAATTGGACTAGTCTAATAGATCACATGAATATTCAAAATTTGCTTATAATTAAAATTACAATGAAAACTATATTTATACTTTATGCAATAATTATTACTTATTTTTAGATTTCTGATCCAATTATTAGTGATATAATATCTCTTTGTTTGCTTATTCTAAATCTAATTTATTGATATCTCAAAAGTTTTAATAAGAAATTATTTCTTTCAAAATGTTTGATTACTAATTTAAATCTGTATTTACATAGAAGAGATTATCGACTAAATAGAAAAAGGTCGAGTAGTTTGATCAAGATTCAATTTAGTACTTCAATCGAGTAGTTTGACCATATAAAATTCGATTTAGGATTTTAAGTCGTTTGGAGTATATATTAACAAAGAATTAACCTTTTACCGACCTGTCGGATATATCCGACAGTCTCGCCTTTATTCGCCAGGGTCGCACATCCACGACCAAATCTTCTGTCACCTATATGGATTGCATAGCGAAACGAGATGCAGTACCCAGTTGCAAACACACGACCTTGGCGAATAGGATACGAAAACACTCGTCGGGCTAATCCGACGCGGGTAAAAGGTTTAATATAGATTCTCCACATCACTTAAATAACTAATGCTGCATCCACGCAGAAGTTATTTTTTTCTGTAAGAATATTTTGTTACATAAAAACCATTTGTGAACATCTTGTTATACAATATTATTTTTAGTATATGCGAAACATGACTGCTAGTATTGTTATAAAATCTTGCTACACAAAAATTCAGCTTCAATGTGGATGCGCCATAAAAAAAAAAAAAAACAAAACAATCCTACCAAATTAACTTAATAAATATTGACTAGTATATTTGTGCTATTGCTCTAAAAAAACTCACAATAATGCGTGCGCACAAAAAAGTAGGTATAGTACGCGGCGAATAAGTTAAACCATTTGCCACGGTTACGTGCAGCCCCCCACTTCAACTGAGACCCGAAAATCTGTTACTGCGCATTCAAGATCACGCGTCCCACCCAGGACAAATGTTTGTGTGATGAACACGATCATTTGTTCTGTGTCTGCGTGTAATTTATCTGTATATGTATGGTATTTAGAGATATATAAGTGTGTTTATCAGTTGTCTAGTACCCATAACAGAAGCTCTGCTTAGCTTGGGACTATACGGTGTTCGTCATGATGCTTCAACATGTGTGACGAGGATTATAACCGATTTTCGGATCTCAATCGAAGTGCTGGCTGCGCATAACTATAGCAAATGGTTCAACTTATTTGCCGCGTACTATAGCTGTGTAATGGCCTGAATTTCATTCTAGAAAAAGGTAGATGAAGTATGCTTCTTGTGCATCAATAGTAAGTTATAAAAAATAATAAATGTGGTTTTATCTCGTAATTAATGAACACCTAATTAATTTCCAGGGCCTATATTAACCTTCTAGGGCTGCGGGATTGTTCGAAAGAGTTACCACAAAGAGCAACTAAAGAAACAATTTACAGGTTTAGTTACTAAGTAAAACTCTAAGGGCTAAAGCCGTGTTAAGCGGGCGCACGCACCACACCATACAAAAGTGCTCCGTCCGGGCACCCGTCGCGGACAGCCACGCCCCGCGCCCCTTTTGTTACGTAATAATACATTAAAGTTCTCCATCGATACGACTACATGCACACTGTTAAACTTGAACTAGCGACATTGCGCAGGTAATAATCCGGTTGCCGCTACGGGGATCGCCACCTCGAGTTATGTTTTATGTTGACTTCCCACTTACGTAAAAAAACCTATATCAAAATAAGTACCGGTCTTAACAAGATAAAACTTAAGGGTAAAGTAGTTTAGGTCCAAGTTTGTCGCACCGCTCCACTGCGTTGGCACCTAATTTCAGGTCTAGGAAGGCTCGAGCGTCGTTGGGGGCCGGCGCTTGGCGCCCAGCAAAGGTAATCTGTGAAATCAAACAGGTGATTAAGGGCCTGTGCGCACCACGGTTTTTAAACGCGCCGGTGTCACGTGTTTGTAGCGATATAGACGCGATACGCATGTTATTCAGACGCAGCCTGTAGACCTTATATGGGAAAAAAGCGCGCCGTCGACAGGCGTTTCTAAAACGCGCGTCGACGGCAAGTATAAAAAACGTGTTGTGACACACAGAGCATGTTGCCGACCGCCTCATCAATTCTACCGTCTGCGATCGCACTCTCACTCTCATTCTCGCTCTAGTAAATCATTTACTAGAGCGAGAATGCTATGCTAAGGCTAAAAAATCTTAGTATTAAGCTTACTTAGTTGACTCGGGACCTGGACAAGAACCCAAGTCAAAAATTGTTACGTATAACTATTTGGCAAGTGGTTTGTGGGAACACAAACGAATTGTCGTATATTCTGGGCACCGAAAGCACATGAGTAGAGAGGTACAGAGACAAAGCTTCATACAACCGCGCAAATCGGTTGCACCACTATAAGCACGCGGGGAATGTGTGCGTGACCTCTGGCCGCTTGTTCCGTACGCGGCGAAACTGGAAAAAACCGGTTGACGCGGGTACAGTCAGTGGAACATCTCTAGAGTCGACGCGACGCACGTTGTTTGTTTTGTTAGTTACAAGTTTAAATATTTTATTGTAAAAACATGGTATTTTATTATTAATAATGGTAGTTTATCGTACTGTATGTATAAACAATATTAGATAAATAAAAAAAATATCATACTTTAATTATCCCAAGATGATGATGATTATTACGATTATTATGACAATAGATAAATAAATATTTAATTATTACTTTTTCAAGTAAGTACCTTTTTGTAATAAGAAGAGCGTACTACACGTTGTGTTTTTGCCTTTTTTATTGTTATTACAAGCTTTTAATAAACATTTGTAGGTATCTGATTAGGTTAGTATGTACGTAGTAGGTATGTGTCATGAATGTAAAATATACATAATATAGATATATATATTTGTGTTTATATACTGAATATTAAAACTATTTAACAAATGTTTTATTTAATTTGTTTTCATCTATTGTGACAACCCTATCAAAATAGGTAACAATATTGCACGTTCTTAGGAAGCTTTATCTCTGTACCTCTACTCATGTGCCGAAAGTATTAAAACCCACACAAAGTTCAGTTATCACTACAAAAGCTTCAGAATTTTTTGTGCCTTTTTAGTCATTCACAAATCAGCTTTACTTATAATGCTATAAGGTTCATATTCGTTTGGACTTCTAACCGCTGCAGTCACGTAAAATGTGTCAAGCACGCCGCGCCGCAGTCATGACTACATGATATAACAAAAGGCTAATATATATAGTAAGAACGTACTGTTTTTCACATTTGTGTCGTTAAAGGAGAAAATCGCCGAGTTGCTTTTTTGACATGGCGATTAAAAGATTAACTAGAAATTAACAAAAATCTGATTTGACTTCACATACCTGTGCAAGAGGATGTAAGTGCCTCTCAGGAAACTCCCTCTGATGTGCCAACACCCAGTCTGCTGGCCACATGGTCCCATTCCTGGCCGTAAAGGGCAGTATCAGCACATACACTCTATTAGTAGCAGAGTAGGCCACTCTGTAGTAATGTCCCTTGGTCGCACGCTCCCATACGAAGCCATCGGCATCAGCTCCGCCTCGCTGTAGCCAGGAGACGCGAGAGACGTCGCTGGCGTGGATGCCGATCTCCACGTATTCAGCCCAGGGGAGGATGTCACCTCTGAAATGTTTTTTTTTTTTAAGTAATAAAACCGGTTTTGGTAAAGTTGCAGTATTGTAAGTAGCTAATGCTGGGGGATTGTTCGAAAGAGTTACTCTGGCACTGGACCGTAAAGGGCTTCTGAACAAACACAAGCAAGTGTAAATTAGTAAACCCCGCAATTATCATCGATTTGGTGACACGCTAATAGCAATGTTATCGTGACTCACAACGCAGGGTAACACTCCCCGATCATTTGATGACTTCCTTGACACAAAAACAAAATAAGAGCATTAAACATACTCGTACTACCATATTATAGATAGTTCAGTAAAATACTACTAAGTGTCGAATCCTGGATGGACGAGTTGTTTATTTTGTTTTGCTGTTCAGTGAAAAGGCATGCAGTACAAATGGACTATGCAGATGGAGAAACAGACAACAGGGTGTCTTCTGTAACTTTTATCATGTGTGTGTTTTCCTTTCTGAGTAAGCCTGTGTTACATTGATGCTACATCATTTCTGTTCTGTGTTACACAGATGAGATTGTATCGAATGCAATTTTACCGTCATAGCTCCGCGTTGGCGCAGCGTAAACATTCAGCAACAGTTTTAAAATCAAAAACTGCGCCGAGTGCGAAGTGCAGTTTGCGACTATGTGCATACACGCAAAATGTTGCGACCTACAATGTATGATGGCTGTAACATTACAAGTATAACCTCATAGCCTGTCCTCATAACAGCGACCAGGAGCGAGGTGGTCTAACGCGATGGCTTGCGACAACCCGCGCAACACGCAACATTTTAGTCTGTTGCTATAACATTGCAAGTTTACCTCATAACAGCGCCCAGTAGCGAGGTGGTCTCGAGCCAGCAGCGCGCGCCGGCTTGCAACAATGCGCGCAACACGTGCCCAGCCACACGTCGCATGTTGCGGCGACAACATGGCGGCGTGTTGCGGCCTGATAGCATGTAGGATGGCGTGCCTTGGACTGAGGGGTAGCAGCGCTGGAAAGAGATGTGATAAGACAATATATAACAAAAAAAGCATCATCAACAAATTATGGCTGTCACAATGTTGTTGATGATGTTTTTGACAGCCACAATGTTGTTGTTTATGTTATTTTTTGTATTAGAGTAGTGGTTCAACAATTGGCTGCTACGTTGCGTGTTACAGGTTCAATTCCTGCAAGGAACAAATATTTATAAGACTAGCAGATACCTAGTTATTTTAGATCTGGATATCCTATGAATGTGAGTTTACACATTTGTGAACACACTTACAATACAAGAGTCAATCTTAGCATTGGGAAAAGTATTTTTCAATAAGAAAAACACATTAACTGAAAGATTTCTTTAGACTATTGGATAATTAAGGACCATCACAACAAACTGTTTTTACTCTAATAATGCTAAACCTTATATTTTTGTTTGTGTATCCATGCAAGCTCTAATATAATAAATAATAAAAAAAACAAATTATTATTGAAAATTTCTTTTTAAAATTTTAACTGACCATTTGGTCATATAAGGTGTTTCACATCACAAAATAAAACTTTATCAAGACATACCTGTGTCTCCCTCTTGCACCCAAACCACTGCACTCTGCCATCCTCCCTGATTACAGCTTTCACTCCCAACTGTTTGTACAAAGCCAATCTGTATTCCCGCATGTGACGAGATGCTCTCTGCTTTGCTCCTGGAGTCTTAAGCACACCTCGGCCTGGACCAAGTTTACCATCTGATATTTGCACCTAAAACAGATATATAGTAAAGCAATATTATTATTGTTACATCTCACAACACTAGCAGGTATTAGCTTATTGTGTTTCTATTAATTTAGAAACTGTCCCAGTGATTTATGAAGCAGTTCAACTCATAATCATGAATAATTTCTGATAAAAATAAATATTTATATTATGTAGTTTAGTTACAAACTAACTCTCTCACCTTAACATTTTTGACTGCCGTTTGCAGATACAAAGATTCAGGAAATGGCAATGCAAATGGCTGTGGTACTTTCTGTAGGACAGCAGTTTTTATCAGCAGGGCATGCTGTCCATGTACAGCATCACAGATCTTGCCAGACGCATCTTTACTGTAGTGCAGGGTCCAGTCTGCATATTTCCACTGCACATGCTGGCATATCAAGTGTGAGTTGCCAACGCCTATAGCTACAGCTTGAGTAGGACTCGCAACAGCCGCCCCCATCGCCAGCTGCAGCACCCGTCGTGACACTCGCGTCGAGTCAGGCACAAACAACACATACTCAGTAAAAATTTGCGTCAATGGGTTGAAATCTTGAGGTGAACCACTCAACTTCAGCTCTAAAGAAAATACTTTGACATTTCGTAGAGTCTCGTTCGTTACAGAGAATGGGAACGGTGGATAAGGGGTATTCTCACACACTACCACCACAGGCATATTAGGAAAAGCTGACACAAAAGACTGCACGCTATCAGCGATGTCATTTTCGAAATCCTCAAACTGGCGGAATACTACAGTCATTAACTTAGATAAGTGGCGAGAAGAACGTGGCTGCAGAGGATTTGGTGGCACAGTTACTGGGGAAATAGGATAAATCGGCGGAAAAAAGTAACAACATAGTGAAGCTATTAGTAATATTGTGAACACTATGTAGAATTTGAATGTTAGACGACCCCGGAAAAGACGATAGAGCATTATTTTCATTTATAAACTTGCACATTTCAGTTAATAAATTACATTAATTATTTATTTTGGTCAAAAATCGAATTCAGTTTTACAATAACACTTGACAGATTCCGAAATAGCACTGTTTTGACATTTAGGGAACAGTGTTATAATTGAAAACATATGTATTTATTGTTACCTGTGTAAAATATTAAATTGGTTTTGCTGTTCGTGGTTTCCTTTATTGCTGCACAAAATAACAGAACTACTTCCATTATGCTTTCGTTTTTATGTGAATATTTTAATTTTACCCTCCTGAATAAATGAAAATGCATTACTTATATTTGTGGTTATTATTCTGATTCATTCATCCTAGAGATGATAAGAGATAGAGTAAAATCTTCAGTAGTTCAATCATTTTGACAGTGACATATCATCCGATTTGCGCATGTCACGGACGTCACGTCACGATAAGTCAAAAAAATTTACGTTTACGATTTTCGAGTCGAGCTGTTTTGGAATTTATTTAATTCATTAAATTAATTACTTTGTAAAAATGGAAGAAAACAAAGACTTGGACATCTTAGAACCTTCCTTGAAAAATGTAGTTGACCAGAAATCCCTGAGGTGGATCTTCGTTGGGGGGAAAGGTGGAGTTGGTAAAACTACGTGCAGGTATGCAATTTATCACAAAAATAAGTTATATCAATGAGATCCAATTAAATCTAATAGTGAATTGTTTTTAGCTGCAGTTTGGCAGTTCAACTGGCCAAGGTCCGGGAGTCTGTGCTCATAATTTCTACGGATCCAGCTCATAACATTTCTGATGCATTTGATCAAAAGTTCTCCAAGGTAGGTTATGTACTTCTATCAGTATATTTGTTACACTGAAAACAATATCTAAGCATCAATGGCCGCCAATATACTGAAGTGGATGATGAAATAATTGTTTATGTTAACCTGCTCTTTGTGATTCACACAAATCACATTGTTTACAATCTAATATTTTTGACTAACGTACTCGGCACGCATTAGCGAACTAGGTCACATGCCCTGTTAAGTGCAGGCTATGAAACAAATAAAAGATCAAATAAGAGTGCCCAATAAAAAAAGAAAAAAAACAGACCAGCTTTTGTACTAAATCTTAGCTACCCAAACCACTGATATTATTTACAGCCAAATCATTACAAGATATAATTTAAATAATAGACTCATTTTATTTGCCATTAGGGGTCACTTAGTTGTAGAATATAATTTAAAAAAAAAAACCTTATTGCACAATGTTTTACAAACTTTTATGTATGCTAAATGACACACTCCTTCAAACACAAATACACATAAAAGCAGTCATTAAGTTTTCTCTTTCTATAATACTATGAATATCTCTCATTTTTCAGGTACCAACCAAAGTGAAAGGCTTCAATAATCTATTTGCCATGGAAATTGACCCCAATGTTGGGCTCACGGAGCTGCCTGAGGAGTACTTTGAGGGGGAGACAGAGGCTATGAGGCTTGGCAAGGGAGTGATGCAGGAAATAGTGGGAGCCTTCCCTGGCATTGATGAGGCTATGAGTTATGCAGAGGTAAGTATCGAGAATGAAGTCTTATTTGCAAACCAGTCTAGCTACCATCTTGTATTTTGGGCTGATCCACTTCAGCTCCTCAGGGAAAACCAGCAGTGCCTTGTTGTTGCTGACCATTTCTTGGAGAGTATCTGGGTTTCCAAAGTAACCAGTGTAGCAAGTAATGTGTAACAGTCTCAAACCAAACTTTATCTAATATATAGAATCAAATCAATTTATAGTACATGGTAAATAAGTTAAACCAAAATGACCGTTGTTGCTGTGGCTACATGCAGCAACCCGCTTTGACACCCAAAAATCTGATACTGGTCATCGCCATTGCCATTTAGGATCAACTTATATTCCGCGTATTGTACCTCTTTACAAAGCTGTAGGGGCAGTACCTACTACTATCCTCTGCATATAAACAATTTTGTTGTTACTTATTGCATTACATTTAAGAATTGGCATATGACATATTAATTCTTATACCTTTGTCTATGGTACAGCAATACAGAGGAGGCTATGAGTACTTGATAGCATCAAAATAGAATATTTTCTATAGAAAACCACAAAATAAAGTTTAATTTTGTAACAGGGTGTAATATTATTTTTAAAAATAGTATTAATGTGGTTACATATATTTTAGAATGATTATTATGATAACAAATTTTTATCATACATGATTCACTGCCTTTATTATCTGGGAACAAGTATTATAAAATGTATTAGTTTAATAAATCAAGAATGCATAAAAATGGTGTGAAGAATTGACAATACAAAAGTGTGTGTAGTCAATCCTGCTCTAACCACAGTTCATTTTACTGTTACATATATGTAAATAAAACTGTTTGTTTGTAATATCAAAATATTTTTTTTTTACCAATTTCATAATAAATGAAGAAAAGATATGTTTATATCTGAGTCTGATAGATATGAAAAGAAGAAGAAGAATGAATCTGATAACTGTAAAAAATATGCAACTTTTTTTTTTTGTGTCTGTTTGTGTTTGCTGATTTCCGAAACGTCTAGACCGATTTTGACTGGACATTCACTGGTAGATAGCTGATACGATAAGGAGTAATACAGACAAATTATTTTTTTAGATAAAAAAAATTAGGTTGCACAAAAAGAGAACTTGAAATAGTGACCAAATTGGCATTGCGCTAGTTTTGAAATAATATTATCTAATGTGATTTTTCATAACTGTGGTAACAAATAATTTTAATCAAAATACAACTTACACCATAGAAATTTGCAAAATAAAAAAAATGCGATCTTCCCATCCCATAGTAGGTACTAAGTGCACTTCATCATCGATTGCATCACAGCTTACCATCAGGTGTGGTCGTCAAGCACTAGTTTGTATAATTTTTTTTTCTCTCCTATACTGCCTCACTGCTGGGCAAAGGCCTCCCCCCAATTCTTTCCAGACCTTCTTATGTCACACTGCCTCACACCAGTCCTCGCTGTACGCGTCCAGGGGGCCTAATTCTGATCGGTCGACATTGGAATTGTGGCGGTAGGTACTCTTGAATTCGATGCTAGCGCCAAATTAGTTTAAAATTTCGTGACTACACGCCAAGCCCAATCCCCATTTTACATACTTAGTTTCCCAAAAAGGTCACGCAATTTGACCCTAGCCAAGGGCGTCGCCAGCCGATGATCAAGGGGGGGGGGGGCTATTGGAATTATAGAGAATAATAAAAAAGTTTTTTTTAAATAATAATAAGTTTTTTTTCTCCACAATATAACTCCTAATTGCTAGCCTTATACATATATACGGTAACATATAGGATGAGCATTATATTGTGGGAGACTGGTGCCTAAACTAGGCTCTGAAGCTGTAAAGCAAGCCTCTAGGGGGATGCTATAGCCCCCCCCTTCACCCCCTTGGCGACGCCCATGGCCCTAGCACTAGCATCGAATTCAAGAGTACCTAACGTCACAATTCCAATATCGACCGATCGAAATTAAACTCGAGAGTAATCCCCTGATCATTAAAAAAAAAACCTTCTTGGGTTGAAATTGACGAAACAATGAACCCTGCTTTTTTTTGTCAAAATAAAATTATTTATTTGTTTCTAGGTGATGAAGTTGGTGAAGGGCATGAACTTCAGTGCAGTCGTGTTCGACACTGCGCCCACAGGACATACCCTACGTCTACTGTCCTTCCCACAAGTCGTCGAGCGAGGTCTAGGAAAACTGATGCGATTGAAATCTAAGGTATGTCCTTTTCAATTACAAAAACAGTAAAGACCCGCCAACCCCGCGAACGAGTTCACATCTCGCTACAAGTTCACCCAACCATCGGTAATCGCAAACGAAAGAGCTCGCATGAACCGTAACGGTTTTGTAAGTTATCCTGATGAAATAGAACATTTTGTTTCAAGTGAAGAAAATTTGTCATTGCGCGGTAGCGAAATTCGCTCGAGCTTTAGGCGAAGATGTTATAGATCTGAGTGCTACAGTGCAAATTTCCACTACACTTACAAAGATAGATAAAAGAGGGGTGAACGCGCGACTCGTGGTGATCGCTTAGCGCAGTCTGTCACGATAAATGTAATAAATTTTTACGGGATTAAGCTCGGGTACTTTTCCTAATATTTTCGAGTAAATGTATTGAAATAATAAATTTTGATACAAGTGCAAAAAGTTGGTCATTGCGACTGAGGCCGAATTCGCAAGAGCCGCGCGCGCCCAGCCAGATACGATAAATGTAACGAAATGGGGGGGCGGGCGAGCACGCGCACTTTTCTGCACTAGTGCGGAAAACAGTCCATTGCATGCCTAGAGGCGGTGAGTTAAGAACGGGTTTTCGAAAAACTGTATCGAAAAAGATTTTAAAAAGGTAGTAAGCGACGAGTCGTTAACGTTTTACTCGTCAATGCCACTCAATATCATATTGCCATGTCACGGTCATAAAGTGATATAGAATAGAATGGTAGGACGATCAAATAGATAAATGGTAGGTGGTGGCTTGTTATACTATGTGAACTAATCGCTAAGGCTCACGACGATCTCGAATATAAGTAGACAAATTGGTAACATCCTGCTCTTCCATTTCATGTCTTCGTCCGTCATGCTGCAGTGTATGCGCCATATGCAAGTTTTCATTACTTCGAAATAATGTATTATTTTGATCAAAACTACTACTATCAAAACTTTACACTAATTAGCAATTTAAATACCCAACTCAATTAAAGTCATTATGTTAAGGTCACTTGTTTTTGTTTCACAATTTGATCTTGTTGTTTCAGGTGGCCCCATTTATCAACCAAGTAGCAACACTGTTTGGGCTGGCCGAGTTCAACTCGGACATCTTTAGCAACAAAATGGACGAAATGCTTTCAGTGATCAGACAAGTCAACGCTCAGTTCAAGGACCCCAATCAGACCACTTTCGTATGTGTCTGCATTGCCGAGTTTCTCTCACTGTATGAGACTGAGCGTTTGGTGCAGGAACTGACGCGGTGCGGCATCGATACACACAACATTATCGTCAACCAGCTGTTATTGAGGACACAAGCACCGTGCGACCTCTGCGCAGCGAGGCATAAAGTTCAAGAAAAGTATCTGGAACAAATTGCAGACTTGTACGAGGACTTCCATGTTACCAAACTGCCTCTCTTAGACAAGGAAGTCCGCGGCGCCGCTGCCGTCAACTCGTTCTCCGAGTACCTCCTCAATCCCTACCAGCCGCCCTCGCCCGCCACGTGATCTGCCCACTTCCACACCAAACTATGTGCGTGTATTTCAGAGTGCAATGAATTTTATATCCAGTTCCAATAATTCCTTTCAAAATTAGTTTTAATGGTGAGTGAAGGTGCTATTCGTCACAAGCTTAAGTTTTAGAGAATGCTAGCTTTGTGACCACGACTCTACTCTAATGGGGGTTTCAAGATTTGATTATATATCTTACTTTAAACTATATTCTCCTCACATTGACATTCAAGTCATAGTATTCTAGAAAATAAATGTTATAATATATATGTTTCAATGTATTTTTTATTAAAACCAAATTCTGTGCTAAAAATCTTTATTGTTATAAAAAAATCATACTTATCGTAAACCAAAATCATAATACCACTGGAATAAGTAATAAATATCTATTCTATTCTTCATATCATGGCGATTTATAATTAATCATTACTATAACTATAATTTAATGTATGTAAACTAGAACAAAATACTGATAATTTGAATCTTCGATAATTTCATTTAAATTCCAATCAAAGAAATAACATTTCATAACATTATTTTGGTTAACAACTAGCTAACAGCCTATGGCAGTTTTTGTTCAAATACAATAAATTACATTTAAGTTCACTTGTACTACAAATGCATTCATACAATTAAAAAAAAAAAATCGAAACAAAGATAATATAAATTCATTTAGAACTAAAGGCAAAATTATAATTAGTGACTTGTAGTGCAAGTGAGCCTCGAAGTATATCTTTAATAGCTATATTAAAATGCTTTGGGTAGACATCACGTCATAATAAACAATTAAAATTAATACAACCATTAAGCACAAAATTAACCCGTAACTTCGTAAAAGAACATCGCAACTCACGCATTAAAACATTCCAATAAAATAACATTATAATAATGTCTTTCACATTCGTATGCATAATAATATCTCTATAATCTCATCGGAAACAGCACAATAAGATTATTTTAGTTTACAACAGTCTGGCCAAGCTTTTTTAATGTAAGGGCCTCGTGAAAATCTAAGAAAAATACTTAGTCATCAGCCAATAAGTACCTACAGTATCTAAGGACTGATATACACACTGAACATAGATGGCAGTGGTATGAGTGAACTAGTTGATAGTGTTTAGTGTGGGCCAGCCCTACTATAACTGCAACGTCGAAATTAAAGCAGGTGACATACTTATGAACAACAGAAAATATTGGCAGAAATGAGCTCTAAATACATTTAGTGCTAAATATATTTAAAATATCGTTCTGTTTGTATTTGTCAATCATCACAGTCTAGTCTCTCTCACTTCATGACAGAAACCAGACTATTTATTAACCTTTTATTCTGCCAGGGTCGCACATTCACGACCAAATACTCCATCTTATCAGTTCTTAGGTCACCTAATGAAGATTGAAGAGCTAAACGAGATTACCCAGTCGCAAACATACGAACCTGGCGAATAGGAGAAAAAACACTCATCGGACCAAACCGTCGCAAGCAGTTAAATATTTGTATCACTAAGCGCATTTAGTGACTTATGTTCGAAGGTACCATACATGTAATTACATATTCCAAGAATAGCCGCCGAATTGATAATGTCACAAAAAAAGAAAAAAAAATCGGTACCTATTTATGAATAACATAGTCGCATTGGTCAGCAACCTCATTCACTCAAAACTCGAGGCCCCCACTAGTCGTCCATATAAAACTAGGGTCTAATTTAAGCGCTTGTGTCAACTGGAGCGGTGCTGCGTGGGCAAATGCCACGCCACCAGGCTGGCGCCCAGCACCGTGCCCAGCAGCGCGGCCGCGCACGCGCCGCCCTCGAACAGCAGCTTAGGCGTGAACACGCCCCAGATCATCAGGTGGCGGCAGTGGATTGTAGCTGAGATCGCGCACGCGAATACCTAAAGCATAATTGCCGAAGTCATATAAATTATTCAAAAAATTTATCAGTAAGAAAAAAAAATTGTATAAAGAACAAAAGAACAGACAAGGTAAGGAACACTACGCAGCGCTCCGAAGCAAGTATCGCGGATGAAAAGGCTGTCAAGCTCAAATGGCTTTGCCAGCAGACGTAAATTCAAGGTAAAAATAATAAATTAAATGGGTAGCTGCATTTTGGAACAAGCTCTGAAAATAGCCTTAAAAAATTAGATAAAGTCTATTGTTCATTCAGTCCAAAAAAACTAGACCATATTAATATGAGCAATAATTAGATAGAACTACCATGATAGATGAAAATTGCTTCATATTATGTTAGTAAAAGCAACGTTTTCATAAATCTTCATATCTATGCGGTTTTGTCTATGTCAGGAGTAGGTTACATCTGACATACCGCAAATCGACCTCGACTCGACACCTCTAAGGGCCAAAACTACGTTAGGTTATCGCCCGCGCGGTCCCATACAAAAGTGCTCAGTTGCGGCTTGCCGCGCGTCCGGTACCCGTCGCGGAGAGCCGGGCCTAGCGCACGTTTTGCTACGTAATAATACATTAAGTTCTCTATCTACACGACTATATGCACACCGTTATCGTTGAACTAGCGACACTCTTACATAGCTACATACGGTGTGCTGTGTCACGCGACGGGTGGCCGTCGCGGGCGTCCGCTTAACGCAGTTTCGACCCTTATATTTCTTGCCAAGTGAAGTGTGAACTTCGGGGTGCCTACTTGTCAAATAAACAAGTTTTTAAATTTTAAGGATTTTTAATATTTTTTTTAGCATGTAACTGTTTTATGTCTCCAATAAATTAAATTAAATCTACGACGATGTCTTTTATTTTGACAGTTCAACAACATACATTACAACACTATTTTTCAAAATCCTTCAGATTGTGTTATACACAATATGGATGCTACTTTTTTCGTAATTATCTTGACGCCGTGTCAATTAACTCCTCCCATTCTGAGTGGAGCTTGAGGGAGTGTAAAACTTTTACTGACTAAAACTCATACCTAATAATAGAAGAAGAATACATACCCTAATAGCAAAGCATAGCATAAACTTGAGGCACAATGAGAAGACGGCAGCTAGCTGCGTGCGGGGACCGACCCGACCTGCTCCATTCTCACCCCATAACGCTAACAGTGGGACCGCCGCGCCGAACGCTAATAGAGTACCTAGGGAACAAAAGATCATAGCGTCAAACTAGGTACAGGTACATATTCCATTTCATGAAGGTCGGGCGCACACAGAAAAAAGGGCACGTGAACCATTCAAGACCAATCCGCCTTGAACAGATAGAAAAACTGTAGTACGTATATCGAAGGTAATATGATATCTGCCAGAATGCTGTATCTCAACAGTAGGAAAATTAATTATGATGTAGCAAGTCAAAATACGGAAAATCATAAGTAACTTAGGAGGCTCTCAATTCTTTGCAATATTTTTATCGTGTTGCATTTTTAGCAGATATTTTTTCCGTTCATGTTTTAATTTATTATTTCTTGCATTTTAGCTGAGCTGGGATTAATAATATTAGAGTTAACAGAAACACATAATATTCGGTTTATTTCTTACCAAATAATTCTAGTGAGACTAATGAAACAGTGATGGGAGGTCCAATATCCAAATAGTTAGGGTCACCAGCATGGAAGGCAGGGGCCCATCGAACATGACCCAGCGTGGCGTGATGGCCCGTAGCATAGAACGCGTATGATGCCAGTAACGCCCACATACAAGCCACGCTTGAATTACATCGGGTTGCCAGCGCTAAAACAAAAAAGGTTTACAATAGAGTAAAAACGAAAAATGTTCTTATTTTAAAAAGCGAAGAAAACGTACTTACAAAATTTCGTTGACCCTTCGCTTTTTAAATTCGCAACAATATTCAGAGCCAAACATGCCAGTATTAATGTTAAGACTGCGCCCGGAGCATACGAAACACCCAGTACAAGTGTGTTCGCGACAAACAACATAAGACCAGTCGCCATCAGCGGTAAGGTAGCACCACGACCTTCACGCTTCCAAACTAGGCACATCATTACTGCTAGGACTAGCCATGCGGCCCGCGCTAATAATTTCGCACGGCTAGGAGATCCTAATGACCCATAACCCGTAGCCCAGTGCGAACAAGCCAATAATCCCGCTACTACGGTACAGTATCCTCGCCAGCCTACATGTCTCCTGCAAACTGCTACTACAGCAGCCACAGTCCCCATCCCAAGTACTAGCGCAGGACGTGATGACTGCCCTGTGGGCACCCCCAATCCTGCCGTCCAACAATCCCCTTGTTCCTCCCTACATCCACGATAAGATCTCGTCCCAGCAAATACAATCCCACAGGCGATCCAATACAATAATGCGTTTAGGCTAGCAGCATTCCAAGCCATCAGACCTAAGACACTCATAGACAAGAATGCGAGAGTGGCACCCTCCTCTATGATGTAGCTATTCGATACCAAAACGGCTGCTGAAGCCGCTAAAGCCGCACGTGCGAAACGTTCGTATAACTGCGAACGTCCTTCGTACCATCTTTGAGCAATCCCATCCCAGTGCATGATTATTAAAACACAAGTTATACTGGCTGATATCAAACCAGTACTTAAAATAATTGCGTGTTCGAGATCTTCTAAAAATTTAAAATAGAAAGCTGTATAGCAGACACCGACGCAAACCGCCATAGAAATAAGTCCAGTCGGGACAAATGTACTAGCGAATACGGCCGGAAGCCTTTCCATAGGAAGACCCTCTGTTATCAACCAGTTAAAGAAAATCGCCAAAAGAAGAAGTAGGAGAGCTCTGAGCATAGACAGCGAATCAAACTCGACCCAGACTTCGCGGAAGACATTGCGAATATTGTCAACGAGAGCCCTGGAACAAAAAAAAAACTTTATTTCGTTACACATTCTACTTTTTTAATTTATAATTAGAGCCGTAATATTTGAATCCACTGCTACCAACATAAGTATGAACTTTAGTGTTATTTGTATTCTTTACATTAAAAAGTCCTAAAAAGAATCGTCTTATAAAAAAATCCCCTTACACCAGATTTGAAAAGTTTGTAAGTTACTTATTATTGAAGAGATTTAGTTTAATTTATTTACAAATAATAATTTAAAAAAGAGGGGTATTTAAGCCTACTGTCCACGGACGCATAGCTTCGTAGCATGAGGCAGCGTAGTGGCCACTTCGTCGACAGAATTTCATAGTTTTGTACGTAGGCTTTACGCAGGCGTACACCAAGCGTGTAATGAAGAATACGCGTCTATGAAGCTATGCGTCCGTAGCCAGTAGACCTTACCCAATTCCGAATTCAAAATACGATTCGGTTGTTTTCCTAGTTTTCGCATTACCTGACATCCTTAACGTAATTGTTGAGTTCGTCATCAGTTTCGATGGAGGAGGCTTTACGTAACTGCTCCCTCGTGGCGTTGATAAGATTCGCTAGTCGGTCGAGCGACACTTGTTGGGATTCCTCTCCATAACGAATCAGGTATTGTGTTATCTGCAGGTATTATGTTGTTTAATCATGTTGAATATACTACACTAGGCCGCAAAAATAACGTGTTACATTTTACCTACCATAAAAAAAAAAACGTGTTACATAGAAAAACTGAGATATCTCCCAAACTTACGTATCTACATAGATCGCTCGTATAAATTATATGTTACAAGCAGATTAGTAATGCTTATATATATTAAAAGAGATTTAATTTATACAAGAACAAATCTTCAAAATTATCTTTGTAACTAAAGTCCAAATTAGGAAAGGAATCATTTTTCTGCTTTTGTTTTAAACTGAGCTGTCATAATAAACAATTTTTGGATTGGTCACACATGGATACGCCGAGCTCGGGAGATGGCGTTAAACAATGCTATCAATATTCCTTACACGAGTTACACGACCAAACTTATGGAAAAATGCAATTTGTTGTCATGAGTTTGTATTGATTTAGTATTTAATTAAAATTAAATAGTGTACAAAACGTGTTATGCATTTTCTTTCCTTTTTAATTACCTACAACGTACGACAGTTTCACGTAACCATCTTTTATAGATTTAACTATCACACTTTTTATTAGAGGCCCGGATTTTTGCGGCCCAGTGTATTATTCGGAAAGTGTGTTAATTTTATTAAGAATTAGAATTGTAACATTGTGATTGCTTTCATAATAAGACTTTTTTATCTTGTGACGATAATCACACAAGATAAAATCCTAACAATTAAAATGGGTTGAATAAATAAAACGAGCAATGCTTTAGATTTCAAGGAGAGATATAACGGAAACTAACCTGTTTCAAATTATTACTAATATGTAACAATGTATAACTTTTGCTGGACGGAGGCAGGACGGGCAACAGTAGATGTCCTAGGGAGGGCGCAGGCGGCGGCCTCCCTAAAGCCGCACTTAGGGTAGGCGCTAGATCCGTCTGCTGTACTTCCTTGCCAGTCAATATGTCCTCTCCAGTTCCAGCCAAGCCTGCGCCACGGTACGCGAAGAACGCCGCTGTACGTTCGGCCTTACTTTCACCGCCATGATCGCCTGGTCGAGGGAAGGCAGAATATTTATATGGGCGTTGTTACGCCTAAAGACTTATTTTCATGCATAAGTCCAGCTGATGCAAAAATTTAACATAATTTTCACATCATAGAAAAATTCAAAATACTATAACATTTTGATTAATTTTCCTTATTATTAATTAGCAAAAATCACATGACTATTCACAAAAATAATAGAACTAACTACTTATTATAGACACAAATTCGAACAAAAATGCTTTAGAATCACACACATAGCAGCAAATTTAGCCTAAACAAAACAGCATTAATAACACACAAAAAAGTTCTACAATACAAGCAATACTATTTAATACCTACCATCTGAGTTGGTCCATTCATGTGAGTCTAAAACAATGTGAAAAATTTGCACCTTTACTTAGACATTACAAGTACAATAATACTCTGTGAAAATATCTGTAGACCTGAGGCCCACCACAACCTAAAGTGAACTGTTAAAAATTTTTACATGTCATAGTAAGTCCCTGTTCCCCATTTTGCGTACTCTTCAGATATTTCCACAAAATCTTACATGATATGTGTATCATTAAATTACTATACAATGATTATTTCTGAATATTTGAATAACAGTAGTAATTTTACATAATTATTATATGAATATTATTCTAACAAATTAGTTACAAATCTCATAAAAGTTCTTAATCTATGATTAATGTGTTTAGTTAAGCCTAGAACATACCATTCTCAGTCATGCCATGGTCTCCCACCACAAAGAGCAGTACATCTGGTGGCAGCATTGCTATTATTTTCTTCAGTCTCACGTTGGTTTCGTCCAGCTTTCGTGACATCTCGGCGTGGTTGGGCCCATACCTGTGGCCAGCATGGTCTACTCCCAAGTAGTGGGCCACTAGTAGGTTCCAATCATCTCTTCTTAGTTCATCATATATTTTCGAATCAACTTCTGCAAGGAGAGAGTGCAAGTTGGTGGATGAAGTGGAGGAAGTTACACTCTAAAGGTGCCTTCAAATTAGCCGCAAAGTGCCGCGCGACCGAGGCGTTCTAACGCGGCAGCCACACGTTTTTATTTATATATGTCGTCGAAAACGAGCTCTAGGTATTAAGTATTTATGTTGTTTTTACTGTAGCACTAAGTACTAAGTGAGTAGGGTGACACCGTGACTTCACGTATTATGGCGTCAAGTGGTAACAGAGTCGCATTTGGAGGGATGGGACCCCGAGGGCGCAAGGCATTAAGATTTGCGCGGGCTCGGGTGTAACACCTCTCAGATACGAAACTGTTGGTTGCCCGTACATTCGTTATTACTTAGTATTGGTACCTGTGATTGCTACTTATAATACTAATTTGAACTGTGAAAGTGACATTATAATTAATTGATAATCAAGTGAATAGTTATTTAAAATCTCTTCAGTATTAACCCAGTACCACTGAACCAAGACGATGACGGCTCTATCGCTCAGCCATTCCTGGTACCGTCATATAGAAAAACAATGCAGCGCGGTTGTATCACTGCTGCCGCATTGCCGTCGCGCGTCACTTTGCGACTAATTTGAAAGAGCTTAAGGAACATTCTCTCATTTTCGTGGAGAAAGGGAATGCAATCTTTTTTCTAATTATCAATTAATTATTGTTGATAAAATTCATTCAAGGAGGTGTTACTCCCATTTGGTCTGGCATATTTTTGGTTCTACTGTTAGATAACAGCCTCTCATTGAGAAAGATATTAAGGACTTTCACATTCTGAAAGATTGCCAACAAAAAGTCAAATTAGCCTAGTCACAGCAGTCATATTTATCTTTCTTCAAATATCTTGGTAACAGTATACAATACTATTTCCCAATTAATGTTTCTATGTCCTGAACCATAAAACCAGTTTCATTATTCACTTGGTAGAAAAATCAAAATGGTGATGTAGTGACTTTGCCAGCTTCCTAGGTACAGTTTTGCCTTCTTTTGTGTCTAACAAGGTGACTGGAATCTGCATTTGAGGAATATGCATGATTCTATGTATAATAAAATGGCAGTAACACAGGCAGTAGGCATTGTATATAATAATATATGTATGCCAAACAAGCCAGACAATAGCATACTGTAAGTTTTACAATTTTATAAAACCTTTCATTGTTTATTGCTGTGCATTCAAAAATAGTAATGTACAAAATTGATAGAAGGTAAGCCTTTATTAAAATAGGTAGGTATAATTTTTGAGAATCAACCCATCACTGGGCCAGGTAATGATTTGAAATAATAAAAAAAAAAACAAATGTTTTTGCCATTGACATGCTAAAAAGAAGATTGATTGAAGATCAATCTGTTGTAGTTTTCCTTCTTTATTATTTTAATTTTGAAAAATTTAAAATATACTGGTTTTTTTTTAAACTTTTGTTATTTTATTAAAAAAATAACTGTAATAATGTTTATGTTTACCTGTATCAACAGTATCCAGGTCCCAAGTATGGAATGAGTACATAGCATGAGATCGTAGCCAGCGTTTTGGTAGTAGACGAGACCATGTGTCATCTCCAAGAAGAACTGCATGCCCCTTGTTCTTTTTGACCTAATTTGAAATAATCTTATCAATCGCTGATTCTAATACAATTAGTACAGATAATTATTGAGGGCATGGATAGGACTTATTACTTTATTTCAGCATAGAAATATACATTTTGAAATGTAAAATTGCTGTAGCTGCGGTCTAATTACCTGGTCAATAATATTGTCTTCTTGCAACTCCATAGCAGCAAAGTTAGCACTGGCGTCGATGAAAGTTGGTAGCGAGCCAGTGGCGAGGGCCTTCACACGCTGGAAGGTAGTGGTCGGCGGATCCGCCATGAACCGGTAGAGTCGCGCGCTCTCTGGCCAACGGTCTAGCATTTCACGCATTATCGGCAACCTGTTCTGATACGGCAACGGCTTCTCAATACTATCGTCATACTCCGTGAAATCGTACCGTAGCGCATCCACTAATAAAAACACAACTCGGGACTTTTGTGGGACGCATGCCAGCGGTCCGCCAGGCACAGACAAAATTCGACGAATCTTCTCTTCCTCTTCACAATAACCTCCTGCTGTAGAATTTTCATGTCCATCACATCCAAATTTATCGAGCGGCACACATTCAGCAACATCACTCAAAGTTTTACGGGATAACAGGAATCCATGCCCGAACATGAGAGCTGCTGATAGAACCAAGTAGGCAAACCAAACCAAATACAAAACAAAATTCCATTTCTCTTTCATGGTTGTAACTGTTTAAACAAAATAAGTATTTTTATATTCCATCTATTTTATAAAATTAAATGAAATCGGCGAGTAGACCATTGCATTTACAAAATTTGCTTTGATTGACAGACAATTTATGATGTCAGTAGGTGACAGCCCGTTTTTGACAAACGCAGAAAAGCCATTGCCAGGAATAAAATCTTGATTATTATTTTCTTCTTCTTTTATTTCTTTTTTTTTTGCAACCCGAGTTATTTATACACCGTTTTTACACCGTTTTTACGTCGTATTAATTCCGTGGAAGGTCGATTCGGTACATGAAACACTATCGATTTGTAAAGATAAAATTAAAAAATCAAGTACTTTTTTTCTAAAACTTGAATTAATATACGCATGTACAAAATTAATTTCTTTAAGTAAACGAGTCAATGACCTTGTAGGTAGCTGTCGGTCATTGCGTACTAACTACCTACAGTTAACTGGCTTCGCTTAGCTGACAAATAGAATTTGAAAATCGATAGTGTTTCATGTAACACAATGTAACAAATCGATCCTCTGCGGGATCAAAACGACCAAAATTTAATGGTATTGAACTCTCAGAATAATTGCTAAGAAAGCCTAGAACTAAATGGAAATAGTTAGTGCACCCCATCTTATTTCGGTTGATTTTTTCAGCTATGTTCCATCTAAAAATAATTGAGACTTCTGAAACGGCACTTATTAGCACAGATTACAGAGAGATACTACGTATCTTATTAGTTATTTTGGCTATGTTGCTATCTCAAAATAATTGAGACTTGCAAAACAGCATAACCTCCTCAAGCAATTTCATGCAAGATTTCATGCAGTCCACCTTTACATAAACAAGTTTTTATTTTTTAATTGCTGTCATTTTCGACCAAAGAGAAGATAGAATAAGTATTCATAATTTTGACTTTGACATTCTCATTACTTCTTTAATTTTGCTATTATTCAAACGAATCTCTAGAGCAATAATACTACATATCTTATAATTAGCTCTATTTCTGCTCTATCCAAATTTAGGCTAGTCACCTTGTTCATTATTCATACTTTAGTTGCGGTAAGCATTTGTATCTTCAGTACTTTCAAACTTTTATAACCTTGAAGAGAATTTATGATTGCAAGTAAATAAATATAGTGCGATTATCTATCTGATGTATATCGCACATGAAAGTAAGTAACTAATAGTATGTGTTGTATGAGCTGGAATCTAAAATGTCTGCACCTTCCAAAGTCAACAAAGAGAACTTCCGCCTTTTGGACTTATCTAGCGACGAAGAGTCAGAAGACTTGCAGCTAGAAATAATTCCCAGCAGAAAGAAGAAAATAACAAGGTTCGTAGTAGTATTATTATCAGCTGAATAGTGTACCTATTACTGTACAAGATGCTTGTGTCGGAAGTAGGTTATGAAACAGGCTAAAGAAATGAATTACTTGTATGGAAAAGTAGCTTTAGTCAGGGGCAAAACTATATCCTATACCGGAGCATGGTCTTCTCATGTGTTAAGTTTCATTCAAATCTATTTAGCGGTTAGCATACGAAGAACAGACTAGAATTACTTTTCCATATTTATTGTTAACTTGTAAAGTGTGGATAATGCTGGCTTTAGTCAGCCTTTTGATTAGAAATAAAGTTTGCCATTTTATTTCTGGGAAGCTTAACTGAAGCACATTACTTGATTAGCTATGCATTTTTTTCCAGTTTTATTAATTCATAAGTTGACTAATTTTTATGATAAGAAAAAAAACAAAATAAAAATACATAAAATTACATTCAGTATTTTGTACTAAACAATTACCGGATTTTGTTCCTTGCGAAGTCACATACCTACATCATAAAAAATGCAGTATTGCAGCAGCAGTATAATCATTTTTTTTAACCATTTTCCAAACTTTCAGACGTGAACGTAGTCGCAACTCTGCACCTGCAACACTAGAGCACAACTTAGGTGCTGAAGTGCAATGTGCTCTCCGCTGGGCCGTGAGGGGTACTCTCATACTATGGCTGCTGATGCTCACGTGGATATGTGCTGCCCTCTATGACCAAGTATCTACTATGCGTGCCGACATCGGACACGGTATGTATCTATTTGTACTATTATTTGTAGTTTGTCTTTTGAATCAAGCTCTATATGTATAGTGACTGTAAGCGGTAAACAAAATGACATAATAATAATCGCTAATAAAATGCAGTTTGTTTTTCATGTGTCTTGTTATTTGGTAGGCATCATTTTTTTTTTTAAGTTGGAATTCATCTAATGACTTCTCCCGCCTTAGGGTGGAGCAGGAGGGCGTGACAGACTTCTGACTAAAATCACAGCTATATTCCTTCTTTACACTTTGCATTCCAGGTCCACGGGTTTCCGTTTCTAAAGTATACCCATGGATCAAGTAGTCTTTGGCCCTGTTGGGCCCCTACAGTTTTGCAGACATCTCTTTGAGGGGCGCGTGGAATACTACGCGTCTTCGACGACTAGGGCTCGGTCCGGACGATTACCGGACGGCCGGATAGCGAGCTACCCATTGCTTTTGGTCCTCAATCCGACGCCTACAGTCGTTAGAAATTTAGTCAAAGGCCTCCCTCCATTATTTCCAATTATCACGGTTGCTCGCTTTCTCGTTAGAATTCTTAAGGAAGACATCCAGGTCGTCCCGCCATCTCCATGGTCTGCCGCGGCCCCGCTTCGCTGTGTTCGGGCACCAATCCTGTGTTTTTATGGGCCCACAGCTCGTTGTACATGCGGCAGATATGTCCTGCCCAGTCCCATTTAAGTTGGGCAGCCTTTTGAGCCACATCAACGATTTGTGTTTTGGAGCGCAGTGTAGTGTGTCGAACGTGGTCTGTTAGTGGATTTAATGATACCAAAGCAAAAAATAACTTGTTTGTGGCATGTTTTTTCTATAAAAAAGTCAGCATGTCTCTATAGGAATGACGAGATAAGATAATAACATCCAATCTTAGATAAAAACGAGGTAAAAACAATAAATAATGAAAGAAATAGTTTTAAAAAGACAATAATCATAATGACACTCGGTCAATACACAACAATGCGCATGGAAATATTTTATTTAACATACCAGATTTGTAGAGAAAGAACTCCTTATCGAACAAGCATTCATTACGCTGCATATTTTTAATTAAGACCACATGTTTTATATATCTACATACATGCTTATGTATGTTTAAAAAGTGATATTAGACTCGTAAAATGACGTGTCACGCGACACAAGGTATCTATGTTTACATTTTGTACTACTGTAAAAGAAATGTCGGAATTTCCATTGCCAATCCTATCTTTATATTTTACATGCGAATGTATGTGTGTGTTTGTTATGCTCGGCTGAGTGGTTTTGAATCAAACTCTCGTACACGAGTAGACCATGTTCTAGAATAAGACATGAATAGGTACTATTAGTAACTACAGTAGGTACTTAGAGATTTACGTTTTTGAGTGTGCAATTAGCATCATTTTCTCTGACAGACCTACTTCTTGACCTTTCAAAATTGCCTCTAAATGGTTTATTTGAAATAAAATGGTTTTGAATTTTTGAATCTTGAATCTATTCCGGGAGTATGGTCCCTAGAATGATCACTCGAACTTCACGCGAATTTGAAAAGTGAAACGTAATTCGACTATTATATGCGCAATTTAATGTACAATAGTAGGTTATTCTCCCATATTTAGAACCTAGCTTTGCTAACGGCTTCGTCTGCGTGAATGTTGATTATTCCGGACGCGAATACGAAGATGAATAAGAGTAACCTATATCTATCCTTGGATTTCAAGCTTCCTCCGTCCAAATTTCAACAAAATCGGTCCAGTAGTTTAACCATGAAAGCGTACCAGACAGACAGACAGAGTTACTTTCACATGTATTAAGTACGGATTAAAACCAAAGAATACTCAAAATTCAAACTTAACACAAAAACTCAATTACACTGGTTCTCGTGTTTTAATACTCCTTCATTTTGTAACCGCACTTACCGCAAACTATACCTGGGTTACATTACATACCTACTATGATAGTTTTTTCAGTCTTGAGTCGCTTCCCTCGCTTGAAAATGCGACCACTGTTGGCTTGATGCTAGCTTTTAAGCCACATATAGGTACTTTATGTGTCCTACTACAGTAGGACATAAGCTAGTAAAATGATTCGATTGTAGACTTTTCCTAACATACGAACCTGGTATACGTGCTCACGCCAGGACAAAGGCTAAAAAAAAATTGGTGAGGGCCAATACTAGTTCCATCATCTCAAAAAACATCTCATTAGCTCACCAGCTACATAATATGAGGATAGTTCAGAATATAATAATATAGGGAGGTTTTTTTTAATTTAGGCAGAAGTCCTCACAGGCGTTGTCCTGTTCGAAAACTGGCACTTCTTCAGAAAAATATTGAGAACCCGATTCCAGTGGCACCTACCGCCGGGTTCAATTGTGTTTTCGAACAATCCAGGGAGCCTCTCAAATATACACTCAAAATCGGTCCAGCTGCATAGGAGGAGTTAGGTGACACACGTACAGAAGAATTATATAATTATGTCGTATCCGGCATTGATTTGTTGACAACAAAACAAGGCACGCCATCTAGTAGCAACTAGAAGAACTAAAAGTGGCAGTTTGAAAGGGTCAGTCGTTTCCGCTTTGTCTACGAGCATAAGGGGAGAGAGCCCACCGAGGACGGCGGACAGTCAGCCAGGCCGGCGCAAAGTGAAGACGCGCTGAAACTGTCCGTTTTGTTGATTGTACTTACGTAATAACAGTGCACTGTACCGAAATGTATTGAGAAGTAAACTGATTCAGTTCCTAGACGTTTTTATTTATTGTTCGACACCCACGTAGGCCCTCCTGGTAGATAACCAGGGCTCGAACCATCCTGGACGAGCCGACATATATATTACATGCTTCTGCCAGTAGCTTCGCCCGCATGAAAGTCGGTTTCTCCACACAAACTTTCCACCCCCGTTTTACCCCCTTAGCGGAGAAGTTTCGTAAATTCCGTCCTTAGCGGATGTCTACACCCTATAAGGAACCTACCTGCCAAATTTTAAGTTTGTAGGTGTTACAGTTTCTGAGATTTCGTGATTATCTAATCAGTGAGTGTTATTTCGCTTTTAGATATATAAATAAAAATGTACGTGAAAAGAAGAATACAACATCCAAAAAGTTACTATCTGGGCTTGAAAACCAAGCCTCGGACAAATGCCTCGCTCCGATTCGGTAAATCTTAATCCATTTGTGCATGTGGACTTGTCGCCTACTAACTCTAAACACCTGTGCCGCTCTAATTATTTTAAACGATGCCAGTGACGCTGTTTGCGTGACCGTTGTAACTCATATAATACTACTACAATCTAGATTCTTTCACGGGTCTTACACACGTATATCCACGTCCATTCACTAGTTTTGACCTGAAGTAACCCTTTATGAATCTTACTCTGCCTTTGGAGACCTAATTTGTCTGTTTCCTCAAAACACCTAAGGTCAACCACGGTTTTGGCTTATAATTTTAAAATGGCTTTGTTATAGGCCAAGAGTGAATGGTTACTGATTACTAGGCAAGCGTCCTCCACCGTCAACCACTTCATCGCTTACCTTCAATTGCGTTAGGGGTTGACCCCTATAAATAATAAATTAAAAAAAAAACGATAAAGTATGGCGTCAACAATCGTAGTAAAGGACTGCTATCATCTGACGGTCTGTTATACTATAAAGAATGCGACAGTTTTCGCCCACTAGTGTTTATTTTTAATATTCTAAATATTGCCAACTTTCAAGAGACGTCGGCGACTGATAAAAACGACATAAATACATAAGAAACATTTCTAACGATAAATGGGACATGGCTTCCACAATTCCGGGTCAGTTCACCGAAGTAATAAAATATTGTTCAATTTACGGCTACTGTGCTCTTGAGTAATTAATGCAGAACAAATTAGGACACCAGTTACGCTACCGTAGTAAACACGGATGTATAATAGTGTCTGAAAATTAAATCTAGGACGTTATTTCGTCTAAAATTGTTATGAAAACGAGAAACCTGAGTTGATTGTTTATTAAAATCTAAAATGGCTGCTTTTTTAAATAAAAATATATGAGTAACATTAGCATCATGAGCAATATCATCTCCAAGGTCCAAGTGAATCCTTCACAACCATAAATTTTTTTGGAATAGTGAAACAAATTTAGTATAGAGATGCTAGGACAGAATTCCGGAACCTTTGAAAATTTGATGTATTTTACACACACATTTGAGAATAGTGCTATCGGAGCTTCAGGCTGAGTTACTTGTGGGATTCTCGTAGAAATAAAATATGAGATGGTATCGGAGGTATTCGTGAATTTGGAAGTTTATCGACAACCAAGGTTTAGGTCAGCTTTAGTCTCTAAAATATTTGTACAAAGTTAACCAGCTGCTTAAAAAGTAATTTCGCCTTGTCGGAGTTTTTTTTTAAATTCTACATTTGCCGTATCCATCCAGCATCTATATCTGATGCGGTGTTTCCAGTACGCATGCGTCGTCGCCGCGCCTGGATGACGTCACGAGCAGTGTTAGCCTCACTGTCGCCTTGGACCCTTCTCCATTATACATAGTTTTACAACACCCTGCTTGAATTTGTGAAAAAAATCCATTTCTTCCGCGTACAGTGTCTTATGAGAATATATTGTGGATTTCTTTTTAATTCTGTGTTCATTTCGTGAGCTTTATTGATCTGTGTACAGTGAGTTTGTGTAGCAAGAGAACTAATTTATTTTATTGTCTGTTTGTCTGTGTGTTTTGGTGTTTAATTCTGTATCAAAGTCTCATTTCCTGTATGTAACGTGTTAGTTTGTTTTCCTCGGTTTAATATTAATATTTGAGTATTGTTTCGAATACAATGGTGTCGCAAATCGCGGGCAGTTCTGCGCATGCTCGGTTTTCATTCAGCGCGTCCGGCCGGCCCGTAGGTCGATAATGCCACGGCCCACGGTACTGTCACGTAAATAATGTTATCACACCTCTATGCTCTTGTCTTGACTTCTGACGTCACTGGTTAGCATACAAAAAAAAAAGATTAGGTACCTAACATAGTAAATACATAGTACTTGCCTTTGACACTAGTTTTAAATAGGTCAAGCAAAAAAATAGGAAGACACTTTACGGGAATTAATATAAAAATAAGTGTTAGAAAAACTGGAGCAAGTTTTTTTTTTTTAATAAATAAACAAAACAAATGTTTTTCTGCGGTTTCCTTAATTACTCGTAAAGGGAGTCAAACCGCTGATCAATAAATCGTAATCGCTTATTAATTACTTCGATTTCGATTCACGGTAGCAATTATCAGTTTCTACAATAAGTTATGGATATTAATTTTTTTTAACAGGAAACAACTCTTCATAAATTCGTTATTTATTTATCCACCTAATTGATTGATCCCAAACACACCGGGACGAGGAAGTGGATACTAAATCTTTTTTTTTTACTGAAAAGTAGGCACATCTAGACCGTAGATTTAAGACGTATGTGGACTAAAGAGAAAAATAAAAATTGCTACTGCCATATTAATTTACGTATTTAAAAACCAGTAGTGAATTAGCTAATATTGTCTTAGAGATGTACATTTACCTAATCTTTACCTGGTTTTCGTTTTTATACTCGTAGATCAAATTAAAATCGAACTAAATCTGCCTTGAAAAACTAATTCTACGATCTTAGGTGTCGATTTAATCGTTACAAATCTGCATTAGATTGTCATTATGTTAATAAATTACGAATAACAGTCTCGATTTGCAAGATCAGGGTCGCTAGCATAAAACATGACTTGATACCAGTCCAATGTCAACGTGTAAACGACCTTAATCGTTCGAGTTATTATGCTGACCGTACTTCACACGTATCACATCTGAGTCTAGATTTTTAAGGTCTTAGGCTCGGCTCACACTGGCACAGAGTCGGAGCGTCGTTTTTCACGTACATAACATATTCGTCTCTATGTGACCATAGTTAAGGTGCAATTTTTTGGTATACAGATATTGAGTCGAGTCAACGTTTGCTTAGAGTCGGGTAGTTTCACGCGTAGCCGCCAGCCGCCGTGCGTTGTTGGGGCGTGCGTTCTTGGACGCTGGCGTAGATTCATAGACGCGTCTTTGTCATTGTATAATGACAAACGCTTAGTATCCGTGCGTGTGTTATCGCTTAGTGTACGCCTGCTCACAGCTTACATACAAAACTATGAAACTCTTCCATTGAAATCAGCAACGTCCAGGCTTCATGACGCCTGGACAGATGAGACAGGTTTCAGTACACTGTGCTGCTCAAGCTGCGTGGCGTATTTTGAAGCGTCTATGAAGCTACGCATCCGTGAAAGTACGTTTTGCTCGCCGTGGTGCATCAACTGTCGAGCACGAGCCTCATTCGCGAATATTCAAAAGCCTCTGAACCGGTCCCGAGCACTGTGATCCGAACGCGCTTATTCGAGCGTCAGGGCTAGTTTACGGAGACGCGGCGCGTTTGGCGGTCGTCGTACGCGGTAACGCGCGTCGTTAAAAAAAGTAGGCGACGCGACGCCTTGCATCTGCGCCAGAGCGAGTTGTGTCTTAGTTTAGAATTCTAGAATATTGTTTTTAAATCACGCTCGTCACAGTCTAGTAGATGAAAAAAAAAAAACAATTGCAAAAAGTATTCAGATGTTATGACAAACTTTGTCCTGCGAGCTCTTATCTCTACAACTCGCTTACATCACTGTCTCGGCCGAGACTGTCGGCCCTTTTACTCGGACCGTGTGATGAAGGCATTAAAAGATTAGTGTGATGAATCAGCATGCAACACAGAATTAGTCTTAGTCTGAATTAGTTCCGGTTTCTTTGAGTAGGTATCACGATAGTAATACCAGCACAAAAATAGACCTATTCTCGCGCTAATCAAACTCATATCCTGGTAAAACATTAGTCCACCGTCAATGTCGTAATCCTACTGATACTGGTGAGCCCAAATGCAGTTTTTAACCACCGACGCAAAAAAAAGGTGTTATGTTATGGAGGTGTCTGTCTGTGGCATCATAGGTCTTAAACGCGTGAACTGATTTGGATTCGTTTTTTATTTGAAAGCCCCTTTTACTTGCGATGTTTCTTAGACTTGTTTCAACCAAATCGGTTCAGTCATTTGCAAGTTACTCAATACTCAATACTTTATTGCATTCCATAGTACATATAGGTGGTATAAATATTGTCACGATCAATATGGACCCTGTTACGGGTGGGTAACCAAAAGAACAGTGAAAATTAAGGAAAGTGGAAATTAATAACCAATTATTATTGTTTGCAAATGTATAGTAGGGTTTCCAATGATAGGGTATTCATTTGAAACCTATTTCACACTTTTTAGTAGTAGTAACCCTCAGCCAAACTTAAATAGATAGGTACCTTCCGCCATTCGGTTCCATCAGCAAATCTTCATGACAATTCTAATATTACCAAACACGGCTAGGATACACTGATTTATTACAATGTTCCGGCTCTTACCTACCTTCCATTTTCATCATCAGATCAGTTCTATGTACCCCCTCCCCTTTTTCCTTTAGTCAGCCACTACATGTATAAACAAAGCAATTTTACTTGTTACGACAGTTCTGCTAAGGTTTTTTGAAGAGTTCCGTTCTCTATCTTCGTAGTTCATCATCAGATCAAAACAATATTTCTATTGAACCAACTCGAGAGTATAATCTTTCAACCAAAACAAAAATTGACAAAATCGGTCCACAATTGACCGAGATATCGGTGAACAAACATATACAAACGACAGTTCTGCTATGATTTATTGAAGAGTTTCGTCCTATATCTTCGAAATTTATCATCAGATCAAAAAGATATTTTTATGGGACCAATTCGGAAGTATAATCTTTCAATCAAATCAAAAATTTTCAAAATCGGTCCACAATTGACCGAGATATCGGTGAACATACATAAAAAAAAATACACACAGCTGAACAAAGAACCTCTTCCTTTTCGAAGTCGGTTAAAAATGTAATTTACATTACAAAAAATTTAACGTTATAAAGGTGAAAATGATAATTAAAATTATTGACGGAGACTTTTTAAGTTTTGTCGAAAGCTACGAGTAATTACAAACATTGATTGTTGTACAGAAGCGAATAAATAAAACTAAGGCCGATTGCAATGTTTGAGGAAATTTCCTCTCGTCTAGTCTAGAAACAGAGTTGTCCTAGACGTCTAGGTTCGGTCGTAAAAATACATTTAGAATTAATAGCACTAATGTGCTTGAATATGTGATCAAACCGTACAAAGACATTATCAACGTGATCACTTATTATCCGCCTCCTAATCAAACACAAAAGCACCTATAAATACTGCTCTAACATAGTTCTTACGTCATTCTGTTAATAAATCGTGTAAATCTGGAGTTTTACTTTTTCACCTGATTGAACAGCTTGTTTATAAATAGCTTTGTATTTGTCAAATAAATCACAAGTGAATCAACGTTCTCAAGGCTATGGCACAGCTTTAAATTATGTGTTTTATAAACGATTGAATTAGTATTCAAGGTAAAATTTGTCAAAACATTTACATAGGTATCGCAGAATAGGTATTACGCATGAATTAGCAACATAAACGTTCAGTTGTTATCGGTCGTTATGAATGAATCGTCACTGAAAAACGATAAAGTTAAGCCGAGACTCGTTTCGCAAGCATATCGACAAATTACCGGGTTTCAGCATAGCACCTGACTTGAAAGTTTTCAAACTAAACGTAAGCACCTTGTAAACACACAGACAAACCGCAGTCACAATTTACACGTATATATGTATATTGCACCTTTGATTATATCAGACAGCTCTTATTATCCAGTGTGTAAGAAACAAGTAGACTACAAATCGTAATTTCATATGCTGAGTATCATTTACGGTCATTCGGCAAGTCGCCGCGGTGCGGATCACACGTGTCAGACCTTTCAGAGTTTGCGATCGTCTCTGGCGTGAAAGTGAGTGCGTGGTGCGGGTGTGTGCGGATGCGTTTGCGGTAGCGTTGTGGTGCATTATGGAGAGTGCGGTGCATGCGGCCGTGCCGCTGCGGGTGGGAAAGAAGATGAGGAAGAGGCGGGAGCTTGATGCTTTAGTCGGAGGCGGAGGTTCCCGAGGAGGTCGCCTCTTATCTGCCTCTAGTGATGAAGGAGAACCATGGGGCCGCAGAACTACCCGCCGTCGTCGCTCCAGGCCCTTCGTCCGCCTGGCTGCAGCACTAGCCTTCTGTGTCTGCGTTGTTTCTGCTGCCACCGTCCTCTGGCTCTTCGTGGACGTCCGGCGACAGATTGCTTCATTACGCATCGAAATGGATAGAGGTTCGGATTTTAGCTGATATTTAAGCCACCTGAGTTAGCATACCTAGCTAAACAAGCTCGGTAGACTAACTCAACATCATTATTTATGGAGTCTTTACATGCAACTAAATTAAGGCCGCGTCTTCAAAATTACTAAGCCTTTCAAAATTACCAGCACAGTCTAGACTTAATTTTTACCTAGATAATAAGCAATATCTATATTAATCAGTGTCGTAAATATATTTACGAGTCAATAGTATCAAATAAACATTATCGGACTTGATACCGTTAGTGTGGTCTTTCCATTCGTTCACCTTGGTTATATAGACAATCAACATAATTAAATTTGAAGGTCTAACCTTTCTTAGAAAAAGCTTTCGAATTGCGTCAGGCCCTATAATGGGCCATTAGCTGGAACTGGCTATAAACACGTATACAGGAAAGGCACGCTAATAGATTAACTTGTAGTAGGTTTTCCATCTGTGTTTCTATTTATTCTGAATGTTCTTAAATATAATAAATAAATAGATCGCTTTTTATTGCATCCTACTGCCTGTCTCTTAGTATCACAGTCTGTCTTCTTCCATACATATTTGTGCTATCATCTCAGTATTCACCCCCTTTCTACCCATTACGTCTTTCATTTTACACAATTCCTTTTTCATAGACATTTTAATCAAATTCAACTTCAAGTGATTCTGAGTCATACAACAGCGGTGAACGTCAGAGCGTGGGTGGAAACTCATCTCGTTATGTAAAGTCAACTTCGCATGTTATACTTGTCATCTTATACAATGCTAATATAATTTAACAATGGAGTCACACCTACGCAGTTGGTGTCTATTTTGCATTCACAATCATCTTCCTTTCATATCGTGACGTACTAGTTGCTTCAATTATAACTATATTTTGTAGGTCTTTGTTGTTTAAGTGCATTGATATCTTTCAAATAAGACTATAATATCTTTATAAAGGCATTGATAATAGGAGTATTCGACTGCAGTTTTTGTGTAATGGATGAATTAGTACCTTTACGTATAACCTATGTAGTCTAATAGTGATCGTTAATTTATTGGAACCAAAATAGTATTACTGCTGTTACTCTATCAGTGTTGTTATTCTTCAGTACTTACTCAAGTAGTATTATTAAGTTCTTGCAGTCCATCCAAAGTTATGTGGGAGATATCGCTGTCAACGATAAGACCGCCATTGTACCCATGGAAAATTCGGCTAATAGTTATATTAATATTTTGGTGTAAAATAATGTTTATACTGTTTTGATCCATGTGGTTTTGTGCCATGAAATTCGTACGTAATAGAATGCTCTAATTATTTCACTCTATTTAATTGACCTCGTGTGTCATTGTCAAATTGGGCAGCAAATTAACACAAATTGACACGCATCATATCCGCTCTTTTAGCAGTATTTACTAGGTAGCGTACGGTGTTTCAAACCTTTGACATGATACGGTGTAAACTTGTAACAGTTGCAGAGAACAATGTTGTGTATTTACTTTTCGTTATCAATTAGTCTAAAAGTCTACAAAATTCGTTTATAGACGGCGTAAAACTATTAAGTTTATTGCAGATCATGCCGTGTAGGTTTATTAATGATTATGATGCTGTATATGGCCATATACAGTAAATGAAGTCCATTTCATAATGATTGCCTGACAAGAAATTATAGCAATCTATGTGCTAGCCGCTCCAATCATCTTGCCTTGACATTGAATCGAGTTAAGTGGACAAACAAATAAGGAACCAACAATACCTTTATGTCCACTAATAATTAATTATTTAGTTACGACTTTGTAAAACTTCCTGATAAAAGGGTAGATGTTGTTGAATTAATAAAGCATGTTTATTTATTTACCACTTAAAAGACGAGAAAAGTTTTAAATAACAGGAAACGACTACTAATGATGTTAAGGTCAGATTAGTACCTAATATAGGACCTTGTGGTACACTTGTGATTTACGCCTCAATATTAGTGTTATGTCTTGATCCTCGTGTTGTTTAAGTCAATAGTAAATTTCTCTATGGCATAAAAGCTTTAAATAGAACCTGGCCCGTGAAAACTTATTAACGAATGTAAATTTTCCTATGGCGGCCTTAATCGAACGGTCTTGGAAGGTCAAACTTAGTCTGAAATCGATATTATAATGACTCAAGGAAAGTTAATGAAAACTTGTTTATAAATCCTGTTATAGTAAAACTAATAAACGAGTAGTTAAAAACTAATTGCATAGAAGTTTTAACATGAAGTATGACATGTTGGTCTTGGTTGTAATATGCGTTTTGAAGTATTAAAAAGCCATTAGAAAGTGTTCAGGGGCAGGAGGCTATTCGATATATAACTTGCTTATTTATTATTATCGGCGGGAAATTCTACAATAAAAATATAGCAAATCATAAATCCATAAGCCAACTTGAAACCACCTCTGTTCAACACCTGTTGGAGCAGATCTTTGATGAGGCTGTAAAGGGGCCTCGTCAAACCTGCATAGCAGCTCGTTATTACTGCACTGTGTCTCGGTTTTTCTTGGGGCCACTCGTGGAGTCTCCCCACTGCGAGCTTGCGACTCAATAGTCCCTCGTTCCTTAACTGGTGCAGGGTGGATTTCTGTGTTTTAAGCATCGAAGCAAAATGGTTGCCCCTCCCCCCTCCCGGCGCCTTATTCTTCGAGCGGGATCAGTGCTCGCATGATCTCGCTAGGTGGCTTCTGAACACATGGCCTCATTGCCCTCCAGTTTTCTGTCTCCATTCCTCGTCAGCATGAACTTCACTAATGCTGGCAGAGACAGATTTCGCCCAAACCTGTACTTGTTGTAGGTTTGGGCGTCGCTGTTCATGCTGTTCAGAGGCCCAAATCGTTGCTCATAGGCCCACGCAGGGCACTCTTCGTGTTGCATGTGCTATACAGAATCAAGGTCGCCTCAGATAATATAAAAATTTACCTTGGCATCTCATCCAGCCTTATTCAGATACTCACTAATGTAACATCGGTCAGCTCCTGAGTTAGCTCCCGACAGGAGTTGCGCTCCCCTCTTTTAAGCCAGACTTCGAAATGTGGCAGGGCGGCATCGACAAACACAGACATAATCACTTAGTCTCAATTAAACTATAAAAAATTGTAGCTGAGATAAATTACTTGCGCTTACCCTGCGATGCGAAGAATTTCCCGTATTTTTCATACCATCCAGTCTCCATGGGAACATATTCAACCCTTACCACCGACTTCGCAAGCGCATAGTTTCGAAAAGGTGTTTCTAAACTTCTCCAAATATATCGCTACGATATATGTTAAGTCAGTGTTTAGGGCTCAATATTTAAAAATGGGTACGTAAATATCGCGTTAGTTTTTTTGCTGGCTGGGACGAAAGGTTATTTAAGGGCAGATTCTTGATAAAAAGTGGTTAAAAATAAGTCATGTTTTTCGTTCTAAAAATAGACTTCAATTTAATCAAGCCTAGCTGCGAAGTTATTTGATTCAACAGATAACTTGGCTACAAGAACAGTCAGTCGGTCAGGTTTCAATTTCAATTTGAAATTATCTAGCAGACGGTAATGTCTGCTATCGATTATTCACTACTAGGAAAGGGGTAGGTATATCAAAGGATGTTTATAATAACTCCCTCAGTTAAGTCTTAGTGCGTGTGTGAATTTTCGTAATGTGTAGACTATGGACGGGTTCCGTTAAAAACATTGACTGTTATTACGCTGAAGTTGTATCCGTTTGTATGTTTCTAGTTACGGAATCATCATCACTTATGCTTACAGTAAACCGTTTATTCCCACCTATTGTTTATTTACTGCTACTCTTTTCGGTAAATTTCGAAACGGATTCCAAGACCGATTAGGGATAAATTATATTAAACCGGACCGTGCCCGGTGCCGAGTACGTGGCCCGGACGGGACACGGATTTGAAACGTTACGTTACATAAATTTTACACAACCCGGTGTAATATAATCGTGCAGCACGGACTGGCTGTACTCCGGCCCCGCGGTCTATTATAATTCATCCCTTAAACATTTTACTTAAACTCTTCGATAACATAGAAATTTATCGTTTGCTTTCACTGTCTTTATATTTACGACAGAAAAAAAGAGAGGCTTTTTTATGGCCTCTCTTTTCCATGACATCTGACATCTCTTTGAGGCGTGCGTGGAACACTACGCGACGTCGACTACTCAGGCTCAATTCAAATTCAGACGGTTATCGGACGATAAGACAGGCTCTAAGATTTCTAAAGCTGTCTTAGCCCAATGATTATATTATATCAATACTATATTCTGCCAGTGGCTGCGCCCGCGTGAAAGTCGGTTTCTCCATAAAACTTCTAACCCCCGTTTTACACCCTTAGGGGTAGAATTTCGTAAAATTTGTGTGCGTTATAGTTTCTGAGATTTCGTGATTAATCAGTGAGTGGTATTTCGCTTTTATACACCGTTAAATTTTGGTCGTTTTAATCCCATCGATTTGTTAAGATAAAATTAAAATATAAAGTACTTTTTTTCTAAAAGTCGATGTAATATACGCATGTACGAAATTCATTTTTTTACGTAAACGAGTCAATAGTTGTCGGTCGTTGCTTACTAACTACCAACAGTTCATTGGCCTCGCTCAGCTGAAGTTAGCTCAAAGAAATTAATTTCGTATAAGTATGCGTAAATTAATTCGAGTTTAGAAAACAAGTACTTTATTTTTTAATTTTCTCTTTACAAATTGATAGTGTTGCATGTACCTAATCGACCCTCCGCGGGATTAAAACGACTAAAATTTAACGGTGTATATAGATTATAGATTAAATAACTTTTTATCCTCCATCAACACTTCAACAGTAACTGTTAAGACTATAACTGCAAAACTCAATAATCCACGTATTGCAAGACATGTTGCCAATGCCCCCACATGTGATCTGCATTAAGAAACTCGCTTCCTTTGAACACATGTTTCCGTCAACTGTCGTTTACAGTTCTGTTAAACTATAAAGAGCAGAGGCACATCGTTTTTTTTTTTTGTTAGCTACCAAGGCAGTAATACAAATAACGTTATGGTTTAAGTAGATATTTCTTGGCTGGATTATTTATAAACATGATAAGCCTTTAGATGAGGCGCTGGAGAAAGATGTTCCGTAACCCTTGAATAGTATTTCGTACCAATACATCCATATTGCCAGAACTAATAAATCCGGGACTCTGCAAGATTCTGCAATACTTAGGTCACATTGCAAGGAAATACGGTGGCAACCTTGAAAGGCTCATCGTGACCGGTAAACTAGATAGGACAAGGCGTCGTGGACGCAGCCCAATACATTGGTTTGACCAGATCTCCACCGCTCTTGACTATGGTATAAGGTACAATTCACTCCGCCGGAGATAGAAACAAATGAAGGAATGTCATCAAAATAGAAATGATGAAGAAGGGAGGTCGCGACCCTCAGCAGTGAGGAATGCCTACCGCTCCATCATCTTTTTCCCTCCTCCGTTCACCTCCCTCGTCCTTTCCCCCTCTTCCAGTCTTCCTACTCTTGTTAATCTTCATAATAAAATTCATGACACTAAAATTGCTAACTAAACGTGGAATTACACATTACGAAGGTTGTTGCTGATACTATTGTTATCATACCATAAAGCAGAACCAAGGAGCATCGTGTTATTCAGTAACTGGGTTTTAGAGGTCATAGTACAGGCAATCGCTTCATGTAAAATAAATATATCCTGCTCATTTGGTAGCATTGGGAACCGCTTTTAAAATAGTGTAGGTTATGCGGTCCAATGAGGGGTTTAACGAAACTTTATGCCACCAGATGGCGCCACTCGCGTCATCGCTGATTTAATTTTGACGGCACGATTGGTGCATTGGTTGGGAGATTGACTGCTGCGCTGAATGTCGACATTTCTATTCTCGCACGGTACTACACGGTATTTGTATGGCCTACAGATAGGTGTTACAAGTCTGGGTGTCTTCTGCATGTGTGTTTACATGTTTGTGAACGCATCCACGACACAGGATTTTTATTCTCAGTGTGAGCCACGTGGGGCAATGCAACGTTTATTTGAACAAACTACACCTGACCCGCGTTAATCCGATAAAAGTTATGCAAAGCGATGTCTGATTATCAGTCTTTGGAATGTTTCTACTACGCCTAAGTACAGCTGGTGTATTACATTTCATTTCAGAAAACCCTCATTATAAGTCGTTTAAGTATTATATAAGCAGATTTTTTGCAAATATAACTCCTCCCCCTCGTCAGCAAAAGTAGGCAAAGTCTTCTCTCCTCCCCCCCCCATGTGTTGTTAATTTATTACCAGTACTTAGTTATGTCTAGAAATAAAGAATTGGCTTGAAATAGACGAACAAAACAAACTTCATTTAAAATGGCATATTGATTCAAATTAACAGTCCATGACTCGTCTTCAATGACATTGGATGTTTGCTAGGTGCTCAGTGCAGTGTGTCTGCTTACTTTCGTGTGATTTTCAAACATCGACATCGTTGCTGACGTAATCACCCATGTTATAAAAAAATTGAAAAGCAAACCCCGCAGTGCTTATTACTTGAATGGCCCCATTTTTTTTAGGTGGGTATCCCACCAATGACACTCGTTTGTTCCTTCTTTGCCTTGCGTTCCAGGGCCCCAGAGGTTCATTTTCACCTAAGTATCACATGGCGGCTGACGCGTGAGTGCCATTGCCTCGCGTGTGCGGTTGCCTCCTTTGCTAGCATTATTGGGTCGTAGGAGGCGACCGCCTGCCACTCCTCGCTTTGGACCATGGCCTGTTTCAAGGCCCGGCGCGAGAGATCGTTGCCACCAATCGCCCGCTACGAGGACACGGCGTTGCTCTGCCTAAGCAGGCACACCTATATATATTTATGCTCCACCGTCTCCTCCGGGGTAAATGGACCCTTAGCGTAACCCATCTTCACACATCACTACATAGTATAAAACAGAGTCGCTTCCCGTTTTTTTTTTAATAGATAAACAGATTCAAGAGGAAGGTTTATATGTTTTATTCATGCATAATATATTTAATATCACCGTTGCACCCGTTAGAAGCTGAGGCGGGTCGCTAGTAGTAATACATAAAGGCTAAATTCAGTGTATCAATTAAAGAACATCACTATTTTCTTCTTCAACAGTATCAAGAAGCAGCAACAGCGTCGACGACGCTTTACAAGTATGCCACACGACCGCCAAAGAGTTGCGAGCGAACGCCAGCGACCTGAGCGCGAAGTTCGCGGCGCTAGACCAGGAACACAAAGAGTTGACGCAGCGGGTTGCGGCGGCGGCGCAGGAGCTGGCCGCCGTCTCCGAGCAGCTGTCCGCCGCGCCCAAGCTAGCTGACACGCCGAGGAGGCTCGCCGAGCTACAGAGAACTGTCGCTACTTTTGGTTCACAGGTTAGTTCGTTTTCCTTAAATCAATATAATATACTATAATAGCTTCTACTAGCGGTTTCGCCTGCATCAAGTGGACTTTTAACCAATAAAGAAATAACTAAGTACGCGTGCAGAAAATTTCAAAAGGCAAAAAAAAACGCGTTCCGCGTGCGTATTGCACGCTATACAATAAATACTTGTATGAAATTTGCGTTCGTTCCGCATGCGTGATAAAATCCGCACGATACCCTTACGCAGTTTCGGCCTTAATATTTAATGGTACCCATCCAGAAACAACCAAATTTAGGTTATGGGCTTTAATTTAAAACTGTAAAATTAATCGCTGATTTTTTTTTATGGTCGGTAAAATCATCCAATGATAAATCCCGCCCTTGGGTGGGGAGGGAAATAGTGTCAGACTCTTACTGACTAAAAACCTACCCTTTTCCATTCATTGCCTTTGTCCTACGGCCCCGGGTAACATTTTCGCATAACCTTTGGCCCCAGTAGGCTTCGGCCCTTCTAGGCCCCCCTACAGTTTGCTGACAACTTCTTGAGGCGCGCGGGAACAGTGCGCGCCGTAGACGACTTGAGCTCAGACCGGTCTGTTACCGGACGGACGGATAGCAAGCTACCCATTGCCCGCCGTCCGCGAGCCCGCGCCTACGGTGGCCGGAAATCGGGATCGGAATCCCGACGGCGGCAGTGGCATGTGCGCCGTTGCCTGATGCGGTCGGCCTCCTCTTTTGCTGCCATTACTGCTTTGCAGAAGGAGGCGACCGCCTGCCACTCCTCGCTTCGCTCGCTCGGCTTGAACCAAGCCCCGGCGCGAGAGATCGCCGCCGATCGCCCCCACGAGGACACGGCGATGCTCTTCCCAAGCGGAGCACACCACGACTGTGCTCCACCGTGAAATTACTCGCTGATAGAGTTCAAATTAGAGTGTTTATTTATTAAGTTACCTAATTTTACCAAATTATATCACAATATTAATCTTAGGTCTGTAAATAACTTGGCAAATTAATCGATAACTTATTTTGTCATTTTTATAAGAGTTTATTGAAGAATTTATAATGAGCAGATAACTAATTTAACCTTACAACCGAAGTCGGTGACCGTTATCGATATATCTGCCACTTCTGCGTGTGTTTATCCTTTTAAACTGTTTACTATTCTGTAATGTACACTGTCCTGGCTCCTCAGACAAAGGATAAGGAACTCCTTGTTGGTTTGGCTTTATATAGTCTTCATTCTTCGTTGTTTTGGGTGGACAGACAGTGTGTATGAAGTGCCAAAATACTAATATTTAGAAATATGAAACTATTTTTCCAAAATCATCAAATAATTCTTCTCGCTCTAGGTGGAATTCAGACTTTTGTGACTTTTTCTGAATCATGAACGAAAAAAGTTTAATCAGAATTCAGTTCTTCAATTCTGCTCATCTCGGTGTCACTGTGTGAAGTGTCTGAGTAGTGGCAAATCGTTGCTAACAATGCAATATTTTTTTTTACATGATTAGACTTAAATTAAAAATTTTGCTTAAACAACAGGCTCAGATAATTAAATGCAATATTTATTTGTTAGAAAGAAAAAGAATTATACTCCCAACATTATGTCCATAGTTAGGTCTTGAGTGAGGTATCGACCTTTATTCCCTGTTGCTAATAATAATAGAATAGAACCCACGAAGGGTCTGTTACGATGAAATTCATAATAAAATGACGCATTTCTTTGTCATTTTATTGACTATCTCATCTTGATTATGTTGAATAGACTATTGTTTCACATCAATCACAGAAATCAAAGATTTTATTAAACACAATGCGCTAGCGCATAGCTATGTCTATACCGCTCATAATTATTAGGGTTCTATAGAATTCAAATTTATAATAGCTTCAACAAAAACAGTTAAAGCCGGGTCCAGACTATTGTAACGTAACATGAAAGGAGTATTTCATATGTGTGGGACGCAGCGCGTACTCAAAATAGTTTGAATGTTCTGTTCGCGCGAGTAGTGTGCCTGTGCACGGTTCGCGCACGCAAGGCGTCCGCACTGTGGGAATTCTGTTACATTGCAAGATATGTACATTGCCAAAAAGTGGACGGCAAATTCTTTAATTGCATGTTACGTTACAGCAATCTGTACCCGGCTTAAATACGCCTTTAGCTGTCCTTTTGTCCACGATGGCTCTTTCAAACAAACGGCAAACCTGCAGTCAACCTAAATGCGTCCTGAGATCAGAATCTGTATATTAGAATTTACAAGCTTTTATTTAGTTTCACCTGACCGATGTTTGTCCGTCTTGCAAATTAAAATTCATCCTCTTCCCGGTGACCGATTGAGCTGAAATTAAATCGCGTGACAATGCAATATTATGATGACATGCAGCTGATCTGATGATGGAGTTGGAAGGTACTCATAGGAACTCGGTCATAAACGACACAACTCCTTCGAGTTTGGGCTCGTTTGATTTGTATTGACGAGTATTTAGGTGCTAGATGGTAAACAGGGTCTGATGATGGAACTGGTAGATGGCCATAGAAACTCTGTAATAAACGCAATATGACAACCACATCGTATTAGAACTTTTTGGAGTGGTCTAGATGAGTTATAATCATATACGTATATACCACGCTATAAAAGCTTGCAATGAAAAAAATATTTTCATTGAAAACTTGTTCAAACTTATAGTCTTTCGAAATGATCGTATCTGCTGTCTAAAGAATACTATCAAAGTTATGTTTGATCACCCAAATCTATAGTATAAAAATGAATTGCTGAATGTGTTGCTAAGCTCAAATGTCGAACACGGCTGGACCGATTTCGCTAATTCTTTTTTTGTTGTTTGTTACTGTCAGGAAAAGGTTGTTAAGTAGAGTATGGTGGAGTAGGGAAGAGCGGGAACGAAGCCGCGGGCAAAAGCTAGTTGTTAATACAAATGTAGGTCAATACATTAATCTAATCGCTATAATTCATACAACGATGCTGCCCAAGTGTCTTAAACCGGATTACCTTCAGTTATCAGCAGTGAACATTGTCTGTACTCCATTCGCGTTAAGATTAGGCATTTAAACAAACCTTTTTTTACTGTCCGTTCAACCGATTTTGACTTCTATTCCGTAGGCATAAAGGTGGCGTTAAAAAATGATTACAATACAAACTATTTACTACAGCCGCCATTTATCATGCCACCAACGCAAACAAATGTCAAAATCGTTTGAACAGACAATAGACGTGTTTCCTCAGGGAAAATAAACGATCGCTCCTTCACGACACTCTAGGCGTCCGTCCTTTCATTTGGACGCAAACAGCAGTATCACATTTGTTACTACGCGCCCACTGAAGCACCAATAAACCTCACCCTGCCTCGAACATTTTAATTCTTTTTGACTGATAATGTAGGATTAGGGCCCTTGTAGTCTTTGCAAATGAAACACGTCATAAGGGATAGCATTTTATCGTGTAGAACAGAATTATTTCGAGATAACGCTACGCATGATAACAATGTCATGGGAACGTCCTAAAATAAAAACCAACGTTTACTTGATATTTTACCTATTAATAAAATTACTTAATTTATTAGAAACATGTGAAAAACAGTCATTGGTCAGAATTGCAAGACTATGGTCGTTACGATTAACCCTTTAACCGCTTGCATCAGTTTGGTCCGACGAGTGTTTTCATGTCCTATTCGCCAGCGTTGTGTGTTTACCACTGGATCTTAACATCTCGTTTAGCTCTTCAAACCCCATAGGCGACAGAAGAGCTAACGAGATGGAGTACTTGTTCGTGGATGTGCGGCCCTGGCGGTATAAACGCTAGAGTATTGGTCGGATATATCCGACGTAGGCGGTTAAAAGGTTAATCAGAAGCCTGAAAATCTGGCACCGAACCTGTCAAAGGGAGATGTGATAGGTTGGCGTTCCATATAATTTAGTATTTAACTGTAGGTACCTCTACCATGAGTTTTTAAGCAATAGTATTCGTCGCTACTCGATATCGACGCCGTAAATATTTTGTATGGCAAATTTTAGTTCTGCAAGTGAACGCTAGAGGCGCTGCAAAATTTAGGAAAGGATTTAGGAAGGCTAAGACTACCTATAAGTCTGCCCCAGCGTGGTTGTTACAAAACTAGGCAGATGTATTGCTTTAGAAGATTAGAACAAGTGATGTATTCAATCATACGAATCAAGCTTTAAAATTTAAATTAATCGTGTATTGTCAACAACACCACTGAACCACACCACTAACATAGAATATAATTATCTGTTTTAGTAGATCTTATTTTCCTCTAAAAAAAAAAATATATTTTTATCATTACCAAAAATTTATAGTTATTGTATAATATTGAGTCAAGCTTTTTTAAATTAATTCAGTTATTTTTGTTGTGATCGACACAGTTATTTTGTTTTACGAATTCCTTGTGGACTTGGATAGTTTCAGCATTATCATTAAAACCATAACGAATTGTGCTATTGTTTATAATTATGTTGTTCTATTTGAAATGTTTGTTATTTATATTTATTGTGCACACCTACCACAGTGTTGTCTTTTTAACCCAAAGGTTGAATTCCCTGCCGGATTCTGTGTTTCCTAATAGCTATAACCTAGGGGTTTTTAAGTCAAGAGTGAATAAGTTACTTCTAGGCAAGCGTGATCCATGGTTGGCCGCATCATCGCTTACCATCAGATGAGACAGTGGTCAAACACGAGCCTATCCACAAATAAAAAAAAAACCTTGTTGCATTAAATCCGCCTATCACTAGTCGGTAGTGGTGGGGCTACCAATAGAAAATTGTGAACAACACCACAAATTATAACTATTGTCACGAAATTAATCCCTCCTTTCTCATTCTCCAGATCAACGGTTTCGACAGTTCGATAAGTTCGACCCACAAGCAGGCCTTAGCAGCAGTAGCAGGGGTCGAGGAAGTGAAGACTCTTCTACACCAGCTCGACGCCAAGGCGAACGAGACAATAGCAAACGTCTCGGCAAACACGAAGAGGCACGAAGACATCCGAACGGATCTCGGGACTGTCAACAGTACACTTACGACTAAAATTGAAACCTTGCAGAATAGGATACAAGAAATCACTGTAAGTAATCAGCACTTTATATAAAAAAAAAAGTCATAATTTACATTTCAAAAATGGCCTGCTATCACCACTTCCCAGTGTTTTTAGTTGGGAATAACTGGCGAAATACCTCGAAAAGTAACACATCTACTCATAAACTAAAAATATTGAATTCAACGCCACCTAGCGAAAAGAAGACCACACTCAGACACGTAACTTAAATTTAAAATATCTAGGTTTTAAATTTAACCCTAGAGTACTCGCACGGTGAGCAATTTGAAGCCGCACGCAACCTGAAGGTAAAAATACCATCCCACCGCTTCTAGGCACGCAATGGACTGTTTTCCGCACTAGTGCAAAAAAATGCGCGTGGTGCTACCCCGCTGCCCGCCACTATTTTATTGTAATAAAACTGGTTCGTATCAGGCTGGGTGCGGGTCAATTCTCACGCATCGTAAGTGTATTGAAAAACGTCGTTTGACACACACTGCAGCCCTCGGCTCTATAACACACTCGCTTACGGCCCGAGCGAATTTCGCCTCGGTTGCAATAACAAACTTTCTGCACTTGTATCAAAATATACGACTCCTACCTACGGCGACGCAAACGACCGCCGACTGTACTCGAAACTTGCAATACAAGTAGATGAAGGATAGGAACCAGATACTGAGTGCCTAGTGCGAGTTAGTTTTACGTCAACGCGATCGACACGTTTTTTACGTTCGGTGCTCCGATTCGCCCGCTCTAAGCTTTTAACTCGGGAATAAACTCTTAAACGACTACTGTAGGGTTAAGTACATATTGTCAGAACATAATATCACGTCTGTATTGGTTGAAGGCTTTTTACCAATTATACATCGTTAAATTTTGATCACTTACCAACCCGCACTGGGCCCGCGTGGTGGATTACGGCCCATTCCCTCTCTTAGAAAGGAGGCCTGTGTCCCAGCAGTGGGAACATTAAAAAGGCTGATGATGATGAAATTTTGATCGTTTTAATCCCGTGGAGGGTCGATCAGGTACATGAAACACTATCAATTTGTAAAGATAAAATTAAAAAATAAAGTACTTTTTTTCTAAAACTCGAATTAATATACGCACGTACGAAATTAGTTTCTTTAAGTAAAGGAATCAATGACCTTATAGGTAGCTGTCGGTCGTTGCGTAGTAACTACCTACAGTTCATTGAGTTCGCTCAGTTGACTTTTACTTAAAGAAATTAATTTCGTACATGAGTAAATTAATTCGAGTTAAAAAAAAAATACTTTATTTTTTAATTTTCTCTTTACAAATCGATAGTGTTTCATATACCGAATCGACCCTCCACGGGATTAAAACGACAAAAATTTAACGGTGTATTTAAGGATAATAATAAACGATGAAAGATATCAATACAGGTATTTCCGGTGCTCTTGGCACTTTGTATTTCAATGTGAGGTGAACATTTATATTCAATAAAGGCAAATGGATAATAATCAGTACCTATTTAAATTAAATTATCGATGTTGGCATTACCGGCTCATTTTATATCTTGAATTTTAATGTACGGTGAATTTGCATTGAATAAAAGCGAATCTGTATGCAATGCCTACATTCTGAAATTAAGGATAATAAGTAGGTACTTACATCATCAATGCAGGTTTTTCCGGGACATTTTAGTACCTTGAATTTCAATGTAAGGTGTACTTGTATTCGATAAAGGAATTAATCTGCAATTTTAAATGTCTAGGTTCTGAATTTAAATTCAGAACCTAGACATTTACGAGTACTAAAGTATTGTCGCTGGTATTTCTGGGACATTTCCGATTCCTTGAAATTCAATGGAAGACATTTACATTCAATAAAAGCAAGTACTAAATGTGTATGTATTTGTGAAACATTTCGATATTAAGAATACGAATGGAAAAATTTTCATTGAATAAAGGTGACTAGAATAATCACCGAAATTGAAGCCTTGTTGACATTTTATTATTGAAAAGTAAATTGAAATTGGGATAGTAGATTTTATAATATTCCAATATGTTACAAATTACTCTGACGAGAGCCTTTGATGAGATATAAGTGTGAAACGATTAGTTTTGCTGTTATTTTACAATGGAACACTACCGTTATTGTTATTAGGTAACTATATCTGTAATTAAAATAATAAACTCCTTTTGAGAATAAAGAGACATTTTTTTAAGTGGCATATTATCAAATGACCTTTCGCTCTAAGAGCCTGTGAACACCACGTTTTTTAAACGCGCCGTCAACGCGCGTTTTCGAAACGTGCGTTGACCGCGCGCTTTTATCCCATAGAAGGTCTTCAAGCTACGTCTGACTCGCGTGCGTATCGCTACAAACGCACGTCGACGGCGCGTTAAAAAAATGTGGTGTTTACAGGCCCTAAGGTGCAACGAGGGCGTGTCATTTGTGACCACAAGTGGGTTTTAGTCAGTTGCCTTGAGGGCCGTTCAAGTATTACGTAAGCAGATTTTTGGCAATTATTAAGTCCCCTTACCAAAAGTAAGCAAAGCTCTCACCCAACTTTCACTAATTAAATTAAGTATTAACGAAACCAGACTACATTGAAAAATGCATGTTACCTACATTGGTACCAATGTTTACGTAAGCATGGGAGGAGGGGTTAATATTTTCAAAAAAACTGCTTCCGTAATACTTGAACGGCTCCTTTGCCATCTAGGGCCTCGGTTATTCTCTCAAAATTTGCCGCAAGAATTAGGAGAAAAGGTTAGAGTGAAGAGACTCTCAAAGTCAAGCACTAGTTTATATCAATTAAAAAAAATAGATAAATTGTGTCAATAACGACATACATTTTAAATATATTAAGTATTGAGAACAATCTAATACGTAGGTTACCTACATCTGTGTTCATATAAAGTCAATGTAAACTAATGTAACGTGTTTGATTGTAATTAGCGGCCACACATCGGCCTGCGTATTCATTGGTATTACAACTACGTGTGTAAATATCATACAGGTATACACAATATTTGCGGGAATCACAGAACAAGATGGTTTTTGTGACAAACAATTGAAAAATCTTTTTACACAGCGTAAATTAAGATTAGATAAGTTCAGTAGGAAGAGACATGGATGCCCCCGCAAGCGCTGATTCGAGGTAGATCGTAAGTAAATAGAAATTATAACTGAAAGGATTTGCTGGAACTTTTGCCCAGCTGTGGGAAAAAATATCACTAAGTTTCTTTGGATGGTAATGTGTTTTTTTTTTTTTCGATTTAAAACGATGTTCAAGTATGAATCAACTTGATCTAGTTCTAAACTTATCCATCTCACTTAATATTATAAGTAGCAGGCAGAAGTTTGTGAGTGTTTACGTATGTTAGTTACTTCTTCACGCTCGAATGGCTGAATGGGTTTGGTTGAAACTGGGCACATAAGTAGACTTTGTCCTGGAATATTTATTACGGGAGTAGGCTCCCTTCAGAAAGATTTTGACTGTCACACGGGCGAAGCCGCTGACATAAGCTAGTTGTAAGTGATTTCAACTAATTTGTCGGTGGTAATCTATTAATTGGGTCTTTTCTACCTATCAAATCACAAGCACATAGCGATTTGAATCATAATTGTATTGATAACACTGATTAAACATACGCATGGAATTGTATAGATAACGTGGGGTAGGTATGTATGAAACAAAAATCTTTCAATTTTATGTCGGATATATAATTAAGACAATCACTTTTTCATCTGGGTCGCACTTTCACGATCAAATACAGCTCTTCTGTCACCTATGGGGATTGAAGGGCTAAACGAGATGGAGTATGGTGGTGGATAAACGAAAAAACACTCGTCGGTCTAATGTGACGCGGGCCCTTGAAGCAAAAGTAAAAGGGACCAAAGATAAATACGGTGATACGACTTTTGTCGTACAAAATCTTCTGACTTTTCGTCTCAATTTAAGGGGGTAGCCAAGAATATTATGAAAAAAATCAATTGATGTTTGTATTTTTGCAGAAGCCCGTGAGCACAGCAGCGCCGTCGGTGGCGACGCTCGCGACGGTGACGAGCACGGCGGCGGCTGCTAACAACGCCACCTCCACTAGCACAACCACGTTACCGCCAGGTAAACACTCTAACATAAGAAACACTAACTTTTCCCTTGACTTATATTACATACTAGCTTTTGCCCGCGGCTTCGCTCCCGCTCTTGCTCACTCTATTCTACCCTACTCTGTCCTACTCTACCCTACTCTACTCTACCCTACTCTACTCTACCCTACTCTACTCTACCCTACTCTACTCTACCCTACTCTACCCTACCCTACCCTACTCTACCCTACTCTACTCTACCCTACCCTACTCTACTCTACCCTACTCTACTCTACTCTACCCTACCCTGCTTTACTCTACCCTACTTTACCCTACTCTACCCTATACCAATAAATGAGGAGGGTTTTTTTTACTTAACGGGATAAAAAAATATCCTATGTACTTCTCCTGGTTCTAAGCTACCTTCCCACCATTTTTCAGCCTAATCGGTTCAGCCGTTCTTGAGTTATAAATAAATAGTGTAACTAACACGACTTTCTTTTATATATAGATAACGTAAAATTGTTCTGGGAAACTTTCTTTTTCATTCTTTCTTTCTTTACGTTGTTCCGGGATAATAACTAGCTTGGTGAGTAGGATTATTGGTACTCATCGAGGATGTAGGTTTCTCTCAGTGATAATTTTCATAATAGGATCAATCAATCTCTTCATAGTATTACTTTGAATTGGATACTTGGCAATTATTTTTTAAACCGGTTTAAAATGAAGTCATTTAGAAACTTACAAAAGAGATAGCGAGATGTTCCCCACTCGTCATCATTCCAATATCTAAATCAAATTAAATCAAATCATTAAAACTTCGTTACGGATTTTGATGTGGTTTTTTTAATAGATAGAGTGATTCAAGAGGAAGGTTTGTATGTATCGTACATGCATACTTAGTATATTTAATATCACCATTGCTCCCGTGCGAAGCTGGGGCGGGTCGCTAGTGTATTATAATCCAGTTAAAAAAAGAGTTTTTATTGTAAGGTTCGATAAACTTAGGTTTTCCATTCCTGGTTGCCTGTAAGAAATCGCGGAATGCGATAAGGCCGCCCATTGTATGTGCTTTAATTGAGTGGTTTTCCTTTGTATATTTTAATAAGTATGTACAATGAAGTGTATAATAATAATAATAATATCAAATAACCTAGTTTTTAGGTGCTTTTTTTAGGATTCCGTACTCTAAAGGGTAAAAAACCTTATTGCTAAGACTCTACTGTCCATCTGTCTGTCACCCGGCTGTATATCATGAACCGTGATAATGTACTTACCATGATTTTGCTACGGATGGTACGGAACCTCTCATGCCGGTTATTTTAAGGTTTTGTGACCCCGGGCTCAGCATAGTGGTGCTTGACTATTCCGCTTTGTAACGTTATACTAATCCAAGTCTTTGTTGCAGGGAAACCAGCTGTGCTACAATGAGGGACACACCAATCCATCATTCCTCCAAACTCGTGCACCGAATTCGGATGACGAGAGAAACGCTCAGTCTTGATCTCAATACGTCCACACGACAAATATTTGTAGCGACGTAACCGAGAGACATAGGGAACGGATACCCTCCAAATATAAATAAGGATTTAAATGTCGCATTCGACGACTACCCTCCGGGCGGGACGGACGTTTTAGACTCGGCCATACAATTCAGTCAGTATTTTTAACAATTTTTCTTTGTTTTTGTCTCTACCTTAATGTATATAAATTCCAACAATAACATTCTAATTTTCAAATATTTTACTATATTTAGTGTTTGTATGTACTTATATTACGTGTTTTATTGGACTTGAGATAATTTGATTTAATTTATGGACAAATACTTTTATGTTTTAATGTTTAATTGTGTGCGTCTTGCATGAGTTGTGTTTGACAATGAAGGGTGAGGTACACTAATGCAATATCGTCGAGTGAGAGTTGAGTAAGGTGTAATGTAAATATTTAATTGTAATAATAGTTTAAATGAGCGTAGTTATACACGCGCCCGCACTGTGTGTCATGTTGTCAGTACGAGTGCGAGTTTTATTAATTGTAATAAATTATTGTTAATAGATCAGTTATTATTACACTGTTTTGTTTTATTGGCTGTTTGAACCCCATTATTTTATCATTTTTACATAAAGGACTACTTTTAAAAGCCAAAGAGTTGAAACTCACTTGGATCAACAAGTGAGTTTCGGAAGAGAAGGGTTTTATAGAAAAAACTATTTCTGTCTTCAAAATCCATAGTAGTTAATAAGAAAGTAACAGTCTGTCTGTTACGCTTTCACTGTTAAACTACTGAACCGATTTTGATAAGGTATCATTGCCATTTCATTCAATTTTTAATTAATGATAGTTTGGCCAGATTTTTTAAGCAACCCAACCACAAAATATTATTTAATACATTAAAATTTATATAAAATACTTTTCATGCAATAAACAGCTAGGTGAAGGTCGTTCTTAATCAGTTCTTAAACTACTATTATAGAGGGTAGAATATCGGGACACAAAATGATAAAAAGATATTTAAATTGCAATAACAGTAAAAACATTTATTGAATCAGTCCTCTTACTTCATACACACACAAACATTAAGCAATCGATTTAGATATTTACAAATATTACAAAAGAAGTCATACTGAGCTAGAAAAGATACAAGGTACAGATCTCAGAAACAATCACTCAAGTTTACTATGTATATTGCGTAAAAAAAAAATGGAATATACCATTCATTCGATGGAAACTACCATTGGTTCGATGCGAAAAATAGATATTAAATTCTCTCCTTTAAAGATCTGAGAATGATGATTGGACTCATTACTGTATTTGAAAGAATGACGAAGGTTTTAAATACGTACCGTGATACTTTAACCTTTTGAGTGCCACTTTCTTTTATAGAAGTCGAAACGTTTTCGTGCCCTCCACGCCACTTCTTTATTAGGTGACAACATCTAATTTAACATTTATCTATTAATAAAAATACATAAATAAAATTCTTTATTTTGTGAGTACTTTTACTATTACCTTACCTAACTTTACGGTGGATCTATGCTAGAGGTGCTGAGCTCATATTCGTAGTAAGTTATTTTTTCGTAATAAGGTTAAATTAGCTGGTATGAGGTGTACCGTATTCGGTAAACTGGTGCCTGAGGGGAGGATAGGATAGCACAAGCGACACTACACGAATTTGAGCTCAGCAAAATGAAATTATTACAAATTCGTTATACATTTATGGCTAGGTGCTAGACGACACATCGCGTGCGGCATAGTTTGGCACTCAAAAGTTTCAACATTTTAGTAATAAGACTGGTACAATTTTCGAACGGTAGCCACATTGGTATTATCCTCGGCACACAAGTTGAACCATCATGGCGGTCGACCTTGATTGCGCAGTAACCGATTTTCGGGTCCCAATCGAAGTGGGGGGCTGCGCGTAACCATAACAACGGTCTACTTCTTAACGATGCCGATCTCCCTTGCGACCTCTCCGAAGGCGTGCACTGCGCGCTGCACGTCGTCCGGCGTGTGCGCCGCGCTCAGTTGCACGCGCACGCGTGCGGCGCCCTTCGGTACCACCGGGTAACTGAAGGCTACCACGTAAATGCCGCGCTCTGGAAGATGAGGACAAATGGAGTCAATTATTTGGATCCATAAAAAAAATAAAAGCAAAAGAGGGAGAGAAAATGATTGGACTCTGGAATTGTTCGTAAGAGCCACCACGCCCTAGAAAGCTGATGAAACACGGATTGGTTTTAGTCAGTGACAGCCTAAAACCTCCCTCTGCTCCGCACAGAGTGGGAGAAGTTACTTGATGATTTCTCACCTCAAAACAAAATAGAATGTCTGATCAGATTATGTACTACTAGCCGGAGAGTGCCTAACTTTTAACTTGCCATTCTGACGACTTAAAGAATGCTAATGATGCAATCGGATGGCTACCCTGCCTTTTTTTTTGTTTTGAGGTGGTAAGTCATCGAATAGTTTATCTTGGACTTGGTATAGTTATGTCAAGAGGAAGCATGAAACGCATGTTAGTAAAAGAGTTATGAGATACAATTATGGATGGAAAGAGAAGACAAAAAAGAGATGGATGGATTAAGTGAGAAGTGATTTGAAAGAAGAGGAAGTTCGTGATAGCGTAAAGGGTAATAGGACAGAATAGAAGAAAAAACGTGTTGCCGACTCTAGACAGACTTTTAATAACTAAAAACCACGTATTCCTTCAGATAAATACCCGTTGCATTTCAGGGCCAAGGTAGCTCTTTCGAACAATCCTGCAGGTGGCTACCTTCCTGAGCTCATCAACAAAACCACAGTCGAGTGGTGGAGGGCAATTTATAGATCAGACACTTACTAACAGACAAGCTAGAATAGAGCACTCTGGCGCAAACATACAAGGAGACTCGACCCCAGCTAAAGTGGGAAGAGGTTTGGACAAAGAAAAAGATATACTTACTAAGCATGTTGGTAGCCAGTTCCACAGCTAGCGGCGCCTCGCCCACCATGACAGGACAAATGGGATGCTCATCCCCTGCTACTGTAAGACCAGCTGACTTCAAGCCTTCACGGAAGGCTTTGGTGTTTTCTCGGAGACGCTGGCGAAGGTCTCCGCTTTGTTCTACTATTTCTAGAGACTGAAACAGAGAAGGTAAGGTTTTCAATCAATTATACACTAGCTGCTGCCAGCGGCTTCACACGCGTGAAAGTAGAAAATTGTCCCAAGGGAACATGATCATAATCCCCGTGCAGAGGCGTAGCGTGGACTAGTTTAGACGTGGGCGAAGGCACATCAGCGAGGCATTTTTCTTTCATGAATTCGAAAACGAGACAACCACTGTCACAACCCAGTGTTCGACCACATCGTCGCTTGCCATCGAAAAAGTGGACAAAAGAGAGCCTATCTATTATAAAAAAAAACCATCGTTCTGAAGGAAGAGAGGGCTTGCGCGAAGCCATTTTGCGTGCGAGGTTACATTGATAATATAATATGTCGTGGCCAGATCATAGAAATTGATCACTTCATGATATGGCCAACAAAAATTGACCAGATCGTTTAAATGTTAACAATTTAATGATATTTCAATCCATGTTGGCCATATCATTGATGTAGGATTTTATGGGAATAAAAGGTCTAAAGAAAGTAGGCTTCCTAATAAATATCATCAAACTTTAACGTTCAAAACGATCTGGCCAGTTTTACTTGGCCATTTCATGAAGTGATTAATTTCTATGCCTACTATACCTCCACTCGAAAAACATAACTAGTGCAGTTGAGTAAAACAGAGAATGGGATTCACCTTAATCGAAGCACAAACCACTGGCGGCGGCGGTGCATTCGAGAACAGGTACGGTCTGGACACGTTCCTCAGCAAAGTTATGAGTTCTTTGGGCCCGGTAGTGTATCCGCCGGCCGCCCCGCTCACCGCCTTGCCTAGGGTCGAGCAGATGATGTCTGCTGCACCCAGGACCCCGCAGTATTCTTCTGTGCCCCTGAAATTAAGAATGAATTAGAGCCACAGAACTTGCAAGCCTTTTCCCAACCCGTGAAGTAAAACAGGAAACAAATAATAGTAGTTAGATAGATAGTGTCCTCTGCGAGTCTCAAATAAATGTTTTTCTTTCTTTCTTCTTTCTTTCTTTATATATATAAAAAAAACACAAATTCCAACTAAGTTATCATAAACACGGTGAGATTTTTCCATCAGAGATGTGCTATATGCATCTGAGCTGTGAGGATGTAAAAGTTAAACTACGAAACTTGACGATAAGCTTGGTATCGGGGCCAGTAAGATGTGCTATGAAAATGCACTGCCGCGTTTTAGCTATACGAGGAAGGTGCGCAGCTCGAGCTATGCGATCTTACATCATGTAGGAATGGCGCCCGCCTCCTGTACGTATTCTGCTCAATCTATATAAAAAACGTAGCTTAGTTGAAGCCGTTTCCACCAATTGCTAAGCTATAGCATAGCTGATGCTATAGCCTTATAATGTTACCACTGCTGCTGGGACTCAGGCCTCCTCTCTAACACCCGTATTTATAAACAAGTAAAACTAAATACTTGAGTAAAAGTAACTACTATTTGTATTCTATAGTGTCTATAGTTAAGCAAAATTTGAATTTTGAATGTAGATGTCAAACGTCAAGTAATGACTTAATAAGATTTTACTAAGTAACAAGTAAATACTTCTTTATAAATACGGGTGTAAGGCTGAGATTGCATATTTATTGTAATAAGCCTTCATAGTTAGCAGTAGGTAATAATTTTCAACAATAAGTGAAATAAGTGATATAGAATAAAGTGATGTGTGCCTGATGGTAGGTAAGTACAGGTGTGTATGCTTACCATCATCAGGTGGGATTGCAGTCAAACACTAGTTTATATCAATTTAAAAAATCCTATTTTTTTGTCTTATACAAAAGATTTAAGAAAATAAGATTTATTTTTGTTTATATGTTTATGACGTGTACGTTTATTTATATGTATAAGACAAAAAAATAACAGTTGAGCACACGTAAATATTGATAGTAATAAGGAAAATGTATTCGTTTTTAATGACAAGCGAATTCCTTATTTAGATAATGCCACGGTCTCCGACAGACCTTGAATTAAGTTCAAAATGAACAGAAACAACAACACTGCAATTTTGTATAAACGGCCATTACTTATATGTTATTACGTATGACCAGCAACAACAAAGTACGGGGACGGGGACATATTGTTTGCATACTATCCGCTAAGTATGTTGTTACAATAGAAGGAACACCACTACCAGTTCCGGCCGTTTAAGTCAATAAGGAAAATCGTTGTGTGCCCCAATTCCTTATTGAATTTGTTCGTCATTAATTAAGCAGTTGTAATTGACCTTAGGAACTTAGGATAAGGATTCAGCGATTGCCCGCCAACCTTGATGCAATATACCTACAGCTTAGAATTTATACAAATGCTATGCATTTCCTGTGTTAAGAACTCATCGACCCTAACTGATAAGTTTCTTAAATAATACCAATTGAAAACTCACGAATTGAAATCGTGAAACATACAATTATAGTTTATAAACTTCCTAATTTAGTGCAAAGAGCAAATGAACACAGGTGGGTTTTAGTCAGTAAAAATGGTAAGGGCTAATACTCCGTCTCGCTCACAGAGAGCGGTAGGTGACATTGATGATTTCTCGCCTCGTCTTTCCAATGGATTGTGGCCTTTTTTAAAAAAAAAGCTGGCATGGATGGAATAAATCACGTGCCATGCAGGACGGAAGGTGGGACATGGTCTGCGGGGACTCGCCGCACAAACACTAAAGATCAGAACCGTCCAAGAACCCCTATTTGTTAAAGAGCTTGCAAGATATTTTTCTTCTGAGCATTGAAGATTAGGATAGGATCTCACCGTCCTGTATCCCCAAAGAATCCAGTTGCATGGCTGTCATCGACCGCCAGTAGAGTCCGGTACTTGTCAGCTAAATCCCGCAAACCCTGGATCGGTGCCACGGTACCATCCATGGAGAATACGCCATCAGTCACAATCAGCTTGATGCGAGCCTCGCTGTGGGCTAGGAGGTGCTCTAGTTCTGTAGAAAAAAGATATTTAAATTTTAGGCAGTATTCGAGTATTGATCTGGATTTGGCTACTTACAATAAAAAAGCACACGTTTTTACGAGCCTTGAATTGACGGTGAATGCGTTCCATAAAGACATTGAAGAGGTCCCTAAACAAGACTGGTCCAACTGTTTTGTACAGTGGTTTCTATGAATGCAAAAATACATTCATTGCCATGGAATATACTTCAGGTAGATATATAGTCTATCTATCAGAATTCAGAAACTTTCAGCACGTCCTAAGTAACAGATAATATCATCCAATGACAAATCCCGCCCTTGGGCGGGGCCGTAGATAGTGTCAGATTCTGACTAACTAAAAACCTACCCTGTTCCTTCATTGCCTATGTTCCAGGGCCCCGGGATTCACTTTCGCACAACCCTTGGCCCCAATTGGCTTCGACCCTGCTGGGCCCCTACAGTTATACACATAGAAGTGAAAATCCACGGTCTTTTGAACTAATTGTTATTTTGGTGTACCAATCACAACATAACAGCTAGATTGGATTCTAGAGTTCAGAAAAGTAAACAAATATTGGAACCTTTTTTAAATGAGAATATGGCACATGTATGGGAAAGGTTTGATTGCCGAGTGAACATTTACAGCGTTTGGCTCTCCGAGTCGTTACGAGCTTGGAGCTGGTCAATCGCAGTGCCAAACGTCATTTAAGTACGTATCAATCGCGATAGCGGAAAAGTAAAAAATCTTAAACCCGACTACGACAAAAAAATTACGCTGAATAAGTATGAAACAAGATTATTTAATTAATTAAGGAACTCACCATTCAAATCCCTATGAGGATACCGGTACTTCTGGGCTTTAGATAGTCTGATGCCGTCGATGATGGAGGCATGGTTGAGGGCATCAGAGAAGACGGCGTCTTCATTCGTCAGCATGGACTCGAAGAGCCCAGCATTGGCGTCGAAGCACGACCCGTACAGGATCGCATCCTCACGATCATGGAACTTGGCCAGACGGTTCTCTAGTTCCTATGGAAATGTGATGAAGGTTTTCAAGTGTATCAAACGATGTTTTTCAATACTCTTACGAAGAAACAAATTTAGACATATGACTCGTTACATTTAGCACCCAGCTTAATACGATAAATGTAATAAATTAAGGCGGGGGAGCTTGTGCACTCTAGTACGAAAAACAGTAAATTGCGTGCCTGAGCAGTAGGGACAAGAGTGGGTTTGAAACTCGGTGGGAACTCGTTAACAGACTTTTACCCCGCCACTTAAACCCCAACGACAATGATTTTTTTAAGGCAGATACAAAACGCGGCATATAAGTTGAACATAATTTTATTACGTCCTCATTTTTTTTTTAATAGACGTCGTCGTTTATATAACCTTGGCGTTAGATCACACATTTTTGTTGAACAAAATAATTAAGAACGATTTTTTGTTACGACTGTTGCAAGGACTTTTCGAATGGCCTCGTTTTAATCTCATGCAAAATACAAAATGAAGGAGTGACTTCATTTTGTAATTTGCATATGTAAGTAGTGTATTTTATAAAATTGATAAATTATTATGCAGTTAACAAAATAAACACTAAAGTTAAACGCTAAAGGAACACCTGGGAGTGTTATTTAGTGAAAATCTGACAGTCTGACATAAAAGTCCTTCTCGCTTCACTCAGAGCGGGAGGAATTATTTGATGAACTCGTCAAAAAAAAAACGAATGTAAAGAAAAAACCTTATACTACGAGTAGTATCAGGATCAAAGAGTATATTAGTTAAGGCTGTTAGTTAGGCTGTCGGATTCATACAATGAATACGCGGCAAATAATTTGAACCCGTTGCTATGGTTAAGCGCAGTCCCCCCACCTTGATTGAGACCCGAAAATCGTTTACTGCGCATTCAAGGTCGACCGTCATGATATGATGGTTCAACTTGTGTGTCGAGGATTATCATGATACAAATTTTCGTCCTATTCTCTAAGCAAAACCGCCTTGAGCAATCAGTACAATTCGTCGCTGGGCCAGCGCTGCGCTCAAGGCTGTTTTCTTAGAGAATAGCACCCCTGCTGTCATCCTACCCATGCTATGTAAAAAAGACCTTAGGCGCCAGGCGCCACCTCTACGGGCAAGTGAGTCACGGCCGTAGGATATAATATAAGATCCTTGCCGTGTGGAGACAGGGGCGCCGGTTTTAAGAGAACCTCATGGGTGCTCTTTTAATAACACGAAAAAGTGGCCAAGTGTGAGCAGAGGCACTCTGATCGACCGAAATATAAATAAATGTCCTACTTACATACTGCGTACATAATTATTAATTATTTATGTTTGATAAAAATATAATTAGATTTCTGTTAGTGCGGTATCGAACCGGCGGACCTTGCGTCTCAAGCGGCGCTCTTAACCCACTGCGCTAAACGGGTCGTCGGGTAATGAAAAGACGCCCATCCCTAAAAGGCGATTACTATGATCTGTTTCTTGATGTCTATTCTCAGGGGTGCTCCACTCCACACCCACTGTTTATCTCTCACGAGCCCCCGAGCACCTGCGGAGTCGGCGCCCCTGTGTGGAGACACATTCATGGAGTCTGTTGTTATATGTATAATGAGGTGACAGGTCGATAACATCGTTGTGAGACAGTTGTTTGTAGATGTAGCGCCTTGCAAAAATAGAAAGTACGAGTAGCTAGTTCGATGGAATTCGTAATATAAATATTGAACGCAACCAAGGCCATAAATGTACATCGTGGAAAAATACGTTTGAAATCGTTAATTAGGGTCAGATTCGCGATTTTTTTTTATTAAGCCAACTAATTTATATCGTGTTTTCATTTTTGCCAAGCCCTTGGTCATATAGTCAATTTTAATAAAATAAATTTTCATGGTGTTCTCTTTTATATTTGTGGATTTCCATAGGTTTAAAAAAGGTCAAACTGAGTAGAACCGGGCCTTAAGTACGCCAAAATGCTATAAAATAACGATGTTTAAACTTGAAGGGCATAGACATTCATTTAGTTCCTTCAAACAACACTCTCGGATATGTGGACCAAATGAAGGACCATTTGGTTTGATGGTCTATTAACAGTTCGTTCGTGTTATGCGCAAAAGTTGTGGTGTCTGTTCCACAAAGGCCATTAATCAAGAGTTGAAGTTGAGGGACCATTTGTCAAAAATGCACCTATGTGCAAATATCCAAAAATCGCACTGCGTCTAAACAAGACAGTTACAGAACAGAAGGTACTAAATACGAGTAAGTAGTTCCCTTACCTTATGTATAGTTTGAGTGCCGCAAATAAACCGGACAGAACTGAGTCCTGCTCCGTAATTCTTCAAGCCTTCCCTAGCAGCCTCTACCACGTCCGGATGGTTCTGTTAGTACAAAAAAAAAACATTAATTATGCCCGTATGAACCCGTACCGAGATGCAAGGCGGGCTATCGACACGCCGCCATTTTGCTAAATATAGTCGTCGATATTTAAAAAAAAAAGCGACAGCGAAACTTACAGAAAGTCCTAAGTAGTTGTTAGCGCAGAAATTCAGGAACTCTCCTTCGATGCCTTGAACTCTCACCTGAAAATATAATTCAATAAGTGGCTGTGAACAACAAAGTTAAAAGTAAATTAAGTACCTATCCTAAAGTTGACAAAAAATAAAAGGCAAATTTTAACATTTGATGTTTTTATTATTCACAATAAGTAACCGTCTATATTACATTATGTAACCATTATGTAATTACATTAAAACACTTATGTAAGTAATTATTATTTTATTGTTTCAGTTTCGTTCCAAGTTATATTCTTTATGTCTTTATCAAATGTCAAAACGAGCCTTTTATTTTTTACCGAGTTTACTATTATTATAAACGCGACAGTTTGTATGTATGGATGTTTGTTACTGTTTCACGCAAAAACTACTGAATAGATTTCTATGAAATTTGGTACACGGATAGACCATGTCTTAGAATAGCACATAGGCTACTTTTTATCTAGCCGCTAGCAACAGCTAGTATTTGAATATATTTCTTCTTCTTCTTCTTTGCCCTGACTTCTTTCCGTTACGTGGGGTCGCTGTTTTTAATCTTTCGGCACCATTCACTTCGCTGGCAAGCGTCGTCGGCTGCAAAGCCAAGCTTTTATATGTTCAAATAGTCGAATATTTACTAAAAGATAAATAGGAATACACGACTTTTTAAATAAAGTTCTAGACCACAAGAGTTCAGAACTGTAGATACATACAATCGGACACGCGAAAACCACAAATTCACACCACTGTTCTAATTGCAGTTTATTAAAGCCACCGGTTTGCAATCTCGTTAAATAGTAAATAATAAATTGTCTAGGATGGAGTCGAATCTAATGGCCTTCTCATGGACACATTGTACCTAACCTAAGTCCCATCATCCATTTAAAACTTAGAGATCTCAGCATCAGGATCTGTGAGTCATGTCTCCTAGTAAATCCCTGTCCCTTATGAGTCGGTCCACTAAAGAGCTCTTAACCTGTGATACTATTCCAATAAAACCGCTCGAAGTATCCAAATTCCAAATGATCGTACAGATTATTACTCTTTTTTTTTGTCCTTCGTCACTAAAGAGCTCCTAACCTGTGATAGGTACTATTCCCATAGAACCGCTCGAAGTGTCCGAATGCCAATCGATCATACAGGTTATCAATCTTTTTTTTTTGTTTTTCGTCAAACATTGGTTTGGATGAAACAATTGCTTTTAAACCATGCTCTCGTTAACGATAGATAGATCGGGAAGGGCCCTCTAAAAACTGTTACCGGGTCTTCGCCCACGGCGACTTTTTGTAGCGATGCTGTAGCGCGTTCGCATCGATAAAGTTGCGATGCTGTAGCGCGTTCGCATCAATAAAGTTGCGATGCTGTAGCGCGTTCGCATCAATAAAGTTGCGATGCTGTAGCGCGTTCGCATCAATAAAGTTGCGATGCTACAGCGCGTTCGCATCGATAAAGTTGCGATGCTGTAGCACGTTTGAACCGCGTTGACATTTTTTTTTACGTTGCCAATGCGACTAACGCGCGTTAGTAGCGACTTTTTGAATTTATGCTGTCGCGCGTTTCGAAAGCACTTTTTTCTTTGCGCAAGCATCGCTTCAAAAAGTCGCCATTTGCGAGACTCCTGGTTTTTTGTTAGGTAGTCAGTAACAGTCAAAGTTTTTATGATTAGTATAACTCCTAAACGGCCATAAACGGCCGTGCACAAATAAAAAAAAAATTGTTTACTTGTCTGGACGCATTCGGTGCGCTAAAACACATCAACAAACCATAAACTAATGTACTATTGATCACACCATGTGTGATATTCTGTATACCTACACAATATTCCAACCGAGTGGACGCGATAAGTGAATCTGTTTATTTCACAATCGCTGCCTGCGTGCGCAAAAATAACCGTGCCCACATGTTTTCCCTGAACTTTATTCAAATTTATGTTAACTCGAGACTGCTCTTGAATAATTTTTTATCGACCCGGATCATTAACATATTCATCTATATCCATGCTTTACCCTTCCGTCAGCGGTTTGGTCCCAGTGAAAATATAAAATTATTCCAAGGGAAGATACTTCCAAAATATAAAGTATGTGCTATTTCAGGATGTGATCTGCCTGTATGCCAAATTACATGCAAATTCGTTCAGCCATTTTAGCGTTAAAAAGTAACAAACATAGACACATACGTACAAATTTTCGCCTTTATAATATTAGTGTGATATTTTAGTTTCAATCCAGCATATTAGTTATTTTACCTTCAACTTTCAGCCTTCATACAATGTAGGTCCCTAATATACACCGTTAAATTTTAGTCGTTTTAATCCCGCGGAGGGTCGATTCGGTACATGAAACCCTATCGATTTGTAAAGATAAAAATGAAAAATAAAGTACTTTTTTTTCAACCCAAATTAATTTACGCGTGTAAGAAATTAATCTCTTTAAGTAAACGTCAGCTGATCGGGGTCAATGAATTGTAGGTAGTTCGTAAGTAACGACCGACAACTTCCTGCAAGGTCATTGACTCGTTAAGTTAAAGAAATTAATTTCGTAGATGCTTATATTAATTCGAGCTTTAGAAAAAAAGTACTTTATTTTTTTACTTTATCTTTATAAATCGATAGCGTTTCATGTACCGATTCGATCCTCCACGGGATTAAAACGACCAAAATTTAACGGTGTATAGTATTGAACCATTTGCTATGGTTACACGCAGCCCCCACTTCCTCGTTACACAAGTTGAACCATCATGACGGTCGTCCTTGAATGCGCAGAAACCGATTTTCGCGTCTCAATGATTGAAATGTGGATAACGATAGCAAATGGTTCAACTTATTTGCCGCGTACTAATTAGTATTATTTATCGCCTTTAATAACTTTCACAGAATCATCGCTCATTTCCTTGGCCTCTTCCATTTGGCCACTCTTCTAGTCATTGTCTAAGAACCTATGCGTAGCATTTATTCTAACACCCGTATTTATAAAGAAGTAATTACTTGTTACTAAGTAAAATCTTATTAAGTCATGACTTGACGTTTGAAATCTTCATTCAAAATTTAAAGTTTTCTTAACTATAGAATATAAATTATTAGTTAAGTAGTTACTTTTACTCAAGTATTTAGTTTTACTTGTTTATAAATACGGGTGTTAGAGAACAGTTTGTAAATTGAGTATTTTAAATTAAGAACATGTCAAAACCAAAGATTTGTCCGTAAGGTAAGATCCTTGGTCAAAACCTACTTTGATGACAATTTTGACAGGTTTTAAGGTTAAAGTAGAGTTCTTTAAATGCTCAATTCAGATATCGGGTCGGAGTTTTTAATATTGTACGGTTTTGATGAAATTCGCACGATATTATAAAACCCCTTCTCAGCGGCGTAGCTAGGTCACTATAGCCCTTGGTCAAAAAAACTGGGGCCACATTATTTTATGTAAAGTAAGTTCGACGGTTCTTGGCGCGCCTGAAGTCAGGCTCTGCGAATTAAAGCTCTCAAAATAAGCGCGTCAAATAAATGATTTATTAAAATAAATGCCAATAACAGTTGTTAACAGCAATAACAACTGCTTTTGGCATTTATTTTTTCAAACCATTTATTTTTTTACCAGTGCACAAGCGCTAAAGTTCGCAAAGCCTAACTTCAGGCGCGCCAAGAACCGTCGAACGTACTGTAAGAAATAATGGAAAAACTTCTTCTGCCCAGGGTGAAAAGTCTGACACTGACTTTTACCGCCTTATTCCAAAACGCGTTCTAAAATAGTTCCGCGACTATTACTAGTTTTAATTGGCGTTAAACCTAATAATAGTCCGGAAATACATTTAGATCGCTGTATTAAATTTAGTTATAATTCCGAAAACTATATATAAATAGCGTTTAATCGAGATTAAACCTCGTAATAGTCCCGGAACTATTTTATATCGCGTTTTGGAATAAGGCGGTTATTGACTAAAACGAGTTGCCGTGATAAAAGTAGAGTAGCAACCACAGAATCTTTTATCTGTGGTAGCAACCTATTTTATATAGATTTCGAAAGTGGTAGAATTTTAGTTCAATAAAAGTTTTATTTAATAGGTTTTAGGGTCCCTCGATTTTGGGGACCCACTGCCCCAGCTAGCACTTCTGTATTTACGCCATTGTCTAGCTATCGAAATGATTGTCAAATAAATATCATCGTGAAGATCGCGGTGTTTTAAACTCGCGAGGACGCTTGTCCATGTTTGCCTCATAATTAGTATGTTAAAACTTGTTAACATTGTTGAAACTTCTACGGTCCGAACTAAGCGTTTTGCCTCGTCGTTTACACCGCGTACATCGAAGGACTGCAACAGTTTGCCTGCTGCAGTCTTCTCGTCCGATTATAATTTAGGTGTTTTCAAGGCTAGAGTGAATAGGCTTTTTATAAACTTGTGCGCCTCACCATCAAAGATTGCATCCGCCCGGTGGACAAGGTGGAGCACACAGTCGAGGTGTGCCCCGCTTGGGAAGAGCATCGCCGTGTCCTCGTGGGGGCGATCGGCGGCGATCTCTCGCGCCGGGGCTTGGTTCAAGCCATGCTCCGGAGCGAGGAGGAGTGGCAGGCGGTCGCCTCCTTTTGCGAAGCAGTGATGCTAGTAAAGGAGGAGGCCGACCGCATTAGGCAAAGGCGCACACGCCGCCGCCGCCGCCGGGTTTCCGATCCCAATTTCCGGCCACCGTAGGCGCGGGCTCGCGGACGGTGGGCAATGGGTAGCTCGCTGTCTGTCCGTCCGGTAACAGACCGGTCCGAGCTCAGGTCGTCTACGGCGCGCACCGTTCCCGCGCGCCTCAAGGAGTTGTCAGCAAACTGTAGGGGTCCAGCAGGGCCGAAGCCTACTGGGGCCCAAAGGTTATGTGAGACTGTCACCACGGGCCCCAGGATAAAGGCAAGGAATGGAAAGGTAGGTTTTTAGTCAGTAAAAGTCTGACACTGTTTCCCGCCCCACCCAAGGGCGGGATTCGTCATTGGATGATTTTACCTACGTTAAAAAAAAAAAAAAAACAAAGATTGCATCACTGCTTACCGTCAGGTGGGATCGCAATCAAGTTCTAGTTTATATAAATTAAAAAAATAATAATAATTAAAAGTTAACGTGCAAAACATAAACATATTTTGAAGAAAGCGCGAAAATCTATTCGTAACAAAACAACACAGTCAAATTTCGACACTTGGAGCCGGCAGCAGCTACGTCTACCTAATTAAATTAGCATACGACTATATGCCAGCCAAATGTATTCAAACAATCGTGTTTGGAATTTTTTAGCTATGTTATTGAAGTCAACAGAAATACATATTTTATACGGTACCTATTATTTTCGGTTACGGTAAGTTTTTCGAGGACTATTATCTTCCAAAAAAAAGAGTGCTTAGTACGCGGCAAATAAGTTAAACCATTTCCGATGGCTACGCGCAGCTCCCCACTTCGATTGAGACCCGAAAATCGGTTATAATCCTTGTCACATAAGTTGAACCATCATGGCGGTCGCCCTTGAATTCGCAGTAAGTAATTTTCGGGTCTTAATTGAAGTGAGCTGCGAAGTGGCTGCGCGAAACTATAGCAAATGGTTCTTAACTTATTTGTGCAACGTACTATAGCATGGTTAAGGGAGGAATTCGGATTTGTGGGTATTTAGGCATAGGCACTTCGTACCTTAGTATCTTGCGGGGAAGTGAGAACCCTCTCATGTTTCCAAGTCTTGGCTCTCTTGATGTCTCTCAGGCGGTCCTCTAAAATATCTCGCAGGTTCGCTACTCCTGCGCGTTCCTTGTGCAGCTCGTGCAGGTGACGAGTCTGGGTGCCATTGATACCTGGAACAAGCGGCGTGGTTGGTTACTGTGGATCGTTGAGAGAACTTAAAGATAGAATTGCTTTGATTTGAATCGACACGATTTTTGTGAATGAAATCTGACAAATTTTACCAATCTAACATTAACCTTCTTATATTGTGATAAGGTTGAAAATCTATTACAGAAATTTGACAGATTTAGATAGGTTGATGTGCTGGCGTCTGTACTTTACGGATTAGGATGGTCCACAAAGTAGACACTACACGCGTATATCTTTGATGGACTACAAGAAAAAGTAAAGTTGGGCACGACTGCATAAGAAATGGATTAAGATGTCCCTACTAAGTCAAGAAACACTTGACGCGAATATCTCTGGTGTACTACAAGAAACACTTGTAGTACATCTACAGTGCGGTCGACGGATCTTGGCGCGTCTGAAGTTAGGCTCTGCGAACTTTAGCGCTTGTGCAATCGTAAAAAAATAAATGGTTTGAAAAAATAAATGTCAATAGCGTTGTTATTGCTGTTAACAACAGTTATTGACATTTATTTTTATAAATCATTTATTTGGCGCGCTTATTTTGAGCGCTAAAGTTTGCAGAGCCTAACTTCAGGCGCGCCAAGATCCGTCGGCCGTACTGTTATGTACACACTCGTACACTAACTCTTGAATTCGACGTTAGGGCCAAATTGCGGGACCTTTTTGGGAAACTAAGTAAAATCGAGATTGGGCTTGGCGTGTGGTCACGCAATTTTAAACCAATCGAGCGCTAGCATTGGATTCAAAAGTATGTACGAAGCGTCACATTCCAATGTCGACCGATCGGAATTAAACTCGAGAGTAATCCCCTAGGAGTTGTGAGTGTGAGTTGTTAGGTGATCCCAGCTGTACTACGTATGTACAGTACAGAATAAGTAATACTTAGTAAAGCCTGTAGTGTAATCAAGAACAGGCAGGTTGTAGTCAGTAAAATTTTGTAATTACAGCTGTTTTTGCTACCATTGCACGATGCAGGTAACATTAAGATTAGCTAACCTAGAGTAATTTTCTTATCGGATTTACATTGAGCATAATATATCTAAATAGTTAACCAAGTTCCCATGGTTGTCGGTTTGCCTTGTAAGACACAACTAGTCAATCTAGGAACTATTGAGATGATTAGAGTACTAAGTAGGATAATTACTCTAGACACTAGGACACGCATGTAGTGGTCTTGCTTATCTGACAATAATCATATCGTGCTCATCACTCAATACTAACACAAATGTAGTATCCAACATGTCATTTAATGTCACACTTGCACAACAGCAAACAAGCAAATAACTGTTATCTGTATTCATACAGCTCAGCCATTTATAATGCAATTTCTTTGTACAAGGTCTGCCTAGATAAACAGCGTAATATGGCAAATACTGACAAATACAAAATAATGTCAGCAAACACACACACAGATAGAAGTGGAGAATGAGTACAAAAACAATGCATTATTGAAAAAACATCGAGTCTCAGTAACGAATGAACAAACAGTCTGTTTCAGACATAAGTTTTTTATTAAACAGTATTATCGGCTCTAACTACTCTATGGAAACACTAATTAATTTTGCACGTAATCCTTATTACGAAGATATTTAATTTTATTAAAAAATGTAAGAGGTTAATATGAATACTCTAAGATATCGTCTATCAAAAACCTGTAATCCTTAGCGCCTAAAAAAAGACGCCACAAGGTCGGTGACAAAATAAATCCTTATAAAACTTTTTTGGATATCATACAATTTTCACTGAACTAAACACTCGGTTATTGACACTTTTATCGGATAAAAACAAATAAAAAAATAATAGAAAAAAAAATATTGTTTTTAAATTATTTAATTATGTTTGTACTCACAGTTGCGCAGGAGTTGCGAGCGTAGCGCCATCGCGTCGAATGGGGGCGCGGCCGCCGGCCGGCGCGGCGCGGGCGTCGGGCAACTCTTTAGCAGACCAGTCACGCAGGTTGCTCTGTTTCGTGTGTTCAAACATAATTTTGTTTTCATTGCACTGCGGTTATACTTGACTGGAGTGACTAGTGATTTCATGTAGAGTTCTGTTGTTTTTTGCGCAGCGCTCCGGTGTTGCGGTGTTATTTTTCCAATGTGAATGGTTTCACCTGTTTTATGACTGTTACCTGAAGGAATCAGGTATACACAAGATACAATGTAGTCTGCCACGAAAGTTTTTTTAGATGGCGATAAAGGGTCACTTCGTTTTTTGCGATAGGCACGGTGTAAACCATTTTTTTGTACATTTGAAGTTTCTAATGGTTTCTTTTTTTATAATGAATTATAACGCGTATAAGACACCTGTCGCTTCTAATAGTGTAGCCCGCAAATCTGCCAAATGTACACGCTCAGGCTGCGCTGATGTTTTACTGTTTTAGATTTTTCAATCAACGCTCCACTAGCTAACGTAGCGTCATAACAATATCAAGATGCGATAATTTTTCCATTTCACTTTCCTTTTTTAGACAGCAAAATCCAACCAAAACGCACTCGACAGTCGAGGATACCAGTCAAAGAGGACGTTTTATCATCAATTCAACACATACATTATACCATAGTAATATCTATAACGTACATAATATTATAGCCAAGACGTCTCACACGTTATGTCATACCTTAGTGGATAAATAACACGATTCAACCATATACTTATATATTATATTTTTTTAAGTTGATATGAACTAGTGCTTGACTGCGATCCCACGTTATGGTAGGCAGTGATGCAATCGTTCATGGTGAGGCGTAGGTACTATATCAAATCCTTCGTATGTTATACCTACATCGATAGATGTCTTATAAATCATAATATAGCATAATCAGCCTTAAAATATTTCCACTGCTGCGACCTGTATTTTTCTGTCCTTGACTGGGACGCAAGCCTCCTCTCTACGGGAGGAATGTTAATGAGTATAATATATGATTATGACTTTGGCGTGTATCCATGCTTTAAAAAAATGTTGTGATCACAGCACAGTTGACAGTCACCCGAACATCGGTCAAGTGTGGTCAAAGCATTGAGCTTCAGCCATACAAAGATACCTATCTAAATGTATGGCTGAAGCAAGCGCGGATCCGCCGTTGTGGGCACGGTGGGCGTACCCACAACCCTAATAGGCTGGTGACGCGTCACATTTTCGCGCTTATTTGGAACGCATTGAACAAGTGGAGAAAGTTTGTCCGAGGTGGAATTCGCCCGAGCAGTGACAAATTTACACGTATGTCAAACGACGTTTTTCAATACACTTACGAAAATATAAAGAAACGAGAGTTGACGGACGACTTGTGAGGGTCGCTTAGCACCCAGTTTGATACGATAAATGTAAAAATTGTATCGGGGCGAACTTGTGTACTTTTCCGCATTAGTGCGAAAAACAGTAAATTGCGTGCCTAAAAGCCGTAGTAGGATTTAAGGCAGTGTTTCGAGAAAAATACTTTGCGATCTATTCAAAAATAATAACCCAGACAGACATTTGGATTTTCAGTTTCATTTTAACTATTTACCTTCCTCTTCAATCTTAGTTTAAGTGTTGTGAGTACAGTACTACATCCGTTCCGAATCCTTCCACTTCCTCCACCATGTATAGTAAGCCAATCCCTTAGGAGAGGCAATCCAAATACCTCGGTGTGATCCTAGACCAGCATTTGATCTTCGCTGAGCACATAAAGCAGGATCGTTCGTTCTAAGCTATCGCTCAATGAAGGTGCCCTATATGCCCTGACCTCCCGCAGTTCACTCAAGTGCGAATCATCACGGCAGTCAGCCTTCCGATCATGACGCAAGCATATTGCGCTGTTTTCGTACACTCAATCTCCATCATCTTCATAGGATGCAGCTCATCAAAACGGATTCTTCCGGAACATCCTCGGAGCCCCATTTGCATCATCCAGCAGTTCATGAAACTTTGCAAGTGTTTCTTCGACACTGATACGAACCCTCTCACATTTCAAAGATTCGCCGTCTCAGGCATACCCTCGTCGCCGTAGCAAAACCAGCACCCTTAGGGCGCCTTCAATTTAATACAGAAACACAGACAATCTTCTTCGCCGCTGAGCCTCGCCTTGCCCTTGCTCGAGCCAGCTCGCGCCGCTGAGCCTGTTGTTCAAAATCTCCAAAATAATAATCCTTGTTGAATCCAGCCTGTCTCTTGCTGCCCATCCCCACCGACGCCCTAAGCCGAGATCCGTACTCCACAAGGGATACCCTTAGCGTGTAGTCGCTTAGTATTAAGGCTGGAGGTTTTCATTTTTAATAAGAAAGACTAGTCCGGTTAAACAGTGGACAACCTCATAAGTTGACCTACGAGAGGCTACACAAAAAAAAATCCGTTCCGAATGCTACGAATATCAGAGTTTGGGGGTCTGATATATGTAGCCTTAGAACCTGCTACTGTTAGGAGAGGTAGCGCACGAGATATTTGAGGGTCCGAATTCAAAACCTGTTCGGATTGAATTCGGAACTCAAATTCGGTTTCAGACCGGCTTGTGAAGTTATGTAACCACTGTCCTTATTTTTTATCGGGTTGATTAGGTTAGGAAATATTGCCACCTAGGCTGAACACTGAGTTAAAAAAATCACAGTTTAATCTTCTTTATTAGCTGACCGCTGACCCCGCGTTTTCAACCGCTTCATCTATAAAATTTCGTGTCCCAGTGTTTGTTATCGAACTCCTCCCAAATGTTTGCATATTTGGCAAGTAGGTCTGAGTATTCTCAGATCTACAAAGTAAATAATTAATAATAATCATTTTTATCCCCCCCCCCCCCATATTTTTTTAATAATTTATATGAGAAAGCATCGTTTGCCGGATCTGCTTGGTTGCGCCAATTTGCTATGATCCGCGACTTTGTTTTTTGTAATTTGTTTTTTTTGGCCTAGCAATCCTATACCATCCGTTTTCCCTCCACCCGCACGACCGCAAGAAATGATTTGACATTGACGTTTTGTGCATTGTGAATGTGACCGCACCGCTAACCGCGCCCGCTCGAAATTACTAGAAAATTGACTATTTTCGTGATCCAACCATTCAAACTCAACAACAGTGGTGCCGTGTAGTGCAAAACAGGACCTGGCAGTGATTTAAATGTGCGAAGTCGAAAATCGCCGGCGGTGCCACGTGGAACCTTCGAAGTCTAAAGGTCAGTGCTCTTTCCCAATACCTTTATCCCATGCCAGGCATAGTATCTGCATATTGTTAATAAACCTTAGATCGCTTTTTTAAAATCTACAGTCCACAGCTTATTTGCGCAACCACTGCTAATATATAGATATGTATAATTTATTAAATTTTAGTTGATTTAAATAATAAAAAAAACATAGTAGTGGTGACATAATATTCAGGTTTTTTTTTCAGATAAAGATAATTGGATGGGGGTGCTAATTAAAAACTTTAACAATTTATATAGCGTTTTTAATTAAAGTTTCTAGTATGAAGACATACAGAACGCTCCTTAACGTTGTTCCTTTTGAGCCACTTACAGTCGACTCTGTAACAAATAAAACAATGTTTAATGAGAAATAAACTAAAATTAAAATTCGTAATAAAACTAAGGAAATGACATTTCACTCGTCAATGCCGCACGTCGAATAGGTACTTATAAAGTTTTAATTTATGAATATCTGTCACATTTACCTCTTTTCTACGCACGGATATCGATTCTACGCATGACCATCATCTTGTCATAGGTACCTATATGATCGCGCTTCCATCATTGCTCGCATTCATAGTTTTACTGACTTATTGCTGGATGAGCCCTACTTGTTGCTTGCATCCAAACTAGTTGACTGTGAAGTGGAACACGCTTACCGCAGATCAGTCAGCATCATGTCGTAGACATTGATCCCCACAGAGATGCACGTGCGTGATTGCCCACGGATCAGCCATGGCAGGATGAGCCATCCTTATCGTTTAAATTAATACTAGTTTGAAAGTAAAATACGAGTAAAGCACATTTACCTCAGGTCCCACATGTATGGCCAGCATCATGTCGTAGTCATTCGCCCTCACGGATATTTGCGCACGTCCGTCATTGCCCACGGTGACCGTCTTGCCCTGGCACGATGAGCCCACCTTGTCGCCTGATATCACGTCACAGTATCTGCCCGCGGGCAAGCAAGTCTGGAAGAAAACATGTGCCGATGTGTACCTAATATGCCCGATAGGATATCCCAAAGAGAATGGGATTTCCCGTCGAAAAAACTAACTTCCTTAAAAATTTAAAATCCTAATTGCCCTCATGAGGTTGTCTGTTACTGAAATTATTTTTTTTATTAACTAAATTTGCAAGTCAAGTAAAGCCAATTTTTGTAATGCAAGTCACGTTATCTACTACAAAAAAATGACCTTCGAGATATATTATAAAAGGTTGCGAAGGTTAAACCAATAATACTAAGTCTGCAAACTTCAGAACTCTTCAGAAATCTAATAAATAATCTATTAGTACATTTCTGCCAAAACGTATCCGATACTGGACAATCTTTTAAGACACAACCTCTACCGATACTTTCCTGCCCTCATCTAGCGGGCTCCCGCGTTCACAAACCTACAAACCTACACAAGACACCCAGAACCGGTAAGATACAACTTGTTGTAGGCCATACAAATGAATTAGATTCTCAAAACTATCTCTAGTTAGACTAGTTACCATTCAATAGAACGTAAAAAATCTAAATTCAGAGTATCATCTCTAACCTGTAAAGTCTGGTTAAGATCCCAATAATCATTATTGATGGCGATGAAAGCATTGCCTCCCCTGCAGAAGGCGATCTGGTTGGAGCCGTTGTCCCACCAGTCGTTGAGGCGAGTATTGCCAGCCGCGTTCCTGAACGCAACCATCGCGTAAATCTGGCGCCAGCGGTGTTGGCAGACCCAGCCGTTGCCACAAGAACCATCCTGATGAGAAAAGACACGAATTTAATTGATTGATGGAGCACATCGATCCTACAACTGTACAGAGAAGAGTGATTATAACATAAAAAGTGATATATAAACTTGTAGCCCTGATATAAAAACTTGAAGCTTACTGATATAAGAACTTGTGGCTGAAGAATGAAGGCAGAAGCGTAAGAAAAAAACAAAAACAAGCCAGATATATTATAAATCTTCGTAATGTCTGGCGTCCTCAAACTATAATGCCGTTATCTGACAAAGTTATATTTTGAATTACGCACAAAAAACAGCATAAAATTATATCTAGATCTTAACGACGACTTTATTAATTTATCTCGGTACAACTCTTAAGTACCTATTCGGTTTAAATAAATATATATATAGAATTATAGATATAGAATTTTTAGCATCAAAAGTCGAAAGCCCGCCAAATGCCAGATAACGGCACTTTAGTTTAAGGACGGCAGTTTTTTTAAACACATTCGTCGAAAAGGTCACAAGTGGGTCACTGGTTGGTTGAGCGAGAGCTTTATGATATCTCATTAAAAAGTGCAATATTTTTTATTACAAATTGGTAATCAGAGATTAAAGAATGCCATATGCTATGATCCAAATATCATATTTATTCCTTTTATATAGTTCAGGTTATACCCGCTCTGCTCGGTCTAATAGGTACGTTTAACGCTTTTTATGACGCAATTAATAGACAATGAGAAATACTTACAGAATTAATAGAAGGTGAAATAATGTTTCCATTATTATCCATAGGTGGTCCTACTTCAGAGTCCCAGAAATCGAAGCTGCTCATAATTTGAGGCTCTCCATACGGATGAGCAAGTAAGAACGCAATAGCTCCCTTATACTGACGGGGCTGTTTGTAAGTCAGAATACCACCACCACCGCCATGGCCTCTTTCGTTATCGTGGTTGTCTACGAAGGTAAGGGAGTCTTCGTGGGCGAGTAGACCCCATTGTGGACCCCAAGACTCTAACCATCTAAGTTGATTATTCCCTCTGAAAGCACTACTAAGTTCCAATCCCACTTTGAATTCTGTAACAGCTCCTATAGGAGTGTATTCGTCTCGGCTGATGGCTTCGGTGCCGTAGTCGATGACTTCTTGGTAGATATAAGGCCTGGCGTTGGCAGGGAAGCCGTGTTGTGTGTTTAGGTTCTTGAGGCGGTCGTAGATGACGCGGAGATCTTCGGGCCACATGTGTTTGGCTGCGTCAATTCTGAAGATAATTGAGAGATGATTTAGAATAAAATGAGCATAGTAAAACAAGATTTTTTTGTTCTCTTAATATACTTATTAATTTATAATATTGGATTTTAGTAATGTTACTTGGTGCTTGCGATGTGTAAATAAAGAAGGTCACGGGAATAAACAGGTTGGGGAAAGTACAAATCCAGTACTGTTTGGGCAAGTGCCTATCAGTGAACGTTTCTCGATATCCTTCAGATGAGAATATTCTCTTGTAGAGAGCTCACCTGAATCCAGCAACACCCAAATCGATGAGTTCGTTCATAAAATTGACGATCATGTTCCTCACGTGTTCATCTCCTTGGTTCAAGTCTTTCAGTCCGACGAGCTCGCAGTTTCGCACCTGAAAATTATTCCCTTCATTATTTATGAATCCTTATATTTTATTTTATAGCTAGTTGTCAATTAGATCTGAGTTAAGTTAAATATTAGTTTGTATTGTTGAAGTAATTTTATAAAATACCAGCTCGTACTTACAAATTAGGTGTTCCGATATCAAAGTAAGAAATATTTTGTTAAATGAAAAATTATGAAGAAATTGCCTAAATAAGTTGACCAGTTGAAATTTCAATGTAAGTTATTTGAGCTAGCATATAGTTACATATTCAGTTCCCTCTATTCTGTCAAATTCTGAAGAAGCGCATAATTCACACAGCACTGAACCTCGCTTTTCTTGAACTGATAAAAGTTGCAGCTACTCACCCTCCAGGCGTTATTACCGTAGTCACTGCCATCGATGACGCAGTGTGGCCAGTTGAAGTGCTGGCGGCTGTAGGGCACGCCGGGGTAGTCCCACTGGTTGAAGACTGCGGTGCTGCCGGCTGTACCAACGTTCTCTGGGGGTTCACCTGTCATGTGGTTTATTACGGCATCTACGTAGATCCTAGAAAAAAATAAAAACAAAATATTCATTTATGATCACGTACCTAAAAGAAAAGTCGTTCGTAAGAGAAATTATTGCCATAGCATCATAATGTTACGGCTATAATTTCGCTTTTTTGAAGTGACGTGTAAAATTATCTTGAATTACGAGGAGTAATCGATAGCTCGCCGTCTGATATGGTCCAGTTCCGGATCGGCAACGCATCGTATACCACACGAACACCTCTAAGAGATGATAGCAACATTCACGGGCTATTAGGGCCAATGCCTGCCAAGGCTGTAAGATCGTTTCAAAGACTTACCACAGCCCTGGAATACAGGTGGACTGGCTCTAAAATCCTGACTTATGAAGAGTAAGGCTCGTTCCATTCAAAACGAGAAGAGTCATTTGGTGACTTCCCACAAAAAAAAAAGTTATTTTGCTCTCTGGTAGACCATCGAGGAAACCTTATTGTATCTACTAATATACACAATGTGTGACCGATGTGCTTACACTTGAATGGGTCTACCATAAAGTTCTATATATCTAATTGAAAATTTTAACTATTCTTGTCTTCAGGCTTCTTCTTCTTTCGGCTTTTTCTTCTTTTTTTTCCAGTCAATGGTAAGCTCCTTAAATTGCTTGGGCCGAGTAGGTGGCTACGTTAATTGCAGTATTAGTGGCATTCGTTAAAACCTCCAAAGTGCTGACGTAAGAACACTTCTGGTGCTTCAACATGTGGCTCATTTTAAGGGGTACTGCATATTGGATATTTGAAGAGTCTATAAGACCCCATTTTGCCAAGTTGTGTTTGTAGCGGCCTACCTGGGTGAGTAACCAATTAAGTGCTTTCCATATAGGCAACTACAAATCACATCCAAGTGACAGATGTTTCTGGGATTTCAAAAAGTCAGGTGATGGTAGGTGAAGCTCTTCCCACAACATTATTCTTAATTCTTACTTAAGAAGGGATTTCACCTGATACTTTCGTACAGCAAAGTTAGTACGAAGGTATACTTGTACAACTTTGTAGTGGTACATGATCAAATTACTTATTTTTAGGGAGGTGGACATCCTCACGCCCCAATCGCCGCGACAGGAGACGTCCCGGGCGGTGGGAGCCTAAAGGGCGATCCCCGACTACCATAGGCGCGGTCTTGCCCACGACGAGCAATGGGTAACTCCCCGTCAGGCCGTCCAGTAAGGACTGAGTCCGAGTCGTCGACGGCGCATAGTGTTGTGCTCCAAGCACGCGTCAAAGACATGTCAGTAAAACCGTAAAAGCCCAGTAAGGCTAATTGTACGCTATGGCTACGGGAATTCCTGAAAGGAGATACCGTGGTCCTGCTAAAGGACACAGTTGGGTTTTGGTCAGTAAAACTCTGACATGCCCTCTCGCTCCACCCTTGAGCGGGAGAAAGTCATTGACTGATGTCGCAACAAAAGAAAAAAAACGTAACCCACCTGACGCCTACAGCGTTACATCTGCGCAACATGTCGGCGAACTGCCGCTCGTCGCCGGAGCGCGTCACCAGTTTGTACGACATCGGCTGGTAGCGCTCCCACCACGGACGGTTGTAGGTCCATAGCACCACGTTCTCGTTGGGTGGTGAAATCTTAAAGAAAACGTTGACTCTCCCTTAATTTTGTACAAGACTAACTGGTGCCCGCGATTTCGTTCGCGTCAGACTCACATATAAAGACTACACAAGAAACTTTCTTACCTGAATTCCTCCATAACCCTTAGGCGCCAGGAACCTCTCGCACTCATCAGCAATGTCATCCCACTTCCACTCAAAGAGGTGGACGTTCACAGACCTGCCGGGCGCGTAGTATGGATTCTTGTAGCCGTGAGCAACTGTGGCTATGGCCACTAGGCAGAGTAGGATCTGCCAACCCTGGAAAATTTAACTAGTTGAGCTGAAGCACAGAATAAGTAATAGTGGCTGAAGTCCCAGTTTTCGACCTTTTTCAGGGTCACAGGGACAGCAATCAGGCCGATAACAGACATTTTGTTGTGTGACACCTAGAAACACCGCAATGCGCTAATTAATGCTCCTGATTGGTGCATTTGCTAATTTCGAATCGGTATCTTCATCAATATGTAAAAGTTTGATACTCTTGTACCATCCAGAGCGAGGAAAGTTATTTGTACCTTTAAAAAAAATCTGCATATAGTTTCCGGGTGTTACAGTTATTTTTACACCTATAAATTAAATACGGTAAAAGGAGTAAAACTATTTAAAAAACTAGTTGCTTCCTGTGGCTTCACTCGCGTGAAAAAGGGTTTCTCCATACAAAATTTAGAATCCCGTTTCATCCCTTTTAAGGGCTGAATTTTGAAAATCCACCCTAAGTCCCCGTCCACGTCATAAAAGGAATTCATTAACAGTCCTGTAGGAGATAATGTGACTAGGTAGGTACCTTTTCATGAATGTAAAAAACTTTAACCACTAACTCAATATCATTATCTTTAAGTCGAAAGACGTCCAGTGTTGGACATAGGCCTACATAAAATGTCGTCATAACGACTGGTGCTATGCGTCTCGCATCCGTCAGATTCCCGCAACCTTCACTAGGCCATAGTTCCTTGGGAGAGGCCTTCCAACGGTGCTTGTTCCAGTACAAAAAATTAAGAAAAAACATTTCTTACATGGTTACTTTTAGTATGGTGCTGAGACTTGGACGCTGAAAGCTGCAGATCGCAAACGCATTGACGCCTTTGAGATATGGTGCTGGAGAAAAATGCTTCGTATCCATTGGACTAATTTCCCACATATCATAATGTTCCTGCCCTTGTACCTTATTACTTGAGATTGTGCAACAAGTTTACTTAACAATAACTAAAAATGAAAATATATTTATATCTAATAATTATTATTATAAACTAAATGTGTGAACTTACCATCTTGCCACGACCTTATCAAATTAATTACAACCGAGAACTAACTGCTTCGCTTGAAAGTAATCGTTTACCAACAGCTTATGTAAGTACCTAATTATTACTTATCGATAAGCAGGGCAAGGTAATTATCCTACTCCATATCATAATATCTTCCACCTCCTGAATAAGTATTATCACGATAAGCCTAAATCCGAAATAGTACATATTTAATTTGTCTATCAATCTTATGTATTTTCTAGTTATTTATCAGCTTTAATTGTCAGATTTTGTAATTGATCAATGGCCAAAAGTAAAAATAGCTTAGGTCATATCTGCGAGTATTTTCTACGTAAACATAGATACTGTAGTAGGCTATAAGTACCTACAGAGGTTGAATCAGATTGTCTTCGTGGAGGCGATCTGCGGCCATGGTTCGGAGCGAGAGGGCGGTAATCTTTATAGATAATTTTTCTGCGAAGCAGTAATACTAGGAGAAGGAAAATATGAAGGAGACGGCCGGACGCGTGCGGAAACGGATAAATTATCCTCATGCTCCTGCCACCACTCCAATTACTGGCAATGGTAGACGCGGGCTAGCCGATGACGAGCTATAGGTAAATCGCCGTCCTAACAGAGTCATTGGCAGCGCAGTGTTCCACGCACACTTCAAAGAAATGTCAGCAAACCGTGGGGGCCCATTCGTTTGTTCGAACAAAGGAGTTGGGGGCGTGGCCAACTCCAAGCTTTCTCGCAAAACGAAACGATTCTAACTTGGCTAGGAGGGCAGTACATAGAAACCGCAATATTAGGTTTCCTTTTTCATAGGCCCGGTAGGGCCTATCAGGGAATTTCTTAAAAGGAAACTCGCGATCCTAGAGCGCAAGGGGCAACTGAAGGACACGAGGTGTGGCTGTAGCCGGCAAAGTCAAATACCTAATAATAATAACTTTATTTAACCATTGTTAAAAGAATTTTCTTAAACATAATTATAACATAGGTGCTTATCGGTAACAGAAGTTGTAATTTACCAGGATTATTACAATGGCCCCCAAACTAGGCGGTGCCTGTATCTTGGAGACCAGAGTTGCGTTAACGTTAAAATAAAATACACGTTTGTGGTTACGAGTTACCTTAAAATGGAGACAGAATAATCAGTACAAAGTAAATAAAAGAGTGTGCGTGTTAGATTTGTGCGGTTGAAAGTGTGAAGGTATATCTGTTTAGCATGAGTGTGTGAGTTTTTGTGTTTATGTCTTTAACTAATGTAATTGGCGCGTAGCCGTTTTTGTTAAAGTAAAATAAATAAATAAATGAGGTTTAATGTTAGTTAATAATTTCCTCAGTTTCATCGTAAGAGAGGGTGACGAGCATTTTTTTCAACATTTTCTTACATAAGCAGTCATTTACGCCTTTGATGTCACAGGATTTGATAATTTAGTTATTAACATGAATGTGAGAGTAGAAAGGACAGCGTCTAGCTAGGAGACTATTTGCGTTAGGAAGTTGAACGTGTAGAATGCGTTTTGATAGAAGGTTTTGAAAGTCAGGCCAGTTTTTGAAAGTTCTGTGAGTACGTAGTGTTGCACTTAAGATGAATAATTTCCGCACTCGGAGGACAGGGAATTCATTATAAAGCAGGTCTGTTGGGAACCTGAAAGGCTTTTTTAGCATGACTTTAATAACAGCTTTTTGAGCCCTTTCTATTTCTATGAATGTGGTCTTACCAGCACTACCCCAGACGGAGATACCGTACGGGAGCACTGATTGGCAAAGCCCAAGAAAAATTATACGACGAGTTTTAGTAGGAGTGCAGTCACGTAATTTTTTCATAATATAAATGAGTTTCCTGACACGAGCCGAGAGTAGGTGTATATGGGGTTTAAAAGAAATGTTTTCATCTAATACAATACCGAGATATCTATGTGAAGAGCAACGATCTATCCAGGTGCAGGAACAGTCTGTGAGTGGTGGATTCTGATTGCTACAGCATGTGTGGAATTTAAGTACCAAATGTTGTGGAGGGCTGGAAGCAGTAGTTTTGTAAAAAGTGATGAGCTTGGTTTCTTTTACGTTGAGGGTAAGGTTTTGGTCAAGTACCTTGGCAATCGCAAGCAAACCGTCGTCCACTTAAATCCAAAAACCATAGCCCTATTGTCTTTATTTTCCATATGTCACAATAGTTTTCACCAACCGGGGGTTGTCCTTGGATGAACTAGCTTTGCGCGTACAGGGACAATCGTCTTTTTTTTTTAAAGTACCTAAAGGGCCTCTGCTAGTTGGTTTTGGCTCCTCGTACGCCTTCCAAAGGTCCAGGACCTCAGGGTCTTAAGATAAATAAATTCATAAAAAATTTAATAATAATAATTTATTGAGCCAAAAAAAAAACAAGCATATTCCTTATTATAAAGACATACAGTGCGCTTTTTACTCTTGTTCCTTTGGTGCCACTTACAGTCGACTCTGAAACAAATAAGAGAATATTTAATAAAAAATAAATAAACTGAAATTAAACTAGTCAAAAAACTGTCTGCCCCCGGTCAGTCTCGCCATGGCAGGATGAATCCTCCTTGTTGCTTACATTAAAACTAGTTTGACAGTGAAATGAAGCACATTTACCTCAGGTCCCACATGTATGGCCAGCATCATGTCGTAATCGTTCGCCCCCACAAATATTTGCGCGCGTCCGTTATTGCCCACGGTGACCGTCTTGCCCTGGCACCGCGCGCCCTCCTTTTCGCCTGATATCACGTCGCAGTACCTGCCCGCGGGCAAGCAAGTCTGGAAAAGGTGATAATTTATGGAACGGTGTATAGTATGCCCGATGGGTATATGGATATCGATTCTCATCGATAAAACTAACTTCTAGCACAATAATTCCATAATAATTCCATTTTGAGGTGGTCTGTTAGTGAATTTAAGATTTTTATTTTAGTTTTTGTAACACAATAAAACAGACTTTCAAAATATATTGAAAAGGTCATGAAGGTTAGACGAATAATACCAAGTCAGCAGATAATAAAATTACACAGACTTCAGAACTCTTCAGAAAACTAATAAATAATCTATTGGCACATAATTTACAACAACACCGATACTATCCTACCCTCATCTAGTGGATTCGCACTTCGTAATCGTCACTAGGTTTTTCAGTTCACTTTGCCAGGTCCACTTACGCTACAACAAAGCTTTAAATATTTTCGAAAACATTCAATTGTTACTTTTTTCCATATTGTTTCTCAACTCTAGTTAGTCCTGTATTGTGGATGCATAAACAAACATATAAACCACATACAACCAGACCAAAAACCACTTTCTATAGGCCATACAATCATCATCTTCCTGCCCTTGTCCCGTTTTATTTCAAACCGGCCAAACACGTTTTTTTCTTCCACTATGTCTTGTCACTCGTCATGCTATCACTAACTCACTTTTCTTTCATGTCACTTCTCACACAATCCATCCATCTTTTCTTTGGCCTCCCTCTCCATATCCATCCATCCACATGTGAACTCATAACACTGAGCAACATGCGTTTCATCCCTCCTCTTCACATGATCATACCAAGACAAACGATTCCCTTTCCACTTTTCAGTTGCTGGTGCCACTTTCAAACTGTATGCTATTCAAACAAATTAGAATTAGATTTTCAAAACTATCCTTAACACATTCTTGGGATTCACCAGAATCAAATATAGACCCATCAGCAGTATGCTGAAAATACATAGGATCATCTCTAACCTGTAAAGTCTGGTTAAGATCCCAATAATCATTATTGAAGGCGATGAAAGCACTGTCTCCCCTGCAGAAGGCGATCTGGTTGGAGCCGTTGTCCCACCAGTCGTTGACGACGGTGTTGCCAGCCGCGTTCCTGAACGCAACCATCGCGTAGATCTGGCGCCAGCGGTGTTGGCAGACCCAGCCGTTGCCGCAGTTACCGTCCTGATGACGAAACACACGAATGTTATTGATGGATTGAGATGACAAGTAAAGATAAATGATATTTATTTTGCAAATAGGTTCCCAAAGAAAACTTTTACACATCAATTTTTTTTTTCATTTTAAACTAGATGAGGCCGGAGTTTCATAGCTGACTACCCTGAGAAGAAACACCGAAACAAACTCAGGGGTCTCAGTCTCTTTTAAAGTCCAAACAGTAAACAAATAATGGTTAAATAATATGAGAACCATGCAGATTATTGTCTCAGATGATCTTTTGAAGAAAAAACCACACAGATTTGAGTGGACCTGTCCAGTCAATGCAAGCATTTGTCAGTATTCGTGTAGATCAAGACTTAGGACTACTAGGGAGCTCAACGACTTGACGAACAATACCAAAGAAAAAACATTTGAATATGCCGCATCAAATACTCAAAACTGCCAGACATCATATTAAAATTACAGAAAAGGAAAAGTAACCCACATAGTCCCCACATTTACAATAATAAAATAATTATTTACAAAAATGTAACACTTTACAAAGTGAATTATTGCAAGTCGAAAAATATAAAAGAAATAAATAAAAAAAAGAAAAGTGATAACTTAAAGAGTAATATCTGGCAGGTTGACTGGTAGAAAATACCTTGTTGCATTAAGTCCACCTTACTACAGTTACTACTGTGCATGAAGTATAAATAAATAAATCAAAAACTTGTCGCCCACTCTTATAAAAAAATGTGGCTCAAGAATCAAGGCAGCAGTGTAAGAAAAAATAAAAAACAAACAGATATTGTATGTATATGTCTTCGATATTTGTTGAAGACATTCGTCTAAAAGTTAACTAAGTCGATTACGAATCGGTTGAGCAAAAACTCTATGTTATAATTATCTCATTATAAGTGCAGTCTTTTATAATATGTCAAAAACTTAAGAATGCCATGGGCTACGATCCAAATATAAGATTTATTCCTTTTGCATAATTGAGGTCATACGCGCTCAGCAAATAATACGCTTTACATTTTTTATAAATAGGCAATGAGAAATGTATACTTACAGAACCAATAGGCGAAATAATATTCCCATTACTATCCTGAGGAGGTCCAATGTCAAAGTCCCAGAAATCAAAGCCGCTCAAAACTTGAGGCTCTCCGTACGGATGAGCAAGTAAGAACGCAATAGCTCCCTTATACTGACGGGGCTCTTTGTAAGTCAGGACCTCACGACCACCGTTTTCTCTCTCTTTATCGTGATTGTCTACGAAGGTAAGAGCGTCTTCGTGGGCGAGTAGACCCCATTGTGGACCCCAGTTGAATAACCACTTAAGTTGATTTTGCCCTCTAAAGGCATTAGTAAGTTCCAATCCCACTTTGAACTCTGTGACAGCTGCTAAAGGAGTGTATTCGTCACGGCTGACGATTTCGCGGCCATAGCTCACTTCTTGGTAGATATAAGGCCTGGCGTTGTTGGGGAAGCCGTGTTCTGGGTTTAGATTATTGAGACGGTCGTAAATGACGCGGAGGTCTTCGGGCCACATGTGTTTGGCTGCGTCAATTCTGAAGGTAATTGAAAGTTTGAGATATGGTTTAGAATAAGATGGGCATAGAAAAAGAAGAATTTTTGATTCCTTAATAGAGTAGTTACTTATTTTTTTAATGTGTTGGATTTTTTGTTTAATGATTGCGATGACAAAGAAGAAGGTAACGCGAATAAGTTGTTTGAAGAAAACATGAATTCCGTATTATGGGGAATGCCTATAAGTCCAGTGGACTTATACACCACAAATTTTGAATTAGTACACATACTTAAGTAAAGTCTCAATAATGAATAAATGATATTCATAAACAGCAAAGTTATGAGCGTTTGTTTATATCCCAAAATGCTGCTCAATTTATGGAAACATTGTACAGGATTTATGAATGAAAGAATGGCAATAAACATAAAACAGTACGCTTAGTATTTTCTAGTAGCAATTGTTATGAATAATTGATTCTATTATGAATTTACCAATTATGACCAATTTTTGTGGACGATTTTAGGAATTCGTTTTTTTTAACTTTTGACTACAGAAATATGATCAGTAATTGGTAGTGATTGAGCCCCATTTTTTGTGTACAAATTTTAATATTATATAATTATTATATATTATTAAATTATTTTTTTTTTTTAAATAAGGTGTTTTTCTTGTAAAAAGGTACTCACCTGAATCCAGCAACACCCAAATGGATGAGTTTGTTCATGAAATTGACGATCATGTTCCTCACGTGTTCATCTCCTTGGTTCAAGTCTTTCAGTCCGACGAGCTCGCAGTTACGCACCTGAAAATAATGAATTATATTATTTGCTCTTTTTTCTAGCTTCAGCCTTGATTATTTAGGTATCCTTATATACTATTTTAAAGCTAGTTGCCGACTAAGGGCTAACTTAGTTAAGATAAATATTAGTTCTCATAACTGAAGAAATTTTTCGTACTTAGTACATTTTCATACAACCGAGCTCTTACGTGATTTTGTTGTTATCACACATCTTTTTTGAGATGAAATCTTATTTTGGATACACAGATATCATGTGGATATTACGAGTAGATACTCCTAGATAGGCTTCTATGGAAATCAAAAATAAATTTGTGTAAAACCTCTGAACATCTGATATTTTACATGAACTTTGGCCCTCCATTAGTATTCGTATTATTAAGTTTATATACTTCTATAGAAGCCTTGCACATTTAATCGACATTGTAATGAAAATTTTTCTCAAAAACTTTTAAGTGTTTAAAAACAAAACACGTAATTCCTGGAACCAGTTTTGTGAAATATTCGAGACGGAATTTCCGAATGCCAAAAGTTTTCAGACATTATCGCTCTTTTTTCGCGTTGCCACATCATCAAAAATCGCGTTGGATGGCTTTAGATGAAGCATGCTCGACGTTGACGACGAGTAGGGAAGAGCCACCTTAAAACAATTTTAAATTAACTATATTTTTAACCAACAGAATGAATGATCAGTCAGTAACCCTCCCTTTGCCTTCACTTCTCAACATTATTTTAGATCAGTTGCACTCACCCTCCAGGCGTCAGTGGTGTAGTCAATGTCATTAATGACGCAGTGTGGCCAGTTGAAGTGCTGGTAGTTGTAAGGCACGGCGGGGTAGTACCACTGGTTGAAGACCGCGGTGCTGCCGGCAGTACCGACGTTCTCCGAGGGTTCGCCTGTCATGTGGTTTATTACGGCGTCTACGTAGATCCTGGAAAAAATAAAAACCAAATATGTACTTATTCATGAGCACGTTCTTATTAAGGTTTAGATATTTAGAGTGTATGCGGAACAGAGAGTAAAGTCCCACATACCTCCATTGAATAGGGAGCACCCCCCGAACAGACGGGTGTTATGTCTGGTGGACTACTGCCCGATAGGTGTTTTCTGGCTGTTGCTATATGTTCAAATCGCGCGGAGAACTTCACTTGCGCGATTCAGGATTAGTTCTTATGTGACGCCATAGATGTCGCTACAAATATCCTTTAGACGCCTCCGCGGCGAGCACACGCTTCTAAGAGATTTCAGCAAAATAGACGGCGTCCACTAGATGATCAAAATATCTGTAGGGCAGGTAACGGGCATCCTCAAGCCCTAGTCACTGCGAAAAAAGACGCCCCGGGCGTCAAGAGCCGCAGGGATCCTCGGCCAACGTAGGCGCGAGCTTGCCAACGACGAGCAATGAGTAGCTCGCCGTCCAGGCGTCGGGTAAGAACAGAGCCCGAGTTGTCGATGGCGCCTAGTGTTTGTGTTCCTTGAGCGCCTCAAAGAGTTGTCAACAAAACCGTAGAGGCTCATTAAGGCTGATGCCTGCTAGGGCTACGGGAATTCCTGAAAGGGAAACCGTGGTCCTAGAACACAAAAGGCAACTGAAGGACACAGATGGGTTTTAGTCAGTAAAACTCTGACGCGCTTTCTCGCTCCACCCTAAGGCAGGAGTGTATTGAGTCCGAGTCGTCGACGGCGCATAGTGTTGTGCTCCAAGCACGCGTCAAAGACATGTCAGTAAAACCGTAAAAGCCCAGTAAGGCTGATGTACGCTATGGCTACGGGAATTCCTGAAAGGAGATACCTAGTTTTACTGACCAAAACCCAACTGTGTCCTGCTAAAGGACACAGTTGGGTTTTGGTCAGTAAAACTCTGACATCGCCATCTGACTCTCGCTCCACGGTTGAGCGGGAGAAAGTCATTGACTGATGTCGCAACAAAAGAAAAAAACGTAACCCACCTGACGCCTACAGCGTTACATCTGCGCAACATGTCGGCGAACTGCCGCTCGTCGCCGGAGCGCGTCACCAATTTGTACGACATCGGCTGGTAGCGCTCCCACCACGGACGGTTGTAGGTCCATAGCACCACGTTCTCGTTGGGTGGCGAAATCTGAAAGAAAACGTTGCTTAGGTATTTTTTTTACAAGATTTTCTTACCAGTCAGTATGTAGTAGGTACATCTTGCATAAAAAATACATAAAATATTGTAAGTAAATACTTTGTACGAAATTTTAATGAAGTCTACAAATTATTGTTTTAATTTATTTAAGCGTAGATGTTATAAATACTGCTAAACATTGTTCAAGTCCAACAGCGAAAGTTCGGAAAGGAAGAGGGTTGATAAGAGCCATTTTATGTGAGTGCTAATTTATTCTGGTAAACTGTGCGCGTCTATCATATAGGGAACATATACACGCGACAATACTCACAGAGTACAGAGTAGGTATATTTTTCTATAGTATAGGACAGAAGCGGACAGTGACACAAAATAAATTAGTACTCACATAAAATGGCTCTTTTCAACCCTCCTCCTTTTCTAACTTTCACTGTTGAACTTGTACAAATACTACGTAAAATTTTAGTCGTTTTAATCCCGCGGAGAGAAATTAATTTCGTACATGCGTATATTAATTCGAGTTTTAGAAAAAAAGTAGTTTATTTTTTAAATTTATCTTTATAAATCGATAGTGTTTCATGTACCGAATCGATCCTCCACGGGATTAAAACGACCAAAATTTAACGGTGTATAACACCTATGTGTATATAAATTAAAACAACAATTTGTAGATTTCGCTCTTGTACATAGTATTTACAATAAAAAGAAAAACAGTTACTTACTTTGACTTGAGGGTTTTTTTAAGAAACCATCTTACCTGAATTCCTGCATAACCCCTGGGCGCCAGGAACCTCTCGCACTCATCAGCAATGTCATCCCACTTCCACTCAAAGAGGTGGACGTTCACAGACCTGCCGGGCGCGTAGTGCGTGTTCTTGTAAGTTCCGCTAACTGCCGTGGCTATGGCCACTAGGCACAGTAGGGACTGCCAACCCTGGAAAATGAAACAAGTTTAACTTGAGCTGAAGGTGAGTTGTCGACCTAGTTAAAGGTCACAGATCGACAATCACACTGATGAAACGCAAATTTATGAAAAGCTATATAGTACATGGGAAATAAGTTGAACCATTTTTTCACAAGAACCAGGTTCATCGTCACGATGGTTCAACGAGGATTATAACCGATTTTCGGGTCTCAATCGAAGTGGGGGGCTGCGCGTAACCACAGCAAAAAGGTTCAACTTATACGCATACTATAGTATAGCCTCCTTGATACGTAGTACTAAGAGTATTGACGTATCTAGCGTTATTTTTCAAGGTGAGCGTGGCCTCTGATTTTTATGTAAGGTTACCGGTATTTTGCCGTCCATCATCTTGCGATCGGCTTTATGGACTACTGGGGTGGGTACGTCCTATTTGCACCCCTATATACGACTACGACCAGTAGTTTTAATTTGGTAAACTTAGGGATGGTAGGTAGGCAAGTACTGAAAAAAAAGGTGTTCCATTTCCCTGGAAAAGCTTGCTGCCCAAGTGCTTTACAAACATCTCTTGGGGCCACACTACATTGCCAAGGCTATGAGATTGTTGGAAAGTCACCGGCCACAATACAACGCAAATGGCAACGGAAGATGTGACGGGTAGGTTAGTCAGTAAAATTCTGACACTTCCCTCTTGCACCATTCAGAGCGGATAATAGGTCATCCAATAAAAGCCGCATTTAGTTGTAAATTCAATACGGTAAAAAACGCAAGATTATTTTAATTTTAATTTTTAGCTCCTGTAGGAGATGATAGTTACTAGGTACGTACCTTCTCATGAATGCCCAACTTTACGGACGAAATCATTATGAAGAAAAATTAAGAATAGCTTACTTTTATATGGTTGCAAGATTGATCTGTCTGGGCTGTAGATTGTTCGAACGAGTTACCGTGACTCTCATAAAGGCCAATTAAAGGAACACTGTGGGTTTTATTAAGGTAGTAAGAGTCTTCTTCTCGCTCCACTCAAAGCGGGAGAAGAGAAGGAGGAAAAAATATATTTATACATAGAACTCCTTACATAAGCGTGTAGGCAAAAACTTACAAGTTTTAAAATACGTTGCTCAAAAACTTCTTGCATCATAATCTTCTCCTTGTTCCATGTCAACAAGTTTAAATTAAAAATAATAATATATATTATATATATATGTTAATAACTAATAAATTAAAAATATATTTATATAAATGTTGTTAGAGTGAACAAACGAACTTACCATCTTGCCACGACCTTATCAAAATAGTAAGAACAGAGAACTGACTCCTTCACTTGAATAAATAGTGATATAATAATAATCTAATAATAGCTATATCTAATCTAATAGCTATAGCTACAGACTTACAGTCCACCCATCACCATATCTCTACGTTGACGTCTTGTTGGGGTTCCAATTGAACGCTCCAATAAACCCTAGGTCTGTACCGGTAGATTTTTTTGTTTTAGGGCCAGACTTAAAGAGATACAATCCGCAGGGCAGTTTTGTGGTGAACTGATGGGCCTTAGCGACCCCACGGACCCGATCTCCCGTGAGACATATTGTTCCTCATTTGGTTTGGTTTTATTGGCCGGCCGCTGAGGAGGAACAGAGCTCTCACCTCTCTCTTACCTTTATTGACTGGTTTGAGTTAACGAGTAAGAGTAAACGTGCTCTGAAGAAGTAATTTTGGATTTTTTTGCACGTATCCGCTGAGGTAAAAAAATTAAGGATTGATGGTCCCTTAGTACGGAAACTTGTATAACTCCCTTATTGTATACTTATAAGTTTTGGAAGACCTCGCTCAAAAAATAACAATAACTCATCATAATCTTCCCCTTGTTAAATTGGATCAGTGCAGCAAGTTTAATTAACAACAACTAATAAATTAAAAATATATTTCTATTATTTATTATATACTAAATGTTTTAAGAGTGGACAAGCGAACTTACCATCTTTCCACGACCTTATCAAAATAGTTACAACCAAGAACTAACTGCTTCGCTTGAATATATAGCAATATATAATAGTATATCTTATATATGTAAAAGAAAGTCGTGTTAGTTACACTATTTATAACTCAAGATCGGCTGAATCGATTTGGCTGAAAATTGGTTAGAAGGTAGCTTAGCACCAGGAGAAGGACATAGGATAATTTTTATCCCGTGAAGAAAAAAAAACCAAAAACCTGCTCATTTATTGGTATAGTAGGGTAGAGTAGGGTAGAGTAGGATAGAGTAGGGTAGAGTAGGGTAGAGTAGGGTAGAGTAGGGTAGAGTAGGGTAGAGTAGGGTAGAGTAGGGTAGAGTAGGGTAGAGTAGGGTAGAGTAGGGTAGAGTAGGGTAGAACAGGGTAAAGTAGGGTAGAGAAGGGGCAGAGTAGGGTAGCGTAAGGTAGAGTATTGCGTAAGAGCGGGAGCGAAGCCGCGGGCTAGTATTTAATAATAATAATACACCTAAATATTATTTATCGATAAACAAGGCAAGGTAATTATCTTACTCCATATCATAATATCTGCCACCTTCTGAATAAGCATTTTCACGATCAGGGCCGTCTTTCACCCATTCGCGAGCTACCCATTGCTTTTCACAAGTCGAAAGCGGTAGCTGGAAATCGGGGTCGGGATTGCGGCGGTTGAGCCGTGGCGAAAACAGTTTCCTCACGCGTGTGGCCGCCTCTGCCACACCTCCTCGCTCCGGACCGTGGTCTGTACCAGTGCCCGGCGCAAGAAGTCGTTGCCGCGGGTCCCATGAGGACAAGGCGGTGCTCTGTCCAATCGAAGCACACCTTCACCATATGCTCCAAATATATATACAAATTTGGCGCAATTGCTCGTTTTCGGGTTGTCTCCGTGATTTTTGATGAAGTTTGTCTGTTTTATGGATCCATCAAACAATATAAAGTGCATGGCTTCAGTGGTTTGGATGAGATGCTTATACAATTAAGCAAGTAATCGTCTTTACTAAATACTCCGCGGCAAGATTAGCATCATGTAGCACATAAAAGCCTATTAATTTTAAGTTCCTATTGTAATTTTATTATTGGTTTACAATAAAGAATATAATTATCTATCTATCTATTTATCTATCAAAAGTCAGACTAATCTACTTCTTTTAGCTTTAGGTGTGCGACAGCATATTCTAGTAATCTAGTTTTATATTTCCATGTAGGTTTACTTTTAGGTAACCCTGCGTGCTTAATATTCAATAGAATATGACTATGGTCTGTTATATATTGTTTGCCATCGCTCCTTTGTTCTTACCATAAAATGGTTGAAGCAGGTGTTTACTCTAGTTAGGTAATACCTATAGAATCCCCTTTTGTACGCCGTGCGATGTCATGATACTTAGTTATGTAGTCATTTGCATAACTTTTATTCTTGCCACATGACAGCGTGTTGATGTTGATGTCCCCAGTAAAGATGACGTCGCTGTTTCAGAATTTTCTTAAAATCTCGTCAAGTGATGTTAGGTAGAGTTGAGTGTTTTTGTAACCAGGAGGATGAAAAGAGCAAATTATACTATGACGCTATTTGTCTAATTGTAAAAATTACTATAATCATGGTGATATCTTAGTTACTGGCCGTCATTTCAGAACTTACTCTCTTCTCAGCTAGACCACATTTCGAATAATCCATACAACTAAAAAATACCTACTCTTACATTTGGATGTAGTTAATCAGAAAGGACTAAATCCTTACGTGATCTAATGGGGATTGAGTCCTTTCTGCTTAACTACGTCCAATTTTGTTTATGTTATCAACTGATATTGTTTCATATATTTTTATTTTGTTTATAATAGTAATGTAACTAGCGTTTTACGTTTTGTATTTTTCACTTTATTTGAATGCCACGACTCAATATTTTACGCGGCATGTACCTAAGTTGAATTAAAATGGAGCTCGTTGCTATGGGTGTGGTTATGCGCAGAAGCCCGCGTTACCGCTGTTGCCGCACTTCGACCGAAAATCAGTTACTGCGCATAGAAGGTCATAGTTCAACTTACGTGCCGCGAATAATACTAACTCGCAATTGTTGAACTGATGGTTGATTTTTAAAAATCAATTTCATTTGCCTGTCTAAGTGTTTAGTACTTACCTTATAATAATCAAATTTATCTAAGTACCTAGGTAATGTTAAAATTTTATATTGATACGAGTACCTACCATTATTTATTAAAATTATTTGAATTTAACTCGAAAAATTTATGTTGTGCACACCTGCTTCTATGAACCTCTTTTGTCTAATGCAGAAGTGAATAGAGTATAGAAGCTTTTCGGGGTGAAGTACCGCCGGACCCGGATATCTATGGCCGGACCTTTGCAAGAATACCGAGTTTCCTGGCTGCTAGGTACATTAAGCGCCCATTACAAGTTCATGCAAACGTCAATCATTGCCATCAATCATGAATGATGGTGACTGATGGCTTTCGTCAATCAGTACTATGCTATGTCAATCATCCCATTACACGGTAGGGTATTCGTCAATCAAAATTTTGACTATGGCAAAACTGACAGCAAAAGCTATTATAGGTATCGCCGAAAGTTATGGTCTTAGAAAATTTCAATTTCCAACACCATTGGTTTGCAACCATACAACATGATGATGATTGCTGTCCTTCAGCAAAACTATGATGTTTTTTAACGGTTATAGTACGGATAGTGAAATAGTAAACAATCATGTGTCGATTAATGAAATATTTTATCGTAAAACCTTGAAAGACAATGGCTTAGTTGTTCCGAGATAAGTTAAGCGAAAAATATTACAAAAACATCAAGACGATACAGGTCCTGTAGGTAGATATAAAACGATGTCCAGAAGCTATTAAAAATATTTTCAGGTTTCCCAAAATGTCGCACTTCTTATAAAGTTATCATGTAACATGAAGTTTGCATCAGTCTGACCATCAAGCATAATCACAATGTTCTGCGTTGGTTTCCAAACAGGTGACCCTTCTACGATAGTTCTATAATTTATCCTCCTCACTTTGAAAATTTTTCCACACTTATCAGGCACTTATAAAGCATTTTCAGTTATTTCTTCAGGCGTTCAATCAGATGAAACACCACGTATGTACAAGGCCCGTTCGTTTTCTAGCTCGGTATGAATGCTTTCAAATTATTTCATGACAAATCAGTATTGTAAATAAATGAATTAGCTTTCTATTTATGAGTACCTAATAAAAAAAAAAATGAACTTTCAAATTAACGGCCTATAACTTTATCCCTTTTTGGACGTGTACAATAAATGGGCTGATATCAGTGACCTTGTTCCTAGCAACACTAGATATTGAACACTGGGTGCTTAGACCACTACTTGATGTGACAGTGTCAAGTGTTTCAACTGAATTGTTTACAGCAGCAACCTATACTAACATTATTTACTATACCTACTCTTTGACTACCATCCAAGGGCGTCGCCAGCCGATGACCAAGAGGGGGGCAGCGAACCGTCTGGACACAGAGGGTCGAAGCCCTGGGGCCATGGGTAGATAGATAGATAGATAGATGTATTCTTTATTGTACACCAAAAATAAAATTACTTAAAGAACTTAAAATTAATAGGGTGTCACAATGGGCTGTCTTATCACTAAAAGCGATCTCTTACAGACAACCTTTGAATGGATTACACAGAGAAGGAGAAAAAGATACTCAGGTAGTGTGCCTACTATTTACATATATAAAATACATAACTAATAAAATACATATAATACAAGCAATATAATATATATACATTTAGATATAGATAATATATATGAAAGCAGAGAAATAGCGTACTTAATGACGTTCAAGAGGAGAGGTAGTGATCCTTGACCATATTTTTAAAAATCGGTTGTGTTTGAGCTTGCCTTACCGACACGGGCAAATCATTCCACAGCCGCACTGCTTGAACTGCAAACGACTTGCCATAAAAATTAGTGGAGTGGCTTGGCATCTGCAGTCCCAAATTTTCCGATGACCTAAGATATCTAGAATGTGTGTCATGAAGGAACTTGAATCGTTCTTTAAGATAAGCGGGGGTTTTAGGATTGAACAGAATACTGTAGAGCAGAGACAAGATGTGTGCATTCCGGCGAAGACGTATTGGAAGCCACTTGAGTTTCGTACGAAAAACGGATATGTGATCATACTTGCGCAAGCCAAATATAAATCATATGCAAACATTTTGAAGGCGCTCAAGTTTATCTAGTTGTGCCTCAGTGAGATCGAGATAACTGACATCAGCGTAATCTAGGATGGGGAGTAAAAGGGACTGAGCAAGTGCAATTTTAGTGGCAGTTGGCAGAAAGGTTGGGTAATGCGAAAGTGAACCCCGGGGCCCTGGAACGAAGGCAAAGAAGGAACAGGAATGGGTTTTTAGTCAGTAAAAGTCTGACACTATCTCCCGCTCCACCCAAGGGCGCGGAGATGTCATTGGATGATTTTTCCCCAACTAAAAAAAACTATTGGAAGTGTAGAGAATGGCAAAAGTATGAATTGTAGTTAGAGCTTTTGAAGCTGTAAAGCTGCTTAAGGTGGTGAAATTCTTACCATAACAGTGCTAAATCTGGCACTGAAAGTGCTGATTTCGCAATACCAAACGAAGCGCGTAGCGGTATATTGCCTGCCTTCCTTAGTTTCGGCCAGTGAAACGTCAAAGCCACCAAAACAAAAGTGGCCCCCTTGATGGCGCGTTTTATTTTTTCAAATGTTCGTTTTAATTAATCTTGTTTTTATTTATGAAAAGTTTACAAGTGGTTAAAAAATATCACAAAATAAATCAAGCGCGATTCTCTAGGCGGGGCCGTAGCCCCCCCTCCCCCCTTGGCGACGCACTTGCTATCATCAACAGCGACAACAGCCTGACTCACTAATGAACTTAATTTATTTTTTGTTGTACGCTTTGCATATTTTATGTAGCTTGTTTCTTTTATGGAGTCGCCGAATCCACCAAGTCGGGCGGCTCGTTCACTGAAAAATGTCAAAAAACTTACCGAATCCAGCAAACTATACTCTAAAACTAATATATGTACTCTAAATATTACTAAAATTTACAATAAAAAATAAAACTGATTCTTAATAAAGAAAAATTAAAAGAGAAATTTTTATCAAGAAAATATGTACCAGTAATTTCAAAGTTTCCCGCGCTTTTTCAATCATTGATTCTTGTACAAATGTCAAAGAAATCATTTCATTTTTTATCTGTGGTAAAGTTAGAATTCATTCGTTCAGTCAGTCATTCTTTCAACTTTTTTCATTCACTCACTAAAGTAAACTTTCTGTTCTGGGTGTTTGACGCTAAACTTGTTTCATAAAAAAGGTTTTTAATTTATTTAACTTTGTAATAAATTCATGAATAAGTAGTAAGTGCGACATAAGAATTAGCAAAGTACCAATTCTCCCTTACGAGTTACCTTCGAGTTAATTCTTTAATACTGAAGAAATTAAAACGTATTAGTGTTGTTTATTTTTATAACTTTGTAAATTCCTCAAGTGTCTTGTTTATAATTTATCTGAAACTGTGGCAATGGCTGGGAAACTCTACTTCGTCGTAGCGCTTATATGCATAGTGCCAATAGTGTATGCTTGTAACGAAGCTATTTGTGCCAGTGTGGTATCAAAATGTATGCTGACTCAGTCGTGTAAGTGCGACCTGAAGGATTGTTCGTGTTGCAAGGACTGTTTCAACTGCCTCAGCTACTTGTACAGTGAGTGCTGCAGTTGTGTTGGTAAGTATATTTAATTTTAAGACACTTCATCAAATTATAAAGTAACCAACTGTCCAAGGTCTTAGTCGTGGCGTAGCTAGTCGTACAGGGGCCCTTTATCAAAAAACCCACAGGGGCCCCGTATAAAAAAAAATGTTTTTTTTTTACAAATACTTGTTTTACTCTACGAGACGGATTTAGATAACATGTTGCGAATTTTTGCCTACGTCGGGGCCCCGTATAATTTATACGGCGGTAGCTACGCCACTGAGTCTTAATCTAAGGAAGGACCCAGGTAGTTTATTTAAAAAGAAATCAATTTCTCTCACACATGGCAGTTTACAATAATACACTTTCACAGTATGGAATTTTCAGGAAAACAATATTACAGAAAACAGTTACTTACTTTATTCTCTTATACATTGTATATCTCTAAACTTGATAACAAAACAACTATATAATTTTCGTTCCAGACATGTGTCCAAAACCAAATGACACTCAAACCGAATTATCAAAGACGTCATATGTGGAAGAGTTGGCAGATGGTGTTCCTGGACTGTTTGCTGCACTCACCAGTGACCCAGACCCACAGCAGAGATGGTTGTCCATAACTTACCCAGTAGACATTGATCTGTCAGCATACAGAGCAGTACCAGAGAAGACCGTAGTTTTCCATTTGCGTAAGTAATTTTTTGTAAAATTTATTATTATTTAAAATCTACTAAAATAATAATGAAATAATAGCAATGCATACTAATATGGTATATATAACTATTGTTTAATCAGCAATGAACTTGAACGTCTCAGCTTTACTTTTCCTCAAAAGATTATGGATTGCAGTTTCTTGCGACCTCTCCATCGAAAATAATCAGAACTATCCAGTCCACCCAGATTCTTAACCTGTTGAATACCGTAATTAGAGACACAATAGAAAGACAATACGTGTGCGGACGCCGGCATCCTCTTGGGAAATAATGAATTAAATGTCTTTAGTGCCTTTAAAATTTTGTCATTTAAATCAAAATTTACCCTTAATTAGTGTAGCTTGACGATTAAGTAAAACTATGTTAGATCAAGTAAACAAGTCATGTGAGTCACAGAACAAGATTTTAATTTATTTATGAACTTCATCTGCATTAGCACTTCTCGATAATTTACATTAGATATTAAAATTTTGCTCATATCCGATTACTTAAATGTTTGCCATGTATTATGTTTCTTCAAATTGTGTTTAATTAGTTTGGCACAATGGGAGGTCGCCAGGTGGCTTGATAAAATATTATAATATCATCTTCCTGCCCTTGTCTCTTTAAAAATTTTATAATATGTGCTTAGTGAAATAAAATGGTCCGGTGTTGTACCATTGCGTAGTGAACTCAAAGCAAGAGCAGGAATCTTGTTCTTTTTAGATTCCGTAGTAAAAGTTTGCTAACACTATCCAAAGTTTCAGGAGTTGTATTTCCAGTACCTACTTGCTGTTTTTTTTATACTTATATGATAGAAATCATATTTCTTGGAGATTAGTGTTAAGAGTCCCTGAAATGTTTGATTGTGATTGACTCTATTTATGAATTCATGTAAAAAATATTCATTTACATTAAACAATTGAAACAATAGTCAATCAATTCACGTAAATATTTGTCAATCACAATCGACCTTTAACAACTTTTTAGTTATTATTAAAAACCCGATTTTATAAAAAAATTACAATTTTATAAGCAATTATTTTTTTTATAAGGGCTATGTGATGACTCAACCTCTGGCTACTTTTTTTTTTAAATACGTATAAACCAGTATGCATAACTCTTAAAACTTCCTGGAAACAAAAAGTTCAAGTACTGTTAGGTTAACACAAGACAATTACTTAATCTTCCTGGCCGACAATAACGTCTCATTCAATTTTCGAACCAGCACTTAAAAAAGAAAAAACAAAAGCGCGCCGTACACGCATCATGGCGTCCCACGGAGAGATGAGCATGATTCATTACCGAAGAATGTAAACATCTACCTGCACCTGAGATAACTATTAGCTTACGATCGATTCTACGACTACCGATTGGGCATTGGGTGGTCTGTCTTTCGTCCTTTATTTCTGGAACATTGCATTTAATACGAGTTATTTATGGTTTTAACAATACCCGTAAAAGGCCGAAGAACATTGAAGTCATTATCACCCGTCTCTGAATTAAGTAATTTGAGTTAAAAAATAATGTGTCAAACTCTACTCATATGAAAAACAAATTTTGACAGGTTTTTAGGCTCTGGAGATTTAGAAATATGCTTACGTCAGAAATAGGGAGGTCAGTCTCAATTACCAGTTGCGGCTAAAACTTCTGATTTTATCTGGAGTTTTGATTTCGGCCTAATGCCGAATATTCGGCTCGATCGAAACATTCTCTTCTGTGATCGAAACTAACGCCTTTGAAGTCAGAGGTCTGACGGTTGTGAACTTGTTATATCTTTATACTGACCTTCGTATATGTATGTTAATTTTTTTATTCAATCGATAATTTATTACTTAGTTTTTTATGAATGTCATAAAACTATATAATTAAGTATATCTATATCAAAATGTAGTTAGGAATTACTGTATCGAAATATTATTTTTATTTCTTTCTGTTTTTCTATTACCACGTCAGTTTCGGTTTCAAGCGAAACTGGAAGAGGAGCCGAACATTAGGTTTAGACGGTTTCGGCTGTAAATCATGTTTCGGTCGATTAGTAGACTCCAATCAATGTGAAAGAGTTGACAAAATATAGAGAAATAAGGTTGCGAATGCGATCGGTCTTTATAAATACGAAAATTACCCCGCACGTAAGGGCGGGATTTGACATTGGATGATTTTACCTACCATAAAAAAAAAACCGCACGTGAATATTTATTTTTATAATATAATCTTATGTATGCCTTGTTTTCTTATTTTTTTTAAACACCTGCAGTGATGTCTTTCCACCACCCTTGGTGGACCAACGTGCCCAAGGTATTACGTCCGCTTTTGTAATTTTGTTTTGCATGAAGTTTAAATAAATAAATATACTTAACAGAAATCTAGAAATTAATTTGTGATTCATTATTCAAGCGTCACTAGTGGCTAATCCACGTTTAATTGTAATAAAGCGAAGATATTACGTCTTATTTATATTATCTATATCATGGTTATCTTTCTATATTTACTTTAATGAACTAGCGTCACTAAACTTAAGTTTCCCGTTAGCATAGCTGCATAATATCCTGTTGTTATCTCCATTCGAAGAATTCGATCCCGTTACTTGTCATTCTATGTTCAGTAAACATTTTGAACAGATAAAAAACAATGATTCGATGGCGAATGACATAGGTTCGATTCGGATCTCTAGAAACCACTTCAGATAAGCACCGTGGGAAAATGATAAAGAACGGATTAGTTAAATTGTAGCTAATGAGGAAGCAAAAAAGGTTTGTAGGTACTCGAAACTTCAAATAAACTTTTATAGCGAACTAGAAATCTCAAAAGATAATGTTTGACTAAGCTTTCGGCGTTTTTAAATCAATTCTCAAATTCTTTTTTTTTTTGGCTTTTTCACGGCTGTAGCAACATCTTTGACGCCACATAACAAACTAAAACTAAAAATCCTGCATCGCGGTATTAGAACATATACAACAGCCTGAAATCAACTATCGGGTAGTTGCCCGAACCAGACACAACACCAGGCGCGCGTTGTTCGCGGCTCTCGTTGCACTGGCAGGCCGTCTTACAACCGTATGTCTTGCGATAATCACCCGCCAAGTTTGCGGCTGAAAATCGCAACCGCGACGGCTGCATAACCGCACAAAACTACGGTCTCGTGAGTTTAGAAATAAACCAGCGGTTTATTCTACCGAGGCGGGCGCGGTTGAAAACCGTTTCGTGAGTTCATAGCCTTATACTCTGTTCCGGAAACCTCTATACGGTTATGTTATCTCTGATTTTGCAACAGGGTGATCCTTGTTTACGTAGCTATATCTAAAATGAGATCTCCGAACTAATTGTGAGGTTTTTTTTTTGGTAGGTAAAATCATCCAATGACAAATCCCGCCCTTGGGTGGGGCGGGAAATAGTGTCAGACTCTTACTGACTAAATACCTACCCTTCCATTCATTGCCTTTGTCCCGGGGCCCGTGGTGACATTCTTACATAACCTTTGGCCCCAGTAGGCTTCGGCCCTGCTGGACCCCTACAGTTTACTGACAACTCCTTGAGGCGCGCGAGAACAGTGCACGCCGTAGACGGCTTGAGCTCGGACCGGTCTGTTACCGGACGGACGGACAGCGAGCTACCCATTGCCCACTGTCCGCGAGCCCGCGCCTACGGTGGCCGGAAATCGGGATCGGAATCCCGGCGGCGGCGGCACTCCTTTGCTAGCATTACTGCTTCGCAAAAGGAGGCGACCGCCTGCTACTCCTCCTCGCTCCGGAGCATGGCTTGGACCAAGCCCCGGCGCGAGAGATCGCCGCCGATCGCCCCCACGAGGACAAGGCGATGCTCTTCCCAAGCGGGGCAGACCTCGACTGTGTGCTCCACCGTGTCCTCCGGGCGGTCCGCACAGTGACGACACCCGGGCGTCGTCTCCGCACGAATCTTGTACAGGTACGGCCCGAACTTGCCGTGTTCGGTTAGTACCTGCGCCAAACAGAAGGTGACGACGCCGTAGGGCCTTTCCAGCCACGCCTCAAAGAGGGACCTTACCGCCTCGATCATGGCGTACCCAGCACGGGATTGCGACAGTCGCTCTCGCCATTTCACCATGAGATCCCACCGGAACTCTGTCCGCCATGCCGCGATTTGTCGCGGCAGCGGATTTTCGCCCCGGCGTTGCATCTCCACGCGTAAACTAATTGTGAGGTGGATTTTGTCTAACAATGAGACTGTACAGGTCAAACCAAAATAAATAACTATCAATTCAACGGACTGGTAAAAATGTAGACGTTATTTTCTACACCAAAATTTCCATTCATTTAATCCACAGAAAGCGTTGAACAAGAGTCGGAGCCAATTAGCCGCGACGTGGTGACCCTCAACTGCACAGTTGCCTACATGTCACAGTGTATGTCCTGCGACAAGTGCCGTGCCTCCTGCCGGTCTATGGGCGCTAACAGCTTGAGGTAAGATACTTCGCTACGAATCATTCACTCCACAGAGAGCATAGAACAAGGTGACTCTTTCGATGTCACTGTGTAAGTGCATATGTCCTATTACAAGAGCTGTACTTTCTGTCAGTCTAAGGACGCTAACAGCTTGAGGTAAGATACTTCGCTACAAGTCATATTCTCCACAGAGAGCGTAGAACAAGGTGACTATTAATTGCACGATGGCTTAGATGTCACAGTGTACGTCCTGCGACAAGTGCCCTGTCCCCTGCTGGTCAATGGGCGCTAACAGCTTCAGGTAAGATATTTCGCTACAAAACATTTACTCCACAAAAAGCGTGGAACATGAATAAACTGCACAGTGGTTTTTTTTTGTAGGCAAACATCAAATAATTCTTCCCGCTCTGGGTGGAGCGAGTGGAAGTGTCAGACTTATGTGCCTTCAGTTGCCCTTTGTGTTCCAGAGCCACGTTTACTTTTTCGAATAATCCTGCAACCCTAAGTATGGTGGAAGTTAATATTCCACAACTATCCCACATCGCCGTCTAGTCCCAAACTAAGCAAAGCTGGTGTTTTAAGTACTAGACAACTGATAAATACTTATATATTTCTAAATACATACATATTATACATAGATAAATTACACCCAGCCACAGAGCAAATGATCGTGCTCATCACACGAACATTTGTCCTAGAATCGAACCCATGACCTCCGGCATAGCAGTCAGGGCCACCAACCACTACACCAACAGGCCAGTCGAATGTAGAACCTAATCAAATAATTTCTGATCATTACTTATTAATTGTTTGTATATTCCAGATGGTTCCACGATGGATGCTGTGAATGTGTCGGAGACAAGTGTTTATCGTACGGAATTAACGAGAGCAGGTAATTATTGATTAACAGCAACCTACGCTATACCGTAAAGAGGTGGAGTTTGTAAGTTTCAATGTTGAAGGTTTCATTTATCCTGATTCGATTTGATAAAATCTTTTGCAGATAGAAAACTAAAATGTCGCTAGGTGTTAAAATAGAATAGAATAAGCGTACTTGAGCGTGCGTAAGCGTAGCTACTGTAGAAAGCACGGGGAAAGAAAAAAAAAACAGGGCAAGTGCGAGCCAGACTCGTGCACCGAGGGTTCCGTACAAACTTATCTATGAAAACAGTTCAAATCCCGAATTAAGTTGCGAAGATTTCTCCGAATCGCAATTTTTTTTTCTGACGTAACTACGTACTACTACTACAGTTTTCAGATTTTTTCCTATACTTCAGGATTCTAGGTCAACGGGAAATACCCTTCGTTTTTTGCGATATAAATGGCCATATCTTTTTTTCCATTAACTTGGAAGTGATTTTTTCACAACTTCATGGGACCGCAGACCTGAGTATATGGTTTTAATTTCAACTCGATACCTCCTCCACGCGTTCCCGAGATAAAGGGTCTTTTGACAGACAGACGGACAACAAAGTGATCCTATAAGGGTTCCGTTTTTTGTCCATTTGAGGTACGGAACCCTAAAAATAGTAAATTACGCACACTCCTTATAAAAAACATTACGCTTTTCTAGAGCTTCCGACTGTCAGGGTACACATTCAGATAAAACTATCTAAAATTAGCAAGAAATAGTATGAAAGGCGGATACTCGACAGTGCGAACACTGGACAAGATTGCAAAGCACACCTGCGTAACGAGGTCGCCTCGACATTAGCATATTATAATATTGAGCGGTGACCTGCGCAAGCGCAAATGTCGAAGACGTATCGAGTTACTAACAGGTGTTGCCAGTCAATTATTATTAATTGATAGGAAATGTTTGAGATGGAATTATGTTTTCATAATTTATTAGATAATGAAATTGAGTGTGATACGAATTTTACGAAATGTTTACGAATAGTGATGTTTCTTACTTTATTGATAAAGTAAGATAGTGATAATGGCTATGGGCATAAACCAACTAGGAGTAATTTAGGCGACTATTAATAAAAAAAATGGGATTTAAAACTATGGAATACGTCTTCGAAACGGTTGAACAAAATTTGACGGGACTTTCATTCGGATTTAGCTAATATTAGAATGCCCTATTATAGTGTACACACAAATTATAATGTCAACAATTACAAATAGTACAGGTAATGTACACAATCGCTCTAATGAACAATATAAAAACAATAACCACTTTTATTTTATTTTTTAATTAGAAGTGTCAGAATTTTGCTGACTAAAACCCACCCGCGTTCCTTCAATTGCCCTTAGGAGGCCAGAGCCGCGGTAACGCTTACATAAGTGTAATTAATTACTGATTATATATTATAGTCAATAATCAATTACGCTAAAAACAATTACAAAGCCTACTGAGTATTCGCCAGAGGAACAAAATTTACTATGTGTTCATTCTGGCAGCACTTGGTTCAACTTCCATACAAAGATTGGCAATGTCCTTTGTGTTGTTTCATAATAAATAAATCGACAATACATATTATTCACTGAGAGTTTTCTTGTAAAGAACTTTTTTTATTTGGTAGTGCTTGACTGCAATCCCACCTGATGGTAAGCAGTGATGCAATCGTTGATGGTGAGGCGCACTAGTTTATTAAGAGCCTATTCACTCTAGCCTCGAAGACACCTAAATTATAATCGGTCGGGAAGACCGCAGCAGGCAAACTGTTCCAGTCCCTCGATGTACGTGGTATAAACGACGAGGCAACGCGCTTTGTATTGTACTGTATTGTATTGTATTTCGGGCTGGTATCCGCAACTCCACGACTAAAGCGCGTATTTTGCGTACGGGTGGAACAAATGTGTCATTCGATCCACCCCAGCTCCTCGAGGAAGGCCAGCAGCGCCTTGGTGTTACTGACCATTTCGCGGAGGTTACCTGGGTTTCCGAAGTACTTTGCCCTGTATCCAGCGACAACAGGGCAGCTCAGAAGCAAATGTGCTGCAGTCTGTCAACGCGCTTAGTCCGTACCGTATAAGTTTCAACAACGTGAGGATGGAAACTCGCCGTATGGTTGTCCGATGGTAGAATTGAGATGGCGGAATCAAGTCATGTAATTCCCGCGCACACTCTCCATAATGCAACATCCATTGTAATTGTGAGATGCTAGTCGTCTTCATGCATTTTTAACATCAAACACTAATATTTACCCTCCATGTTTACAGATGTCTGGCATGCCCCGGTGGCAAGGAAACGACGGTGAACTCTCTCGACGAGGACCTGGCGTCGTATGATGATCTCGACTACGGCGAGGATGTGGAGACCCAGTCCGTATAACTAGTGTTTTTATGTAGTGGGTACTGTAGTATAGGCTGAAAATGTAGTTTACATTGACTCGCTTTTTTAAAAAGAGGAGCGTCCCAATTTGAATCATATCTTTTTTAAACTGACGTAAGGTAGGTACTCTTATACTTGAATTCAGATTTTGGAAAAACGAACTCTATTGTATAAAATATAAAGTTCAAATTACATTGTAAGCCACATTTTTTAAGGGCCTTTTAAAATGGTCTCTTAAAAATACTTAACGCTGTAGTTGATACCGGAGTTGGCGTTGGATACGCGCAAAATTCTGTTAAAGGCCTTCCAGATTGTTTAATCAACTACTTAAAAAACAAATACTTTTTTACTTTACCTTTTTACAAAGCAATTAATGCTTGCGGCAAATAAATTGACTATCGTCGAAGAAGTCCACTTTTTTTATCGTTCGGATGCCGTTAGTAAAGTTTGGGACATTCAGTGCAACCCATTTTAGCCTACAATCCAGTAAATTAAAAAAAAACTTCACTAAGGTTTAAACTACATATCGTTATTAGTCATTTACAGTCAGTTACAGGACATTTAGTTTCCTCGCGTCTTTATTTACTACTCCGCTTCTGTGGGTCGTACTGTGATGTTGCCTATACTATACATATGTCACGAACCCGTCTATCCCACACCGATTTCTTTCAATGCGACTGTTAGTGTCAAAGAAGAGTTTAAACGAACAAAAATCATTTCCGCTTTATTATCTTTTTACTATCTTTATATGTAGAATTCTTTTATATGTATGTTTGTAAATTTGTACGTATATTTGAATGGGTCACTGCAAAGTTTGAAATTTCAATTGAACCTGTTAGGTGGCGCTACATTTGGTTTCTCAATCGGATTATTTTTTTGACGAAAAACCAACTTTCGGACAGGACAATGTCTGTCGGGACCGGTTGAAGTAGAGATATAAATAATAAAAATAGTTTCAATCTTGGTGAAGTTTCGTATTTATACAACATTATTTTTAGTATATGCGAAACCTGAATTGTTCAGAATCAGTAACTGAATCGATTCCAATAATTTTTACACTATTTTAGGCACCAGCGCACAGCTGGGTGCAAAACTACTCCTCAGTCGCCCTGATGGCCCGGTGACCATGTATTTTTGCGGAAAACTAAGTACCATAACAAGCTTATAACTTTGTGATTTTTCATGGTACAGTTATGAAATTTTGTACATAGATACTTAAAAGTGTCGGGTTTCGCATATACTAATGATGTATAATCAAAAAAGTCAATTTTAACATGCAAATGATATGTCATTTCGACCTCAATCAAGATGATATTCAATTAATTTTCTTAACTTTCCATAATAGTGCATTGATGGGTAGATTTAAGTATCTTATGTACCTACAAACGAAATGATACGAAGGTTCGTACATTGATTTCCAGTGGTAATATATTTATGACTATTCCAAGCTTTACATTGTGTAACAATTTATTATTTAAAACATTCGAACAAATCAAGTTAGTTATACTCTTTGCCAAAAAAGATTCTCAATCTTTTCTAAGCATTATAATTATACTCTTCCGTCCCTAACAATTTAAGTAGTTATTTAGTAAAGCCATGTATTCATGGTGAACAAAATATGTAAAGAAATATTATTGCTGGCAACATCCGATGGCAGGGTTGCAAGCGTCAGATGGACAAGTCCCTTGAAGTCTGTCTGTTTGAATACGAATAAAGATAAATTAGACCGACGCACACTTAGGCCACGCCTTTTTTGTACGGAGAGTCGCGTGAATCTAATGTAACTTTACAAGTCTAGCTGCCATTTAGAACGTATGAAAAGAAATGACTTTAATTTGCTATGAATGTAGGTACAGAAATATGGTGTTAAGTAAGAGAAGGATCCAATACATTCTACCGTGAGGCATGCAAAGTTTTATATTAGAATAATAATAAAAAAAAAACAAATGACTAACTAATGTCAAATTATAAAAATAGATAACTAAAATATAAAACATTCAATTTGTAAATTCATTCAGTGATAAACAATGTCAAAGTTAATATAGTCCATAATACAATGTCAAAAATAAATTAAATTAGTCAATAATACAATGTCAACAGTAAGTTATTAATTAGTCAATAATACAAAAATAATTTAAATTGAACCATTACAATCATAAGGAAAATCATTTTTATAAATAATCACAAGAATTTGTCATTCAAACGTTCATCTATTGTATAAATGACATGTTTCAACTAGCAATTTATTTAATTTCTTTTTAAATATTAGTAGTGTATAATTTTTGCGGAGATCTACGTACGTGGCCCACGGGTGCCCAATGTAGTTCAACCTTGATTGCTATGAAAGTGTTGCATGAAACATGAAATCTCATGCAGATTGCCTGTTTAAATGTAAAAAGCCATCTACAAGCGACTACTCAAATGTTGAGTTGCTATCAACAATCCTTCGCAAACGTTTCTCAATATTTTGTTCACCCTGAATACTTTATTGATGAAATTAACAACGCCTATATGTTTACTTAGTACGTAGATGTAAGCTATTTTATATTTTTATACTGTTGAGAGAAGGAATCTCAAAGTGCCAAATGTATTGCTTGTACAAAAAATGCCATTACTTTTTAATATTTACGTAATTTGGAGTAGGAATCTTAGTAAAGGCGATATTTATTTATTGTGACTTGAGGTATTGTTGCCACTTTTCTTATTTCTGTTGGACATATTAATCTTTAAATGGAATACTAGATGGCGCTGAACTCAACCTTTTTGGTTTATTTAGTTTTTAGTTTATGGGAGCATTATTAAGTCAAGGAAATTGAATTTGCGAAAATCGGACATTCTACTTTATTGAACTTAGTTTAAATATTACCTCAAAATTCATTTAATTCTGACTGGTGATGTCTGTAACTATAGTGCTTAAGTATAACGCTATACTTGAGCACTTTACTTGTAGCATAGAGTCATGACCAGTTATGACATACACATAGCATTCACCTTATATCTGAGTTTTGTTAATAACATTCTTTCATGGTGGAGAATTTAAACGTCTCTTAATAAACTCAGTAGATCGGAAGAATCTCAGTAACAGATATTAAGAACCACCGAGACCACACACACCACACCACACCGCGCCACGCACAAATTTTCAATATTAAAATAGAAAATATGTTACATGTGTAAGGACACATGTAACATATTTTCTATTTTAATATCTTACCGGTCTTAAAAGGCTGCATAATTACGGTTTTGAATATTGCATTGAAAAAAATAAATAAACCCATATTATTTGTAATTCACAGAAAGTTTTTGTGGAAACATTACCTCAATTAATTTTTATTCTTATATTTTTGCCGCCATAATTAGTACTTTTAATTATTGTAAGTGCCTTTTTGATGTATTTTTTATTGTTTATACACAGTTTATATTGATGTCAATATTGTGAATCGTAATAAACAATATTTTTTATATAGAATTTAATTGTTTTATTACATACTAGCTTTTGCCCGCGGTTACGCTCCCACTCTACCCTACCCTACCTAAGAACCTTCTCTTGACAATAACGAACACAAGAAAAAAATAATTAGCAAAATCCGTCCAGCCGTTCTCGAGATTTGCGCTTAGCAACACATTCAGCGATTATTTTTTATGTTATGGGTATGTACTAACTTTTTGACATTCGATCTTGATTTTTATTTAGGTCATGTTCGTGAACGGACACTCAGTTGAGACTGGCCATCTCTAACTGTAAATTAAAAGAGCGTCCATTGAGTTCCTTACACATTCTTCTCCATAGAGATCTACGCTTTGGAATGTGCAATCAGCATCATTTTTCTGACTGACTGACAAACCTAACGTGTTTGTAAATAATATATTTGAAATAAATGCTTTGACTGTTTTATGGTATGGAAGTGACGAAAAAAATATATCAAACAATTAAGAACCTTATTACAAAGTGCACGATGTCATTAACTAACACTAAGATAACAAAGTAAAGAAACAATAAATTACCTAGTAGTCAAAACCAGAATTTAAAAAAAAATGGCTTTAATGTAATTATATAATATTATAATATATTCCACAACTATCACACAACACCGTCTAGTCCCAAGCTAAGCAGAGCTTATGTTATGGGTACCAGACAGCTAATAAACATACTTATATATTTCTAAATACTTATAATTAATAAAATGATCGTGCTCATCACACAAACGTTTGTCCTGGGTGGGAATCGAACCCACGACCTCCGGAATAGCAGTCAGGACCACTAACCACTAGACCAACAGGCCAGTCAGTATATAATATAATTATATGACGGCGCCAGGAATGGCTGAGCGATATAGCCGTCATCGTCTTGGTTCAGTGGTACTGGGTTTAATACCGAACGGATTTTAAATAACTACGCACTTGATTTTCAATTAATTATAATGTCTCTTTCACAGTTCTAAATAATAATAATAGTGTTCTAAATAGAAACACAGGTAGCAATGCTAAGTAATAACGAATGTATGGGCAACCGACAGTTTCGTATCAGAGAGGTGTTACACCCGCGCCCGCGCAGACCTTAATGCCTTGCGCTCCCGGGGTTCCAGCCCTCCAAATGCGACTCTGATCACTTGACGCCATAATACGTGACGTCACGGCGTCACCCTACTCACTTACTACTTAGTACTACAGTAAAACAACATTAAGACTTAGTAACTAGAGTTCGTTTTCCACGACATATATATATAATTCGGTACTTATTCCTGTAGGGTCCACGAATGGCGCCCACGTCTACTGCTGGACTTAGGCCTCCCCAAGTGGGTTCCTGCAGTTTTCACCAGATAATCTGTAGCAATTGTATCTGTGCTCTGTTTAATATCTGATGAGAGTACAAAATATTACCAATACCCAAGGCTACCTTTCAGAGGCACAGCGTCAATTATCTCGGTTGCTTCCTTATGCGCAGCAGTAATGTTAGCAAAGGAGGAAGCCACACGAGTAGGGCAACGGCGCTCACGTACCAACCGACTCAGGGATTCTGATCCCGATTTTCTGCCACCGTAGGTGCGGGCTTGCGGACGGCGAGAAATGGGTAGCTTGCCGTCCAGTAACTGTCCGGACCGGGCCCAAGTCGTCGACAGCGCATATTGTTCCACGCGCGCCTTACCTGTTGAATACCGTAATTAGAGACACAATAGAAAGACAATAGGTGTGCGGACGCCGGCGTCCTCTCGGGGAATAATGAATTAAGATGTCAGCAAACCGTAGAGTATAGAGGCCTAGTAGGCCCTTGGGTATTGTGAAAGTGAACCCTGGGGCCAAAGAACGAAGGCTAAGAAGGAACAGGAGTGGATTTTTAGTCACTAAAAGTCTGACACTATCACCCGCTCCGCCGAAGGGCGGGCGATGTCATTGCATGATGACAATTGAGAGGCCGTGGGCGAGGGGTATCTTCGCCCACGCCTAGCTACGCTGCTCCTGCCTTTTCCTCAGAAAGCATATCTACATACAAACGTCCTCTATTAGTATAAAAAAATAAAACAATTGCAAATGCACTTTTTAAAATTCTACTTTCAGTTTATATTAACGCACCGCTACAACGATGAAGGGAACGGATATACTTCCAATATATTTAAATGCAAACAATTATTCGGTCGCCTTAAGATATTCTAATGAAAAATTTGCATATTAGCTTGTAAAGTTTATATCCTTTCTATATTTGAAAACTAGCGATCCCCACAGCTTCGCACGGGTGCAGTGGTGATATTATAATACATTGTGGTACAAGCGTGTAATGTAGGTGGTTACTGTCGAGGCGGTATTAAGACCCCGAGCCGTGGGAATTCGAGTGCCTTAAGAGAGCCAAGATATAAATTACTCACGTGTATCATACTACGACGTTTTTCAATACACTTGGAAGAAAAATAATTTAGCTAACTATTATTACAACAGCAAAACTAATAAAAATTTTCATAATATGGCGGTAAAAAATTAAATCGGTTTTCATAGACGCGCACTTCATTTTTTTTTTTAAATTTATCCATAGCTGAAGGCTATGACTATACTTATATCTTATGATTGAATTGCCTAGTCGTTGTTTGTTTTTGTTGCGTGAAAAGTTTTTACGATAGTGTTATTTTAGTTATTATAGAATACGGATGTAACATTTTCTAATGTTTTTGTAGTATTTGATTTTATTTAATTAATACATCAAATGAACTTCACTCGAAAAATATCGGTGAACATTATTGTGGTACGGGTACGGGTTTTACTTTTGTAAAAACAAACAAAAATTTAATTTAATTTAAGATTTTTGTTTTTTCGAGGCTCATTTTATACACCGTTAAATTTTGGTCGTTTTAATCCCGTGGAGGGTCGATTCGGTTACGGAAACACTATCGATTTGTAAAGATAAAATTAAAAAATAAAGTACTTTTTTTCTAAAACTCGAATTAATATACGCATGTACGAAATTAATTTCCTTAAATCAAATCTTAATATTAAGATTTCTGTGGTGCACATGCTCATTTGATGAGTCGAAAAAGTGGCGAAGTGTGAGAAGAGAAATACACACATTGCACACTGACCGACTGACAAATAAATAAATGCCTTACATACTGCGTACTTAATTACTGATTATGTTTGACAAAAATATAATTAGATTTGTGTTGGTGCTGGAATCGAACCCGCGAGCGACCCTTGTGTTTCAACCGGCGCTATAACCACTGCACTATACGGGTCGTCGGGTAATGAAAAAACGCTTATCTCTAAAAGGCGATTACTGACCTGTTTCTTGATGTCTATTGTCAGGGGTGCTCGGTACCCACTGGTAATTTCTCATCCCCTGAGCACCCACAGAATCGCTTCTCGGAGAGCTTCTTTAAAGCTATGTAAGCTAGTTAATCTTGTAAATAAGATTTGATAATATGTCTCCTATTTAGCTATTAGATATATTAGATCTATCAGCACCAAAGAGAAGATATCACTAAAGTGATAGAAAATATCTCCTAAAACACATAACAACTTCGTACTTAGTTAAAATATTATCTGTCGGATAACAAAAACATGTACATTCTAATTCCACTAGGGCTTAAAAAACATCTTTATCAGCAGTTATCGCTGTTATGACTTACAATTTGAGTCTATGAGTATGCCATAAAAGTAAAATGTATAGATTAAAAACCAAACAGGTGTGAGTAGGATTTTTGTGTGTTACGAGTTCTGTTGGCTTCTTGTAATTTTTCAATACACTTACTCGAAAACCGTCGATTTTGTACATGAAACATAGTGTTTCAAAACACTATCGATTTGTAAAGATAAAATTAAAAAATAAAATACTTTTTTTCTAAAACTCGAATTAATTTACGCATGTACGAAAAACGAGTCAATGAACTTGTAGGGAGTTATCGGTCGTTGCGTATTAACTACCTACAGTTCATTGGCCTGGATCAGCTGACGTTTACTTAAAGAAATTAATTTCGTACATGCGTAAATTAATTCGAGTTAAAAAAAGTACTTTTTTCATTTTTATCTTTACTAATCGATAGGGTTTCATGTACCGAATCGACCCTCCGCGGGATTAAAACGACCAAAATTTAACGGTGTATAATGATTCTGATGCAATCAGTGTCCACTGCCTATTCATCTATTCTCAGATAGCCTATGTTTAGCCCTAGACCGCACGGCAACGTTATGCAATGCACTATGTAGTGCTAAAGAAGACAAAGCGACGCCCAAATTCTGTGTCACTGAAATACAATGTATATCAAAGATTTTCAGGTGTGTATAAATGATTTTGAATCTGAACCACTTTTACCTACAGTATGAACCAGTTTATACTATATGTAAATTATTGTATAATATTATTGCAGCAGTTTTTATTTATGGTGGGGAAAATCATCCAATGTCATCTCCTGCCCTTGAAAGGCAAGGAAGGAACGGGTCCAGGGCCGAGCTTTCTTTTCAGAAACAGACCCTTGGCCACAGTAGGCTTCGGCTCTGCTGGGCCCTTACAGTTTGCTATAACTCTTTGAGGCGCGCGTGGAACAGTACGCGCTGCCGACGACTTGGGCTTGGTCCGGACAGTTACCAGACGGGCGGACAGCGAGCTATCCATTGCTCACCGTGCGCAATCTCATGTCGCAGCAGGTTACAAGAAGGCAAGCCGGATTGAAAAACGTCGCGGTAATTTAATTCCGGATTGTGGTAGATGATACGGTCTACGTTAAGCTTTATTGTCAGTGTTGGCCTGTGGGGTGACCACGGAATAGAAAATCTATTCCGTCAGGAATAGATTTTTTCGCGCTTGGGTAGGATCAACGGAGGGCCCTTACGGGGGGTGAAAGAACTTATCTATCTGTAACGTCATCACGTCTTAATGGCTGACCAGATTTAGATAAAAAATAGGCATGGTAGCCTATGCCCAGGAATAGGACATAGGTTTCTTTATATCTGAGGAGTATCTTTGAGATAATATTTACCGTTAACGTGAGCGAAGCCGCTATCAGTACCTCTACCATGAGTTTTAAGCAATAGTATTCGTCGCTACTCGATATCGACGCCGTAAATATTTTGTATGGCAAATTTTGGTTCTGCAAGTGACCGCTAGAGGCGCTGCAAAATTTGCCATACAAAATATTTACGGCGTCGATATCGAGTAGCGACGAATACTATTGCTTAAAACTCATGGTAGAGGTACTGAGCTAGTAAAGCACTTTTATTTTGATAAGTATATCACTTGCTTATCAAAATAAAAGTGCTTTGTAACACATATTTTTATCAAGTAGATTCTGTATTGCTTTAATGAAATATCAGTTTATTAATATTTATATATCTACGAGTATTTAATTCCAAATATCAGTTTATCTATCTACCAGATAGATATAATATTCTAAGATAGATTTTATGTGATTAACCTGTAATGTCCCCCCTCCCCCTGTTGGCAAGGGGGTCGTCAGCCGATAATCAAGGGGGAGGCTATTGGAAGTATAGAGAATAATAAAAAAGTTTTTTTTTGATAATAATAAAAGTTTTTTTTCTCCACAATATAACTCCTAATTGCTAGCCTTATATCTACGGTAACATATAGGATGGGCATTATATTGTAGGAGACTGGTGCGTAAACTAGGCTCTGAAGCTGTAAAGCAAGCCTCTAGGAGGGGGCCGTAGCCCCGCCCCCGCCTCCCCTTGGCGATGCCCTCGCCTGTTGGTCTTAACTTGGCTTAAGATCCTATGTCTCCCAGCTGGGGCTAGCATTGGCGTAGTCCAAGTCTTCTAACACGGTGGATATATAATCCCCACTCTATCCTGCGGCGCCTGTCATCGAAAATGCGAAGCAGAATTTTATAGAGAACGACTATAAAAAGAAGAGGCGAGAGGAAGCAGCCTAGGCGAACACCAGCACAGCCTTCGACAGCTTATCCAGTATTATTTTGACAGCAGTGCAATGCCTCTCCACTTATCGCACTGATTGAGGTCACCTTTCTTAGGCAGGGTAATTAAGAGCCCTTTGCTCCAGTCGTCAGGGAGTGACTCAGCGGTCCCGATTGAGCGAGTCCGCAATATCTTCGAGTCCAGAGAATCGATTTCGCAGTTCAAGCCGAAAGGCTTTCCCAAGTCAAAAATTTTGCGTCGAATCTTCTTCCCAACTTGCCGGGTCCTCCAGTTGCGCGGGCTACTGTTACCTTAAGGTACCTATATCGGTGCCCCTACGGTTGCGGAAATCGAGCAGTGAAGAAAGCCATTTAGAACTTATGGCAAGATGGTCAATTTCGTTTTTAGTGACTGCGTCGGGTGAGTTCCAAGTGTACTTATGGTGAACGTCATAAGTGAACGCTGGACGTAGGGCTAGTATCCATCTTTACGTTGTTCAAACTGTGCGGTCCGGACTAAGCGTTTAGCCTCGTCGTTTATGCCGCGTACATCGAAGGACTGGAACAATTTGCCTGTTGCGGTCTTCCCATTCGATTACAATTTAGGTGTCTTCAAGGCTAGAGTGAATAGGCTCTTAATAAACTAGTGCGCTTCACCATCAACGATTGCATTACTGCGTACCATCAGGTTTTTTTTTTGGGATCTTCAAGTCAAGCACTAATTTATATCATATAAAAGAACAATGTTCCTCCGATGGTGAGATCATGGCTAAGAGGCCTCGTTCTGTTTTTGCCCTAGGGCCGTTGGGCACCGTCACCCATCTACGCCACAACTAAAAAAAAAAAACTACTATAAAATTGAAATGTAATTGACACGAGAACCAACGTGACCAGTCCTAGGAAGGGCAATAAACACACCTAGGCATATCTAAGTACCTTTTAATCGCAGTGCAATAAAATGATATCAAGAAATAATCAAAATCCACAAGTTCCGCGGTTTTTCGTACTATATGATTTTGGCCACTGTTTAGGCGCCATAAATTATGTTTTTGATTGAAATGCGAATTCTGCCAACACATAGATTATGGTACCTATATCTACAAACATTCCATTTGATATTTTTTTTATATCCATGCAAGTACAGTTGGGTGCAGAAATAAACTCTCCAGGCGAAATAATTCTAGCACTTGCACCAAGGAAAAACAAGGCCAGCACCCAGTAACATTTTTTTTTACAATCGCACCTGGCTAAATTATTCTTTAACTAGCAAGGTAGCAAGCCAACATATTTTTTGTAACTGATCTAAGGAAGATAAAGATAATGATTGCAATTGTGCCCGGCCAAATAATTCTTGCATTCGCACCGAACAAAATAATCATTGTGCTTGAAAAATAAACGGGCAAGTGCGAGTCGGACTCGCGCACTGAGGGACTTATGAAAATACATAGTTCATTTCCCGAATTGAGTTACGATTATTTTTCCGAATCGCAATTTTTTTTTTTGTGTCGTAACTACAAATTTACAGTTTTCAGATTTATTCCTATACTTACCTACTTGTGCTACGAGACCTTGTTTCATACCAATTTTCAGGGTTCTAAGTCAACGGGAAGTACCTTATAAATTTTGATTCCCTTGAAAGTGTCGAAATGTACGTTTTTGCAACACAAACGGCCGTATCTTTCTTTTTTCGTTCATAGAAATTTGTTGTTTTCTCAGTTTCAAGGGACCGCAGTCCTGATTATATGGTTTTCATTTCAACACAATACCTCCACGCCTTTTCGAGATAAAGGGTCTTTACAGACAGATAGACATACAGACGGACAACAAAGTGATCCTATAAGGGTTCCGCAAAAAAGCTTTTGAGGTACAGAACCCTAAAAAGAAGTAGCTCTCTGCCTGTGCACATAAACACAACTTTGTATTTTAGGTAAATAAGAAAAACTAACAAGATTAATTTATAGAAATTACCAAAACTGCCTTTATTGTAAAAAAAAACTGCATAATTTTATCTATTTTTCTAACGGTACCTATACACTGAGCGTAACCTTACAATATTATTATCTTAAGCGCCGACCAAAAATTACAGTAGGATTATCAGATCAGACATTATCTACACTTGCCTATAAACTACCATCACTCAATGGCGCAGCGTTCTTAATCTAAGAGACGTTAATATAATGATAGGGGGTCGTAAAATCGTACCCAAAGATTATAAAGTTAATGGCTACACAGGAGAGCGTATTGCATACAATCCAGTATTATTTATAGTGGAGTAGTGGATCAGCTGATGGAGGCGCGTGGCGCGCGAGTTGCGGGCGCGCGCGCGACCACTGCGCACATCGGCACATCCAGCGCGAACGCCGCCCTGTCACTATCTGCGTTATCACAACATAATATACACGTGAACTACCAATAAACCGGTCCGAGTCTGTTTACCGGACTACTCACCGCACAATTACAAGGCACGTCAAACGGAACTGACTGCAAATGTCAGCATTTCATCCAAAAAGTGCCTCAAGTTAATACATCTTATAGTGATTTTAATGTGTTTCAACCAAAAAAAAACAACATAAAATCAAGCATTAGTTACGCAACAACTGAACGCGTGTGAACGAAGATACAGTGCAGTGTTCCATCAAGGAAATAATTCATAGGATATAAACAAATTATGGCTCCTTTTTAGGAACTCGGGTTGTTGTAATTTGAACTCTGTGCAGTGTTGATAAGGTGAAAATGAGGAGCGACGTGTTGGCACCGAGTGAGCTGGAGGGGACCGACTACCTTCTCTCGTCCACGATGAGGCTTGAGGACAGCTTTCTGCAAATACTCGGTAAGTGCTTACTCGTACCTGGAAGTGTTAATTTGACAATTGGATGTAATTTTGTGTCTCGAAAAGTTTTTTTTATATTCGTTTAATATTCATAGACGTTGTCTAAGGTAAGGCGATCTAAAAACATACAAATTACAAAATAATCTGCATAGTAATAAAACCTGAAGGTCATTTAAGCGTTATGTATAAGCCCAAGATTTGCTAAAAAAATGATTAGATACTTACGGATAACACTAGTGAAGAGGTCAAACGAGATACGGCCGGAATACAAACGGTAACTAATAAGAATATAATTTGCATACCTCACAGCAAAAAAAAATAAAGAAATGGGTGTGTTAGGTAAGTAGGTACAACACTAAGATAAAAAAAATGCGTGAGTATCTACAAACATAGTACCTACATTATTTTTGTACTAATAATACTCCATCATGTTGATAACAAAAGTGAAGTCATAAAGTGACTGTGTTAGAATGGCAAGAATGAATATGTTACAAATTACTTGTACGTATTAAATTGTGTATCAAGTCCCAAATCCCAATTAGTGCAGATTCATTTTATTAGCTCCTTCTGAATAAAGCGTACGTAAGACACCAGATGATTGCGGCAGTGTTCGAATGAACGCAAAGAGCATCTGAAGGAACATAGCCCGCTGGTAGGTTTTAATCATTGAAATATTGATACGTTACGCGCTAACATCGCAATCGGAAAACCTGGACTCCAAACTCACACATCTACACTACTTGTAGTCACTGATAGGTAAGGACAGACAAGAGCCGGCGCTGTCGTGCGAGCGAAATAGCATTAGCCGAATGTGTGTGATCGTCGCGACCGATGTGAAGTCATGACAATTGTCACAATTTCTAGAGGCGAGTCAGCTATCTTCCGCTGTTTTGATTTAATCTAAGGTTTTAATAATTCAAAATCTGACACTCCCTCGCTCCACCCAGAAGCGAAAGAAGTTATTTGATGATTTCCCATCTAAAAGAAAAGCCATCCGGTTAACAATATCAAGTAGGTATAGTTACGGCAACTAATTTGAACCATTTGCTATAGTTACGCGCAGCCTCCCACTTTGAGATCTGAAAATCGGTTACTGCGCATTCAAGGTCGTCATGATGATTCAAATAATTGTGTGACGAAAATTCTAAGTGCTCATTATGGAGACGTAGCGCGTTGCGCGGTGCGTTAGGCGGTCCGTCGTAAATTGCCAATATGTTTGTGTTCGCGAGCGATGACGCGGTCCGCTGCTGCAATGGACGACGAACGCCCAACGCGCCGTGCACGGCGCCGCCTCTCCGTAAACACGGCCTAACCGAACTCCATTGAAGTGGAGGGCTGCGCAATAGCAAATGGTTCAACTTATTTTTCGCGTGCTATACATCACTACAAAGATAGTAAATTTTCAAGTACCCTTTACAAAAAAGGTGTTCTCTTTAGCCCAGATATAACTGTTTTAAGCGCACAGTGCAAATTAAATCGTAGTTTTCGGACGTTCCAGCACTCGACTCGGTCATCATGACTCGGTACAGATACAGTCAACAACCGAATTTATTTGGCTCGCACTTGGCATTTACTCATTCTGAAAAAAAAAATATAACCATACCTAACCGATTACGATAATTTTATGCGCAACAACAAATAAATTAGCTGTCTCTAAATATAACGTACCAATTTTAATTAGTTAAGGGATTTTTAATGTATTATGTATTTCTTGAATAGGTGGTTTTTTAATGTAGGTACAAATAGGATTGCGTTTCTTGATTAGATTTGTATAGTACGGCTGACGGATCTTGGCGCGCTCATTTTAAGCGCTAAAGTTCGCAGAGCCTAACTGCAGACGCGCCAAGATCCGTCGGCCGTACTGTAAATATTTAACAAGTATTATTTGTAAAATTATTACGTTAATACTTACTTACCCCCGATTTTATTTAAGCATTTGAAGTTTATTTTTCTAACCCTATGTAAAAGAAAAATTATAGTTTGTTTTGTTTTTTTTTTATCAGAAAAGCCCTACTACAGCCCGAGTTTCAGGATCTGTCTCGAAATTCTATATCTGCTATGCTGTCTTGAAACAGCGACGCAAAGTCGCGACAGGTCATGAAGAAGATAACCAGACTAACTGAATAGGATAGATCCATACTGCCTATTCTGAAGTAGGATAGTTTTTCGGACTAGAAATGATAGGTTTACCTTTTGTTGTGATCTTGTGCGGAGAATGATAGAACGAGCGGAGTCGGCTATAAAATCGGAACTTTCTATCATATGTAGTCGTTATTCATTCACCACGGGCCCTCAATTTTGCGCTCGTTGGGGCCCCGATGGACTGAGGGCCACGTGTCATAGATTTGGCTACTACGGCGATAGCTACGCTCCTAAAACAACTTACTTATCTATTTTGTGCAGAATTACAAAAAAAAATATAGCATGTTGTGTAGCCACGACTTTATATGCATTTCCTTGAACACAATATACTGGAGAAGGGCAACGGGTGCATACGCAAACTCCTTGAACTTGTGGCGCCCTCCAATTATGCACATGCACTACAATGGCAACATGCAATATTTTCTGTTACGTCTACGTTACATACAGCTGATAATAATGTAAAATAATTATTGTTTTTATAAACATTAAAAATGATTGTGTCAGGTAATTTCTGTGTGACAAACGTGTTAAAAACAGTTTAAGTATGTGTAAAAAACACTAAAATATACATTGGTACCCACTATTTATTTACATGTTTGTAAGTTCAAAATAAGGCACAGACAATCTATATGCCTTCACGTTTATTTAAATTCTGTCTTATTAAAATTCAAATTAAAATCGCACATCCAAATGTATATGAGTGTATTGACCTTACCTATTCGATATTCTACCAAATTCTATCAACATAACGACTAACTAGTATTTTAGTCACGTTCCATTTAGACGAATATTTAATTTTAATTTTTTCCTATTCATAATTTAAATGAATAAGTAAATGGTTCCATAACCATTTACTTATTCATAAAAATATCGTAGTTTTGATGATTAAACTTGTTTAAACTTAGTTACTTACAAGGATATTTATCTACTTAAATAAACTTCTATTTGTATTCGTTTTGTACCTCAAGAGAATCAAAATTCATAGGGTAGGTACTTCCTGTTGGCCTACAACCCTGAAATTTGTCATGAAGCAAGATCTTTTAGCACAAGTATAGGAAAAGCAAGATCTTTTAGCACAAATATAGATATAAATCTGAAAACGGATTTGCAGTTACGGTTACGTCACAAAAAAAGGTACTTTTTAGATTCAGAAAGATCTTCCGTCCGAGACTTGATTTGGGAATTGAACTTTGTACGGAACCCTCAGTCAAGTGTGCGAGCCCGACTCGCTCTTGCCCAGTTTTTAATTTTCAAATTACGATAAATCTGTAAAACGTTTGCCCTACGCCTCGTAATACAGCAAGGTTGAGCAAGAACCGCAGATAATGAGAAAAAAAATAAAGGATTATGCGCGTTAAACCAGTTACCAGGTAAAGGATTTATTCCTACGTTTTTTTTTTAATTTTTCGGATTGCTAACCCTAGGCTCTACTACTTTTTCATCAGTACCCAAAACCTACCGAGATTTTTTCTTATTTAATGACAATGACACATACCTATGTCTGTATCTTATCTTATCTTAAGTTTTATAAATTTGGTTTTACAGTGTGTGTATCCATGCGTGCCAAATAAAATATATTTTCTTTCTTTCTTTCTTTCTATGTATAAAAATATGAGTAGGTTTAGGAAAACTCAGTGTTTGTACCAATGAGTGCGAGACGATGCGCTCGTACATTTTCCGTGATATGACACGCGCCGACAACAAGGTTAATAGACACTCGTTGTAGCTAATATAAACAGACAAGATTTATTTACCCATATTTATAGGAACAACCGGAATCGAGAAACGAAACAAGGCGATGTTTTCGTTACAGACTGTAGCGACAAAAATAAGATTATTTTACATAAGAAAAGAACTATACTTAGATTCTCCAACAATCATAAACCGTACAATTTCACATCAAAAATTCCTGGTTTTTTATAATTGGCCCCATATTAAGAATAACTCCTGTATCGTGGGTGTCACAAACATGTAAACTCGCAAAGGCAAGACACGTAGACCCTTAACACCTATCAGTAGGCCATACAAATATTTGTACCGTGCGGGAATCGAACCCACGACACGCAGCGCAGCAGCCAATCGCTCTACGCTAACTTCAAACTAAAAAGAAAGAAAGATTAAAGGCCAAGGCAAAGGGCATCTGAAGGAACACGAGTGGGTCCATCCAGAACGGGACAAGTTATTATGAACCTCACTCAAAAAAAAACAGATCCAGGTGATCCAGACACAACTTTTGTTAATCATCAAATTAGAACTTAGTAAAGCGACAGATACCTAGGTGTCTGAACCACGACGGCAACCTGCGTTATACAAAATATCGAGAACTTGGCCAGTAGCTAGGTAAACTATCTTTGCAATTCTTATCTTCTTTTCCTATGGAAGATTTCATCTCATTGCATGAGGTAAATAGGAAAATGCGACAAAAGATTACTTAAGATCCGTCTGCTTGTAATTGTATAAACAAGTGCACTTAGCAGACAATTGGCTGTGGCAGCAACTAGCAGTTACCAACACGAATAAATGATAGCTGTAACACTTTAGAAGGACCTCCTTTAAATGGAAACATACCCTTTCCACTGACATGGAGCTGGTGAAACGGATTGGAGTAGACCGAGAACTGGCCAATCACAGTGCTCGAAATTTCGACTGCGCATTTATAAGGTTTAATATACTCTTCTGTACGTTTAATTGTCACCTAACTCTTCTTAAACGACTTAACCGATTGTGATGTAATTTTGTGTGTATATGTATTTGAGTGGGTCTCCGGATGTTTTGAAAATACAAATGGGCGCGGAAAGTGGCGCTGCAAGCGGGTTCTTAATTTTTTTTTTTACAAAATGTCATCTTTTAGGTAGGACGTGTGCTTAGACCGCTAGCTTATTTATATAAAATATAAGTTTACTTTATTTATTCAGTGGAAACAGTGTAAATGGAGTAAAATGAAGCTGAACGGACTAAAACAAATAAACACGCGGCCCTGAGCCCACCAGAACGGAGCTGAGCGGGCTGTGGTGCTGAGTGGAGAGCACGAAGTGGAGGGTAGCTCAACTCCACTACGCTTCTCTCCGCTTCAATAAAAACACTTCCCTCTTTTCACTGCTCTTCTCCGCTACACTCTGCCCAGTGGAAACGCACCCTAATGTCCATATTTCGTAGTGTATAAGTGTTTGACAGCTAGCAGGTATAAACACTTTAATATTATAAAGTGAAAGTTTGTATTTGTGTGTATATTTATTACTAGGATTTGTACGAAATTTAGCTTACGGGTAGAGTATGTCCTGAAATAGGATAAGTTACACTTTTCTTCTCGTGAGCATGTTTCCTTGAGATATTGTGTATACTTTGATTTTGGCGAAACCGCCGGCATAAACTAGTATAGCCATATTCTGTTGAGTAAATGGGTTAGGCACTCTCCATTTTCGATCACATTATCGATTTCCATCAGGTGAGCTAGCGATCAAGCGCGAGTCTATCAACAATAAAAAAAAAATACACTTGGTGACTTCATCATGAGACCTATAAACTATGATGTGCATTTGGCAGCTTACAGATATAAATATAATTGGTTGAAACATCGAATAATCCACCAGGTGATCAATAAAATAAGTCTTAGACGGAATTTTATCGCTAATATCTGAACCCTTCTGAATCCTTTACCAATTTGTGTCGTTTCTTCTGTTAGATCTGAGATTGATTCTAATCTAAACCCAGACTAAATATTGATGGCCATCAGGATTGTTCAAAAAAGTTAACACAGCCCTACAACACAAATGGCTATTGCAGAAACATGGGTGGGTTTTAGTCAGATAAAGTCGAACACTACCCACCCAGAGAAGTATTAATTATTTGATGATATCCTACCTCAAACAGGACTAAATTTTGGTAATATCTACCATTCATAATTTAAATATTTCATTCAAAAATGCAAAATGAAAGTAGTCGGACGGCAAATCTCGATATCTCGATTCTCCAAGTTACCAAGTTGGAAGCTTGTCAGACGTGTTTTGATTGTAATTGTATAACCAAATATCTGAACGCGAGTCTATATTTGCTTTGCAAATTAACAAAAAGTCTTCGCGCCTCTACGGCCTTACCTATAATGGTAAATGGATAAATTATTACGGATCTTTCCTGTTCGTGTTTTTACAAACTGTTTCTTGCTTCTCAAAGCAGGGTCAGTGGTTTTTGTTGTTCAGGCAGGGCCATAGTCATAGTCATAGGTCCATAGTTCTTGGTAACTATCACAATCTTAGGTGGATGGTGGCCTCCCAAAACCATAGGTTGTATATCTTTATTTTCAATATGTTGCAATAATTTACTACCAACCGAGGGTTGTCCTTGGATGCATTGGCATAGCAAATACAGGAATAATCGTCGGTTGGTACCACGTTTCATAAAAAGTGCCTAAGGGGCCTCAGCAAGTCGGCTTCGACCTCTCGTACACCTGCTAAAAGTCCCAGAGAGAAAAATAACAATCATGAGATAAATAATACATAAACAGGGTCAGCTGTTTACGTAATATGGGAAAAATGCAGATGTTTAGGTATACCTGAAACGATTTGAAAATCTTCTGCACCCTGGCATTCTAAGATAACGTAATTCTGAGTCTCATTATAATTACTTGGGTTTACATTGTCTTTTTAATCTACCAAGATTTAAAAGACAATTTATTTTTAAAACTGATGAAATGCAAATTTTAATGGGTTTTATCGTAACCTTATCATTATTACCTTTTGTTTAATTAAAAATGAATTGTTTCATAACAAGACTTCGCAAGCTTCGTTGTGCTGTGTTTAAATTAATATTTTGACGATATTAGTTTATAATTCTATTACATAGTGAATACGAACGACTTGCTACCTATGAGACTAACACTCTATCCGATTCATGTAGTTCTTGTCGGATTTTTTTCGAGTAAAGTTCTGTGGCTGTTTTAATTATTCACAAAATTCCTAGTGAATATTTTAAATGTGAAGTTGGTATTGTTTTGTATCTAAGAAGTGTCTACATAACTGGACAATTTGAAACTGTCATGGCGCGAACTAAAAAAAAAGGAGCTGTGAATTTTACTGTAGTATTGACTACCTAAACGAAGCTTACCGAGAAGGTAGATGTATTACATTTGCTACCAAAAACAAAAACCTACCTACTAGTATGTACCTATCTCCAGGTCAGCTGAAAAAATGAATGAGCTTTAATCGGTAAAAGTCTGGCACTTCATCTCGTTCCAGTCTTACTGAATGCAAATGCAATTAATTAATCAGTGTTTAACATAAAGCAAATTCACTGATGTCCACAACCCAGTAGCTGTTGAAACAATACCCCTTATTTTCTCTGTTGATATTTAGCATTAATTCAACTTCACCAAATACAGCTGCTATCATGTCACATTTATTGGGATATTTCAGATAAAAAATATTCGCTTAATCTAGATTTATAATGCGTTAGATAGGTACGCAATATTTTCTGCTGATAAGCCTGGCATGGCGTCCAATATCTTTCAACTTAATAACATACCTAAGTATTTGATTAATACAAGTACGTTTTAAAGTTGACAGTTAAGTAGACATTCCATTTGTTTTAGCTTATTATCACAGACGAAGAAGATTTTGCTGTGAAGATTTTTGACAATGGTTATTGTCTTTATGTCGTGACTAATATCGTTGTAAATAAATATTATAAAATAATCAGTAATATTACGTAATACTAATTATTTCATAATATTTAGATATTTATTTACACCCAACATTAACAGTATTACAGAACATATGTACCTACTTACATTGATTAATCATGTCTAAACATTGTAGGTATATTTACATATTGTTCAATAGTGTCCTAAATCCCAAATTACCCGTCTTTTTTTTATTCGAAAGTCAAAAGTGTTACAATTTCTCCATTTAACTAGGTTCCTAGCTGAACTTCCTGGCCATCATTCCACTGTTTCTCTATTTTTTATGACTTAAGATTTGTATTCTACTTCTCCAAGGCCGCAGGCAGATGGCAGAATTAGTATTGCCACCCATGTCTTTCTTTATGTTTTTCTAGTTATTAGTATATCATAATCTTTGCAATTTCTCAACAAATTGTAAGGTTTAACAAATTGTATTGTTCGTCAGAATTTCACAAGTAAAAATTCTCATCTACAATCTTGATCATCTAAATGTTGGTTGTTTTGAAACATGATAAATCGTACTCTGTAAACGAGGAAGCAGTAAAGATTAGGGCCCTAAGTTCACACTACCGCCAGTGCCGGCCGCCCACTACTCAAATTGCCCCTGACCTGCCTAATGTGATGTAATGACACCTCAAATGATGACGAGGGGACACGTCAAATATACAGACAGTATGTAGTATACACCACAAATCATAACTAGATAATATGTGAAATTTGATCACAATGGTGATTAAAAAACAATCGCTTAAACATTTTAGTTGCAATCTGTTAAAAACACCTGTATTGATTTTTTCCGAAATGATTTTGCGTTTGCGAGAATGGGCATTCTCCTTTTGGTATAAGAAATGAGATAGTGTATTTTTTCTCTGTAATATATTAGAGAATAAAACATAATATTTTCTTTTGTTCTCATCTTCATCAATTCTATCACAACACAACGAATGTTTCGCGTATGTATATTATTGTTATCTTCAGAAAAATACGTAGGTAGGAATTCTAATACATCAATGCGTAATTTCACACAAAAACAATGTTCACTGTAAGTACAGTACGGTCAACGGATCTTGGCGCGTCTGAAGTTAGACTCTGCGAAATTTAGCGCTCAAAATAAGCGCAACAAAGAAATAATTTATAAAAATAAATGTCAATAACAGTTGTTAACAGCAATAACAACTGCTATTGGCATTTATTTTTCAAACCATTTATTTTTTTACGAGTGCACAAGCGCTAAAGTTCGCAGAGCCTAACTTCAGACGCGCCAAGATCCGTCGGCCGTACTGTAGTAAGCGTAATATATTATGAAATAGCTTATGTCGGTCGCGTCATTTATTTTTAACAGTTGTTCGTCTATTTCTGTTTCGTCTGACAAAATAACTTGTTTATCACCGATTGTAATTTGTTTACTTCTCGACATCGTCTTATATTATTTCAGATGTTTTTTTACTACAAGTTATACGGAATTTTATTATTATTTTGTTTCATTGATAAACAATAACAATAAAAAAAAGGTTTTTTAAATGATGTACTATAATTAGCGCACCGATTGTAGGTATAGGTAGGCAGATACTTTCCGCAAGAAATTAAATGTAGGAAAATTCTTTACAGAGTAGGTGCATCAATGAAATACAAATAGTCTAGTCTTATTTCGGGCGGTTGTCCTCAAATAACTGTTCCAGCTCTGGGTGGAGCGCGTGGGAATGCAACTTCAACAGACTAAAACCCACCTGTGTTCAGTTGCCCTTTGCGCTCCAAAATCACGGTAACTCTTTCGAACAATGACATCTCCCTGTCTAGGGTTTTTTTATGGTAGGTAAAATCATCCAATGACAAATCCCGCTCTTGGGCGGAGCGGGAAATAGTGTCAGACTCTTACTGACTAAAAACCTACCCTGTTCCTTCCCTGCCTTGGTTCCAGGGCCCTGGTATGCATTTTCATACCTTCCCAGAACCCCAGACTAGGCCTCGACCCTACTGGGCCCCTACGGTTTGCTGACAACTCCTTGAGGCGCACGGGAACAATGCGCGCCGTAAACGACTTGGGCTCGGTCCGGTCTGTTACCGGACAAACGGACAGCGAGCTACCCATTGCCCGCCGTCCGCAAGCCCGCGCCTACGGTGGCCGGAAATTTGGATCGGAATTACGGCGGCGGCTGCGGCGGGCGTGAGCGCCGTTGCCTGATACGGTCAGCCTCCTCCTTTGCTAGCATTACTGCTTCGCAGAAGGAGGCGACCGCCTGCCACTCCTCCTCGCTCCGGAGCATGGCTTGAACCAAGGCCCGTCGCGAGAGATCATCGCTACCGATCGCCCTCATGAGGACACGGCGATGCTCTTCCCAGGTGTCCACCGGGCGTTCCGCACAGTGGGGCGGGCGTCACCTCCGCACGGATCTTGTACAGGTACGGCCCGAACTTACCATGTTCGGTTAGTACCCTCTCTAGGGTGAAGTGAGACACTTCAGATTATTAATTATTAACTAAAAGTCACCTGCGTCGTTCAGATGCCCTTTTTGTGTTCGAGGACCGTATGGTCCTGGTAGGAAGGGCCATGGAAGAGAGCGCCCGTAGTTGTATTGTACCAGGTGTGTAGTGTCTACTAGAGAGAGAGCTCCTGTGGTAGCGCAGACACTTGTGTTCTATCTCCCGCCATCTCACGTCATGGTCAGCAGAGGCGTAGCGTGGACTAGTTTAGACGTGTGCGAAGGTACTTCAGCGAGGCCTTTTTCTTTCATGAATTTGAAAACGAGACAGCCACTGTCACAACCCGGTTTTCGACCACATCGTCGCTTACCATCAGGTTAAAAAGTTGTAAAAAGAGAACCTATTTATTATTTAAAAAAAAACCTTCGTTTTTTAAGGGTGCCAGGCCATGGGCGAGGGCCAGCTGGGATTGTTCGCTAAGGTCGAAAGTTTTGTCAAGGGGTGGTATGTCATGTTGTCAGATATTCGGGCTTCTAACCCTCACTTAACTTGATGAAATCTTTCGGCTGAAGTGACGAAGATGATGTAATCATGTAAGTAATTAAAATAGGAGAAGAAAAAATATATGTGAAAGGAAATGATCTTTTTTAAACATTGGCAGCGATCATAGAAATGATATACAATAAGGCAGCGATTGAGCACACCTAGGTACCTCACTTCTATTTTGATTTGTCAAAGAAAGAAGTGGAGTGCGTGCGAATACTCAATCACAAGAAGGATCTTGTGCTGTCATTGGCCGCGGCCGGCGCCCCCGGGTGGCAGTGTAAATACATTTGATAGATTAGATAGTGATATCACCTGTAAGTAGAAGATAAAATCATAGTTAAAATAAGATAGATTAGTATTTATCAACTGTGCAAGGTGTATCTAAGTACGAGTCAAAATGAAATCTTTTAAAAAAGTTATAGAAGTGAAAAAACTATCATTGCGGCCGAGGCGTAATTCGTGTGTTATGGAACCGGGTGCTGCAAGAAGCAGATAGGTATTCGTATCGGGATTTAGTTTCCGCACTTAGACCTTGGAAAATAGTGGACCATGGTACGTGGGCCATCAATAGTCACTCCAAACAGCCTACTCTCCTTCAGAAGCAGATCAAACCTTACACTACATTGAGGATGTCTTTAAGAGAACTCGGTGTCCTAAGGCCATAATTCGGTAGCTTTGCTCACTCGAGGAATACTTGCATGACATTTTACTCCTCCTTTATCTTTGTGCATAGTGGACTCGATTATGCCTTTTTTTCGTGGAGAATCATGATATAACGCCTCCCGCTCTAAGTGGAGCGACTCCCACCAAAAATTCCCACCATTAAAACCCACCTATGTTTCTTGCACGACTTACGCGTGGAGATGCAACGCCGGAGCGAAACTCCGCTGCCGCGACAAATCGCGGCATGGCGGACAGAGTTCCGGCGGGATCTCATGGTGAAATGGCCAGAGCGACTGACTGACGCAACCCCGTGCTGGGCACGCCACGATCGAGGCGGTAAGGCCCCTCTTTGAGGCGCATCTGGAAAGGCCTCACGGCGTCGTCACCTCCGTTTGGCGCAGGTGGCAACACGTCAAGTTCGGGCCGTACCTGTACAAGATTCGTGCGGAGACGACGCCCGGGTCTCCCCACTGTGCGACCGGACATGGTAGAGCACACAGTCGAGGTGTGCCCCGCTTGGGAAGAGCATCGCCGTGTCCTCGTGGGGGCGATCGGCGGCGATCTCTCGCGCCGGGGCTTGGTTCAAGCCATGGATTTGTCATGGGATGATTTTACCTACCATAAAAAAAAACCTGTGTTTCATGAGTTGCATTTTGCGAGGGCCGTTGTTACTCCATCGATCAATAGCGCACTCGTATAGTATAAAATAATTTGATTAGAGCACATAGATGTTGCTACAGGTTCTTATTTTCTTTCAAACAAAGGCGTAAAGATGATGCTCTGTTAAGACAAATAATATAAGGCCACAAGGTCTAGTACTCTAGAAGTCTAGACAACACAATATTATAAGTAAACAACAGCATTTAATTCAAGATTTTCCTCGAGAAATAAGTAATAAGCTTGAAAGGGGAATGTAATTTTTGCCGCACATTGCTGGCATATAATTTTTTTTCTTTTCTCCAACAGTGAAACCTAGGCCATTTGTTAAAAGACTGTATGAGAAATCAATAGCAAAAGAATTATATCTACCAACAGTAACCAAACGAAGTTATAGACTATTTAGTAGATTCATTGATATAAGATTACTATAGGTTTAGTATCACGCGTTATTTTCTATTTTGGTTTTGATATTTCTATATGGTGTGTACGCATTAAATAATGGCTATCACTATCGCAATACTCTTTTCAATGTGTTTATCTCTTTTTTTTACTAGTTTTAGTGATGAAAAACTGCGAAAGTGAAAAAATATACAGTAATAATTACCATAATCTATTAACCAACACATACCATTCTAAGCCAGCCCTTTATAAATTGGGGCTATTTCGAACTTATAAAGGCCTGAGTGGCTCTGCTGCCAATCTTTTGGGCATACTTCTAGGCGACAGCGATATGAAGAAAGTCTGTGAGAAGGAAGGAAGATATTGAGTTAGGAGTTTTTTTTTAGGTAAAATCGATTTCAAAATGCGATTGATGTACAAGCCGCTAAATGCTTTACGAAAAAGACAGAACGTGAATGCTTATTGTTAGGGTTTCCACATGTTAATATAATAATTAAATGCTTTATACGTTAATGAGTCATTTCATTATAAATATGTTAGCGTTAGCCGGAACTAAATGCCTGAAGATAAGCCCTGCCCCATCTCATATCAGGTATCTATTTAGTACTTAGGAATAAATGTCTCGTGTATAAATATAAAGTAGATTAAGACCTTGAGTGCCAATTAATTGTGCTATTAATGTCTCGACTGACTAATTAGTCGCTTAGAAAAACAGTTGGTTTTGATAAGGACTCAATATGGGATTGATGCGCAGTTATGTAATAACTATAACTGTCTATTAGCGTAGTCTTTCCAGTTGTTATCTTTTTTTCCATGTTCCATATCACAAACGTGATTTTTCGCCGTGTTTTTGCTACAGACGTATACGAAACCCTTCGTGCGCAAGTCTAACCCGCACTTGTATCGGTATAAGAATTTTAGTATAATTAATTTTTTGTTCATGTGGTACATTGAGAGATATTGAGAGCAGTGGTGGCCGAGTGGTAACGGCCCCGACTTACGAATTGTAGGTCGCGGGTTCAAACCCAGCCAGGCGCATTACTTTGTGTAATTTAATTTATCACCACTGCTCTCAAAACGGTGAAGGAAAACATCGTGAGGAAACCGGCATGTCCTAGAACCAAAAATTCGAAGACATGTGACATCCACCAATCCGCACTGGGCCCGCGTGGTTGATTACGGCCCTTTCCCTCTCCTAGAGAGGAGGCCTGAGTCCCAGCAGTGGGAACATTAAAAGGCTGATGATGATGATGATGTGGTACATTAGAGCTCACCATGGTCACCGCACCTTTGGGCATCTATCAGAGCCATTGCATATGTCATCTCATAGACCAAAGTAAAATGTCTTGTGTGTCTGTAATTACTTTAACTACACTTAGGTATAATGCCTCTCTCCACAACATAAAACATTCGTGCGAAAAAAATAGGTCGTACTTTCCCTGATGCCGAGAGTTTCATTCAGTAAGGCCGAGATTAAACCACTTATTTTTTATACAACCTGCTCGATAATACGCTTTTATATGTTATGTTATACACCCTCACCTAAAGCAAGTTATTCTGTCCCTGGGGATCTAATGTTGTATGAGCAGTCCCTAGGAAAAACTATATTACTTTACCCTTCCGTAACTGGAAGAATTTAACAGTGTTTTTGTAATTTAGTCATTTGTTTCTGTATATTGTCTTTTAAGTATTTTACAGAAGGTGTACAAAGTAGCTGTTGCAGTAGTTGTCTAAAACGGCTTTAATTCCTCACTTCACTCAGGTTTCTATATTAACCTCCTCACAGTGCTCGGGAGTTAATTATATAAATCCCTCACTCCATTCGGGATTCAATCTTAGTATTAGTAGGTAACCTTCGTTTCGTTTGGAATTCAACATGCTGTCCGCGACTTAAAGACACCGCTTTACCCCTAGTCACATATAATGGATATTATTAATACTTATCGAGAAGAAATCTGTGTCTGATGTGACTGCATATAACGCGTCTGTCATCTGACCTGTACGACATATTACTCAGTAACTCAGTAGTCATTATTTAAAGTAGCTTGCCAGACTATTTGGGCTTCTGATAGGGTTGCCAACTTTAGAAGAAGAAATAGAGTAAATCTGGTGCTAGGTAGACGAAATTTAAACAAAATATTGAATTATTTTAAAATTTTTAAATAATTGAAGAGAGAAGATTAGAAAGGATTGGAAGGAGATTCATTGAGGAAATATAATTCTACGACTACCGTTAAGTTTTAATGAAGCCATTGATTTCTTTTAACGCAACTTTGCAGTTTTCGATGTGAAAACAAAAAAATATATTAGTCAATTACTGAAATAGCAGGATTTGATTCAGTTTACATAATAAAAAATCAAAGACTATAAAAAGCTCCTCGCAAAATAGAGTACAATAAATAATCAGAAAAGGACGGTCAGCAACCTTAGATTCTAATGTTATCTATCGTAGCTTGCCTATTTCTTTCAGAGCCACATTAGAGGTTGGTTCTACTAACGTCAATAACTACTGAAATCAGTTGCAGAGATCCCCCAATTGAAAGAAGTCGTCCAAAACCTTTTGGCAAAAGTGCAGAATGCCTGCAGTAGCACTGGTTACATTGTTGGCATTTGGCACTTTTAATTTTTCTTCTATAAATTATGGGTGCAATGGAATGCTAGTGTAATTTCGGTTCTCTAATTACTGAAAACTATTTGTATCATTATGATCACCAGGGGTGCTATTCGCTAAGAAAACGCAGCGCTGCCTTAACAACGAACTCCCAAATAGGATTGGATTGTCAACCTTATGTACCTATAAATTGGATTGTTAATTCAATGTATCTTATTTGGATGTTCGTCATTGCGGCAGCGCTGCGTTTTCTTAGAGAATAGCACCTCAGGAGTGCTATTCTTTAAGAAAACTTCCTTGAGTGCAGCGCTGGCCCAGCGACAAAATCCAAATAGGTACATTGGAATTGTATATGATTTAAATGTCCCTATTTGGATTGACTAATGGATTTTATCGCTGGGCCAGCGCAGCGCTCAAGGCTGTTTTCTTAGAGAGAATAGCACTGCTGGTCGGACTTCCTCTAGAAGGCTACATTGGGCATTTGTAGGTTTTTTTTTATACTCGTCCGTAGTTCTAACACAAGTTAACCAGCCAGAACCCCGATATTATAAGTTTATAATTACTTTTAGTTATGTCTTATACAAATCCGGGTCGTTGCGCCCTATTATCAGTGTTATCAAGTACTCACGGATGTCGTAATCGTGTTGGTAAATGTTCTATATGCCTAGTACCTACCTGCTCACAAGTATCTTTGGAGAAATACATAATACCTATTTGATATATGTAAGTAGAAGGATCTGGAAAGCTTTTGGTGACCTAAGTATAGTTATTCTGTGCCTATAGTAAAATTACTCTGATATCTGAGGATCTAAGGGATTTATTAACAGTCCACAGGACAGTCCGCTACACACTCATATGAGGGGCCCACGATACTTCTCATTTAACTTGGCAAAATGTATAACAGAATTTTGAATACGCTACAAGGCGGAGGAAAGAGGAGCCTAGCTATATCTTGCAGTGAGTGATATCTCGGGTTGAAATGATGATGATCTAATGGATCTTTAAGAATTTTTATGTGATTTTCACCAACATACAGAGAAAAAGGTACAATTGTATAATATCTGCCCCCCTAGCCAAGTTACTATCGTATAATTTTGCGTGAACACTTGTAGTTGGCCAGGCCCCTAACTCCTTTGTTCAAACAAAAGAATTGGGGGCGTGGCCAACTCCAAGCGTTCACGAAAACGAAACGATTGTAACTTGGCTAGTGGGGCTGGATATTATAAGTAATAGAAAAAAGCAGACAATTATTTTCAAAGATTTCTAATACCCGTGCAAAACTGGGACTGGTTGCTACGAGTAGTAGTGAAAAAAATCGGGAAAAACGGAAAATTCCTACATAACTCATGTAACAGACATTTCCGTAGCTTACGGATAATTATAGTGTCACTATAACTCCACTAATATAATTAAGTACATAATTATCTACGTTGATTCTCTACGTGGTTTTAATTATGATAGATAAATCAGTCGTTTCTATTATAATTTACTAGAAATGTCTTACTATGCTATCAAATAAATAGGACCAACCTTGTGTGGAATAATAACTGCAATTTGATGAATCAGCAGTTTTACAAATCGATTCAAATGAAAAATAAATATGGCGGAAAAAATTTAGCTTGTTTATGGTCACCGTGTAGTAAGATCGAATCCTGTAATGTCTTTTTGATTAGCTTAACACATTGAGAAGTCATAAGCAAAAAACACGTGTGACGTTAGAACTGCATTATATAACGCGGCAAATAAATTGAGCCCGTTGCTATAGTTACGCGCAGCCCTCCATTTCGATTTAGACCGGAAAATCGGTTACTGTATGACGATCGCCATGATGGTCCAACTTGTGTGTCGGGGATTATACTTAGCTTGGTTTTCTTGGAATGGAAATCACACAAATAACTTCTTCCGCGGAGTTTTTGGCAGGATTTCTTTGAATACAATTCAGTGTCTGTTTTAATTTATTCGCAAATTGATTCCTAATGAATATTGTGACGTAAAAATTGAGATATCATTGAAACTGAGCATTATTATAGTATCAATTGACTACCACAGCGAAGCTTACCGAGAAGGCTGACCCAATACATTTGCTGCTAAATACTGCAAAAATATTAAAATGTGTTACATCCGCGTTCTAATTGATTGTAAAGTAACAAAGTGACTGAAAACTGAAATACTTTATTAGCTTGACACTGGCTAAATGTAAATGCACAAACCGGGTGATGCAAAATTAAAAAAAAATAACTTTACCGCTCAGGGAGGGTGGAACAAAAGTGAGTTTCAGATTTTTACGTGACGTTCCATTGGCGCGGTACACTAACTCTTTCGAACTATCCCGTAGCCCTAGGGTAATAGCATAGAAATATAAAAAACAGAAACAAAACTCCTTTCTTATATCTATGGGTAATAGGCACAAGTTACATAAGATATACACCGTTAAATTTTAGTCGTTTTAATCTCGCGGAGGGTCGATTCGGTACACAAACACTATCGATTTATAAAGATAAATTTAAAAAATACAGTACTTCTTTTCTAAAACTCGAATTAATATACGAATGTACGAAATTAATTTCTTTAAGTAAACGAGTCAATGACCTTGTAGGTAGTCTACTTACAGTTCATTGGCCTCGCTCAGCTGACGTTTACTTAAAGAAATTAATTTCGTACATGCGTAAATTAATTCGACTTCAAAAAAAAGTAGGTACTTTATTTTTAAATTTTCTCTTTACAAATGGAGTGCGGAATTAAAACGACCAAAATTTAACGGAGTAGGTATATTGTATTTACATAGTTCGTGCATCGAAATTAAATGCTTTCCAATCAAAAGTAAGAATAAACATGAATTCTGAAACGAGAATGAATAATCAAATTGGTAGAACAATGAGGGTCAGAACCCCATGAACTCACGACTAACTGGAAATGCTAAATAGTGAATTTAATACATAATGGTATCGTGTAATAACTATTTACGTAGGACCTGCTACCCAGGAGCGCCGACTCCGTGGGTGCTCGGGGCTCAAGAACCCATGAGAAATAAATAGTGGGTGCCGGGCCCCCTTAGAATAGACATCAAGGAACGGATCAGTACTGGCCTTTTATTGATGGACATTTTTCCTTACCCGACGACCCGTTTAGCTCAGTGGGTTCGATTCCCGCACCAACACAAATGTTTGTTAATGAAACAGATATAAAATTTGTGTTGTTTCTGTGTGTTTGTGGTACCTACTTTCGTTGTTCCTGGTTTCCATTTTCCAAAACAGACAGGCGCCGCTGATTAATTATATTATTTGTTTACATGTGCGAACACACGCTCGGTTAGTTAAGCAGTGGTTGGGGTAGGTACCAATTTTCTTTGTGGTCTATGGCCGCCATTTTCAGATGCGCGCAGTTTTTGGCGTGTTTTTTTCGAGTAAAGTTCATTGGCTATATTAATTAAATTTACAAAAACATTAGAAAATGTTTGTATACGTATTCTATTTTCACTGCGGAAGACATTATCGCAAAAACGTTTCACGCAAGAGACCAAACGTAAGACTAGGCAATATGATGAAAAGACTTTACCTATGGGTAAAAAAATTAATAACTAGAATAAAGATTTAATTTTTTACCGCCATGTTATGAAAAGTTTTTACTAGTTTTATTGTTGTAGTAATAGTTAGGTAAATTCATAAATTATTTACAAGCCCTGGAACGAAGGCAAAGAAGGAACAGGAGTGGGTATTTAGTAAGTAAAAGTCTGACACTATCTCCCGCCCCGCCCAAGGGCGCGTAGAAGTTATTGGATGATTTTCCCAACTAAAAAAAAAAACCGTGGGACTATTATTTAATGCTAATTATGCTTATGCTACATAAAGTTTCGAATTAACATTATATACCTATTGCGAAACTGCATTGCGTTATTTACATTCAATATTCTATTATGAGGTTAAACAATTTCAAAGTTTTCTTGTCTATTTTTGATACCTTGACACGTGAGACGTGAGACGTAATATGTATAAGGTCAGTCTTGGGAATTTTGAGCAAAAAAGACTAAGTACAAGTAATTAATAAACGTACATAATAATTTATAAAGTAAATAAATACGGAAGAGTCATACAACTGGTTAAAAATAATTAATGGTGACTGTTGATAAAAAAAAACTATGTTGTTGATTATATAATTGTGATGACAAAAAAATATCTTGTAAAACCTTCCTCATCTTCAAATTATGGTTCAATCAAATAGGTAGATAGGTACCAGTTAATGTAAATAACGTCCTTGTGTAAACACTTTCTAGCACCAGACCGCCTCTCGACGTTATCTCGGTATATCGAGGTACAGTACGTCTAAGGGCGGAGAACATTATTTCATGCAATATGGCAAACCGACGATAGCCGTTGCTTGCCCATAATATTCTTAGGAAGCACATGATCTAGTGTCACATGACGCGATTTCATTTGATCGTGTGTGTCACGGCAAACTCTTTTGGAGTCATTTTTCAACACACACATTCGCAGTGCTTATGCACCAAAAAAACACATTCACACCGAGGTATTTAGAAGTTTTTCGAGGTGCAGTTTCAATTTGCTTGAGGACTTAGCAGTTTTTGACTTAGCATAGTGTATACACCGTTAAATTTTGGTCGTTTTAATCCCGCGGAGGGTCGATTCGGTACATGAAACCCTATCGATTTGTAAAGATAAAAATGAAAAATAAAGTACTTTTTTTAAACTCAACTTAATTTACGGATGTACGAAATTGATTTCTTTAAGTAAACGTCAGCTGATCGAGGTCAATGAACTGTAGGTAGTTAGTACGCAACGACCGACAACTCCCTACAAAGTCATTGACTCGTTTATTATAATTATTATATTTAGCCTGTACTGTCTCAATGCTGGGCAAAGGCCTCCATCCATTCTTTCTAGGTATCACGGTTACTTGCTTTCTCGTTCCATTGACTCATTTACTTAAGGAAATTAATTCCGTACATGGGTATATTAATTCGAGTTTTAGAAAAAGAGTACTTTATTTTTGAATTTTATCTTTATAAATCGATACTGTTTCATGTACCGAATCGATCCTCCACGGGTTTAAAACGACCAAAATTTAACGGTGTAGATTAAGTACCAATGTGAGATTTTCAATTCATATACTTTTCTTTATCTGACTGACACCCTGTGCTGTGCCTCGAAAAGCACATAAAGCTGTTAGTCCCGGCAGAAAATCTGAGCATCAGTCAATCCAAAGAGTATCGTGTTGCCCAGTAAATGGGTTGTGGACACAGAAATATCAAAAACAGGAGGTCTGATAGATAAGGCAGTCATGAAAACACCGGTTTCCAGCCACATTCGGCCATTGAAAGCCGACCCCAAGCTAGTTGGGAGAAGGTTAAAGGGATGATGACCGTCAAAGATATCACATTGAAGGATACAACTGCGGTAAACAGATCCTATGCTCTGTTTAGGCACCTACTTAGCTAAACGTAAACAATCTTCACATGTCATTTATCTAAAAATCGTCCAAAAAAATTATTTAATGTTTACAAATTAGCTATTTACCTAAACCGATGTTAAGTAATTAACGAAATTGAAATGTATTCCACACGATTTTTTTTTTATAAAAAGACGTGGCAAGATTGTTTACGTTTAGTTAAGTACCTAAACAGATGGAATATAGGTAATTTAATAAAAACAAAACCTTGAAAACTGCAAAACAAAAAAAAACTGTTTCGTCAACGACATACAAAACAATTAGAACCATAAATTATTGCAAATCGCGTGTCTGTAATAAAAATAAACTGTTTTCATTGATAGAGCTATCTCGCGACGCCGCGCCGCGTGTTTCCAACACACGTGTTATATTTTCCACTATGACTGCATAATTATAAGCCATTATAGGCTGAACATTATAATTTACACGATGTATGACTTGATGTTTATAGTTAATATAATGTAATACTAAAGCTAGAACTACATTAGACCTACGCACACGTGGTCCACGTCTGATTTACGTAGAGTCACGTCGCGTGGCGTCGCGTAGCATGGATCTAATGTAGCTTTACAAGTCTAGTTGCCATATAAAATGTATGGAGACCGTCGCGCTCAGATCAGCGTACGTGGCCCACGTGGGCCCAATGTAGTTCCACCCTGCACCGCAGCCCCGGAACGCCACTTGGAGGCAACTGAAAGAACACGGATGTGTTTTTGTTAAAGTCAGTAAAAGTCTGTCACTCTCTCTCACTTCAACTCTGGTAAGAGCAGTTAATAAATGATTTACCACACTAAAAAAAAATACAGAGGTAGAAGAGGGTGATTCTTTGAAACCGAGAGAACGTCTCATTCATCTGGTGAGAACTAAAGTTACCGTTAACTAAAGGTACATAGCCCGAAGAATTGGCAAAAAGTGGAAGTTGGCAGGGCACGTTGTTGGGAGCAGGATGGCTAGGGGATGCAGCGTTAGAAGGCTTCCCTCAAGGTCGAACGATGAGCGAGGGCGATGCGGAACGCGGGCCGGCTGTTGTGACGACACTTGGGGGAGGCCTATATTCAGTAGCGGACGGTTTTCGGCTGAAGTTATGACTTTTTTACCCGACTGCACCAGAAGGAGGGTTATGTTTTTCGAGAGTATGTATGTATGTATGTATGTATGTATGTATGTATGTATGTATGTATGTATGTATAATTGTTTGGCACGCTCTGCAGCCTAAACGGCTCGATGGATTTTAGTTTGCGAGGTGTCGTTAGATTCGTAATTACTGTGAAAGTGATATAGTAATAAAATAAAACTAAAAACATAAAAAATAAAAAAGGTAATTTAAAAAACTAAAAAACCCGACTGCTTTTCTGAGTATTCATGAAAAAGCTCTAAAACAATAAAGTCGTTGTACCCGATTGCACTTAGCTATATAATATTTTAAATACAAGATAAATTATAGCAGTCGGGACCCATTCTACTACTGACAAGACGTCTGACTTTCTAGAATGGGTCCCGACTGCTACAATTTATCTTGTATTTAAAATATTATATAGCTAAGTGCAATCGGGTACAACGACTTTCTTGTTTTAGAGCTTTTTCATGAATACTCAGAAAAGCAGTCGGGTTTTTTAGTTTTTTAAATTACCTTTTTTTCACTGAAGACATTATCAGAACTAGGTACAACAGTTTTATCTCACACCGTATCATCAATGGAAATATCTATTTATTATAGAGATGTCAGTCATTAATTTTAATCGATACCTATTATTGTATACCTAAGTTGAGATTAATTAAATAAGTAAGTAGGTGTATCTACCTACATACTACATATCTGTAAGTGTATCTGGACGGACGCACACGTGTAACACGTCTGATTTATACGTAGAACGACGTCGCATGGCGTGGATCAAGTGTAGCTTTTCTAGTTTCCCTATAAAATGTATGTAGACCGACGCGCCCAGATCGGCGTGTGTGGCACACGTGTGCGTTGTGTACGTCTACCTTTATACTGGCCAAGAGCATAAGCAACATACATTTAAAAAAGAAACATTACTGTATAACTTAACACGAAAATAAGGCTGTATATTGAGCTGTTTGCCTTAACTAGACTTCCATAAAAAGTTTAATATCACCATTTCAAGTGTTGACTTTAGGGCCTGCTATAGCTTTGACGTGCCTTTCAATCTTAAACGACTAAACCAACTAAAAGAAAAAGCCAAAAATTAAAATGAAAAATTTAAAGTGAGAGATATAATAATAAAATTATTTAATTCAGAACATAATTCCTCATAAAATGGTTAATAAAGCTTAAAACTATATTAGTGCCTACCTTATGCCTCAGAATAACTAATAAGTACTTATACCCATTTGTTCTACATAAACTGTCTATTCTCTAACCATTTATTTCACTTAAAAATTATTTAGATTTCTGTGAGCTAAAGTAAGCATTACTGCGGGGATTGGTGCCTAAAACTATGCTTGTGGTCTGTATTTCAGACTCCACCCTTAGGTTCTATTAACATTATTTACGTAATGCTCTATCAAATAAACAGTGATCGCAATCATTTACACTAAAACGTTTTAGTGAGTAGGTATTTCGTGGGAATATTGGAGAATTTATGGTTGAGTGTACTATTGTTGTTGTGTTGACTTATGCCCTGACTTATAGGTACCTGTTTATTCATTATATCTAAAATATGATTAAATTACCTTTCAGTAAAGCTTTAAATGTCGACTCCACAGTATTTACTTGTACAAATAATCATGCATCGCAGTGCGCATGATATTGTAGTGTTCAGTTCTAACCAAGGCCGGGCCGATGACTTATTTTTGGACGTGGCCGTTAACGAATCATGACGGTCTGAGTTCTGTGACCGTATAATTTTGATCATATAACATGACTACTCGTTGCATGGATTAATTTATTACATGCAGGGTTCATTTTAATTGGCAGTTTGTCATGTTGCTGGACAGATGTTTAGGAAGGTTTTTTTGTCTTTCCTGAAAGACCTGCTATCTTCTGAATTTTAGGTTTCTGAAAACACGTTTTAGTGATCTCCAACGCCAAACTACTGAAAGTATTGGTACTCAATTGCTATGTTGTAAAAACATAAGAATGATTTTCAGTAAAAACTGTACATTTGCCTAATTAACAAAGTCGTCAAGTCAAGCCATCATCATTCTTCTTCGTAATTCTTCTGTCTTACTCCAATTTAAATACTTACCTGAACTAGACACCGCATGTCTGTGTTTCTAGACATAGATCATAACAAGAGTCATCATAAACGAACTTAGGTAGTAAGTGGAATCTTTCATTTATTTACGATAATTATTTAAAACAATGCTATGTGAATAAGACAGCGTGCAGCTGCAATAAAATGTGGCAAATGATGTGTTGAAATACATCATTTGTTGTTATGACAGATAGTTGAACGACTTTTATTGGCGTACAAATATAGATAATATATAATTATTATTATGCTTACAGCTAGAATTGGAACTCTCTGCCGGAGTCTGTGTTTCCTGATAGCTATAACTTAAGGGTATTTAAATCAACAGTGAATAAGTTACTTCTAGGCAAGCGTGCTTCATCGTCGGCCACATTATCGCTTACCGGTAGGTGAGATAGTGGCCAAACACGAGCCTATCCATAATTAAAAAAACACTGAATTCTTACCCATCAAATTCTACGTTATTGTCCTTCTGTGAGATGGACAAACAACATTTTTGCTCATTTCTGCTGCATTTTTTTACTGCTGTTAGTACCTGATTGAGAAGGGGCCCATGCTTCCGAGCCACCATATCTCTCTTTCCGTCTATGCTACCCCCTCTCTACTTTTCTCTATCCAACTCTCTCTCTTTTCAGTCACAAAAAAGAGAAACCTAGAAGACCCAGCAGTGCAGTGGGCGAAATCGGGCTACGAATGATGATGATGTGACAAATGTGCCTTTAATTTCAGCAGAATTATTTACAGTAGGAATTATCCCAGTTGACATTAAGTTCATTGATACATAAATCGGTGTCAGCGGAAAAAGCCAAGCCATTTGAAAGCGGCAAAGGCACGCCGTAGCGCTGCCAGTGGGTTCCTAACCTATGCCAACGCATCGGTTGGCGCGGAGACACGGGCGGTGGTGGAGGCGCGACGAACAACGCTCGTATGCGTGAGCGTGAGCGCTCTTGGTGGAAGGGCACGAAACAAGCGGATAGGAGCCAGCATAGCGGAGCGGTGGGCGCATTAGGAAAGATTGGATATCTTATAATAAATAAAGTGTTTCTAAATCTGTAATAAACAGAGATCGCAAACACTAAATGTGTCTGAAATCACTCTACAGATTACACGCACAACTTTAAAAACATTTAACTTCTCCATTCTTCCACCGATTCTATTTATATTTTCACAAATTGTTACATTGTATTTTAATATACCTACAAATATTTTTAGTAACATATTTAAAATAAGTATTAATTTATTAACCTTTTTGATGGTAGATATTTGTATGTTCTTTTTAGGGACCTACTCCGCTCGTTTCGTGGCCGCAAACTCGGAGACACACTATTTATGTAACGCAATATTTAATGCCGAAGCACTTCCGAATTACGTTAATATAATGACAGAAATTTGGATGACGACGTCCAAACTCCCGAGACAGGAGAATGGTTTTATTAGATGTTATGGGAGAATCCTAACCGAATGTCCGTGATAGCCAATTACTATACCATGATTTTTAATTAGATGAACCAAAGTGACAGCAGCGGACAATACCCAACTGTCAAATAACAATGCCCAACTGTCAAACAACCATTGTTATAGCTGTCACTTTAGTCCGTCTAATAAAAAATCATAGTATACTCGTATACAATCTCTTAGGTGTTAGCCACGGATGTAGCAGTCTGTCGTGATCTGTGGGATTGTTCGAAAGAGCTACCGCTCCCCTCGAATGCAAAGGGCAACTGAAGGAACACAGTAAGTTGTAGTCAGTACAGTGCACGGAAAATAAGTTGAACCATTTGCCACGGCTACGCGCAGGGCCACCTCGATTGGGACCCGATAATCGGTTATATTACTCGTCACACAAGTTGTACCATCATGGTGGTCGACTTTGAATGCGCAATAAACGATTTTCGGGTTTCAATCGAAGTGGGGGACCGCGCGCAACCACAGCAAATGGTTCAACTTTTTGCCTTGTACTGTAAAAGGCTTCACCAATCGGAGTGGGGGTTATGATACTAAAATGATAATTATCGTATACATGGAAAAGCAGTTGAACAACCAAATTCTGCCACAATTATCCACTGCGGCAGATTTCATGGTCATATTCTCATTGTGTATAATTATGGTTTTCCTCCATCTTGCGAATATATGATCTCTACTACGATTAAAAATGAACAAAAGCATGATTGAATGCTAATCTAACCAAAGCAAAATTGATATACACCGTTAAATTTTAGTCGTTTTAATACCGCGGAGGGTCGATTCGGTACATGAAATACTATCGATTTGTAAAGATAAAATAAAAAATAAAGTACTTTTTTTTCAAAAACTCGATTTAATATACGCATGTACGAAATTAATTTCTTTAGATAAACGAGTCAATGACCTTGTTGGTAGTTGCCGGTCGTTGCGTACTAACAAGTTCATTGGCCTCGCTTAGCTTAATTTCGTACAATGCGTAAATTAATGCGAGTTAAAAAAAATCCTTTATTTGTTTAATTTTCTCTTTAGAAAACGATAGTTTTTCATGTACCAGATCGACCCTCTACGAGATTAAAACGATCAAAATTTAACAGTGTAAACATAATATCAATCTTGCTTTACCTACCGAAATAGGCAGGTAGTAGTGATGTGGAAACGAATGCCTAAACCACAAACCACAAACAAAATCACGAAATTAATGATAGGTAATTGCTAAGATACTCAATACCCATGAAAAACCTGTTGCAGTCAAGGTCGTATGAATATTTATGATTAGGTACTTTTAATATTTCATGCACACTGCATCTTTACAAAACGTGAAGGCAGATTATGAGATTTGCACTTCGGTTTGAAGGTCACGATCATAAATATAGGGTCGTTTAGATGGCCATAGACTTGAAGCTCCCATCACAAACAATGCAGTCAATAGACTGCTTTGGCCGATTTTTATTACATACTTATACTGCTTATACTCCATTTGTTTAGGTACTTAACTAGTTGTAACACAATCTCCACATATCTTTTATCTCTAAAAATTGACTAAAAATGTTATCTAAAAATGTTTACAGTTAGTTATTTACCTAAACCGATGTTAGGTAATTAACTAAATTTAAAAAATCTTTGCATGTCTTTTATACGATTTTTTAAAAATTAAAAGACATTAAGATTGTTTACGTTTAGTTAAGTACCTAAACAGATGGAGTATAGTGTCTTCCTCACCGTCTCCACTTTTTTTTTGTGACACGGAATCCGTACACACCGGATTAAAAAATGTGCGAGTGAATACTAAAAATATATTGCATTTTCACGCTGCCTGTTGCCAACTTGCCAAGAAATTCATTCAGTTTTTGTTCAGTGCCTAGTTTATTGCATAGGAGTTGAGTAGAATTGTATTGTTTTGACGTTCGTTCATAATGATGTTTGGTACGTACGTCCTTGTAGCTTTGACTCAAGTGCAATGTCACGGCTTGTGTCAAGCTTCTGTTTATCTTTACTCAAGATTATACAAAGATACCGAGGTACGTAGTCACGTAGAAACAGTTTTATTTACATCCATTAGATCAGCTTGCCGTAGCGTGATTCTATGTATTAGCATAGAGACAAATGCGGACATAAATATAAGCGATAAAGTGTCATTTATCACAGATTACCTACCCCACCTAAATCTCCATTGTTTAAGACAGAGGTATTAAGAACTTAAGACATCGATAACACGAAACTGTCACTATGTAACTGTCAAACTCTAATGGTTTATGAAAGAAAACCATTTTTAATCATTCATTTAACATTTTCTATTCAAATTACAGCAACTCTCATGAGCATTTGAACCTCCTAAGGTTTCAATAAAATTTACAAAAGATTTAGAAATAAAGGATTTTTTTTTTTGACATTGTTTTGCTAAATCCAAATCTTTTCTGCATTTAAAATCGACAATGCTAATTCCCTTTCTGTATGGACAAAAGAAAACTTATAATTTTAAGAAGAGGTTCCTAGGTACCTACTGAAGATGCAGTCTATTGTAAATTTTTGAACCGCTCACGCATTTATTGGCCTATCACGCATTATTGGAACTAGTGTTGCCAGGTGTCCCGATTAACACGGGATGTCCCGATTTACAGGGGATAGTGTAGTGACACGTCCCAATTTTTCACCAACCTCCTTAAATCACAAATTTAACCAGGTAAAACTCATGACTATCAAATTTTTATGTTTGTAAGTACATATCATATGAAAACAATGATTAGATTAGATTAGATTTTCTAATTTCTAAGGTAGAGTGCTAAAAATGTTTACGTCCTCATTTAGTTTTGCTGCCCTCGCACCCCGACAGGCTTAGTTCGTTTGTTTATATTTTTTTTTGTGGATATTATAGCAGCTGTCCCGATTTGAATACAAAAATCCCGATTATTGTCATCTTCATGCCGAATTTTCACTCACTCTAGACCTGGTTTCACTTAGGTAATAACACTAGTCCACACGCTATAGTCTTAGCCTACTCCTTTTCTACAGAACTTTTTTTGTGCTACATAGCATTGCAGACAGTCTTATCAGGGTTGCGGATTTTTCGAAAGATTTACTGTGGCCCTCACAAAAGGGTTTTCGTCTGTAAAAGTCTGAAACTCCCTCTCTGCAGCGAGAGGGAGTTTCAGACCTAGAGTGGGAAAAGTCAGAAAAAATAAACCTATAAAATATATAATGTTATGGGCAATCTGTATATTTCTATACAATACAGAATGAGCCGCCGGTAAGACGAGAGCAGGGAAGGAGGTGATGTAATTTTAGGGCACCCCGACACGGACAGGTTAGGTTAGGGTCATTTTTTATCACCACCTGAAATTAAAAGCCTTACTTTAAACAACATACATTGCATACGTATTGTATAGAATATCCGGATCATATAGATTGCCGGTAACATATTTATTGGAAAACTCGAAGGTATAGATATATAGATAAAGAGCATAGAAACTATGGTAGAGTCATAATACCGGCTACGTTAATAATGAGGCATCCTAAAGACTCCATTTTATCAGCACAGAAGTTGTTGTATTGTTAACAGCTCATTAGGTACAGAGAACATGAAACGCACGTTATCGGCCGCGTTAATTACTGACTCAACACCCTCTTTGAATTATATCTAAGTACCGATAAGAAGAAAGCTATGTTAGATATTTGGTCCTTTGATAACCTAAGCAAACTTCTATGACAAAACTATTGACATAGGACCATGATGGGACAAATAATATCACTACAACATATTGAACTTACAATTCTTTTTCAATACACTTACTCGAAAACTGCCTCTTATCGCACTACAATTAGGTTCGACATGGCATGTATTTCACCCTCGTGCTTTTTTTTAATTTATCACACTAAGGGCTTTTTTCACTCCTATTTCGTCACGAGGGGTAAGGGTGATTATTATTTTTTTATAGTAAAGAGGCGGATATTTTTAAAGTATTAATATTTAATGAAAATTTAAATTGTGTTTTTGAACATTGTTTACTTACAGAATAATTTGTTATTACCGACAAATTATTATTTTTTATCGGCGTTCTAAATTCAAAAATATTTGAATTTCTATTTTCATTAATATTAGAATGAATAAAGTTTGATACCTTTGCCTCTTCTTCAACGAAAAAAAGTCTATATCTAACCTATTTATTTGTGTTATTGTTAAAAAAAAATGTTTAATTCAAGATTTGAAGAGAATTCTTTAGATGCTACGCCACCGCCGCCAGATATTGTAATTAAGGTAAAAAAAATATACTTGTGATAGATAGCCTGCTGACATCTAAATCAAAACTAAAATGTATGACAGCTTTGAAAATTTTTCTCCAGTACAAAATGAACAAAAATACGTTGTAATTTTCAAAGAAAGTGTTTCTTCGTAAGTGTATTGAAAAACGTCGTTTGAATTACGCCTCGGTCGCAATGACAAACGTATTTAACGTATTTGCTTTTTTTTATAAACCAGTGCTTGAATGCGATATAACCATGGAATATAACCAGCAAGCCATTAATGCAAAGCAGTTCTTCAAAATACCATTTCAGACAAATCTGCATGGTCCTCATGTGATTTGAGCAATACATATTTACTGTATGGACTTTGACCCCTGAGTTTGTTTCGGGGTTTCTTCTCAAGATAGTCAGCTAGGAAACACCGGCATCGGGGCGGACCACACGATGCGTTGCGGCGCCGCACCGCATATATTTCCACGAATCGGCGGGCTCACCTCTCGCCGATTCGTCGAAATATTTACGATGCGGCGCCGCAACGCATCGTGTGGTCCGGCTCTCATCTAGTTTAAACTGACGAAAAAAAAATTGACGTGTAAAAGTGTTTTAAAACCTAAGTACTTGCAAAATATCATCGAGGCCTTCTACTAGGTGGCCTGATGACCTGGCAAGAGTTGCGGGAGTCCGTTAGATGCGAGATGCACAAGACCGTTCATTGTGGCGACACTTGGGGGAGGCCTATGTCCAACAGTGAACGTCTTTCGGCTGAAATGATGATGATAATGATGATGAAGTACCTAATAAAAAATGTTGTGCCAATTCGAAGTATTATAGGACTACGGCAGGAAGATGATGAAGTACCCAAGTGACGTAGTTCTCTAACGTCAGGAAGATGATGAAGTAGGAACCTAATAAACATTGCTGTCTTTCATTTATCCTTGTGCATTTTTATTTAATACACATACCTATACTGAATAATGGCTTTTGCCCGCGGCTTCGCTCCCGCTCTACCCTACTCTACCTTACTCTACCCCACTCTACCCTACTCTACCCTACTTTAGCCCACTCTAATCTAATCTACCCTACTCTACCCGACACTACCCTGCTCTACACTACTCTACCCTATACCAATAAATAATAATAATAAGCATTTATTTCAGGTAAGATACCCATATGTTAACACAAATACACAAAGCATAAACAACACATTCTAATTACATTAATTTATTACCTACAATTATATAGTTGACATCACATTAAATAAATAAATCATAAAACCTTGAAATGTCAGAATTAAAAATTAAATGATTAAATTGTATTATTCATTGAAATTAAATTAAATACAATATCAAATAAATAAACACATTAAAAAAAAACATAACAAATTATGACTTAATTTAATTAATTAGATGTCACTTACATTTAATTTACATGTGTTATACACGGCCTGGAAAAAAATATCATTATATTTTTCGTGTTCCTAATTCGGTCAATAAAGCGGCCCGCTTTCTGATTACTGCATAGAAGTCATCTACCCTATTCTCGGCGAACATGCCAGAAGCACTACACCGCCACGGTAGCTTGAGCATTGCTGTGAACGCGTTGTAATGATTAAATGAGCTTATTTTTTTAAAATTTAATTGAATAAAAAATATACTATGTCCTTCTCCTGGTTCTAAGTATTCCCACCAATTTTCAGCCAAATCGTTTCAGTCGTTTTTGAATTATAAATAGTGTAACTAAAACGACTTTCTTTTATATGTATAGATATATATATATGTATATAATTTGTTTATTTACGTGGCTAGTTGAAAATTATGGTCAATGGCGAGCTAATGACGTTAATTTCTAATTTGTATGCCAGTTACCTACGTACGCCTACGCGCCGATTCTATATACCTACCTACTTATAGACAGCATTATAATAATTATTTTATGTTATAGTACCTTTTGAATTTTATTAACTTTTATGTATACAGGTACACATTTAAGCATTTTATAAATAACAAGCTGACATGTGGAAAAATTCTAATTTTGAAAAACTGTACCTAATACTTAATTTCGTTAAATAAACAAGAAACTCTTGAGCAAAATGTAAAAAAACAATGCCTTAACCAGTGGCGTAGATAGTCCCACGGGGGCCTCGTATCAAAGTCCTACAGGGGCCCCTTATAAAAAATTATGGTTTTTTATTTACAAATGCTTGGATTACCCTACGAGACGGTTGTGGATAACATTTTGGAAATTTTTGCCAACGTCGGGGCCCCTGTAGCGCGGGGGCCCCGTATAATTGATACGGCAGATACGGCGGTAGCTACGCCCCTGGCCTTAACCCTATACAGGCAATGCCATAATCTAACACGTTTGTGTGTGTCGCTTGCCGCACTGTGTCCATTGGAAAGTTGTCCAGTTTTGATAGTACAAGAATTTTTGAAGAAAAACAATTGAAATAGAATAATTGCAGTTGGTACTAATGTGTTTTTTTTTTATATTTATAAATGTAAAATATTTCAATACGCAACTTACTTTTTTAAAGAGCTCTAGTACAGCCCTCGAAGATGATCTTTTAAAAAAAAAAATGGTTGCAAGTACGAAAATAGTGAGGATGAGTTCAATGACCTCAATGATGGCATTGATCCAGACGTTTTTTCCTGAAACTGAATACTTTGGAGGCGACGTGGTTTCAGTTGTATGGTAGCATTGCAGCTGCTGTGGTCGTTTGAAATTGGAGCATTGATACTCCAGGCCCATAAGTAGTAATTGCAAAAAAAAAAAAACTTTCGTGACTGAACCAGATTGAACCAATAAATATTGTGCTTCCTTTTGTAAGTCAGATTACTGCAATGTTTCTATGTTTAATCTTAAAAAAAAAGAGATTTTTTCCTCACTTTCTATCTACCTGGTGTAATAAGAGCAATAAATATAAATACAATTAACATTAGGTATTTGATTTTACGATAACTTAGGTACCAATTTGAAATAACCCGTAGGTACCTACCAGTGTTGGGCAATATAGTAATCTAACTACTGATTAATAACTACGACTACATCTTGTAGTTAGTAATCCAAACTACAAACTACTTTAAATAATCGTCAAAAGTAGTTAAACATTTTGATTACTAACTAGAAATTGTAGTTGCAATCACGATTACGAAACTACTTTTTATAACTACACATTTAAAGGTCGATTTTTTGATTAATTGTCAATCAAAACAATAATAATATTAATAATAAGGACATAATTAATTATCTACGACTTCAAGTCCTGTATTCGATTATTCGTGAAAGTAAACATACATGAAATTTTATTACATTCAGTTTTTGTTTTTTTTTAAATTAAATTTTAGTGCTACATTCAGTTGTAACAAAACAATAATTTCATCACTTTTCATGTTTATTTAATTTCAAAATAGAAGTTCTTAGTACTCAAATAATCAGTAATCATGACTACTAGATTACAGCAATTAAATTAACAACTACTTCGTGTAGTTTGATTACTGTAGTTAAGATACATATAATCAAACTACATGTAGTTAACTACTTTCAATAGTAATTTGTAATCTGATTACAGAATAGTAGTTAACTGCGCCCAACACTGCAACCTACTAATATTAACTTTTACGGTTCACACACTACTGAACCAATTTTGAAGACGTTTAGTACGGAGTAAGCTTGAACCACATAGAAATATAAAAATATATCTATGTTGAACCCCAAGGAAGGAGGTAGGCTACTTTTATCTGACTTTGACTTGGCGTAACAATAATCGGCATTCACACAGCTGAAATCGTGGACAAAAGCTGTTATATATTTTAAACATTCAGAAATAGGAAAAAGAAAAGTTATTACATTTAACCTTTCTAAACGCTTCCATAAACCTCGGTTTTGCAGCTCATTACGTCACACACACTGATCTGGAGGACTGGAGCCCTACCACGACACGACCTCTTAACACGATTAATTTTACAAACTAGATTGAACTGTTTTAACGATGGAGGTTTATAGGGAGTAGGTATAGCTTCATTCATCTTTCCCGCACGCACGACTGACATTTTAACTCGTCATAGTTAGGTCCCCTGTTCAAACAGTCACAGCTGATACTACTGTGCGCTGAGTGCGAGTTGATATATAGCTCTCTGATTGGTTAAGAGCCTGGAGCGGACCAATCGTAGCGCCGAGCTTCATAAACGTATCGATCGCGTTAACGTAAAACAAACTCACACTGGGCACTCTGAAAACCCGTCGCCTTCAAAGTATTCGGTTTCCCGTCTGTCCTACGTCCGCAGGTCAGCTAGTGTTGTATCACTTGTATCCGGCAGTCTAGTTTATAGGCAGGAGTCGTATAATCTTGATAAATTACCTAGATAAAACGTTACTTGACAATGACGGTAACTCATACATAACATGATTAGTAAAAGAGTGTCCAAGGAATTACTTGCACGTTCTTCTCCATAAAGATCTACGCTTTTGAATGTACATTGTAAAAAATACACTTCACTTGGTTGACTGACCGAAATTTGAAAATTCTATTCTTGATTTCATTTGACCATTTTCGACACAAATAAACCTCTTGTTTACTGTGATCTTTACTATATGAACAATAAACTTTTAAGGCAGTAAAAATTTTAATATGACCATACTATGACAATGGATACCAAGATAAACGGTTCCTTCCCTTTCAACTTTTCGATCACGGCGCCACTTTCAAACTTCCCCCAATTTTTCACTTTATCAATTCTCCTCACATAAGTCAAGAAACCAAGTAAGATGCTAAAAATAAAAATTCCACTATAACAAAAGCTAAAACACGTTTTTTATACGTGTATGTGTTTGTTTCCTGACGAATAGATTTATTACTTACCAATATTAAAAAGCCATCGTACCTTACCGACTTACCGTACTAATTAGTTAGAATTATTATTAGATAATCGTCAAGGCCCAACAAGAACTTACGTTTACCTACAATTCAAACTGGTTTTAACCTTGGTTAAGTACTTACGTAAGTACGGATGGCGGTGAAGAACACGGTAATAATTACCTTAAGTAGACAAATCAGCTGTACTTCGTTTTATCCATAGAGATAGACAAGATAAAACTGTGTAAATTTCCAAGCATTGCTGGATTAGGCTGGAAAGGAAAAGTATAAGTTCTCTCCTACACCGTACCAGATGCACTTGGGCTTCGAGGAAGGGCGGAGAACGCCCTCTTTCTACCCCCTAAAAAGGTCCACGGTCGACGGATTATTGGATGGTGATGGTTGCGAGTGGTGTTCCACGCGTTCTCTTAGACTTATGGGACTCACTACCACTACCCAATGCAGGGCGTACCCCACGGGCAGCAGTTCAATTAAGTCCGCCATTGTACTTTGTGTTGAATGAAGATTAAATAAATAAATAATAGTTCGGAGCAAATGAAGTCGCACTGCACCCGCAGCACCCCGAGGTGGTTTTAGTCCACAAGAGTCTGTGAAACATCTCCCTACCCGCCTCAGGGTGGAGGATTTGCACCCCGAAAAAAGTCTTGAATTCTTCATCCAGGATGACTTCAGGAGGTCGTCCAACCCAGTGTAAATGCCAATGCCTAGTCGCCTGACGACTCACGAACTGAGTGGTTGCGATTGTAGTCGATCAAAGACGAGAACGCTTGCGGACCGCCTGTATTCGCCTCCGTGTACGTTCTCCCACTCTAGGTGAACTGAAAGAGCGTGTCAGACTTTTACTGACTAATACTATACGTATATCGATTGCATAACTGCCCTCCATAATCCAGTAGCTGTGTTTCTGATTCTCCTTGGGAAAACTGGTGTTAGATTTATTAGTTTTTTACTGTCCGCAACGACTATCAAAGTTGCGCAAGTGACAGCCAGGAAGTTAGGACCAACGACTGAAGATGTGGCGAAGCCTCTGTACGATAAGATGGTCAACCATCCAAGGGCTGACCTCGCAACGTGTTGCTTAATTTTTTTTTCAATATTGATAATGATGAACATAATATCATCATTAGTATTTTTTGTGATCAGCATCACCAATAAAAGACCAAAACATCGTCATTAGGATTGCAAAAACTATTCTCAACATTGAATTTTGTAGCTATTTCGTAATCGTAGCTATAATAATAAGCCTTTTTTTTCTTAGACAACGTTTTGATTGACAGATATACTTAATAAGCAAAATATTGTAAGTAAATATTATAAAATAATTTAACCAAAATGTTTGTTCATGTACTAAAAAAACTAATAATGGTTTACAAAAACCATTTTACAAATACAAAGGTTTACAACAATCTTAAGCTTACAAAATTGAATTTCGTAGCCTAGCTAAGTAATATTTTTTCATGATGAAGCAGAATCATTATTTTGATTGGCAAAATATATAACGAACGCAAAATTTTAACAATTTACGTACGAATAGGTAAATTGTTAACACATACAGGACATAGACACTATAATCACTTGGGGGAGGCCTATATCCAACACTGGACGTCTTTCGGCTGAAATGATGATGACCTATACACCGTTAAATTTTGATCGTTTTAATCCCGTGGAGAGTCAATCTGGTACACGAAACACTATTCATATGAAACGATCAAATTAAAAAATAAAGTACTTTTTTTCAAAACTCGAATTAATATACGTATACATGTATGAAATTTATTTCTTGAAGTAAACGAGTCAATGACCTTGTAAGTTATTGTAGTTGTCGGTTGTTGCGTACTAAGTACGTACAGATCATTAAACTCGTCCAGCTGACGTTTACTTAAATAAATTAATTTTGTACATGCGTAAATTAATTCGAATTAAAAAAAGTACTTTATTTTTTAATTTTATCAATTTAATTCGATAGTGTTTCATGAACCGAAACGACCATCCACGGGATTAAAACGATCAAAATTTAACGGTGTGTACTCAGAACAAAACTTTTAATCAAAAGTATGGGTTTACCTACAATAAATTATGTTCAGAACCTCAGAACACTCAATTTAGTTCATAGTATAATAATCTAGTCCGATATTTTGTAACATAACAAATTATTCAAGATACCGTGTAATTTAATCCAGCAGGCTAGTTTACGTAGGATCATAAGCGGGTTTGCGGACGGTGAGCAATGAGTAGCTGTGCTATAAGAGCCTTACCATGATGTGTTAAGGTTCATTAGGCGTGCGAGTGAGACGAGCCTACCAGTCTACGGTCCGGACTAAGCGTTTCGGCTCGTCGTTTATACCGCGTACATCAAGGGACTAGAAATAGTTTGCCTGTTGTCTTCCCGTCCGATTATAATGTGGGTGATTTCAAGATTAGAGTGAATAGGCTCTTAATAAATTAGTGCGCCTCACGATCAACGATTGCATTACTACTTACCATCAGGTGGGATCGCAATCAAGCACTAGTTTATATGATAAAAAAAAAAACAGAAGAAAAACATGAGCGTTTTTTTTACCCGACTGCGCCAGAAGGAGGGTAGAAAGTCAGCCGTCGTTTTTTTTTAGTCAGTAGATTGGAGTAATCTGCAATGTAATACAGGTATGTGCTCTCAATTCACTAAGCCTCCTTTTCTAGAATGGGTCCCGACTGCTACAATTTATCTTGTATTTAAAATATTATATAGCTAAGTGCAATCGGGTGCAACGACTTTCATGTTTTAGGGCTTTTTAATGAATACTCAGAAAAGCAGTCGGGTTTTTTAGTTTTTTAAATTACCGTTTTTTTCCGCCTGAATTCGAAACAAAATCTTCCCGAACTTGCCATGTCCAGTGGGGACCCGCGTCAAGCGGAAGGTGAGGACTTTGTGGTGTCTCTCCAGCCACTCCCAAAAGAGGAGAGTTACCGCCGCGATTGTAGCGTACCTATCAGTGCACTTTTAATGGCTGAAATGACGATGATACAGATAAAAATATAGGCGCCATTTTTCAGTTTTTTTGCCCCCTCGAAAAAATTCAAGATCCGTGGCTGTCAAATGGAGCTCGTATTAGGTTCGTTATTCGCCTTTATGTCTGTGTGACCGTGCCGCAAAGAGAAGTCATTCAGCTGGATTGACGAGGCCTGCCAGGGTCGATACCTGGGCTGTGGATTTTTCGGAACAGTTACCGCGGCCCGGGAACGCAGAGGGTAACTGACGGAATACAAGTAGGTAAAAGTCAGTAAAAGTCTGAGACTCTACCCAAAGTGAGAGAAATTATTTCTGGACCGGCCTGTCGGTCTAGATTAGTGGCCCTGACTGCTATGCCGGAGGTCGTGGGTTCGATTCCCACCTAGGACGAATGTTTGTGTGATGAGCACGATCATAATAATATGTATGTATTTAGAAATATACTATAAGTATGTTTATCAGTTGTCTGGTACTCATAACACAAGCTTAGCTTGGGTCTAGAGGGCGTTGTGTGATAGTCTAGCTCTATATTCTAACAAATGAAACGGGAATGAAATAATTCGCTTTAATTACTGATTAGAATTATTTATTGGCGTTCTCGTTTTATGATTTTTCAGGGTTTCTTATCTGTCAAGTATATGTCACAGCAAAGTGAGAGAACAAAATTGTGCGATCCAAGTACCTATATACTCTTTGGTCCTTGGATGAGGCTTCTCCAACAGGCACTGGCTGGCTGGCTTGGCTGACAATTTGGTTATGGCTTTGGCTCCAAATTGTCGTAAGATGCCTTGGCATGGCATGGCTATGGCTATGGCTTGGCTTGGCTTGGCTTGGACAGGGCTGGACTCATGACATGGTGTTACACTAATTTAAAAAAGGGATAATTCTACACCAAACAAAATGTTAGTTTGCGTGCGTAGAAATCCGACCTTGATGATCAACACAATAGTCATGTAGTCGTAATACCTTTAGCCTAAAAATAAAGCCAATTATATAGATTGTGTTTATTACTTGTGCAAACTGGCGGTTTGTTAACTTTATCTACACTCGCTAATAGCAACTTAATTGTGCTTTATAATTTTTATTTATTTAAGTGCTGAATGTGCGAAGTAAAAGGGAAATGAGGAGAACTCGTGGCTAATTATGATAGCTGCTGGCCGTTCTTCAAGGTTAAGCAGCGCCTGCCGAGGTAAATAATCATGGTAGGGTGACCATCTGGACTGAACCTTATTTCTGCCAAGTCCGTTCCATTTCTGAAAGGAAGGCTCGGGCCCGGTATGATAGGCAAAGAAGAAACAGGTTAGGTTTTTTAGTCAGTGCACTATTTCCCGCTCCGCCCAAAAGCGGGATTTGACATTGGACGATTTTACCTACCATAAAAAAAAGTCCGTTCCATTATCGGACCGGTACATAGTAGTCGTTTTGTGAATACATTGCGCGCACTGCTAAGGAGTGGAATTCCCTGTCGGAGTCAGTGTTTCCTGATAATTACAACCTTGAGGTCTTTAAGATTTTATAAGATTGTCGATTTCCGTCAGGCAAGATAACAAAAAAAACCATTGGCTGTCATTTGAAAAACTTTGATTTATATCCAGGAAAATAAATTTTCTATTGTCACACAGGCGAAGTCACTGATGAAGCTATAGTTATATCTACCTAATATACCTATATAGGTGGGTACTATTCAATTGAGGAGATTAACGGATTACTTAACCTGTAAAATGTTTCATCTTATCTACAACATAAAACATTAGATACTATTTTATTACATTTACCTATTTCACTTCTATCGATGCCGCTCGGAGTCACGAGTCACGGCATTACCATGAGCGTACAGCAATATCCACTGCTAGACAAAGAAGCGATCGTTCGCACGTCATTAGAATAACAGCTGGAGAGTTTCTATCAGTTATCGTTCGAAAATTGGCCACCGCTTAGCCTAAGAACGTCCTTATGGTAAACCGCAGAGTCCATTCAAAAATCGTCTACCCCAGAAGCACCGGATAGCGTCATTAGCGTCTGCATGACAACATACACATTTGGCACCAAATCGTCTACCAAATTAATTTCTAAGACTTCATTAATGATGAAGCTCATCATCATCGTAATCATGAAGAGCCGTCAGTCAGTAGTCGATTTTCTTTTCAGAAAAGTAAATCAGAGAATCCAAGTCTAAAGATGGTTATAAGTTTTTTTTGAGGTGGGGTAGGACATAACTTGTTTTGCTCTGAGTGGACCGAGAGGACATTTCAGACTTTTACAGACTAAAACCCACCTGTCTGTGTTCTTTAGATGGGCTAGCCGTGTTCAAACTCGTGTAGTGTTACTATATAGTATGCTCCGGCTCTAGACTAGAGAGCCGATAACGAGCGACACTCTAATTTGATGACGCCTCGTGCTCCACTCGTGCTTGGCAGTAGCCAAGCACGAGTGTAGATCGACCTTTTTAAGCGACTTCGAAAAGGCGGAGGTTCTGTGTTTGGCTGTATGTATTTTTTTAGTTACTTTGGTTTTTGGCGGGATTTCTTCGAGTGAACTTCAATGACTGTTTTGATTATTTGCGGATTGATTCCTAGAGCAAATTGTAATGTAAAATTGGTGTAGTTTGGTATCTCGATTGGCTTCGCAACTGAACAATATGTGGACTTATGGAGTTATTGAAACAGGCTCGATCTCGGTAAAATGGAGATAGGAATTTTATTGTGGTTTTGGCTACCTCAGTGAAGTTTGCCGAGAAGGCTGACTATATAACTACTAGAAAACGAAAACATTAGAATGTGTTGCACCCGCATTCTAATGGTAATTAAACTTATGAACTATTCATACGAAGACATGGCTTAAAGGACTTAGTATCCAAGCCAAAAATATTTACAAAAAAAATCTGTTACTTTGTGTTCCAGGGCCACAGTAACTCTTTACGAACATACCCTACATGGGGATGACAGTACAGTACTTTGAAGTCAAGAAAAGAAAATGTATGGAAAGTGGTGCTATCTAGCGGGGAAGACGTGCCAACTAAGGCAAAAATATTCCATTTATATTACTAGATGTCGCCATATATGACCTCTGTCTTAAAATTTTATTTTTTTAGTAATTTGTGAAATGTAAATTAATAATAGAAAGTAAAAATTAATTTTACATTTTTTCGATTCGTCCTCGGTCTTTAAAAGTCTATAACATTTTTTATATAAATACTTAATACTTATTTTTCCAATGGCAACACTGATAATAGATAATACCATAATACGGGTAGGTAAAACTTTTCAAAGTTTTCATTCAATTTATTTTGAATTATTTCGAGGACGTTCGTTGTGTGTGCCGTGAGTTTTCCGAGTTTTCTGTTCGATTTATCTGTCTTTTATTGACCATTGCGTGTTTCCTGGACCCCGAGAGTGCTTCTTACATAGTTACTTGGCTTTTCGTAAACTGATACCGACGAATACACTTATTTCGCTTGACCCTGGCATCGTTTTATGGACTTCGACGTGTATGTTTATTTTGATCAAATTTGGCTACGTTGTTGGATTACGATGGCGAGAATACTGAAAAACCCTCGCACTCATTGCTATTTTGGATGTGAAGAGCCATTATTATGGAGATTGTAAGAGATTTTATTTGAAAATTGTAATAGTGAAAATATATCACAATAAAAAGCATAAAAGTGGTTTAATTTCAATACATTAGAGACGTTAAATAATTATCTGTATAAATTGTCAAGAGCTGTAATTAATAAAATAATCTATTTCAATTTCCGTTGTTTTATTTCCCTTTATATTGATATATCCTTATCATATCCGTGTAAAAAATGTACTAAGGTGAAAAACCATATGGTTTTTCGCCTTGGTACATTTTTTACATGGAAAAATGCGTTCTATGCAAGATCACCAATATACCTATAGGTGTATACGTAGATGGCGCCTACATAGCTATATCTATACATATCATGCTTTCGCAGACACTAGCGCCAACTAGCGGGAAGGGCGAGTAGTTAAAAATAAAACTGATCTGTCAGTGGCTCATCTATACCCTTATTATATGTATTATCTATGATACCCTACAAAAATTCGAGGTATGAATGGATCGCGTCATTCTGAACTATGACATGGTTCTGTCAAAGAGAACCATATTATGTCATTGAACGACCGAAGTACTGCTGCCAACTCGATGTCCACAGCCTGCCAACTACGGCGTGACGCGGCGGTGTAAATCATGATTCATTATAATTAGACTGTTGCATAATTGCCACACGTTGCGCCGGTTACTATTGGGTATTTTTGTAAGTGTTAGAATTTCCATTTTTAGTTCTACATTGACGCGGGAACTTTGCCAACCGGCAAAAGAGTTACTACTCCAAAAAGCTTACGTAAACGTAAAAAAGCTTCTGCACGTTCATGCACACTTCTTAAGTAGGTGTAGGTACCAATCCGTGCCATTTTCTCTTAGTACGTATAACTTCGGTATGGTAATAAGAGCGGCCAACCCCAGCTACGTTTTCATACAACCGCTCTTACGTGATTATGATGTTATTACAAATATTTTTTCAGAAATTTTAGACACAAAGATATATAGGAATCAAAACATAAATTTCTGTAAAACTAATCCAGTAAAGACCTCTAAAAATGGGTCAAGTACTATTTCCTGGAACAAGTTTTGTGAAATATTCGAGTTGAATCAAGGAATTACCGAATACCTACAGAGTTTTCAGGTGTAATCTCTCTTTTTTCGCGTTGCCTATAATATCCATTAAACATCACGTTGAAGGAAGAAGATGAAGGAACAAGCTTTTAAACCGTGCTCGACGTTGACGATAGGCGAGTGGGGAAGGGCTACCTTAAGGTTTTTTTTTTTTATTTGTTATAAACTAGTGCTTGACTGCAATCCCACCTGATGGTAAGCAGTCATGCAAGGCAGTGGTACCTACATACGTGTGAGATGTGATCGTAGGAACTTTAGGAAGGCACTAACTACTAAGCGATGTTGATGGAAATCTTTTGCGGGATTGTTCGAATGAGTTATCGCAACACCAAATGCAAAGGGCAACTGAAGGAATATGTTCCGTTTTAATTAGTAAACGCAGTAAAAGTCCGACGTTCCCTCTTGCTCTACCTAGAGCGGGAGAATGTATTGTTTTTATGGTTTCCAACTTTAAAAAAATCTACTGTGTACTAAACAGATAAACGCCATTGATTAAATCCTTTGAGGAAACTAGCAAAATGTTGTTGTTATTTATTTAAATCTTTATGCACACAAGTCGACATAGATCACAATAGATCTTCTAAAAAAAATTGTTCTTTTACTTCAAAATCTAAAATAGTCCATAGGCGTTTAATTTTGCAACTAGTGCTAATAATAATTCATGTTTTTTCTATTGTTTGTGTCGCTGAGAGACTCGTGTCCAGTGTAACGTAAATTAGTCATGGCAGTCAGAGCCGTAACTAGCCATCTATATGACCGGTGCTGTTTTCTGAAACTGCGCCCCTAAAAAGTTCGAACTTTTAATCAACCTGATGCCTATCCTCACCGGAAATCAGTGTTTCAGGGGGCACCTGTTTCGGATTTCGAATCTGGCGGGAAGAAACGCTCAGGTGTCACCATGCACATGGTTTATACCTACACACCATGCAATGCCGTTCTTTAACTTAAATGTGACGGAAGTTTACCCCGCTTAGGTGAAGCTCTGCCGTGTTCTCAAAGAGGCGAGAAAGGCGGCGGCAACCTAAGGTCTAGGTTTAGGCCAGGGTAAGGTGCGAGAGGGAATGGGAATCAGTAATACAAAGAAAAGAAAGAAGAAAGAACTTTCTTTCTTTTCTTTTCTATCTAATCTACTAATCTACTTCTGATGAAATGAATGGAACAAAACTCGCCCAGTCGGGGTCTGCGCCTTGGACCTGGGCACCGCTGGCACCATCCTAGTTACGGCACTGATGCCAGTGAGCCAGTTTTAGTACATATTTTTAACACATCTTTGTGTCACTCAACGACATGTGGTTCAAAACACGTAATACCACGCTGAATTCTAAAATGCCTGTACCATGTGTCCAAGTGTCACTATACAATGTTCTTTCATCATGATTGTGTTGTTGTTAGATTCTGTACCTGTACGGTTTATGTTCAGTTCTGAGACATGCCAAGAAAAATTTAAGAGGCGGGGAGGTAAAGAATTCCAAATTTTTGTATCTGAACCATCATTTTTCGACTTAGGCTTCAACCATATGTTACCACAACGACTGATCCTCTTGCATCCATCGGATTTCCGACACCCTCACCAGATCATTGGTCCACAATTGGAGAAGTTTTCCAATGCTCCGGTACGTGGTCACCACTTCAGAAACTTATCGGCTCCTTCAGCCATTTTTTCTTGCTAGATCGGTTGGTGATCTTAATTACTGGCAGCCGAAAAGCTGTTAGATAAATAAAAGGAATGAGGTAGTCAACATACAATCTTATTTTATTCCTTTGTAAAGATAAGAGGAAGACTTTTATGCGAGTCATCTGCTTCAAATCTATCTTGGTACCTACAACAAATTGAAATGACATAAAAGAGGGATTTTTCAATCCTCAATTTACTTATAAGTACTTTAAATACTTTTCTTAGACTCTGCCGAGTTTCCCATATTATAAATTATAGCCTAGAAAGGTGTTTGTATTTTACTATTTTCAAATCCGTTTGAGCGATAAAGGGTAACAAATATACATATAATTATGTAGTACATGGATAACAAGTTGAACCATTTGCTTTGGTTCGCGCAGTAGGTCATTTTGATTGAGACCTGAATATCTTTGTCACACAAGTTCAACTCCTTAGCTGTGCGCAAGATGAGTATTCTGTAAAAGGTTTATCTATACGGATAAAATGCTTTATCCAGAATGACTGACGGATCAACGCACAGCCTAAACCGCTGATCGTACAGACCTGAATCTTGGAGAGTATGTTCTTTGTATGATATAGGTATCCGATTAAAAAGGATTTTTCGAAATTCTAATCTAAAATGGGTAAAAAGGGTGACCAAAGTTTTTATGGAAAAACCCACTTCCACGAGGCGAAGCCGCTGGCGGAAGCTAGTTTGAAATGAAATGCATTGAATATTTCAATCTATTCCCAAAAAACTGAAATCCTCCGCCTTTTTTCTTGAGGTGTTTAACCATCAAATAACTTCTCCAGCTCTGGGTGGGGCGAGAGGAGGTGTCATTCTTTTACTGACTATATAGAACCCACTGATGTCCTTTAGTTGTCCTTTGCTATCCAGGGCCAAGGTAACTCTTTCGATCAAGCCCGCAGCCTCATTTCTCTATCTAAGTATACCTACATGGCTCGTTTGACGTGATGATAAACAAACCACAGATTTGGGCAGGATATGTCATTGATTTTCCGTACCAAAAAAAACCACAGATTGGGTAATTACTGTAATTAGTCATCGTTACGTATTGACCTTCATCTGAGAGACGCAAAAAGTCGTGTATCACCATTAAAGTCAAAATCTAATCTAACAAATTCGTTTACAACGCCACCGTACTTGACACCATTTCAATATCTATAAATGTTTGTTTTGCTCCGGTGTTTGTCTGTTATTTCAGTTTTAATAATACCTACACTTATATAATCATCAATGGGAACTAGCATTGGAAATAGACTATCTATTTTCGATTCAAAGTCGCCCGATTTCTTAGTGTAACATTTTCTTCTAATTTAAACCAACTATAGGAATTTCCTGTGATACCTGTCTTGCAAAAATAATTTAAAGCCAGGTTCTACTCATTTTGAACTTTTTTAAACCTCTGGAAATCCACAAATATAAAAGAGAACATCATGAAAATTTATCGTATTAAAATTGACTATAGACCAAACGTTTGGCAAAAATGAAAACACGATATAGAATAGTTGGCTCGTTAATAAAAAATCGGGAATCTGACCCCAATTTACGATTTCAAACGTATTTATCTACGAGATTACGTCACGGAAATATTTGAAAGTTACAAAAAAAAAAGTTTGGTATTTAAAAGCGCTTCGCAAAAACAAAAATCTCGAATAGATATTGTTTTTTTTTTATATAAAATTAAAACCGCTATTATGCGGCCAGGAAGGCAACATAGCCCCGAGCGAAGTTCATACAAACAAAAACAGTGACTAGAACCGGCCCTTAAAGAAAAACTTAGCTCAGAGACAGACAGACAGATGGACAACAAAGTGATCCTATAAAGGTTTTGTTTTTTCTTTTTGAAGTACGTAACCCTAAAAATAGGGCAAGTGGAGTGGTTGTGTGGGAGCGTACATAAATATTTATTTTATTCTGTTTTCATTATTTGTTGGTATAGTCTAAATGTCACGGTTCATGAGATACAGCCTGGTAACAATAGGGACCCATTTCTACCACAGATATGTCATGGTTTTTATCTTTTGAGTACGGAACCCTAAAAAGCAGTACCTACCAACTACTTACTCATACTTACATATAGCTGAAATCTAAAAACCCTTGACTGTTTTATGCTTACACTAGGTCAAATTAAATATGTTAGCGAAACTTCACAATAACTTACAGACTATTGGAAAAGTTACGGTAAAACGAGGGTGTTTAAGGGTTTAGATTTCAAGTACCTACATTATTGGCAGCGGTAATCCACTCTGTAGTAGCTGAAGCTGAAGTATTTATTTAAATGTCTAAACTCGTCATTTTATTAGACTTTTGGTTTTTATTATCAAACAAATTTCGACTCACTACCTACGTGTACGGAGTTTCGCTTAATACTTTAATTTTATCCTTTATCTACTTATAGATTAGTGCTATAAGCCTCTGAAACCAGGTTCAATAAATTGTGCATAGGAACAGTTTCTGTGTAAGAAACTGCACCTACTGAACAAAGCGTAAAAATCGGATACATTTTAATTTTGAAATAGTTACATAAACAAAAATTACCTATGCCCTCAGTTTTATATCTATTATCAAAAAATACATTTTTTTACTAAAATATATCAAACTAATATGATAGACTAGTAGCTAGCTCAATCTAGTGGAAAGAATGTAATACAACATTTTTGAGTTTGGTGTGTTTAAACATAGATGTCGCTTTATTAAGTTATTTACACGTTTAATGTTTTCGTTCATTCATTCTTCCAACATCACATATGTCCCGTTCTGTCAGTTGAAATTGACAGCTGTCATAATTATTAAGAATTAATCATCAATGAAATTTTATTAAAAGTGAAAAGCAGAGAATTATCTATTTTATTCAAGGATTTCCATATAAACGTAAAGATTGACTCGACAATGGGACTCTGTGACGAAGGTAGGAAACTTATATGTATCAGATTACCGAGATATTCCTATGAACATGATAGTAGTAAACAAATTAATTACTATCAATATAACATAATGATTCTAGCGCACATGCGGGATATGTTCTTTATAATTTCTTGCGTTAATCGATTCTATGATGGCATAGGAAGAATTTGAACATGTTATTGATAAGCTCCATGTGCAGTACTACGCCGTTATTCAATTTCTTCGCGACGTATTTTCCGTTTCTTGAAGCAAATGTGTTTGCCTTAACACTTACGAATCTTACGATATTTGTGTACTATCGTGATTGCGGATATGTGCGAGAACAGGTTTGACCTCTAAATGTTACCTAATGTTTATATGTATTTAATGGCTTATCTATCACTTAACTATGTAGGTCAATAGTTTTAACATACTTGTGAATTCATAAATTACCTATGTTTATTAAGTGCATGTATACAACTAAATTCATAACAAAATAATCGTGCAATGGTAGTTACTCCAGCCCTGAGCGGACCCTGGTGTCCGCATACCTATTGTCTTTCTATTGTCTTTAATTACGGTATTCCCTCTCGAAAAAAAATCCTGGAAGGATTTGTGGGAGGTCTTTGCTCAACAGCGGGACTAAATAGGCTGATATAAATATATAGCTAAATAAGTCATTGTAGATGCAAAGTTGAAGATAGATATAAAAGTAGCCTAAGTCCATCCTCGGATTTCATGCTTACTATTACACTTTCATGGTTAAACTACTGAACCGGTTTGATATCCGTGAAAGTGTAACAGACAAACAATGTTATTTTCACATTTATATTATTAGTATTGATTACTTTGATTACATACTAATATTGTAATTATCTTTACTTATATGCATTTTAGCCAACAATAGTTACTGAAGTCGACAAAGGAATTTCTCTTCATACAGCATGTAATTATTTACATATTAATATGCCTTATGTTGGTATGTATGATAATGTTGTTTATCAGTGTCACCGCCTGCATCCTACTCGATATTAGGTATTGGTAAACATATGATGCAACTAAAATATTAATTTTACACAACAATGTTTTAAATTATCTACTTATCTGTCATGATATGCGATTGAATATCTAACCAAGCAGTCATTATGTTTATTATATTTTTTGATAAAAATGTAACTTGTGATAACTTTTTGTCAAAGAGATATGAATGTTCAAAATTTCTTTTTGAACAGCTTAATTATTATTTACTGGGTTAAATAAAATTTCTTTTAAATATAATTAAGTTTCTTAGTTTTTAAATAAAGGGAAATTGCCAATCTTTGTATAGGAGTTGGACCAAGTGCTGCCCAGATTTAATGCATAGTGCATTTTGTTTCTCAGGCCAGCACCAATCAGTAAACTGAAGCACTCCAAAATCTGTCCCAGGAGTCAAGAGAAAAAAAATGTTTTGTTATGAATGATTTTTTTCCAAAAAGTATAATATTTTTTAGCATAATTGATTACTGACTATAATAATTAGTAATCAATTACACTGAAAAGGAAAGAGGTGGGGATTAGTAAAATGGTTGTCATTTTCTGATCTTTTAGCCATATAATTCTTTTTTTCTGGGTATCTTATAAGATGTACCATGTGGTTGGCATTGACTAGATAATAAAGACTTAATTTTAGATAATAAAGTCGTTTTTGATATAAGTATCTACATAAAAAAGTAAGACAGCTGAGTTTAGTATGGGGCAAATAAGTTGAACCATTTGCTATAGTTACGCGCAGCCCCCCACTTAGATTGAAACTAGAAAAACAGTTACTACGCATTCTAGGTCGACCGCCATGATGGTTCAACTTGTGTGACGAGGATTATAACAGATTTTCACTTTATTTTTGTACTAACGAACAAATAACACCATTTTTTCTTTCTAAAATCTGCTTAAATATTTATCATTCAATAAAGCAGCTTAATCAAAATTACAAATATTGGTATGAAGAAAAGTGAGGACAAGTGAGGACATTTCTCTACCTATTTTATTTACACACGCGTAACGTAATGGTGGTGACGTCACATTTCAGTACTCTGTTACTTGACAATTTCCCCCTCTACCAGATTTGAATGGTTTCTATCTCACTAAAGGGAGATGCCCAAAGGTAGCCCGCGAAATTCAAAATTTCTTAAGATTTTTGCATTTAGATTAAAATTTATGATTCGCGGACATAATACTATCACCATTTAAATCATCAATCAACTGTCTTACCTTACCCCATTTAATGGCTATTTTAGGAAAAACAGTGTCAGACTTTTACCTGCTGATTAAAACCCAGTGTTGATTTAGTTGCTTTTTGCGAGGTCCTCGGCATATGTACAACCCCCGTTACCCTGCTTATTGAATATTCATACTTATGTTTTTACCCACACAACAATATTTATCAAAAAACATCTAAAAAAAGAACGTGAAGCAATAGATTTTCGATTAGTATTATCAGTTTTTGGGCAATAATCCTTATCAGCAACTCAGCATATTGCATAACACGAAGATAAACAGGTATTATTTACCTACACCAATAAAAAAATATTGTTCATCATGACTCAGCTTAATACACAGCAGTATAACAATCAAATAGATTTCCATAAGGAAAACACAATTCGGTTCAATCTGTACATTTTCTAAGAAAGAAATGTGTTAAAATTGTCTATTATTGCTAATAACACTGATGCAGGTATGTTCAATGGTCATAAACATAACGTGAGTCCAGCGGTGCCCCATTATGTGGGTTCTCCATCGGCAAAATGACAAACTCCATAAAACCTGTGCAACCCAATGTGACTTTGGTGCTCAACTGGTCACATTTATAATAATCCTCATGTGCAAAATCTCTCAAAATATAAGGTTTGCTGTAAGAAAACCCAATTTTGGGTTGAGTTCGTTTGTGTACATAAGTTGACCTATTTTTATTGTTACGTATTCTTCTTTGTTCATCAACAATCAAGTTTTTACCTATGTAGGCTGTGTATTTTTTTCGCAGTGAATCGTATCATTTTTATTAAGATATTTTATTTTTAAGATTGGTTTAAATATTTAGTTATGTTATATAATTAAAAAAGTAACCGCTGTTATACTTCGGCTGACAACGAAATTTGACGAGTTTTTCACAAATAGAAGGAGCAAAAAACGCAAAGATTATGTGTATAATTTTCACCTGAGCAAAAATTGGGACGCGTCACTAGTTTACAAATATTGTGCATCTTTATAATATATTTTTATAATACCAGCTTGTACGTTAAAATGAAGCTCAAATAGGTAATTGCAGTGATGTATGAGTATTGTGCATTTAGCAGCGGCCTAAGGACACAATTAGTCTCAATTGTAAGCTTGCACCGCTAGGCCCAATTGAATGCCAGCCCATTTATTGTTGCTATCACAAATGTAGTTACGTAAATGCTTTATAGTTCCACTATATCAATTATTTTATTGATAGTTTTTTGTTTGTTTATTAGGGATCAGATCATCTAGGAAAAAAAATGAATTGTTTATTGTATTAAAGTAGTATATTATACACGTATATTCTCAAAGTAATAAATATTCATAAAAGAATGTCAAAAAAAAAATTAAGGTACCTAGTGAAGAATGACCTCCTCCAAGACCGAATAACTAAATCTATTCATATTTGCAAACAAAACAGAATATTAAACATTCAAAGTAAAAAAAAATTGTAAACGTTTTACGTAAATGGTTGATGGTCTGACTCTATTATATCTTACATGTGTAGGTACCCCACGTTTCAGCGGTTTCTATGGTTAGATACTATACTGCTCTGCTCCTGTGGGTCGGGGCGTGGTGTTATTATAGCTTTCCTCGATAAATGGGCTATTCGTACTAGTAGTACCCGTAATTCCTGAGACTTACGCGTTTAACCAAACAAAGTAACAAACTATAATATTAATCGAAAATTAAACATTAGAGAAATTTCCTTTTTACTAGTCGATTTCAATCAGGATTTTGTATGGAGTTACAAATAATATTTGGGTGTTTAAAGTTTGCAACTTGCTCGAACGGCTGAACAGATTTCGATTAAACTTTATACGACCATGTTCTGAAACAACTCATAGAATTCATTTATCCTGTAGTATGTTCCCTTATAATATATTTTTAGTTATATATATGCGCAGAATAACAAAATAGAATAGATTAGGTACCCAATAATTTGGGCGCGGTAGTTTAATGGCAGTCACAGCTTTATAATCCGCTTTACGCAAAATCAGAAAGGCTAGTATGGTTGCAGAAGAAGCAAAGACGTGGTTCACTAAAATATATATATTTTTTAATTTTATTGAGTCAAGCTTCATAATGATATCTTAGGGTAAATTTGAAGCCATGAATTACAACTAACAATACAATGGGATTGCCATATCCTTATTTGGACAAAAGTTCATTTGAAATAAAATGTAAAACTTACAATGGTAATATTAACGCATTTGGGGAATTGAGCCTGAAAAAAAGGATGTATATGGAATGCTCCTATATTCACGAGCTCAACCAATTTACAACAGAGCTCACAGGAATCTCGATGCAACAGACCTCTTTTTAACCTACTTCGAAAAGAAAGATCTTCTTTATTTATAAAATTTCTACTATTATTCTTAAAAAGCGCATCGTGCCTGTTTGCCGGGGCTTTTAGTTCGCAAGCTACACAAAAAAAAAACAACTTTAAGCATACTTCATAATTTCATTCTTGCATATTACGAGTATAAAACAAAGTTTCAAATCGCTTCTATCTGCCATTAACTCAGGTTGTAGTTGTAGCTATTAAGCTATAACTATAACCTGGGTATCTATAAGTCAAGAGTGAATAGGTTACTTATCTAGGCAAGCGTGCACACCGTCGCTTTTCATTAGGTGACATAGTGGTCAAGCGCCTATCAACAACAAAAAAAAAACTCAGAAGTTACTGAACGGATTTTCATGCAGTTTTCATAAATAGTAGTCTATGGTCAAATGAGCCCGCTCGAAATAAGCCCGCGATATCACTCGACCCGCTGCCCAGATTTGTTTTATGTACAATCACGGAATAAAGTCGAATCTTTTCGTTTTATTTTTAACGGACTTCAAAAAAAGGAGGTTTCTCAATTCGACCGCACATATAAGGTTTTTTTTTGTAACTAGATTGATTCGAAGTGGTTTTGGTGAAAAATAATGCATATTATAGTAGAGTTTTAAATGCATATTATAGTACCGACAATTTAAATGATTTGTAACATATGTTACAAATCATTTTAATTACTAGCTTTTGCCCGCGACTTCGCTCCCGGCAACTGACTACTCTACTCTACTCTACCCTACTATACCAATAAATGAGCAGGATTTTTTTTTTCTTTTTACTTAACGGGATAAAAATCCCAATGTCCTTCTCCTGGCTCTAAGGAACCTTCTTACCAATTTTCAGCCAAATCGGTTCAGCCGTTCTTGAGTTATAAGTAGCGTAACTAATACGACTTTCGTTTATATTATATATAGATTAACTAGTGCTTGACTGCGATCCCACCTGATGGTAAACAGTGAGTGCTCGATTACGGAGATGCGGCGCGTCGGGTGGTCCGTCGAAACGCCCAACGCGCCGTGCAACGTGCCGCGTCTCTGTAAACACGACCTAAGTGTTCGATTACGGAGACGTGGCGCGTCGGGCGGTCCGTCGTACATTGCCATATATTTGTGTTTGCGCGAGCGATTTCGCGGCCCGCTGCTGCAATGTACGACGAAACGCCCAACGCGCCGCGTCTCCGTAAACACGGCCTAACACTTTCGTTGATAGTAAGGCACACTAGTTTATTAAGTGCCTATTCACTAGCCTTGAAGATTTCTAATTTATCGGACGGGAAGACCGAAGCATTAGTGTTTTATTTATTAGTCTATCATTAGTATTTTCTATAATTAACTGCAAATATTGACACATTGTTTTCTGACCATTAATTTTATTATTCCCTCGTATCTTAATAACTATGGCAAACAACTGATAATTACTCATTGGATTATAAACTTGTAAATTTTCCTATAGTATTTGTTACTTACATCATTTAATTTTTATTTTTAACCGCCTTCAAAAAGTTGGAGGTGGTTCTCAATTCGTCGAAATCATTTTACTACTTCATGCTTGGACCGATTTAGAAAAAATATTTGGTATGAAAGGGATATACTTCTCAGGTCCCATGGTCCCAAGGTTAGGTTCTGATGTTGGGATCATGGAGAAACCAACTGTTTTATTTTTTTCCCTAACTAAATTATGCAAAACTTTTTACAAACAACACTTCGGAAGTCGGTGTTAAATTATGAAGGCAAAGCCAGAAACAGACTCGCGAATTGTAAAGCTGTTTTTTATTTTGCATTCTAGAAAGCATTAGCCAATCAATAAATTCAAAGTTATTTTGTGTTTTGTGTTGTATAATGTAGCATTTTTGCACTTGTAAAAGCCACGAGTAAAAGCTAGTTTATTATATTTCACATAAAGTTAAATAAGATTTTATTTTTTTATGATGAATTAACGTGGCTCTCCAGGTGCAAAATCTTTAGAAGTCTAAAATGAAGTTTTCCGAAAGAGTCGTAATATTTTTTACTTCTTACAATTGTAAATAAACTTTATTATGTTGGGTCTTTTAAGTGTCTCCGATTATTCGGTATATTTTTTTGTTGTTATTGAATATCTGGTAGGAATTTCCAATAAAAACTCAGAGCTATCAGTAATTATGGTTAATTCTTAGTAGTAAATAATTACAGAGGTTTTTTGCTTGGTCATCATGACAGCGTTGCTATTACTAAAAAAGATAATTGGTCCTGTATCGAGCTAGTTAAGCATTTATACATAGATTATATCTTAGGCTGACTAATGACTGACTCAAATAGGCACACGTTGTTCTGAAACCACAAAGTATTTTTATTATTGCATATTGCTCTAATTTTGCATGATAGGCGTTTTGCACTCGATGGACCTATTTATTTATAATAAAATATTATTACTCTGGTTATTGAGAGGTATGGGTCGTTGACGTTGATAATTGTGTACATTAGGTACCTAGTTAGGAGCTGAATCATAAAAAATAAAGTACATAAATGTGATATTTTCCTTAAAAAGTACTGATTCATACTAGTAGTAACTATCTATTTGAATAATGACTCCCATTGTTCTGAAATTAATCCAAAAATATCTGTAGGTCAAGGTCACTTTTGTTTTCAATTTATTATTATTAATTTGGACTTTGGACCTTTAAAACTATTTGTAGTTAGAATATCATTGGTTTGAAGTTATTAAAGTATACCAAAAGATATATTAGTTTTTGAAAGACATATATAATATTATAGATGTAAGTCTGAGTTTCATAAAATGGTTATTATTGTAACTTAGCCACCTTTCTTATGAGCTGTAATTAAGTTATTTTTGGACATCGTACGACCCGACCAGCAGACCACTTATATGTTCAGTTTGTTTTTTTACTAGAAATTTGTTTTAGCTCGCGGTTTCACTCGCCTCGTATATGTTTTGAACATTGGCCTTTTGAACGACAAACTCTTTAAGCCTTTTGTGTTAGTTTGACTTTTAAACACTTTCACCATCTAGATCTGTAGTGCCAAAATTGCTAAAAAATAAAATTCTTAATTCGGTTTATAATCATTAGTTTTAATGACTGGGCAACATGTTCATGTTGATAAACACTTAAGCAAGGCTACTTTCAGTATAAAAGAAAAGAAATCCTTAAAACCGTGTTTTCATTAACGCTAAATAAGACTCTCCGCGACATCAAAGAATAAATAAAAACTAAACTAAGAATATACCTATACTAGACCTAACTATGTACAAATATAATACAAACCATCAAATACACAAAGGCGTCGAAGTATTCCTCCACATCGCTGTCATCCAGAAACGTACCCAAAAGACTGGCAGCATTGCCACGTTGAATGGCAATGCTGATTCTTTGGGCAAAGAATGAGCCAGCCCTCAGTCACGCAAAGTGTCGATCAAGCGATGTGAAATTTCTTTAAAAAGGATACCGGTCGCATTATGTCCACTTCTCACTATGTCAACTTCTCAGAATGTTCACTTCTCACTTTGTCAACTTATATTTTAGTACCCTTATATTTTCACATTCTGAGAAGTTGACAAAGTGAGAAGTGGACATTATGCGACCGGTTGACATTTTGAGTAGTGGACAATCCCGGACGATACGTCAAACATTCCTGCTACTCAGAAACAGTATGTTGAACTAGACTTTGGACAGTAAATCGACCCAGTCCGCCAGTTGTTACTCAGTATTATGACATGCATATAAATGATATTGTTTATTACTGTAAATTACTTTAGTGGGAGATTCATAACTGTTCTCTGCTTTTGTTTCTTCGTTACAAAACTTGGCAGAGTGACCTTTGGTTTGTGTTTATGAGACTTCATTTTATAAGAAGAGTTCAAAGGTCAACTTTGTTAGATGTTGACTTGGGCAACGTCCTTTTAAAAAAAAAAAAAACAAATGTATAATTTCGACGATGAAGTGACAAGAACTCCTAACTGACATTTTTGCGATTTTGCTTTTTTTACCTAGATAGACTTTAAATAATCGTTTAACTAATCGGCAAAAGCAGCTAACTTTATATCTTATTAAGATTTATAGTTGGCTGCTTTTGCCGATTTGTTTTTTTAACGTAATTTTTTTAAATTTATTTATAGATTAAGGAAAAATAAATGAGGTAACTGGTAAAGTACACAAAATAAAATTAACTAAAAATAAATGACTAATTTAATATTTATAAATCCTCAGACAGATAACCAAATATTTAGCGCAGCTATCTATTGAATCTAGTTCGCCAGTGATTTCCCCACTTAGTTGGACTTTGTACTCTTGACATTTCTGAACATCGTGGAGGTCCAAAGTCCGGGGATTGATTGCGTAAACCTCTAAAAACTGGTCATTCTCAGATTCGCAAGTCATCGTGATTCGGGGGCTTTAGTGTGGGTGTGTGCTAATCCTAATTATAACTACATATGTACGTATATTCATATTATAAATACGAATGTGAGTTTATTTGTTTGTTATGCTTTCACACCTTTGTTATTCAACCGCGATCATACAGATAAGGAGAAAAGACCTTTTTCCCAGAAAAAAAAGGACAGAGCGTCGGCAAGGGGGGAGGGGCAAAGGAGGGCTGCTGCCCCCCTCTAGAAAATCGAAAAATATATGACCTTTATTTTTTGACAATGTTGAGATATAAGTGCTGCAGTCTTTGACCTGCCATTAGACGCAAATTTTAATACAGAACTATCTGTAGTCACATTCGTAAACATGTCACAGATAAAAGTTCGTCAATTTTTCAAATAATCCCTTATACTTATTTACAGACATAATAATATAATAATGATATATCAAATTAAATACATAAATATTAAGTACCCTCTTTCTCTTCTAATTTTTCTGTGTCCGACAGGATCCATAATGATTTTGACAATGTTTTGTATCATCTACATAATTATTATGTACATTATAAGAAATGCAATAATGTATTGAGTACTGATTATGTTATAATTAATCAATAATTTATTAACAGATATTTTTGTTTCTTAATAGATACAATCTAAACAGTCAAAAACGTTGAATTTTTCGTTTGCTTCATAAGCTCTAAACTGCCCTTATTTTCCCATCCTCTATACTTCTACTAGCTTTGATCATCGGCTGGCGACACTCTTGGATAGAAATATCCACTTAAAATATTAACGTAAACCACAGGCAAAAAGCTAGTCATAATTATAGTTTTTGCAAATGTCGTTATAGCGACCTTGGCTTTTTATGATTGCATTTTTTTTTTCTGATGATGAAAACGCTTGTCAGATGGCTTATTTTTGCCTTCGTTGGTATACTTCATTGCTCATACGATAGATATAGTAACTTGTTTTTATTTCATAAAAGTAAGTTAAAAAAATATATTAACTACTTAACTATTTATACTTAACCCTAATTATGTGCATAACAAAAGCAAGGCGTCAAAGTACTCCTCCACTTTGCTGTCATCCGCAAATGTGCTCAGTAGACTGGCAACATTGCCTCTTTGTATGGGAATACTAATTCTTTGGGCAAAGAACGAGCTATCCACAATAATGCAGTATCGAATAGCATAGCATCAGCCTTATAACGTTCCCTCTGCTGGGACTCAGGCCTCCTCTCTGGGGAGGGAATGGGCCGTAATCCACCACGCGGGCCCAGTGTCAAATAGTTTGAAATAAATTTCCTTGAAAAGGGGATGGGCACTCCGACACCCTTTCTGAACCGAAACGGCACATAACTGTAATTGTAAAGTAAAACTATAATTATCAGTTTTTTGCATTGTATAGGACACTAAATGGGCAATCCTAAATAACAAGAATATATGGAATCTGCTTTTTTATTTTAAATCATATGAAAATGTAAAATAAACATTAAACATTTAAACAGGTAAGTTTCAATTGCTGTATCGGTTTGATAAAGAAATACAGAATTATTCCATCTATCTAAAAGTCAACAAATAAACATAATTGAAAAAGTTAAAAAGTCTCAGCATCCTTTTAAATTCAGATTGCAAATCACACTATAATTATAAATACGAAATTTTTTATACATGTATGTGTGTATGTTTGTCTCTCCTTAACGCCCAAACGGCTGAACCGATTTGGGGTAGATGTCCTTGAATAGGATATAGGATTTTCAACTTTTACGCGGGCAAAGCCGCTGGCTGAAGTTAGTATGAAATAGAAGAGGCTGATGACCTTAGAAAACCAAAAGTTACTCGGTGAAGAAAATAATCACCAAGCAAATTTCGCCTTTAGAAACTTGAAGATAGATTTGAAGGTTCTTTATCTTCTAGTTACAAATATAATTAGATTATGTTTAATGAATTAGTGCAACTAGCAATTATCTCGGATTACGCAAGGTATGACTGAAGGTATGTCTCGCCGGATTTACCTATAATTTGGAGCTAATAAATAACGTACACATCTGGAAATTTACTGCGCAATTATTTGATAAGGGAATAATAATTTTCACTTATTTATCGTGTCCATTGCCTTTGTCTGTAAAGACAGATAATGTAATAGGTAGATAGATACGTGTTTTGTCTCATAATACCTAGTTACTGATTAATACAGGATGTATTTAAAAAATGAGTCAATATTCTCTTAATTCTCTTTATCTTATAAAGGTTTCAAGGATGTCTATAGTTTCAAATGATAGCATAGATATCCATCACTATATTTAAATCCATATGATTTTTTAATTTTGATGCCAGCTTTCGTATAAAATTTTCTTCGAGTTTTTCACCTGATCTTGAAATGAAAATTCAGTGAAACCTGGTTTAATAGGCCCTGGATAAATGAACAACCTGTATCAATTACAATGTAGCGTCGATACTTTTACTTTGAAAACCTTCCTTAAATTTTATAAAACAAAACCCACCACCGGGTCTGTCTGTTGTCTTTGAACGGATTGAGAAAGAAGAGACGGATGGAGGACAAAAGGGACGGACGGAAAACAGAAGGGACGGACGGAGGACAAGGGACGGATTAAGGAAGAAGGTTTAAATTTTTTCATGCATAATAAAGTAGAGAAAAGTTAAACTTTAAAAAAAAAATAACTCGTCCGTAGATGGGGTGGATCGCTAGTTAATAAATGATTTATCATTTTGAATAATGGTTAGACCAGCTGCGGCACTTTTGTTTACAAATATTCGATTTTCTTCGCGGGTTCTTCTCTTAATGAGACAACATTACTTTAGACCAGAGTTATTGGGAAACATGGTAAATAAAAGGCCTTCATAAGTCACAAAAACTGCGAAGTTAAGTTTCACTGTACTTGAATCAGCTTTCTCATAATATTTACAGAACAGCACTATAGCTCTAGTACAAGGATTTGATACTTCGAAGCCATTTAACGTTGTCTACTATATCATCATACCCATAGCCACTAACTACTTAATTTAGCTTACGCATTCCCCTGTGAGTACCGTAGTTAGATTGTAAACACCCGGGTGTCTAGACGTTTCCAGGCACTTCATGAACCAGCTACTCAATGGCAGCATACGTTTGTTGATGCGTGTGCGTCATGTAAATATCCGCCAATTCCTATCCACAAGGTGATTTTGAAATTGAAATCAGAATTCATTGGAAATCTTTCAGCGAGTGAAAGTACCTATCTAATCTATACATGACTATAATATTACTTTTACTGTACAAATATTTTACTACTGACTATAATATTACTTTTACTGTACAAATAATTTACTACTGACATTACTTTTACTGTACAAATAATTTACTACTGACTATAATATTACTTTTACTGTACAAATAATTTACTACTGACTATAATATTACTTTTACTGTACAAATAATTTACTACTGACTATAATATAACTTTACTATACAAATAATTTACTACTGATTATAATATAACTTTTACTATACACATAATTTATGTCCTTTCACAAATTAACTACAACATCTAGTGGTTGAAGACTTGAAGTGTCCTTATAGACAAAAATCACCTGTGTTAGGGAACTTCGCTTTTTCGAAACTTAAAGTTTCGTGATTTACCAACGATTATAATCTATTTCTGCACTGACTGCATTATTTTTTTTTCAAATTACAATGTTTTGACTTGAATTGATATTATCTTCCCGTTTGTAAGGGCACTTGTGGCACGTACACCAACGCGATTTGTAATTCAGTACTAGTATAGTAATAGGATAAAAATATTTTTTTCAAACTAATAGATTGGGCACGCTATAATCATGGCGGTAAGTCCCCTTTTTTAACAGTGGGTGGGGAGGCGTCACGGCGTCCTCACCTTCCGCATAACGCAAGTCCTCTACGGACATGGTAAGTTCGGGAGATTCCTGCATCGGATTCAGGCAGAAGAAACACCCGGCTGTCACTATTTTGTGGACCGCCCGGAGGGCACGGAGAAGCATACGGCAGAGCTGTGCCCCGCTTGGGCGAAGTACCGTCTTCTCCTCGTTTAAGGAAATCGGTTGCAGCGATCTCTCACGCCGGGCCCTGGTTTAGGGTATGGTCTGGAAGTGAGGAGGAATGGCCGGCAGTCGCCTCATTCTGCGAAGCAGTAATGCTAGCGAAGGAGGAGGCGGCATGCGTGAGGGAACGAACATCCTCACGCCCCAGCCGCCGAGAGCCTGACCCCGACAGACACGGGCTTGCGGACGTCGAGAAATGGGTAGCTCGCCGTCCGGCAGTCCGGTAGTCGGCTGGACTGAGCCCCAGTTCGTTACCGTACAAACCGTAGGGGCCCAGCAGGGCCAATGCCCGCTAGGACCGCGCGGATTTTATGAGAAGGAAACCCGTAGTCCTATAACGCCAAGGGTATCAGGTGTGGTTTTATTTAGTCAGTAAAAGTCGGACACACACTCCTCCCTGCTCCATCCAGACCAGGAGAGGTCATTGTTTAACACCTTTAAAAAAAAGCCTAGCAGATCTTTGTGATCTGCTTATGAAAATTATAATTGCTCTTATTATAATACACATGGCAACCCTAGATGAGACGGCTTACTGCTTTCCCAGGGGCAGAAGAGTTTTCATATGTCATGATGGTCACCCATTCAAACAACGATGACGCTATTAATATCTATTTTATGTTAACTAAACGATTTACGTAAATGAATTGTTCATAATATTGTTAGCCAGCTCAAGCACTTATGTGTTTAACAGCTGGATGTCAAGGTATGGGTCACAGAGTATAACGTAACGTGACGTGACGTAAGAAAACGGAAGATTATTATTATTCGCACGTTACCTGCGTTTCATTTAAATAATAAACTGTGATTTTATTTTTAAAGTCCCAGTTGTATGCTTAATGTAGGTACAAAAAATCACTTAAAATTTAAAATTATTCATACGAGTAATTATGATTTCATTTGCCAGGTTGCGGCGTTCGAAAAACTTACAGTGCGTGGCTTTAAGATGCATAGAGCAATTGAGCAGCTGGGTTTTAGTAAAAGTCTGACAGTCTTTTTTGCTCCAACCAGGAGCGGGAGAAGTTAATTGATGATTTTCCACCTAAAAAAGGGTGGTCACTTTAAATGGGGTAAAAAGGGCAATTCTGTATTAGGCACCAATTCTTTCCGCACCAAAAGTTTCGTCACCCAAGCTATTCCTCTTTCCGCACCAATAGTTATGTTAGCTTGGTGCCGAATCTGGAAACAACATACCAAAAATGCCTATTGGTGCCGAAAAAGGAATAGCTTGGGTGCCGAAACAGTGTTATGGTGGTATCGGGTTAATCTACTTATTTAACTTTAGAAAAACTTACTAGATATAAAAAAAACCGAAATAATACATTTTTTAACACCATAAGTACTATCTCTTTTATGAGCTTCCGTAAATTCATTTGTCGAACCTTTGCTTCTTTTTTTATTAAGGTATGTTATGACTTCATTATTTTGCTTGATAAAGTGATCTCAACTCAAAATTATTTTATTTCACATAGGCCTACATGGACACTTATAAAATGTCAGAAACTCATAGTTTTAATCCGTCGATTCCTATGGAGAAGAACTGGCAAGGAACTCCTTGGTTACTCATATAGTTGTAAATATGTTGAACGCACTTAAAAACATCTATGTTGAATAAACCGTAGCTAATGATACCTTAAGCGCCAACGACTAATCATATAATTTTCTTAGTCTTAGTAAGAAACACTCGGTTCGAACCGGATTTTCCTCATTTTTTTTTTTAACACAATCTGATGTTTGTGGGATGCCAACTTCTTTTTATTATCTTGTAACTTTTTGTTTATCATCTAAAAGAATATATAAATCTCATGTCAATTGAAACGTGTAAGCTATAAATACATTAGCGCGAAATGTAGTAAAAAAACGTGTTTTTCCAAAAAACATTAATTAGGAAAAATTTATACAGGGAGATTTGGTAAAAAAAAAATAGACATTGCCGAATACACGCTGTTTGTTCATGAACAGTGATAGGAATAGGTAGTGCCTATTTGCCTAAACTTCGAAGAACAGAGACAAGAAACGGAGACTTCCTTAGGACTAAATTTTTTCCAAGATATCTATCCCGAAATTTCGAGACAACACTTAAATACATTTAAAAAAATTGTTATTTGGAATTAGTAATTCGTATATTTACCTAAAGTTTGCGACTAAATATATCTTAATAAATAACATACACAGTCGTTACAATCATAAAATTTTCTGTTTTTTTTTTTGAGAACATTTTGTAAATGACTTGTTGATCGTAATACACAATGAATCACAATGTTTTTATAAGAAGCCGTACACGTTTCGAAGTAAATATCTTCTTTCTAGCTCACTCTCGGCTACGTTTAATGAGATTTCTAAAGTTCAAGTGTAAAAAAGGCTTTCAAATAATAAAACGGTAATTTTTTATCATTTTAGCATTCTCTATAGTAGAAAGAATTTATCATTAAAAAAAAAGGTACTTAAAATAAATAAATAATTCATTTATTTGCCAGAATGTAGGTATACAAAGTGGTATGATCTTAATATTAATGAGGTTTTTTTTGCATGGAAATCTAAGAATCGCCAGACAATATCGGTGGTGTGAAAGGACCCTTACGTTTTTTTTTTACTAGCTAATGCCCGCGGGTTTTCCCACGTGTACTAGTGTTTTTGTATCCCATGGAAACTATACTTGTTTTTTAATAGGAAGTAGCCTATGTGCTAATCCACACCTTAATCTATATCACTACCAAATTCAGCATTTTCAGTGGAATTAAGTAATGGACATCCATACAAACTATCACATTTATAATATTAGTAATTGCATAGGTATTAGATATAGCATAGTCTGTGGTCTTTGCCTATCCGGGATAAAGGCGTGAAGAAAATACGGAAGTCATCTATATCATGCACATTTTAAGAAGACCTCTCTGATCACAACAATACAAACACACGCAGTGTGTGTCACTAGGCTGATGTAGCCTTGCATTGCATTGCATCAGCCTTATAATGTTCCCACTACTGGGACTCAGGCCTTTTCTCTAGGAGAGAGATATATAGACTAATATAGGATAGGCTGATATAGGATAAGTTGTTATTATGGAGTTATAAATTATAAATGTTATGTCTAATCGCTAACTTTAGATAAATATAGACGAATTACTTATTCCAAATAACACATTTTTTAAAATGTATTTAAGTGTTGTCTCGAAATTTCGAGACAGATGTCCCGGAAATAATTTAGTCCTAAGGAAGTCTCCGTTTTTTGTCTCTGTTCTTCGAAGTTTAGGCTAATAGGCACTACCTATTCCTATCACTGTTCATGAATGTTAGATCAATATGAATAGTAAAGAAATATTGTGCGAATATTCAACAGAAATTAGCGTGTCTTGAATATCTTTGAATTGTAAAGTTGATGGCTTCAAGTTACATAACATTTCAATACTAAGTAAACGACTTACATAACACTTATTAACCTCGTGGATACTATGACAGCTCATAAAGATATCAAATAAGTTAGGAGTCTAAAATACTCATTTACTTATTCAGTCGATGACTAACCTCCATGATCTGGTAAAAATGAATTATTTCTACTGCGTCTGCGGTTGTTTGCCTTGAAAACCAATAGTTCATTAATTTATACATACATAATTATTATGTGACTAGGTACTTTATCTCTCTGATTTCCGTATAATATTTTTGTTTTAATATTAAGGGCACGATTATTTTGAAAAATAAGGAACTGCAACCTTGGCTCTTAAGTGAACTGCCACCTCTATTTATCCGTTATTTTTTTATTGACTCTTTGGTTGGATTTTTTTCTTTTGTTTAAGTTTTAACCTCTTTTCTTTTTTTTTATGGTTCGTACTAAAATTTATGGATATGATGAGGTTTTGGGTTATATTTTGAGAACAGGGTCTGATATTTTTTAAAGATTTTCTTGTTGGGAATTGGGAAACACCTCCACCATATGCTCCACGGCTCGACGTTCCGTATGTAAAATGGTACGAAACAAAAACCTCCCGAACTTGCCATGTTCGATGAGGATCTGCGTCATGCGGAAGGTGAGGAGGCCGTGGCATCTTTATAGGCACTCCTCAATGAGGGGACCTACCGCCGCTATTACGTAGGGTCCAGAGGAGGCAAATCATCAAATTACTTCTTTCGCTCTAGTATGGAACGAGAAGATGTGTCAAACTTTATTGGCTAAAACCCAACTGTATGTTCATTTGTCCATAGCGTTTTAGGGCCATGACTCTAAAAGGTAATAACTATAATTAACAGCCACTTCTGAACTGTTTAGAAGAAGAAGCTGAGAAAACATTGTAGAGTTTGCCAGACCTTTTTGAAAGTTGTCATGCTAACCTCTCTCAGCCTCTTCTGAACTGAACGGAAACATTTGCAAGAGTAATCATGATAACTGTAAAGAGTTCTTGAATGGTCATAAAAATTGCCACAAAGCCTGAATCTTTGTCTCTATCGAATATTATCTCATACGCATATACAAATAAAAGTTTTCATAATATCCAAAGACTGTTTGAATTTCTCAAACAAAAAGGCATTACATCCTCGTCATCCTCCATTTTAGATCTAAAATTTTGGAAATAATTTTCGATGTTTTCCATGCCTACTTTTCTGTTTTCAACATTTGTCTTTTTACAATAATTTCAACGAACTTGCTATCTAAAAAACTCGTGTTTTACGACAGAAAGGGTTATTATGGCAGGAGTATCGGCATCGCTCGGCCGAGATATCGCGACCCCGGCTCGCCCCGTCTGCCGATAGCTCCAGAATGCCGCCACTGTTTACATCTTATTTATTACGCTTTAATACCAAATCAGTGCATTAACCGTCGTTAGCATTCAGACGACTATTAGCTCTGTCTGTCAAGGATCATAAGAACTTACAATATAATTTAGACTAATTAGCTCATTATTGCTTGAGTTGTTCTTGTGTTGACGAGTGTTTATTTTAATTTGTTATACGTTTCAAACGGTTGTTTTATCCAACTACAGCAGCGTTGAGAGAGTAAAATATCAGATAACTGTGTGACATAACTGACAGTAAGGGAATTCGATGATAATATGTGTCGTGTCGGTCATTACTCCTTATCATCGTCGAGATAAATCATCTCCACGAACATTATCAGAATCCTGACAGATAGTACCCACACAATAGACGCACACATAGCAACAAAGGAGTATACGAACAAAGCCAGTGCGTGTGACAACTAATTAGTCACCCGGCAGTTTGTTTACTTACTGCTACATGACGGTTATGGCAAAAGGCTCTGTTCGTCAGCTGCTACCGAGTGACTCCTCGGGCGCCGCATTCGATTCCACATCCGCTGCATTTCCGATAACGGGTGAGTCAGCGACGGTGTCGGGTGCGCGCCGCGAATCGCTACCGTTTGCTGACTTGGACACATTGAGCGGGTCATTCATAGGTGCCGTCAGCAGATTGGCGAAGCGGATGTTAGGTGTGATCGCGACTGCGGCCGTCAGTCGCAGTTTCATCGCGAGCGCGGAAGGTCGCGTCGTGTCCATCAGCTAGCTAGTCACCCGAGACCGGCGTGATCCTCTATAAACAACGCTATCGGGAATTTGTACACAATTACTGTGTGATAAAAACGAAAACATTACCCGGAAGCGGTGCGGTAGCTGTCACCAAACTCATTATCGGATCAATATTTGCTGTGATTAACTGAATATTTGTTATGATCTACGTTTCGTAAAGTTTTCCGTGATAAGGGGTTGTGTTATTTGGTCTGGTTAAACCACCTGTTGATTAATCGTGTATATGTGAAGCATTATCGGGGTTATCGTCAGTTGCGCTACTTCGATTAGTGGATAACAGTTGGACGTGGGTGTCGTCGAGTGGTAGGCGGCTGGAAGATGCCGGTGCTCGGTTACGAGATGGCGTCACAGGAGTTGTGTCCGATGTACAGCGCGGTGGATTACATGATGGGTGCGCAGCCGCAGTGGGAGAAGCACGCCAACGCGTCGTACTACGGGCCCGTAGTGCGCAGTCCCCCGCAGGAGGCGCGGCCGGTCATGACATACAACGAAGGTTTGTTGACTCCACACTCTACTGATCACGTTTTTATAAACAATTTCATATTGATGCGTCGACCATTTGCATACAATTAGATACTTACCTACCTAAAGAAATTTTGCAATTTATCAGTGTATAAAAATACTGATGATTGAATTTATTACGATGATTTTTACCTTATCATCATTTTTTTCAGCTGCTTATTATAATCTATGTTGATAACTATAAACCTTATAGAGAATGATGTATTATTTATGTATTAGTAATTACAGTTTTATGTGTTATCATATATAAGTAGTGGAGTGATGTAATCACAACAATAGAATTCAATTTTTTTTAATAGAACACTGCGTAATTAATTATTCACTTTCTTTACAATAGTCGACAATAGAATGACGTTAAGCGTTTATAATACCTAATGTATTTGGAAAACAACTTAATCCAATTTTACACGTTTTGAATCAAATTCGGGAATTACCAACGTCATGGTTTTTTTTTTAAGTAGTTAAAATCATCCAATGACAACTCCCGTCCTTGGGCGGAGCGGGAGATAGTGTCAGACTCTTACTGACTAAAAACCTACCACGTTCCTTGGTTCCTGGTATGCATTTTCATACCTCCATGGTGCTTTGTTCCACTTTTTTTATTTGGGGTGGGATATCGTCAAATATTTCTTCCCCCTCTGGGCAGAGTGAAAGAGGCTTTAACTAACTAAAAGCCACCTATGTTCCTTCGGTTACCCTTTTTACGTCCAAGGTGACTCTCGAACAATTCTGCAGAATTGGCAGGACCTTTCTTCTACCTATTGCTGAATGTAGACCTCTTCCTTTCAACCCCCCATGCTTTTCAAACAATATCAAAACCATATTAAACACGCATCGCAGTTTCTATTAGTTATTGTACGCGGCTATAAGTTGAACTAAAATGGCGATCGACCTTCTATGCGCAGTAACAGAGTTTCAGGTCTCAATCGAAATGCGGCACAGTGGGGTCTGCGGGTAACCATAGCAACGACGGTCGTTTTAGTTCAACTTATTTGCCGCGTACAATACTGTAGTTTGTTGTTATCTGTAATCTTAACCACGCGACCGTCCATCCCTTTTACACGATTGCAACCAACTCCAAGAACTATACTCGTACAATACAAACTATAGATTTGTTGGTAAATCTGAAATATATACTGATGTCGAATTCTGATTGGCCAACTCCGTGTTATCAGTTGGGGTTAAAGAAAGATAAACCTCTTACAAACATTTGAAATAGGTACCTTTATCAATCGTTCTAGGTCACTATCTTTATACCTAGCAACGTATCCGTAATCATTGGGAGTGAAATAATGAATCAGTTTTGAAAATTTATCAATTTATATTTAGTTATCTGTTTCGATTGATAATATAAAATTAATCCTTATAGAAAGATAACAGCAATTATCACATTTTCAGACATGAATACAAAATCGTCAACACTTCTCATCGAAATGTTTTTTTCTGAGAAAACGCCCTGTATAACAAAAAAAAAAATACATTCTTTACAAGTCAACATAAATTAGTCAATAATCAGTTATTATGTCATATTATATTATTATCATATATTGCCTGCACTGTCCCACTGCTGGACAAACACCTCCCTCCATTCCTTTCATTGTGCCCCGCTACTGAAAACTTCTTTACAATTCATAAGGAAAACATCAAATAAACAAACAAGTATTCAATGAAAATATTTTTTTCATAGCAAGCTTATAAAGTGTGGTATATACTTAAATAATTAATACTCATCAAGACCACTTAAAACACGATGTGTTTATCTTATTGCGCTTATTACCGAGTTTCTATGGCCATCTTCTAGTTCCATCATCAGACCCTGGTTACCATCTATAAATACTCGTCAATACAAATCAAACGAACCCAAACTCGAAGGGGTTGTGTCGTTTACGACCGAGTTCCTATGGCCACCTTCTAATCGGCTCTATATCATCATAATATTGTATTGTCACGCGATTTACATATGCATACAAAATTTAAGCTCAATCGGTAACCGGGAAGTGCATTAAATTTAATTTGCAAGATTTGATCACAGACAAACATCGGTCAGGTGAAACTAAGTAAAAGCTTGTAAAATACATAAATTTTTCATTAAAAGACCTTTCATCATTATCATTTTAGCCGAAAGACGTCCACTGTTGAACATAGGGCTCCCCCAAGTGTCGCCACAATGAATGGTCCTGTGCGTCTCGCATCCATTGGATTCACACTTACCATCACCAGGTCATCGGTCCATCTTGTAGGAGGCCTTCGGTCACCACTCTAGAACCTTTCGGCCCCAACGGCCATCTGTTCTGAGAGCAATGTGCCCTGCACATTGCCACTTTAGTTGGCGATTCTTCGTGCTTTGTCGGTAACTTTGGTTCTCCTGCGGATATCCTCATTCCCGATTCGATCACGCAAAGAACTCGAACTTCGAGCATAGCCCTTTCTATTGCCCTTTGGGTGACTTAAGCCTTCTGATGAGGCCCATTGTGAGCGACCACGTTTCGAACCAAATGTCATCACTGGCAACACGCACTCGTCATAGACTTTTTCTTGAGACACTGTGGTTTATTAGATGAGAAGGTACCGTGCAACTTCCCGAACACTGCCCAGCCGAGTCGGATTCGACGCTGATGTTTGATCTCTTGCTCGAAATTAGATCTATCCAACTGGACTATCTGTCCGAGGTAAAAATAATCGTCCACAACTTCGAGTGTAGTCTCTGATCTTGATAAGAGTAAGTAAAGGACAAGAACCTTTACTAAAGTCTTTCTACAGCTATCTCAAAGTTGCTTCAAAAGTGAAACTTGTTCATATATTTTTTTACCTAGTGAACGATTGTCTACAAAAAACAAAACTCTGCATGTATAAAAAGTCAAGTAAAAGCATTTATTTCAAATAAACCATTTGCAGGCACTTTTGTTTTGTCAAGAAGTCAGTCAGTCAGAAAAATGATGCTAATTGCACACTCAAAAGCGTAGATTTCTATGGAGAGAAATATGCAAGACACTCCATGGACATCTTTTCAATAACTTTAAATATTATTATCTATCTGTACTATTATCTGCTTAACCGTACCACTGAACCGATATTGATGAAATTTGGTATGAAATAAGCTTAAACCTCAAGGAAGGACATAGGCTACTTTTTATCTGCGGCTTCGGTTGCGTGTCCGCAATAACCAAAAATCACGCGAGTAAAGTCGTGGGTTAAAGCTAGTAATACAGACTAAGTAAATATAATAATAATCAATTAAGTGTAAATAGTAACAGTCAGCTTTTTTTTAATTCCTTACGGCAACGATGCTGTCGTTGCGTTTTTTGCTACAAATGGTATTACTATAAACACGAGACTCAGACATTGACACCTACCCATGTTTTTTTTAAAATTGGGGTACCAACGGTTGTTTTGAGTATCTTCTCTCTCTCTCTCTCTCTCTCTCTCTCTCTCTCTGGGTGGAGCAAGAGGGTGTGTTAGACTTTGACTGACTAAAACCCAACCGCGTTCTTCCAGGTGCCTTTTGCGTTCCATGAGAGCCGCAGTTTTTCAAATAATCTCGAACTTACCTACCTTAGCTTGGATTTCGTTAACAAACAACATGGGCTTGTATTTCTGCGCGGGTGTGTCTGTGTACCTATGTTTGTTTGGTAGAAATATAATTAGATTTATGTTGGAGCGAGAATCGAACCCGCGAGCCTTGCGTCTCAACCGGCCGGCGCTCTAAACCATTGCGCTAAACGGGTCGTCGGGTAATGTAATAGTAATGAAAAAACGCCCATCTCTAAAAGGCTATTACTGATATGTTTCTTGGAAATGTCTATTCGTATTCTCAGGGGTGCTCGGCACCCATCGTTTATTTCTCATGGTGTTCGAGTCCCTGAGCACCCACGGAGTCGGCGTCCCTGGCTGTGAGTATGTTCCTTTAGGAAAACTTCCTACTTTCACATTGGTAAACCGCTGGCAGCAGTTTTTCTGAAATCTAAAATAAAACTTTATCGAACCTACTAGGTAAATAGACAATACTAGACAAGCTTAGTTACTGCATAATGTATTGTACCGACAGTGGCGGAGCTAGTCCCACAGGGGCCACGAAAAAAAAAAATTGCTTTTTACAAATGCTTGGTTTACCCTACGAGACGTTTGTGGTTTACATGCTGCGAATTTTTGCCCACGTGGGGGCCCCGTATAATTGATACGGCAGATACGGCGGTAGCTACGCCCCTGTGTACCCTGTATGTATTCTATAACTATTAGGTATTAAATTCACGATATAATTTCATTGTTTGCTTCAATAACTTAGGTACACACGTACATCTGAATAATGTAGTTATGAATGACGTGCAGCCACATCGTCTGACGTCTTTTTCCTCGCCGTGATGTGGCCATTTCTAGTCATACCTTGGTATTTTGGTTTTTACATTTTGTTAATATTTTATTTAAGACATAATGACTTAAAAATATCGATGAGTCCTATGGTAATGTTAAGTCAATTTTATAAGACCATACAACCAAGGGTAAATATTCTAAGTAAACACTGTCAAGTAAATTAAGTTGTACTTACATCAACATTTTAGAGATTAATCTAAGATATAAAAATTACCATGGTTATAAGATTATAAGGAAGGTGCACCCAATTTCACGTTTACAGACATTATAAAGTGTTTATAAGTAAAAAAATGTGGTCATAAGATACTCATAAGACTAAATTATCAGATATCTTCTTCCGCTCTGGGTGGAGCGAGAGGTAGTGTTAGGCTTTTACTGACTTAAACCTACTTATGTTCCTTCAGTTGCCCTTTGCGTTCCAGCGCTACAGTAACTCGTTAAGAACAATCCTATATCTCTTAAACCTGCTTGTCAAAGCATTTATGGGTCATTATTATTGATAGGCTCGAGTTTGACCTCTATCTCATCTGATGGTAAGCGATGATGAGGCCGACGATGGAGCACACTTGCCTAGAACTAACCTATAAAAACCCCCTAGGTTGTAACTATCAGGAAACACACACTCCGGCAGGAAATTCCACTCCTTAACTGTATGCATAAAGAATGTGTTCCCAAACGCTTTGTACGTATGGGTGGGATGTCCACCATGTACCGATGGCGCAATGCCGCTACTTTCACTGCTTGACTTTACTTTAGTCAAAATTGTCAACAGTACCGAAATATTCCACTCAATACTAAAGGCTATATTACTATCCTTGTTCCAGACAGCGACATGCAGCTGGAGACGAGTAGCAGCGAGGCGAGCGCGGCGTCGTCGGCGGCGCTTGCGCAGCACTGCGCCATCTGCGGCGACCGCGCCACCGGGAAACACTACGGCGCCTCCTCCTGCGACGGCTGCAAGGGTTTCTTTAGAAGAAGCGTCAGGAAAAATCATTTATATACGTGCAGGTGAATATCTCCTTACCTAACATGATTGTCTCAACTAGTGAAGACCGCGGGATTCTGTCGGATGCGAGATGCAAGGGGCTCGTCGGTGTGGCGACGCGTGGGAAAAGCATATGTCACGTCTTTCGTTTGACTGAACTCGACACAGACGGTAACCTTAAGACGTAGGCCTCATAATTTATCCTAACTAAACTAGTTTTATATAGGGTGTCTGGTAATTAGTGAACGATACTTAAACACGTGATTGTAGTCATGATAACAAACAACTTTTACTATGAGACCAAATCTGAAATAGCGTAAAAAATCAGTCAAGTTCAGTACATTTTGACCAGTTAGGCGAACATAAATGTACTGACCAGCAGAGTATTTTTTCGCGGTTTCAGGTTTGGTGCTAAGTAAAAGTTGTTTATTATCATGACTACAATCACGTGTATAAGTATCGTTCACTAATTACCAGTCACCCTCTATAATGGTTATTTGGTTTTTATAAGGCATGAACTACTCAACCGCATTACGAATTTCGCATAGACGGGGTAAAAGCTTATTAATATTGTAAACTACCTTCTAACAGCGGTTTCACCCGCGTGATAGTAGAAAATGGTCCCAAGAGAACATACTCCCGGGATGAAAAGTATCTTATGTGCCAAGTGTCATTAAAATCTGTTCAGCCACACTTCCAAACTTTCGCCGTTATAATATTTTTTAGTGTGAAATGTGAATGCTGTGCAATGAGTGCGAGTTGTTTTAACGCGATTGAAGCGTCAAGCGTTTACCGCGTTTGACTCTGATTGGTTAAGAGCTTGGAGCTGGCCAATCGGAGCGCCGAATCTCATAAATGTGTCGATTGCGTTAACGTAAAACTAAGGGCTGATTTCATCATTCAATTTAAACGCTTAGTTCAACTAAACTGAGCTCAGCGTAATCTAGTTTAAAGACCTGTCTCGTAAACATGGACGACAACAAAAGAACTGAAACTGAGTTTAGCGTAAACTAGGTTCAATTCATCGTGGTGAAACGCAAAATGAAGCTATAATCTCGATTAGTCGCTCAAACTGCGTTTTGTTTGAACGAATCGCGATTAGTTTATTGGTGAATTTGGCTCTTACTTGTACTAGGCACTGTGATTTGTTTATTTGTTTCGCTTTCACGTTAGGAGCATAAAAAAGACACGGATCTCTTTACTCAGTAAAAAATATACTATTTGTAAAATCTACATTAACGCGACAGAAGCCGCGAACAAAAACTAGTATTTAATTTAATAAAACGGAAAAAAAGAACTACGCGGCTTATGGACGACACGTGTATCTCGCATGTGATTGCCATACACTTGTTATGTTTAGTTTCACACTTGTTTTGATGGTTTCAATATAAAATGAACTCGGTACTTATACAATCTTGCTTGATCCTTGATCTATGTTGACAATAGTGACAGACAAGAAATAATGTATGTACCTATCCAAGAATTTTGTAGCTAATAACGTGATTTAAAAGAGTCCCCATGGAGTGTCTTGCTCGTTCTTCTCCATAGAGATCTACGCTTTCGAACGTGTATCAATAGCTTCAATTTTTTGACTAACCGAAATTTTGACAAATAGAGTAATTTTACATGTGAATATTTTTATGAAGAAGTCCACACAACCGTGTATGATCATTTGCTGTAGTAGTGCGTACTACACTAATACAATAAAATTTACGAATACTAGCCGTTTTCCACGACTACCTCCGGCCGCGCCAAACACGTAAAACAGCACAATGCCATATGGTCACAATTTCATAAAGATTTTTTTTTGCGCGAAGCCCTATTTTTTTAAATAAATGTTGCCTAAGTTACTCCTTATAACAGCTCGTAACAGCAGTAGCTTCAAAATCGTTCCAGCCGTTTTGTAGATAAACCGGAACAAACAGACAGACAAACATCTTTAAAATTGCATTTTTATTTTATGTATCGCACATGCATTTAAATCAATATATTTTTTTAATATTATTGATACTGATAGACCCTCGTTTGACCAATATCTAAAACGGTGGTAAGCGATGATGTGGCCGACGATAGAGCACGCTTGCCACACACTAACAGAACAAACAGACACTACAATTTTTATTTACATGTGTGTATAGACTATAGCGGAGACGGAAATGCGTAACAATTTTATGTCAAGGATCATAATCAACTCAAACCGTATGTTTTGATAAGTACTATTGGGCAAGGTCATGGTTTCATTACCACGGATTCAGTCACAAATAGTTTGGTTAATAGACGCGTAGGAAAAATTTGAAAATAATGTAGTTTACGATGGTCAATTGGTTAAGTCGGCGCAGGCGCTTGTTGAAACTGTAATCCATCTTGATTTGTCACAGCCCATTAGAACAAGAGTCATTTGTCTTTGTCTACTGTTTCACACTCTGATAATAGAGTACCTACAGTTAACAGTACCTACCTACTTTAGTCCAGTGTCTTATTGCTTGTTGTAAACATGCTTAAAAATGTTGCTAACAGACAGTCAACATACTTTTTTTAGTTAGTTTCTTTTTTTAATTGCATTTTGTTTAAACTAAATTAATAATGAAAAAAGTAACACTTAAAAAAGCACCCTATACACAAATATAAGGTTTTCTTTTTATTTAATTTCGATTAAAATTGGAAAAATGGTAAGAAGAATTTGTGCGCCTCTGTACTTTGCTTTGAGATAAAGCATTAAATAAATAAGCAGTAAAGATAAAAAATAAAAAGACCTAAATAAATATTATAAAATCAAAGAACTAGAATATAGCATTGGGTCTAAGCATTTAAAGATAGTGTAAAACTCTAAAAATAAATAAACAATTACCATATTCACACACAAAAAGAAAGATTTAAACAATAAATATATAAGTTACAAATTTTTTGCCAAAATGCCAAAACTAATAGGTATGTAAAATTGACTCACACGGTATGTTAATCACTTAATACAATATTTCGTATTTTTTTTCACTATAATCATTATGAGCGCGATCATTACAAATTCTCTGAATCACGATCCAACAAAAAAAAAATACAATATTATGTCAGATCCCTGTAAGTGTTTGTGTTGTCACTTGTAGATTCACGAGCGCACTTGTGAAACTGGTGAATGATAGGAGTTGGCAAGCCTGTGGTATTCGCTCCATCTGTGCGGTGGGAACTTCACAACCTTAGCCGTATCTGGGAGCACGCCAAATAGGGATTACACACACTTATCTTATCAGGTATAATTCGTACGTTATCGTAGACAGCTCGGGAGTATGAAATCTTTATTATTATTTTTTGTGTCCTGCTGCTGGGCCTTCTTGCGTGCTTCTCCTTCCAACCTCTCTGCCAGTTGTCTAATTTGATCTCTGGCCAAGTTTACCCGCGAACATGATTAGATCGTCACACCTTTGCTGCGGTCGACCTACCTCAGGCCTCCAGTGAGTGACACATCCTCGCTCATCTGTCCGGGTGCATTCGTCCGACGTGGCCAGCCCAGGCCCATTTCCGCCTGGTTGTTTCTTCCCCAACATCTGCTATTTGGGTTATGGAACGCAGCATGGTATTTCTAACGCGGCTCATTCGCTTAACAGCAAATCAAATCAAAATACGAGTATTTTTATTTCACAAAGGCCTGAACACTTATGAAACACGGAAAAGCGATATCTTTACATCGTTAAAAACCAAGTCCCTTTCCGCTTCTGTCTGTTTATTCGCTAACTCCTTCTAAACCACGCTACGGATTTTGATGGGATTTTCACTAATCGAAAGAACATCAAATTACAATTATTATTTTGAACCAACCATTAATTTTGAATGATGGAATTCATGGCAAGATTCTCCTTAATAACAAAATATTTTATAACTTAAAAACTAGTCAGGAAAAACATCATGTTTTGAAATTTTGAAAATCTAAAGTAATCGCAACCGAATTAGAAACTCCTCCTTTATTTGAAGTTGATTAAATATTATGTATGATTCAAAATTCTATGTTAATTAATGTAAGTGGGCATGTAACGCTTTAATTAACTATTATTGAAAAAAAAAAAACTATTTAAATTAACTAACTTTTGTTACCAACCAAGATTTACATTTGGCACCATTCCGTTTAATATTTAAATGAAGTGTGAATAGTCCTTCAGACGTCGATACTTTATGATGTTTTTCATCACACCAATATGTAGGTAATTACGTCACTGAAATTGTTTGTCGGTAGGTAGAATGCGGTCCACCATGACTGAGAAACTGGTTTCCTCTTAAATAAGCCCCGTGTTTTTGTGTAAGTTTCATTACGTCATTAATTATATCTATATGGTGGATGTTTATTACCTGTTCGACAGTTTCAAGAATTTAATTCAATCGTTGATGAACTGAATATGTCAATTATAATAATAATTGCGCTGGAATTATAAATATTACAAGGAAATTGAATTTATTTATGAAAAGTAAATAACAACATATGGTTGGCTCGTTTCTTAGTCAAAGAATTGCCAGTCCAAGTGGAAATACCAGTCGAGGTGGCAATGCCACCAGTCTTCTGGGCACGTTTCCGCCGTGCCTTTATGACAGCGATGTGGAAAAGTACTTCGACGCCTAAGAGTCCTTTTTTTTCATATTTATATTCCCTTGAGAGCAGTTGTGTCCTCGACTTACGAGAAGGAACTAAGCCTTGAGTTCAAATCAAACCCAGCCAGATGCAACACTAACTTGTGTATGTAATTTATTTCATCACCACTGCTCTCAAAATGGTGAAGGAAATCATCAGCTAAGCGGCATATTCTAGAACCAAAAATTCGAAGGCATGTGACATCCACGAACGCGCATTGGGTCCGCGTGTGAATTACGCCCATTTCCTCTCCTAGAGAGGAGGCCTGAGTCCCAGCTGTGGGAACAATTAAGGCTGATTATTAAGCTATTACAACCGTGTCTCAGATAGCGAAGCACAATCGTGTACTATGGTTGCAGTGCATCATTCGTTAGTTAACATGTCAATCATTTTGTACAAGTTTTTGTTATTTCTAAAAATACACGAAAACAACATCCTCAATATTAATTGGCATCACAAAAAAATAAACAAACACATAAAATGTAGGTATATCTAACCTTGAGGGATTTTATTTAGATATGCCTTTCTGGTATTAGTCAAGTAGCTGAAGCCCGAAGCTTCTCTCGCGCCCGGACAAATTATGTTTGTGTGATGAACGCAATCATTTGTTCTGTGCCTGGGGTACTATTTCTTATTCTGGGTGTAATTTTTCTATAATATGTATGAATTTATAAATATATAAGTATGTTTCATCAGTTGTCTGGTACTCATATCACATACTCGCTTAGTTTGAGACTAGATGGCGTTATGTGACACTTGTGGAATATTATTATTATGATAATTAGTGACCGATACTTAAACACGTGACTGCAGTCATGATAACAAACAACTTTTACTATGGGACCGAACCTGAAATCACGAAAAAAATCTGCTGGTCAGTACATTTATATTCGCCTAACTGTGGTGCTATTCTCTAAGAAAACGCAGCGCTGCCTCTGTCAAAATGTACTGAACTTGCTGATATTTTTCGCGATTTCAGATTTGGTCCCATAATAAAAGTTGTTATCCTGACTACAACCACGTGTTTAAGTATCGGTCACTAATTACCAGTCAACCTATATAAATTATGTTCGTCCAGGATCAAGGGCGTCGCCAAGGGGGGCAGGGGGGGCTACCCCCCCCCCCCCTAGAGGCTTGCTTTGCAGTTTCAGAGCCTAGTTTAGGCACCAATCTTCTACAATATAATGCCCATCCTATATGTTACCGTAGATATAAGCTGGCTAGCAATTAGGAGTTATATTGTGGAGAAAATAAACTTTTATTATTATTATTATTTTAAAAAAACTTCTTTATTCTCTATACTTCCAATCCACTTGATCATCGGCTGGCGACGCCCTTGTCCAAAATATAGGTAACCTATTCTTAATTCTTTATTGTACACTAAAAATATAACATATCATATAGGAATACAAACAGTTCATGTACAAAGGCGAGCTTAACTCAGCAATGAGTTTTCTCCCAGCAAACCTTTGAGTTATAGAGAGAAAACATATTGGAGGGTAGGATCCAGTGCAAAATATCATTCTAAATAACTAAGTCCTAACTAAGGCCTATCGTGAGGCCATACTACGAGCTCTTAACGCAATCCATTTCACGACCTAAACTAAACTGGACTGTTAATATGATTTAAAAGAGTGTCTATGAAGTTTATTGCACGTTCTTCTCCATAGAGATATACGCTTTGGAACGTGCAATTTAGCTTCACTTTTTTTGACTGACCGACATTTTGACTATTCAAAAGTGCCTGTAAATGGTCTATTTGAAATAAATGCTTTTGAGTTTGAGGCTATACATATGGGATGTATAGCTTTATCCCTCTTTCTCGAACAAAAGCCTGACATTTTAAGACGTCATGGTAAGTTGTGTGGTGTGGTGGATCCCGATTTCCGGCCACCGCAGGCGCGGGCTCGCGGACGGCGGGCAATTGGTAGCTCGCTGTCCGTCCGTCCAGTAACAGACCGGTCCGAGCCCAAGTCGTTTACGGCGCGCACTGTCCCCGCGCGCCTCAAGGAGTTGTCAGCAAACTGTAGGGGCCCAGCAGGCCCGAAGCCTACTGGGGCCAAGGGTTATGTGAAAATGAACCCCGGGGCCCTCGGCGTCGCCCTCGTGAAAATAGAAAATTTAGGCCTGTTACTCAGTGATAAAGTACTCGTAGCTTTATACTAGTGAAAGAATTTTGAAAATTGGTCCAGTACTTTTCAGTTAAATCGTAACATACAAACAAACAAACAAAAATCAAATCTTTCCTCTTTATAATATTAGTTTAGAGTTTAAATTACATACAAACTGTTTTTTTTTTTTTTAATATATGTGTGATTATGTATTTATGTATAATTACGTATACCAGTTCAAGGTAACTTCATATATTCATGAAACATTCTCTTTGATTTAGAATAATTCTGAGTCCTAGGCTAGAGTTGTGAGCGACATCAGCTGTCAGCACCAAATCATATTTTCCTATGCTTCTATCCTTTTCTGTCACTTAGAACCGTCATTAACTAGAGCGAGAAAGAGAGCGTGTTGCCGACTGCCTCGTCGATTCCACTGCATGCGATCGCATTCCTACTTTATTAACCTTTCTGTGTTAATTGGTTGCAGGTTCAGCAGAAATTGCGTGGTGGACAAAGACAAAAGAAACCAGTGCCGATACTGCCGGCTAAGGAAATGCTTCAAAGCGGGGATGAAGAAAGAAGGTGAGAAATACAACATTAAGCCGATAGGTACCTACCGATGTTACCAACATGCATGTTTTCCTGTGTCATACTTACCTATCTTTATTTAAAAAAGAAAAAAACCTATATTTATTTATCAAAACTTGGTTTGTTTAGTATACAATGGGATTGACATATAAACCTATAATCATATGAGGAGAAAAAAAACTTTATGTACAAAAGAGGACTTAATGCCTTAAGTATTGTCCATGAGGTTCAAGAAGACAGAACATGAAAAAAAAACTATTTTTATTTATTAAAACTTGGTTTATTTAGTATACAATGGGATTGACAATATGTGCTATTCGTAAAAGCTCCTATAAACACATAAGGAGAAAAAAAACTTTATGCACAAAAGAGGACTTAATGCCTTAAGTATTATCTATGGTGGTAATTTAAGTAAAAGACAGAGAACTAGTATAGCACTATTTTGTAATTTCGCCCGTAATAAGGTGTTTTAATTTAAATAGCGTATGGGATATTTGGAATTATTGTTAATTTAGTATGAAATATCAGGAGAAATAATTATATCAATTTAAAAAAAAAAATCTAATCCACCCGCTGTGGCTTGAAACAAAATCAGTTAAAAATCAGCTTTGTACATAAAAATTGCAAAACCTGGTAAATGAATTGCTTCATTTGTTATTTCTAGAATAATATAAATGCTTGAAAAAATTAAAATGAAATTTCAAAATATTTACAAATTCAAAAAAGGCCTTTTATTTAGTATTAACTAATACGATTTATTTGTTTGTCCTTATTGCTTCTTGGAACCGGTGGGTAGGTCGCCAACCTATATTATCTTCAGCGGACGATAATACTTCAATTGCCTCATTTATCCAACAATGTACTAGGTAGAAGTATACATAACAGATTATATAGAAACTACATATATATGTCTCTACTCTCTAAGCACCCTTTCTTAGACATAGTCAACATCTCTTTAAACATATTATAAAATAAACTCGCCGATCGCGTCTGTCTGTCTATCACTATTCGCGCATGCAGTTTTCTCCAATAGACAAAGTGATTCATGAGGAAGCACCCAGCCCCACCCCTTCTGCAAAACTTGGGGGGGGTGGGTTACTGAAATAGTAACCCACCCACCCAATTTTATAAAATATGTAGTTGAAAGTTCACCGATATTCTTACAAAAATACCTATTCTCCATCAAAAACTTTTTTCCACTTCTGTACAAAGGCCTCATGCTGAAGTCCGTTCAAGCAATTCCTAAAAAAACAACGCTCACAGTACTTGGCCAGGTCGTCTAGCCACCTCATTCTGGACCGGCCGAGATCATAGTTATAATCTTAAAATATTCACGTATTTAAATCAATAATAGTAGTGTATTTTTAATTCAAAAGTTGGCTGATCTTGATGCGTTAAGTTTGGCCAGTAAAAATTAGTATAAACACCTGTCGAAAGTCTACTAGAAGAAATTTCATAGCAGTTAAATAAATAAACTTACACTAAACCAAATCTTACACTCATCCGTGCGCGCAATAATGCTTACAATTTTTCTGTTCACGTATTAAAACTTACAATTAAAATTTTGAGTGGTTATTTAAAACATAAACAGAATAATAAATGCATAAAATCGTCAGTCTCAACATAACATAATAAATTTATTATTCACCGTACTATCGCTAATACGTAAACAGATTCATTGGAAGCTATTCTAATGGATATTTATACATTAATTTTATTCAATTCATTCGAATTATTCATTTCTCGTCATAATGTAACCGCATATTTCAGACTTAATGCCGATACCGAACTATTCAGGAATAATTAATGACGTTCAGGAAGATTTAATTTTATTATTTTTCCTGTCCTGCATGAATGTGTTTCAAATAAGGAAATTGATGTAATTGTTTTTGCTTATAAATTAATTAGCGTTCTTTTTTTGTTTTTAATACAGTGGACCCCCGGTAATCCGGCAAACATTATGCAGGGCAGTGTCGGACTATCGAATTTGTCGGATTATAGAGCACTGCCTAAGACCCCTATAGTCCGGATTTTTTTACGAAAGAGTACCTTGTAATCCGACAAATTACGAGTTGTGACCTGTTCAAACCTGCGTGATCTATATGTATTAGCAAAGATTGTCAAACATACATGTAATTCTAAGTCATGTCGGATTACAGGGGGCGCCGGATTAGACAGGGGCCGGATTATCGGGGGTCCACTGTATTAGAATGTGGATGGGTAAAAGTAATCAAGCATAAAAACATTTTAAGCATAATCCCCTTATGCATAATATAAAAATAAAACAATAATGAAATTAAAATACAATTTGAATAAAATAATTTATAGGATGTCTGACAATAAATTCAAAAGTATTCGTTTTTAAATATAATATTACAAAGCAAGCAAGATTGTGGGATTATTCGAAAGAGTTGCCGTGATCCTGGATAGCAAAAGGCAACTGAAGGTACACGGGTGGGTTTTAGTCAGTAAAAGTCTGACACTCCCTCTTGCTTCCCCTAGTGTGAGAGGAATTGTATGATGATTTCCCACCGAAATACATAAATAGGTGCTGTAATGGGTCAATAGATCGCCTGCCCCCCCTAGCCAAGTTACAATCGTTTCGTTTAACGTGAACGCTTGGAGTTTGCCACGCCCCCAATTTCTTTGTTCCAACGTCATCTCAACGATCAGTTACGTGGTCAGAACTGGGGTATTGGGGGCGTGGCCAACTCCAAGCGTTCACGCTAAACGAAACTATTTTGACTTGGCTAGGGGGGCAGATCTCCCAGGATCCAAGTCTAGTATAGTACCAACGCTAGTTTTCCTTTCTCCGTTGATAAATACCTCTGTTTCATTTAACTTTACCTTTTTCCAGTGTTATAAGTAGTGGTGTATTTTTTCAGCGGTACAGAACGAGAGAGACCGCATCAACTGCAGACGGCCGTCTTATGAAGAGCCCACGCAGGCAAACGGGCTGTCTGTCGTGTCGCTACTCAACGCAGAGCTGCTTAGTAGAAAGGTTATCGATGAGGTTAGTATTTTTTAATGTTAATATGGTAGCTTATTTTATTAAGCTAAAAATATGGATATAATTTAGCTTTGTGGGGTAGCTCACTGTCCGGTTAACGTCCGGACCGGGCCCAAGTCGTCGACGGCGTATTGTTCCACGCGCGCTTCAAGGAGATGTCAGCAATCCGTAGGAGCCCAGCATATTCGCAGCCTACTGGGGCCAAGGGTCTGCTTCTGTAAGGAAGATTCGGTCATGGTATGAAAGGCAACGAAGGAACAGGAGTGGGTTTTTAGTCAGTAAAAGTCTGACACTATCCCTTGCTCCACCCAAGGGCGGGAAATGTCATTGAATGATTTTCCCACCTAAAAAAAAGTAAGGCGCACAAAGGCGGACTTAATGCCTTAAGCATTTTCTAGCACCTAGACCTTAGGGTGGTGCAGAAACAAAAAAAAATAGTAAAGAAATACAATAATAGTCTAGGTTACTGCTCAGTTCCTATTAACGCAGTGTAAAGTTATAGCCTATAGTCTTCTTTGATAAATCCAACATTAAAATATTTTTCCAATTATTTGACGCCACGATTGACGCAGTGGTTGAGCGATTTGCAGCTGCGCTGCGGATCGTGGCTTCGATTCCCGCACGGAACAACAATTTACAAGGTGGTGTTCAGGTTCTGGGTGTCTTGTATATGTTAGTTTACATGTTTGTGAAAGCAGCCACGATATAGGAGTTATTCCTAGAGCATTGTTTTATTGAAAAAAAAAAATTGAACCACTAAGTTCATAAGATTAGCGCGGTCAAACAAACTAACTTTCTGTTTTAGTATATATTTTTTTTTCTTTATTTATAGTGCTTTTGCGCTAGTGCGGAAATGATATAGATCTAATAACGAACCTTTCTGCATACTAAAATTAATTTAAAACTAGTTTAAATTTTTGAAGTTTTTTTAAATACGCCCTGACGATGAGTAACAAGACACGTAATACTTAAGGAGTACACATTCGTGGTTACGAAAACCCGACCATTTATATGGAACGTCACTAAACAAAGCTAATGTCTACTACCTACTTACTTTATGTGTTTTCATTCTTTGCCAAATAAATGACTCATCATAAAAGTTTAATTATAAATAATCAAAAAATTCAAGAGATACTTGATGTTTTGATTTTTTATCATTTGTTTTTATTTTATTTTTTATATTCAAAATTAAGTACGTTGGAAGAAAGGGGAAACTGTCAAATAACAGAATAAGGATACACATCGACGTCCCCGGGCAATAAATCGGTAATCGCAAACATTTGTTTTTCGATTATCAACTTTATTACCGGACAATAAGTCGGTAAATTAAAAAACAAATTTTTCGATTACCGACTAATTACCCGAGGACGTCGACATACTGAAATGTTACGTCACGGCCATTAGGTTACGTGCGTAGAAAAGAGGCGGTGAGATGTTTCTAATACGCTCCCACTCTTCTTTATTTCAATATTCGAAATGCTAATTACTGCTTCATTTTACAATCAATTCTGATATTTTCAGAAACGTTTATTTTTTGTTTTAATTGTTGTTCAGTACAAAGTATTGTACAAAAATAAACACAATAAGCTTTTATTTCTTTATTTAGGAACGCCAACAACATATTTACAAGATATTTGATATTTGATTTTTTGTTTTTTTTTTTATTTTTTTTTTTTTTATTTTTTTTGAGTGGCCTGTTGGTCTAGTGGTTAGTGGCCCTGACTGCTATGCCGGAGGTCGTGGGTTCGATTCCCACCCAGGACAAATATTTGTGTGATGAACACGATTATTTGTTCCGTATCTGGGTGTTATTTATCTATAATATGTATGTATTTAGAAATATATAAGTATGTTTATCAGCTGTCTGGTACCCATAACACTAGCTCTGCTTAGCTTGGGGCTAGACGGTGTTGTGTGATAGTTGTGGAATATATTATATTATATTATTATATTATTATTACAAGATATTTTTGACTGGCCTGTTGGTCTAGTAGTTAGTGGTCCTGACTGCTATGCCGGAGGTCGTGGGTTCGATTCCCGCCCAGGACAAATGTTTGTGTGATGAGCGCGATCAGTTGTTCTGTGTCTGGGTGTTATTTATCTATAATATGTATGTATTTAGGAATATATAAGCATGTTTATCAGCTGTCTGGTACCCATAACACAAGCTCTGCTTAGCTTGGGGCTAGACGGCGTTGTGTGATAGTTGAGGAATATTATATATATTATATTATTATATTATATTTTACATTTAGGCAATTGTATAGAAGTTTTTTTCATGCAAATATGCTAATTACATATAAATAAATATTTGATATGAATTAAGTAAAATATATAGTATTATAGTGTACGAGGCTAATAAGCTGAACCATTTGCTATGCCCCCCACTTCGATTGAGACCCGAAAATCGGTTATAATTCTCGTCACACAAGTTGAACCATCATGGCGGGTCGACCTTGAATGCGCAGTAACCGATTAAGTCAATAAGCCGTCGTTGTTGTGGTTACGATTGAGACCTTAAAATCTGTTACAGCGCATTGAAGGTCCATCATCATATTGGTTCAACTTTTATGCCGCGTATTGTACCTAATTCAATGATGTTTCTATCCGCAGACGAACAACGTAACAGACGCGGAGATCAACAACCGTAAGCTAGCAAAGATCAACGACGTGTGCGACTCCATCAAACAACAGCTGCTCATACTGGTCGAGTGGGCCAAGTACATCCCCGCCTTCACTGAGCTCCACCTAGACGATCAGGTAAAATACCTCGCGTGTACAATACGCGGCATATAAGTTGAACCAAAATGGCGTACGACCTTCAAGTAACCATAGCTATGACGACCATTTTGGTTCAACTTATTTGTCGCGTACTATACCCTAAATCGTCGAGTGCTGTGTTTGTTAGTCCAGTTCCATTATCATCAGTACCACGGGCTGACTGATTGCTTGAAAGAGTAAAGATAAAACCACATTAGACCGACGCACACGTGTAACACGCCTGATCTGTATGTAGAACGACGTCGCGTGGCATGGATCAAGTGTAGCTCTACAAGTCTAGTTTCCATATAAAATGTATGGAGACCGACGCCGACGGGCCCATATCGGCGTGTGTGGCACACGTGTGCGTAGTGTAGTTCTACCTTTACCGTCGCCCTCGCAAACGGCAACAGAAAGAACACTGGCTTTTAAAACAATATAAAAAAAACACATTTGACAAATTTTGTGTAACGTCCCCAGGTGGCGTTGCTGCGCGCCCACGCCGGGGAACACTTGCTGCTCGGCTGCGCGCGACGCTCGCTGCACCTCAACGACATCCTGCTGCTCGGGAACAACTGTATCATCACCAAGCACAACATAGGTAAGTACCTGCTACAACCTTAAGTATTGTGAAGCCTCAACATATTTTGAAAACTCTCGAAATCGATCTTAAATCTGTCGTTTAAGACGCGTATAAAAGTGAGCTTATTTTACCCGACTGCGCCAGAAGGAGGGATATGTTGTTTTCCCAGTGCATGCATATTTCTGACACGCCCTAGAGCCTAAATGGCTTGTTGCAGTTTAGCTTGAGAAGTGTCGTTAGATTCGTCGTAATTATAAGAGTGGACCGGACATTTGACGCTAAATATTTTTTTATTTGCATAACTATGTACGGGTACCGTATCAAAATGAAAGGCTCAGGACCCGATTTTAAAAGTATTAGAGTATTTCTCAAAATAAATGTACGTAACGAAATGGTAGTAACGAAATATTGTTACGAAATAGTCCTTAGATGTAACTAAATAGTAACCATAAGGCTGGTTACACATTGGCGAAATATTGTGAATGCTCTTCATTTATTCAATACGAAATATTTGTAAGTATGTACCCAAATACTTAAGGGGTTAGAAATAAAATAAGGGAGTAATCATTCATACTATTTTAATCAAATTATTTTTTTTTCCCAATCTTTTAAAAATGAAAACCTGACGTTATTTTAAACATAAAAAAACTTAATTAGAATCACTATCCATTAGCGCTTTATAAATTTCTTCCTTATCTTTGTAATAATTGAATTCTTTCCGAAACACATTTGGTTTGACAATCCGTTTTTTAATCTTTGGATCACATCGCTTTGGCGCGTGAAGATAATTATTAAGCGATAGAGGTTTAAGTCCTTTATAAACCACTTTCTTTTTTGTGTGTATATTTTCCAGTATTTCGTCGTTAAGAATAGTCAGTCCACATGTTTCGCCTTTGACTTTGTGAGTGCCTTCAATTGGTACATTTTCATTATTTTCATATTCAGTGTTATTTTTTGTTGCATTATTATTTTGTATTATAACATCTACATTGTCCAAATCATTGAAATTAAACTCCGGTTCATTAAATGACATTGCATCACTCATATATTTTTCATCCGTAGTTACAGCTTCGTCACTTATTAAATCCTCGAGAATTATTGGCTTTGTATTGATATCAGTTGTTGATCCTTCTTCCTCATGACTTTTTATTTCTTTACTTGGTTTGTCTGTTTCACCTTTTTGTTTTAATACATTCATTATATCAATTGGATATTTGTCTTCTTCCATATCTTTTTGTTGCTTTGCTGTTTTCTTCCCTGTTCCTTTTCCTTTATTCTTAAAGTTTTCTTTGCCTTGTTGTGTTTCGTCTGCCTTGAGGCATTTTACTTCAGTATCATAGAAAGCATGGTTTGCAGACATAAATCTTGACGAAGATAACAATGTTACTTGTTCTGGGGGTTGCCGTTTAACATTTTCCTCCTTTGATGTGTCCTGAAAATTAAAAACATGACATCAAAGTGTATTTAAAAATATTTTTTTTTTATGATTGATTTTGAAAGGTATTTATTAGTTTTTTATTTGTGTTTGACCCTAAAATACGTCAAAAATCATAAATAAATCTCTTTTATATTTGCTCTCAAATGGACATTCACCTCTAAGTCTTGATCACTCTCTCTGTCATCTATCCTGGGTAAATCATTGTCCTCACTCCAAAAATCCGCATCTATCAGATCTGAATCACTATGATAACTTATACTGACATCACTCTCCGTCGTAGTAGAACTATTTATTCTTTTGAATCTTTCGCGAATTTTCGCTGCTGGTTTTTGTTTTTTCAAGGCTTGCGGTTTGTTACTGCATGATGCTTTTGGTTCTGATAGGGTGTTGGATAGAAGTTCATGTTCTTTAGTGTAGTAGCAATCACAGCAGATGTTTTTCTGGCAATCAAAGCAGCTCAGCAATTTATATTTACTCGTAATTGTCGTGTTGCCATCCGTTACAATCTGATGCAGCTTCATTGTTCCTTTTATGGGAATAATATTTTCAGGGATATTTTTGGTCATCTTCTGAATGTCGTTTTCATTAACATAAAACATTTTTACTTTACTGTTAACCATTAAATAGTCATATGCTTCTTTTGCGTTGGTTATGTCATTGCCATGTGAAATATGATTGTCAAGTTGGCGCTTTAATGCCCCACCAACCCCGTCAGCTGGCCCTTTGCCGTGAGAGGCTTCAAAAAAATTCCAAGTTGCATATTCAAATCCGTATTCTTTTATATTATGTTGGAACAAGAAAAAATTATGTTTTTGGCGGTACTGAGTTGTAGGGCTATCAGAAAATATATGAATCTTTTTAATGGTAAAGTGTTGGCACAGTTTCATTATTGGATCCAAATGGGCCCAGATTGCTCCAGGACCATGTTCATTATTTGGGGATATGGAGCATATCGATTGGGGTTTCACATTTTTTCTGTAAAGGACGCAAGTGTGCAATGTGACTTGATTTCTAGACCCTCCGAAGTGTATCGCCTGAATTTCTTCAGACTGCTTGCACGAAAAGTTTTCTGAAAAATCGCAAATCAATGCAGCTTCGTCTTCATCAAGGTTTTCAATACACTTTTTCCACGCCAAGTACTGATGTTGAACATTGTAGTAGTGAGTTTTAAATTTTTGAACATCATTTTGAAATTCTTTTATCAATGCATTCACTGTCCCTTTCACTACCTGTTTTGAATACTTTTTCGTCTGTTTTTCTACGCATTTCTTTTTGTCAATTTTAATATAAGTGTGTGTGCCTATTTTCCATTGAAGCCACTCCACAGGGCTGTCTTCATTTATTGTCAAATCAACAGCTAGTTTCTTATTTTTGCATTCAGAACACTCAGAGTACATGCATTTAAAACATTTACTGCAAGTGACATTTTTCATAAGTTCGTCAATGTCAGATGTCTGAAGCAAACCTAGCTTCTTCAACGATATTGCCTTGAAAGATAAATTACTATGCTTTATGCAAGCACAAGTATTCCTATCTTGAAGTCTTGGTTTCACAACGGAGAACGGTCGAAAACGATAAAAAGTTTGCAAAGACGCTTTACCACCCTCTAACCTGTATTTTCTATAGAGCTTGTATATTGGTTCCATTAAATATCTCTTTTGCACTTTTTCTTTGTTTCTCGTTATGCACTCGTTTTTTCCCGCACTAGGTCTACTTACATCTTCTCTTTCAAAGAAATCTTGTATATCTTTCATGAATTTCTTTTTCATTTCGTTTATTGATTTCGTCTTTCTTATTCTTCCTTTCAGACCAAGAACATTAGAAATAGCTGTTTTTAATTTGTATTTATTTGCAATATCGTTGGTAGCAACTTTTTTTAGTACTTTCTTCTCTTTGGTATCTGCTTTATTAAACTCTGTTTTTAAAGAATCTGTAATTGTGTTAAGCAAAATTAACTTCTTTTTTACCTTTTCTTTTTCCGTCACGGACACATTTGGTAAAGTTTCTTCTAAAAAACTATTCGATTTTGTTAACGGTGTGTCATCACACTGACGAGTTTCAATGGAAATAGCATCATTATCAGGCCTAATTTGTTGGGGTAGTCGTTTTTTCAGAATTTCCACTCGCTTTTTCATCCGATTGCAGGCCTGTCTTAAATTTTTATTTCGTCGTTTTAATTGAGTATTTTCTTCAGTAAGCTTTTGTAGTCTCTCCTTTAGGATATTTGTATTATTTTTAGCATTTTTTCTTACTTCCAATGTGTTGTTTTGTTTTGTCGTAGAGTAGGCCTTTTTTTTTCTTTCAGCTCTTATAGCATTGGCTTGTCTCCACTTTGCTCGTAGCTCTTGTTTTTCTTCTTCTGTAAGAATTTCTTTTTTCTTTTTGATATTTTCTTTAACTTTTTCCAAATGTTTGACACGGATTTCCTCATATTTATTTGGTTTATCCTTTTTGAGTCGTTCTCTGTAAGCTTTTTGCCTTTCGGCATTGGTTTTTGGCGGCATTCCTTAAAAAACAAAAGAAGTAATGCAGTTGTATATAAGCAGTTGTAAGTAATAACCAATTTGATAAGTCAAACCAACAAGTATAGTGGGCATCTCTACAGAAGTGTCATTAGCAAGAGTTAAGTATTTGTAACAATCGGTATAATTCTATTCTCAAGCGAATTGAAACAAAGCCGCGAGGTTTTTTAACCGACGAAAAGGAGGAAGTTCTCAATAGAACTTCATGTAAGTAATATCAGGGGTAAAAAGTTGTTAAATCACATAAAAACGTAATTTAAATTATTTCATTATTTTTTGCTGGTGGCACTTCTATATAGCAGATAATATCCAATCCTTTAGTTATTGACGCTCTATATATTTTTTTTTCATAAATTAAGTAGTGAATATTACTATGCTTAGTCAGGTTATAACAGTATACACTCAGCTTTATGTTGTACTTTTTCGTTACGTAACGAAATTCGTAAAAAACGTTACGAAATATTAGACAAATTGAGGTCAGAAAAAATATATTTATTGATAAAAGCTGTTACAGCAAATATAAAAGCTTATTAAATATTCGTACAACACGTATTACAAAAAATGGGTAAATGAAGACTTACCGTTCTATGAAAAATCGCTGATTTTACTTCCTGTCTCGAAAAAGTAACCCCACAAAACACACACGTTCTCACTGATTTTCACGATAGATGTAATGGCGGAGACGTCAAACCAATAGCCAATCAGAGTGAAGCTAGTGTTGTCCGTGTAAAAAAATTACGGAATCGTTCAGAAATCATGGGAAAGTAGAAATAAATCGTAACTAAAGAGTAATAACTAAATAGTAAATGAGAGCGACTCATTTTGTTTTTTTGCTTTAAATTGCCAATTCACTATGACACCCCATAGAAAATCAATTTGATACAGAAACTGCGATTACTGTAGAACGATGATACAAAGAAATTTACAATAATTTAGTTACGTATCGCATTTTATGAAACAAAAACACATGAAAAAGGTAGAGTGGCAAACAGGTTTTTGTATGAAAGGTAAAAAAAGCTATTTTTAAAATATCGAAATATTTGATAATAAGTATGATTATAGCTATAATTCTTCGTTATCTTAAAGATTAATATTCATCCTACAAAATTGAGTGTGTGTTTTTTTTGTGTGATGATTTATAAATATAAAACTTTTGAACTGTTTCAAAGCACACTTTTTTTTTCAAAGATGTACATGTATTTTGAGAAATACTCATTACTCACTAAAATGTAGTTGACAGTGTCAAAAAACCCGACTGCAAAAAACAACTGTTTGGTACAAATCACTTCAAGCAATCTGCTGCAGTTTAAGGCGTCAAACCTATGATTAAACTAAAATTAATTCTATCAACTGCATCAAACTATCTTAAAAAAAAACTTTAATGGTGGTTTTCACAATCTATACTTAATGATTGTATAATTTCCAGACGGTCGCATGGACATAGACATCAGCATGATCGGCATGCGCGTCATGGACGAGATCGTCAAGCCGCTGCGAGAGATCGACATCGACGACACAGAGTTCGCCTGTCTCAAGGCCATCGTGTTTTTCGACCCTAGTAAGTACCATCATTTTCTTATGTAGATATCTTTATATTATAGGATAATTAGTGACCGATAGATATTTAAACACTTGATTGTAGTCATGGTATCATGACTACAAGGATGTGTTTAAGTATCGGTCACTAATTACCAATCACCCTATATAAAAAGAAAATATTAGACGTGATTAAAATAATTCTACCTGACCTTTTAGCAATAACTGTGGAATTAGGGACAAGAAATGTCAGAAGTGTCTTTGTAAGGACAGAAATAGAATAAATATTATTATAGTCGTCAACGTGACGGGTCGTCATTTAACTTCCACGACCAAAGTGCTGTAAATAACTATTTAAAAGACAACTAACTGCCTCCTTGTTACAGTAGTACCTATAGAGGAAAGTGGGGTAAATAAAAATAAAATCCCGCAAAACTCCATTGAAAAAGGAGGATCGTCTGAACAAACGGGTTGTATTCTGTTCTAATCGCGCGGATAACGATACCATGATGTAGGATTTTGTCTATTAGTTTCCCTGTGGTGGTTTAGGTGCTACATAAGCACTTATTTTTTGCTAACCGTGGAGATCATCGTTTGATTCCTGGGTTGGTTTTTGTCTTGAGGTCTATAGCACGAGTTATACAAAAAAATGTGTATATATGCCTACTAAACCTTCCCTAAAGCTACTGACTGACATATCGACGCACGGCCACGCACGCACAGCACGGCGTAGAGTCTAGGAGCGTGAAATTTTGCACAAACTTTCCTTTTATGATATAGGCGAGCACTAAGAGGATTTTCACTGTCCCAAGTTTGTATGGAGAAACCTGCTTTCACGCGAGCGAAGCCGCTGGCATAAACTAGCATTAATATGTAACTCTTTTCTTTCCAGACGCGAAAGGCCTCTCCCAGCCTCAAAAGATCAAACAGCTCCGCTACCAGATCCAGATCAACCTGGAGGACTACATCAGCGACCGGCAGTACGACGGGCGCGGCCGCTTCGGCGAGCTGCTGCTGTGCCTGCCGCCGCTGCAGAGCATCACGTGGCAGATGATCGAGCAGATCCAGTTCGCCAAGCTCTTCGGCGTCGCGCACGTCGACAGTCTGCTGCAGGAAATGCTGCTTGGAGGTCGGTCACCACGCAATTTGGTTCATAAGTCTTTGCGCACCACAAACCACTTGATACATGGCATTAATTTAAAGGCATTTATGTTTCTGGTAATCGTTCGAAGATGACAGACACAGAGCATAGCATAGCATCAGCCTTATAATGTTCCCACTGCTGGGACTCAGGCCTCCTCTCTAAGAGAGGGAGTGGGCCGTAATCACCACGCGAGCTAATCGCGGTTTGGTGGATGTCACATGTCTTCGAATTTATGTTCTAGGACATGCCGATTTCTTCACGATGTTTTCCTTCACCGTTTTGAGAGCAGTGGTGATGATATAAATTACACAAAGTAATGCGCCTGGCTAGGTTTGAACCCGCAACCTACAACTCGTAAGTTGCCACTCGGCCACCACTGCTCTCACGGACGGACACAGAAAGTCGTTGTAAATTTGTTTGAAGTGTTTTGTGGTGCAAATGGGCCTTATACTGCCACTGATACTAGTTTGTGGACGATCGAAGACAACATTAGATTCATAGTTCAATTCTTGATAAAGTTCTGACAAAACGAAAAAGATAAACAGTACATAATATAGCAATAAGTAAAAAAAAAAACTAGTTTTGTCGCTCTAACTCGAAGGGGCCCCGCTGAATAGAAACACATGGTTTAATAGCATAGTAATTACAAAAAGGAACCGAGGGTTTGTTCCAGTTTCCAGATGAGCAGTAATTTCCAAAACATATAATAAACTGAATCTGAACTATAACTTGTGCTATGTAAAGGTAGCAGAGAATCACCTATGTCCTACCATGTTAACTATAAATTATCTATTTGCCAATAATTGACACACGAGTCCACCTATATGGAAACTGTAACAACTCCATATTACTTTATAACCTCATAAATACCCTTCCTTACAAAGAAAGCTACAGGCCCGTGTAACCCTAAGTATAGCGTATATGCTATAGTAAAGTTAAATAAGTTCTATAGTTAAGTGTCATGAACAGTCAAAATTGGGCGAATTTTGAAATGGGCCCATTTATCTAATTTCAATAAAGTTAAATGTCCGATATTAGCAAATACCATTTCCTTGACTTAATATCCTTACATACTCTAAAAAAATTGGGTTACCGTCATCTAGCATAGTTTGGGCTCGTATCTTTCATTTGAAGACCTGTAGATTCGCAACTTCAAAGTAATGTATCACGCAGGTGCGTCTACAGAAGCGGCGCTGGAGGAGCCGGCGGGCGCGGGGGGCGCGGCGGGGGCGGGGGGCGCGGCCGCGTCGCCGCTGTCGGCCGCCTCGTCGCCGCCGCTCGTGCCGCAGCTGCCGCTGCCCGAGCCCAGCTTCCTGCAGCCCATGCCCTTCAAGCAGGAGCCCAACATGTGAGCTGCACGCGGTGCCTAGTCATCGCTATATTACAAGGCAAATAAGTTGAACCCGTTGCACAGCCTCCCACTTCGATTAAGACCCGAAAATCTGTTACTGCGCATTCAAGGTCGACCGCCACAATGGTTCAACTTGTGTGCCGAGAATTATATTGCCTTATATTTTGTAACAGCTATTCTTTGATGCACTCTCCAGACTCGACGAGAAATCCCGATAAAAATAATGGGAATAACCTTTACATTTGTATACATGTACACATTATTGAAAGTATATTTTATATGCTTTTGTCATTCATTTTGTGTTCTCGCCGTGAGTTTGGAGGTAGCATCAACGTTTTGGAGAGAAAGCATACGTTCGATTTTTGTCGGTGACCTATATTTGTGACATAATGACAGATTTCTGTCGAAAGGCACTGTTCAGTATTGAATGAAATCTATTCTCGCCGACTTATATACGGTCGTCTGCGTCCTCCCTGAAGATGATTTGCATGACACTTCTAGAAACAACATTTTAAGTTTTTGGGTCTGAGCCAAGCTAAAACGAAGTAATTATTTCTTACAGGATAATCGAGCCCTAATATTTTATTATGTTTCGTGCAAATCATCACGAAATAAACATGGACACGGCGGTGTACTGCCTTTATATTTATATAATGTAGTTATAATATTACGTAACACCAATAAATTCGTGTCGGTATACCTTGTTGCCTTCCCGAGGAAATGTCTCGCCCATATTTCAAGTTTCGCATTGCTAATAAATAGATCTCATAACATAATTAGAAATAAATAGGTTAGTCTTCTAAATGCCAGATAGCAAATCCCAAGTATATTTTTAAATAGTTCCCTTTTAAGGTTCTTTGTAAACATTATACAACATAAGCTACGATCATTTGTACAAGAAGGTAACAAGGCAATGTTTTGTATGTGAACGATATCGTAGTTTCGTCAATTATCGTTTACTTTTAGTGTCCTTGTGAGCAATGTACTGAACAAAATATATGTTTCAAACCATAAAAAAATCACATTTCATTTTTTTTTCTGAGAACAAATTTCGTCATTGCAAATTGTGCTCTCTTTATACAAGTTTAAGAGCTAATCATTAAAATACTAACTTAGTTTTATATATATCATAACTAACATATGTAATGTAAATCGTGGTGGTTCGGTTACGGTGGTCATTAGTTCCTAATTAACTGGGCTAAGGATGTTGTAAAACATGTAGATAATGATTTATTATTGTTTGACCAGGAGCCCCGAACACGATTCGTCAATGCTGAAGACTGCCGACATTACGTTGTTATAATATCTAAAATCACGCACACACACACACAATACGCTTTTATGAGAGTGAAAACATCCTTGGATAATTCTTGAAAAATGGCGAATGAGAGGCGAAAGTTCTTCGCGTTATGCATATGCATTTTACAAAAGTGTAAAACTGAGATGAAATGTCTAAAGATGAATGTGTCGATATGCATTACAGTTTAAAATTACAAATAAAAACCTGCTGAAGATTTCAATAATAATGCATTATTATTGAAATCTGCATTATAATTATAAATATGAATTATAATTCATATATATTGTGTAGGTATTTCCAGGAACCAAAGTTGTTGGTTATTTCTTATGTAACCTAATGTTCGTCTCATTGTTTCATAAATTAGATTAAGAATAATGCCTGAATTAACTAGGTAATTTGTAAATATGAATTCGTAACAAAAAGAATCAAGCATATCGTTATATTGGGCAGAGTTAAAGTTGCAGCTTTAAAGATAAGTAAATTGTGGGAAATGCAATGATTTATATAAGAGAAAATGTAGCCATAGATATTATATTGAATACGTGTATAAAATGAATACATTATGTATCATTTTTATAGAAGATCAAACAGTTTTTATGAAATATTTATATACAAGATATTTAGACTTGACCGTTTTGTGCCTGTATTTTATATAAATGTTTTTGTGTCTAGGTGTAGGAAGAGCGTTTGCCAATTTTTATATAAACATTTTATAATTTTAAGAGTAGGTGTTGGATTCTACAAGTGCTGTATCCATTCGGCTGTGTAAATGTAGCAAATTTTATGAAATTATTTACATGCCCTCACTTGTTGGATTTTTGTACTATTTACTAGAATATGTCGTAATTTATTTGGTGTCAAGTCAAAATTGTTAAACATTACACTGTGTATTTCGCTCTAGTATTTGGAATATGTAAGTTACCACGGTAGTAACAAGTAGGTGATGGTATTATAAGAAATCACTAGAAATCATTATTGAAAGTAAAGGTAGGAGTGAAGATATGTTTTATAGGCATTTTTATCTCGATTATATTTAGATAGATTATATGTATACAAGTTAGAGAAGTGATTTTTGTAATGTGCCTGCATATTATATTGTGTAGACAGTTTATATGTAGAAGAATCATTTGTTAATAAATGCTCAAAGTAGGTATGTTATATTTCCTTGTTACTCGATTGGTATCTACCGTTATGTGGTGAAAGTTACTCTTGTGTATGAATATTATTGTCATGAATTATTATATGGGTTTAAAAAGTCGTAGATTTTATATAAAGTAAGTAAAAAAAAAATAGGTGCCTTATTGTCCTATTGAGGTGTACTGTTGAAAATGTACATACTATGTTATGAATTTTAGTAGAATATATTTTAATAAATAATGTTACAAAAATATGTATTTTTATTGATTTGTCCGTGCTACTCCCGGCCACCACTGTGACGAGCGCAGAGCGGCTGTAGCCAATTAGTCAGGAGCATAGATCTGTGCACAAATAACGTCAATCTTATCATACACACTAACATTGGACATGTTATTTGAGCTGATATCACTTTGGTATACCAATTTGGCTCTCTTCTAGGAATACTTCACAAACAAGGTGAAGTATGCTGATATTATTTGTGAAGAATATACGATTACAAGGATACCTTACCGACGAAATTATCATAGGCTACGTTTAGCAACAATCAAAGCTCCAATTTAAAAAGATAACCGCGTATAATTAGTTATAACTAAATAAAACGTAACATAATCACTGAAGCAGTTCATTCACCGTCCGAGGGCTTCTCCTGTACATCCATGTACCCTTGTCGGCTGTTGCCTCTGTTCTTGCAGTACAGGTATACAACCGATGCCGCGGAGACAGCAGACATGACCAGCAGTGGGACGTACACCGGGAACATTTCCTAACGCACACGATTGGACTCGTCACGAATTTTACAATATTCTTGTATATTTTTATTAAAATTCATATTCGATTCGTGTTATGAAAGGTCTTGACAGTAACGATTTGAAGGCACACACAAAGAGTCTAGTACCTAATAATAAACACTGACGCAACGTGGCTTTAGAAGAGTTCACGAAAGGTTTCAATAAAAAGTATTAATCTGAATGGTCTATAGAAATCTTGCAGTAACCGTGGGAAAGAGTAAATAATACTTACGTAAAGTCTGATTACAGTTTAAAACATCTCTAGCAAAAAATGTTGGCGTACTACCTATTCTAGAAGCTTTTGGCTATTTTAAGTTATTTAACAAGACAAAGAATAATCCGCAGGTATGTATAAATTTTCGGAGTGAGATGGAATGGCAGACGGTTGCCTCCTTCTGCGAAGCAGTAATGCTAGCGAAGGAGGTGGCCGCACGCCTCAAGGAACGGAACTTTCGTTCCAACTGCTGGGTCACCGAACCCGATTTCCAGCCATAGTAGGCGTGGGCTTGCTGATGACGAACAATGAGCCACAGGAGTGGGTTATAGTTTGTAAAAATCTGACGCGCCTTCCCGTTCCGCCCTAGAGCGGGAGAAGTCATCGGACGATTTTAAAACAAAAAAGTTATAAATAATAATAATAATTTTATTCCAGGTAGCAAAACCCATTTTACAAATTAATACCTTATAGACTAACATACATAACTATCTATATAAAATGATCCTGTTAGTACATATGATACGTATGGACTCAGTGACTTGGGCAACATGATGACGCGCCCTTCCCTCCAGGCTGTGGGAAAGACCCCCGTACGCCCTGTACGGGCGCGCGATAGCCGTGACGGTGCGGTACGGCAGATGACGCAGCGCTGTATTGGTGAAGCCGTTAGCACCAGTGGTTAATTTTTATTGGTGCCTTTGTTTGCCACCGAGTTCGAATCGGCGGCGTCGGGCATGAGGTCTGCACTTGAGATAAGGGTAGTAGTAGTGACAGGCAACTCACTTACCCATTTATCCTTAACCGGTGTTGATTGGGGAGGGCGCACTCCACAGTAGCGTTTCGCTTCCCCAATATTGTCATCCGAGCTCCTCTTCCGTCGTTGTGCTCTGGTCACAGCCTTCAAGTCTTCCATCGACGAGGTTGGGGACAACAGCGTGCCCGTGTTCTTAAACTCTTGCCTTTCACGCACTTCACTCTTGCACGACGCGAGTGAGACACTCGACCCAGCGCGCGACGAACAAGCTGAGAGCATCGTAGGTGAGGTTGGGATTTGGAGGCAACAGTCCTTGCACACATGCATGACTTACGCGTGGAGATGCAACGTCGGGGCGAAACTCCGCTGCCGCGACAAGTCGCGGCATGGCGGACAGAGCTCCGGCGGGATCTCATGGTGAAATGGCGAGAGCGATTGTCGCAACCTCGTGCTGGGCACGCCACGATCGAGGCGGTAAGGCCCCTCTTTGAGGCGTGGCTGGAAAGGCCCCACGGCGTCGTCACCTTCCGTTTGGCGCAGGTGCTGACCGAACACGGCAAGTTCGGTCCGTACCTGTACAAGATTCGTGCGGAGACGACGCCCGGGTGTCGCCACTGTGCGGACCGCCCGGTGGACACGGTGGAGCACACAGTCGAGGTGTGCCCCGCTTGGGAAGAGCAGCGCCGTGTCCTCGTGGGGGCGATCGGCGGCGATCTCTCGCGCCGGGGCTTGGTTCAAGCCATGCTCCGGAGCGAGGAGGAGTGGCAGGCGGTCGCCTCCTTCTGCGAAGCAGTAATGCTAGTAAAGGAGGAGGCCGACCGCCTTAGGCAAAGGCGGACACGCCGCCGCCGCCGCCGGGTTTCCGATCCCAATTTCCGGCCACCGTAGGCGCGGGCTCGCGGACGGTGGGCAATGGGTAGCTCGCTGTCCGTCCGTCCGGTAACAGACCGGTCCGAGCTCAGGTCGTCTACGGCGCGCACCATTCCCGCGCGCCTCAAGGAGTTGTCAGCAAACTGTAGGGGTCCAGCAGGGCCGAAGCCTACTGGGGCCAAAGGTTATGTGAGACTGTCACCAAAGGCCCCAGGATAAAGGCAAGGAATGGAAAGGTAGGTTTTTAGTCAGTAAAAGTCTGACACTGTTTCCCGCCCCACCCAAGGGCGGGATTCGTCATTGGATGATTTTACCTACCCAAAAAAAAAAAAAATCGTAGGTGAGGTCGTAAGCGGAGCTGCGCGACCGCGCAGGTGGGTGGTAAAGGGGAGGCGTTAGAGGTAGCATGGTTTGCAGGGCGCAATCTCGGATCCCTCCCTAGCCACGCTGGCATTGCTAATAGTCAATGGGAAGTGCGCAACGGACGCACAGTTCGCTGCACTTGCGGTATGTGATTCGGTTCGTCGCGGCGACACCGCTGTTAGGAAAGCGGGTGGGTGTGCGGCAGGTCATGCGGGCGCGGGGCGATCGCGATTTCTGCAAACGACGCCGGTCTAGCAGATGCGAGGGCCTTTTATTGGTGTTGTTTGTGATGGTGGTGGTGATCCATCAACGAGGGCCCAGTAGTATGAACGGCTGTCGATGACTCGGCGGGTCTCGTCCGTCTACCCTCATTCTTAGCGACATTTTTTTTCCAACAGTTTCAACTACTTTGGCCCTGGCTTGCCGAGCCCGTTAGTATGCTCCAAATATTTGGGAGCGACGTCGCCCTGTCCAGCACAGGTCGATTTTCATCCTCGTCCTCTGCTTAACCGGAGTATTTTTGTGCCCGCAGGTTTGCAGGCGCCGCCGGGCTTGCTCATCTTCTTGTTTTCACTGCACTTATTTCACTTGGCGTAGCCTCCGTGACCACTTCGGTTGTCTTCACACGAAGGAGTGCGCGGGGGAGGCCTCCCCTTTGTGCTAACGCCGGCACAAACCGAAATTTGTATCTTCGACAACACAAACAGTCGGCCTAAGTAATTTGAGTGAGTCCGTACGGTAAAAAGAGGGTACACGGCAAACGCGGTGCGCTATTCGGAGCGCGATGAATAGTGACGTGTACTTTGATTTGGCTACGAGCTAATGCAAGTAAAAAAATTTCGCTTGAATCCTTCAGCGCGGCGCCAAACCAAACCCTTTGACGCCAAAATCTTTCGACGGAATCTATGGTGTACGCTAGATATCTAAAAAGGTACTAGGTAGGTGTCGTAATAGTATATGACGCACGGAGCAAATATTTGTATGGCCTACATATAGATGTTCCGGGTCTGAGTGTCTTGTGTGAGATGTGGATTTACATGTTTGTTAACATACCCACCCACCATACAGCAGTTAATTTCCCCCTATACTTACCATACTCTTTGGAATCCTGTGGGAAGCTTTTTAAAGAAAAAAAAATGTTTTCTCTTTACATGACTGATTTTAAGGCCTCTGCCTCGTATCTTGCGGCCAGCGGGGCGGCGGCGGCGGTGCGGTAGCGGCAGGATTTTATGCGTAAAATCAAATGGACCGGCACTCGAATACGGCGGCACAGGGGCGGGGAACGAGCCGTGCACTCCAGTCAAGCGGTGACTGCCCGCGCCGCCGCCGCCCCGCTGCCCGCAGGATTCGAAGCAGAGGCCTTAGGGCCAAATTCACCAATAAACTAATCGCGATTATACAAAACAAAACGCAGTTTGAGCGCCTCATCGAGATTATAGCTTCATTTTGTTTCACCGCTATGAATTGAACCTAGTTTACGCTAAACTCGGTTTCAATTCTTTTGTTGTCGCCCATGTTTACGACACGGGTCTTTAAACTAGATTACGCTGAGCTCAGTTCAGTTGAACTAAGTTTTTATATTGAATGTTGAAATCAGCTCTTAGATTCATACAATCCGTCCGAAGTTGTGAAATCTGCTTTCTGTTAAATTAAACACAAGATTATAAAAAATATCAAAAAAAAAAGCGCGGGAAACTTCTAACTTGGCGGACGCGTTCTTTTTTTTGCAAAAAGTTTAAATTGTTTTTAATAATATTTAATTCAGTTTCTACAATTGATAGCGCGCAGGACAAACCGGTGTGCCGGTCGGTCCCTGCGGAGCTGTTGTTTTATTCACATGTGTGAATCAAATATAAGTTATGTAAACATTAATCCACTGTCAAGCACTGATGAGTTAGAAGATAGTACAAACATGGATGTAGAAGATAATACACAACGTAGCCGTGGTGACACTGAGATGATTGGAGGGAAAAGACGACTGGGTGAAAATTCTTCTGAAGAAGGATGGACAGAAGTGAATAGAGGACGAAACAAATTAGTATGCTGTAGAGGAGATTCAGGTGAGAGGGTGAAAGAAGAGAAAATACAGGTATGCGTGACTTGCAAAAATCCTTTGCCTAAACAGTTCGCGTTGGCACGGTTACTTAAGACGCACAACATTACCAGCAGCAACATAAATAAAATTAAATACGTACATCAAAACAAAATGTTAATTACGTTCGATAACGACACTGGCGCAGATGAATTTATAAGCTGCTCGGCTTTTACTGACATGGGTTGGTATTGCCAGAAAACTTCCGAAGTAGGTGTCTTACGGCCTTATTAAAGCTATGGAATTAGACATATCTGATGAGGATCTCCGAAATAATCTTAGAAGTAGCGCTGAAATAATGTCAATTAAGCGGTTAAATAAACGGTGTTCGGATAACCCTAATGGCAACGGTTGGACTCCGAGTGAAACAATACGCTTGGGGTTTAAAGGATCTTCTCGTCCACCGTATGTCTATATCTACAATTTGAGAATTCCAGTCGAACAATTTATATTCCCTGTTACTCAGTGTGCTAATTGCTGGAAATTTGGTCATTTGAAGATAAGATGTCCATTGAGGAAACCTGTTTGTCCAAAATGCTCACAACACCACGAAAATTGCACAATCACAGCATTTACTTGTGTGAATTGTTCAGGTCGGCATATGGCATTCGATAAAATATGCCCATATTTTAAGAAGGAAAAGAGGCTTAGAAACTTAATGTCGGAATTTAATTGTACCTACAGAAAAGCTCTTACTATATATACGTCCCCCCTTCGCCTGACAACGTTTCACAAGTGAACTTACCTAGTTTCACTCCTGAAGTCGGCCATACTCATACAGTGACTACCGCAAATATTAGTTCGACTGTAACGCAGCCTCCGACTCGTACAAATAACGATACAACCTCTCAGGTACGTGATCCAGGTACAGTTAATTCAAAAACCAAGCCTTTACCCAAGCGTAGCTCCAAGAAGCAAAATCGTCGACCAGCGACTCCAGCACTTGCAGAGGACATAACGTGGCATCAAGTTTCCGACTCTTCTGATTCTCCAGAGTATATTATTGATACACCTAATTTTGTTCAAAGTAATCATTCTGACAAGTCTTCTAACAATTTAAACTTTTGGCATTTGTTAAAAAAAATTAAAAATATTATAACAAGTAAAGAATCCTTCCAGATTAAAGTACAACAATCGATTTCTATATTTTCCGAATGGCTGACTCATAAAATTGTAAGTAGTTTATCTATTGATTCGTTATTTGATTTATTTATTAGAAATGGCTAATAACAATAATTATATGAATTTGAATATTATACAATGGAATTGTCAAAGTATAAGACCCAAATCTCGTCCACTTGAATTGCACTTAAGTCAAGAAAAAATCCACATTGCCGTATTGAGCGAGACTTGGTTGGAACCCGATAGCTATTTTAGAATTAGTGAATATAATACGTACAGACTGGACAGAGAAGATGGCTACGGTGGCATTGCAATTATGACTCACCGCTCTGTAAAGTCTGTTGTTTGTACAACGAAAAGCTGCAACCCTGGTATTGAATTATTACATATTAAAATTTTGAATTGTCAGCATATTGAGAATATTATTTCCATATATTGCCCTTCGACTGTATATACCACTCAAAGTGATTGGGACGCAATATTCTCTATAGGAAACAGTAAAACACTTATCTTGGGAGATTTTAACGCGCATCACTCTAATTGGTCTTTAAGAACTGATCGACGTGGCTCGGAAATATTTGACTCCATGTTAGATTATAATTTTATTCATTTAAATGACGGTAGTTTTACTAGAATCAGGATGGTTGACGGAGTACTTCAACAATCTAGTCCTGATATCTCGTTTGTATCTTCTGATATATCCTTGTTATTTAATTGGAAACCTACTAACGAAACACTGGGTAGTGATCATTTGATTATTAAATTAAACTTAGTACTTACTTTTAACCGTGAATATCAAAGTAAAAGGAACTTTAAAAAATCCGATTGGGCTTCATACACTAAGTATATAGACGAATATTTACAAAATTGCGTTATTCCCCAAGATCTTCAGGATTTATATGACCTTCTATATAATATTATGCAAAAAGCTGCAGACAAATATATTCCCTACATTAAAATCCCTCGAAATGTTTGCAATACTTTCAAACCAAAACCATACTGGTCTCCTGAGTTGTCCAAGGCTGTTGCAGAACGGCGCTTGGCCCTTAAAAATCTGAGATCTTGCCCCTCTCCTAGAAACTTAGATATTCTTAAAGAAAAAATTAGTACTGCTCAAAGACTTATTCGTGGAGCTAAGTGTAAATCTTTTAAACAGTTTTGTTCCTCTGAAGACGAAACCTCTTCAGCATCCGAAATGTGGGATAAAATGAGGTGGTTAAAAGGTCAGCAAATTCCTAATGCCAGTGTAGATAAAGAAAAAGCTGAGCGCCTGCTAAGCGACCTTACTCCAGATTTTGTTTGTCCTTCGCAACCTACTTTTAATTCTAATAACACAGCGTTGGAGTCGTCAATATCAATGCCAGAATTAGACAGCTGTATTAAAAACACTGACACAGCTCCTGGGTCAGATCAAATTTCCTTCTCTATGATAAAGCACCTTCCACCTTCCGGTAAACGTATATTACTTTTGATATATAACCGATGTTTTTCTTTCGGTTTTGTTCCTTCACAATGGCGTCAAATCAAAATAGTTCCAATTCCTAAACATAGTAGTAGTTTATCTTCATCTTTTCGCCCTATCTCCCTAATATCTTGCGTTTGTAAAATTTTACATGCTATTTTGGCCAAACGTATTGAATGGTTCTTTGAAAAACAATGTCTATTTCCAGAGGATATGGTGGGTTTTCGTAAAGGACGATCTTGTCTGGATAACCTTACGCGGTTGGTTTCTGAAATTCAACTTGGATTTTCCAAAAATATGGTTACAGCGGCGTGTTTTATAGACATCGAAAGCGCATATAACAATGTTGATATTCCTTGCTTGTTAAAAATTTTAGATCAGTTTGGAATTGGATCAAAAATCTGCACTTATCTATGGTCTTTTTTATCAAATAGATGTCTACAAGTGGCGACATATGATAGCGAGTTGGTTAGATGGACAGGCCGTGGGTTGGCTCAAGGAGACCCATTGGCTCCACTTTTATTCAATATTTCAACTCTAGATATATGTAAGAACGTTGAACAGGTTAATATATCTCAATATGCTGATGATTTTGTTTTGTATTCCACAAACAGTAATTTAGATTTAGCGTTTGAAGACCTTCGGTCTGGTCTACGATGTACCAAAGTATTAATTGAAAAGCTAGGTTTAAAAATGTCTACAAATAAAACTAAGATTTGTGTTTTTAAAAAGGGTTGTTTTAGGAGGTCTATTGACTTTCATTTTGACGATGTCTCAATTGAAGTAGTTAATTGTATTAAATATTTGGGTCTGTGGCTGGATAGTTCATTAAGATGGGGCAAACATATCAATGAAGTTTCACAGAAAGTAATGAAATTCATTAATTTACTTAAAGTCTTATCCGGTCCAGGATGGGGACTGCATCAAAAACACCTTAGACGTTTATATATTTCCTTAATTCGTAGCAGAATTGATTATGCCAGTTTCTTGTATGACAATAGTTGTAATTCTAAACTATTAAAACTCGATAGGGCTCAAAATCAAGCATTGCGTGTCGTAGGCGGATTTATAAGAACTACTCCGATACACGTCATGGAAAGCGAGCTATGTCTTCCCCCACTTCATATTCGTAGGAGATATTTAGCTATTAAGTTTCTGTTAAAATCAAAGTCTTTATCTATAATATAAAAATGAATCGCAAAATGTGTTGGTAAGCGCATAACTCAACAACGCCTGGACCAATTTGGCCAAATCTTTTTTTTAAATGTTCGTTGAAGTTCAAGGATGGTTTTTACGGAGAAAAATAGAGTAGGGTAGAGTAGGGTAGGGTAGAGTAGGGTAGAGTAGGGTAGGGTAGGGTAGGGTAGAGTAGGGTAGATTTGGGTAGAGTAGGGTAGAGCGGGAGCGAAGCCGCGGGCAAAAGCTAGTATAATAATAAAACTATTAAATCACTAGAAAATCTCTCACTTGTGACCGGTTCCAACTATTGGCTGAACAAGAAGCTGCCATTACTGATTGATATTCTTGCACAGTATGCTTCAGTCCCAATACACTCAAGCGTTCAACTTGAAATGTTCTCACTTGACAGGTGGATTAGTATTATTGATATGTCTACTATAATATTTGATAAAATTCCTGGCATTTCGCAAGCTAAACGCTGCTACAGTACCGTACAATTAAAACACATTTGTATAAAATATATCCGAGAACAATATTTAAATTTTCATACAATTTTTACTGATGGCTCCAAAGACAAACAAACCGGAGGCGCTGCCTATTTGGACCCCATTCTTCTTAACCAAATGAAGATTAAGATTGATTCAGATATTTCTATTATGCACATTGAGTTGATAGCAATATTAGAAGCTTTATCCTATATTTTATCAATAAATGGCGATAAATTTGTGATTCTGACGGACTCCAAAAGTTCGCTGCAGCATTTAGCTCGGCATACTTCTCACATGCGAGGTAATCCGATAGCCTACGTCATATATAAATTGCTCTTAAAACTACATTCCAGCTCCAAAACGGTATGTCTTCAATGGATTCCGTCCCATGTGCAGTTAGAAGAAAATGATATGGTTGACCTACTCGCCAAACAAGCGTGTGTTGAGGGAGTCCCCATGAATATTACCCCTCTATATTCAGATTACTTTGGAAAAGCAAAAATAAAATGTTTAGAACTTTGGCAGGAATATTTTAACAAAAGATCAAAAGAAAAAGGGATATGGTACCGAACTATCCAGCCAGAGATTTCCCGGGTTCCATGGATTGACTGTAATCTCAATAGGAATTTAATAACTATAGCTGTAAGACTTCGCTCCGGACATATTCCATCAAATAAATTTAACTATTTGATGAAGAAAGTTTTGTCTCCGAATTGTGATGACTGTGGTGTGATTGATGATGTATTCCATATCTTGATGGAGTGTGTTCGGAATGAAAATACGAGGATCAATGTTTTTGGACGATGTAAAAAATATGATATTGGCATTTGCAATACTATCCTCGCTTCTCCAATGTCCGATAAAGCTAAACAATTGTTTGAGTTAGTCTTAAGGTAGATGTAAGTTTTGTGTTTTCTTTACTGGGCGATGTGGTCGCTAAGCGACAAAGCCCATTAAATAAATTAAAAAAAAAAAAAAAAAAAAAAAAATATTCATTTCTTTCATGCAATTAGCACCAATTCACATGTTACGAAATCCTTAATTATTATCAATAGATATAATAGTCTAACTATTATAATTATTAGAATTTTGAGATCACAATATAAAATAATTATTTTGATTGAATCTTAGCTGCCCTGTCTGTACTAATAATAAAACGTTTACAAAACGATATATCTAATAATAATATACAAATTAAAGAAATACAGTACATCTCCATAGAAATTAATATTATGTGGGATAATACAGGTTTACAATATTCACACATTCATCTTAGGCCTACTGTCCACGGCCGCATAGCTTCATAGACGCGTATTCATCCTTGTCAACGACACGACGTTCCTGCTTTGTCGACACACTTCCATAGTTTTGTAAACCAAGCGTATATTGACGAACACGTGTCTATGAAGCTACGCGTCCATGGACAGTAGGCGTGACGGTGGTACCACGCCAAGCGATCTGACTGTACCTCTACCATGAGTTTTAACAATAGTATTCGTCGCTACTCGATATCGACGCCGTAAATATTTTGTATGGCAAATTTTTGTTCTGCAAGTGACCGCTAGAGGCGCTGCAAAATTTGCCATACAAAATATTTACGGCGTCGATATCGAGTAGCGACGAATACTATTGCTTAAAACTCATGGTAGAGGTACTGATCTATTCCATTATCGATCGACTATCAATCAATTGCTTTGGTATTACCGTTACTAATTTACCATCGGATCAACTTACGTCATAAAACAATACAGAACAAAAACTAGCACAAAAACTATTAACTATAACAAAAGCTATTTCAAAATGGCAAATTAAATCTATAAGACAACCATCACCATTGAAAAACAGGCCCTTTTTCGCCGTTCTGGGCGTTACGAAAAACAGATTATAAAATAATACTAATAGAAAAATATACACAATCGGTAAGAATAATTACAATAGAATCGTGGTCAGGAAGTCATTAAGAAATTAGACTATTGTACTTTATCTACAATAGCTTTTGTCAAAAATATCGTCAGTAGTTCCTCTATTACGTAAGCTTCGAGATGATCAGATCACCAATCAAAGTGATACTGCCAAGAGAATCATAAACCCTGAATCTGGGCTGATCAAGCTAAAGTATATTATTATGGTCACGTTTAATTTGTATGGTTTCAAGGAAAACTAATGAATGGATAAAATTACAATAACATTGTATGTTCAAGAAATAACTAAATGTACTTTGATATGAATAAAAATAACAACTAATAAAAGTATAGCTTAAATTAAAAGAATCTCCAATTCGTGAAGATTAGTTTTTAATTAGACTAGAAATGATTCTTGATAGATAGATAAATACATAAATCGAGCTCAACTAATCTTTTGCAAGCCAGCACAAAAAATAAGCCATCAGTCTTATGATAAGCTATCTTAAGGTGAAAGCTACGGGCCCGAGCAGGGGTCCAAAAAACTATTGATATTTTATGGAATCGAGAATATTCCTTTCGATACCGATACTTTTATTCAACAAGTACTTCTTGACTAGTATCTTACCGAATTTTTTTGGAAATAATCTAGTTTTTTTTTTTCTACTGAAACATGACGTCACTGTCTGACATTGACGTCATGACATGTGTGCCCATGTTGCGAATAACAACCTAAGAAAAATAATCTAAAAATATTATATTATAAAATGACCCACTCGTTTTCAGCAGCTTTCACGTTAAGGCTTCTTAGTGAAGCTCCTGTACTATATAACCTATACTTAGTCTATTGGGAGTGTGTGGGCCGCGCCCGCGAGCGCGTCGTGTTGACGCCCACATAACAGAAGCCGGCATCAACACCATTCTCTAACAGGTACTGCAGCCACTGTAGCTGCTTGATAGATGGCTTGTCTGCGTCAGTCTTTACTTCTACAAACTTTATCTGAAAATAATAAATTCAGTAGAATAAATCAGTAATTAGATCAGTACTAGCAGGAGAATTTGTCAACAGTGCCAATTGGTATTTGCTTACCAGAGGCATGACATCTCATCATCTAACCTCGAAACGAAATCTACTTCCTAATACTAGCGAATAATGCTACTAAGCAAAAGTAATAGGTATAGTGGTGGTACAAAATTGGTGCATGTACGCACCAATTTTGTATAGTTTCAAAGATATGTCTACCTTAATTGTGCTTATTTTCGAAGGGTATAGTTATACATTAAAAAATTCTACTACAAAGTAATCTATTTATAATATAAATTAATACTAATGAAATGCGTATAATAATGACATAATACCTTTTTAGTATGTATATTCCACAGCGTGAGGTCGGGGAAGCCGCTCCTGGCGTAGCCGTAGTTGCGCGCGAGGCGCCGGCACAGCGCGTGCACGCCGCGCGCGCGCAGGCAGCGCGTCACGTCGCGCAGCACTTCCCAGTCACTACTGCTACGCTGGATTTCGGATATCTCACCTATAAATTCACAAAATTCATACCTGGCACCTACCTTTCACCTTAAAGGTTACAGCTCATTAAAGCCACCGGGAACCTACTCCGTAGCGTCACCGAATCGTCTCGGTAGTACGTTGATGTAGTGAGCGCATACCCATATAATTCCATATAAAGAATACTAGCCGCAGGGGCAAGGCGGAGCGGAGTGGGTGCTGGGTGGCTCAAATGAGCTGTTACCTTTAAGCCACCGGCAACCACCTCGCACCGCCTCGTCGCACGCAGTCCAGTCGTTGTCGACAGGTGATCCACGGGTGGACGCCATGTTATCCCCAATAAACCTCGCGGTCAACCAGCGTACCTCGCGTCATTAACCCGTGGACCCCGCGTGGTTAACGAGTGAACGTCGCTTGGTTAACAAGTGGACGTCTCTTGGTCCACGAATTTTTAAATAACCTGATAACAATGGGCACTAGCTCTACACGTGTGTTTCATAATGTGTAATGTTACAATATCGTCATGTATCGTACTCGCGTTAATCATTCACGGGCAGCGCGCGGTCCTTTCGGGACCCGCGTGTTGGCGTTATGCGAGCAGCGAGTTGTCACCGAGTGGTCCACCCGCCGTCCACGCGTGGAGGGCTTACGACCGAGGCGATCCGGTAACGCTACGGAGCGCATGCCCTTTCACGTCCATATAAAGAATACTAGCCGCAGGAGGCGAGCGGTGCGGAGTGGGTGCCGGGTAGCTCTAATGAGTTGTGGCCTTTAGTCAGAAAAAATAGGTATCTTCAAGGCTAGAGTGAATAGAGAGCCTATTTACTCTAGCCTTGAAGACACCTATTTGTTATAGTAAACTAGTGCGCCTCATCATCAACGATTATATCACTGCTTACCATCAGGTGTGATCGCAGGCACTAGTTGTATATAAATTATTAAAAAAAAACTATATCAAATCCTGTTTAACCTTACAATGTAACCCCATTACATCATGGCAGTAAAGACTAGACTACGACTAGTCTTCATTTCAGTGTTACTTTTTTCATATAATGTATAGGCTCACGTTAGACCTCTGTGGCAACTAATGATAAGCGATGATGTGGCCGACGTTGGAGCATGCTTGCCTAGGAGTAACCTATTCACTCTTCACTTAAAGACCCCAAGGTTATATCTATCCGGAAACACTGACATGAGAAAAGAATTCCACTCTTTAGCTGTATGCTTAATGAGTGTGTTGCCAAAACGCTTTATACGCATAGTTGGGATGTCCAACACGTATCGATGGCGCAACCCCGTACGTCTTGTGGTCCTGTAATGAAACTGACTCACTTTGATCTATGATAAGAAAACTTACTCTCAGGTCTTTCATCCCAATTCGATTTCATGATAGCCAGCATCATTTCTTCGGTGCACTCCTGAATGAAAAGCAGCCTCTCTTCGATATCAGTCTTCCGGTTAAGGTAGAAGCTCTCAGAGAACATATCCAGTGGATAACGCTGGTAGTGGCTCAGGAAGATCCCTGTGACGTCACGAGGCTTGCTGTAGATGATGTCCCAGAATAATAGGAAGAATATTGTGGAGGCTATGCGGCCTTCCCAGTGTTCGCCTGTAAGAGAAGATTAGTCATTTAAGTGTATTATTCAGAGACCGTTTTCGGTTAATGTATACGGTTACGCTACCGGTATTAAAATACGGTACCGCTTTATTTTAAAGGTAGACCGAAACCGGTTAAGATTTGCGGTTACACTACCGGTATAAAATAACGATAGCGCTATTTTTGTTAGGTACCGCTATAGCTTTATTTAACCTTTACTCAACCGAAATAATTCCGGTACCGAAATTATTTCTCGTGCGAGTACCTACGATAAATGCGACGCGCGACGTTGCCAGCTATCGCGACAAGTGTATTGCGATTTGCACGACGAAAAAGCGCGGGAGTAGGGGTTTCAAAGGATAACTTAATGTTAGAGGTTTAGGTACCGTAAAAAATAACGGTTATTTTGAGGTATTGAAATAAAAAGGTATGACGTCATACCGTTAACCCTTATAACCGATATTTTTTCGGTATGCAGTCCCTGGTATTATTTATAAAAATAAAGATTGACATATAAAAATACCATGAAGGTTAAGGAAGGCTTGCCAAGGTTGATCCGTGTATGATAGCCATGTAAATAAAACAAAAGTCCTGGCTGTTTGGTTATCTATTTAACAAATGAAGTAATCCGCTTTCGTCCATAAAAATCGACAACGACCAAATGGACTTACCACAAGCACACAAGCTTCACCACAGTTTTGTCTGCGCAGGCCCGTTTGTACACGGGACACCGTGCGTGTGGTTGGCAAAACTCATAGTTTTACAACCGCCTTATTTTTACCCGAGTGCCAAGAAAAGGCTGTTTTTGAATGTCTGAGAAGCGATGTGTGAAGTCCACGACGGAACAAACAGGTTACGCTAAACGATTTCTTATTGGTAACTTATCCGCGCTCTCCTAATTCAAATAAGTCTCATATCGGATAAAGTATTTAGACAGTGTGTTACTTACCATTTGTATACTGTCCATTATTGATGTAATGTGCAATACAATATTCTTCACACGTCAAAGTAGATCGTCCTTCTTTAGTGTGTAACTCAAATTTAAGTTTGCCTTTTTGATTGTAGTTACTGTAACAGAATAGAACCGTGTTGACATAAAATCATGTTGCACTTTTGTTAATAGTACACTCCCTCTCGCTCATACCAGAATGGAAAGGAATTATTTGATGAATTCTGATCTCAAAACAAAAGAAAACCATTATAATAGTGGGTGACCCTATTGCCTCCACAGGGCTGCTGAGTAAATCTAAATAGAAAAACCATAACACGGTAAGCACAGTGATAAAACGATTGGATGTCGTCCTGTGTACCGCAGGTTAGATTTTCGCATGGAACAAAATTTTTATGACCTCCGATAGGTGTTCCAGGTCTAGGTGTCTTGTGTATGTGAGCTTACGTTTGTGAACACAGCCATGATACAGTAGTAAATCTTAGTGTGGGCTTTGCTCGACCCGGAAATTGATCCCAATCTTGAGCGTGGACTCAGGATTATGACATATTTTTCCAACAAAACAATAGTGTGTATGTGGTGGCCTTTGAGGGAGAAGGGAAAATTATTAATCGGATTGCCGCGTCGTGCCTTTAAGATACTTTATACTTATGAAGAAAATCGCTTTTAAACTCTCAGGCACCAGTGTACCGAATATGGTACACCTTATACCAGCTAACTAAAATAAGGTTTAAGTTAGCTGGTACTAAGGTGTACCGAATTCGGTACACTGGTGCCTGGAAGTTAATTTATTAAAATAACTTACTCCATTGGCTGTTTATGAATATGGTCTCCCGACAATGTCCTTTCAAGTATACTCTCTTTATCGGCGTAGCTTCGCAGCTGCTCCCTCAATGACTGTTTCAACAGTATGTTCTGCTGGTTAGCTATCTTCAGGGCGCGAGGCCGCATGGCGTCTTTCATCTCCTCTGTCATATCGTCCGATTCGAAGCCTTCTAACAACATTTTTGCCGCCTGAAAAAAAATATGATGACGAACATATTTTGGAGTTTAGGTTTAAAGAAATTTATTCTCATAAAAGACTACAGTCACTTACATGAGAAAAATGAAACAATTACAGTGTTAGTATTTTCGCCTTTCATATTTTTTTTTTTTATAATCAGGTATTTCTATAATGCATTCAATAGTATTTGGTTACTAGTGGAATATTGTTAATATTTTTCGACTACATGTCGGGCAAGTTGTGCTTTGAATGCATTATAGGAGCTTACAGTTTTTAATTGTCGACGGTAATTTGTTAAAAATATCTGCGCCTGCATAGGTAAACATTGTTTTGCCGAGCTTCGTTCTTGTCTTGGGTAGAACTAAATAACTTGCTCGGCGTGAACTTCGCTGTGTTTGTTGTCTCAACCGTACAAAGGATAAGTTAGTATGGAGAGATTTATTTAATATATTTCGGACAAGCTTGCAAGTATGGTAAATATATAGAGTTTAGAACGACAAAGCAGTCTTTATCTATCTTATAATCTAATGTGGAACAAGTAATGTCTTTTATTTAATTAGATAAAAATAACTAGGCAGTATTAGATAATATAAATATCTGCTGAACGCGATATTACAAAAAAAAAAAACAGACTTCAATGAAAAAACAAAAACGTGCAAAATAATTTTAATTTCGGAAGTCGGTGTTTCGAATAGTTTAGATTCTTCGTTATTAAACACCGACTTCCGAAATTAAAGTTATTTTGCACGTTTTTGTGATTTTTTCCTTGAAGTCGGTTGTATTTTTTTGTTTTTTGTAAAAAGTTTTTTATATCACACTTTTTAGTTGTAGTACCCCTCAAACTTAAACAGATACCTTCTGCCATTTGGTTCCATCATCAAATCATCATGACAATTCTAATAATACCAAACACCGCTGGGATACACGGATTTATTTATTACAGAATTCCGGTTCTTTCCTACCTTCCGGTTTCATCATCAGATCAGTTCTATGTATCCCCTTCCCTTCTTCCTTCAGTCACTCACCGACTGCATGTATAAACAAAGCAATTCTACTTGTTACGGCAGTTCTGCTATGATTTTTTGAAGAGTTCCGTTCTATATCTCCGAAGTTAATCATAAGATCAAAACAAAATTTCTATGGAACCAACTCGGGAGTATAATCTTTCAATCAAAATAAAAAAAAAATCAAAATCGGTCCACAATTGACCGAGATATCGGCGAACAAACATATACAAACGACAGTTCTGCTATGATTTTTTGAAGTTTCGTCCTATATCTTCGAAGTTCATCGTCAGATCAAAAAGATATTTTTATGGGACCAATTCGGAAGTATAATCTTTCAATCAAAACAAAAAAATTCGAAATCAGTCTACAATTGACCGAGATATCGGTAAACATACATAAAACAAAAAAATATAGCCGAGCATAGAACCTCCTCCTTTTCGAAGTCGGTTAAAAATAAAATTAATCATGTTATTGTATTTAATGAAATGTTAAGCTAATTTAGTTTGCCAAAACAAGCGCTAGTAGAAATATTTGAATCAACTAGCTGCGTGACGAATATAGGCCTAGGCTTTCCTCGTTATAAAATGGGCTATTTCAACACTAAAAGAATTTTTCAATTCGAAACAGTATTTCCGAGATCTGCGCGTTCAATCAAACAAACTTTTCAGCTTTATAATATCAGCATAGCTTTCAATTGGAATAGATTTTTTATGTCTTGGACTACTAGACTTTTATTGCTCTAAAAGAAAGGAATCATTTCAGAAAATACAGCTTGAAATACTTTACCTGTTCAGAGCAATCCAAATGGCTATGCAGTATCAGTGCTTTCTCTGCATACCAATTAGCTTTTTTATGTTGTCTGAAATCCATTTGACCAATCAAGGTGTCAAGCATTTCCACTGCAATTTTGTAATATTCTTCAGTCTTCTGTTTCTTTAATTCTTGTACTCCACTCTCCAGGATTTTGACGTAAATGTTTGGAGGTGTGAATCTACGTAGCCAGATGGGCAATGACTTGTAACTACAAATGAAAGTACTTAATGGTTAATGAAAGATTAAGAAATTCTCATACAAATGCAATTATGCTATTGAAAACTCATTCAAAAAATCACATAATTATAATCACAACCTTATGACATACATGAATATGGTAGCAATTCTACTGTATGAACAACATATAATAACAAAAGACTACTATTACCGTAACATATCCTTGTCTGCAATTCCTTTAAACAACTTGTGTGCTTCATTGATGGCCTCACACTTTATATTCAGGTCTGTCTCTTCCAGATACTTTTCATAAAGCATATGTGCCTGAAGATACCTGCAAAAAAAACAACTTGAGATTTCTCGAACAATGTGACCATTTTTTCTTTAGTTTTATTTCAGAATTAGCTCCTGACGGTGGCTTCGCTCGTGTAAAGTTAATACTTCCCCTCGTTAGATATAAAGGTAGAACTACATTGCGCGGGACGTCCGCCACACACGCCGATCGGGGAGCGTCCGTCTCCATACATTTTATATGGAAACTACACTCTTAGAACTACACGTCGCGCAATGCAGTTCTACCTTTATAGCCCATATTTAGTTATGCCCATATGTATCAGCAATATTACTGTAGTTCCATCAAAATCCATTCAGTAGTTTTGTGGGAAAGAGGAGTATCTATTCTCACAAATTGTCACATTTCTGGTTTCCTCACAACATTTTCCTTCACTCTTCTGAGATCAAGTGCATCTAAGTAACAAAAAAAGCAGTTCTCAAAAATACATTTTACATACCTATCAAACTCTTCCTTGTTTTGGAACACAACACTGGCATCATCAACAACCATTTCTTTATCAATAGGAAAGGTCTCTCTATTAATTTTTTCGTTTATAAGCATTAACTCAAGCTTCTTATCCCTTATGGTTGCATAATCAATTCCTAAGTACATCAAGACATATAAATTGTGGAATGTCGTCCGCGCTAAATCTGACATTTTGTAACAATGCCCTGTTTTCGATTTAAATCTGTAAAAGAAAACATTTTTTTTTTAAGATGCCTTCAAAACATGGAACAGGTTTTCGGCGCAGTAGGCGCAGTGGTTGAGCGACTGGTTGCTATAAAGAGTGTCTCGGGTCCGATTCCTAGATAGGACAAATATTTTTATGCCCTACAGATAGTCGTCCTAGGTCTAGGTATCTTTAGTATTTAAATTTACATATGGGTATCAGTTTTCTTTTAATTGTTTTCTCCACAGTTATCACTTTAAGGAACCGCTTGTTTGTGGATCACTCTAATACTTTTTTTAATATAATTTTGTAAATTAACCCACAATTTTTAAAACAATTTAAAAAGAGAGAGAGTATGTATGTTGCAGAGGTTTTTTTATGGTAGGTAAAATCATCCAATGACAAATCCCGCCCTTGGGTCGGGCGGGAAGTAGTGTCAGAGTCTTACTGACTAAAAACCTACCCTGTTCCATTCATTGCCTTTGTCCCAGGGCCCCGGGTGACATTTTCACATAACCTTTGGCCCCAGTAGGCTTCGGCCCTGCTGGGCCCCTTCAGTTTGCTGACAACTCCTTGAGGCGCGCGGGAACAGTGCGCGCCGTAGACGACCTGAGCTCGGACCGGTCTGTTACCGGACGGACGGACAGCGAGCTACCCATTGCCCGCCGTCCGCGAGCCCGCGCCGACGGTGGCCGGAAATCGAGATCGGAATCCCGGCGGCAGCGGCGGCGTGTGCGCCGTTGCCTAATGCGGTCGGCCTCCTCCTTTGCTAGCGTTACTGCTTCGCAGAAGGAAGCAACCGCCTGCCACTCCTCCTAGCTCCGGACCATGGCTTGAACCAGGTCCCGGCGGGAGAGATCGGCGCCGCCGATCGCCCCAACAAGGACACGGCGATGCTCTTCCCAAGCGGGGCACACCTCGACTGTATGCTCCACCGTGTCCTCCGGGCGCTCCGCACAGTGGCGACACCTGGGCGTCGTCTCCGCACGAATCTTGTAAAGGTACTTCGCGAACTTTCCGTGTTCGGTTAGCACGGAAGGTGACGACGCCGTGGGGCCTTTCCAGCCACGCCTCAAACAGGGGCCTTATCTTCCTCGATCGTGGCGTGCCCAATGTTACAGAGGTAAAGATTGAAACTAAAAAGGTGTCTAAGGTAATTTGCATGGACAGGTACAGTTAAATCAATGGGTCCCAAGAACAAAATCGTATACATATGTACCTATATGACAACTTATCTATTTTTGGTATGTGGTTATTAAATTTTGTGTAAATTATAGGATAGTGTTCGATTGTTAAACAAAAAAATGCCATATAGTTTTTAGTATGCCGCTACAATATCAATACGTAATAAAATACATTTCGTCTTATTTTTCCACATACAAGACTACCTTCTGCCAGCGGCATCGCCCGCGTGTAGGTCGGTTTCTCCATACAAACATCCAACCTCCGTTTAATCCCCTTAGGGTTTTTTTTTGGGATGTAGTTTCGTAAACTTCGTTCTTAGCGGATACGGAACCTACCTGCCGAATTTTAAGTTTATAGTTTCTGAGATTTCGTGATTAATCAGTGAGTGGCTTTTATATATAGATTTTATTCAGCCACTTTTTATTCTTATTTTTACATAATATCGAGCCACTGTAACACTCAAGCAAAATACTAATCAGTAGAAAATATGATTGCTGTGATAAGTGCAGTATTAAAGTAGTACCATCAACATGAAACAAGAACAATGAAAAGAATAGAACAAGCAAGCCCTTTGCACAGTAAAGGGATAAGCTAGTAATAATAATAATACGTTTTTGTTATGGTAATAAAAACCAAAGAATACTTACATATTCAAAACTCTCTTACTGTTATTATTGACTTTGTTTCTACAAAAGAAGTTAGTGATGGGTGCACACTTGGAGAATGTTCTCAATGCTTCCACAGCATCTTGTTTGTTTTGTATCTTCAACTTTAACTCCTTGGCTATCTGGAGAATCTCTGGTCTCTTCAGGAGCTTCACATATTCGTCAAATTGTAGATTTGGCGCACCTAAAACACATTTTTTTTTTGTAGATGCTTTTCATGAAGTTAATTTTTTTCATACTCAATTGGAAGATTTGCAATTGGTCGTCAGACCATAAGCAATTAGTTTTTAAAACAAATGGTGTTGTGGTGGAGCGGCCAGTGCTGCTCCTCCCACTTATAGCTTTTCATGAAGTAGTAGTAGTTCTTTTTAAGGGTTCTGTACATAAAGGGCACAACGGTATCCTATTGCAAAGACTGCGCTGTTCGTCTGTCACCAGGCTGTATCTCATATACCATGATAGCTAGACAGTTGGAATTTTCACAGATGATGTATTTCTGTTGCCGCTATAACAACAAACTAAAAAGCAGAATAAAATAAATATTTAAGAGGGCTCCCAAACAACAAACGTGTTTTTTTTTTCCGTTTTTATAGATGGTGGTACGGAACCCTTCGTGCGTGAGTCCGACTCGCACCTGGCAGGTAAAAAAAAATAGTGCCCCACACTTCAAACCTTTGTAAGGGTTGATTCACAAACATCTAAACTCACATACTTATACAAGACAACCAAAATAAACCGGGAACAATTATTACAGGACATACTTACGGTAAGCATTTGTCCCATGAAATAATTGCAGCATACAGCAAATTACTTAAACAATGAGCTTATTTATTATTGGCAGGTGGCCCTACTGGACCTTTACTTTGCCGACATCTTTTTGAGGCATGCGTAGAACACTAAACGCCATCGACAACTACGGCTCTATTCTTATCGGATGGTGAGCTATATATTTCTCGTCGTCTGAAAGCCCCGCCTATGGTGGCCAGAGTTCGATTTGCGACTTCTGACGCCCGATATGTCTCCTATTGCGAGGCCTGGAGCGTGAGGTTGTAAGTTCCCTCATGCGTGCAACCACCTTCTTAGCTGAGATTTCTGCTTCGGACAAGACATCCCATTCCTTATCTCTCTGGACCATGGCCTGAACCAGGGCCTGATGCTTTAGGTCGCCGCCGCCGATCACCTCCACGAGGACACAGCGGCGGTCATCCACTCAAGCGAAAAATTGAGCCTATTAAGGCTTAAAATGTTCTGTGGTAAACTCAATGAAGTATTCAACTAAAATTTGAGCAGCATAAGAAACTTACCATCAGTCCCAGCCTCAGTGATCAAACCAAAACTTTTCAAACAGGTTAACATATTGAAAAGATCTGGACTACTCATGACCTCCTTATCACTGTCTTTTTTCTTCTCCATGGCTATCTGTCCGAGTTCCTCACTACGGAACCAGCCTGGCTGGCGCCAGTACAAACGGCACATCAGCCTCATACCAGGCTTTGCAACTTCCATGCTCTTTTCTAACAGCACTTGGGAACTTACATCTAATAAAGGCTTCAGATTTTCAGAGTTCAGGTACTTGGCAATTATTGAGAGAAGAAATCCAGCTGTAAAATTTGTAAGTGTGTTAACATAATTGTAATTAAATTGAAGATGATATTATCAGTAAACCACTAATTAGTTTTAAAGTATTTGGTGATCACCATATATAATATTTTTGTGTGTTGTGTTAATTTTTAATCAATTTTTTACAACTAAAGCAAATATAGCCCTGTGAGTGTGCCCTACCTACATCATCATCATCTTTCTGCCCTTGTTCCATTTTATTTGGGGTTAGCACTACACATTTTTTTCTTTCATTCTGTTGTCACTCGTCATGCTCTCACTAACTCCTTTTTCTTTCATTCCCTCCTCACACAATCCATCCATCTTTTCTTTGGCCTCTCTCTTCCTCTCCATCCATCCACATGTAAACTTATAACTCTTTTAGTAACATGTGTTTCATCCCTCCTCTTCACATAATCATATCAAGACCTCAATTCCCCATCAACTCTTTATTCACTAGTGCCACTTTCAAACCCCTAATATTAAACTCATTGATCACTATCCATTCTCGTCATACAAATATCCATCTCTCTTGTGTGATAGTTGTGGAAATATTATATTATTATATTATCTCAATATTCTCATCTCCGCTATGTGCAATGGGAAATTTTGGCCTACATGGGAATAAAATTAAACAATATTTGCTTTAGTAGGACAAATATTCTGATACTTTTACTACACTTTCAGTAATCTTATTTATGAAAAAATAATATATTTATTACTTACTTTTGTCATCTCTGTCTTCAACATTCTGAGAAAATTCTCTATTTCCAATTATGGAGTTAGGTGAAAAATTTTCACCAAACTGACTTGCTAAGTTCCTCTTAGCTGGAGATTTCTTTTTCACAACCCTTTTTTTAGTTGGAGAGTAGAACTCCTTGGTACTTGATCCTCGAGATGAAGGAGTTCTTGGTGACTGCCCCAACAAGGGCCCAGGAGACATATCATATTCCATTATTTCTATGGAAGAATTTAAAACACCAGTACTGATTCTTGATTCCTTTATGGGCTGCTGCTTACCAGTACATGCTAGTGTATTGCCTCTTAGTGATTCTATACTTCTAACAGAGATGCCAACATTTCTTTTTTTTGCTGGAGTCACTTCATGTTCACTATCACTTGACAATGTTATAACTTCATCATCCCTTTTCACCTCTACATCTGGACTTGGTGTTGTGAGTGGCATTTTCGTTGCTGTAGGTGACAATATCGGTGTTTTAGGAGACTTACCCGCTGGAGACCTGCTCGGGGTTCTCTTGAGGCTCAAACTACGCTTTTTAGTACTCATAGTCAATGGGATCGGTGCAGATTTTGATTGAAAATAGTTCGTCAAAGTAGATTGTCGACGCATTTTGTAAGCAACCAGACGACCCACTGACCAGTAGGTATATTTTGTATACGGGATAATACAAAATATACTTACGTTTAGAAAAGATCAAATTGAAATAATGTACCGATTTTTACGCTGCACCTTGTATTGCACTAGACGACTACCGCTACCGCAGCTACCGTTGAGCAGAATAAATAGAGAAATCTTTATTACTTGCACTGAAACCTGGACTGTTGTGTTCTGTGCTTCTCTTGTGTTGGGTAACGTCAGTAAGTGTGTTCTCACAGCTCACAGAGTACCGCAGATCCTTTAAAATTACAAAACTATATTCTGACCAATTGCTTGATTTATTTTTGGACCAGATTACATTCACGAAATCACGACTTGATACACAAATGGATTTTGTATTGCTACTTCAGCCAGCATGACGTTCGCGGCATAACCGCGCGAATTTATGACAGTGACAGCAGACAGAACAGATATAAACAAAAACATAAGACCAGCTGAGTGCTGAGCATGGAACTATTAATTACATTACTATTGTGATTTGGTTTTTAATTTGATTATTTCTTTCTACACCTAATACCAATTACATTTCAAGAGTACACAATCTGTAGAGCAACGCCATATAACTTTAACGTGCACACTGTGCATACACGGAGTGCACAGTTTAAATCTCGATTAAACTTATTCCTACTATTTTAATTAGTAATATGATATATAAAAAACGAGTTGGTTGCAAAACTAGGTAGACACTTATCTACAAAAATGTCGCGGGAAGATAAAAGATATTCAGTTGGTAGAACAAGTGTTATAGGCAGATACGTAAGCTTTAGGAAATTCAAAGCGGTAAATTTACATTAATTTGCAATGAATAGGTACATGTAATAAATAGTGGATTACTTATGTGAAAAATGTTACTGGTGATAATTTGCCAGCACTATCACCACATATAGGCACCCTAGGTCGGCCCTGACTCCGCTCTCTCCAGAAAGTAACGTCTACACGTAGAATGCCATGATTCTGGGCGATGAATGGGAGGTGTGGCACAACCGCATCTAGCCACCTGATGAAACTATTTTCTTAAGACAACGTAACCTACCTGAGGTGCTCATCGTGCTCGCTCTTCCATATTTACTATACACTTTGTCACTCTCGCTTTATTTTAGTTCTGAAGAACATCTGTTACATTTTTACTAGAGCGAGTTGTTTTTTTTAATTAATTATGAGGAGTCATAAATATTTGGTCCGCGGTCGCCGGATTTATCGATACTTCACGAACGCAGTAAATATTTGCAGTCAGTTGCATTACCAAATAATTAAAATTTACAACACACAAAGTTAGAATATTGTTAATTAGTTTGAAATGTTTGAAAACAAGGGGCTGTGTACTCGTGTAACCGTTGTAACTTGATCGAGTTAGAGTTCTAATACTGGTTGACCCCTATCCAGAATATAATTGTAAATCTAGGGACAATCTAAGATACTAGAACTTCCTTAATAATACCCTATACCTAAATAAAACATGTTGCTATGTTCTCCCATATATTTTGTATTGATTCAACAAAATGACTGAAAGCAATCCTAAACAGGTCCGAATTTATCAACCTACGTACCGACTTAACCCAAAGAATCGTTTCGATGCTGAGAAAATACAAAAAGTGCTCAAGAGAGTGATAGACGCAGAGTTGGTTGAAATTGAGTATAGCGAGAAAGTAGTTCCCGATTTGTGTTTGAGCCTCGCAGAAACTTTGCGTAACGCCGTGAAAGAAGAAAACTATGACAGGTAAAGCATGACAGGAAACTTCAGCTATAAAAAGGTAGATTCATCAATAAAGACAGAATATTTCACCATTGTTTTGTAAAATATCTTGGGAAAATGTACACGCAAATGTTATTACCATGATGTACATTTTGCCTCTTTTGGCTGGCTGCTCGATATTCTCATGCTTTTACTGTTGCTGCTCTCGAAGAAGATGTTGAACTGTAAAATTGCAAAATCATGTGTAACTGTGTTGTGTAATCAGCGTTAGACATCGCTAGGTCAGTATTCATTGGATGATAGCGATCATTAAAAAAGTATGTGTATCAGTTTATTTCTGTAAGTCGACGTTATCATAAAGCTATCGACTGTCACTTCCAGCTTAGTGAAACGTGCCAGGTATATAATCAAAGGTGCAGTTACTAATTACGCAATGCATTACAAGAAAAATCGCATTAATTGCATTATTATAAGTATGGAGCAACATAATCATAGACTTGAATCAAGTCTGAGGACAGAATCGTTCGTATACCTACCTACATTGGAGTAGCAATTGTTCTGAAGTTTCTGCCTGCCTACTATGGAAAAAACATATATATGTATAGTGTATTTATGTAAATAAAATGAGTGATTTCATTCGCTCTTCTATCAATGGCAAGGCAAACGATAAGGATAGTGCACTAATATGGCATCTTGCATCATCAAATTGGGAATCCGTTTTTATAATTACTTGTTAACAATTTTTTATTTATTTATATAATTTTATTCCTTTTTCAGGTACAGAATCATTGTAAGTGTGTGTATTGGACAACGGCGGCAGCAGAGTGTTCATATATTCCATTCATTCTTATGGGATCACGAACGGGATGCCTTCGCTTCGTACAGTTATGAAAACCCCCATATATTTGCAAATGTCGTGGTTTATGGAGTTTATTTAGACTAAAATGTTACATAAATAAATTGTAAAATTGAATCTCCAATAATGCGTTCAATTCAGCGTAAAAGCAAAATTTGCTTAAAGTACTACAGCTCATAAACAAATCGTCAGATATTAAGATCATAAAATCAGGTCATTACTAGCCGCATGACGTGATGACATGATCTTTCAAACCAACGTCTCAACAGAGGTGACCTTAATAAATTATATCCGTCTAGACAGTAGTTGTAAAACATGCATGATCTTCAACGCCTATGGCTGGGATGCACGTTTTCCCAACTGTAGTAGCTGGTTTGTGTGACGTGTTGCGCGTAGTTTACATCCATGTAGCCGCAACACAAACTCCATCACACGAACCAAGCTCCAACCAAGGGGACTTTGGTTAAAACGTTAGTTTGCAACCGTCTGGTCCACCCTTAAAAGCTTATTACACTACTTGATATTCCGTACACGATACAGAGACAGTCTTAAAGTTTATTTCATAGTAAAACCCTCTGAATATCGAGTGGTGTAATAGGCCTGTAATTCATAATAGCGTAAATACTTTCTTTATAAGCATTATTTACGCTACTTTTTTACTACCTACCTACAATATACTTTGAGTAACATAATTGTTCCTATTGGAATCAGTAATGTACCCAGTAGTACACTGCCGACGACATCGCTGTACGTATCGTGGAGCGCATTAACATTTCTCATGTATGTACAAAATACACAGACCCGGAATAACTATCTGTAGGCCATACAAATATTTGTTCCGTGCAAGATTTGAACCTGCAACACCCGTACCGTGTCTCAATCACTCTACCATTGCGCCAACCAAATGAAATAAGAATATTAGCTTAATCGGTGGGTAGCACCCAAGAATATCGAGCATTATGCATTTGTTTCTAAAATATTGCTTTGTTTAAAATTTACTTATTTTTTTAGAAAATTGGTTACAAAACGCCCTTTGATGCACGTGATCTTCCACTTTGGCTGCAATGGTAAAGTTTACCCTCTTACATCAAAATGTTCTTTGAATATTTCATAAAAACCTGTTCTACTTCAAAAATAAAATATACTAAGTATAATAACTAAAAACTAATTACAAAAAATATTTTTCAATACACTTACTCGAAAACTGTCTCTTATCGCACGATTAGGTTCGTTATGGCATGTTTATTACCCGCGTCCTTTTTTTAATTTATCAAAACAAGGGCTTTTTCATTCCTATTTCGTCACGGTCAAGGGTGATTATTTTTTTTTTTTAAAGCAAAGAGGCGAGCAGTTTTTAAGGTTTTAATATTTAATGAAAATTTAAATTGTGTATAGTGTCGGGTCAATCTAGCACTTGGTCGTTTGCTAGCTTCGCAGTGGGTTCTGTAATTGACGTGTACAACTGTCCATAAAAAACCTCGATCTCTCCCAGAAGTTCCGATTTGGCGGATATGACTCTGCTATCTCCGGTCTTCAGTTTCGTGAGCTGGCTCTGCCCAATATACAGATCTCTCGCAAATACCTTAGAGCCCTTATTTCGCTCAATCGCATCTTTAATTTTTCCGGTATTAAAGTAACGGAGATCGCGTTTCAAGGAATTGAGATCCGTTTATTGAGCTGCCGATATATACACGCATCGTCTGAAGACAGTAGAAACATCTCACGCCTCCCCTTTATAAGCTCGAGAGTTTGATCAGAGCCTCTTGTTCTTATTTGTACAGGTCTTAATGAACTTAGACCCGACTATATGGACAGTTTCCACGAACCCATCGTTGTATTCGTTCACGGAGCTTCCTAGGAACTCGAAATTTTTTTTGAAGTTTGAGCTGAACTGAAAGCTTTCGGAGTTTAGGATTTCGACGGACTTCATCAGTCAGTCATCAGATCTTTCAAGTTTGACTTTGAAATTAATGTGCCTCTTACCACACGATGATTACTTCTGGTTTCTCCGCATTGATCACGTCGTATATACCGTATAGTACATGAATTAAATGGTCACTATATATGAGTTATACTTTGCAAAAGTGTTTTTGGGGATTTCGAAATAAAAGACTTTAGTAAGCATTTTTACAGATCATACATATTTATTTATTTATTTCATAGTATAGATATCACACTGGCCCGCCCTTATAAAAATAAATGTGTAATACAATAACGACCCAGTCTGCTATGAGCCTGCTGGCGTGACCACGCGAGTTTCTCCTTCCTTCTCTACCCATCCCATCCTCAAGTTTATAAATATTGGCATCAATTTCGATACTAACCTACAACAATTTGGACACAATCACAAACGGCGCAGTCACCCCAGCTCTATTACTATTGAATTTCATCAAATATCCTTATAGAAGAAAATTCAGAGATAATTCTAAACCATTATACAGGTTGATATACACAAGATTTAATTAATATAGGTTTACATTACAAGAAATTCGCACATATTTGACACACAAAGCGAAGAATATTACTGATAAGAAGACTAAAAGTAGCTTTAAGATATTGGTCCGAGACACTGAAGCGAGATGTATCCGCATACGATACGAAACTAGCACCAAGCCACCGTACGATACACAAAGCAGCGTCATACACTCGTGTGCCACTGTGCCACTACTCATACAAAAGCTACTGGAGAGAGTCCGAGTGCGTCGTCGCGGTGTTGCCACGCTGCGCGCAGTCTACACTACGGCGCTCGGTACTTCGCACCGGATGCTGGAAGCGGAACTATGTCGGATCACAACACGCGCTCATGTTAAACTATGCTTTTGCAAAAATTTTCAAAAAGGGTAAAAGTTTATAAAAATTCAAGTCTGTGAAACAAGTCGGCGGTTGTTGAACACACGTTAGAGCGACGAGCGCGGTGACAGTGAGCAGTGGTTGCGCTGGATGCATGGATGCATGGATGCATGGATGCACGGATGCACGGATGCAGGTGATGCTTTACTCCGGCGCACCGGACTACGTTCAGCCTCTGAGAGTTACATTTTACATCCGCATGATATGTGTTTACAGATAAAATATTTAAGTAGTACTGGGTACATATACCTACAACCATACTGTACATTTATATGGCCGAAAATGTTACAACCTTAAGAAATAAGGGGGTAGACAAATACAATATGCTAGTTATATCAAAAGAAATGCAGTGAATATTGGTATCAAAATATTAATCCTAATATACATCGTGTGAATGTGTATGTTCGAGTAGATATGTGATAATTGTGTGAAAGATACATAAAAAGCGTCATTATATGAGATGTGGTACAGTCGTTATTATTGGAATATAAAAATATTACTTACATCATAGGTGACATCGATTATGTTGATTCGTATGAACTTAGCCATAAAAATATTTCACATTTGGGATTCTATAAGCTCGTCCTAAGTTAGGTTCAGGAGTACGAGTAGAAGACTCTAGCTAGGCGGACGATCGTGTCTGTCACACAATGACCGGTGCGTTGAAATAAACTCTGTGAAATCTCCTCTTAACTAGAAAATAATTTACAAAACGTTAAGTATAAAAATATAAAGTAAATCGTTTTTTTTTTAAATCAAAGTAATAAAAATAATATGTCATGTAAAGGCAGCATAAAAATACCGCAAAACATCTAGCATACCTACCACAAAATATCACACGTAAGATTTTACATTCGTTAGTCGCTGACAACAGACAGTCGGACATCGGACGAGTGCGGCCCGGGCGGGTGCGGCTGTTGCTCGAGTGGGCCAAATTTTAAACATTTACTAATAAAATATTAAAGCTTAACATACATAAAGATTAAGCATCTCTGCACCTTAGATATACAATAGCCATTCAAAATAACTGCAGATTAAAATATCTCATCTTAAAAATAAAGTCTTAAACATTAAACTATAATAAAAAAAAGACTGTATGTATTATCTGAGACGATTCTTAACTTAGGCCAAATTATGAAATTAATTTATAAAAGAAATAATTGATTAAAAAATAAATTCATTGTTTTTTCGCTGTCACATTTTCAAAGATTAATTTCATAATAGTTTTAACAAAACTTCGAGCATGTGATGATTAAAAAAAATCGAATAATTAAAAACTAAAATTAGCGTGCGACATCGTCCGATCGCGTGTTACAACGAGTACAATGATGGAAAACATTTATAAATAGGATGTTGCGATCGGAGGACGTCGGGTAATCAGACTTGTATAAGATAAGAAGGTGAGGCAACATATAGCAGCGCCGGCGAGCAAGCGAGGCGCGGCGTCCTCGGGACAGCTTCAACTCTAAAAATAATCAATTGGCGGTGGTTTATCTGGTTCAGTCCTCAGGGGAAGTAATTCAGCTAGATTCCTTTTCCTTCTCCTTTGACTCTGCAAATTGAGAAACGACAACATCATGAGTACAAGATGATACAGTAAGTTCCTGCAAGTACGGTCAACCGTATGTATTACTAGAACTAGAACAGCTCAGAATCGCTATCACAGTCAAGTTGTTGTGCATACGGTGCAGTTGACTGTACAAGACACCTACAAGCTTGACCTCTTCCAAATGTGACGGTGTGTTTGCAAAACGACTACACTTCCCTAAACTTATAGCTGGCCATCCATTACTCATTAAGTTTAATGGGCGCCCACAAGATTAAATCAAACTAAACAATAGGTATTGATCCGACACAAGGGGTGCGCTCCAAGATTTAAATATATTAGATTGTTTTACTAAGGTACAGGCGCCGAAGATGGCCCGGCTCCTAGGATAGCCCACTTTTAAAAAAATACAGTTATGATTATTCGAGACATTTGAAATTTCGCGGGTTTATACTTCTAGTACCATAGACAATAGTGCAAGTGTGTTTCATTACCGGCGCATCGCCATTTTGAATACAGATGACAGTTTGCTTGGTCATGTCGAGACGATGCACGTTTTATAACCTCCATTATCTAAATCTTTTTGAAAATTAACAAATTTAAAACAAATCTCTTTGCTCTAAACAGTGGAAATTCATATTCAATCTATTTATCAGCGAATTACAAGTAAGTGTTATTATTTTATTTCCTTTTTTATATTTTTACGAGATTATACTCAACCCGGGTGTAATTTCCTATCATGGCCCATGATATAATGCCCACCTATGAATGGCATTAAAAAAAAAATTTTAGAAAAAAAAATGATTTATTTTTATTTTTGATGAGTTACTTTCAAAGTTGATCTCAAAGTTAAATTTTATTTTATTTAGTAGTTTGTTTTTATTTTATAGTTGATTTTCATTTTGATAGATTTAAGATAGCCCACATTTAAATTTTTGGTTGATTTTTTACCTTTTATGAAGAATGTTATGTGAAGGATGTGTTTTTATTCTGATGTTTTATGTTTAAAGTGTTTAAGTGTTCATAATGTGCATATATTTTCATTAATATTTTTCGGGCCATCTTCAGCGACCAGCTTCCCAAGATAGCCCAATACCAAGTTTCTAAAAAGTGTTTACATTTGTATTAAAATGCCAAAAGCTGTACTACTTTTTTAGATATCTTGTTTCTCAAATAAATTTATTACAACTTCCATTATGTTTTTTCTTCACATTACTTATCTGCAAGATTTTACGAGGTTTTGAAATTAGGTGGGCCTTCATTGGCGCCTGTACCTTAGTTAGTTTTTGGAGCTAGCTTTTCACTCAGGCTTTCCAATAAAACTTTCGTAAAACTTGAAAGAGTCTATGTTTCTAGATATCATCTAAGACCAAGCTATAGGTATGATTACTAATTTAAAAGCATGCTCATGTAGGTACTCTAATCATCAAAACAATATAAATATAATAAGCATAATATCCTTATTGCCGCACATTCAAACAAATGCTAAAACTGATATATAATATAATATATATATATATATATATATATATATATATATATATATATATATATATATATATAATTATGGTACCTATGTTATCTTATGTTTAATGAAAACTCAGACCCGACTTTTTATGACCAGGCTGGCTAAACGTATATTTTCAGTGATACAGCCCTTAAACATGGTTAAAGTTTAAAATAATAAAATGTTGTAGTATAGATGTGTTTGTCAATGATTTAGGATTTAAAACCCAACGGAACGGAAATGATTCGATTAAAACCACGAAAAATTAAAAAAAAAATGTTTCATGTTTTTTTTATCTGGATTCGTAGACCCTTAACTAGAAGTAAATATTTATCCTGTGCTAAGTTTTGAACGAGGAATGATCAAGGTGGCAGCACCTAGAATTTCCCGTTTCATTCGTCAAATAGCATAAGGCACAACACATGACTTATGAATTATAAAGGTGCGTACTGATCAGTTAGGCGCTACTGGTCGATTTGAGAATCAGGAGTAATGACTTCAATTTGAACATGTTTTTTTATGATTACTGTTCTATCAAAAAAAAAAAAAACTATTTTTCAAATACCGACCCAAATAGATATTTTAATAAAAATTAATTTAGGGCTAATTTTTCAATAGGCACTTATATCAGAGATATAAACATAGCGGTTTGTCAGCTTTCGTTACATTTATTCCCTATATAAAAGATATCAGATAGAAAAATCAGCCTTCAATAATATTAATAAAAGCAAAATCCAACTCTTACATGCCGCAGCTATAATGCATATAAATATCTAAGGAAGCACTAATTAAAACTAAAAGTTTGTAATTTGTGACTGCTATTTGATAATCTATAGATTACCGACGCGTGGCAAATAACTTAATAGATCCTATGAAGCAAAATGTTTAAATAAATGCTACTGGCAAGTCTAAAGGCTGTATAAAATAGGTATTTACTTGGATATTCTTTAAATAGGGCTTCGCAAGAAGCCTATGCGTAACATATGCGTTTAGCCAATAAATGCGTGCGTAGTTAATTAAAATAAAAGCCATCATAAAATAATAATAGGGTGAAACGCATAACTGCGGTCAACGAGCTTAAATTGGTTTCTGAACAAAAAGTATGTTCCTAAATTGATAGACAAATTAGAGACACAAAGGTCATCAATATCAATTTAGTAGGAAGGGTGCATTATAATTTCAGAGACCAAATGAAAGTATAAAACCAACAGCTGTTTATTTCACCCGCATATTGAATAAATACTCTTTATTTGTAGTTTCAAAATTGAATAGGCTATGAAAGTTGTCTATTGTTCACACCACAGCCTCAACTGTGTTGTTCACAAGTGATGACGTTACAGGCGATTCAAAAATGGAACAGCCAAACTGTCAAAGCGGGACGCATCTACGCATGCCTGGTCACAATAGTTCGAGACTGACCTTCGTCGCTGTTACCGTTAGTGAGCGGTTCTTCACCGTTCTTCTCACCATTCTTTTCTCCATTCTTCTCACCGTTCTCAGCTGGTTTCTTTTCCTCCTCCTTGGTTTCCTTGTCCTTCTTATCTTCGGAGCTCTCTTTGGCTGGTTTCTTCTCCTTGCCGGACTTGCCCTTGGCTGGAGTGGCGGGTTTGGGCTTGGGCTCTAGTGATGGGTCGAGTACAAGCTTGCCGATGTTTTTGCGGTCGTGCATCTTCTGCATGGCTTCGCCAACCTGGTGGAGGGATTTTGATGTTAATTTTACAACACTGTCAACAAATATTATACAGATATCTGGAAATAAAACTTTAAATTTTTCGATAAAGTCGTAAGGACTAATGTATAGCGGTTATGCTGAAAATTTTGTATAGAAGCCAGAATGTTGTCCAAATTTTGGAGTCCTGAGTTACAGCTAGCTGCGATTAACCTGCGTCGTCTGAACCTACGCAGAGGCCGCACTTTCAAGCCCGCCAGGCTCTTGTTCTGTAACGTTACTTACGTCCTCCAGCGCCCAGGTGGAGTCCACGAGCGGCTTGACCTTGCCCTCTCCCCACAGCGCGAACACGCGCTCGACGGCGCGGCGCACGTACTCGGCGCGGCCGTGTTGGAACAGCAGGTGCCGAAGGTTCAAGCCCGCCAGGCTCTTGTTCTCGTCAAACAGCTTGATCGGAGATACTTTGTCGACTTGCCACCACTGGAAGAAATGGAACAAGTTAATATGAAATATTTATTCTATGTGATACAAAACAATTAAGAGATTAATAGTAGATTATGTGACTAAAATCGCGGGCAGCATTTTGAATTCCGAATGGAACGAAGATTACTAAGTTTTAATCCCGAACGTCAGTGAGGGATTTATATAATTAACTCCCGAGTATTGCGAGGGAGTTAATTATAATATTGAAACCTGAGTGAAGTGAAGAATTATTCAAGCCGCCCAAAACAAAGACAGCTTTATACACTATTTGTGAGATAATTAATAGACAACTTACTAAAATCAATTATATATTAAAGAAATATAAATATTATTTACAACTTAATTTAACTTTGACACGTTTTGAGATTTGAAACAAACAAAATTCACTACTCTAAGATTCTATCATTTTAATTTTCTTTAACGCCCCCGCTCTTTCATTACTTTTTTTAGAGGCCACTTTTTATTGTTCTTTGTGTGGCAAAGCAAGAATAAAAGTTTTAAATTGTCCATCGAAGTTTTAACAAAAAACACACACCACTATACAATCTTATTGAAACCAATCAAAGTATAATGTACTAGGGTTCCAGAGCTCAGCAGGTAGTAAGCTAACTACAATCAGATAATTAGTCATTGGTTACTCACGGCACGCGCGGCGCTGAAGAAGCTCTTCGTCTCGCCGGTCACGATGTTAGATGATCCTGTGATACACACCATTGTTTACTAACACGCAGTTGGACATATTGAATAGGATATCACGTTTAATAAATCAAGTAATAATGTAGTAAAGAAAATCTTATTAAAGTTCAACTTAATTTCGGATCAAATCTACGTAACACATTTCACTTGAGAAAATGGTCAAGAATCGTAAGAAGCCCATACTTTCTTAGAACAATTTTGACCGACAATTTCATAAACCTTTTTGAATTGACTAACACAGAATGACACATGTAACATACCTAATGCGTCAAGTACCTATTTAATCAGAAAAAAATTGTTAAAAATTTACACTTACCATACAAGATGTATCGTCCCATTGGTTTCAGTAGCTGGTAGCCGCGGTTGCACTCCTCACCGCAGAGACAGTCCAGGACAATGTCGACGCCATCGGCAGACACTCTGGTGAAGACACAAATGGCGTTAACCACACGATTTTAATACAAGAACAGTTTAGACATGGCTAAACATCCACCTGCCGTCCTCCTATCCCTACCCTTGTCCCATGTTATTTCTATACTTGTGTTCAGCGCAATATGGTTTCCAAATTTCTTTCTCTTTTGTCAATCCTCACGTTCATTTCCCTTCCCTTTCATAAAATATACTTCAACTCAATATTATTCATCGTCAACCTAGCCCAGTCGTTAGGGCGTGTGCACACCATATTTTTTAAACGCGCCCTTGACGCGCTTTTGTAGCGAAAGAGACGCGAAATGCACGCGAGTCTGACGCAGCCTATAGAGCCTATAGGCTGCGTCCGACTCGCGTGTCCCTTATTTTGTGAGGTCTATAGTATAGACCTTCGAGAGATAGAGAGCATAGGTCTTAGACCTTCTCACAGAATTAGTAATAGACCTTCTGTAGGATAAAAGCGCGCGGTCGACGCACGTTTTTAAAACGCGCGTCAGCGGCGGGTAAAAAACGAGTTGTGCACAGGCCCTTAGTCGTCTTTCAAAATTATTATACGTCTTCCAAAGCTAGCTGTTATTCGCTACTTCGTTGACGTGTAGTTTAAGTACATTGTGTTAATTTTTTTTTTTGGCAGTCTTGTATAAAAATGCTATCTATTTCGGAGATGTGGAAATTATGCCACATTCCGACGGGAAAATAAAAACTAGTTTAAAATAAATACAATTTTGTATTGAACTTATTTGTTTAGTTATTCATTCAGTGCACTTATTTTGATAAACAAACACTTCTATTTTATTTACACATAGATAAATGTAAAGACTGTCTCAGTACCTATTTGATTCTTACGCAGAATCTTCTTCATACGTAGCATTAATTACCAGAATTAATTTAATTTACTGTCTATCGCAGTAGTTTCTACCAACAAAGAACAGTGGGGAAAGGTTTCATAAACATTATTCTGTAGATCCACTGAAGACAAAAGGTAGCACGTTTTTCCAGTAAGGTATTAAAACAAAAACCTTGGAAATTAAACTTTCTAATGCATGAGCCGTATTAAAACTTTTACAGGAATCTATTAATCTCCTAAGCCTATTATTTGCAGGATATGTATTTGTGATTACAACCGCTATTTTATTAGCTAATAAAATATTTAATTATTTTAAAGAAATGCAGAGCGTCCCTTAAGGTTCTCGAAGATTGTTAACGGTTACAAGTTTTTTATGTAAGTACGTACTTATTTTTCAGAAAAGTAATGTAAAGTAATGATAGGATAGTAAGAAAAGTAATGTAAAGTAATGATAGGATAGTAGATAGTTGAATTATAACACCTACAATCTACATGGCATACATAATTATATCAAACTTAGTTTATTTTGCATTTTTCAACTGTTTTGTGCGCTTCCTTTTTTTTTTTAAAGAAAACCAAATAAAAATTATTCGAATCATTCAAACCTTTTTGTTTTTATATAACTCCTAGCTACCGCCCGCTATAAAAAATCATTTTTACATATAGAAGAAGCTTAGTTTTACTAAAATAAAAGATGTTAGTAATCATACATGTTGCCTCACTTTATATTGTAAATCAATATTGTTTTAAGAGCATTTCTACGCGCAGTAGATAACTGACTATTTATTTACACTGATCTTGTGTGGCTCTCTTGTTTACGCTGTAAAGTGCTCACCAGATATAAAAATATCTTTGTCTATTTACGAGAATTAAATGACGCGCTTGTTACGAAGCAGCTGCCCTAAGGAGCGGGTTATAAACCGAACAATTAACGTAGTACAATACCAACTTAACCAGACCTCAACTCCAGTTAATATGTTCCCCCTTTTCAACCGTTGATAAAAGCTCTAGGGGGGTGGGAGAGGTCTTTGTAAAGTGGTACTGCACATATCACACGAGCCAGGACTCGCACTGAAATATGTAACTGTAATAAGCGCCAATTAACTAAGCCTGGGATTGGGAACAACATACTTGAGCTGTGAAACGTCGGGAAGTAGATCATCAATGATTCAACTTTGAATTCTTTAACGACGAACTATATGATTATAGCCCTAAGGAATCCGGAAGAGATTTATGCACAGCGTCATTAAATTAACCGACAAATCGCTCTAACTAGCAAGAATTTATTGTGACAATAATAGGAATACACGGCCATAAAAATGCTCGCATACCAAACATTTAGTGCGTGTAACGTAAACATAGATATTATTAGTAAGATGAAGGGCCGCTGAACGGGATATTTTTAGCTCTGTGATATCACGAATCCGATCCTTCCCTTCATTTTTAGAATTCTTCAAGATTGCTGAACAAATTAATTTATTCTCGTAATTCACAGTGGTTGGTTTAACATTCATTTTATCACTAATCGCGACAGTTTCAAGAAATGGAGATGGTTTAAAGATTACATGCAGATGTAAGTACATTTACGACTGGTGATAGTGTAAGACTGATCACTCGTAAAGTCGTAATAAATGGGGCGGAATCAGATTGATTTTTTCACTTTGGCACGTGTTCAAAGCACAATGAAGCATTCAAACTATATTGATGATCTCACCGAATTCTTGATATGAACTTTAAATTCGATTATCATACATACGAGAGATCGTAGATCGTGTGGTGAAATAATGCAAGGGCGAGGAGCTTCAATGTGGGTACTAGTGGGCAATACTACTGAAAATTTACATTAAAACGGCTCATCAGCCAATAGCTGTCTACTGCAGAACACGTGCCTCTGCCTCTCCAATGACACCGCAATTTAGCTATCTTCAATGTGTCATTAAGTTAGAAACAGCCACACCACGATGACCACCGAAAAGAAAAAAAGTCAGTCGACATTGCGTGGCGTGGGTGTGTTAATGGCTGATAGCCATTATAGAACCAAGTTATTTCTGTCATACATAGCATAGCATCAACCTTATAATATTCCCACTGCTGGGACTCAGGCCTCCTCTCTAGGAGAGGAAATAGGTCGTAATCCACCACGCAGGCCCAGTACAGGTTGGTGGATGCCACATGTCTTCGAATTTTTGGTTCTAGGACAAGCCAGTTTCCTCAAGATGTTTTTCTTAATCGTTTTTTTTCTCATACATAAAACGCACAATAACATGCACGATCTAGGTAAAATGGAGCTGCAGCTGAGAATTTTACTGTAGTGTTGACTACCTCAGCAAAGTTTGTCAAGAAACTGACTCGATACATTTGCTGGTAAATACTACAAAAACTTTAGAACGTGTTACATTCGTATTCAAATGTTACTGCGAAAGATTTTTAACGATAATATTAAAAACACATCACGGTTGAAAATATGGACGTAAGACTAGGCAACATGGTCGAATGACTATATTATTATATTCATAGGGCAAATAAAAAACAAATCGGTCAGAAAATCAGTTATTTGAAGGCGTTGATAAAACTTTGAATATGTTGGGTAGTTCAGAAAAGCTTTTTGTAACCTTTTGAATACACAATAGAAAGACAATAGGTGTGCGGACACCGGTGTCCTCTTAGGGATTCACAGTTAGGCGGGATATCATCAAATAACTTCTGCTAAGGGTGGAGCGACAGTATCGTGTCAGACTTTCACTGACTAATGCCCACCTGTGTTTCTTCAGTCGGCCTTTGCGTTCTAGCGGCCACGGACCTAACCCATTCGAACATTCCCGTAGCAGAAAGGCTCTATTCTTTAGGTAAATGAGGTGTATTTGTGTGTGGGCGTACACATAATGGATAACTGTTGAAGGGCTGATAAGTTAGATAACGCGATACAGGCAAATTGAGATTAGCAATCTCATAATCCCAATTTGCAATAGGATCAAGTTTGAATCAATATAGGTGTGTTTAAGTGCGGTGTGTCATGAAAATGGATCAGTGGTAGGTGTAAATGTGTCCTGCATAACGTTACTCTATAAAAGTTCTAACACATATTCATACTACTATTATAAATGTGAAATAAACTCTGTATGTTACGCTGTAACGATTAACCGTTCTAAAAACGTTAAAAACGGTTCTTTTGTTTTAAACTATAGAACCGTTTTTGATAAAATTAGATACGAAGGAAGCTTGAAGTCAAATAGTCTGTAGGCTATTATGTATTCGTATTTTATCCTTATTCTACTTCGCGTACGCAATAACCAACATTCACGCAGACGAAGCTGCTGGCAGAAGCTAGTTTTTTAAATATTTTTTATCACCATAATAAAATGATATATCTACATTTACAGGGGATTGCACGATTTGATCTTTAAAAGTCTTTCCAGTAACACCACTGTAGGGTGGAACTATAAAGAGTATTTATACCTATAGATAAATAATCTATAGGTTTGTCATACCTTCCAAAATTCAGCACATGACTCCGTTCAACACAGAAGATGTTAAAAAAAATATGAAAGGACTAGCTGCTGCCAGCGGCTTCGTCTGCATGAAAATAGAAAGTGGTTTCAAGGGATAATCCCAGGATAAAATAGATATTCTATGCTATTCCAAGACATATGTGCCAAGTTTAGAGTCCAAATCCGTTCAGCCTTTCGAGCGTGAAGAAGCAACAAACAATTAGTGTGACGATTGACAGGGGAGAAATGAGGGGAACAAAATGGTGTTGCGCCAACTCCAAGAAACATTAAATAAGGGCAGAATACAATAATGGTTCCGCCTAGAAGTAGGAAGTTAGGAACTCCTGATAAAAGTAAATAAATATTGACTTACTTCCGAACTTCGCTTGTGTAGTCACTGCCGCGCTCGAGCAGATGGTCGATGTTGTTGTTGTTGGCCTTCAGAGCCTCGTGCTTGGTCTTCGAGCACACACCGAACACCGTCACGTTTTCCACAGTCTTAGCCAACTGAGCTACTGCTTGGCCCTATAACGTTAAACTGAATTTTAGTTATCTGTCCCTATAAAACTACCAAAGATTAGGTATCTGTAAAAAACCAAGATTATGATCTTGGTTTTTTAAATTTTCGTGTTAGGATTTTTAGCGGGATTTCTTCGAGTGCAGCTCAGCTGTTTCAATTATTCATAAATTGGTTCCTAGTGGATATTGTGATGTAAAATTGCTGTAGTTATGTATCTCAAGTGTCTACACAACTGGACAATACGTGGAATCATTGTAACAGGCGCGATCACGGTAAAATTAAGATGAGAATTTTATTGTGGTTTTGGCTAGCTCAGCAAAGTTTGCCGAGAAGGTTGACTTGATACATTTACTGCCAAATACTACAAATACATTTGAATGTGTATTTCATATTCTAAGTAAACGAACTACTCATACGAATATAAGGCTTAAAGGACTTAAGATCCAAACCAAAAACATTAACAAAAAAAACATTTTCGTATAGCGTTCTCAATTCAAACGCCGTTATATTAGCAAGTCGATCGATTAATCTTCCGCGATGTTCACATCGGACAAAGACGCCATTGTGGGTTAGTCAATATCAATAGTCTCAGATTGTGTACAAACGATTGGTTTCCGGACGGTAAGCGTCCGTCCATTGTATTTACCGAAGTTCTAAACAGACTTCCCGAAACTCAATCGACTATAAACTCAAGTTAATCGCCCCAAAAGCTACCCAAAGCTTTCAGCTACATTAAAACTAAAACACCATCCACATTTACCATCACATTATCATCAATAGTTAGCATAGTCGTAGGTTATTTGCTTGTAAATTGGTTTCCCCTGTTAATAAATGTCAGCTAATTGGTACTGTCACCCCGCCCAGCAAGCGCGCTTCGTATTACCGGCCCGAGACACGCGAGGGTGGTCGGCAGTCACGTCATATGGAAACTAAAATTCCAGAGCAAACATGAATATTTTGTGAACTATTTAGAGCAACAATTAGACATCTCGTTAGTGTGTTTACTCACTAATTATCAACTACACAAGACTGTGAAGCGTGCTGTGTGCTCAGACGCAAGGGTCAATGCTACCGCGACTCCGCGAGTATTTTCGATTTCATTCGGTATTTGTCAAGTTCTGAATAAACTTAATTTTAGCTTTGCATTCATGAGTTTTGGGTGTGAGTCAGTTTTTATGGTCGACGTGCTCTTGAACTTCACTTTCATTTTCTGAAGATACGCTTATTATATTTTAAACCGACTTTACAACGAGCGATAATTTGATATGTAGCCTAGAAATTCAGTTCTTTTTTTATGTATTTTAGGTATCTGCAGCATTAGTTAAATCTGTTTTACCCGACTGCGTGACGCAAGGGATTTTATTAACAACGGCTAGCTTTACTTAGAATTTATTGATGCTATAGAACAGGACTGCTACGAAGTATAATCACAGATATTATAGGAAATAACTTACCACGCCTCCTCCAGCGGAGTGCACAAGCAGACTCTTGCCAGGAGTCAGGTTAGCCATCTCGAAGAGTAGCAAGTAAGCTACCACGTAGTTGGTAGTGACTGCCACGGCGTCCAAGGCAGTCATGCCTTCTGGCAGCACATACACGTACTGGGCTGGCACGGACACGAGCTCGGCCCAGGCGCGGTACTCTGGGAGAGCCACGACTTGGTCGCCAACCTGGTTGTAAATGTTGATAAGTTAGAATTGGTTGGCAAAAATTGGGCGCCTCACTAGATAATAACTCGTCACCGCCGCCGTCATCTGTTTATCGATAACCGTTCAGTAAAGTACAATAAAGTGTGACGGAGGTCCATTTCCAGTCATGCAAACTAAAAATTATAGAGTACGTTAATAATAATCTTAAAATAAAAGAAAATTTAGGAGCATAGAACGATTAAGAAGTGCAAGCGATTGTCCATAAAAAAAGAAGAACGTCTGACACATCAATATTATTTGATTTGCAGGTGCATTAAATTGCACGTATTCCATTTATTCCATACATATCCTCAAAGAGGCTGACGACTTGGTGAACACTTGGTTTTGGTGAATAAAATTAGGTCCTAGATTAGATGGTTCATCATGGTACCTAATCATAACAAAACTCAAAGGGGTACAGGCATTCAAGAATACTTAAGTTCATTTTGAACCAAATATCCATTCCAGCCATAACACTAAATCGTATAAGAATGTATCACTAGTCGTGAAAACAAAGAGAAGTGTTTATAGTGCCATCCATTACGAAACCTTTGATGTTAACTTCACATTTTCGTAGAAGATTAATCGGCGGTTGATTTCGAGCGATGAACTAAAATTCTGAGAAACGACGTGAAGAAGTTAGATGGACACCGAAGGCCCTATACTACTTCGTAATCTGTGCCGAAGGTTTAGATCAAGTTGCTTTCTGAAAGGGCCTCATTTATGGATAAGATAGCGGTAAATTAAACGATGAAGGGTCATGAGCTAAGGATATCAAATCAATAGACGATAACATTAACGATGAAGCTCAGGCAGTGAATTGCTAGTTAAAATATCTAGCTAGGTATTTTTACAACTATAGAAAGGTAAGTTTTATTACCCAAAGACATTGCAATTAAAACTAATTTAATTTAAATTAGAAATACTCGTAACGGCAGTTGCAATCCGTTGCGATATATCACAGACCCGTGAACGATTTACTTTGACTAAAACTATCAAACCAGCTGTAATTAACATTGCGATAAAACATCAACGGAAAGGAAGAAAATTTAATTAAAATAATTTCCCAACCAGTAGGGACTCTGGTTGGCACATTAATTGTATTATTCATTACCGAATTAATATTCTGAAGGCGTGAGAAATTTCACATAGTGGTGGTGAGGAATTGCACGAGGAGACGTATCGGTGAAACCAATTAAGATTAGGGTTGCCCAAATGTCCCGAGAATTTCGTTAAATATGCCGCGGAATTGCAATGTCTCCAGTATTTTCTACAAAGGGTAAATAACAAACCAAAGAAAGTAATCACTGCTGTGTACATACTCACCTCTTTTGGGACTGGAATCGTAATAGAGGTTAACAAAAACGAAAAACATAAGTCCTTTTTGACGCAGTCGTATAAAAACACCGTCGGTGTTACGATTACGATCATTTATTTACTTCGTCCATTTCATATTTAGTCACTACCTCTTCTTGTCTAGACTCTAGCGCCTTAGCTAAAATTATGAATTGTTAAGGTCGTTTCCATGGTTACCTTGAAGTTGGTGACTCCCTCGCCGACCTGTTCGATCTCTCCGGCGCATTCGAAGCCGAGGATGAACGGTGTCTTGGGAGGAGAGTCGATGGCTCCCTGTCGTACGATCAAATCTTGGAAGTTCAGGCCACTGGAACAAGTAAACGAAGCGTGAGTATTTTGAAGGTTTTGCCATGACCGGAGTAAAGTGGCGACTTTGAATAAGGTACATGTCCAGCAATGAATGTCGTTAATTTGGTAATGACAAGCAATACAACAGAACAAAATGTGAATTACTTTTAAAAATAAAAATAAAACTTCATGCCTTGAAGTTTTATTTTTATTTTTAAAAGGAGTATAACCATTTAGCATAGTAAAACCATTTAGCATCCCTAGTTCCGATTGTCTGTAATGCGCTAGTTGACTGAATACAAGCAATGTCTTAATCCTGTTGAAACAGCAATCAGATCAATCGAGCGAAACGATACGAATTTGAATTTATTAATCTCATTCAAGTAATCATTCAAGTTTATCGTGGCGAACGATATCAATAAACAAGTGGGTAGGTAGTTAATTATAAGGCTGGAGTCAGGAATGCGGCAGCCACTTGTTATTATGTTCTAGAACACGCGTACAGAATAAAGAAGCCTACATTTAAATTTTAAACGTGTTGACGAATCAATCAATATGAATATGGTAGGACATAGGTGGCCTCACTATTGTTACACATAAAGAATTTGATCATTTAGGTTACTTAATTTAAGTCACTACCCACTCCCAATGTCAAAGTTGGTGGTGTAACAGCGTACGATATAAAAAGTTTCCCTTTTATTATTCAAGCTCAATTTTACGAGGCCTCCCATCTGGACGAAAGATGAACGGTTAATGGAATGGGCCATAAAGATAGTTTGAGACTGCAGAACCACATAACGCACGTCAATGTAACTGACGAATGGTTCCCTACGCATAAACGTACAAACGACAAACAAAATGAAAATATAAACATGTATGATAGCTACGCCAGAAGACCCAGACAAAGGCGCTGATATTTTACTGAAAAACTATCTCACGGAAGTTTAAACAGATCAAGATCAGCAATATTGTCAGATAAGACCGTGTGTAGAGTAACAATATGTTGCTAAACCAGCAGAATAATGCAAAGATGTAAACACGTGTAACAATATTGTAGGCGGCTATACTGGATCCAGTCACTGCGGGCGTCCTACCCTACCTACTAGTCTGATCGATATGTCTCGATTGAGAACCCAAGTATCGAACTACCTATAGATAGATACTGTCTACATTACACTGACAACTATTATATTCGCTTACATGTATAGGTCTTCTTGATTGAAAGTAATATTGGCTGCTGTATATTCTACGTCATTTAGGTACCTATATATTTGGGTCGTTTTTTTTAGCGACAGCAATATATTATGTAGATCATATGATTACGCTTAACATTTTTAAGTTTTTCAATTCACTTATAAGCCATTTTAAAAATACAGTATGCGTTTTACTTATAATAAAATCAAAACTAATAATTCAAGATAGGTAATATCAGTTAATTTTTTTTTATTTGGTTGAAAGAGGGTCAAAATCGGTACACCTCACCTCCCTCAAACTATTCTATACTGAACGGGCCAAATAATAACTCCTGTAAAATCTTCGGTACTAAATGTTCAAATAATCAATCTAAAAAACTTCCATTCGTTGTTCCGAACACACTTCCAGAAACTCTGTTTATTGTAACAGTTAACAGTCGAAAGTAATAAACGTCTGCTGTGTTATAACAACCGAATGCTTAATTTTCCGAAAGCCTATTGTACCTACGACTAAACAAGGAAATGCCATTGGTCGGCTAATAGAACTCCGAAAATATCCATAGTGCACGAAACAACAAACAATGAAAGCTGGAAAACTCCGAACTCGTATTACGGTAACGCAGTTTACCTAGCAACAGTATTATGTGGATACGAGAGGTTTCACACGTACAACACACTTCTAATTTAAACAATTGTTTTGAATCAATTTTGTTGATTAAATCTAGCCAAATTGTAGCCCTAACGTAGGTAGGCAACTATTATAGGTACATATACACGCAAACAAAGTAATTTAGTGCTTAGCCCTCCCCTTGTCTGTGTCCTTCCAGTGTTTCCATGAGTCATCGTCTACCCCATTCCCGGTATCGATGCATTGTGGTGAAAGCGGAAATTCGATATCATTTGTCATCGGCGCCGACGGTATTAAACTACCCGCAAATCGCAATTTATAATAATCTATACTTAGTACTGTGTAGATAATTACAATTTATCTACCTTTGCGTAATTCCGAATTCTTTACAGAATTCTGGACAAATATTTACGATTTCAATCACGGTTCAATGACTAGTCGGAAATTATAAGGTTGAAAAGCGTTGATGTAAATATATAGTGATCTATAGTTGCTGGTCTGGAGTGAGTAGGCGTCGCTATATTGTAACCCTCGCCTACTCTCTCTCTATACGCAACGAATTTGTTAAATGTTGCTACATGCTCTAAGTTATTACCGTTCAAACTGCATAAGTAACCCTACATTTTAATGATCCTGAAAGGGTTAACGGACTTTTGCCCTTAGTTTGCTATCAATGGCTCACTGTGACTATATTGCGTAGTTAGGCACTTTCTACATTAATTAATTGAGCCGCCATTTATGTGTACCCAGTAAACAAATAAGGAAATTAATCAACTCGATGAATAATATCTCTATAAATATTACGCCTTTGTTAAACATTCAAGTGATGATTCATACGCATCTTTGTATGCAGTTTAACTTTGTTTCACGCATGGAGGAGTTAAAGAAAAATTTTGGTGCCCCTAGTTTGTCATGTGATATTAATGCATAAGTACTGAAGCTTTCAATTCGGGGTAATTAGTGCGACATGGGAGTGGAATGAGTCGCAAGTCGCCACGGTGTCGGCTGTCGCACGTCTGTCACCCGCATACGTTTTATTGGGTAAATTGGGCGCGGGTACTACGGTTTCATTATGGAAAAAGCTTTGTCCTACATTGGTCCTCCATAGGCGACGATCCTGGGACCCAAGGGTCGGAATGTTAATCTGAGATAATCTCCGACGAGTCTCGCTCGTATCGAATTTTACGCACGCTACCTGACCTGACCGTTTATTCAACATTCATTGAATGGCTTCCTTCTACAACAATAGTTCGTTACGAGCACGTCATGCGCAGGTAGACTAGTTTTTGTTGACGCTTGCACTACCTGTAAATAAATAACGCGAACTCCACGTTCAGGACGATTAAGAATTCCCTGATGAAACATTCTTGGAGTATACACACGGCGGTGTTTAAAATTGCCAGGGTTTAATTGTTACACACTATTAAAGCTCGTAGGTAATAGCGTAAAGGGTGGTTGGCATCTGAATAAATTATTGTGTTAGAACATTGTTTCCAAGTGTTGTTGCCAGTCGCGTGTTTCAAACTCCTTATGTCAAGGCCCCGGGGTCGATAAAACCGACGACGTCGCACAGCCAAAAGGCCAAACTGCCAGTTATCAAACCCTGCCCTCCTTCGATTATCTTAATTACGGAGTCATTTCCACAAATTCGAAGATAAACGAGTTAGCAATGAATTTTAGCTCCAAATACATACTAAGTTCAGCATGAGTCACGTAGATATTTATTTACGTAAGTTAATAACATGTATCATTGAAGACTCTTGTAAAACCAGGAATTTAATGAGGAAATGTGCGCACAAAATATTGTCATATTATGGCACTGACAGCGACGTTGCTGCGGTAACTCCTGCGGCAATTAATTGGATCACGTACAAGTTCAGGATTACAGAAAGGTCTTCACTATTCGCACGTACACAACCCCAGCAAAGTGCTAATGCGATTAATGCGCTGCGTTGCATACAATTTCTATTCACGCAATTCAAATAACTTCACGGTTTATTGAACACTAGCAGAATGATATGTCGAGAATAATTTTGAATATGTTATTATTTGCGTTGTGTTCGCCCCCTCACGTGTGCACGATCATTTAGAATGGACATTAAAATGAACGAATGAACACCCTCAGTGCGGGTAATTTTAAAATTGCACCGGGGTTGGTAGTGGTGTGACGCGACCGGCAGGCGTCGGGTCTCCGGCGGCGTCGGCGCGACGACGCCTGCAAACATGCTACATGCTATATCATGCTAGGTACGTAGCCACTACGTAGCCTGTACTACAAATGGCTCACCAGCACCACCAAGGGAAAGTTTTGCCATAAGAAATTCATGTTCATTAACATTAGTGCGGCAACCATTTAGATGTCTAGACTGTAATTTTTATGACTTGAGTGCTTGAGAGAAAACTTGCTTTGACAATGTCTGCTTCTGAGTAAACTCAAATTGATCGGTTTTCAGCAGGGACGTAAAAATGATGTTTCCAATCTGCAACGTTTCGTAGCTCGTTCAGTTCAGTGGAGGAACTTGCACAAGTCGGATGTCGGGCGTCACGTTCCACTGCACTTCGGCGAAATCCACGCCGCGCGCACTTAACTTACACGAACTAAATTGCTTTTCTGAACTTTGCACTTTCGTTTTCATCGTGCGACAGTGAAAACTACTGAACCGAACCGAACCGATGACTTTTGCTGTCTGCAATTTTAGACATTCTGGTCGTAGTTTTTATGTCTATCCTGTTCATCTCACCTGACAAAAATGGCTAGCACTTGTCTAGAGAGAGATTACTAGACATTGTACGAATTCGACGAATTGGTAGAACGGTAGTTGAGCAACAATTTGGCAAAAAGACCAAAGGAAGCAAAAAAAATAGTGGTATTCGTCAATTCAGGCCACTAACACTTCCTTTTCAGATTTACGTTCAGGGAAACCCGCAGTTACTGTTTCAGGGGGCAAAGTACACAAATATTCCTAGAAATCATAATAAAAATCAATAGTCCGCTGCAAAAACAAAATCCGCTGAAACTTCCTTCCTTTTCAGATTTAAGGAAAACCGCAACAGTTTCAGGTAGCACTGAAGCACACGATACCGTTACCAACACATTCCTACAAAGTAAACCCACGATGTCTTGTGTAGCGTGTTATCAAAACATCAAAGAACATATTACCACGACTGTACCACGTACAGTCGATTCGTCAGCGTCTAGCGTTTCCTACGAAAAGTTAAGGAGAGCGAGCATCATTGTAATTCAGCGTATGTACCGCGTATAAGTTAGACTCGCCTTCCGCCCGCGCTCATGTTTCTTGTTCCGAACGTGTTCACGATATGCTGGAAGTGACTGTTATCGCTCCGCTGTTACAACTCCGTCAAACTTGTGTCTTTCACGTAAATGTTTATGGCTCGGTGTTATTATTGCGGGACGTTATTGGCGAGTTTCACTTGTTTTTAATGGACTGGCCAATGGTGTGCAATATCTGATGGAAAATTAAGTCGTTTTCCATGAACAGTCGCCATTACTGGCCACACATGTGGTCCGTAGTGCTATATCAACATTCAATCTTTAAAATTATTGGAACTGCTGTTATAGTGGGTTTTTCACAAACGCTATAAATATTTTTCAAGATTTGTACCTATATGATTTGTCACCTAAACTTCCTTTTCTAAAAACTGTTTGAGCACCGACTCAACAATAAGTAGGTACGTGTGTAATATTGTTGATGATTTATTTCTGAAAGCACCTAAAAGAACAATAAATATGCTAATCTGGATTACGGTTTCCGGAAACATGGCAAGGTCACTAATTCGAAACACTGTCCCCGAATGGAACCGAAAACACCATAAAAACTAAATCCGGGGCCCAAGATCCCAAGTCATATTCCTCAACATGGAACGAACTAGAAAAACTCGCAGCAAAAAAACCTTCCCGAGAATCCGACCTTCCAAAACGCTTCAGTATCTCCGATTACAAATTGATTCTTCATTACACACAAATGTGTTAACTAGAGGAGTGATATGTCTGGAAGATTGTACCTAAGAGTAGGTAACCGCGGCTTTGAAAAGCAAATGGCAATTAAAGAATCAAAACTGGGTTTTACTAAAAAATTAAAGTAAATGCCAAAATAAAGATACGTCTTTTGGTTCCAAACTTCCACCTAAATCGTGAGAAGCAGATATTTGATTAATTTCCTACTTAAAAAAATAAGGGATGTCACAGAGTAGAGATTTGAATAATGAGTGGTGACTCAGAACCTTACAAAGACTACGATTTGTGAATAGAAATAGGCAGTATTAGTTTATCATCATGTGCCTCTACTAGTACGACTGCACTGAATGGAATTTCCTTATTCGCGTACTTTCTGATTCATTTGTATTCCACACCGATATGAATAGACTTCGACTTGCCGACTTAATACACTTAAGTATTATGTTATGAGCTTATAAAATATGCACCGGAAGCTGAGCTGGCTGGATCGATCGCTCTGAACCTTTGTGCTGCTTCTGACGCATCTATGTGGTCGTGGACTCATTGCATGATAATTAAAAACTATTGTAATTATTTATTTTGCACTAAGACAATGTTGTAGTAGGTAGTATATGGTGATGAATAAGCGGTCTTTGAAATTCCAACGTACAAATGTGTTTTTGTTCTGCTATTATTTAAATCATTTTCGCCGTAAAATTTTCCCGTTTCAGCGCAAAGAAATGATCAGTTTAATTTCAGTGCTTCCCCGTTTTGCCACGAAGATATGTTTGATTAAGTGAAGGAATTAAGGGAAGGAAATATGGATCACCGACTTGATTGATTATAGTCTAACTTGTGAACGTTTCTTATATCTTTTTTTTTATTTTTTATTTATTCTCTCATACATTTTTTAACAAAGTTTAACATATTTTTAACTCGCCAAACTTTATAGTTTGATGGCGAGATCTAGGATAGATAATACCGTAGCACAGGGCTGCTGGATAGTTCGAAAGAAAAAAAAAAGAGAAAGAAATAGAGTTACCGTGGCCCTGGAATGCAAACTGTATGAACACAGAAAGTCTAATACTACCTCTAACACAAAAATCTCTAAAAAAAAGGATTTCGACCCTGCCAAACTAAAATGAGGAGGGACTACATGGTATCCTATTTCAATTTAATGCTAAATATTTTATTTCACAGCCTACATGGGCACTTACAAAACGCTAATACACTTACATCGCTACGCCGTTTGGGAATATAAGACTTAAGTAAGTACTTTCATGACTTATAAATAGAACTCAGATATTCAAATAGGGCCACATTAAGGTATTTGTGCCACAATGCTTACCTAATGGTTTGCGTGACAAACAATATGCTAAAGACCATGTTTGATGTTTGTTATAAAATATAAATGTATTATTACATTTTTATCTAAAAACAACCAACATGCAAGTGCAAAACATGCAGTTGATCAACAAAGGAAAAAGTTTAAATCATTCAATAAATACTGATTCACATTTACCTAGATGATGTACTGTGTCAGTCAATAGGTATATAATTTTGCTGTGTAAAATAAATGAGACATTTCAACAATCACCGTTTGATAAACTCGTAAAAGGATCCATAGTCCACTGACTGCAACCTAGCTAGATATTTCGAAGAAATAAAAATCATAGACAACAAAGCAATTGTATGTGTACCTATCCAAATAACTGCAAAATTACATGGTGGAGGCGCATGGTTTATCAAAGGCTCGGAAGGAATAATTGAGGTGGTTCAAAAAAGCGTTCATATCCGGCTAGCGGGCCCTGACGCTGACCAGAATGAATACACCATGACACGCGTGACGAGGCTATCGACTTCCGATCAGTGACGATGACGAGAATGCCAGCCAGCCGCGTGTGACACCCGCTTTATTATTACGGCTGTAATTAACTGATGGTGGCTAGGTACAGTGATAGATGCACCCCAAAAATTGACTATAAATGACATTACTAATTAATGTTTATACGTACCTATATTTGAATAAAGAATTCAAGGTAATTGACAAATTTTGGAACAGTGAACTATATTATGTCATACATGACAAAATTCAAATTCCATTGCAACCTATAGATACTTTTATTAAGACCTTAATACAAATGGTCACATAAAAATCAACTTAAAATACACAGGGGTACAGTCGATATCAAGTATCGACTTTACCTATGTGATATTAACTCAAGTACTTTTGCAGTTACCGTAGGTAAGGGCTTGCGGACGACGAGCAGAGGTTAGCTCACCGTCCGGTAAACCGGCCTGGTGTTCCAGCGCCTCAAGATTAACTAGACCCATTAACGCCAATTCCTTCTTGGGCTGCGAGATTGTTCAAAAGTGTTATCATAGCCCTCGCAAAGGTATCAGAAGGAACACTGTAGATTTTATTAGAACTCTGACACTCCTTTTCGCTCCACCCAGAGCACGAGAAGATATTTGATGATATCCCATGTAAAAAAAACTATAGATACTTTTTATTTTTAAACAAATAGTCTCACTAACGTTAATGAGAGAAAGTTTGTTGAAGCCGCAGGATTTGCTGAAGCGAAAATGCACATTTTGAGTTTAAAACGCTTTCTCTGACATGCATTTTCAATCTTCACCGTCTGTCAAGAAATCTGGTCGTAAATTTGAAACATATTGAAATATAACCGCAACATGACCAACATGTGGGTACTAGTGGTAAAATGCTTTGACTATAAAGCGGCAACTACATTAGACGTACACGTGGATCACGCCTGATTTGTACGTAGAGTCGCGTCGCGTAGCGTGGATCTAATGTAGCTCTACAAGTCTAATTGCCAATATAAAATGCCTTACATTTGCTAGACCGACGCGCCCAGATCGGCGTACGTGGCCCACGTGGGCCCAATGTAGTTCTACCTTAAATCGTTAACAAACTGAATGCTAATCCAACAAATACCCACAGCGTTCAAAAATCTACTCTGCATAAAATTACACGATGTTATGGTGGCCAGGGCTGATTGTAATGTGCAAGTAGTTGCAACCTCATTAGTCATACATGATGCTAATGGTGAACCATGTCAACGATGTTTCGGTCCGTCCGTCAGTCATCGGCTTTAATTGTCGACTCAGGAAGTGAACTTGCATTCCGCAGATGGCTGAGCGTCCAACGCTCAAGTTTAGGGTGACTAAATAATTTCAATTGAGCCATCATTAAGCCGTTCCTCCGGTCTCGTATGTACTCGAAGCATCCATTTCATAAATTGTTGCCCACATCGCATTAAGCGCACGCATTAGCTACGCACTGCCGTGCTCTATAAAACAGACAAGAATTCGATTCATAACTGCAATTATCGCTTTCAAAATGTGTGTTACACAATTACTGATAATAGCTCTCAATTTTGTGCTTCCAACTACCTTAGTATCGCGCCTACTGTTAAAGCTTGGATAGGTAATTTTCATCGGGGCTACAGAAAAGCTACGTGAGCGAAAGTTGGCTTTCGCCTCAGTGTAAAGGAGCTTATACGTGCTTATTTATTTGTAAATACTCATTTTATTGCAATAGCCGATGAGAGAGTTCATCAAACACTATGATATCTCAATATTCACGTCCAAAAGAAAATGCCCATTTTGCTCTTACCTATTTGCTATCTACATTCTTTACTTGTTGCATTGTGGATAAATATACGAGCAACTTTCTAAGAAATATAGTGTGTTTGGAGAACTATCTTCTTCCTTGTCATCATAAGATCGAACGATAAAGAAAACAAACAAGGATAACTTCACGTTCAAACAGCAGACAGTTTTCGGATGTAACTAATAAAACTTGTTGCGTGCGCCACCCCTCGCTGGCATTAACACATTCGTAAGTATTACCAACTGATTTTTAACCGAAAATCCCTTACAAGACGGAGAGAGAAAACTCGCCTTCAAATAAAAATAAATGTTATACGAATGTAAAAGCAAACAAACCGAGCCTCTGATATTACGGTAACCGTAAAACTTTTAACAAAGCTATAATAACCGAAATCAATGTAGCAGACCCTCATATGGACCATATGCGGGTCGGCAAAAAAGTCATCTACACAGCGTGACGGGTCGCGCGGAGGGTAATAAACGGAATATCATATAGTGGCCGAACTGAAAGTCGGCAAGCAAAAAGGTGTCGGAACGAAGCACATTAGGGCGTGCGTCGATTCTGTACGAGGGTGCCCTTACTGCTACCTATCTAAATATAGATCCGCAACGACTCCGGTACAGGAATTTGTACTCTAAACACGTCTGCGATGTACCCACGGCCCACTAGCTTTGAGCAGATTACTTTGGAACTACTACCACTAAACCTTCTCTTGTGTATTGTTTTTTGGGTCATAACGTTAAAAATGTATTAAGTTTGTCACTATTTCGAATACATACACTGGCATCGCCTGACTATCAATCAAATTTTATTTATCATGCATGTTATACAAATAATTTAAAATCTTTGGGTTAAGGTCAATAACGAAACATAATTTGGATTAGGGTAACCATGATGGGGTAGTTTGATACTCAGGAATTGTCCTACGTGTAAGCGATATTTTTTAAAGAAATCGTTTTTTTTTTTTTTTTTTCGATTCGATTTAGGTTTTATTTGCATACAATGAGAGTAAGTAAACCTCTGCTTTGAAAACTTTATCAAGTTTATGTATCACGTGAAAACAAATATACTGAAAAAAGGCGACTGCGATAGTCGTACTCGTCCAATAAGTAAAAATAAGAATACTATAGTACCGCTAGTCTTGGTTAGAAAAAATACCAACACATGCTTTTATTCATTTATCGAAGAGCATGGTTAATGGGAGCTATAAAAAACAAGCATTGGCGTCGAAAGACGTAGGGCCTGCGGAGATTGGTCGGGCGGCGTGGCGCGGGTAGGGGACGCGCCGTATTGATCCGGCGCGCGCCCTTGCCCCCTCCCTCTCCCCCGGGGCCCCGGGCTCGCCAGACATTACAGAAGCACTCGCAACCCTCGCCCCCGTACCCTCTACCACCCCTGAGCACGGCGCCCGGGTATAACGCAACCACACCCCTTTTTCATGCAGAATCGAGTCACGGGATTTTCCAATTCAATTTACTAAGCAATCTAGACCATAAGCAGCGGCTGTTGAGATCATAATGGATAGAAAATGTGATAAATAACGAGACTGACTTCGACGGCAAAATTATGTACAAAAACCATAGACGTGAAACTTTCTCGCCACAACATTGATTACAGATTAAGATTCAATAAGGAATTCACGAAGAGTGTAGCTTCCAGAAAAGCTTGGCGAATGTTCTGAAGTTGTATATCTTGTCACGAGTAGTATATTTATCAAAAAAGAAGAAAGTATGCTACATGTTTACTACCATATACAGTAGCGACTTGATTCGATTATGGGCACAATAAGCGAAGGAGCATTTTCGTAAGTTCGTTGACTCCGCGAACAATGTGCCCGCGGGCGGCGGTTGGGCCGGCGCGACCCCGCCTGCCGCATCTGCTGTCCGACGATGGATTTTATAGAGACAGCATATGTTACAGCTACAGCTTCCGACAAGCACAACTTTTCGAGTAATCTGAATATAATGGCCGAACATATGTGACAACACTGACGTTCAAGTAACTTCCCTGTTCACAAAATCAAAAGCAAACAAAAATTCGTCAAACATCGTAAATGTGGGAATTATTAACGTTGTTTACTTTATTTTGTTCTGATTTGATACTTTTCCTGGACATTTGCAAATACCTACACACCACACACTACCAACGATAGCACTAATGAATCCCACTTTAATATACTTAATGGGATAATATTTGTTCAACATTATCCTTGTACAAAACTGATCATGTATTTTATTCACCTAGTTTGAATGAGAGCACAAAAATACAAATACACAATAATTCAGTTCGGCTCAGACTTCTGCAGAGTGTATAAGTATGTCAGGAATGACCAGAATCTGGTGAAGGTCAAAACTGTTTGTTGAATCAAGTGCCCTAATTGAAGGGATCACCTACAAATCACGGGCATCGGTGTTGACTCCGTATTCATGTTGTTAGGTGAGTCAGTCGCAATTGGCCTAACTTGCTCTGACTCATCTGTACAAGTTGGCTGTGCAAGTAATACAGGAATAAGGTCGTGACGCATCGCAGCACTCATATACACTAATTATTCAGCAAATGAAATAATGTTAAAACAACAAACTATTGAAGTTTAGCTCGATGTGAAGTTTTAACGTGCACGTGAAGCAACGCTGTCCCTCATCTTGTTTGATTGATGGATGGACCGTATCCCACAGGTCATCACTAACGATAACATGTTATTATAAAAATAAGAATATAATAATAGGCATTGTTATTATTATATCACAAAAAATTGTGTGTTTGTATAGATCGTACGTACCCAATTGGTACGTTACAGAAATACTAAAATAGTGGAGAATCAAAAATCAATGGTAAATTAATCGAAATTAATAAATTATGAGGGCATTGAATTGAATGCAATGATCAATTGGAAAAGCTACCGTTTATGATGAATAACAACTTAATAAAATAACACAATATACCCCCATTATCAAATTGACTTCAATGGGCGCATAATAACAATAAATTGTTCTTTTATATTACTCAACTTAAAAAGTTAAAAGCAATGAAAATAACCTTTCCTGTTTATTTAATAAGAGAGTTGTTAAACCAGAAGGCAAGATGACTGAAAGCAGGGGTATCGGAGGATACACACAAACAAGCCATAGTGTCCAGTGCGGTACTGAATTGCAAGCGAATCCACCCACTCGCTCCCAGTCAGGTACCACAGCAAGTTATTTGAATCGAGTTAGCTCAAGAACATAACTTTCTAGTGACTCATAGGAAGAGAGCTATCTCGCGCAGACGCTCTCAATAAGGAAGAGGGTAATAAACAAATTCATCTCTCCCATCTTATGCGGCTTCGGAGCCCATTAAAATGCACAATACTGCACTTTATACCATAGAGCCCGGCCCCTGTACTCGAGGGGCAGATGTTATTTTTAGGCTTTAAATTGATACGCCAACAAAGGAAAGGATGTGAGCAATTAACACTGCACTTTCGATACAAAAAGTACCACGATCTTGTACTGATAAGTACACAGTGGAATCCTTGATATTTACGATATCCCTGACCCCAAAACAAACTCGTGTTCGAAATGATGTAGGCCAGACGCCCAGAGCACATGGATGGAACAAAAAACAAAAGTCCAGCCATCACATTTCCCATCATCTCCACATACAATTAAGCACTCTCCATATAAAAAGAAAGCCACTTATCCGAGGCGTGAGTACAACCATTGTTCTTGGAAGACATCTCTTCTGACGTTGGTTTGACCTAATTGAAAATAATGACGCGTTATTCATTGGATCCCTTATGAAGTCTTACAAAACGTATTAGCCGAAAAGGCGGCTGCACGAAAGCAATCCTTGTAGGCACTGGAGTCACTCACGTCCGTATCGTAATAACATGGATTCCATCATTCTATAAATTATAACGTATCATTTATTTTAAACCGCTGTTTATCAAACGTTTTTGTGTACGATAAACCTGTCCACCTTCTGGGAATTAAGAACAACACCATTGTTATTATTGAACTAAGCTTTTGTCAAGGGATTTCCGCAATACAAGCAAATATTGTAAAACACCAAATAATAACATTTAGAATTCATTATTATCATTGGTAAATATTTATCATTACTTAACCGTGTTTAAACGGGATGTCATTGCGGACTTGGTTTGTGGTGGCCCTAGCGAGCGACGACTGCGTGACTTTAATACAGGTATAGTTTTAAACTACTGATGTAATGATATAACGACTCCTTAATTGCGGTTCAACACACTCTGACATAGCTACACCTCATAATGGTTCAACTTTTTAAAGTTCGGGACCCAGCGAGTAACTATCAAACCTAAATAAAATTGATGTGTCTACCTTCGAACAAAGTTTTGATATCCATTTTTAGATTTGCTATCCTTGATTTATGATGGGTTTAACTTATAAATAGCCCTTCTTCAGAAGTTACCGTCCTTCGTTTATTTTCACGAAGAAGATCTCCTCGTACAATTAAATTCGTTGTAATTGCAACGAACTCAAACGCTTCCGAAGATATGACGATAAGAAGGAATGTAGAAATTGGACCTCCGTCATCCGTGAAACGAGTTTGGTATCAAATCGCACGGGACTCTATAGAGCATTCAATTTTGCTGACAACTTTGCTGTATTAAAGCTTTTGTTCCTATCCTGAATTACAAGGAATCAATGGTTTTCAGTGTTTGGAATTTGTTTATGCATTTCTTCGGATATAGTTTTTTTATCCTTTAACATTATTATAACACTTTGCAAAATATCTTAAACTTATAAAAAAGTGTAGAAAGGTAAGAGGACCCTAAATTCATCTTCATTGACCGTTTTGCAGGATTCTACACATTTTTGTGGTAATCAGTTACAAATGACCAATTTATTTGCAAATCTTCACAAAGGAATGAACCAGAGTTGCTAGACTGCAGACCGCTTAACTTGGATTGTTCGCTCGCCATGTAGGCGGAACTCACACGTTTTTGCGGCTCAAAGCTAGAGAGCAAACTTGTACTGGTACCGGTCCGGGACTCAACCAGTCCGTTAATATTTTTGCGGCAGATGGCGTCGGCTATGTCGCGGTCATTTACATAGTAAGTCGACGATAAGCGCGCTATATTTAGCACGCGCGGGGATGCGCCCTGGCCGGCCTGCCTCGCACCTCGCACTGCACCTACACAGTACACACCTCGTCTCTATTCCTCCCTTGCCAAACTTGTACGCCTCTGTACCATTCTATTGCACATACGAGTAGTAACAAACATTACTACTTCTTGTGGCCAACGATCTAATTAGGATTTCAAGCCTTATTTTTTCATATTCCCTATGATAATAACATCCAAAATGGCAAAAAGATAGGCAACCTATAGAGGCTTCTTAAACAGTTCGAAAACCACCCAAAGTATTTCCTAGAATCCAAGAGTTGGTATTATCAATTCTTGATAAAATTCCTGATAACATTCGGAACAAGCAAAAAACTGGCTACCTCCTTATCAAACATCCTAAGCCGTTGAACGTCTGACCTTATCCCGACGTAGCCTCTCATAAAAAAGTATCTCATTCATGACTAAACGTTTGTGGTGTAACGAAACAAATACTTCACAGTTAAGTGAGTGTTTTGTTAAGGCTCTAACGAAGCAGTTAACGTTAACGAGAAAAGTGGCAGATAACTCATGTGTCGCGGTTGCAAGTAGCACGTTGACGCGACTCGTCCGTTGCATTATCTGAAGCAGTGGAGCGATAAAAACGAACAAAGAACAATGTCAGTAGGCGCTCAACTCCCTTTCGCACGAACTCGGCTCGCTCGGGCTTCGGATGACAAAATAACATTAATTTGTTACAATCGTCGGCTACGCAGCGTCAACGCAGCGACGCGCTCCGGTGCGCACATGCATGCAGTTATTCCGTTGCCGATTGAAAACAAATTTCCATAGTCTATTGAATAAATAATCTGGCGAAATCGAATGAAATAACACGGCTATGTAAACATTGTACATCAAGTAAGAGAGAGGCTAGGCTGCAAGCACATGCACATAATAGTTGGTCGTCGCATCGACGGTAGGCGGTCGACGAAGTGTAAATCCGCTTTAGGGCGCGTCGCACGATCGGGAGTGGGTGCCAGTGTGCGTGCAGAAATTTCAATCGGTCGGGTGTATGAGCTGTGCATCTCGACGGAGGCAGATGTTAATGAGGCAACCGAGAACCCGAGACGCGGCGAGCGACGAGTGACGAGCAAGTGAGATCCGTCCGCGCAGACACCGCAAGTGGGTACACTACACGACAAACATCGGCTTACCCAAGGTTTGCCCAAAAAATATTGTCCAACACGATAGAAAAAGAAAACAATAGAGCGTAAAAAACTGCACGTTCTTCAAGACCAACATGCTTGTAGATTACAAGTATCTACCTGCTACACTAAATGGCTGCCAAAGAAAAATCAATCTCAGATCGAAGAAAAATTCAAACGCAACGTCTTTCGACCTGACAGTGTTTTTCATTAAACTTGAAATTACCAATAAGTATATATATTTTTAAATTGATTTTAGGTAGGATATGCAAAGACTACTCACCATGCCTTCACTCGAATGAGGACCTCGCCTTCTCCAACAGTGGGCTCTGGTTTCTTCAGAATCTTGACAGTTTTAAGTCCGCCGAAGCCGGTGAGGACGACAGCGCGCATCTCCTTGGGTGGAGGAGTCTCCTTTTCTTTTTCTTCAGTTGCCTTTTCTGGAGTCTCTTCGGGCGGGGTCTCAGTAGTTCCATTCTCAGTGGGGGTCTTTTCAGGCGCAGCTGCCGCGGGGGTTTCTGTGCTCTCCGTCATGATGGTGAGGTGTTAGGCTAGGTGGTGCGATCGGAGCGGTGCGGCTAGCGGACGCGATGGGAATGAGCCCGGGCGAGTGTAGCGGAGGCCGGCCGGCAAGTCTACGCGTCGCGAACAGCGAAACGAATGATTCGAGAGAAGGGAGAAGCGCGCGCAGCGACGGCGTCGAGGGTGCAGGGGCGCGGGCGGGGACGCGGGAGGGGGAGCGGACGGAGGGGGGCTCGCGCACGCCACCGCGCGGCGACAGGTGGCCACCGCGCCGGCCGGTTTACCCCCCCGCAGCCCTCGTCCGATATTACACTACACCAGGACCTGGATTAACTTTATTGCACGGAGGTCGATATAAAAAGCTGTATTAGTTATGTTCTGGTCCACGAAGTAGACGCGCCGTAGCCTCGAAGTCAACACCTCCCAAAACTGTTGGTACACACCCTGAACGTGACTTGGCAATGGGATCGATATTGTAATTTATTGCGAGTAAAGTTGCATATATGTCGGTGCTATTGAGCGGCCGCGACCGAACAATGTGTATCGTGCATTCGAGGCCAGGCAGGAACAGACGTAGACGAAGCTAGCATTAACAAGATGGTCCGAGTAAAGCTACCCTCATTAGACGCCACACATGAGTCTAAGGCAACCTGTTGATTAACGTCGATAAAGCGAGTCCAATAAAAGCAAATATTTTCATTGTTTATTCAAGTCATATATCGGTTGATATACTAAGTACAGTGGAAACGATATGCATGTGGACCGCTTCGCCTTTGTTTTATTGAAAATGTTATTAACGTATTGTTTATGTGATAAAAATGAGGTTGTTAATTTTATCAACGCGACCTTCGACGATGAAAGCGTAAACATTGTAATTATGATATTATATTACAATGTGAATATCATTTGTGAAAACAAGTAAACTGTTATATTATTTAGTACCTACATTAATATCACTATCACTACAATTTACCATTTTAAGCTGTTTGATATCAATAAGTTTTTATTACGTAGGGGACAGCTAGACTATTTTGAATAGAGCACCCATATTCGTAGAAGTGACTCATCAAGCAAGGTTGAAAAAACGACCGATCCTCATTAATGGAGGAGAAATCACCGTAAAATATCAATTATTCAGTCTAGAAGATTTGTTTTTCAACTAAGCACGAGCCGGCCATCGAACCGACGTCAACACTTCAGCGAAAACACGACGTTCTAAACAGAACTTTAAGTTTTCAGCGTGTTTTAAGTTAAATATAAGTTCTTTGTTTACTTTTTGTATTTCTTCCATCTCCCATTTCGAAGGTGTGTAGTGTTCCAGGTGCGCCTCAAGAGATGTGAGCAAAACTGCAGGGGGCCAGTAGGGCCGATGCCCGGAAGGGCCAAAGGACACAGGTGGGTTTGACACATTCTTTCGCTTCAGCTTCCCTAGTGGGAGAAGTCCTTTGATGATTTCCCACCTCAAAAATAAGTGCTCCACTGTATGTTGATGAAAAAGGGAAATTAGAAAGAAGGGTAAATTATAATAGATTAAGCACTCCACCCCTAAAACTAGCAAACTTATTAAAAAGTTTATTAATAGTTTTTAATCTTATGTACTTACTTCATGATCGCCTTTTGACACTTAGCAAATACCACTCCGTTAAACGTAGAATCACGCTTGTATCCCTGAAGGGTTTGGCAGAAGTCAAATGGGGTGCACGTCGAAAACCGTGAACCGATTATTTATCGAGGCTCCGGTGTACACTTTTATACCTCAGCAGTAGCGCTAGAACTTGACTAATGTGGCTGTCAAAATCAAAATATAAAAACACAAAATTTTCAAAATACATGAGTCTAGAGTAAATTCAAGAAAAATTTCAATGCCAGCGTGCTCCATCGTCGGCCACACCGCTTACCATCAGGTGAAATAGTGGTCAAACGCGAGCCAAACCACATTTAAAAAAAAAATCTAAAAAATAACCACAAAGGACATAGGCCTTCTAAAACTGCATTAATTAGATTGAGACGAATAGACAAGCATAGAATATACTACGACTTAGACAATTACTGGTACAATACTTACGAGAGTGCGTCCTACAGATTGACGGAGGCACTTACTTGATTGGACCAACTTGATTTACTTCGGACCAGGCTAACTTGTAACTGTCTTGAAACCAAGACTCAATCACCCTTATTTATAAAGCACGCTAACAATACATTACTGGCACTGCTTACCATCAGGTGGGATCGCAGACAAGCACTAGTATGCATCAATAAAAAAAAACCCAAATTGTGCATTCTACATTCAAATCACAGTAATGTAATAAAGCCGAAAGTTTGTGTTTGTAAGTTTGTTACGTCTTCACGTTAAAATGGCTGAACGGATTTCGATGAAACTTGTTATACTGGTAGGCCAATAGCGCATAAAATATTTTTTTCGTTTCGGAAAAAACATTATATTGGGATTAAAGAACCCGCTGGCAGCAACTGGTTCTGTATATATTTTTTAGAGTTAAGCACCTGCTAATGATGATACGGTTAGCGCAGTGGTTGAGCGATTGGCTGCTCCGCTACGTTGCGGGTTCGAATCCAGGAACAATATAATAAGGAACAAATATTGGTATAGCCTATAGATAGTAGTTTCCGGTCTAGTCTAAGTGTACTGGGTAAGTATGTGAGTTTACTTGTTTGTGAATGCACCCACGATACTGGAGTAATTCCTAGTGTGAATCAATCCTTATTAAATTCGGAACTCTGATTTTCTGGTATTGTTTCTTCGTTTTTTGACATCGGCTTTCCAACCTAAGTTATTTTGGCATTAATTTTTTTTTTAATCGTTTTGTTTTTATTTTTGGTTGTGGTATATTTGGTGAAATGAGGACATATCAAATGTGAACATTACACAAGTGCGGTACTTCAGAGCGTACTGGCGTGATGTTATGTTAATGGTGGTAAATAATATACAGACATGCAATTACAGCAATTCCGGAAGACTTGCTATAATTTATTGAAATGTTTCATATGTTGTATCTCCGAAATTCTTCATCAAACCTTCACCAAAAAAAATGGAACCACCTGGGGGCAAAATTCTACCAAACAAAATAAGAATATAAGAAAGATATCGCTACTCAATTTATAAAAAAAACATAATGATGATTTTTTTTATAAAATCATTTAACAATAAATACAGCTTCTCCCGCATGTGAAATTCAGAAATAATGCCAAGGGGTGCTCCCCGGTGCTAAAAAGTATCCTTTATTCTTATCCAGGTCATGGGCTACCCTTGTACTCGAAGAGAATTAACTTGTGCTAATTTAATTCAAACAGGGATTTTGATTTTTATTATTACTCATATGGTATATATGACCTGCCATGTTTGCCAGTCTTTTGAGCCACATGAACAATTTGCCTTTGTACGCAGTGTAGTGTTTCGAATTTGATCTGTTAATTTAACACTTTTAGCAGGTATGCTGCGTACCAGAGCACGTTGGTAAACCTTGAATTTACTTTAGACTTAAGGATGCTAGTTAAAAACCAAGACAATGCAATGGTGAGAATACGACGAGCTATGGGCCCATAAATACAGAATTGTGGAGCTCTGTCTGATAAAGCGATTTGGGGCGGCGGCAGACTGCGAAAGTAACGTGACGATGTGGTCTTCCGGTGGAGTCTTCCTTAACAATGGGAAACAAGAGAAAAATCCTGATCATTGGAAATAATGGAGGGAGGTCTTTGCCCAGCGGTGGGACGGTACGGGCTAAAATAGTAATAATAATAAATTAGTCGATTTTGTCGGTCTGTCTTAGGTACTGTCTGTAACTGTCTTGTCTATATCTATAAGGTCATTTTATTTCTCGGTTAGAAATTACCAAATATTTTCTCCCTTTCTTCGTGGAACGAGAGGGAGTGTCAGACTTTTATTCAACTAAAACCTTTGTTTCTTTTTCGCTTTAAATTCCTTCGAGCGATCCCGCTGCCCTGTCTAGCTAAGGTGACTTCTAAACAACCCGAGGGTCGGCCACCCCCGTACCCTTCCCTACCCTCGGGTTGAGCAGTGTTGGGTTTTTCCATTAGAACATTCTCAGTAACAATCAGTATGTCTAGATTTGTGTCACGTTTATGACAATAGGGTCGCCGTGCTATTGTATTGGACTTACATGACTGGCATATGAGGGTGGCGTACTGTATATACACTTCTCTATCTACCCCTCAGGGGGATATGGCTGTGATGTTATGTTCTAATTGCATTTATATGTAAATCATTTTACTCAGCACATAAATATTTTAAGACAATGCCCAGTTTGGAATGGCCTCCGCAGTTGACATCTTGGGCGTCGGGAGTCGCCGAGCGATTCCCGATCTTCTTAGGCGCGGGTTTGCGGACAGCGAGCAATGGTAAAAGGTAACTCGCCATCCGGCCGTGCTGTAAAGACCAAGCCCGAAACGATGGCCCGTATTGTCCCACGCTCGCCTCAAAATGATGTCAGCGGGCCCACCAGGGCCGATACCGGCTAGAGTTGCGAGATTGTTCGAAGGCGTTACCGCGGCCCTTGAATGAAAAGGGCAACTGAAGAAACACAAGGGGTTTCAGTCAATAAAAGTCCGATAATCCCTCTCACTCCAGCCAAAACGGAAATTATTTGATGTTTTCATACCTTAGGAATATTATGTTTCCTCGCGATGTTTTCCATCACCGTTTTTATGGCAGTGATGATGAAATAAACTAAACCAAGTAACATGTCTGGTTAGGTTTGAATCCGCGACCTACAACTCGAAGTCAGAGCCATTCCCTGGGTCACAGCTCAGAGTGATTTATGAGTAACTCTTAGATGTTTATTACATGCATAATACAGTTTTATCTATTATATTATGCATGAATGATAATCTCCCTAGCCTTTTCTCAAGTACCTAGCTTGGGGTCAGCTTCCAGTCTAACCGGATGCGGTCGATTACCTGTGTTTTACATCGACTGACTATCAGACCTCCAGAACCAACTTACTGGCCGACACGATACTCCTTACTATAGATGGATGGTACACCTAATACAACCGAGATTTTTTTTTTAAACCTGTGCGATGTTGAAAAAGGGTCCGATAAAGTATGCTGATATTGTTCCAGATCTACCATGATGATTAATCACGAAATCTCAGAAACTATAACATCTACTAACTTAAAATTTGGCACGTAGGTTCCTTATAGGATGTAGACGTCAGCTGAGAATGGATTTTACGAAACTCCACCCCTAAGAGGGAAGCAGGGGCCCAGTAGGGCCGAAGCCTACTGGGGCCAAGGGTTGTGCGAAACTGATCCCCGGAACCCTGGAACGAAGGTAATGAAGGAGCGGGTGGGTTTTTTAGTCAGTAAAAGTCTGACACTATCTCCCACTCTGCCCAAGCGTGGGATTAGTCATTGGATGATTTTACCCATCAAAAAAAAAAGTCTAAGGGTGAAAACCGACTTTCACGCAGGCGACGCTAATGGCAGAAGCTAGAAACATTATAGATAGATGAGTCACTAAACAATAGATCGAAGAATGCACAATACAAAGGCAATTTTTAATTTTCTAAAAGTTTATCGGAACTTGTGATAAGCAATCCACGTGGCTTTTTGATGCGTCACAAAAACGTAGTACCTACGTTTTACGATGGAATGAAATCACCACGAAATTCCTGCCATTCTTATAATGCCGTTTTTTTCCTGGAATAGTGCCAAATACTATCCATTTATTCAAAGGAAGGAAATAGCTACGGCATACTTCGGAAGTAACCGACTCATTTTAGTGTTAAATGAGGCCTTCTTTTAAAATCGGTTAAGTGTTGGCAGACTACTTTTTTCTTTAGGGCGTTATTTGGACACCTAAGCAGAAAAAAAGTCACGACACATTTTTGCTTATCCAGTAGCCATCGACTCCCCATGATAAACTATAGACACTTGAAATAATTGAGAAAAGAACCTTTGTTTTTACATTCTTTAATGGATGTTTTCACGAGAATATAAGTGGATTTTTTTTTGGCATTTTTTTGCGAAACCCCGTGGACTAAACGTTACCCCGTCACAACTTTGAAGTTTCGTCCTCTTAAAACAGACTTACATAATGTTATTCATATGAATGACTAACTTTAGCCACTTTTCCACTTCATATCACTATACAGTATAAAACAAAGTCGCTTCCCGCTGTCTGTCCTTATGTATGTTAAGATCTTTAAAATTACGCAACGGATTTTGATGCGGGTTTTTAATAGATAGAGTTTTTTTTCATCTATAAATTCAAGAGAAAGGTTTTTAAGTATATAATACATGCATAATTTAATATCACCATTGCACCCGTGCGACGCTGATGCGAGTCGCTAGTAAATTATATATCCTACTTAGACAGGGTGTAAGGGACAGGTCTCCGCAATATTGAAACACTTGCTCAGTAGATGAAACTGAACAACCTTCCACAAGATTTTTTTCTCGGAAACAAACAAAAATCGGCCTCTCCATACAAACTGTCCAATCAAGTTTATAATTTTGTACTGAGGGGCTGATGTAAAAGCTATATTACTGTAACGTTTTATTAAAATTAATTCAGTTGTTTGAGCGTGAAGGAGTAACCAACAAACATAGGTACATACATTCAGACTCGCCTTTACAATACATATTAGTGTCTTCTTCTTCTTCTTCCTGCCCTTGTCCCATATTACTTGGGGTCGACGCAACACGTTTTTTTCTTCCACTCTATCCTGTCAGCCGTCACACTATCACTAACTTCCTTTTCTTTCATATCACTACTCACACAATCCATCCATCTCTTCTTCGGCCTCCCTCTTCCTCTCCATCCATCTACTTGTAAACTCAGAACTCTTTTAGTAACATGTGTTTCATCCCTCCTCTTCACATGACCATACCAAGACAAACGATTTCCTTTCAACTTTTCAGTCACTGGCGCCACTTTCAAACTTCCTCTAATATACTCATTTCTCAATTTATCCATTTTCGTCACACCACACATCCATCTCATACAATACATATGAAGGGCACAAGGAAAAAAGGGGCTCATCGACAATTTATACGAAATCAAACAAATGATCGCACTTGGTAGATTTTGAACAGGCCTTTGATATGACATATTCAAAACTAACTAAAAAGGGCCCATTGCTTTGTAATCCTCAATATTAAAAAACACGTCAAGGAATAAAAAGAGCTCATTTCGTATCGAACTAGCTTAAAAGGTGCTCGTTGCATCCCAATCAGAGTTAAAAGGAGCACATTTTACGTTTACAAAACAAGAACGCGCCCATAACCCCGCCACCTTGAAATAAATGTCGTATTGTGACAGATAAAAGTTAAACGTCAAGGCGTAATTTTTTAGTGCGTGTGTGAATTTGTTTAGAATAAGTAATATAAAATGGACCGATACACGCTGTGAATCAGCAACATTTCATCACATTTCCATCACGTCCTATAAAGGAATTAAAAATAGAACAATCAAATAAGAAAATATTATTCCGTACAACATACAATGGTCCATGGGAAGAAGCATCAATAGCAGGGCGAAATAAAAGTCTGAGAAATCTCCAGAACCAAGAGTTCCTATTACCTGGTCTACGCTATGAGGCAGAACTGCCTATTTCAGACGAAAAATATAAAGACCTACAGGAATTGAAGAAGTTCTGTTCCCCTGAAGCACAAGAATATTTTACAAATTTTCCACATAACTAATTCATACTGTAGCGACATCCATGTCGTCACAAAAAAGGACTAATCCTGCATCGCGCAAGTAAGATTCTCGGCGCGATTGGAACATATACAACAAACCCGAAATCATCTATCGGGCAATAGCCCACCAGATATAACAACTGTCTGGTCGGAGGATCCTCCCTTTTCAACGGAGGTATGTGGGACTTTACTCTCTGTCCCATACCGCCAAACTGGTGACCCTCGACAAAGAACGTCAGCGCAGCCTTCGTGCAGCAACTACTTCGTGACGTCATCATCACTTCCTCAAGCTTTCGAGCAGCGAGCCATACAGCCAGCACCCACGGCTATATGGGTATCCTGACCACCAGCATGCCTACTTGGTCATACCTGGTCATCACCCTCAGCCTCATCAGCGACCTTGGCTAAACATCTGCACCTTCGGCCAGTCACATGAAGAGACTTGAAGAATCTCTCCTGGTCGACGACAGCAGTCAAGCCCTACGTCGCACAGCACCGCTCCGACTCACTGGAGCCAGCCGCACTACTCCGACTCACTGGAGCCTGCAGCATCGTATCCCGACTCACTGGGATAGCACCACCCCGACACACTGGGGCATCACCGCAGACAGTTCCGACTCACCGAGAACTATGCGGAATCCGGTTCCGACTCACTGGAACCAACCTCCATTGGCCTGGCACGCATCACGACGCCTCAAGAAGCATCAAGAACCATCGATCTCCGATCTCCGGAGGGGAGTGATGTAGCGACATCCATGTCGTCACAAAAAAGGACTAATCCTGCATCGCGCAAGTAAGATTCTCGGCGCGATTGGAACATATACAACAAACCCGAAATCATCTATCGGGCAATAGCCCACCAGATATAACAACTGTCTGGTCGGAGGATCCTCCCTTTTCAACGGAGGTATGTGGGACTTTACTCACTGTTCCACTACCCCCAAAATACTGAAATAAACATTGAATTTAACAGAAATATTGCTTATTATTCTTTCAAAACCATTTGCCTACATTTACTTTTCCAAAAAGGAAAGAAGGAGCTCATTATTACAATCGACCCCTTTTTGCTCTGTACATTTCTGGCTTAGGCCAGAAAAGTCTGTTTAACTTTTGATTGAACAGGTCAATTAAAACGGAATCCTCAAAAATAGGTAGTTGGACTACGTAATGTCCAAAACATGTAAATAACATCGTTAAAAATGAGTATCCATACACACCATGTAGATTTTTAGTATAAATTAGCGTTTTATTCAATTTGTGTTAATTGTTGATGAGCCCCTTCTTTCCCTGTGCCCTTCATATTAGTGTGATGTGACAAAAATGTTACGAAATCGCAGTAGGTATCCTGGGTTTCTCCCACCAATTACTTCAATATAAGAACCTAGTGCATTTCAGATGAATCAACTCAACAGTACTGAGTCGTAGGCATTTATGACATTGTCATCATCATAACAGCCAGGAAACGTCCTCCGCTAAGCATCGGGCTCCCTCGTAAGTTACAATAAATGATAGAACGAGGGACTGATGTTATTATTGCCTATGAGCGTTCAGTTCTAGGTATATACAATATATATTAAGGAGAAACCCAGTGTTTAATATGCTTCTCAATAAAATTTGAAAAAAATCTCATAAAAAATGCAAAGCTAGTTTTTGAAATGGTATGTTTTCAGGACCTCGGGCACATAGCCAGTTTTTTTTTAATAAATATTTTGATAAGCTGGTTGACAATGAAGCACGCTTGCCTAGCACCCTATTTTTAAAAACCCTTGCAAAGCAAAATTCAGGCAGGGTTCAGCTCGTGTAAGATAATTTAAGATAGGACCGCCTAGGGTATTTTAGGATCAGTCCCACCTATACACACATAAAAAAAAATTTGACATTCTATGAGAGAAATAGCACGCATAGTGGCTGTATCCCAATCCTGTGTCGTGAACACGTTACGGAGGTATCGCGGCGTGGATAACTTTGCTGATCGACCTCGCAGTGGTCGGCCAACGGTTTTTACTGCTGCTCAGAAACATTACATCAGATTGCTACGAGTAACTGCCCGAGACCCAACAATCATTGCTACTAAAATAAAATATGTGTTGCGGGCTGCTATTGGACTGGAAATTGGCACTCAGACCATCCGGAATTGCTTACACCAGGTTGGATTACGAGCGAGGAGATCCTGGCGAGCACCCCTGAACTCACAGCAACGACAGCGACGCAGACTGCAGTGGAGCTAGACTCCGCCAAAATGAAGAAAACGACGAGGAAAACATTTGGCGGAATTGTCTCTTCGTTGACGAGTCCAGACAACCGACGTCTTCGTGTCTGGAGAAGACGTGAGGACGCTGAAAGACAAAGAATTGCCACCGGAACCGTTCAACAAGGCGAGAAATCGGTAGATATCCTTTTGGGGCGGTATAATGATTGGTGGTAGAACGCCGTTGACGGTTGATCCCGTATCGTGGCTAGATAACTGCAGCTTTGTACCAAACCATTGCTATTGATGGAATTGTCAGGTCATTTAGAATAAACTATGGCCCTCTATTCGTAATGGTTGACGATAATGCACCCGCACATTGAGTTTAACGAATCATCGCTGCTCTGCGTGAATACGACATATCCAGGTTAGACTGGTCTGCCGGCTCGCCTGACTTAAACCCGATAGAGCACGCGTGGGATACTGTCAAGCGAGCTGCTGGGAACCGTCAACCACCTCCCCAGACAGTGCCCCCAGAAGGATTGCCGCATGTGTTCGAGCCAGGGGAGGAGTTATCTTGTACTAAATAAAAACAATTTCATAATAAATGTTGACAATATTTAGTTATAAAACTCTTTTTCTTTCAATTATTTATTGGTCGAAATTGTATTAGGACTTTTAAATTCAATTTTTGTTAATAAAAAATATAACAAGATTATCTTTTTCATAAAAAATATATTACGTAAGCAACATTCCTTTAAAAAGTAAAATTTAAAAAATATTCCATCTTTTGCTAGTGATCTTAAACTTTTTTTGATGTGTGTACGCCCTATATGTTTAAGTCTTATGTTTGAAACATAAGATGCCAATATTGGCATAGATAACGAAAACGATGTAATTCTTATTGTAATTCTGTTATTTGGGTTCTTTTCTATCTATCATTTTATCAATCGTAAAAGCACAGTAACTTTCTTACACTTATAATGGAATCATTTTTGATTCTCTGTATTGCTTGGAAACATTTAATCATTTAGACACATATATTTTCGCCTTCGGCGTAAAAAGGGTGAGCAGAAACTAACAGAACGCTATGGGTTGCGTATGTTTATACCCTTATTTTATCGACGTTCATCCAATAAAACGTACTGGATCTTTTACTAGAAGGGGGGAGTATGTATCTACCTCTAACCTCCTCTTCGCGAAATTCATCAATCCTAACGTTGAATTTGTAAAATGAGACGCCTGTTGTGGCCGAACAGGTGCATGGGTGAAAGTTAAAACAATTTGAAGAGTAGGTACCCTCTACGCAAAATATCAGACCTTTTCTAGAGAGCGTAGCCTATAGTGTCGTTTAATCCGTTTACGAAATTCCGATAGATCTTTTGACCCTTTGATATCTGCAGACAGCCTATGGCAATTGTTACTTGACTAATATTGTCAAGAGGATTTATCCGTGACATTATCCTCCGCAACTGGCCATACTTAAGTGCATCCGGCGCACCAAGGGAGTCTGCTCAGACACTACGTTAATCTTTTTACCACAAAATGAACGTATAATAATAGATGCGAATGTAACAGGTTTTCCATTTAACTGTAAACTATTTGTAACAGACTTCAAAAAGGAGGTTCTATGTTTGGCTTGGTTTTTTTTATGTATGTTCACCGATTTCTCCGCCAATGGTGAACCGATGTTGAAAATTATTTTTTTGATTGAAAGGTTTATGCTTCCAATTTGGTCCCATAGAAATATTGTTATCATCTGATTATGAAGGTCGAAGATATACTCATTGGATCACAGCAGTACTGTCGTAACAAGTAAAATAACTTTGTTTATTCGTGTAGTCGATGACGGACTGAAAGGGGGGGGGGGATATATCGGACTGTTGTGATAATGAAGTCGAAAGGAAGAACTGGGCTTGGCTTATTGGAATTGTTGTTCGATATTTTAATTATTAAATTTTATATGTTCCTTACTATTTACTTTAATCATTAGAACCTCGCTTTTTTACCCACCTACACCACGTCCTGCGGCGGCGATCTCGCGCGCCGGGCTTTGGTACAGGCCATGATCCGGAGCGAGGAGGGATGGCAGGCGGTCGCCTCTTTCTGCGAAGCCTGTAGCCGTGTTACTGAAGGAACACAGTTGGGCTTTTTTAGTCAGTAAAAGTCTGCCAGTCCCTCTCACTCTTCACCCAGAGCGAAAGGATTTATTTGACGACTTGCCACAACAAAAAAAAAACAGAAGGAAGACGTCGCATTAGTTATATGTAGTTATTTTATATTTGTCACGTGATAAGCATAATCAACTAGCCCGGGGAAAAACATCACTTCTAATCTAAAGGCAGGATATGAGTTAACACTATCAATGTGTCACTAATAAGTTTCATTGGTGTAACAGATTCTGAAAATCCAGATGACTCGCTGCAGCTTATTTGATTGAACCTAGTAGGTAAGAACAAACGGTGATCGTATTTTTAGTCAATCTGTATTGTCTTACTGCTGAACAAAGTTCTTCCCCCTTCGATTTGGTGGTGGGTAATCATCAAATAACTTCTCTCGCTCAAGGTGGAACAAGAGGGAGTGTCCAAACATTTACAGACTAAAGTCCACATGTGTTATTTCATTTGCCCTTTACGTTCCACTAGACAAATTGCTTTTCTATTACGGCCCATTCACGACCTTGCCGCTGGCGTTTCCGCCAAACATCAAGTACAAAGTATGGCAATGACATCACCTGCGGAAAAGTCACGTGACAAGTGATGTGACAGATAATATCACTGTCATACGTTTTGTACTTAATTTTACAGTTTAGCGAGTACCCTAACAAAAAAAAGGAAAGCTGTCTAAACTTCTAGCTGGCCGTGGTAACTCTTCCGAACATTCTACTTCTCGATGTGCTGCTTTCTCTGAATCTCTCGCAAAAAGCTCAAAGTCATATTAAATGAGTTTACAAAACCCCACCTCCGTCTGAAAGTCATATGTTTAAATCTAAATTAAAAAAGGATGTATTATATAACCTGTGACAACGCCAACACATCCAGATGCGAATATTACATACTTCTAATGTAAGCTATTTGTATCTCATTTTAAGTGAACTGTTATTGTTCTTAGGCGAATAAAATTCTTTAAACCCAAAATCTCTTTGCTTAATTAATTAAAAACGAGGCAACACTGCCAGTCTTCTGTCTCTTTGCCTACCCCTTTAGAAAACAAAAGCATCATTATAAACTTAATTAAAAACGAGGCAACACTGCCAGTCTTCTATCTCTTTGCCTACCCCTTTAGAAAACAAAAGAATCAATATATACTTAATTAAAAACGAGGCAACACTGCCAGTCTTCTGGACACATTTTCGGTAAGCCCAGATGATAGTGATGTGGAAGAGTACTTAATGGGAATCAAATTCCTTTGAAATCATGATAATTTAGGAATATAAGGCTAAGAACTCACGAAGCGGTTTTCACCTGCAGCCGCCGCGGTTGCAGGCCTGCAGTTTCTGTAGCATTAACTGCATTCTACAGAAACTGCAGGCCTGCAACGGCCTCATGCAATAAATTAAAGCACATTTCACGACGCGTTTTACGCTCGCAGTGTGCGCAGTCGTTTGGGGCTCCCGCTACACGGGTGGACCACTTGTACAATCGCGTGGGCCGCGGTCACCCGCAGTCGGCCTGCACCCGTCGGTTGGCAGTTGTCTCATGTTTTGCGATAATCGACCGCCAGGTTTGCGGGAGAAAATTTCAACCGTGACGGCTGCGTAACCGCACAAAACTGCAATCTCGCGAGTTTAGAAATAAAATAGCTGTTTCGTCCAACGCGGCGGGCGCGGGTAAAAACCGCTTCGTGCGTTCTTAGCCTAACACAACTACGAAACCAAATATTTTTATGAGGCAATGTCGCCACTTTGTATGTGTGCCCAAAGTTTCTCTCGTTTCCAACTGATAAACAGGACAGGTATTTTTTGATGGTGGCTCAAAGCGAAGAAGACGCGTTCAAAGAGAAGTAATTAGAAGATAGAATAAGCACTCAAAGGGAAGCATTTCATTATAAGCTGAAAAAGCAGTTAAAATAGTAATAACCTGTTCTGTGGTAATAACAAGCATTAATCATGATAAGCCATTAAAGCGAAGCAATAATGAGAAACATGTTATAATAAACCCGATGCAGATAAGCGTTTAAAAAGAAGTGTCTCTTAAGAAGCAGAAGTAAATCGAAATTAGCGTTCAAAGAATAAGTGCTCAAAGACAAGCATCCAAGAGAAGTTAAAATTAGCGTTCAAAGAGAAGTTACAATTAGCGTTCAAAGAGAAGTTAAAATTAGCGTTCAAAGAGAAGTTAAAATTAGCGTTCAAAGAGAAGTTACAATTAGCGTTCAAAGAGAAGTTAAAATTAGCGTTCGAAGAGAAATTAAAATTAGCGTTCAAAGAGAAGTTAAAATTAGCGTTCAAAGAGAAGTTAAAATTAGCGTTCAAAGAGAAGTTAAAATTAGCGTTCAAAGAGAAGTTAAAATTAGCGTTCAAAGAGAAGTTAAAATTAGCGTTCAAAGAGAAGTTAAAATTAGCGTTCAAAGAGAAGTTAAAATTAGCGTTCAAAGAGAAGTTAAAATTAGCGTTCGAAGAGAAATTAAAATTAACGTTTAAAGAGAAGGTAAATAGCGAGGTTTTTAACTTCACGTTACTGCTTTCCAAGAGATGTTAAAAAAATAAGCGCTTAAGACATTGGTTTTAAGCTCTTAAATCCAACACTCCATGTTATGTACTTACCCGAAGGGTAACCAACGGAATCCCTCGCTGTTTGTCCGTCTGTCTATCATCAAGCAGTATCTCATGAACTATAATCAGTAGACAGTTGAAATTCTCAGTGTACCGTGTAGTGTGTGTAAACAACACACCACTGTGGTGTCTGTTACGTGAACCTGTAACTTTTCCGAATTTTATATTTTATTAAAACTATTGACCAATGTCTTTTTAGGGTAGGAGGCAAACTCGTAGTGTTTATTATTATAAAAAGAAACTTCTGTGTAGCGTGGTCTGTCTGGTCAAGCATCAGCTACACTAGGGAACATGCCCACAAAAATCCTAATGTAATGTATGTATGAGGTTTTTTTTTGTTTGGTGGTGGGTAAAATCATCCAATGACATCTTCCGCCCTTGGGCGGAGCGGGAGATAGTAAAAACCCACCCCGTTCCTTCGTTGCCTTTTGTACCAGGGCCGAGCCTTCCTTTCAGAAACAGACCCTTGGCACCAGTAGGCTTTGACCCTGCCTGCCTACCAGTAGGCTGGACCACTACGGTTTGCTGACAACTCCTTCAGACGTGCGGGAACAGTGTGCGCCTTCGAAGACCTGGGCCTGGTCCGGAAGGTTACCCGACACGGTCGGACAGCGAGCTACCCATTGCTCGCCGTCCGCAAGCCCGCGCCTACGTTAGCTGGAAATCAGTATCGGAATCGGAATCCCCGTATCGGCTGGGGCGAGAGGACAGTTGCCTCTTATGTGCGACCTTCTTTGCTAGCATTACTACTGCAGGAGGAGGCGACCGCCTGCCACTCCTCGCTTCGGACAATGGCCTGTACTAGGGCTCGGCGCGATCGGTTGTCCACAAAATTACCATTTGAACGTAAAAGCAGTATTATGTATTAAGTGTGGATACCTGTTCCAAAGTGTAGTTTATGTGTTCAATTCTCTAAAACAATAATTATAGATAATTATGTGACCTCATTTTAGGCCTACTGATTATGCCTAAATGAGGTGTAACCTCACCACCAAATTTGATTTAATCCCATAGTACTACATCAAAAAATGCCATCACATTTGCTTAATTTATCGATCATGTTTTCACACATTTTATACTAAATAAGATATGAGAATAAGCAAATCTGTCAGCACTTAAATCTACGCAGAAATCAAACTATAAACAAATTCTACAATAATTTATTTATCTACGCAACTAAGCTACAAAGGCGGCTGCCTATCAACAAGGTCGGATAGCTCCCTGGGTCCGGAGTAGTAGGTGTAGCTCTCTTCGTCGTCATCCTCGTAATACTCTTCATCATCTTCTTCTGCTTCCTCTATGCCTTCTGCGTGGTCGGCGAGCACCCAGTCTTGGCGAGAGTCCTTCATTCGCTTCTGAAGACGCTTCTGCTCGATCTGGAAAATGAGGATGGAAATGGTTTATTTTTTACAAATTGAAATATTTATTTCAGGCTAAGTACAAAGTACACATTAGCTAATACAAGTTCATATAACTTATATTCCTTTTTTTTATTACTAGTGATAATGCAAGAAATTGTAGCGACATCTATAACGCTATATAAGAATTAAAATTTAAAACGTCGCATCGCGGTTTTAGTTTTCTGCGGGATTAGAATATTATAGAGTAAAAGTTCGAAATGAATGGGCAATTGGCTGGACCAGACAACATTCGTCAAGTCGGAGAATACTATACTATACTAATACCAACACAAAGTAAAGAACGTGCCTGGGTTTGAACCCTAGACGTACAATTCCTAAGTCAAGGCCACCACTGATAATAAATAATACCATTGTAAATAGATACATAATTCATATTAAAAATTCTCTCACCTGTCTCTTCTGCAAGAAATCAGCTAGTTCTTTCCTTTGGTTACCAACAACAGGTTCAGGTACTTTATCGGGCGTCACTCGATACGATATGACGTCATCATTCGTGTTCAGAGTACTCCAAGCATCCCGGGTCTTCTTTCTAGCAGCTAGGAGCCTGCTCATTATCTTGGAGTGATCCAGACCGAAGACATTGTTAGTCATTTCAGGTAGTGGCTCTTCGAATATGGTTAACTCTTCTTCTAGTTTCTTTATTTTTGCCTGAAAAAAAAAACAATATCATTACTTTTGTAACTGCTTCAACAATATTTCCATATAATATGTGGAGTCTTGTAAATGGCTGACTTAACTAAATCTGCAGTCATATCTTATATTGTAAACAGCCACCTCAATATAATAAAATAAAATAAATATTGTTTTATTTTTTGCTGGGGGTAGTAGTATAATGTTATGTGTTTAGTTTATGTCCTAGAAAGCAGTGAAACTAACTATTGAAAGTGAAATATAGGGCCGGTTTTTGATTTGAGTATTTTGAGTTAAAAATGACAGGTTTTCAAGCTAAAGTTTGAATAATACTCATCTTTAAATGCTTATTTGCGTAAAAAAAAAAAGAAAAATTTTTGGGTGTTAAGCTAAACCAGCAGCCCTGGGGACAAACATTACAGGCTGCTGACTTGTTCTGCACGTTTCAAATCCCCTGCCAATAACGTCGCCTCCACAATAGGGTGCTGTAAATTGCTGACGCCCAGCAAATGCTGAGATGATCAAAGTCACCCCCTTCCGGTGGGAGCGCGCTCGGCGCATTTTGTACTTTTGTTCTTTTTTATTTTGTGTTTGTAACCCGTTGTGCTGTGTCTGTCCTGAATAAAAGTATTTCTATTCTATTCTGTATCATAACTGTTTATTGATGCTACACACTAACTTTGCTGCCAGAAAGACTACATTAAGCCCCAGACGCATTATCCTCCAACATGACTTTTAAAACTGTCAAATTGTACAACATGTACCATGTCACATGAATGCATTTTAAAATGTTGGGGAGAGAACAAGTGGGCAACGTTGTATCACCACGTAGATCAAAGGTACACTACACTGCTAACACGTGTGCCACATACGCCGATCTGGGCGCGTCGGTCTCCATAAATTTTATATGGAAACTTGTAGACTTGTACAGCTATACTTGATACAGGCCGCGCAATGCCGTTCTACGTACAAATCAGGCGTGACAGACGTGTGTGTCGGTCTAATGTAGTTATATCTAGCGTAAAGGTAGAACTACACTGCACACACGTGTGCCACACATGCGCTGATGTGGGCGCGTGGCGTGAAGCAAGTGTAGCTCTACAAGTCTAGTTTCCATAATAATATGTATGGAGACACATATGGAAACTAGACTTGTAGAGCTACACTTGCTTCACGCCACGCGACGTCGCTCTACGCACAAATCAGGCGTAGGCACACGTGTGCGTCGGGCTCATAGAAATATTAAAAACAGTCGGGCTTATGTATTTTGAGCGTTACGCATCATATTGGGGGACTTTTTGTCTCCTAATATATTGTAGGCTTTAAGGATACGTGGAAAAATTGGAAACGAATTGTTTCAAGGTAAAGTATCTAGTATTAGACGATGTTGACCTTCCCACTTATCATCCGTTACTTTGTTATCACCCATCCTATAGACGCAATGGTTCTGCATTTTAATGAGTTATTACCATACAATTCTTACCTTGACTTCAGGCGATAACTTTGTGTTTAACGTGAATTCAGACTTCAGCAGATGTCCCATATCAGTAGGTATGTAGTCCTCGCCATAATCAGCTATAGCTAAACGGCGATCCAAGTCTACGAGATTGGCTTCATGCTTATCTGTAAAAATATTGTATGAATCTTTAAACATAATCTAAACTATACAGTTTATAAAATATAAACTAATATGACACGCAATGTCATGTTGGGAGACTTCTCCTTTTGAACTGCACTGAGACATGCAAGCATGTTGGGGATTAATCATTCCGGTATCTTTAAGTTTATAGGTACAAAAACACCAATCTACTTCAGAATTTATACAACTGGCTAGTTGTTCTTTTTTCTCACTACTTTTCTACATGGTACTCACATAATTGTAGTGACAAGAAATATGTAATATGTAACCAAGATTATTGTAACACTTAAAATGATTTTAAAAGAGTGTCCATGGAGTTTCTTGCACGTTCTTCTCCATAGAGATCTACGCTTTGGAACATGCAATTTAGCTTAACTTTTTTTTAGACTGACCAACATTTTGACTATTCAAAAGTACCTGTAAATGGTCTATTTGAAATAAAGAGTTTGATGTTGGTGTTGATTTTAGTTCTGTTTTTTTTTTTTTTTGGCTATTTCCTATAAAAAAAACCTCTAGATTTGTTGCCTGTTTTGTTTCGAATTATTTTAATTACATGCTAATATCAAAACATTGGCTATGGCCATTGATTTACTAAAAAAACCCGCTATGGCACAACAACTGGATCTTTAACAATGTATTTCTCCCATGACCCTTGTTTTTTAGTTGGAAAATCATCAATGACCTCTTTTCTTGCTCTACAGCGCTAGGGGACCACGTGTCTAAAACCCACTACCTCACTATCAGGTTCTCTTTCGCACAACACATGGCCCTTGTAGGCTTCGACCCTGCTGGGCCCCTATGATTTGCTTACATCTCTTTGAGGCGCGCGTGGATCACTACTCGCCGTCAACGACTCCAGCTCGGTCAAATGATTACAGGAAGGGCGGGGGGGGCGAGCAACCCACAGCTCGCGGTCGGCAAGCCCACCAAAAACACCTACGGTGGCTGTAAATAGGGGGTCGGAATCCCGGAGACTGGGGAGTGAGGGCCATTCCTCAAACACTTTTACACTTAAATCACTGAACCAATTTTGATGAAATTTGATACAGAGTGTGCGTGAACTCCAAAGATTATTATTTATTAATATTATTTTTCTGGTTTACAGACTTTATATATGTTTTAACTAACATTCACACAGATTTTTAATAAACTGTAAGGACTTGCCTTTAACAAATACAATGTAGGGTATTTCTCCCATGACCCTCAGAGTGGACAGCTCATGTCTCAGACCACCAGCTACTTTATTCAGTACCTTTTCAGTCTCATCATCTGAAGCATTGCCTTTGCACACCCAGAAGACATTCACTGTGTTAAAGTCTGGTGTCACATTTACCTGTAAGTAGGAAATACAAGTTAATCACTCTTGTTTGCCACTGAATGTTTGTCAGATTGAATTAATATTCATGGAGTTAACTTTGATTTGTATAAATCAAACAATATATTAATTAGATTATAGATTGGGCACAACATAATCATAGTAGTATAGTCCCCACTTTGTGTAATGGTTGGAAACTGGTGGAGGTCACGGCGTCTGTATGATGCAGGTCCTCACATGACCTGGTAAGTTCTGGAGGTTCCTGCAACTGATTTGTGTGGAAGAAACGCCCAGGTGCCGCCATTCTGCCACCCAGAGAATGAGGTGGAGCATACGGTAGATGTGTGGCTCGACATCCAGTCACTGCAGGCATGGACTTGTGGTTGACAAGAGTAGCTCATTATCTGGCCATATAGCAATGGCCTGGGACTAGCCAGAGGCACGTAGTGTACCATGACCACTTAAAGAGATGTCAGCCAAACCATAGGGGTCCACCCTATGGTTTTGCTGATCTCTTTGCTGGCAGGGCCAAAACCTACTGGGACTATTGGAACTGGATAGACCTCCAAAAGGGAAACCCAGGGTCTGGGACCGCTAGACAAACAAGAAACATAGTTATGAAGTCAGTAAAAGTCTGCTACACCCTCCCACTCTATCTTTGAACAGAAGAAATATGACTACCTTAAAAAAAAGGATAAATAAAAATTACATCTTAGCATGTCACAGTAAGTAAATCCATATATTCTGTCTAAGATTTGGTATTCACAATTTAAATCAATTGGAATTAAGCAGATGTTTCAATATCATACTGATACTGAAACAGTTTTTAATTATTGTTTGGCCTACTATCCGTACGAAGCGGCAGCTACTCAATGGAACAAGATTGCCACATTGGCAATGGAATTTCAGAGTTTTGTATGTAAGCTACATGCAGGTGTTTACCAAGTGTATAGTGACAAATATGCACCTATGAAGTTTCTCATCTATAGACAGTGGGCCTTACATACATTCTACACAAAGTTTCTGTTATCCACTAATACTTCGGATGTAAAATAAAATACAAGTTACACCTGTTGGGCTTAGGAATATAATATAAGGAACCTGTCCAACCACTACCTACTAACTTTAGAAAATAATCCCACAAGAACTTAACCAGGTCTTAACAGGTGTTCACTTACTTTAGAGATTTCTATGCCTCTTCCAACTACATCCATAGCAACAGTGCCAGTAGACATCAAATCCGTGATTTGTTTCATAAACATTTTGTTCAGTACGGCAATTCTGCGCTGCCCGCGCTTTTCAGGCTCATGCTTTTGGTGTGTCAGGCTCTTTACCGAAGGTAGAGCATTCACTGCGAACGCTTGCGTTGGATGCCACTGCCTAGTAAAACATCAAAATAATAACAATAGAATATAAACCTCAAAACAAATGCAATAAACATTAAAAAAAACAATGTTAATACCTTTTACTCTTCGGATTTACCATTTTACACAATTTTAATCCTTGCTTTTTCAAACTGAGAGCCACAGAAGAAACATGGTAAGATCGGTGAAAAGATATCATTTTCTTCACTAAATGTAAACTTTTAGTAGTAACATACAATTAAAAATACGAAGAAAATACTTTCGACGTACGTACAATGCTAAAAATTCGAAATAATGAATGTCAATTAATGTCTTCTTGTCAAGAAAAATAAATGAAAACACTAATTTTCAAATTTGAAATTCGAACTAGAAAGACAGATTTTTAAATAAATAATGACACCACAGATTACAGAATGACACCAAAGGTGACTTTGACATGTTGCTATGTTGGTTATTTTTTAATGCTTGGCTTTTATGGCTTGGATACTAAGTCATTTAGAGTTTAAAAAAAAAATGATAATTTCAATTACATATTGCTTTTAGATGATTTGAAGATCACATCGTAAACAAGAAGATGTAATGTATGTGAAGTTCTCTTTTGCAATCCTACTTCACTGACAGTAAACATTAATAACAATTATTTTAAGTTCCATTAGAATAATATTAATTAAGGACGTAACACATTCTAATGATTTGGCTACTAATCTAACGAGTTAACTTTCTTAACTAAGCTTCGGTGAGAGGAGTTCCGAGATCATGCCTTTTTCAATACCTGCCTACACACTGTTCAGTTGAATAGTCCTTTGCGATACAAAACTACATCAGTTTTTCATCAAAGTAATCCATTTGTGAAAAATCCACTGTATTGTATTACACTTGAAAACAATCCCGCCACTCCGCCAGAAACTGGAAAAGGAAACTGGGAAACCACAGATTAGAAATATTTTCCAAAGAGTATTATAACACTATGGCACCCCATACACCTACAATGATATTGGATAATGCTATTATTGTGCAATAATTTCTATTGCACAATATTCTTCCAGTTTTTGGTGTAGTCGTGATCAAACCATTGTAGAAGTATGGCGCGTCCAAAGACATTACTGGGTGCCTAATAGACCCGATACACCACACAATAATATTGCAAAATATATCTGATTGTACAATATTATTCAACGTGTAGAGATAGTATTGAAACATTTCGCAATGATTAACGATTTAACCAAATTTTAAGTGAGCTTAAATTTTCCTGAAACATTCCGCAAGGATTTAACAAAAAATCGAAGCTCTCTCACTTCGATTTTATTGTGCAGTATTATTGGAGGAGTGCTGAAGTCAATATTTAAGTACTCTGTGGTCAATTTTCAAAACGCATGGAAGTAATATTTACACTATTTGCAATAAAGTTTACAAATTATTATCATTCCAGTGGTTGCATTTGGGAATAATCCAAAGGTTAGAATAAGGGCCTAATCAAAAAAGGGAATCAGTCATTAATTTACGATCCAAAGACCCAAGTTGTTTTTGTGTTTGTCCATAGATAAAGAAAGCTTTAGTGAGATTACCCCTTTTCGCAGCCATGTTTTCAAAGCAAAGACAAAATTGCCGCGCGTGGGAGGAGTCGTACTATTCCCGCCAAATACCTGTCAAATTGTCAAAATCGGGATAAGTTTACGTGTGATAGGTTGTTTATTTTTATGTTTTATTTAAATCAACAGTGAATTTACTATCAAAATGGCTAAATTAGAAGACAGTGAAGAAAACTGGATTGATAAAATGAACAGTCTTTGTTCAGATTTAAATGTCGACCCAGTTGCAGCACAAAAGTCCAAGGAGTCCTTTTTAGAGATAAAACGAAATTATACTTTGGATGTAAGTATTTTAGTGTCTTCTATGCGTTTTATATGTGCTATTAACAGCCCTCGCTTCTTAATTGTCGATACTTTATAAGATAAAACACTCGAGCGTCATTACAGGGAGTGTTATGATCTGGCTACGTCTTTTCATTATTGCTTCATAATGTTTTGATTTTATTCGGGGTTGTTACATTATTCTTGCTTAGTACAGGTTCTTTATTCTTGTCTGAATTTCGGATGTATTTCGTATATTTGTGATATAAACGTCATGGATTTTTTTAACCTGCAACTACTTTCACCTGCCCTATTCCACACGAGGCCCTTATCTAAGGATGCTCTCACTGACTATAATCTCTCGTCAGGATGTAAATCCTTTCCATAAATGACACAAACATTGAGATAATATTTGCAGTAAGCATTTTCCTTATACCTTTGTTTACAATTTGTTTTGTTTAAAATATCTCAATGAAGGATATAAATGGTTACTTACGTTTTGTATGTTGTTCAAGGGTGATTCATTGCACTGGATGGCTTGTGCCTTGTATGTGGCATGTAGAACCTCCATAACTCCTACAGTGCAATCTGGGAAGGCTGTAGAAGGAAACTGTGTCAGTCTTACTAAGCTGCTGAGACTATGCAACATAAGGTTAGTATGTTATCATTGAAAAAAATAAAAAACATACAATTTCAATATTTATTTTGATGGTTACAAGAGAAGGATGGTGGATTGATATTGTGAGATGTGGTAGGCCTAGAATCTCTATTCTCAGCATATCATATCTCACATGAATAGACTTGTCAACACAAATTATTATATGGTTAAACTGTTAAGCCCCAAGAGAACACTGGTGTCCACACACCTATTGTCTTTCTATTGTGTCTCTAATTACAGTATTCAAAAGGTTAATTGGGGAAAGGTATGATAACAATTTCTATTGTTTAAATTATTCTTTACTGTAGTAGGTATGTTGCTATACAAATATATTAACTTTTTTTGACTTTCTCCTCAGTTTAATACAGTTTTTCAAAAAAATCAAAAACTGGATGGAGATGGCTTCAATGTCAACTGAGTTTAGGGACAGGATATCTCATCTGGAGCACAAATTTGCAGTATCCACTGTGCTGTACAAGAACTTCCAGCCAATCTTCCAGGAGATCTTCTCTGGGCTAACAAATGAGCCTATGAAAACCAGTTCTAAAAGAAGGCCTAAGTAAGTGATTTTATTCATTAGATTTAAATACAATCTATATTTTAGGCAGAATATTTATTAATACTTTTTGTATAGTAAAAATATAACAAGTAAAAAAATATGGAAATGAATAAATTGTTATAAGTAGATACAATATATTTGATTTGAAATGTAATAGGTGAATCAAATTAAACAAAATGGTCCTCAAATCATGCCAGTTTTACTATAGTTTGCCTATAACTCATAGAATACTAAAAACAGAGTTTGCACATCAATAGGCAACAGGAAGTTCATCAATTGCTTGTTTGCTGATTGTTGATTACTATTCAACTGAACCTAATGTTCTGACACACAACTCATTATTTCCACAGTTTTTGGACATTCCCAATTTAAAATTTATGTTTTATTTTACTGAAGCCTTTAAAAAAATTATTTGAATCAAGTGCTGTTTAGATTTCCAAAGGGTTTGTTGTGTTCAATTTTTCAAAAATGTTAGAGCTGCGTTAAAAAAAAAATCATATTGAGATTTTTTAAGTACCTACTTTTAATTTATTTTTGCCTAGTTATTTGAGTACTTCACAATAATGGATTATTTCTTGATAATTATAATGTATAATACCTTATACATGTACAACATGAAGAGTAGGCATACTGTCAAAAGGTCATAAAAAAACTATTGGTGGTGATGTTTAATGGGTCAGAGAACAATTGGTAGCTGTGCCCTGTGGGCTAGACACCAAGATGTCAGGCTGCTGTTTCTCAATTTAATTATAATCAAATAGAGAAACAGCAGCCATATGTATCGCCATGTTCATCAATAAATTATCATTTATGACCATGGCTAATAATTATTATTAGCAAATATGGCTGCAACCATAGTATTGCAAAACGAATATAAAATTTTAATGTCACGATTCAAAAATAAATGATTATAATAATAATTTGTAATTTAAAAAAATTATTACTTGCCATATAGTAGTCAAAAAATAAAAGGCCCATTTTGACATTTGATGTTTTTATTACTTACGTTATGTAACCGTCTTTATTTCATTATGTAACCATTATATAATTAAATTAAACCACTCTATGTAATTTAATTTTTATTTATTATTTTTTATTGTTTCTTTCAGTTTCATTCAAAGTTACATTTTAGAGTCTTTCTCAAATGTCAAAACAGGCCTTTTATTTTTAATGATTTTAATGGTCACTATTACTCTTAAAAAAGTAAGAACTTTGATTTATAGGCTAGTATTAGCTTAAGAAACATAGTGGAATATGTACATTCTAGTGGAACATGTCCTGTAAACCAAATAGAGAACCTGCTAAAGTAAACTTCATTTGACTTGCCTGAAAAATATATTTTTTACCACATTCCTTAATATCACTGTTAGACTCATGTTTGATCAACACTTAATTTTCACAGGACCCAGCCATGTACCACAAATGCTCTGTTTGAGTTCACCTGGTGTTTGTACATCTGTGTGAAAGGCGAGCACCACAGGTCTGCTCATGACCTTGTGGACATGTACCATTTGCTGCTCGCATCTTTAGACTTCGTTTTTGCAAATGCTTTTTTGGATAGAAGGGTAGATTTAATTAACCCTGCATTTAAAGGTTTGTAGACAAATCATTTCATACTTTTACAATAACTACTCTTTCAGACTATTAAATATATTTTGGGCCTTTCCTTCAAAGCTCTTGTGTTTTGTTCGACTTCAAAAATTGTTAACCCTTTCAAACCCGACTGATTTTTAAACACCTCAACCCAAAAATGCCTGTTCCAAAAAACCGACACTTACACTGTTAACCGCATATCTAAAGGGTGTCTCAGTAAGAGTGCACTTTTTGATTTTAAAATAAAAACAAGTATTTTATGACAGAGTTGTGATATTTTTATTGTATTGTAAAGAAGACATGATCCGATTAAGTATGGAATAAAATATTCGGCAAATGACCCCCACGGCTCCGAGAAATTTTCCATGACTTTTGCACAGAGATGTGGCTGTATCTCACCGATGACGCGTTGGATTTCCGATTTGAGCTCAGAAATTGTTTAGATTTCACAAAACCCCAAAGAAAAAAATCGCACGGCGTTAAATCGCACGATCTTGGTGGCCAGTTGACATCAGAATTTCGTGAGATAATGTGTTCTGGAAATCGTTGCTGCAATAAGTCGATTGTTTCATACGCGGTGTGGCAGGTTGCGCCGTCCTACTGAAACTACATGTTGTCCAGATTCATGCCGTCCAGTTGAGACCACAAGAAGTCCGTTATCATATTCCTGTAACGAATGTCGTTCACAGTCTGCAATTTCGGCCTCATTTTCAAAAAAGTAAGGTCCAATCACGCCGCCTGACCAAAATCCGCACCAGACAGTTACTCGTTGTGGATGCATTTGTTTCTCATGGATTACATGAGGATTTTCGGAGTCCCGAGTTCGACAATTTTGTGTACTCACGAAGCCATTCATATGGAAATGTGCTTCATCGGAGAAAATGACTTTCCGAAAAATTGGCATCGACTTCACTTTGCTCCATTACCCATTGAACGAATTGCCGGCGCTTTCCGTGGTCTGCTGGTTTGAGCTCCTGAGTTAACTGAATCTTGTACGCATGAAGGTGGAGGTCTTTAGTCAAAATTCGCTGCGTAGTGCTTCGTGAAATTTGAAGTTATTGAGAACGATGTCGAATTGATATTTTCGGGTTTTCGGCGATACTCTCGTTTACAGCAGCAATGTTATCAAGAGACTGTCCGCTACGTTGACCCAAAAGATTCTTATTATCCATAATTGACCCCGTTTCTTCAAATTTTTTGACCACTATTCGAATGGTTGACACATTAGGTGCACTTTCTTGGCTGAAAATTTGGCGAAGTTTGCGAGCGGTTTCAGCGTAACTTTCCCCATTTTTAATAATCGGAATAAACAGAGGTGACAGCTGTCAAAATTCATAGTTGACACTAGTATGAAAAAAAACACAATTTTAAAAAGTGCACTCTTACTGAGACACCCAATATATATATATATATATATAAAAGAAAGTCGTGTTACTTACACTATTTATAACTCAGGAATGGCTGCACCGATTTGGCTGAAAATTGGTGGGAAGGTAGCTTAGAACCAGGAAAATATAGAATCTTTATCCCATTAAATTAAAAAAAAAAATTTGCTCATTTAATGGTATAGGGTAGAGTAGCGTACAGTAGGTAGAGTAGGGTAGACCGGGAGCGAAGCCGCGAATAACATATAAAAATCTGTTTAAAAATCGTTATTTGTTTATCGGCGCGGGCACGAAATTGATTTGTCATATATGTATATCAGACTGGCTTTGAAAGGGTTAAAAACCCAAATACGTGTGTATAACAAAATTAAAATTAAAATAAAGAATTCTTAGATACTTACACTAATAAAATAAAAAATTAGAAGGAAACAGAAAATAGGTACTTAATAGATACTTTTCTCTAAAATTATGTTTTTTATTGTGTTAGGTTTGCCAAGTGACTGGTTAAAAGAAGATTTCAAAATGCCATCAACTGCACCCTGCATTATGTCAACTTTATGTGATATCAAAAATGGCTTGCTGGTAGATGCTGCTGCATCTAAGGAATACACCTGGAAGCCAGCAATAAAGAAGTTTTTTGAAAAACAAGTAAGTTATGACTTGACCTTAGAAAGTAAACAATTTTTTGTAATAACAAACTACACATAATTTTCCCTGTTTATTGACTGGGTTCCAAAAAAAAGATCTTAAGTAGAAAGAAGGCTGGCTGTTAGTACATAATTTATGAATCTCTCTTTTTATATTTTCTAGATCTTGAAAGGTGATGCTGAAGAACTTTGTGGTGTCCTCGAAATTGGCACTTTTGACCAAAATTTAAAATCATTGAATAATTTATATGAAACATATGTGCTAAGTGTTGGTGAATTTGATGAACGTATATTCTTAGGTGAGTTCCTTTAATTTTTCTTGTAATAGTGATATCAGTATAGACTTTTCTACTGTGTCTTGCACATGCATAGAATGAAATTTATTTATTCCCAAGATTTTGAAATATCTGCAGTATCTGGTTAGTAAAGATTTGAATTTTGTAGTATGAAATACTGTGATGCATAAACAGTTTTAATCCAATAATAATAGTCGAAACTTTATAATAGTCCAACAAAAAACCTGCAACTTTGACCCCAGCACATAAAACTGTGTTAAAACTAGTAAAAAGTTTTTAATGTATGTTACTGGCCACTAACAAAAATATATCTGACCAGAAATGCGTTATTAACAAAAAATAAAACTGAAATCTTGTTACTTGATAGCAAAAATGGCGAATATTTCAAATAATAATAGTTTTTATATAAATCCAATTTTAACTTGCTTTGTAGATTATGAAGGTAAACCTGTGGTACATTTATGTACAGAATTTATTATTGTCATGAATAATGTTAAAAAAAAGGATTATTTCATTCAGAATTTTCATTTTAAATGTGCATTTTTTAGGTGAACATGCAAATGAACAAATTGGTACTTCAAATAAAGTGTCTGGAGATGAAATATCACAAGTTATTGCTACATTTGGGCCTGTGAGTATTTAACTTCTGAAATAAGCGTACTTTTTATGCATATCTAGGTGAAATGATTTCTTATATTACCATAACAACCCTGGGGCCCTGGAACGAAGACCAAAAAAGGGACAGGAATTGGCTTTAGGCAGTAAAAGTCTGACACACCCTCCCGTTCCGCCCAAGAGCGGGGTCATTGGATAATTTCTCACCTAAAAAAAAGCAATCACTAAGTTTTTTTTATTCTGCCAGATTTATTTTATAAACCACATGTGACATCAAAAAATAATAAAATCGGTCAATATTACGTAACTGAGCATACCCCATATATTTATATCACAAAACACATTGGCAAGAGCATTTTATTAGTCATACTTTTAAACATGACCATGATTATTTATTTATTATAAAGCAACATCTTGCATGCCTTGCCTGTGTGAACTAATGTTTCATACACATAAATTATGTATTTCTTATCTGCCACACAGTCACCTTCTGGTATTGTCCTGTATAAATAAGTACATTGTCGCAATAGGCAATAAAAATATTACAGGCGATTTTTTTTTTATTTAAAATTAATAAAATACTTATATCCTTTTAGTTTTACTCAACTAAAACAATTTTGGTGCAGTTTCCACCACTATGTAAAAGATATTTCTTCCGGAAGATTAATGTGTACAATGCATGCATATATATTTAACTTGAAATTAACATAAAAATCTTAGTTTTGCGTGTCTCCTTGTTATGGTACCTACCATGTATAGCAGAAGCAAGCTCCTTCCTATAAATTCGGAAGTTTCTAGAAACAGAACTTGGAAACATTGTACTTTCCTTAGGTTTTGGATTATTACAGTGCCTATCAAACCTGGCAATCAGGGGAGATAGTGATCAACCGCGAGCTTATAAACGATTAAAAAAAACCTTATATGATTTGTGGTGAGGTGATGAAGCAATAAAAATAAATTCGTGGGGTTCAAGCCCCTTACTTGAACAATACACAAATTGCAGTTCTAATGCTCCTAAGGTCCTTTCCCTCTTCTAGAAGAGGCCTGAGTGCCACCAGTGAGCATAATTAAAGGCTGATTATGCTATGCTATATCTAACTATCTTGTAATTAATCTATTGAGCTGTATGAGTACTGACTCTGATAATGGCTACGTCGTACGAGCTGGTCATTTGCATTGAACCTAAGTGGGCTTGCTCTTTATTTGAATAATGCAATCTGAAGGAATAAACATGAACAAACTTTTATTCATGATAAATAACTTAGCCAGAACCAAAATGAGAAATTTAACAGCCCATACTCAGCCCTTGTGATGGATTACAGTACCAAGAGTCAGAAAACTGTACATGTCCAGTGTACAGTGCCCTCTTATTGTATGGAAAACTTAAATACGAAATGTATAGCTTGAAATAATATCGTCGCGTGATCATTTAATTTTGTTGGCTGAATGTATATTTTTGTTCTATCAGAGTGGTCGCGCATGTCACGAAACTCCTCTTACCGGGCGACGTTACTTAGCGCGACGAGGTGAGGAACTGACACCGGTTTCCGAAGCCAAGAACAGCCTGGCTCGCCTCGCTGCGTACTTGAGAAACGCCAAGCCTCAACCCTCGAGGGACCTCTTGAAACTGTTCACGTAAGTAAACTTTAGGCAACTATGAAAGATGATGTAGTTCTCAAGCCCGTGTCGTATGACTCTTAAGTCAGAGGTGTAAAGTATAAATTAGAATGAATGTTGTGCGTTTACGAAACGAGCCATACTAAGCTGATGTTGATATGGGTTTGTGGTTGGAGTATTGTTCTGATGACGACTAAACGTGACATCTGAAGTGTTAACTAAATAATAATTTTCTGCCCTTATAATTTTTCTATATTCGATAGACAGACAAATAGACATTTTTTATTTTTTGGACAATCGAAATTTTCTTCCTAGCTTATTAAGAATTTTTTAAATTACTTATCGAACTTATTTTCTGCCTTATATGAATAATAAAAGGGCTGCGGGAATTATTGAAGTAATTCTTTCGTTCGTCCCCGCCGTTCCCCTTGAAAGAAAATAGGGGAAGGAACATAGGTTAGTTTTGGTCAGCAAAAATCTGACACATCTCAGAGCGGAAAAAGTAATGATGTCCCACTTAAAAAGAAATAAATAATAATAACTCGTTTTTACCGTCAGTCGTAACGTCATTTCGATGTTATTCAGTATTTGCTCCATTTTGAAGTCATAATTATTCTCCTCAGTGACTGCAACGTGAGCATGGACTCAATAAACACAAACCTCGTCCAACCATGCAACAACTGGATGGAACAGTTTGCCAGCAGCTTGCGTGAAACCAACAGTACTTCTAGCAATGAAACCATCAGGTTTCGGTGCAATATGGTCACGTGTCTGTACTACAAAGTCTTTGAACACATCATCAGAGAGGAGCACAGGAAAAAACCGCAAGTGTCTTTGAATGTAAGTATAAAATTTAATTATTATATAGCTGTTTTGACCCTCTGAAGTCATGTTCGTGACCAGGCGCCGTCCTTTCTCAGCTGCTAGGTACGGTTTATCTGCACGACTTTCTACGTTATTCTCACATATTCCACTGAACCTACAATTTCAACATTAACTATGGAACATAATTTTGTATTTTTTTTTTTTTTTAATATTGTCTGGAGTTTCTTGCTCATTCTTCTCTACATTTTGGAACATGCAAATAGCTTCCTCTTTTTATTTGTGATTGATTAATCTAAACAATTCAAAAATGCCTGTAAATGGTTTATTTTAAATAATAACATGAAATAAATAATCCAGACCATGGTTTACTTGTGTACTATGTTCACTCAAAATCATAAAAATGTAAATTATCTACAGACTTGAAAAGAAAGAAAACATGTTTATTTGCACACAGACATACACGAGTATGCTGTTAGTTGTCTAATGTTAGTTTTCAACTGAACCTTGCTTTGAGTTTACATACTTGTACATCTATAGTATTAGTAGGAAATCCCCCATAGACCTAATTGTTAGTGTTGTAGTGGTGTAATGGAAGAACTATCATGATGACTTGTGAATAACCTTATCAACAATTATTTTGACGTTGATCCTTTTATAAACATTGCAGTTGCTATGTTAATGTGCAACCCATACTGCAAATAACCCACATAACAAGATATTAAAAATTGATTAATTCAAAATGCATTGCTCCAGTGACGGGCGAATGAAGGTGATAATGATAAGATATGCAAATTGGGTATCTCGATCTGATTGTGTGCTTTGTTTTTGACTGACCTAGGTTAGTCGACATTGTCGACCCGTTTTTATTTCATATGGACTGCTACTGGCCAGTTTTATATTCAAACCACAACTTTTTTACCACACTGCTAATTAGTGATTGCATTAATGTTGTGTATTACTGATAAAGGTCCTTAGTTACACACATTGTATGACACCTAAATCTGATATAAGTATTATTCGAAAGCTAGACTGATGATTTTGATTTGTATTTGTTGTTAACACTTAAGTTAAACTCAAAATTTTTGGGTTAAATAAAAACTGACTAGGTTTGCCAATATGCTATAGAGCGCAGCATACTTGGTGTTAAACTAACAGGTATTGCTCGATAATGCGCCCCAAATCAGAAATCGTTGACGTGGTTCAGAAGGCTCAGCTAAAGTGGAGCCGTTCTGAACTTGTCTGCCGAATGTAGATCACATGTGTAAAATACTAAATTGGTGCTCTGCAATCACATAATGGGGTTGTGACAGACTACGAGGGAGATAGCCCAATTAAATGTCTTTCTTATTAATTGACAAGATGTGGGGCAAAGCTAGGAGCAAAGGAAGGAATGGAAAGGCTTTTGGTCTACCAGTGGACGAATACAGGCTTGATATAAAATAATCCGTGATACGGCTTCCGTTTCGACCTTGCTTCTAGCTTCCAAAACTACTTATTGAGGCAGTTCGTACGGCCCCTCAATCGAAGCGACCTCGCGAGACTCCTCACTGAAGTAATCCTTCTAATACGCGACAATTCCTAATCAGAAAAAATATTCACCCAACAGATGCTGCTAAATCAAGAAACATACCAGTTAGCAGTATACGCGTGTTGCACTGAAATAGTCCTACACGCGTACGGCGTCCATTCTCTCAAGTTTCCGAGAGTTCTACACATATACGGACTCAGTGCCTTCCATTTCTACAAAATTATCGAGCTTGTCGTGCAAGCGGTCGTCGAGAAACTCAGTCGGGATGTTATTAAACATCTTAATGCTGTAAGTAAATTAATATCCGTCTTTGTTAGTGGGTGGTAAACTATTTTGTCTTTCCTGTGTGAGCTTTATCACGAAGAACTCTGATACTACAATCATAAGTTGTGCGTTGTTTCTAAATAGTATATCTTTGTTTAGGTCGAGGAGGAAGTTTTGGAGTCTCTGGTGTGGACGTCAGACAGCCCATTGTGGGAACAACTCAGTAAAACACCAGTGCCAGCGTCCAATGACGTCAAAGTTCACGACTCGCCGCATCGTAGGAGCAGTAAGTAGTTTTCAAAGAACCAATCGAAAGAACCGTTTAAATGCATACCTTAAAAAAGGTTTAAAAAGTAGTAAATCCTCATTTAAGTCGACCGATTCTAAGGAACATTTCATTTGCGTATAAATTCTTTATTTACTTTACAATAGTAATGCATGTGTTTCTTTTACAGATGACCTACAATCTCCTGTGTCGGCAGACATCGATCGTTACCTTTCACCTATGGCTGACCAGGCGAAAAAGCAGCTATTCAAAGACCCTATCAAACCTGGCCAGTCGTTATTAGGTAAAAATTGAAGTCGACAAAACCACATAACTAAGAAAAATAAGTTCCTTAATTTATTATTATTATTTATTTATTGTACACTTTATTGTTGGCACTTACAAGAAATGCAATAACGAAAACTTATGTCTAAAATATAAACAATTGGCGGCCTTATCGCATTCCGCGATCTCTTCCAGGCAACCATGAATGGACTGGATTCTCAGAACATGAAATGGGGCTGTCATAATAAGCACCAGAATTTTATAAAAATATACCATAATAGATACACAGATACATACTTATGCTATATAATATATACATACATACCAAAAATATAGACAATAAAAAGAAATTACCTTTTTACTTGTATTGAATGATTTGAACGTCTTTTTCGTCCCATTTCAAACAAGTAAATCATAAAAGTAATTGTAACGATTCTTAATTCTTTATTGTACACCAAAACAACATATAACACAGTGGATCAATCTTTTCCTGTGTGATTGGTAAGTTTTGAGCGATCTATCGTCATGATATCCTTTCAGATCGATCGTATTGACGGATAGGTCCGTATATGAGGCCCTTTATTTAATTACAGTGAAGACGTAATGTTAAATTGTAATATTTTTGTTTAAGTCGCCACAAACAACACGCCGGCAAGACAAGAGTCTAGCACATCGCATCCTTCACCAAGCTGTTCAAACGGCGAAACGAGCAGCAATTCGTCCACACCTAAGAAAACTAATAACTCGTTAATACTCTTCTTTAGAAAAGTAAGTTGATTCAATTCTTATCTTAATTAGGCTCAAGTACAACATCATTTTTTATTCCTTAAAATAATAATCTCCTCCACTTGTTAAGGTGAATGCTATGTCTCTGAGCTTAGACATTTTCTAGCTAGATGGCGCTGAAGTTTTGTATGATTTGTTATACATATTTGTAATTGTGAGAACAATTTAAACTGTGAAATCCCGAGAGGACACCGGTGTCCGCACCGGTGTGCGGACACCGGTGGTCACCTCCTAACAGCCACTGGCAGTTAGGTAGGCCCAGCAGGGCTAAAGTGTACTGTGGCCAAGGATCGTTTTCGTTTTCGGCAACGAAGGAACAGATGTAGGTCTTTAGACAGTAAAAGTCTGACACTATCTCCCGGCCCGCCCATGGGCGCGGAGATGTCATTGGAAGATTTTTCCACCGGCAAAAAAAGCCTCGAATATTTTCTCTCTCCATAACTCAAAGGTTTGTGGGCAGAAAACTTATTGTTACGAGTTTGTTCAGCAATGAGTTTTCTCCATCAGCACCGCTCAGTTCAACCATTTCGAAAGGAACCGATGATCCAACATACGCGCCACTATGAGTGGCATGGCTTCCAAATAATAAATAACAATTTTTTGTTTCAGTTCTACAGTCTAGCAGTAGTCCGTATAAATGACTTATGCACACGGCTTCGTCTTACTGACGAAGAACTAAAGCGTAAGATATGGACCTGTCTCGAATACTCCATCATGCACCAGACGCAGCTTATGAAAGATCGTCACCTTGACCAAATCCTCATGTGTGCCGTATATGTTATATGTAGAGTGAGTATAGCTTGTTGATTAATAATAATTTATAACATCATAATAGTTTATCATATTTTAGCTAGAAAGACTTCCACTCCTTAATGTATACCTTGAAACATCTCCATACCAACTGGCCCTGTGCTTCTGGGCATCTCTTGTCACACACATCTTAGTGTAATATTTTTAGCTTTAACATTCAACATCACAGCTGTAGTAAACACTCGATTTTACTGAAGGCTAGGATACTACACTCAGGCAAATAACGAAACATTATCGATCCTTGGGTTTGCGAACGACGAACAATGGGTAGCTCGCCGTCCGGACGAAGCCCGAGTCGTCAACGGTGCGTAATGTTCCACGCGCGCCTCAATGAGATATCAGCAAAACCGTAGGGGCCCTGTGGGGCCGAAGCCTATTGAGTCCATGGGTTGACTAATGGGAAAGCTATGGTCCTGGAACGCAAAGGGCAAAGAAGGAATATAGGTGTGGTTTTACCAGTAAAAGTCGCCCTTCCACTATGCCCTAAATCGGGCGAAGCGATTATTTCCCACCTTAAAAAAAGTCCTTTGCCCTAGCTGTTTTATTGAACGACTGAATATCGTTCGGGTATAGGTTTGTTGAATGGCTCCATTAATTAGTAAAAAGGCTAAGCCATCAACTGAATGGCGGAATAAGTTAGTTGGATGCGACACATCACTTCAGATTCGCTCTTTCGGTAACAAGTGAGATATATTGGTGAATATACAGCGTGAGTCGAATCACATAATCTCTTTTGAATGTTATGTCCTTTTTCTAATACAACTAGCTGCCCCCGCGGTTTCGCGCGCGTCTTTGCTTCTCGCTCCACTTCTGTGGGTCTTAGCGTGATGTTATATAACTTACAAGCTTCTGCCAGCGGCTTCGCCCGTGTAAAAGTCCGTTTTTTCATACAAACTTCCAACCCCCGTTTTACCCCCTTAGGAGTGGAGTTTCGTAAAATTCGTTCATAGCGAATGTCTACACCCTATAAGGAACCCACCTACCAAATTTTAAGTTTGTGGGTGTTATAGTTTCTGAGATTTTGCGGTTAATCAGTGAGTGATATTTCGCTTTTATTTATACAGATTCTATTCGTTATTAATCTGGCTATTGGACGCAAAAACATTTTTTTACAATGCGACTAGTAGTTACAGAGGTTAACACGATTAAACAAATAAAAAACTCTTCTGCGTTATTGTATTTCATAGTTTAGAATGATAACATTGTCTCCAGGTTTCAAACAATCCTACAAATCAAGTAGAGAGGACGTTTGCAGAAATCATGCGCTGTTATAGACAGCGACCTTTAGCTGACAATCATGTGTATAGATCTGTTCTTATCAAACAGAGTGAAGCAGAGAGTAAGTAGCTTTCTTTATGTCTCTAAATTTTTTCTATTCATATCAAAATATTTATTTCACATAGGCCTACATGAGCACTTATAATAATGTAGTACATGGTTTCAGTTGTTCGATTCCTATCGAAAAGAACCAGCAAGAAACTCAACAGTAACTCTTCAAAAAATGACACAAAAAACAAATGTAGCCTACATACAGGACAAATAGTGCCATCTTTTATACTGACTCACTTCTGTAGTTCTCTGTAACAATACTTTGAGTTTCAATTTGATTTCATATTTTTATTCGTCTTTTGCAGGTTCACCAGAGAGAGGCGATTTGATTAATTTTTACAATAAGGTTTATGTTCAATGTATGCAAAACTTCGCTTTAAGGTTTACTGGGAAACATAAAGATGTAAGTGTCTGACTTGATTACATTTGATATATTGCATGCTTATTCTAAAGTCTTTACCTGACATGACATTATTCTATCCTACGAATATTATATCCTACGAAGCCGATTGAACGCGAATGCGGTTGCGAAGCGGTCCCATGCGTCTCACTCATCGATATATATGTATTACGCACTAGATGACGCGTGCCCTACATTCACTTTTTTCTAATCAGCTGAACTGCAGACACTACAGTTCGCGCTCAGCTGACGTTAGTGCAATTTTGACGTTCATACATTGTGGGAACGGCGCTAATAAATTCGAATCAAAATAAACCTGGACATAAATAATAATTCTGTAGTTTAAGAAATAAAACTACTGGTTATCCAAGCGATGTAATAGCTTCTAATATCATAATAATATAATAGAAATTCCAAAAAAGCGCCCTCCATTTTACAATCATAGACTAAAACGTACAGATGTTCCCCCATGAAAACGAATTGTAGGTTTTTACCCACAAATGTTTTACAGAACAGGGTTCCGTACCTCAAAAGGAAAAATCGGAATCATTATAACCAGGATCACTTTGTAGTCGTCTGTCTGTCAAGAACCTTTCTTTCGAGAACGCGTGGAGGTATCAAGTTGAAATTAAAACCATATACTCAAATCTGTGGTGGTAAAATTTTATAATAAAATACCATTTGAGATTATCCAATTGAATGAATCCAAATTTAAAACATATATAAAGTGAAAGATTATATCCTCGATAAAAATGCTTGGCTAAATGCGGGTCCTGCTCCACTGCCACAAAATCAAAGTACTAAGTTAAAAAAAAAATTCGATGATAATGTTTTGATTTCGCAAAAAACGCATGTTTCGACACTCAAAGGTATCAAAATTCATAGGGTGCTTCCCGTTGACCTAAATTCCTGAAATATGGCACGACGTAAGGTCTTATTGATACTGATACAGGAATAAATCTGAAAACTGAAAATTTGTTGTTAGGTCATAAAAAAAAAAAACTTTTTTTGCGATTCAGAAAAATCTTCAAGACTCCATTCGGGATTTCAAGTATGAACCCTCAGAGCGCGAGTCCGACTCTCACTTGCCGAGTTTTTGTGTTCTTTCTTTTCTCGTATGAATAATATATTATATTTTTATCGAAGTTTAAAAATTACGACGACATTTTTTTGATACCCAATAAAAACTCATCAAGAAATGTCAGCGAAGAGAATTTATCCTAAAGAAGTCTATTATTACATTTTGAAATAGAGTATTATTGTAATGAAGTATTGTAGGCAAGAAACTGTGTCACTTCTGCGATATAAAAATCTATATGGACGACATGTCATACTAAGTTGAATGAAACGCCTAAGTACTAAGAAATTCATGGCGCTTAAGACCTTTTGGTCGCGAAAAAGTATCCTCTTTAAGCTATCTTAGCGCTGTAAGTTGACGACATAATGCCAATCTAGCGCTGCAGCGATTATTTGTTTGAATATTTCGGTATTTTGTAGTTCATATGAATGTGCTTGTCTATCGCAAGAATATAGGTCGATGGTCCCACCCGAATTCAACGCGGTGCCTTTCTTCTACGTGTGCGCGAAGTAGCGGCTTCAGTCGCAATTTATTTAAAACAAGCCACCGCACCGTAAGAGTGCGCGCGAAAATATCAAAACAACTACGCGTCCGCTTCGCTTATTGCCGCACCTCACCTACGTGCAATAGAGTATGAAATGTTTGTTCCTTTCGCGCCTATTCGCTTTCACGTTCGGTTGCTTCGACTTCGTAGAACACCTCGTAAGGCTGAGCAGTCCCAGAACAGTGTTTTTGGTGAATTCGTATGTTTTGAAAAGTCCAGAGTTCTCTTACGTTTAATTTCCGCGAGCTCGAGTGAACATTTTATCAAGACATGCGTATGCTATGGTCAGGAATGCAGCCTATCACCCCTGCCAGCGGGCCGCGGGGACGCCACGTGGTCGCCGGCCGGCCAGCGCGTGTCCGAGCGCCACCAGCTGTACGTGAAGCCGCTCACCACGCCGCCGCCGCCGCACAACCACCTCACCTACCGGTTCAGTCGCAGTCCTGCTAAGGTAACTTCCCACTGTATTATAGTCTATTAGCGCTAATGAAATAGTGAATGATAATAATCAGCGTATCTTGGCAGCGTAATAATTAACTTTTTTTACACAGTATTTTCAATTGATAATAAGTAATACCACAGAATATATAATAGTACCTTACCGGTACAGAAATTTCACTCCCGAGTTTAGGTATGATAAACGCAAGCGTCCGGTCACCGGACTAGTCTCAATAGGCTGGCAGTGGCACTCGCTCGACTTGTCGCACACGCAGCGCACGCATCCGCGAAACAAATTTTAAAGTAAACTGTTAATACCGTAAGGTACTAGGTATTGTATATTCTGTTGGAAATCAATCGTTGCTTTAAATCAGGAAGAAAATCAATAAAACAGTATTTAAAATTAAAACAACTATAAAATAAAAAAAATAAGAAAACGTATTGTCTGTTGTTATATATTTTAGTACCTACCTACATAATTACTGCATAATTTGGTCTTTGTTTATCATTATATCCCTATTTTTATTATTATTTTACAGGTAGGCATTTCATATTATTTAAGTACCAATCTCGGTTGTCTAGCTCCTAGACTATTGCCCGTTTGGAAATCGTATCAACATGTGTCGCCATCTGTCTCGCTTCGCGTGTATTACTTTCACAGATAAAGTAGTACCTCTGACAGCCCTGGCAGATTGAAGCGAGACGGCACCGAGTTATTGTACTATGAACGCTATATGCAATGCAAAAGGTTGAAATTAGGTTGTTTTCCAGAACAGTAGGTAAATATCTCGACGATTTTGCGCCGCTTGTATGGAAGTGAGACAGGCCTGGTAATACAAAAAAATCTGTTCCGCGATTTCCATAACATTAATTTAAAAATAAAATACTTTTTTTTCAAAAACTCGATTTAATATACGCATGTACGAAATTAATTTCTCTTAGTAAACGAGTCAATGACCTTGTAGGTAGTTGTCGGTAGCTGCGTACTAACTACCTATAGTTCATTAACGTCGCTCAGCTGACGTTTACTCAAGGAAATTAATTTCGTACATGCGTAAATTAATTCGAGTTTAAAAAAAAGTACTTTATTTTTTAATTTTCTCTTTACAAATCGATAGTATTTCATGGACCGAATCGACCCTCCACGGGAATAAAACGACCAAAATTTAACAGTGTATTGTTGGATAGGTATTTTAAAATGAATAGGGGTTTACTAAAATCATTTAATGATGTTAATATTTTCGGAACTATTCCAAAAGTATGAAAAAAAATCTCAAAAGGTAGAACTTTACTCGTTGTCATTTTTTACTCGTTCGAAAAAAAAACAATAAACAAGCTCATGTATTTAACTTAGTTTTGTCAAAAATGTCAGTTAACTCAGTTAGTCAAGCGAGGGACGATATCTGATTGGTCAAGGGGCATGGCTTAGATGTGTGACAACGATAAGATCACTATTTTCTTAATGCGAATACGCTAGTGCTCTCCTGAGGGACCTGGGAGGGGGGGTGGTACCTGTACCTATATTAATTAACCATTTATCTACAAAGTAGTAACAGCGAGTGATACAAACCAAGTTCCCGCTTATAACAAACGACTGTTTCTCACAATTTCAAAGTTTTTAAACAGCCTTTTTGCATTTTGGGCACGCTACCGCTACTGAAGTTACACCCATTCTTCAGTAGCACGAGTATCCGGTAAAAATGAACCAGAAAACGTTAAATATTTATCTATGTGGCTTTTATTATCCCTATTGCTTTTGTATTGCATTGTTAAGTCCTTCATTAATGTTACACGTATATTATTGACGTGTTAATTTCTGTGATAGCTCTAGTTTTAACAACAAGCATCGTTGTTGGCAGGACCTGCACGCCATCAACACGATGGTGTCGTGCGAGGTGGGCGGCCTCACGTCGTCGCTGGGCGCGCTGGGCGTGAAGCGCGGCGCGGAGGCGGGCGGCGACGTGGTGAAGCGCGCGCGCCTGGCCAACGCGCACGTGGCGCGCAAGCTGCAGGGACTCATGACCGACCGACAGGCTGTGTAGAGGTAACTAATATAGGGTATAATTACAGAATCCGCGGCCTTCCTATTTCTGGGTGTTTATAAACTATATAAGTACTAATAGTTCATTAACCGCATTGACGAACACAAAGTGGCGTCCTTTGCTTCAGCCGAATTGAAATCTAGCTGAACGTGGGGTAACCGTAGAACCCGGCTATAAAAAGGCACATCGAAAAGCATCGGCTTTATGTAGTATCCATTCATAACTTTGTGAGATTCTTTCTGAAATTCGAAGTGCCTGCCAATGGCCTACCCCTACTGTTATAAAAATATAATATCAAAAATTCTAGACTCAAAAATGGTTAGTAAAACTTACGAGTTACAACAATCTTATTATGTACTGGAACTGTACAAAATATAACAAACAATACATCAAATTATAACACTCGAGTCTGTTGCGACAGAACCATGAGAGATATGCTTTAGGAACTGTTGATACTGTCCGACACCCTTCATACTAAATGCGCGCTAATTTTATTCCTATTAATAATGTTGTCTTTCTCTTTGTTCCAGACTCAACCAACTCCATCCAAATTATCATTCGAGTCTATTTACGTTCTTAGTCATATTTATTTCGTTTCACTTAGTACCAAAAATCGCTTCTAGCTCTCTAGCCGTCGTCTTTCCCTTATAAAATGATTTGATTATTTGACGAATTTAATATGTAAATGTGAAATCAATTTTGTTAAGGTTGATCAGAACGAGTAATGTTGAAGTTGTCACAACTTGTGTTACAAGTGGTGCTTGCCGCCTGGAGGCATGTCCCGCGTACTTAGCGCCCATAATGTTGAGAAAAATACATATTGATCTCATTTTTTATTTATGTTGATATACACATAGTATTGATATGCCATAAAACTTGAATTTTGCTCATCGCTTACGTAAGATTTAAGTTAAAATAAGAGTCTTCAAAGGCTGTGTCGGAATGAATTAGTGTTTCTGAGGCAAGAACACTTGATTGTTTTATTTACCAGATTTCATAATGCAAGGAATGCAACAAACTTCGTCCTATTTATTTTAATTGAGTTTTATTTTCCATCTTACCATATTATGACTGAATTGTTTTCTTGAAGCAAATATTTTATTTTACCCCATAGTTTTTTCATATTGTAGGTATCGCACTGTACCTAAAACGTGAGTTCCTCATAAATTTTGTTTATAACAATCTGACATATTTTAGTTTCTTCCATTAATTGTATTATTATTCCTTAGTCTGTAAGTAATCAGAGAAAATTATAAAATCAATTTGTTTTAACTACCAATCAAAATTAAATGATTGTATATTTCGGACCTAAGCGCTATATATCATGTATTCTATTAGATTTTAACCTTAGATAGTAAATAAAAGATTGTATCCAATGTATTGTTTTTATTACATACCAATAATGTATTGTTTATTTATAGCATTAAAACTAGCTTAACTAGCTTAGAACTAATGATGAAGAAATTGCATTCTATGAATCATAAAATACTGTTTTACATGAATATTACAGTGAAATACAGCGAAAAAGAAATGCTGTCTACATAATCTATCGAGTTTTCAAAACGCAGTACAAGTAAAGAAGTTCACATATGGATCCATATGTTGATTTCTTATATTCTGCAGTACATATCCATACAAATAGCATATCAAGCAGTCCGTTTTTGCATTTATTTACGTATTATAACATTACACTTTAGTAATGCTTTGATGCGTAAAGGGACATTGAACTTGCATAAATTCCACATTTTCTTCAGGGTCATTCACTAATCAACTCCCAATTACCTTCACACTATACTTATATTACACCATCTAAAACATGAATTTAGAATCTCAGTGTATCCACATATTCCTTACCATACGTAACAAGTATCAAATTACATTGCAAATTTTTTTGTATCTTTTAATAACAAAATGGTCACTAAGAAATCAACCTAGAGAAAATCTAAGTTTCGTGACAGAGGATAAACCTATCAAACGAATTTGCTGAGGCCTATAGCCTCCTCTACACGTCAACAACACGCGTGTTTCATGCGGTTTAAATAATTATACCATTATTTGCGTAGCATTCGTAAAAACGCTTGAAAAAGCTAACAATATGAGCACCGAGGAAACTTTCAAGTTTCTTGAGCTCCTAATCTGAAAACTATTTGTGGAACTCAAAAATATAAATACCTTTATTATAATTATAAATATTTTATATAAAATACAATATATGAATTTTTTGGAATGTTGCGTGCGATACTGTCGAGTATGAGCATAGACTGATCGACCTACAGAAGTATGAAAACGACACCTGGTGATCCGTCTGCTGATGCCTCTGTCAGCGTCCGCTGATGCATCTGTCAGCGTTTGCGGACGCGTCTGTAGACGTGTAGGCTTATGGTAATCTCCAAGTTTTGTAATCAATCTACTACGTCAAGGCTTCGAAAAGGTATACGACACAACCACAAAAATCTGAATTAAGCTTTATAATCGTAAATGTAATTCAGCTGAGATTCTAAATTGAAGCATACATGTTAGCTATTTCTTTCCCGCCGCATATCTTAAATGTCCATTGCACTATGCATATTGTAGTCTAGAGCTGGTCATCGCTGGAGGTGAGATCGGAGCGGCTGGAGGGCGGGCGCTCGGCGGCGGCGGGTCAGGTGGCGCGGCCCTTGCCCTCCTTGATGGCGATCACGTAGCGCTGCGCCACGCGCTCCGGCGGCGAGTAGCCGTCCGCGTACGACGAGTCCTGCAAATTATCTTATTGTAGCTTTTTTACGAACTTAACTTGGGATTATTTCCGGGTGGAAATAATCCCAATAACCCAGTCAGCTTAGTCAGAAGGGGGTCAACCTTGAAATGAAAAATAAGCTGAAAATTTGAAGGAACCTTAAATATATTACTTCGTCGCAATAAATATTATGGGCGCGACTTAAAATATTCATAGTCAATGATTGGTAAAATCGGATTTCGTAAAATATATTTTCGTTCTCTAAGATTTAAATCGTATTTACTCATTTAACAGAAATAGAGCATTGTATTTTCTACTATATACGAGTACAAAGCCGAAAAATGTATACTGGGAAAAATAGATTTACCTCAAACAGCACTTCATATGGATCAGCAGCATTAGCCGGTAGTCTATTGACCACAGCTCTATAGAAACAGGTTGTCTGTGGGTACAGGGCCATCACGACTGCGCCCTTCGGGAACAAGGCATGCTCATCGACACGTGGGTCGGCACGCATTAGAGGAAGAGGGACTACCCGGCGTTTGCTCAAGATGTGACGGTTCTTTTGTTCTTCGTCTATGTCGTCGACCTCATATTTACCTTGCGCGGGCAGCCAACTCACTACCTGCAGAAAAGAAAATGACATATAGCATACATTGTCTATTAAGTATGTCTTTTAATGCATTTCCAAGGTTCACAAATTCGTTATCAGCATATTAATAAAACTGCAATATCATCACACTGAAAGGAGAACCTTATTCTGATTTTGATTGCAAAGGTAGAAAATTGTCCCAGTTGAAATTGGGATAGATTCCTTTAACCGCCAGGATTCTTGCCAAAGTGACCCTTCCGACTAGCCTCAATCTTGGCCGTAAAAACCCCATCCAAGCCAACAGGCTCGGTACGAAAGTACGACAAGTCCTGGCACTTCCTCTCCTAAATTTGACAGCAAAAAATTTAATTCTTCAAATTACCTCAGCCAATATCCAATTCTCCTCCTTCTCAGACACCCTGACAAGTGCAGCAACAGCATCTCCCGCCTTAGCTACATGTCCAGGGTCAGGCGGCACGGCTCCACACAGAGGCGGTGCGCGCTCACCCACGCGTCCTACGTGTAGAGGTAACGTCTGTGCCGCACTTAGTAACATCTTCATCAAGGCTCCACAACCGATTGTCTCTTTGTTGCCAGCATAGCGCGCCTGGAAATAGTTTTATTTAAAGGTTTCAGAAAAATACTGTTTAATACTTTCAGTGACAAGCTCCTTGTCACTGAAAGGCGACCCAAATTCTGAGTCCTTGTCAAGGACCCAGCATTTGGATCGTACAATAAATCAGAGTTAGACTCGCTAGTTAGGTCCTGCTTCTGGGCATGATTACAACTTATAAGTTAATAATAGCAACGACTCGGGGGGTGGGTTGTGGCGAGTGTCAAGAAATATTATCAGTTCAACATGAAAACGCTACATCGTGTTAGGAATACCATGATAGGGCTTTTCAATCTTACAAGTTAGGCTAACCACAGTGAACTCTGATTGTACAAGATAAGTAAGAAATTTTTTCATTGAGCATAATTTTGTGCTATATCTATTTTGAGATGTACTTTCTATGATGAAAAAAAAGTACATTTACCTGTATTCTTCTCTCATTCTTGATACTGCGAATCTCATAGATACGAGACAATGCCTTCCGAAGTAAACTCTCTTCTTGTTCAGCTGCTGACAATCCTGATTTATACAAGTTTTTCAACTGCATCTGCTGAAGGATTAGTAAAACTTAAAAGGTTATTACAATGTCAGGCTAAGAACTCACGAAGCAGTTTTCACCCGCACCAGCCGCGGTAGAGGAAACAGCTATTTTATTTCAAAACTCACGAGACGGCAGAGTCACAAGGACACGCTGTCATCGCGGTAGCGATTTTCGACCGCAAGCCTGACTGCCGATTATCGCCAGCCACTGCGCGGTCGCCCGCCAACCGAGCGCAGAGCGTGCGGGCGCAAACAACCGAGGCGGGCGACCGCGACCAACGCGATTCTACAAGTTGCCCGCCATTGCGATTATATGGAGGGCAACATTTTGAGGATGAATAGCTATAAAAGAGAGGGGAGACGAAAGAATCTTTGGATGGTCTATGTGAATGAAAATATGCCTGGAAATAAAAAATGTAGTTTTGTAAACCTAAGGACTAATAGTAATAAAGAAGTGTGTAAAGGCAGGAACTTCCATCATCATTTCAGCCGAAAGACATCCACTGTTGGACATAGGTCTCCCCCAAGTGTCGCCATAGCGACGGGTCCTATGTGTCTGGCATCCATCAGATTCTTGCAATCACCACCAGGTCACCTTGGAAGGCCTGAGAACACTTCTTCCACACATCTCCATATTTCATACCTCAATTGTATGTCTTGAATGTGCGGCACTAACTACAAATAAATTAGGATATAGACCAGGCCTATTAATTCATTATTTCCCAAAAGGACGCCGGCGTCCGCACACCTATTGTCTTTCTATTGTGTCTCTAATTACGGTATTCAACAGGTTAAGCATGCAAAAAAGTTAAATGATAGAACATAGTTTACCTGTTGTGAAGAACTAGAAGAGTCCTCATTAGAGGGAGGTGACTCCACAGCCTTTTCTGCTCTCAATATTGAGTCAATACATTGCTCATTGCGAGACCTCTCTGCTTCAATGTCATAAATCAATCTGTGCAAGGATCTAAGACGCTCCTGTATTTGAAATATCAAACTGGTTTAATATGTAATTATAATTGAAGTTGCTTAGTCAAATTTATTCAGATTCAAACACACTACTATAAAAAGGTGGAGTCTGCTAAACCAATAGCCTATGCTAAAGACTATCTCCCACAGCATATACATATTCGCTGAGCAAAAATGTAGGATGACACTTGAAACAATTTTCATAAGCAGATCCATACTTTCAGAAATTTTATTTTATGATGAAACAAGTTTACTTTTTTCTAATAATAATTTAGCTTATACATATTATTCCTGTATTCTGTACCTGCACTTGCTGAGCGGCCACATCAGCTGTGAGCGGCATTTTTAAGTACTGTTGATAAACTCCAACTTAGATAAATTGCATGGAACCAACAGACACACACAAACACCTGAAATAATGAGTTAAAAAATAAACTATTAAGTTCAGAATTAAATAATATTTCGCCTCTTTGCTGCGACTATTTCATAAGTCCTACAATAATATTATTGGTCATAAGACCAATAATATTGTCAAAGCAGAGGCGATTTTATTTTTTAAGGGAAACTATTAAACAGATTATTGTTTTCATACTTACTGCAAGCAATATTTTGTATATTATTGTAGAAAACACCATCAGTGTATAGTTAATAAATAACTAAATAATTTCTGTTGTTGTTTGTGATTATGCTAATAGTGTTAAATTATGAAGGTGCTGACTTGATAATTTATCTGATTTAGTTGACACACCAAATACATACAATATCTAATTACCTAGTTATTGTATTAGTCTAAGAGAATATAAGCCAAAGAGTATAATAATTATTTATGGGAGCACTACGTTTACAATAATCCTCCAATAATCAAAGAGAATTAATTACTATAATGAATGACAGTGACAGAATTGACAATGACAGTAAGCCACTGTCGTTTAGGGATGCATCTGAGAAAAATACAACGAAGAATTGATTTCATAAATTAAGAACCGAATTTAAATAATGGACATTAGTAATTTATGACATTAAGTAGTATTTATATTTTGTTGACATTATTTACAATATTTTTGACATTTTATATACCTAACATTATTATTTTTTGACATCTATTTACTTTTTTTACATTCTATTTACTTTTTTGACTTGCTATTTAATTTTTGACATTATATTTAATTGTTTTGACATTCTATTTCGATTTTATTGTCATTACTATTTAATTGTTTGACATTGTATTATAATTTTGGATATTTGCAACTATGCACGATGAGATTTGCGATAAGTTAGTATGCCAATATTTGGCAAAACATAACACACTGTACTTTTATACCACCCTTTGTAATACCTTTGTTTTACAAACAAAATAAATGATTACTCTTAATTCTTCATTATTTACAAAACACAATTGACAATTTGTGTACAAAGGCGTGCTTAACTACCTGTATGTAAGAGTACTCCGTGGGCGTAACTCATTAATAAGTTTACTCCCAGTTAACCGTTTGAGTGCCAGAGAAAGATTTTCATTCGAGGTGAACCACCACAGAGTACATTAATAACCAGCTTCTGCCAGCGGCTTTGCCCACGTGAAAGTCGGTTTTTTTATACAAACTTCTAACCTCCGTTTTACCGCCTTAGGGGTGGAGTTTCGTAAAATCTGTACTTAGTGGATGTCTACACCCTATATATAAGGAAACCACCTGCCAAATTTTAAGTTTGTAGGTGTTATAGTTTCTGAGATTTCGTGATTAATCAGTGAGTCAATGGTATATGAAAGAAAGAAAGAAAAACAGTTTATTTACGCGAATTGACGCAAACTTAAAACTAAATAACAAACATAATCATAAAAAACTAAGGAATATGTGCGTCAAATCCGCGCAAAACGGCCGAACGCTCAGCATAAAGCTGTGACCTCATGCATAAAGCGATAAGCTCACAGCGCTGGTATATATTTCGCTTTTACATATATAGAGAAAGAAGAAGATATACTGTTGATCCACATACCAGGGTAGAGATGGGTGATAGAGAAAGGCTAACACAGATAAAATTAGAAAACTTTTTCATCTATTTCAGTTCCAAGCAGATAGCAGTTTCAAAATCCTGTTTCAAAATAACAGTCTCTTCCACTGAAACCAAAAAGTCATTGATTACGACAGATCAATAAACTTTCTATTGAAATGAAATAAAAACCACCCTTCATGCTTTTGCATGCTTTTGGACAGCTCGCGACTTTATTCTTAGCGGGCGCGCGACGCTATGAGTGGCGTTTCGTGTCGTGCTTTAAACATTTTCATACTTTTGATCTTACCCAGTGGCGTTTCTAGTCCCATAGGGGCCCCGTATCAAAAAATCCACAAGGGCTCCGTATAAAAAAAAATGGTGCTTTTTTACAAATGCTATGATTTACTCCTCAAGATGCCGGTTGTGGATGTTTTGAATTTTTGCTTACGTTGGGGCTACTGTAGGGCGGGGGCCCCGTATAACTGATACGGTAAATACGGCGGTAGCTACGCCTCTGAGTTTACCGCTCGACGCTGACGCGCTTAGCTTCCGCTTACAGCGGCAACGAAATGAACGGGCCGTAAGTTTGATTCAGTTAGGAAATTTCGAACTTATATAAATTAACGAAAAAATTGAGCGGTTAGATTACAAATTAAAAATGTCACTCAAAATCAAATTATTATCTAAAAAGGAAATACCCACCATTTGGGTATAAGTACTAATATTACACTAATATTCTGTGAATTGTGAAAGAAAAGGGTTTTTATTTTCCTCTTAAAGTCATCCAGAGAAGGGCTGTCGGAAGAAAATATGAGAGGAAGTTCCAGAGACGCACTGAAAGCTACAGAAAAAGAGCTATCATAGTGGCATAAAGGAGAAAAAAATAATAATGCAAAAGGATTTACTCCTCGGCATCGGGAAGATGTACCTAAAGAGGCCACGAAGGCATAAGGGAAGCATATTTTTTTCTGCGCTGGAAAATCATCTGCTGACTTCTCCTGGGTATAGTTGTCTGTTGCAAAGTTGACTTTTAGTAATTATAACCCACCTATGTTCTTTAGTTGACCTTTTGCGTTCTAGGACCACAGGTTTCCTATTTTGAAATCCCTCATGGCCCTAGCGGGCTCTGCCCTGCTGGGCCACTACCGTTTGGCTGACATCTTTGGGGCACGTGTGGAACACTATGCGCCATCGACGACCAGTTCTTACCGGATAGTCGGACGGTGAGTTACCTTTTGCTCGTCGTCCGTAAGTCAACGCCTACGGTGATCGGTAGTCATCCTGCGACTCCCGACGCCCGGGGCGTCTCCTATTGTGGTAGCTGGGATGTCAGAATATCCATTCCCTCACTTTCCATTCACACCTTTCTTCTCACTCCAGACCGAAGCCTAAACCAAGGCCCGGCGCGAGAGGTCATGGCGGCTCCATTCAAGAGGAGCACACCTCCATCGTCTCCTCCTGACGACCCGCACAATGGTGACACACTGGCGTTCCTTACGCGTGAATCCGGTGTAAGAACCATTGTCGACATGTCTCATGCGAAAGCTGAGGATGAGGACACCATGATGCCTGTCTAGCCACTCCTCAAAGAGGTGACTTAATGCCATGACTATGGCATACCCAGCGCATAGTTGCGACAGTCGCTGTCACCATGAGATGCCGCCAGAACTCTATCCAACATACCGTGACTTGTTGCGTTAGCGTTGTACCTGCAGGGTAATCGACGAATAGAAGCTTAGGAAACGATGTATTACTAAATCGATGCTTTAGACTAGGATTGAAATCTATTCAAACGAAGGAAGGAAGAATTGGTATCCCTAGTGTTGTTATCGAAGAATTTAGGGTTGCTAGATACGCTACTTGCTTACTCGGGGAATAATGAATTAAATCCTGATAAAGTGTTAAAACAAAAACGGACTATGGGATCTGCTATGTATATTTTTGGAAAAGCAACATAATATTTAGAATTTAAAACCTACTTTGGTATTGAAATTTTATAATATTAAACAAAAAATCTTTAGTTTTGTAAGTATAATATTTTGTCATTCAAAAAGCAAATATATTTTTTGTTACGGTAACATTGTCAGTTGTTTGGTTTGGCGTTTAATTTTTTGGTATTTTAGCCGAAACGAATCTGTAAATATCAAAGGAATATTAGGATGTTCATGAAATTATCACTTTTACAGTGAAAGCCAATGACCCTAAGTGGTGAATGTGAATAGTATTTTAAAAGTAGGCCATTTGCCTTCTAACGGATTTGGTTACCGGTACGTCAGAGTAACTTCGTAATCATCAGAATTATTTCAACGTTGAGTTTCACTAATTACGAGTTGTTTCAGGGATTCAGTGAAGTGTGAAGTTTTAAGTGTTGAATTCATGAAAGAAGCAGTTAGTGGCAATGGCAGAAAATGATGATTATTTAGAGACGATTGACAACAATCATTTGGACGGGACCAACGGTTCCCTAAACATGACTGACAATAGTCTTGGAGTGAGTATTTCTTGATTTAGTTTTATATAAAGTTAGATATTGTTACTGTGTAATTATGTACAAACATGGTTTGTTAGTAAGCAGGAGAAGATAACGGTTATATAGTGGTGAAATGTTACACTTCCTGAGTTTTAACGGTAATCGGCCTTTACACGACTGGTTTGCAAAGCTAACCTGTAAATCATCGATTGCACGTACGTGTAACATAACTCTCTTGTAAACATAATTGCTATGAGTGCAAGATGCTAGACCCCAAATCTGTGGCATTTAATTATTCTATTAGTCAATAGGCAATGACAAACAAATAATTGATAACATTCATAATTTGTTTTATTGAATGAGATAAGACATAAACTATATTGTATTAAATCATGTTGACTTGGGGATTATAGATGTATTCATTTGTTTATCAATGCATTGTATACAAATTTTATATTTTACTTTTAATATATTGGAGTTAAAATCTGTTCAGCTAACTTCTTAGGAAGACTTGCAATTATTAAACTGTCTAATTTTCTGTTAAGTAAACAAATTCAAATTCTTAGGTTACTTATAGCTGCTGTGTTATTGCATTAACGTAGTAGTCATAAACCCACCTATTTATGTTATGTTTGTATTTCTACAATAGATATAATGCAAAGTTCATAAAGATACACCCGACCTAATAACACTTGACCATGCATCAACTCATTTTCAATTTTTGTTATGCGTAATATTACTCACAATACTGTTAAAGAAAATTATGAATTGTTACTCAGGGTGGTGATGAAGCTGCTGGCGGTGAAGTGCCAGACCTGGCAGCCATCAAAGCAAGAGTTCGCGAAATGGAAGAAGAGGCTGAAAAATTAAAACAGATGCAAACTGAAGTAGACAAGCAGATGAGTATGGGTAGCCCACCGGGACTTAGTAAGTTTTTGTTTTACATCTTATTACAGCCCATAGATCTCCTCTACAGATTATAGATTCTTATTGATAGACTAGGGAGGTTAGATATAGGTTCTGTCCCATCTGGGTGGCACAACACAAAAATTTTATGAATCAAAGAATAAAATCTTATGTATTCATGAGTACTACATAATAACTATGTGTTATTATTATTTTATTGATTGGGGACAAAAACAATTACATGATAGAGAAAATATAAGAAATTTTTAAAACTAGAAGCACAAACATTTAACCCACTACAGTAAAGAAAGATAAACAGAAGTGACGGACTCGGTAAGAGATTACAGAGCCTTCTGTGATAGTTTTATTTAGGGCGACTTGCACTATCTGTTCTTAAAACTAGATTTGACTAAACTCACGTAACACATTAAGGGCCAAATTCACCAATAAACTAATCGCGATTCGTTCAAACAAAACGCAGTTTGAGCGACTAATCGAGATTATAGCTTCATTTTGCGATTCACCGCGATCAATTGAACGTAGTTTACGCTAAACTCAGTTTCAATTCTTTTGTTGTCGCCCATGTTTACGTCACGATTCTTTAAACTAGATTACGCTGAGCTCAGTTTAGTTGAACTAAGTTTTTATATTGAATGATGAAATCAGCCCTAAGCTCAACTTAACTTAAACTACATAAGATGAGTTTTGTAAATATCAAAACCTACTAAAATCATATGGTTAATATCCATCCGTATGTTGTTGAAATGTCTATGGTCCAGACTAAGTGTTTTGTCTCATTTTTTATACCATGTACATTGAAAGACTGGAAAAATTTGCCTGCTGCAGTCTTCCAGTCCAATTATAATTTAGGTGTCTTCAAAGCTAGAGTGAATAGGCACTTAATAAACTAGTGCACCTCACCATCAACAATTGCATCACTGCTGACCATCAGGTGGGATCACAGTCAAGCACTTGTATAAATAAAAAATCTAAACCTACCTTAGCTCATCTCATTTGTTTTGTTGCATTTATTAGTTTAGCATAGTTACAAAGATGTGATCATGAACATCTAATTTCAGTATCAGAAAATTATCTTCGTAAAAACTTTGACAGTACATTTTAAAAGTTTTAAAAAACAAAGGAAAGTACCAGTACTCCAACAGAAAATGGTAATTAAAGGAATAAATAAAATGACAAGGACATTCACTAAATCCAGATTTTGCAACAAAATCTGCCATGTTGGTTTAAATTTAACATTTCTACTAAACATAGCTTTTCTGCTATCTGTTAAGTGTATTCTCAGTTTCGGCCGAAACCAAAACTAAACCGAAATTCGTTTTGTTGCCGAAACTCAAAAAAAAAACAAACTTTCGGTCAGTCACTAAAATTTAAATCGAGATGGTGCTAGCGTGTGCAAGCCGCCCTTAACATACTAAAAAATAATCTATTTTCACTCAATTAAAATAAATTTATTTAAATTTCATTTAATCATACATACATATATTCCAGAACATTGACAAAAAAAAAAAAAAAAATTAATTACAATTAATTTTAGTCAATGTTCTGGAATATGCCATTTCTTTTCTTGATATATTTATAAATTCCATTGGCTATCTCATTGTGCTGTCCAGAGTGGACACTCATATTTTTCAATTAGGTTTATACTAATAGATCATTGAACAGTCTCAGCATAATTTAGTTGTTCTAAGCTGTAGTTTTCATATGTATTGTATTCTATATATTTTAGGTGTTCATATTCATTTAGAAACTAGCTACTAAGCTATGTAGCTTAGTTTCCTTGTAAAAATAAGCCTTTTGTGTGCCCATGTAAAATTGTTTTACCTTGTTATTCCCATACAAAATCCATTCAATAACAGCCACCTAAAACAAATCAATTCAATTGATTAAAAAAAAAATTAAACCCCAATATACAAAGAATAATTAACAAATCCAACTTAAGTTTGGGTCTGGATCCACAATTAGGCACACAAAAGGTTAATGTTTAGTTGTGTTTAGTAAAGAAAATACAGGTTTACTATTACCATACTATGTATCCATACTTTTCAATTTAATTCATTTTCATTCAATTTAGAAGTTCTGAGTAGTTGCTAGTTTTCAAATATTTCGAGTATTATGTTAGATAACCAGTTCACCAAGATATCTAGTTACTTTTACTTAAGCTATATAGGTTAGTAAGTCCTTGTAAATATTATTGTTTTATATAGATAAACCGATCTTCTATTCCTTACTTAGTTTAGAACAGTTAGGAATGGTGTCAATAAAAACATTTATTGTACTCCAAGCTATTTGCTCTTATTTTTTTTTTATCCAAAGGTCTTGCTACAAAATATTAAGGATCTGTTCTGGTAAACTTTAAAATAACTTCTGGTAAAACAAGGTGCTCTGAGAAAGAAAAAAGAATGGGTTTGCATGATTGATGTTATCTTTTTACAACATTCACATGTGCGCCTTCTTTTTTTTAGTTCTTCATAATTTATAAAAACTTCATATTATTTAAGTTAAAAGTTGCGGGATCGAGTTCTCTATAGTGCTTTACTTAAACACCTTGGTTAGAGACATGAACAGACATTAGTTCGATTATAGCAAATACCATTTCTTAACTGCTAATGCACATACACTAAAAAACATACTAAAATAAAAACAACTAAAATATGGAGAGCGCTATCTAGCGAGCATGTAGGCGACTCTCAGCTCCGCCCCCTAGTGATGTGAATCGTTTCTCATTAAAAAACCGATTACAAAAACAAAAAATCTATAATAACGATTTGTGTAAATAAAATGTTGATGACAAGTGTCTTTAAGTCTCCCTCGGGGAACATTATCGAAATATTTGACGAAGGTACAGAGTCAGAGACCGCCGCTAGCAACAGCGCCAATCAGTACCCGAGTGGTTTACTAGTCATCCCGATAATATATGGAATTTCGGAAAAATTTAACAGCAATTAAAATCCCCTTTTCTTCTTGACTTTATAGTCTGTAGCGAGCATGTAGGCGACTCTCAGCTCCGCCCCCTAGTGATGTGAATCGGTTCTCATTAAAAAACCGATTACAAAAACAAAAAATCTATAGTAACGATTTGTGTAAATAAAATGTTGATGACAAGTGTCTTTAAGTCTCCCTCGGGGAACATTATCGAAATATTTGACGAAGGTACAGAGTCAGAGACCGGCGCTAGCAACAGCGCCAATCAGTACCCGAGTGGTTCCCTAGTCATCCCGATAATATATGGAATATCGGAAAAATTTAACAACAATTATAATCCCCTTTTCTTCTTGACTTTATAGTCTGTACACTGGATAAAATATACGATAATCATAACTACAACTTGTTGAAAAATAAAAAAAAAGCATAATATTTATATTTTGTTGTTGCTTTGCTTGATTACTATTTTCTAAAGTGTTATTTTGGTAATCACAATATTAATAACGTTTATTTCTCACCACAAGCCAAAAAATACAGACAACCTTATATCTTATACTAAGAGCCATTAGCTAATCATTTAAGGTTGTGGATGGCTGGTCCCTGTGGAAGGTAGCAATAGCAATTATTTTAAGCAAAGTAATTGATACTAAATACTAATACAGCCTTTGATTTAAAGGACATCACCCACGGTCCATACATTTTTGGTCCAAATTTAAAAGTGCCGGCCAAAGAAAAAAAATACAATATTCTGTTAGAACTTGTTCTTACGAACATTTTTTATTATGGCAAGAATGCTGTGGGAGCATTAGCCTCGGTATTATTTAAGTTCAAAAATGATTGGTTTTCAAAGAAAATTGCTCTCAAAAAATGAAATATCCTATACATATAACAATACTTTAAAAAAAAAATGCAACAAAAAACAACAGCCAGTCTGTAGCTGTGTCTTTACGGCGTTATTTAAAAAAAAAAAAATTTTTGTTGAGATTTTCGAAGAATAAATATACCGGTATATGTAATGCTCAATGCTTTAATTGTTTAGAAATGTCATAACAAGTACCCATATAGTTATCTTTTAGAACCACAGTAATATTTTCTAAACCCAAAATCATAATAAAAAAAAAGCGGCGAATTTCAAAAATCACTCATTTTAGACGGTCAATATCAGAAGGTGGGGTTGCGGTGTCTAATAGTAGTGTTAAGAAAACGTTGGAAAGCGTTTCATGAAATGCTGGATGATGGAGATTTTATGATCTCCCCTAAAAATCCCCTTTTGTGGTCAAAAAGAACTCTCATTTTAGACATATTAGGCTCCGCGGATTTTTAGGAATCGCTTTTGAAGTATTTGCCTTACATGGAGATGGCGGGGCTTTGCATGTGCAAAGACGGAGTAACCTACGGGTTGGCAGAATTTAGTGGCTAAAGTCAAATGCTGATCTAGGATCACACCGAGCGTGCTTCTCCCAAGGGATCGGATTGGTATAGGTATGTGGTGATCAGAGGGAGACCCTTGAAGAACTCCTGCTCATATGGGAGGTGAGGAGATCTCCCCACTATCGCATAGAGGGAGCGCTACCATCTGGTAGTCAATAGTGGAAGGTCCTCCTCCTTAGTCGCTCACTCTTGACAGAGTGGTCGTGGTTGACGATGTTGCATTTTCGTTGGCGAGTGAGGCTCCCGCGATGTGTCTCCACTTATCCCGGCTAACGGCGTCTCGGGAACACTGGACTATGGAAGTTTGTGTTGCAGCTCTGATGAGGTCTATCCAACGCGTAGGTGAGCGCCCGCGTGACCGCTTCCCTTCCATTTGTCCCTGGATAACGAGTCGCTCCATGGAATCTTCGTTGTGAAAAATGTGACCGAAATATTTAAGGATTCGTACTTGCACAGTCGACGATAATCTCTGTTTAATTTTTAACTCCTCCAGGATCGAGACGTTAGTCCTCCGCGCTGTCTAAGGGATCCGCAGCAGTCGCGCCAGCACCACATCTCGAGTGCATCGATTTTGCGTCGGTCTTTGAGGCGAACCGTCCACGTTTCTACGCCATAAAGAAATATTGGGAAGACCAAGCTTCTCATGAGGCGGACTTTCATGGCTTTAGTGATGTTGCGGTTGCACCAGATCCTTTTCAGCCTGTCAACAGCAGATCGTGTGATAGCACATCTCCTTCGAATCACATCTTCACATCCTCCAGTGTTCGTGACGGTGGAACCAAGATATACATACGATTGAACAACTGCACAGTTGGCAATCACAGTGATATCAGGATGATTCAGTACAGCTCGATCCACTATCATCATCTTGGTTTTGTCTCTGTTGAGCGTAAGACCGAAGGAGAGGCTTGTTGTCTCTAAAAGTGTCAGCAGGTGTTCCATATCTTCCTTCGATTGTGCTAGAAGGGTAGTATCATCGGCATATCTCAAGTTAGACACGTTTCTACCTCCCACTGAGATCTCTTTGTCCCACTGTTCCAACACGATTCTCTTTATATACTCTGTATAAATGTTGAACAGGAGTGGAGACAATATACAACCCTGTCGAACGCCAGCGTGGGTGTAAAAGATTTTTGAGTCAACGTCGTCTATATGAACAGTCGCAGTTCCGTCCTCATAAAGTCGGCGTATGAGACTAACTAGGTGGAGTGGTACTCCCATTTGAATTAGCACGTCCCATAGAATATGCCATTTCACGGTATCGAAGGCCTTGCGGAAGTCAACGAAGCAGATATAGAGTGGGATGTTAAACTCTCTACACTTTTCGATTATTTGTCGAAGAAATAGTATCTGCTCTCTTGTTCCTCTACCCTTGACAAATCCCGCTTGCTCAATAGCTATAGTGGAAGGTACGATTCAATAAAAAGTTTCGCAAGATGAGTACTAGACAATCTGGCACACCGAGTTGATATAGCTTAAATGATAAACCATTAATATGTTACACTTTGTCAAAAGCTTTCGTTGAGTCAAAAAACTAGACGTTCATCATCGCGTTCTGATGGAAACCAGTGCATTGGTGTTCAACGTATCGCTGGACTTGTTCGATTCGTAAACCAAACTACCGTTGGGAATAACACGCTTAACTTCAGCATAATCTCTGCGCTGCTTGTAAATAAGCCTCTCGTAGATTTTATCGAGGACATTGAATGGACTGATGAAAAGGTAGCTGGAGGAGCAAACTTGACTTGGACTTGCATAGTTTAGGAATACCGATATTAGTGACCTTTTTCCACGCTTGGGGGAACATGTTATTCCTTAATGTACCATTGAAGACGACGCTCATTAGTATTATGAGTTGGGATGGGAAGAGTTTAAACACCTTGTTGATGACACCGTCAGAGCCGAGGTCATTCCGGGGCTAAATCTTTTTGATGATATTCCCCACCTCCTCTGAGATAAAGAGGGACAAAGGATCATTAGGATCTTCGATGTGTGCTAGGGTAGCTCTACGTTCAACTTTAGCGTCTCTCATATCAAGGTGAGTTTTGTCTATTGGTTGAGGGCTAGAGCAACAATGGAACTGTAGGCTGTTATTGTAACTGTAGAAAATACAGCATATCGCTTTGTCACAGTTATCGAAAGCGATACTCTTATCGGGGCGAATAAGAACAGACAGAAGCCTCTATTTCCTCTGAAGGTGCTAGAAGGCGAAGTGAGCGGGTTCTAGCTCACATTTTATCCCAGCGCGCAGCACGCTGCTCTGTTGCTTGAGTTTTGTTTACTTCGCCGGGAGCTGCATTCTTTTCGGTTTTCAGACCACATACATCGCCCAGGAGTTTCAAGCGATGGTCATCAGTCACTGTGATCGTCCCTGAAAAATCATTCAGGACGGATACTTCGTGGTCCTGTGAATCGAACGCTGCTGTCGTGTCAGCGACTGAGACTCAAGAAATCGGGGATAGAATCTAACTGATTCGATATGGTAGATTTTGGTCTTCCCATCCATGATCAATTGGGACGGGAGTGATAAAATATCATACGCGTTGCTTCAGGTACCTACTAAAGTGACAGATAAGATATTCGAGGTGGGGCTAGCGTTCAATGGCTAGGGGAGGGGAAGTCACCACATTGTGTGATGGTAAACGGCAGCAACCTGGAACTTTCTATTCAAGCTCTAACTCTTTGTTTTTACAATTAATGTTACCAAAAATGTACGGAAAATGTTTTTTTAAAACTTAAATAAAATCCAGGGAAACGGTCCTACAGTATTGGTGCAGTAATAAAATATGCTCAAGGAGTCAAGCTCTAACAGATTGCTATATTTTTTTTTCTTGGCCGGCACTTTTGAATTTGGACCAAAATAAATGATCTCCTTTGCTAAGAAAACCGGTATTTTTGTTTAATTAATCGTTAAAAATCGATGTTAGAAATTATAATCGATTCACATCATTACTGCCCCCCACCCCCTCCCTGTCTCTTATAAAAGGGCTCTAATTATTTTACGTAAGTAAAGTAATTGAAACTAAATACTAATACAGCCTTTGATTTAAATTTGTTGTTATTTTCACAAAAATGAAAGAAAACCGGTATTTTTTATTTAATTAATTAGTAAAAGCCGGTGTTAGAAGTTATGATCGATTCACATCACTACCGCCCCGCACCCCCTCCCTGTCTCTAATAAAAGTGTTCGTAATTATTAGTTTTGTGACAGTCATTGGGTGCAATTGGGTGGTCATTATATATGTTGAGTAAAGCTGTACTCCTTGAAGGGATTTAACTATTAACTCATGGGTAGTCTGATTCTGACTAAAAAAGTGCAAGTGAGAAAGTTTAATAAAAATATTATGGGTAAGTTTAATATTAAACTCTTTATTTTAATGGGTTATTGAAAAGAAATTGGTAGTGTTCCCTCCGTCGTTAAGACTTGGCTTGGCTTGACTTGGCGCATCTGCGAATGTTGTATTACATGACATTGTGTACACTGTACAATACGCGATAATTTGGGAGACAAATTCGCAAGATTGCTAGAGAATAGTCTAAAGTAGGCACAGTATTGTTTATTGCAGCAATTAATCTAAATATTTTTCCAAATTCCTAAGAAATAAACTTTTTAAAAGTATTCTCCCGATTCGTCGCTTACTGTACTTATTTGTTGTATTAAAAACTGAATGTTATATATATATATATATTTTTTTTTAATGAACTCTTTCTCAAAAAAAGCTTTTGTCTGTTTCCGCAGCAAGTCCGCTAAACATGTCGATTGAAGAGAAGATCGAAGCAGACAACAGATCAGTTTACGTCGGCAACGTGGACTACGGCGCCACTGCTGAGGAACTGGAACAGCACTTCCACGGATGTGGATCTATTAATAGGTAAGGAGAATTTGCTATTGTACGCGGCATATAAATTGAACTAAAATGGCGATCGACATTCAAAGCGCAGTAACAGATTTTCCGGTCTCAATCGAGGTGTTTGACAGCGGGGACTGCGCGTAAGCATGGCCACGATGGCCATTTTAGTTCAACTTATTTGCAGTGTACAATATTTAGTATTCAAAGGGCTATGAAACTTTCTGTTAACATTCTCCAAACTCGTTTGAAACTAGTACCGTGTATTATCACTATTACTTATTCTGTGGTATTACGCAAATTGAGAGAGGGCAGAGAACCCAAACGACTCCCTTGGAAGTTACTGTTGGACACAACTGCGACTTTTTAATCCTCGACACAAAAAAGCTAAGTTTTACCGCTATGTTTGTGGCTGTCTGTCTGTTTGTGAGGTCTTAGCTCTTAAACGGGTGAACCAATATGGGTGCGGTTTCTTTTATTTGAAAGCAGGTTTTCAACTAGTTATTCTTAGACATTTTTGGCCTAAATCGGTTTAGGCATTAACAAGATTCGCGGGTGAAATTGGAAATTAACAACTGAGTATCAAATAAAAGGGTTTATGAGATTTTTAGATTTTTAAGTTAAATTATAATAGGTGTGCCAATAAAAAATCATAATTTCAATGATTATGAATTTTCATTAGCACATCACAAAACATTTCTTAGCCTTACTAAGTCAAGATATTAGTTTAAATATGAGAAAAAGGTGAATGTACTCCATAGATGGCATTATTACGCGAAATTTTAATTATTGTAATTATCAAATCACATATTCAGACTCATTAAAAGACTAAAGCATTGTATTTACTTAATCACTTATTCAGACTCATTGATTCATTACAAGCCCAAATGATTGTATTTACTAAATCACCTATTCAGACACATTGATTCATTAGAAATTTAAATCATTGTAATTACTAAATCACCTATTTAGACACATTAGAAAACTAAATCGTTGAAATCTTTGATCGTAATTACTAAATCACCTATTCAGACTCATGATTCATTAGAAGTTTAAATCATTGTAATTACTAAATCACCTATTTAGACACAGAAAACTAAATCGTTGAAATCGTTGATCGTAATTACTTATTCACCTATTCAGACTCGTGATTCATTAGATTCAGACTAAATCTATGCAATTACTAAATCACCTATTCTAACACTTAAGAAAGATTAAATAATTAATTTTGATTGGGTATTTTTAATTATATACAAAATTTGGTTACATTTACATGGCCATCAAATGACTTGTATTAAGACATTTTTTGTTCATAATTATTCTGCTAAAACATAATTGTAGAAGTGTCGGTGTACTATATAAACCTCTGCCTCTTCCTTCGGGGATATAGGCGTGATGGGCGATATAACTTCAGTCATGAGTTGTTAAAAATCCGTACTTATTCCTTGACCGAATACAAGGAACCGTTTCAATAAAATATTGCGGTGATCTAAAAAAAAACTGCGGCTTAACCGTTTTAATGGGGTTAGTAGTGTTTAAAGTTGCTATATGGCAATCACTTGCTTAATGCTATATGCTTTATATTTTAAGCAAGCTATTTTATATGCTTTATTATAAGCATGCTTTTTTTATAAGCGTACTGCGACTGCGTAAGTGCGTACGTGCGACCGTGCGTAGGTACCTACTTTTACGGGCGCCAAACGGGTGGGAGCGACTATAGGTAGCAACCGCGGTGCATCGCGTTTATGAATTTATTTATTACGATAAAACGGAACAGTAAAAAACAATGAACTTTCCTTCATACTTTCCAGGCTTAGGACTGTCAACTACTTACACAGCACATATTGTCAATTTTTTACTTTTTATTTACACTAAAAAGCACGAAGTAAAATAATATTTACGTATATTATATTACGTGAGCCGTCCGAGATCACGGATTAGCCAAATCGCAAGCGGTGTGTAAGACGATTAATCGCGACCGAAAGCAATCTCTAGCATGCGACGATTGGCCGCCCCGCCACACCGCGCGCGCCGCGCTGCTATTGCTTTCATGCTTTGCGATTTTGTGATGCGCGACTGACAGAGACAGAGAGTGCGATGTAAAAAAGCATTAAGCAAATAGCAAGAAGTGAGAGCCATGATAGCATTTGCTTTTTGATATGTATGAAAAGCACGGTGCTTTATTTTGCTATATGCTATATTAACCACCACTAAATGGGGTATGGCCAAAATTCGTAAATTAGTAAACTGGAATATCCTTTATACAGGTGGTTATAGAACCACCTATATAAAAGATATTCCTGTTTATGTTGTCATTTCAGATAATCGGATTTCGCACACTAACTTTAAACAAACTTTTAGTGAAAATTTGAAATTCCTTTGTCTTAGTTAAAAATTCGCATTTGCCTATTGTAATTCCTAAAGCCGTATACAGAAAAAAAGGTCAACCTGCGCCAATCTACCAACGCTTATCGGAAACGGACTGTGCGAGTAATCGGCGCAGGTAGTAGGTGCCTAGTTTCTACGAAAGCCGATTTTTCTACCGACCAGGTGGCATCTCGTACATTATGATGTAGGCCAATAAAGTGAACCTAAAACCTGTGCCTCGCAATTTTTTGCGCAGTGAAGAAAATACATGAAATCTACGATTTCTACCTTACCTGGCCACTGTTAGTGACGTAACCAATCATACAATTTTTGGGCGTCATGACTTGGCCACGCTGTCATGGCGTCACAGTGATAAACGGCCCGAACTGCCATAACATACAAATATAACAAAACGTTGTGGGCACGGTTCAGTTGATGTTGATCGATTGATGTTATCATGGGAAACATTTCTTGAGCTAATAATAATATAAAGAGGTAGAATTGTTTACCCCCAAACCCTCTTTTTGTAAATTCATGGGAAATTCTGAAATAACTTCTCTCGCTCAGGGTGGAGGGAGGGAGGTTAATTTTACTAACTAAAACCCAAATGCGTTTCTTCAATTGCCTTTTGAGAGGGCCACCGTAACTGTTCCTGAAGTATCCGAGGCTTAATCCATACTCTTCCCCAGTCCTAATTCTAACACGCCTGCTACGGTCCTTTTTCTATATATATATTTCTAAACAAAATAACCTACCTACTGAGATTCCGTGAAAATAAGGATGTAGTTAAGATAGTAAATTCATTCCATGTTTTACAATACGCCTTAACCTGCACTTGTCCAAACAAAAGAATCATAAAATTCAATAACTGCAGTGGGAAAAAGTCGGTGCACCGATGCTTTTGTTAGAACGGGTTCCGATAATTAGGCAAAACTCTCTGCCATTCATTAGAAATTGGTTTCAATATCTTCTAAGATAAGAAGCATCCTTTCTTTTGTCTTTATGACACTACAATGCGGGTAACATTGTCATTGCTACTGATAAAAAGTCTTTATATATGATGTCAGTTGTTACCGTAACATGTCAGGGGAAGGCTCTAAGGATCTTCACCAGAAGTTTCGCGTAGTTTAAATTGTTAATTAATAACGGGGATTATGGCTTTTGCACGCTGGACATAATTAACTTTAATTATTGTAATTACTGTGGTTTGTGATGATGACTGAATTGAATAGAAATAAATACAAATCATGCCAGCCCTTTTTACCCGACTGCGCCAGAAGGAGGGTTATGTTTTTCGAGAGTATGTATGTATGTATAATTGTTTGGCACGCTCTGCAGCCTGAACGGCTCGATGGATTTTAGCTTGAGAGGTGTCGTTAGGTTTGTATTTACTGTGAGAGTGACACTGGGTATATCAAAATAAAAAAAAAAAACACAAAATGGCAGATTTTTGGCGCCAAATTCAAATGTTTGGCACGCTCTGCGGCCTGAACGGCTCGATGGATTTTAGTTTGCGAGGTATCATTAGATTAGTAATTACTGTGAAAGTGATATCGTAATAAAATAAAACTAAAAAAATAAAAAACGGTAATTTAAAAAACTAAAAAACCCGACAGCTTTTCTGAGTAGAAAAAGCCCTAAATAAGAAAGTCGTTCTACCCAATCGCACTTAACTATATAATATTTTAAATACAAGATAAATTGTAGCAGTCGGGACCCATTTTAAAAAGTCAGCCGTCTAGTCAGTAGATTGGAGTAATCTGCAATGTAATACAGGTATGTGCTCTCAATTCACTAAGCCTCCATTTCGAGAATGGGTCCCGGCTGCTACAATTTATCTTGTATTTAAAATATTATATAGTTAAGTGCAATCGGGTAGAACGACTTTCTTAGTTAGGGCTTTTTCTACTCAGAAAAGCAGTCGGGTTTTTAGTTTTTTAAATTACCGTTTTTTTTTTATCACCTGTACTTTTGGGCCTCCATAGATTTATACGGACCGAGCGAGTATGGAAGAAGCCAGGTCCGATTATGAGTACTACATACATCATTATAATTATATTCCTATAGAACATGGCATAAAGCACGGGTTGAACCAGCGGGAAATAGTTACTCAGTAGTTTTTAATTAAGGCCAAAATTGGCTTCACAGCTATTGAATATTAAGAGGCGTGCCCAAACGCTGCCAGCGTTCAAAAAAATGGGCCACCCTAAGGGCGGGATTTGTCATTGGATGATTTTAACTACAATAAAAAAATGAAAAAACTACCTATCACTATAATTTTTCTTCTCCTTCCTCTTTTGTATATGGTAATATTTATTAGTTTATTATTTGATCATTTATTTATGTATTATATATTTTTTTCTGTTGTATTATTTATATATATAAATATTTCTATTATTTATATTGTTGTACACTGACAACCCCAAATCTTTTCCTTTCTTCCAGTCCATTCAAAGGTTGTCCTTCCTTGCGACCGTCTATTGTACACTTATTTTCTTTATAAAAGTATGTCCTAATAATAAGTTGAGGTGTGCAATAAATAAATAAATACATATTATTTATATTAATCCAATATCATGGTATCTTACAGGGTTACAATTTTATGTAATAAGTTCGACGGTCACCCAAAAGGATTCGCCTACATAGAGTTTGGTGACAAAGACAGTGTACAGACTGCAATGGCAATGGACGAATCGTTATTTAGAGGGCGTCAAATTAAGGTAAGCTGTTGAACTATTTTCACAAGAAGACTAACTAGTGGTGGAGGTTGAGTACTAAACTGCGTTTGACTCAGGAAATTGCGTAATATATGAATACATAATTAAATTAATTAAATATTTTATCAATGCTCGTATACATTTGAACTGATAAATCGTATGATCTATTATAGTTCTCATTTTAGACACTGTTTGCACTTTTTTCGAGCATTTTTTTTTTTTTTTGTGAATTTACACAAGACCTTACTGCTTGGAGGTCGTTAATCCTCAAAGCAGTATGTCTTACGATTGAGCGGTTTAGCAAGCAATAGAATAGCATATTATGTTGTGTGTACAGGTGATGCCCAAGCGCACCAACAAGCCGGGGCTGTCGACGACGAACCGGCCGCCGCGCGCCATGCGCGGCCGCGGCCGCTCGTTTCGAGGCGGGTTCTCCCCGTACTACTCCGGCTACCGGCCCGTGCGCCGCGGCAGGTACAATCCATATTAACACTGCCTACATCTTCAACTTCTGTGGTTTTTTTTATTCTGTTACATAATTTGCAACTGTTGTCATGTAAACAACACTTTGCTACACAAAGTGCTGTAGTTAATGATCTTTGTACAATAAACATTGTTTAGATTATCTCTTTGTGAGCCTTAGATATAAACTTAATCTTTAGTTTATTATATTATGATATTTCTATAATACGATCTCAAGACATTGTCCTGGAAAGGCCAGCAGAATACTAATAACATATAGTTTGTAAACATCAACCGGGAAGAGAACTTTATAATTTTACTAAGAGACCATCAGTGTTTATTTCTTGAAACTGATTGTAAAAATAGACTTCTATGAGAATTGATATTAAAAAACTTGTGACCAAATTGGGTATTTTATGACCAACTTTTGTAGCTTGAATTTTGTCCAGCATATTATGTTTTGTTGATTTGTACAAACAAAAAAAATACTGTAAAATGCAAACATGTAGTTATTTAAAATGGATAACTAAATATAATTCAAAATAAATAAATTTAATTGTTTCACTAAGGATGACTTCCTGTCATTTGAATACTGCATCCCTGAAGAAAATGTTTTATTTTTTGTTAATAAGATTTATTTTTGTTATTTAGCCTATCAAGTTAATGGGTGTTTTGTCATTTTTTCATCTCATCTTTATTTAAACAATGCATCTTATTGCATCCACATAAACATGTTGATAGGGTTTTTTCATTACTATCATCAGTCATTAAACCATATTGTGTGCAATCGACAAGTCTGAAATAAACTAAGGCTCCAATATCAGAATAGTGGTTACGAAGTATACGCCATTTGGTGACACAAATGAGAGACGAAGTTTGAAACCAATAATTGTAATACGTTAACAGTTGCAAATTACATTAATTTCTACATTAACTTGTGCAAGATGTCACCTCTCCTCACTTGTTCTACTTCTGTTTTATAGATTTAGAAGTGGAAGGGATTTAGTCAATCAAATATTGACACTAAATCAGATGTGGCATCTTAAGCAATGAATCACTCTGTAGACAGTAGACACTGTTGTAATATTCGGTACAAACTGTTGTAAATTGATCAAAAAGAAAGACAATATTTATACACACTTTTTACAAATAAAGTTTGTAATAGAAAACTGAGTATTTTCAATACGGCGCCCCTCCTCCGTCGTGACGTAGCTTGCATGGCAGTGCGTAGCGCGTAGCGGTAGCTTGGTATCTGTAACGTGTAGCACGTAGCTGTAGTGACTAACGGCGTGCCTTGTTTGCAGAGGTTACAGGCGCGGCACGTATTACTCTCCGTACTGAGTGCGGTAGAGGCCCGGCCGCCGCGCGGTAGCTTTGTGCGAGTGTGCGGTATAGCTAAGTTAGTGTGTGGACGCCGACGGCGACTCGACTAGAGCTGCGAGCAGCGCGTTGTGCCACTGGACTCTAGCTCTACCCTTTTACCTTTACTTTCTAAACGTCGTCGGTTACGATTATGTAGGTAAGGAAAATATACGGACTCCGGTGTATTTATAACGGATCGCGTTAAGGAAATATGAATTTTATTTTTATTTGTATAAGATTACTGAGATGAAGTGACTGTTTGAAAATGTACTGTTTTTGATTGTGAACAAAAAATCTTCCTAGGACTCGTTTGGGGCGATGTGTATAATATAAGTCTAGCGAATAGATATTTAAAATATACGATGTTAACTTACGTTGCTGACCGCCTGAATGTCTGATTATGTGTCTTCACGACTTAGATAATGTTGAAATATATCCTTTGACACAAATTTTGTATTATATTCGCCTTAAAGATGTCGTTAGTGATTTTGTGAATACTATTTTGGCAATCATTGTTCAGATCGCATTTAGGTGTTTAGATTAATGTGAGGGTCTTATTGTAGCCATTGTGAGTGCTGCAGAGGATCATAGAAATGCTAGTACCTTTACAGTTAAGTCGCAATATTGTGTGAATAAGCCTGCACTGTTGATGGATGTTTTTAAATGTTTTAAATGTACGTGCAACACTGTTGCGTATTGTTATCGCCACCGGGCCCGGATCGCGCCAGTTCATGCCCTCCGTAGGGACAGCTTCATTGTGAAAAGATAAATTTAAGATGGCAACTGTCTTATTTAACTAATATTATGTAATAAAATAGGTAATTACATTTACACTTCCGTCGAAGAATTGTTATAATTTTTAATATTTGACTACATTGTGTTTGTTACTTTATGGATATGGTTCCATAACTCAAAATATGTTTGTGTAAAATACTATTTTCGTGGTGGTATTAGTTCGTATTCGTCCACGCCACATAGGTAATGATTTACAAATATTGATCATTACTTACGTTTATGAAGCATCTGAATGGTAGTAAAAGTATTACTAATAACAATAGAAATGCAGAAATTAGTAAATGCTCCTTTATACAAATTGAAATTCGGATTTTATCAATTTAATTATAAAGTACAATGTACGCGTATGATATAATTATATTCAAAATATGTAATTTTGTGTTCGTTTTAAAAAAAAAAATTATAAAAATGGCACATTGAAAAGCTCGAAAGAAAGAAGTAAAAGGAAAAAGATAAAATAAGAGTAATTTAAGAATAATTTTAAGAATGATTTTGTTGTTTTATTTCATTTTCCTATGTTCGATTACTTTTTATGAAGACCACTCCTGAAACTAATTAAGTCAGTGGTCACTTCCTCGCATCTTGGAAGAATTTTGTGCCGAATAATAAAACTACATCTATCTTTCTGCTGAATCTCATCAAAATTTGTTCAGGCGCGGTGAAAAGCTGTGGAAGACATCTCTACAAACTTCATAAATCATAATATATTCTAACTTCTGCCAGCGGCTTCGTCCGTGTGATAAAAATCGTCTGTACCCTATGTTCTATTCCGGTTTATTGTCTACACGTCTAATTACATCCTAATCCCTTTAGCCGAGTGTGATATTAAGAAGTAACGAATATACGCCTTTTGTCATACGGACGCGGTGTCAAAATCGAATAAAAATTACAATACGCGTCATATAAGCTGATCCAAAATGCCGATCGACCTTAAATGCGCACTAACCAGTTTTCGTGCGTGTGTGTGTGGAAGCAATTAGGAGCAAAATGAAAAAATAATAGTCCTGCCTAGTCTGGCCATTCTTGCGCCCCCCCGAGTCTACACCCTGCCTGGGCACCGGTAGCAGGCACGGCCCTGTTTACGGCACTGCACGCTACTATCTAATTTCATAGAATTAAAGAAAATGTATTTTCTCAGCTAAGAGATAAGAAATGCACAATGTTAGATACCTATTATTTAGAAGAAACTTTTTACAAAAAGTTGAGTACATTAGAGTTCCTGATATTCCTCTCGCCTAGCAACTAGTACATGTTCAATATCTGTGTGTGTGAGAACTGAGGGACCCGTTTTAAACACCGCTATCTTAAAATTGCGTCGATATTTTTTTTTTCATTATATTTTTACAAAATGCTGTACGACTTTTACAAAAACTTGGAGCAAAAAAGGAAAAATTTTATGTATTAGATTCGGTAATATTCACTAAAATATTTTTCTCTCTTGTGTGGATTGAGGGACCACAGTTTAGTCATTATATTTTTTTTATCTTTGGTGTTTTGGTGGTCTGAAATTTTGTAAATTTCTTTACAAATTTTTTACTAAAAGTCTGTAATCACAGTACTTCAATTTTCCAGATACTTTTCGAGATCTGGCTGATGGTCTGTGAGGACTGAGGGACCCCACTTTGAGTGCTGTATCTTTTTTTGTATATTTTTACAAATTCCCAGACTTGTTTTACAATTGTTTTAAGACTTTTACTAATCTTTAGATTTTTATTTTGCGAAATGCAAGTATGGTCCCTCAGTTCACACACGCACCAGTTTTCGGGTCTCAATCGAAGTGCGGGCTGCGCGTAACCATAGCAACGACGGCTACTTTGCTTCAACTTATTTGCCGCGTAGGTACTATGTTTATGCGCTTATGTCTAAGCTCCTCCGAACGAAATTTCATCAAGGTCTGTTCAGTAGTTTAATCATGAAAGCGTTACGCATACAGTTACTTTAACACTTACAATATTTTGAGAATGGATTATTGTGAATTTTATAATATAATAATAATTTATGATGATGACCATTAGCCAACAGGTTCGACGTTCCCGAAAGGATCTGTCGACATGTTGGATAGATTATAAGAAGGCCTATGACTCTTGTTCCTCATAATAGTGTCCATAGACCAAATCAACACAAAACGATTACAATACACAACAAATTGCACATACATAAACAAATAGTGGAGAAACTACACAATAAATACTTTATAAGGTATTCACAAATCCAATAGGAAACTTCTACCTTTACATGGGTCTGCATTTTCTGAAGGAGCAGAATAAAGGGAAGAACTTTTCCTGGTGTAAGCCAACCACAACTGTTCTAAGCTTCTTGGGGGCCACCAAAAGGGGCTGCTTTTACGTGCGTTTGTTTTTTAGGGTTCTTTGCCTGAAGGATAACCAACAAAACCGTGTTACTATCTAGGCTTCGTCTGTCCGTCCGTCTGCTGAAATTTCAAATGAGCTCGATTCTGTTGCTGCTATAATTACAAAAGTTTGAACCCTTTGGTTGGATGTTATAAATGCCTTGCGAGAGTTACTCGCATGGGAAGCTGTTCGCATCGTATGGCATTTTTCGGAGTCAATCTCAAATATAAATAGTATAGGAATAAAAAAAAATATATATTGTGACCTACCATGATGCGATTGTCACACTTTTGGATAATGACACGCGGGACACCAAAGCGGAGAGGAGAGATGACTGTTTGAATAAACCAATCCGATTTCCATAATTCCACCACATCTCTTCTCCGCTTAGCTTTGGTGGAAATGGATCAAGCGGAGAGATGTCTCATTTTTCGAAAGAATTTTGTTCTGCTAGCGAGCAAGCGGTGCGGCAGAGTGAAGTGGCTAGTCGAGCGGCCGGCCGACGCATGCACCCCGCGCCTCTTCCCTCACAGCTCACATTTTGCTACACAAACCTCACATCTCTCTCTCGCCTTATACTCCTGCTATTTTTGGTAGGAAAACACGTCGCGCGTGTTGTGCTAGCTGGATTTTCATCATGGACACGCAAGCGTGCAACCCGTGCGAGTACATAAATTAGAATCGTCCAATACGTCGTCTATGTAGTATGTCTAAATTAGTTCACGAGTTAGGATTTAGAGTGCGTCAGCGATTTTAAATTTGTAGTAAATATAGAACCTGGTAGAAAACTTATTACTATAGTAATTATTGTGCTAAATATGATTCTAATGATCCAATATGATCTAAATATTTTTTTTAGTTTTTGCAAAATTATCTTTGATTATAAATTTTACTGCTGGCAGCAATAACTACAAAGTCAACATTGAAAACACATGGGCATGACACATACTACAGGTGTTGTTCAGCAGAGCAACAAAAAAAAAAAACCCGAGTTATTGACTAGCTTGCTACATATCAGTTATTGACGCTGACGGGTTATTTACTCTTTGCTGACGGAATTTCCTCGAATGAAGTTCTATGGTTGTTTTAATTATTCTGATGGATATTGTGATGTAAAATTGGTTCAGTTTTGTATATATCTCAATAATCTATGCAACTTGATAATATGTAGAAAATAAAATAAAAAGATAATTATAATTGAAACAAGCGATAAAATGGAACTGAGAATTTTATTGTAGTTACTACCTCGGTTACCATAGCGAAGTTTGCCGAGCAGGTAAACTCGATATATTTGTCGCCAAATACTACAAAAACAGTAGAATGTCTACATCCATAATCTAATGGTAACCATTGAATTTATGCGAAAACATGATTAAAAAGATTTAGTATGCAAGCCAAAAATATTAACAAAAAAAAGTAGTCGAGCCTCTGTCAAAAAGTCGTATTTTGACTATTTTGACAGTTGTTTTTTATGTAAAATGTCAATTGTGTCAATACGTGACGTTTCGCTCAAAGACTCGAAGTCGAAGACATAATTTGTTAAAAATAATCTTTGATTATTTTCGGTTTGGTGTCTCGTGTTAATCCTATTGTAATATTCTGCTTTAAAACAATTGCTATAAATAATGCTTTGGTTTTAATAATTTTTGTGTCATGAGCTAATTAAAACTGGCTCATCTGTATAAAATTAATCCAATGATCGTACAAATTTTGTAATAAAGTTTGTTTACTAAGTATAAAGTAAACATGTTTGCGATGGGTCCCGAATATTTTCAATTTATGAAAAAACTAGAAGAAAATGGGGACAAACTCATTTGTAGTACTCCTCCATCTGAACAGCCTCTTGAGTTTGAATTTGATGTACGTATCAAAACAAACTTTGAGATAGTGTAAAATCCAAGTGACAAATACTCAGTTGTGATCAATTTGTTACAGAATTCTACTTGTCACGTGTGTAATGGGTACTATGGCCCTAGCTTCGGGGAGCCTGTTTGTGTCACTTGTCACGCTTTTCTTTTCCCGGATTTCCCGTCGTACTTGCCTTCTTCGTATTTCTATAGTGAAAAGACAGATGATGGTGACTCAGGGAATGATGAGCCTTCAGACTTGAACTACAGTGCTGAGCGTAAAATAAACAGGGCCTGCGCTGCAGTACCCTCATGGTGGCATTACAGAGTAAGTCATAGCATTAAAAAAATTATTGATTAGTCCTTTCATTTACTATCTGAATTTGGAAAAGAAGTTGCCTCAACACAAAACAAATATTCTATATTGATAAATAAGTTTACTAGCTACCACGGCTGTAGTTTTTTTTGTTTATTTAAGGACAACCAACAAAGCGTACCATTATACATGCTAAGATTATTCTTAAATTTTGTAGTGTAGCCTTAATTAAAGGCTGCCACGGTGTGAATTAAACAGAATTAGTTTTCACTTCATAACATTTTGTATGATGTTAAGCTAACCAATAATAATATGATAACCAACAAAAACAAATTCTAAGTATTTAAATGTTTACAAATTCTATATTCCTTAGTAATATTGCTACAACAAGACCACAAATGAAGCTGGTTTATGCACATACTGTGGGAGCACAATAGATGAAACAAATGAGATGGCAGTGCAACAAAATAACTTTTTCTTTTTTAGAATAGAATAGAATGTTGTTTATTTAAAAAGTGCCACATTTAAAGTAAAATACATAAAAACAATTATAGCACACACAACTGGCTTTGTTTCAGCCTGAAGTAGGTAATTCAAGCACTGATAACGTGCCTTCTGTGTGTGCATTCCTATACAGCTTATTACTCTGTATGTGTTTCAATTTTCAAATGATCCGACTGACTTGTTATTTCTGATAACAAAATAATTATTGTCTACAACTCTTTATAAATAATCGAAACAGATTTCCTAATCATTTTCCTTTTTTTTTTACCAAGCTAAAGAGTTCATTGTCCTATGTATGTATTTAGATAGTAATGTTGAAACAATCATATTACAAAGTATTAACCTGTTGAATACCGTAATTAGAGACACAATAGAAAGACAATAGGTGTGCGGACGCCGGCATCCTCTCGGAGAATAATGAATTAATTTAATAAGTTTGATACATTAAAATCTTCATAAACACCTGGCATCTAGATACAATTTCAAACCCTTACACATTAGAGATTTGAAACTATTGATTGATTTATTTATTCAATAATAATTTACATTATATACAAGTACATATTACTTTTAAAGTACAATTAATAAAACTTAATTATAAAACAATGCAATAATAAATAGCAAATACTAACTAATTCAAATAATGTCAAAAAAGTTAGAATTAACATTTATTAATTTAACATTATTTATTTATTTATTAACATAAATTAATTAGATTAAATAAAACACTACAGTTAATATAGAACATTGAATAATCAATATCAAAATATATATAAAAAAGAAAACAAGTCAAAACACATTGTCAATAATATCAAACTGTTTACAGAGTATACCGAAACATATCAATTCTCCAACAGGAATGTAAAGAACCTTGCTTTAGAGCCTGTGTCATTGTGTTTTTTACGTCAAACAGTACACAAAATACGCACTTTAGTTATGTAGTTGGGGACACTAGCCCGAAATACAAATATAATACTTCAAGGAGTAACATATTAAATATTCTGTCTATTAGAGAAAGCTGATTGGAAATCTGTTTGGTAGTATTTGAGTTTATCGCAAACAGATAGACAGATGCAGTGGGGATTTTGCTTTATAATAATGAAGAGAAATGTGAATTTTGGATTAATTTAGCGAATTCATGAATTTTTGGTCCAAGCTTAAACATTGACAGCCATTGCATTGAACATATTCTACTGCTTTTTTATTACTTTTTCTCCACATCAATTATGGCTACTTCATGAGCAAAGGTACATAGGGATCATTTTGGGTTCCATACCCAAAGGGTAAAAATGTGACCCTATTTACTAAGACTTTGCTGTCTGTCTCTGTCGGTCGCCAGGCTGTATCTCAAGAACCGCGATAGCTAGACAGTTGAAATTTCTGTTCAAAAACAACAAATAATAAAAACAAAATAAAATAAATATTTAGTGGGGGCTCCCATACAACAAATGCGACTTTTTTTTGGTCCTTTTTTGCTCGATATCAATAATGGCAACAGGTAGGCACTTGAAATATTCACAAAATACTCAGTTGTACTTTTACTTTAACAATAAATAATAAAATAAAAAATATTTAAGGGGGGTCCTATACAAAAAACGCCATTTTTTGCCTATTTTTGCTCGATACTGTTGTTTACCTAGCCAATGGAATGGAACCCTTCGTGCGCGAGTCCGACTCGCACTTGGCCGGTTTTTTTATTTGACACCTGTTTTAAACGTCTATAGGCCATCATTTTCTTTTTTTTTTTGCTAAAATAAAGATTTTTAAGCATTTGTTTTTTTTTTCCATAATACCTATCACCGCTTTTTTATAGAGTTCGATGGACAGTGAAACTAGTCCAGAGGATGAAGCCAGCCGGGCAAGTAACTCAGGAGCTGGCGCAAGCAGTAGCGGAAACTGTAGTGGCGTTGGGGGTAATGGGGGATCGAGTCGCGCTGATGGGCCGGGACGCGCCGATGGGCCAGGTCGCGCCGATGGGCCAGGTCGTGCTGACGGCCCGCTGCGTATTGATCCACCGTTGCGTCCTCCTGATGGACCGATTCGTGTTGATGGATCCATGCGTGTCGATTTTGCTGCCTTCGCCAATGATCCGCCACTTAATGATGCTCCAGTGCGCGCGGAGGGGTTCGCCCCGGGATCCGCTGATGGGCCGGAAATGGCGGGTGACGATCGAGCTGGGTTTGGACCTCCACCACACCCGCCTTGCCTTGCACGCTCATTGCAGGCGCTATCAACGCCCAGGCCACCTGATAATCTAGCTGCGGGACTTTTTGAGCAATTGCCTTCTGAAGGTACTTTTATTTGAGTATTTCTTAACAATTTTATATTTGGCAGTAAAAAGGAAAAATTAAGACTATAAATTGTTTCTTTAAGTTTTACAAAAATAGGTACTAATCAAAGAGTCTCTCACTGTAAAAAATCATTGATTTGTTTGTTGAATGATCAAAAAAATTCAACTAAATCATTCAATCAAATTAATTATCCTCTGCTGCCAGATGATAATCGCAATAATTTACTCATGTATACACGTATCAACTGTCTTTATTACTACTTTAATTTGACTGCGTTCTTTCAATAGATGCTAGTAGAAAGAGACATTTCATAAGAAATGGAAATAAAACCTTTGTACAAGATCACTGTCTTGTGATTTCAGTGCTACTGTGCATATTCAGCTACCTGGACGACTTGTCGCTATGTGCGTGCGCGTGCGTGTGCTCGCGCTGGTGGCGTCTGGTGCGCGCGCGAGTGGCGCCGCCGCGCTGGGCCGGCTTCACCACCAAGCGCTTCCCGCTCTTCCGGCCGTTGATGACCAACATCGACTGGCACAAGGTACCATACAGTCTGAATACGGAAAAAGCTAGGATCATATCTTATTTAGGTTTAATTGGTTTAATGTTAATTTCTTAGTTGGCAAAAAGCAGTTCTTTTACCACAAAAATACTATAATTATAAGTCATATTAAATGGGAAGGAAGAGAGGTCTATTGAGAGAGGTATTTGACTCTTCCCTCGCAATGTCCCTTTTTGGATCAGGGTCAAAAATGCTGGCGTGCAGGAAGGAGTGGGTGTGTGAGTACTAGTGCTGTATCAAGTTGTAATATACACCATTTCAAGTTATAACAAAAGCTTATTATTTTTTAACTGGCACCAACAGTCAGACATAAATGTATACTGTTCCCAGTAAAAAATATGACTGATTTTATTTTAGAAGAATATCATCAAAGTAGATGATTTTGTAGCCACATCTATGTCGTCACAAAGGGATAAGATACAAAAATCCTGTCTTATCAAACAGAAATGAAAAATAAAAAAAATTGTTGGCGACAGTCAAGTATTAGGCTATACAACAAATCATGTCGATCACGATGGAAATCCTTTCCAAACTCCTTATTTTGGGGGCCGAGCAATAAATTCTATTTCATTCCAGACAACGCAACTGATTTGTTATGATGTAAACTTTAGGTACAAGCCGTGTGATAGTCCCTGGACTATATGTTGTTTACACGGTTGTCCAAAGAGAAAAGAGCCTGTCTCGTGTTGTGCTCTCTAGCAACGCCACCTTATATTTTTTTATTATGATATAACCCATTTCTATGTACGGCCAACGTACATGACGTACATGCATTGTTTGTGAATGTACGACTTTTAATTTAAAAGAAAAAAGTAAATTAATGTGGCGTTGCTGCGGAAAATTCTCTGTTGCAACGCCACCTGTAATCAATATTTGTAGATACAATTTCAGCAATTTCTTTGAAGTTATCTATTGTACGAACGCTGTGTATTATGTACACGTGATAAGTATGAAAAAATAGAGTCCGTAACGATACTTCGAGAGTCACATGGTCGATTAACGGAAAGTCGACTGAAAGTTTGATCGAATACAGTATATTTGCGAAACAACCTTTTATCGCCTTTAACCTTTTAACGGTACTTCGATTAAACGATTTATCGAATATTTATTAATCGATAGACTGCTCTTTCGAATGAGTTTTAGTTGTGATTGTAGTTTAATAATTAAAATTAAACTAAAACAAAAGATCCTAAATCTATTAACCTTATATAATATTTTTTTACATGACTGCCCCAAAAAAGGACTGTTATGTTTTCAGGGTTAATGTATGTACGTGTCCAGTTGGGTAGGTCTAACTTCGAGAAAGAGGTCAATCGTCGAATCCGACTCGCCTGGGCGGCGTTCGGGAGGATGCGCGATGTCTTCTCGTCCAACATACTACAGTGTCTCAAGACGAAAGTCTATGATGATTGCCAGTGATGACATAGGGCTCTGAAACGTGGTCGCTTACAATGGGCCTCATAAGAAGACTCAAAGTCATCCAAAGGGCAATGGAAAGGGCTATACTCGGAGTTTCCTTGCGTGATCGAATCAGAAATGAAGATATCCGCAAGAGAACCAGAGTTGCCGACATAGCACGTAGATTTGCCAAATGTAAGTGGTAATGGGCTGGGCACATTGCACGTAGAACAGATGGCCGTTGGGGCCGAAAGGTTTTTGAGTAGCGGCCGCGTACCGAAAGACGCAGCGTTGGAAGGCCTCCCACAAGGTGGACCGATGACCTGGTCAGGGTCGCTGGAGTCCGATGGATGCGAGGCGCACAGGACCGCCCATTGTGGCTGCGCTTGGGGGAGGCCTATGTCCAACAGTGGACGTCTTTGAGGTATCGTTAGAATCCTTGCATCGTCCCGAATAACAGTGGCATTGAAAAAATATGGAAATGCAATGTGGTGGGTAAGATAAATAAATGAAAAACCCACGCATTTTTTTTTTTATTGTGTTTATGCATGTGATTATCGTCTAGGATTTGACGAGTGGATTTCAAAAGTATAAATATTTTGTTTTTATTGGCCTTATTATTATGAAACCCCAACTAATAATATCAACAACAAAGATGAGCCAAGTACAAAGATCGTGACGAGAAAAGCCAAAACAGTTAGACATTAAATGAATATTGTAATTTTCGTTTGTTGCCTTTGATGAGCCTAATATTCACTATAAAGTGATAATGTGCATTTATATGAGACCGTGACTATTTAATTTGCTCTATCAGTTGATGTGACGATACACATACAGTACGCCAGTAAGCAAATTGTTTTTTTTTAATTTCTTTACCAGAAGGGGTAGGACGAATTTTTGCTATGGTATATTAAAACTAAATTTCAACCACCAAAACGGCATTGCAGGTTCAAAGCAAATTGGGTGTTATATATTATATTTATGACTCGTCTTCTTCCTGCCCTTTTTCTATGTTATTTGTGGTCGGCGCTACACGTTTTCTTCTTCCATTCTGCCCTGTCACCTGTCATGCTGTCAATAACTTCCTTCTCTTTCATATCACTCTTCACACAATCCATCCATCTTTTCTTTGGGCACCCTCTCCATCCATCCATATGTATACTCTTGACCCTTTTACTAACATGTATTTCATCCCTCCTCTTTACATGACCATACCAAGACAAACGATTCCCCTTCAACTTTTCTGTCACTGGCGCCACTTTCAAACTTCCTCTAATATACTTGTAGCGACATCTATGTCGTCACAAAAAGAACTAATCATGCATCGCGCAAGTAAGATTCGCGGCGCGATTGGAACACATAGAACAAACCCGAATTCATCTATTGGGCAGTAGCCCACCAGATATAACACCTGTCTGGTCGGAGGATCTTCCCTTTTCAATGGAGGTATGTGGGACTTTACTCTCTGTTCCACTACCCCCAAACTGGTGACCCTCGACAAAGAACGTCAGCGCAGCCTTCGTGCAGCAACTACCTCGTGACGTCATCATCACTTCCTCAAGCTTTCGAGCAGCGAGCCATACAGCCAGCACCCACGGCTATATGGGTATCCTGACCACCAGCATGCCTACTTGGTCATACCTGGTCATCACCCTCAGCCTCATCAGCGACCTTGGCTAAGCACTTGCACCTTTGGCCAGTCACATGAAGAGTATTGAAGAACCTCTCCTGGTCGACGACAGCAGTCAAGCCCTACGTCGCACAGCACCGCTCCGACTCACTGGAGCCAGCCGCACTACTCCGACTCACTGGAGCCTGCAGCATCGTACCCCGACTCACTGGGATAGCACCACCCCGACTCACTGGGGCATCACCGCAGATAGTTCCGACTCACCGAGAACTATGCGGAATCCGGTTCCGACTCACTGGAGCCAGCCGCACTACTCCGACTCACTGGAGCCTGCAGCATCGTATCCCGACTCACTGGGATAGCACCACCCCGACTCACTGGGGCATCACCGCAGACAGTTCCGACTCACCGAGAACTATGCGGAATCCGGTTCCGACTCACTGGAACCAACCTCCATTGGCTTGGCACGCATCACACGACGCATCAAGAAGCATCAAGAACCATCGATCTCCGATCTCCGGAGGGGAGTGATGTAGCGACATCTATGTCGTCACAAAAAGAACTAATCATGCATCGCGCAAGTAAGATTCGCGGCGCGATTGGAACACATAGAACAAACCCGAAATCGTCTATCGGGCAGTAGCCCAACAGACACAACAACCCGTCTGGTCGGAGGATCCTCCCTTTTCAACGGAGGTATGTGGGACTTTACTCTCTGTTTCACTACCTCCAAATACTCATTCCTCACTTTAACCTTTTTTGTCACACCATACATCTATCTCAACATTCTTATCTCCGCTACATGCATTCTTTTTTCGTCAGTCTTTTTCACAGCCAAACATTCTGATCCATACAGTATGACAGGTCTTATAACGGACTTGTAGATTTTACCCTTCAACTTGAGGGGCATCCGTGGGTCACAAGTTGTTCCAGTGGCCTGTCGCCATGAGTTGATCCGATGTGTTACGTCTCGGTATACCTCTCCATCTGCTTTGATAAACGACCCGAGATACCGAAAGTCGGAGCAGATTGGGGACTTTTTATACTATTAGAAAGTATTTTAGAGTAGTACCCCGACTGCGATGAAAATTACAGTTTTGTAGATCAAGTAGTTTCCGAGATTCCGTGTTTAATCAACGAGAGACTACTTTATTCACTTTTCTATAAATTAAGAAACATCTGATTTTTTATTTTTAGTTAAATTATTTGACATAGCAGTCGTGTTTCTTTTTTTAATTATTTGATTTTTTAAAATACCTGTTTGGGAAAAAATATGGCTTGGTGTAAAAATTCTTGGAATCGATTCAGCTACTGATTCTGAACAAACTATGTTCAGGTTTCGCATATACTAAAAGTAATTTTACATAACAACTTAAACTTATTCGAAAGATCAGTCTGTCGATTGATAAATATTCAATGAATCGTTCAGTCGAAGTAGCGTTTGGAGATAAAACGTTGTTTCACAATATATTCTATTCGATCAAACGTTCAGTCGACTACGTTAATCGACCATGTGACTCTCGAAATAGGTACCCATCGTTACGGACCCGAAAAAATATGTTAATTTTAAAGTTTAATTCTCAACTCACAAATTGTCCCATAAAGTGTATTAAACTACTGTATTTTAGAGGTTACTTCAAATTGACAGGAAAATTTAAACAAAATAAGTTTCATAAATAGAAGTTATTTCGACTGTCTCTATACCTAGAGTAGAATAACTCTCGAATCTGATTTATATTTCTTTTTTTATTTCGGTTTTAAGCTTAGCTTTAAAGATATCTTACCATATAGATAATTTTAATGTGTGTAATAAAAAAAAATATAATTATCAGGGCTTATTCCTTTTATGAAATCGAATAATATCGGAACGTAACAGTTTAGCCGTTGTATATGAACGAAAGTTAAGTATCGCGAGCGTACGTGGTAGTGGCGACTGTGAAAAACGAGACGGAACTACCGGTTTCCCGAGTGTTCGCCGCTCTTCGAAGCAGGCCGCCACAGTCTGAATATCAAAAAAAAATTACATTGAAGTCGGTTATAATTTTTTTTTTAAGTTTTTTATTTCGCACTTTTTAGTTGTAGTACTTGTAGAAAGTACCCGTCAGCCAAATTTAAATAAATACCTTCCGCCATTCGGTTCCATCATCAAATCATCATGCTTCTTTCGTCAGTCAGTCACCGACAACAAGTATAAATAAAGAACTTTACTTGTTACGAGAGTTCTGCTATGATTTTTTGAAGAGGTCCGTTCTATAGAGAGAGATAAGAGTACCTATCGTCACAATTCCAATGTCGACCGATCGGAATTAAACTCGAGAGTAAGCCCCCAGATCAAATCAATATTTTTATGGGACCAACTCGGGACTATAACTTTTCAACCAAAATAAAAAAAAAACAAAATTGGTTCACAATTGACCGAGATATAGATCATATACATATAAAAACGACAGTTCTGCTAAGAAATTTTTAAGACTTTCGTTCTACTTCAAAGTTCATCATCAGATCAAAAATATATTTTTATAGGACTAGGAAATCGGTCTACAATTGTCCGAGAAAAATACATACAGTCGAACATAGAATCCCCCAAAAAAAAAAACCCCAAACCCCTCCTTTTCGAAATCGGTTAAAAAGCCGTTTCCGATTGTGTACGTGGAGATACAAGAGACGTAAACCTAACTTCTATTTATGAAATCAGTTTTCCCTGTCAATCTGAAGTAATCGCTAAAATACAATTTGTGAGTATAGAATTAATATATTTTTTATACTTATCACGTGTACATAATACACAGCGTTCGTACAATAGATAACTGCAGAGAAATAGCTGAAATTGTATCTACAAATATTGATTACAGGTGGCGTTGCTACAGAGAATTTTCCGCAGCAACGCCACATTAATTTACTTTTTTCTTTTAAATTAAAAGTCGTACATTCACAAACGATGCATGTACGTCATGTACGTTGGCCGTACATAGAAATGGATTATATCATAATAAAAAAATATAAGGTGGCGTTGCTAGAGAGCACAACACCCTGTCTCTGCAGTCGTAACTATTATCTGTTTGGCTCATGCGAACGCCAGCCCGGATTCTATGTAGCAGTGTGACGTATCCCCTGACGACTCGTTGTCAAGTTGACTTCCGTACTATTGACTTCACCAACACTTCCGTACTATTGACTTTATCAATAAATGATAATGTTTACTATACAACTTCGATCAAACATGTACTAGATTACAGATCACTGTTTCGAAAACGGCCGATGAATATCACAACAAATAATTGTGGGGTGATATTTGAAGTCAGTGTGGTCCAATAATAGCCAACATTAGCTCGCGTAAGTCCCGCACTGCGCGTTCAAAAATTGTACAAATAACCAGCGCAAATTTACTCAAATTTCGGTAGGAATATCTTTTTTCTGTAATTTTATGCTAACATTTGTTTATTTTCATAGTAAAAATGTAACTAATTGTGCGATTTAAATAATTTTATCAATTTTGGTTTTTGCACCAATGTTTGGTATAACGCGCCAACATTTTTGTCAAACGTTGGTTTGTTTGAGAATACAGAATGAATGGAGTACCTAAGACTTATTTTTAGCAACCTATTTTTATTTATTTTTGTAGATTTCCTACTGATCCATTTCGCTGTGCAGAATGAATTATCTGTTGTTGCACAGGAAAGAGGAGAATAATTTTACAAGCTTTTTAAAACTTTCACGATATGTTCCACTCATTTTTACTAATTTATCATAAAGATAAACTCGGAAAGGCGTAGATTACTAAAAACAGCTATTTCCAAATTACAGATAAATACAATACTAAGGTATTATAGTAGGTATATGGTATTGTACCTATAATGGTTGAAAGTAAAAAAAAAACTAGGTACCTTATTAGTACATATCCTGTTCAACTACACATCATAAGAGTTTATTTGACTTTTCTTTGCCAAAATAAGACTACCAACGCGAGGTACATTTTCATAGTCATAGTACTTTATTGGTAAAGGATTCTTACACGTCATATACAGAATTTTACATTTATGTCAACAAATGAATAAAACTAAGTTCCATTACAATGTCAATTAATAAAAAATTACAATGTCAAACAAAAAAGAAAATACAAGATAACAAATAAATAAAAAGTCAAGTTACAATAAAATATGTCCAAATTAATATTCAAAGTCAAATTAAATTAAATCATAAATTCGTCAAAAAAATATAAAGCTTGCTCGATAAGCCATTTTTTCAAACGAGCTTTGAAGCTGCCTATAGTCGAGGCACCAGAGATAGCTTTAGGTAGTTTATTATACACGGTCGGGCCCATAACATGAGTCGTCTTGGAGGATTTGGCAAGCGTTCTCGAGACCGTCGATAATTGACCCCTGCTTCTGGTAAAACAACAAACAAATGCCCTTAATTGTTTATGATGTTATTACACATCTTTCTCCAGATATTTTGGATAGACAGATATCTTGTGGATATTATCTAGGCTTTTATCGAAATTCTGAATGATGACAATTTTCTCTCTGAGTCAGTCGGAAACAGAAACAAGTATGTTTTAGAAGTTAGCTGATATTATGAACAAGTTGAGGCCCGCGACTTTGTCCGCGTCAAACTCATAACACAGCACAATGTTATTTGGTCACAATTTCAAGCTGTTTTTTTTGGGCGCTCACTATCTCCCGCCCCACCCAAGGGCGGGATTTGTCATTTGATGATTTTACCTACCATAAAAAACCCTAATTTATTCTATTTTTTTTCCTAGCCTAACATTTCGGCTATGTACTAGTAAAATTACCATCAATTTCAGTCCAGCCGTTTCGATAGGTAATTAGCTGGAACAGCCATTTTGATATATTTTTTAACGATGTCCCACACTACGAATAACTCCTGTATCGTGGGTGCGTTCACAAACAAGTAAACTCACATACACAAGACACTTACACCGGGAACACGTGTCTGTAGGCCATACAAATACATATTTGTTCCGTACGGGAGTCGAACCCACGACCCGTAGCGCAGCAGTAAATCGCTCAATCACTGCGGTAACCGTGCCGTCAAATATTACAAAAACACTTCAATTTTATAAACCAATTAAAAAACCATTAAGATTTTAAAACCACCTATTGTCTAAACCGGTCTTTAGCATTAATTGCAACTTAAAAAAAAAAGTTCCTTCGATAAAAAAATAACATTTCTGTAACTCCATCCTGACCCTGTTCTACGCGTTGAAATATGACATCTGACAATTATGAAAATAGAATAAGTGCCATTGCTAACTTCTTAGATTAAACCTTATTTTTTACAAGTTTGATTTAATTTTTGTATAAATATTTTTGAACACACTTAAAAACATCGATATATATGTACTACGCACTAGATGAGGCATGCCGTACAATCACTTTGCTTGACTTACGTGTACTGTATGCCGAACACTTTGACTTGATGACATTAGTGCAGTTTTGCAGTATTTAAGCGCTGTAACCTTAAAAGTTTTGTTAGACGTAATGATGACAATTTAGCGCTGCAGCGAACTTTTGTTTTAACGTTTCAGTATTGTGACAAATAGTGTCTATGAAAGAGCTTGTCTATCATTTAGAATGTAAGTCGATGCTTAAAAATGAGATTTGAATTTCAAATGTCATTTTTTTTATTTATAGATTTTACCTACTATTTTACCTACTATCTACTGATAGAAGATCTTGAATACAACTATAATGCAAACAATATTATAGTTTATGCGTTAAGGTTTATAATTAACTGAATTTATTGTTACTTTATAAGTTCTGTCTCCAAGAAATATAAATGTAGCAATTTGGGCCACTTATGCGTTATGATTTTGTTCTTAATCCATAATCTAGTATGTACATGTTTCATCGAAGCTTTACAACGAATGATTTTTTCAGAAATACCAATGCCTGGTAGAGTCGTGTTTCTGCCGCAACTGTTTGGTGCAGATGTGCATGCAGGCTCAGCCCGCCGGCGAAGAGAACGCCTGGCGCCGGAACCGACTGAGGATCGAACTCAAGGTATACTAATAAAGATATTAGGGTTCCGTATCCCAAAAGTAAGAAGGTTTTTGATGACTACTCTTTTTTTGATTTCCCACCTAAAAATATTTCTTTTTTTCTTCCTAGATGTTACGAAATGATCCCCCGGAAGGCATAGCGGCGACCCCGCTGGACCCCAAGTGTTGCCATTGGCAGGCGAGCGTCACCGGGCCCATCGGCTCACCTTACGAGGGCGGCGTCTTTTATCTCTACATACAAGTGCCGTATGCGTAAGTGCAATCGTTTTACTACTATGTTGTTCAAGGATTTGTATGTCAATTAGTCGCTATGGCTAGTCAAAACTCATTTATTTTTTATTAATGTTTTAGCTTAGATACTAAGTCCTTCAAGCTATGTCTTCGTATGAATAGCTATATGTATTTGTTTACCATTATAATATTAGATGTACACATTTTAATGTTTTTGTAGTATTTGGCAGCTCCAGTAATAAAACGATATTTCTCCCCACAGATACCCAATGAGTCCCCCAGTGGTACGCTTCCTAACCCGCATCCTGCATCCGAACATCTCTCGGCACGGCGACGTGGGCATCGACTCCGTGCACCACAACTGGTCGCTGGCGCTCACCATCAGCAAGGTGCTCATCTCCATACAGAGCCTGCTGACAGACCCATACACCGCGGTGAGTGTAAGGGAACTTGTACTTCTAGCATGGACGTAGCTAGATTTGATGTTTTATTTATTATTATAATAATTGTCACGTTAGTTGTGTTACATTTGATGTTTTGTAAAAGACATTCATTTGAAATAACTGAAATCAGTTTTCAGTCAGAGATGCATGGTTCAGAACTAGTGTGCTTTGGCTTAACTGAGAGAGCTCAGTAGGGCCTGCTAGATTTGTGGGAACCTACTAAAAAGTTACCATGGCCACAGTTGGGTTTAAGATGATTCCCCACTCGCCTAGCGTCAACGTCGAATATGGTTTCAAAGCTTTTTGCTTCGTCTAAAGCAATCCAACGTGACGTTTGATGGAGAGACAACGAGAAAAAAGAGACATAACGTCTGAAAATTCTGTTGGCATTCGGTAATTTCGTGATTTACTCGATTATTCCACAAAACTTATTCCAGGAAATACGTGTTTTCTTAGAACCCTTGAAAAGTTTTTGAGTAAAAATGTCTAGAATTAGATTTAAAATCTCGATTAAATGTGCCAGTCTTCTATAGAAGTTATTTTTATATTTTTAATATATGAGTACATTATGGAGTGCCAAAGTTCACGTAAAATAGCAGATTTTCAGAGGTCCTTACTGGATTAGTTTTACACAAATTTACGTTTTGATTTCTATATAAGCCTAGATAATATCCACAAGATATCTGAGTATCCAAATTATCTGAAGGAAGATGTGTAATAATATCATTACTAGTTGGGTGTGATTGCATCATCAGCGCTTATTACATTTTTACCTTAAACTCGGAAATCTCACATGATCCACCAGTTTGAGCATTCCTTCAAGCACTGTTTCTTTAGACTACACATAAAAATATCCTATTGAGGTAAATACTAAAGGGTAGTCCGCTAATTCATAATTTCATACGTTTTTTGAAATTTTTAGTTCAGTATCAGATAATAAGCATCATAACAAATATGATACAGCTAGTTATATATTAGCTAAAAATATTATATTGGTTTTAAAGTTCATGCATAGTAATTGTAATCCGAGGTTGTTATGATTTTATCACCCCAGGGATTTGACTGTTAATATAGTTGTAAATCTGTTCTAGGTTTATACATCGTTGCTATGCTATGTTAAAAAATTCTCTTTATTTACACTTATGTGTTGTCGTAGCTTATATGTTTCTTTTATTACCAACCTGAGGTGTCATATCTCTGGAAAAGGAACTCCCTCTTATAGATTAGGTTAATATTTTTATTGCGAGTACGTCTCAATCGAAGTGGGGAGCTGCTCGTAACCATAGCAAATGGTTCAACTTATTCGCCGCGTACTATAACTTGTCTGTAATACCTTGGTCTGACTGGCTGAAGCGAGCACCTAATTAAAAAGCGTTATCGTTCTGTTTTATTATAAACTAATTGAAATGTCTCATTTGTTGTGATAATTTATACTGATTTGTTTTGATTATTTGGGTAATGATAATATAATTAATGAATCATTCCTTTTTTGCTGTTAAACTAGTTTATTTGGGGTTTAGTGTCTTGTTGTAATGTCTTTCTCCATCATCATGATCATCATCAGTTTATCCGAAATACGTCCACTGCTGGACTTGGGCCTCCTCTAAGCGTCGCAACAAAGGCCGGTCTTGTGCGTTTGCATCCATCGGAGTCCCGCGACCCTCACCACGTCATCGGTCCACCTTGTGGGAGGCCGCGCCAACGGGCTTCTGCCACACATCGCTATATTAGTTGTCATCTCAGTAGTCACATTAATCAACCACTTTCTAGACATATCATATTTCCAACAGACGTAACTATATCGTTTCTTCGGATAATAATAATTGACTACTATCCTGTTTTTTTTTTTTTTAAATCATCCAGTGACAGATTCTGCCCTTGGGCGGAGCGGGATATAGTTTCAGACTATTACTGACTAAAAACCTACCCCGTTCCTTCGTTGCCTTTCATTCCGGGGCCGAGCCTTCCTTTCAAAATTTGACCCATGACCCCAGTAGGCTTCGACCCTGCCTTTCTCAGGCACGTCTGTATTATCTGTGTTTCCTGATGTTTACAATTTGGGAATCTTTAAGTCAAGAGTGAATTAGGAGTGTATAAGAGTGGAGTGAATTAGGAGTGTATAAAATACTTCTAGGTAAGCGCGCTCTATCGTCGACCCCATCGTCGCTTTCCATCAGGTCAAGCGCGAACCTAACAAAAATAAAAACACTTTCTGAAAACCGCATCAAAATTGGTCATAAAATGAAGCAGCAATTAGCATTTCAAATATTGGAATGAGAAAGACTGGGCCCTTGGTGGGAACATCTCGCTATCTGTTTTCTACGCGCGTAACCTATGGTAGTTACGTCACATTGTGCTTGTAGCGACGCCTATGGCATCACATAAGAACTAATCCTGCATCCCGCAATTAAAGTTCTCCGCGCGATTTGAACATATAGAACAGCTCGAAATCATCTATCGGGCAGTAGCCCACCAGACACCCGTCTGGTCGGAGGATCCTCTCTTTTCCCACATACCTCCGTTGAGGATCCTCAACGGAGGTATGTGGGACTTTACACTCTGTTCCACATACTTTTAAATAATTTAGCATCTTATTCTCTGATACCTGACAGTTTTCCCTTCCACCAGATTTGAAGTTTATAATTTACTTAATTTTAAAAGGATTTAAATATACTATTTAATTTGCCGTTTCGATTTCGGATAAAGTTATTTTTTTTTATACAAATAATGAAAAGAAATGAGTATACTACCCAATTCCAATTATTCATAGGTGTTGTTGGAAGTATTACTTTCTTTCCAAGTTGTGAACCCGTCATAAACAGAGAGGTGTTGAAGTTTTACAACTGTGTGTCTGTCTGCGGCATCGTAAATCTTAAATGGGCGAACCGATTCGTATGCAGTTTTTTTTATTTGAAATATTGCGGTTTTCTAGCAATAGTTTCCAGACATGTTTTACAAGTTATAGGTGGGGAGGGGAGGTGTAATTATGCAAATATGGCCTTTGTGAGGGTATGAGATACCAATAATGGGTACGAAAACTGTAAAATGTAATTAAATCAGTGTAACTGTTTAAAAGTTGTTGGGGATTAAAGGAAATGAGTCGTACCTACTTTATACTAAAAATTTAGAAAGGTAGTTTTATTCATTTTTAATTTAAAGTACTTTATAATTGTTAGGAGAATGTTTTATGTCTTTTTCTCTAAAACGATATCATTATAAATTTTGTCATTCTAAAATGAATTCAACACCTATTCAAAGACAAAATTAGCGTAAATATAGTTTTTTCTGTTACTACAAGCAGTGTTGTTCACCAGGTATGCATGGAGCCCGAACTCGGCGAGATGTACGTGCGGGACCGCGCGCGCTTCGAGACGCTCGCCAGGAACTGGACCTGGCGCTACGCCATGCACGACATGATCACTTACTGAGTGAACATGAGGTGTTGCCAGTGCCAACGCTGTCACAGTCATGCATGAAAAGATAACATAGAGCGCTTCTAGGATCTTTTGGCGCAAAAAAGGATCTACCACCGCCTTGAATGTTTTTACCCGACTACGGGTTCTTATCTATGTTCTACCGTAGCGCTTAAGATAGCATGGGCGTCGCCAAGGGGCCGCAGGGGGGGGGGGGGCTTGCTTTACAGCTTCAGAGCCTAGTTTAGGCATCAGTCTCCCACAATATAATGCCCATCCTATATGTTACCGTAGATATAAGGCTAGCAATTAGGAGTTATACTGTGGAGAAAAAACCTTTTATTATTATATAAAAAAAAAAACATTTTTATTATTCTCTATACTTCCAATAGCTCCCCCCTTGATTATCGGCTGGCGACGCCCTTGTAAGATAGTATAGGCTTATTTAAATGAATGAGGTCTACTGTAACTTATTATTAAAACGATCTCCAACAATGACTGCCAGTATCATTCAAGCGCCGAAAGATCCATGTCTCGATGTCGAATGATTGTTCTGTTATTTTTCGAGTCAGTTCAAGGAGTAAAGCAATTTAATATACCTACCTGTAGTTAATAATAAATAATCTTACTTCAAATCATAAACAATTTATATTTGTATCGACTATAAATATCGATGTTTTATAATAGACGTGGATGATAAACGACAAATATAAACGCACTCGACAAATTTCATTGTAGGAAGATTTTGTACGATGTAATGTAACCGCAATAAAAAGAATGTATGAAATTAAGACTTAGTCTGTTTTACTTTTTTGTGACCTCTCTTTTTCGTGCGTTTCGTCCCTTTTATTTTTAGATCTTTATTTTTAATCTTTTTTGTTTTTAGATCTTTATTTTCAGTCCCTTTTTTTCTTAGATCTTTATTTTTAGTCCCGTTTGTTGTTAAATCTTTATTTTTAGTCCCTTTTTTTGTTAGATCTTTATTTTCAGTCTCTTTTATTCTGTTACCTGTTTTTTCTAATATTAAACTTTTATTTAACTCCACTTGCTTCAAGATTACCGCGTTCCATAAATCTTTAAGTTTCTGGCAGTTGCAAAGGGCTGGTACGCATCGTGCACTGCCGGGTGCCCTACAATACCCTGGATAAGGCGCTTCTCCTTTAGGTAACCATCTTCTAGTATTCATAAAACGCAAAAGATCTGGTGCAGAATCATCTATCAACTCTCGTAGCCGACCTAGAGGCACTGTGTAAACTTTGCTCTGGATTTTAAGACTGCCGGGCAAGAAATAGTGAACGTAAACGGCGAGCGTATAGATACCCTGAAATTAAAGTACAATATTTTAATCAGGTCATCGAAAAAAATAGTCTTTGATCAGCCTTCTGGACAAGGAAGTACCAAATAAAATTGACACACATTCTAGGTGGTAGAAGAAGTACCTGTAGTCTTAGATTTATTTTTAAGTCAAGATTAACTTAGATCAATGACGACAGCATTACCAAAGAAAAAAAAATGTGTATCATGAATGATCGGTCATATCATGAAGTGTTCAATATGGCTACGACATAGTATAAGAATGTTAAAGTGTACCTATCTTTCTAAGAATGAGAAATCACGAAATCTCAGAAACTTAACACCTACAAACTTAAAATTTGGCAGGTAGGTTCCTTATAAATAGATTTAAAAAAAAAAAATAACGTAGACATCCGCTATGAACAGATTTTTCTAGGGGGTGAAACGTGGGTTGGAAATTTGTATTTTTTTTTTATGGTAGGTAAAATCATCCAATGAAAAATCCCGCCCTTGGGTGGAGCGGGAAGTAGTGTCAGACTCTTACTGACTAAAAACCTACCCCGTTGCATTCTTTGCCTTGGTCCCAGGGCCCCGGGTGCCATTTTCACATACCTTTTGACCCCAGTAGGCTTCGGCCCTGTTGGGCCCCTACAGTTTGCTGACAACTCCTTGAGGCGCGCAGGAACAGTGCGCGCCGTAAACGACTTGAGCTCGGACCGGTCTGTTACCGGACGGACGGACAGCGAGCTACCCATTGCCCGCCGTCCGCGAGCCCGCGCCTACGGTGGCCGGAAATCGGGATTGGAATCCCGGCGGCGGCGGCGGCGTGTACGCCGTTGCCTGATGCGGTCGGCCCCCTCCTTTGCTAGCATTACTGCTTCGCAGAAGGAGGCGACCGCCTGCCACTCCTCGCTCCGGAGCATGGCTTGAACCAAGCCCCGGCGCGAGAGATCGCCGCCGATCGCCCCCATGAGGACACGGCGATGGAAGTTTGTATGGAGAAACCGACCTTCACGCGAGCGAAGCCGCTGGCAGAAGCTAGTCAGCAAATAACTACACCCGCTCTGGGTGAAACGAGGGGGAGTGTCACACTTACTGACTAAAACCCACGCATGTTGCTCTAGCTCCTTAGCGTTCCAGGCCAGTGGTGATGCCCTGGCGATGTACTTACTTGAATGTCAATAACTTCAGATTGAATTTTATAGATGGACATGGTTGATAGCGGCACCTATAAGGTAGGTATACTCTTATCAGTCACGCTTATTTTACTATGCAATCAGCCATACCTACTAGGTATGTGATAGCGTTTTTATGTGATAACAACAAAACTATTATGGACCTACTCTTTTATATTGATAAAAAAATTAGTAATAGTGTTATTTCGATACCGAAAAAAAAAAATATCGACTTGTATTACCAGCAAAATAATAATTTGTGAGCGTTTCAACCGCGCGGCATTTAGCGATAATTAAAAAAAACCGCAAGATTTTGTGAATATTTTTAAAATGTGATTCCCAAAACCACAAAGTTATGGTTAAGGAAGTTATAGGGTTTCTGTTCTAAAGTGCCCCAAGTGCCGATAAATCTGCTCCTTGGAGGATTTAATGAGTGCCACCGATGCCGCAGTTAACGTAGCCATCTACTGGGCTCAAACCGTTTAGCGAATTTACCAGTGATTCAAGAGATATGAAAACTGCGGATGGACATAGTGGAAGGTTGACTAGGTGGAAAGGAAAGAAAAACAACGTGTTACACCGATTTGCCGACCCTAAGTATGGGCGTGGCCACATGTCTGCGACACGGCGCGGCCACCGTGCAATGACACGACGCCGCCACCAGAACACGTCACGACGTCGTGCCACGTCACGGCGTCGTGTCGTTGCACGGTGGCGGTGCCGTGCCTAACATGGGACGGATATAATTAAAAAAGGACAACATGGGAAAAGGTTCAACCATCGAAAGGCTTGACAGAGTGCGAAATGAACACATCGCACCGATCACGGATTATATGACTAAAAACCGCCTTTGTTAGTGTGGTCACGTCCAAAGACGTAGTGAGATTCACGTGGTTCAAATCGCTCTACGCCTTCCAGAACAAGAAAGAGGTAGAGGCCACCTGTCATCTGGTGATAGAGAGGGCCATAAACCCCAATTGACAAATTGACAATCCAAGATAGAGCCATGCTCACTTGGCGTAGGAAAGTGAGGAGACCCAACCTCAAATAATGGGACCAGAGAAGGAAAAAGAACGGTAAACAGGAGATTGATTATTTTTATGTTATTTTTTTTATATTCAGTAAGTTTTCATATCTATCAAAATTATCGTTACTTAATGAAGTTGACATAGTAAATTATACAAAATAGACATAGTTAAACGTAAGTAATCATAAATACCTACTTATATCAAAATAGAGTAAAGTTTAAATAACCGCTAAACTCTAAGATTTAGATTACAATAAAAAGTTAAATAATTATTATTTGTTCTTAACGTTACTTATCTAGATTAATATATTATAATTATGATCTATTTGGCCCTTGCTTCCTGTTTTAAATTTTTTAAGTTATCTAAGTAAGTTTCTTTATACTACGCACATAAAGTCCTCCGTGAAGATTACTGACTAATTCTCGTTTGGCCTCATCACACACTTTACCTACTCGGTCACTGCGTGCTTCACTTTTCCCGGTTGTTTCGCTTCCTTCATCGCCACTTCACAAACCTTAAAATATGCTACCTACGAGTATTACCTAATCAAATAGTTTAATAAGCTATGCTAACTTTTGACGCTTTATTTTATGATAGTAGTTTTTTTTTTGTGGGAGCTCTTTTGCCAAGTTTATCCTCCATGATTTTTCTTTAATTATTTCGTCTCATCCTCCGCGTCAAAACATTATAATGTTATTATGATCTGTAAAGGGAGCCATTTCTCTTTTACCCTGGATCTACTTAGATCTATTCAGTCTTGTATTCTCACGAGACCTCTCCCGGGAGTGGCCACGAGATCTCCCCCTGGAGCGGCTACGGGATCTTCCTCTGGAATGGCCACGAGATCGTCCCCTGGAATGGCCACGAGATCGTCCCCTGGAATGGCCACGAGATCGTCCCCTGGAGCGACCACGAGATCGTCCCCTGAAATGGCCACGAGATCGTCCCCTGGAGCGACCACGAGATCGTCCCCTGGAATGGCCACGAGATCGTCCCCTGGAGCGACCACGAGATCGTCCCCTGGAATGGCCACGAGATCGTCCCCTGGAATGGCCACGAGATCGTCCCCTGGAGCGACCACGAGATCGTCCCCTGGAATGGCCACGAGATCGTCCCCTGGAGCGACCACGAGATCGTCCCCTGGAATGGCCACGAGATCGTCCCCTGGAGCGACCACGAGATCGTCCCCTGGAATGGCCACGAGATCGTCCCCTGGAGCGACCACGAGATCGTCCCCTGGAATGGCCACGAGATCGTCCCCTGGAGCGACCACGAGATCGTCCCCTGGAATGGCCACGAGATCGTCCCCTGGAGCGACCACGAGATCGTCCCCTTGAGCGGCCACGAAATCGTCCCCTGGATCGACTGCGTGACCTTTCCCTAGACCGTTCTCTAGACCGTGTCCTATCGCATCTTCTCTGGTAAGGGATTCTGCTACGGTCACTTTCAAGACTTGAATAAACTTGTACTTTGGTACTTACTTCTTCAGTCTCAGATATTTTTCTGGAGGGGCCACTTGATCGTCCACTGGAGTTACTGCGTGACCTTCTCCTGGACTTTTCTCTAGACCGTGATCTACCGCAACTTCTTTCTCGGCTTCTGCTGCGGTCCCTTTCAGGACGTGAATTATCTTGTACTTCGGTACTTACTTCTTCAATCTCAGAATTTCCTTTCCCATGGGAGTGAACTTCAACGACGACTGCTTCCATCCTTGCGGCGTCTCCGACTTCTGTAACAGACTAAGTAAAACTGTTTGCTTTGTTAATTATTGTATTGTAGTGTCTCTTGGGCAGGTATCTTACTTGTGATAACTCTCCTGTATGACTGGTGACTGCGGGACCTACGCAATTGCTTTTATTCCCTTTTTTTTATCTAATATTATCTGTTGCACAAGAATTTCTTTAGTTGAGTAACTATTACACAATGATTTCACAAATTGCATCAGTATTGCGCAATAAAAACATTTCTGAGCTTTGGAAAATTCCCACTTCCACTAAAGTGAGTCATCACAATAATTATGTTATCATGAGTCACAATAATTCTAGGAATGTAAGATACCCGCCAGCGGAGCATCGTGCTTCGGATCCCGCTACCCTCAAAAATGTATGTAGCAAGCAAGTATTATCAGGTTTTTTTTTTAAAGTAGGTAAAATCATCCAATGACATCTCCCGCCCTTGAGCGGAGCGGGAGATAGTGTCAGACTCTTACTGACTAAAAACCTACTCCGTTTCTCTTTTGCCGTGGTTGGGCCCTGGTATGCATTTTCATACCTCTACAAAGCCCCAGATTAGGCTTCGACCCTACTGGGCCCCTACAGTTTGCTGACGACTCCTTGAGGCGCGCGGGAACAGTGCGCGCCGTAAACGACTTGGGCTCGGTCTGGTCTGTTACCGGACCGACGCACAGCAAGCTACCCATTGCCCGCCGTCCGCAAGCCCGCGCCTACGGTGGCCGGAAATCGGGATCGGAATTACGGCGGAGGCTGCGGCTTGAGCGCCGTTGCCTGATGCGGTCGACCTTCTCCTTTGCTAGCTTCGCAGAAGGAGGCGACCGCCTGCCACTCCTCCTCGCTCTGGACCATGGCCTGAACCAAGGCCCGGCGCGAGAGATCATCGCTACCGATCGCCCCCACGAAGACAACGGCGATGCTCTTCCCAAGCGGGGCACACCTCTACCGTGTGCTCCACCGTGTCCTCTAGGTGGTCCGCACAATGGCGACACCCGGGCGTCGTCTACGCACGGATCTTGTACAGGTACATCCCGAACTTGCCATGTTCGGTTAGTACCTGCGCCATGCGGAAGGTCACGACGCCGTGAGGCCTTTGCAGCCACGCCTCAAAGATGGGCCTTACGGGCTCAATCGTGGCGTGCCCAAAGTGTTATTAGAGTGGCTTTCCATCACAGAGATGTACTATTTGTGAAGAAGATGCGCAACTCAACCTAAGCTCGATGCGATGTTTCGACAGTAGGGAAGGCGGGTTCAGTATTTGACTGCGAAATTTCATTTTTATTATATCGATGCCTTATTGGTGGTATTGGTGCGATGTAACTTTTATGCGAAAAACCCTATAGCTAGGGGCGTAGCTACCACCGTATCTGCTGAATCGCAATATGTTATCTTCAATGGTCTCGTTGGGGACTGTTTATTATATTCCACTGATAGATAGCTTAATGACTGACCTAACGGACCGACTATCTATGGATACGATGGACCCGTTTGGATCAGGCATTTTTATGTCAAAATCTGAACATAGGTACTTAATTATGGAAGAAGATCTTTGATGGTAGGTTCTGGAGGTTTCTGCTTCGGATTCAGGCGGAAGGAACGCACGAGTGTCATCACTGTGTGGACCGTCCGGAGGACTCGGTGGAGCGTACAGTGGAGGTGTGCCCCGCTTGGCCAGAGCACCGCTGATTCCTCTTGGGGGTGCTCGGCACCAACGACCTCTCGTGCCGGGCCCTGGTACAGGCCATCCCGCTCCAGTCACCGGGACCCCGACATAGAATTCCAGCCACCGTAGACGTGGGCTTATAAAGAACGGTAAAAAAGTATGAAACAAGATTTTTGGGATACTGAAATAAACAAGGTTACTGGAGAAACAAGAACAAAACAAAAAGAAAAGTCGTAGTCACACGTTATATATAATAATTTCATCTATTGATTTTAATAATCTCAAAATCTCGCGACAAGCTTTTTTCAATGTTTATTTAGAATCTATATTACTTAGGTACCGCGACGTAAAGATAACAACCATACTAATACTATTTTTTTTTTTGTGATTTTATCGTGTGAGTTTATAGGGCTCGAAGAAAAAATTTAAAGTTATTTTTATTTTTTAATAAATTCCGCAGGTTAGACAAAACTTAATCACTGATACGCCACTTGATGATAAAATAAAAATAAATGCCACCAACTGCTTGAAAAAAGACACGTTTGTAACATTTTTGATTATTTTTTTTTGCAGCCGGAGATGTTGTAATTAGGTACTGTCCAACCGAAGGTACGCTATACTTCGAAATTTTCGGATTCCGAAAACTTCGGTTTCAGCCACAAAACATCAGATCAATCAGTTTATTTTCGTTTTAGGTATATTTGGCTCAACCGACACTTGTATCCTAGTAGGCCTGTCGCTAGTTTCGGTCGAGTCGAAAATTTTCCGGCACTTTTATCTACTACTAGCTGACCCGGCAAACTTCGTATCGCCTAATAGTCGATTTTTTTTTCGTGAATCCTTCCCTGGAGTATCACGAATATTTCAAGACCAAAATTAGCCAAATCAGTCCGGCCGAAGAGTCGAGTTTTAGCGAGACTAACGAACAGCTAATCATTTTTATAAATAAGAAGATGAAAAGTGACCGAACTGACTAAAACCCACCTCTTATTCTCTCTTTGCCTTCGTTCCCGGGGGGGCCGGGGTTCACTTTCACGTAACCCATGATGGTAAGGATTTCATGAAAGTGAGGGCTAATTTTTCAACGGCCTGATAATAGTAATTTACTAGAGACAACATTACTTAATTTTCTTGCGATTTTTCTTTTGGCATTTGTGTTTTGACTTCGGCAGAGAGAAGGGGAAAATTCAATTTCGCCAAAAAAATCGTTTTTTAGTCGGATAGGTAGGTATTTATTATAAATCTTTAGATAAAAAAATATATACGTATTTTCTTTATATCTTAAAATAAAAATAAAACTTACCTAGAGTATTTGCAATTTGGTGGTATCAAGGGAATCCAATCCCTGGCGAAATATATCGATAAATCAATACCGCGGACCCCACGGGATTTGATTTTTTTTTTTTAAATCGGGCCTTGGGTTGCCAACCGTACTATAATATATAGTATTGTACTATATTTTGAGTCTGTGTACACTTTACTATATATACAGTTGAAGAAATATATATAGTACGCAAAAATACTATGTTTTCAACATTCGACTGATGCGGTAGCGAGTACTCGAACATCTTACTCACACGCACATGTCTTTATCTTACGTAGGTATTTGGTCTTACTTTTTAATGTCAAAAGGACGGTTGATAATAAAATTAGTCTGCTGTTTCCGTTCTTTGATTTTGGTGATTATTTTCAATTAAATATTATTCTTTCCTTTAAGAAGTTAAAAGTCCTAAATAAATTAGTTATAGAATATAGTGGCGATAACGAAAGTGTGTCGCTACCACCGATTTAAAAAGAAAACTTCAAAAAAAAAGAACTAAAAAAAGTCAACTTTTAACAAAAATATAGAGTTTTTGATTATACCTATTACTATTAAAATTAAATGTGATAAAGCACAAGACACTTATTTTAGACAAAAAATTCAAGATGTGCAGAGAAATTAAGTTTTTTATAAAAATAAAAAAGTTGATATCAAATCAATCTGTCTATTCTTTTGCTTTTTCCGTAAAATACAATATTTTTTAAAGCTTAGTTTGAAAAATACTATATTTCGTCGAAGAAATGTTGGCAACCCTATCCGAGCCCTGCTTCAGGCCATGGCCCGGAGCGAGAGGGATTGGGAGCAGCGCCGGCCCGAAGTAAAATTTTAAAATGTAAATTTCTTTTATTTTTCTTTATCGTTTAAGCACCCTCTAGGATTTGGCGCCTGGAGCGACCGCTCCGGTCGCCGTATGGGCGGGCCGGCCCTGAATGGGAGGCGGTCGCCTCCTTCTACAAAGCACTTATATTTAGTGCACTACTTAGTGCGTGAGTCAGCCGCACCCGTAAGGGAGCGCACATCCTTACACCTCAGCCGCCGTTACCGTGACCTCAAACTACCAGCCACGGCTGGCGCGGGCTTGTGGATGACGAGAAATGGGTAGCTCGCTCTCCGGCCGCCGTCCGGACCGAGCCCAAATCGTCGACGGCACGAAACGGAACGGCACGGTCCCAGAACGGAGGGTCAACTGTAGGACACAGGTGTGGTTTTAGCCAGTAAATTTTGTGTTACGGTAAAAATTAAAAACAAAATTATTTTCCATAAAAATTCTATAGAAAAGACATTAGTTCCATGTAAAGTTATTCCATCACTTAGTAATGATGAGGCTGTGCTGGGTCTAATAAATAGATGGTTAGAACAGCGCGAGTCGTCTGAATCCAATAAAAAAATTCAATCCCGTAGAAGTGCGGGATCCCGCAAGTGGTGTCTATTTAACGAGTTCTAGTGGTCTATTTTGACAAGTAGAGTATGTGGTAGCGTGGCCGAGCGGTCTAAGGCGCTGGTTTAAGGCACCAGTCTCTTCGGAGGCGTGGGTTCGAATCCCACCGCTGCCAAATCTTTTTATTTCGTTTATATAAGTAAAATTGGACTAGCTGTTTGTGCTGTTGACGTTTTTCTGCAGATAAAAAATCAATGATCATAATAGGCATTCTTTCAACAATTTCTTTTACAAGCCAGAATTATTTGATGAACCAACTCTTGTCCACTGGAAACCCAATCACTCTTTGCCTACCATTCGAATCGAACCGATGGCTCGAGCAGCAATCACGCTTGAGTCCACACGACCAAACGAGGCACATCAGTTGCATCAGTATTGCGTAATATTGTATAGAATACACTTCAAGTCGAGGGCTTTAGAATATTCCAATGTAGTTCTTGTTTATTGTTTTGAAATATCATAATCAATATAATCATATAATATAAATGTATCACACTAATATCATAAAGCCTAAAGTTTGTCAGTTTTTACGCTCGAACAACGATTGGATTTGGATAAAATTTGGCACACGGTAAGTGCTCGGCCACAGTGGCAGCGCGGTGCGGGGAGCGGCGGTAGCCATAACCTGTTTCAAAATAAATCTAAATCTAATAAAAATAAAGCAAGTTATTTTTTTGATCCACTGTCAATGATGTATGATTAACTGTAAAAACTGTAAATACAGTTAAAAGCAGACTGATATCCCCGCTCCCGCGCTTGCTGCCGCTCATCGCCCGCGCCTTCACTGTGGCCACTTGTATGAACTTAGTACGGCGAGAGATGCCTGAAAATTTTTCGTACATGCGTAAATTAGTACTTTATTTTTTTATGTTACCTTTATAGAGCGATAGTGTGGGAAACACTATCGATCTATAAAGGTCCACGGGATTAAAACGATCAAAAGTGTTTATGACTTATGTAGTGAGCGTAGTTCAAGCGTAAAAGTGTGGAATGTCTTAATTTCAGTTTAGCAGATATTTAGTGTATGACGTCCTGTAAATGTGTATGGTAAGTTCAGATTTGTGCATCCAGCCATTCAGCAGATATTCAACAAAAACTGTTTCCGCCAGGACTACGTATTCTGAGCGTAACTTTTTTTTTTCTATGGACATACAAGAAAACAAATACATACAATAATTAGTGTGTAACGAGATGTAAATGTGTATGTATAAATGAAATTTGTGTGTCTTATAATTACGAAGATATCCGAGTTTCCGCTGCGGTGACGTTTGCCAATTTGATGAAAATCATATAAAACGGTTTAGTAGAAAGTTATAATTTTTTATGCACGTTACTTTGGATTTGTGTGTAATGTGTGTAAAAGCAGAATTTGAAAAAAACATACCGTTCAGAAGATATAAAAGTAAACGTAAAATAAGGTTATTAGGTCAAAGCTCTTAAAATAGGAACTCTAGAGTCTAACTTTTTACATGTATCTATAACTTGTAAGGCTCTACAATGTCCTGCAAAGTTTCATGTATGTGCGCTAAGTAATTAATGAGCAATCGCATAATTACTACGACTGGACCACTATATTTTATGACATCCGATTATAGGACTTTTTAATGGAAAAAGCAAAATAAAATATATACCAATCATTAGTGTATTAATGCAACTAATCCTATTTGAAATTTCAGCTCATTACACTAAATAATTAAAGAGATATAATAAAAAGACCAGAACAACTACAAAACATGGATAAACCGACCAAGTTTGAATGGGTACGAAAAAGCGGCCGTGCAGTACTTAGGCCTAACGTTCTAAAATTTCCAGTGTAATATAGTGTAATAGCTTCGTACAGATGCGTACACAATTCTTGACGAATTTGTGATAAAAAATAGTACCTACAAATTTGTAGTAGTGATTACGTAATTGTTTACTGACGACGTTTACTTACGAAATTATTACAATTTAATAAATGCATCTGTACCTATTAACAAATGTGCCTCGCTTGGGAAGAGCATCGCCTGTCCTTGTGGGGGCGATCGGCGGCAGCGATCTCTCGCGCCGGGGTTTGGTTCAAGCCATGCTCCGGAGCGAGGAGGAGTGGCAGGCGGTCGCCTCCTTCTGCGAAGCAGTAATGCTAACAAAGGAGGAGGCTGACCGCATCAGGCTACGGCGTACACGCCGCCGCTGCCGCCGGGATTCCGATCCCGATTTTCGGCCACCGTAGGCGCGAGCTCGCGGACGGCGGGCAATGAGTAGCTCGCTGTCCGTCCGTCCAGTAACATACCGGTCCGAGCTCAAGTCGTTTACTGCGCGCACTGTTCCCGCGCGCCTCAAGGAGTTGTCAGCAAACTGTAGGGGCCCAATAGGGCCGAAGCCTACTGGGGTCAAAGGGTATGTGAAAATGGCACCCGGGGCCTTGGGACCAAGGCAAAGAATGGAACGGGGTAGGTTTTTAGTCAGTAAGAGTCTGACACTACTTCCCGCTCCACCCAAGGGCGGGATTTGTCATTGGATGATTTTACCTACCATAAAAAAAAACCTATTAACAAATGCATTTATTTGGCAGACGTAATATTTACAAAAAATTGATATAGTAGGTACATATTTACTAACGCCGCGCCGCCAGTTTAAAAAATCATAACTCGTAAATAATACAAAATGTGGTTTGTAAAAATGCTAGAAAAGGCAATAAAGTATTTGTATAGCACATTGTGTTTATCTAAGTGCTCGATTACGGATACGCGGCGCGTCGGGCGGTCCATCGTACATTGCCATATGTCAGTGTTTGCGCGAGCGATGACGCGGCCCGCTGCTGCAATGTACGATGAAACGCCCAACGCGCCGAGTCTCCGTAAACACGGCCTAAAAGTGCGTTAAAAACAAAACCAGCGCGGCGGTTTTAATTTCAATTAAGGCGCTAGTGGTCCTTGAAGGTAGAGTTTCCAACTTTTTCTACTAGAAATAAAGTGTATTGAGGTTTAGAAGGAAAATGAACAGTATTTAAAAAAAGAAAGTATTCCATTTTTAAACGTTTCAAAAAATATTTTTTTGTGACCGCACGTACCTTTGCACAATTAATGTTCCAAATTAAGTTTACTTTTTGTTTTTTTTTTTCTATGTGGATGATGCGGATCTGGTATGGTTTCTTGCCCGTGTTACTACCAATGTTACTACCAGTAGTAATACTGTTAATTTGATTTCCTTTCTTACTACTGCAGTAGTAAGTTGTTAGAAGGGTGATTACAATTTGCCTTTGTTACTACCTCCACTTGAAAGTAAAACTTCTTTGTTAAATAGTGCACTTGATACTCAGATAAAACGAAAAGAAATAGGAAATATCTTAAATAAAAAGAATTCTTTATTTTAAATGGAAAATGTCACAAGGACTTAATAGATTCAAACTCAAAAATTTAACTTATAATAAAAAATAGGCGAGTATCTTCTTAATAAAACACTAAAACACAAATAGCTGGTTGCATTCCGAGAGTAGCATTTCGAGAAAAGCTGAAACTTTAATGGGGACATCAAGAAAGCGGGTAATCATATTTTTTCACTATATACTGTTTTACTACTTCACCTCTAAGATATTCTTGCCTGTGGAATTTTGAGGAGCACTTCCGACGTCTGGGCGTCAAAATTCCACCAAAATTCCCAGACTGAATAGGACTGGGGCTGCTCTCAAGCCGCTCCTGCCTAAGGGTTCTGACGCCTCCTGCCGGAGGCTCTATACAGGCATCGTTCTTTCCATTGCCCTTTACAGCGGCCCAGCGGAACGCCTGCGGTCTACGCACGGAGCGAGGAGGAGTGGCAGGCGGTCGCCTCCTTCTGCGAAGCAGTAATGCTAGCGAAAGGAGCCCGACCGCATCAGACAACGGCGAAAACACACCGCCGTCGTCGAAGTGCTCCTCAAAATTCCACAGGCAAGCAATCAACTCAAATACAAAAATAGACAAAAACGGGGCAAGTGCGAGTCGGGCTCACACATTTACGTAAGTTTGTTTTGTGCGGAACCCTCAGTGTGCGAGTCCGACACGCACTTGCCCAGTTTTTTATGCTTAACATTTTCTAGACTTCATTGTAGACTTTACTACTTCTTATTTACGTTCTTGGATAAGTAGGTACCCTACAAATAGAACACTCAATATTTTATAATCTACGCGGATCCCGCAATTCTAGCATTCGCTTGGAGTTTGACAGACAGAATGGCGGGAATCCTGCGCAAACCGGCATGCGGCATTCGCTTCGACTTCATGTTTGAATAGTAGGCAAGTATCTTCTGAGCGCGCGCTTCCTGTTCCGTTTTGTTTAGTAACAGTCACAAATGTGCAGTCAAGGACAACGTGCGTATGCACTGTTTATTTTGCCATCAACGTAATATTATGTAGGTACTTACTGGATTCGGATATTGACGTAGCTAGTGTAAGTGACTGTGAACCATACTTATTGATACTTATTGAGCCAGTAGTGAGAATGATTGGAAGATAAACAAGGTAAGATCATAAATCACGTACTTAGATACTTAGGTACTGTTAGTTCCTATTTTATTATTTTTTATTAATGTCGTTTATTTGTTTTAGTTAAATCGTTACCTAATAAATACTTTTATTAATAGAAAGTTATTTTATTTCCTGCAAAACAATTGTGTACGCACCTGTACGAAATCATTCAACACAATAACAACATTATACTGGAAATTTTAGAACGTTAGGTCTAAGTACTGCACGGCCGCTTTTTCGTACCCATTCAAACTTGGTCGGTTTATCCATGTTTTGTAGTTGTTCTGGTCTTTTTATTATATCTCTTTAATTATTTAGTGTAATGAGCTGAAATTTCAAATAGGATTAGTTGCATTAATACACTAATGATTGGTATATATTTTATTTTGCTTTTTCCATTAAAAAGTCCTATAATCGGATGTCATAAAATATAGTGGTCCAGTCGTAGTAATTATGCGATTGCTCATTAATTACTTAGCGCACATACATGAAACTTTGCAGGACATTGTAGAGCCTTACAAGTTATAGATACATGTAAAAAGTTAGACTCTAGAGTTCCTATTTTAAGAGCTTTGACCTAATAACCTTATTTTACGTTTACTTTTATATCTTCTGAACGGTATGTTTTTTTCAAATTCTGCTTTTACACACAAATCCAAAGTAACGTGCATAAAAAATTATAACTTTCTACTAAACCGTTTTATATGATTTTCATCAAATTGGCAAACGTCACCGCAGCGGAAACTCGGATATCTTCGTAATTATAAGACACACAAATTTCATTTATACATACACATTTACATCTCGTTACACACTAATTATTGTATGTATTTGTTTTCTTGTATGTCCATAGAAAAAAAAAAGTTACGCTCAGAATACGTAGTCCTGGCGGAAACAGTTTTTGTTGAATATCTGCTGAATGGCTGGATGCACAAATCTGAACTTACCATACACATTTACAGGACGTCATACACTAAATATCTGCTAAACTGAAATTAAGACATTCCACACTTTTACGCTTGAACTACGCTCACACTTATGTATGGATGATTCACATTGCTTTTCCTCGTATCTACTTTTCATTTATGAAACATAATACTGCTGCATCTTTTACAATGTGACTATTACTAGAAACGGCTTCTACAATAATTGAAAGTAAAGCCAATTATCAAGCTAAAGGACTATAATACTGTATATGATAGAAGCCAAATATTTGTTCTAAATTCTAAAAAAAAAATGCCTAATAATGTATTATTCTTTATTGCTCCTTAAAAATAAACTATTACTAGAACACATTTTATTGTTGATAACACGTCGAGGCCCAAGACAATGAATTGATCAAATAGAAGGTAGGCTAAGATTTAAACAGATTTTATACTTACAATAAATTAATTAATATCATGTGTCAAAATTAACATGTATACTGATGAATAATAAAATATCAAGTAGATTGAAATATGTGTTTTCGAATTACATACGGAATTTAGAAAACTGCTCTAAAAAATACAGCCTAAAAAAAATTGGCGAACTAACAAACTACGGAGAGTTGGAAATGTCCATGTTATCAGGAGAATTCTTTTCGTCACACACATCAGGAATCTTATTTTCTAAAACAGAAATGTCCTTTTCTTCAATAACAGAAAGATTTGGAGTGTGATCTCGTGATTTACGGTCGTGGGGCGTTTTGGAGTCCCTGTGAGAGTGACTCTTAGAGCGGCGACTGCCCGACCGGGAGCGCTTTCGATCTCTTGATCGGGACCGCTTTTTGTCTCTGGACCTGGACCGTTTCCTATCCCGAGATCTGGTTCGTTTTCGGTCTCTTGAACGAGTACGTTTGCGGTCCCGCGACCTAGACCTCTTCCGTTCCCTGGAGCGAGACCTCTTCCCCCTGGAGCGCGACCTCCTGCGGGAGCGCGAGCGTTTCCTGCGCGAGCGCGAGCGCGAGCGGCGGCGGGAGCGCGACCGCTCGCGCTTTCTATCTCTAGATCTGGTCCGTTCCCTCTTCTTTGACGGTGACCTGTCTTTTTCTTTCTCTTTTTCAACTACATCCTTTTCTGGTTTATCGTCGGCTGGCGTGGACGCTTTAGACTTCACGTCAGAAGAGTTGCCATTCGTTTCGACGACTATTGGTTCTGGTTTGATTTCGAGTTCCTTCTCCTCTTTTTCTGCCTCTTTGGGAGGTGACTTAGATCTTTCTTTCTTCTCTTTCTCAGTGGATTCCTTCTTATCTTTGCGGTCCTTGTCTTTGTCCTTGTCCTTATCTCGGGAGCGGTCGCGCTTGGAGCGCGAGCTGCGGTGGCGCGAGCGCGAGCGGGAGCGCCGCGAGCTGCGGTGCCGGGACCGAGATCTGTAATCACAAAATACTTTATTAGAAATAAAGAACAATAATATTTAACATAATATAGTAGGAAATACAGAAAAAAAAATACAATAACATCCTTTGAAAATATTTTAGAAAACCTATAGCTACTCGGTCAATTCACTTCTCATCAGCACTTACCATCAGGCTATCAATAAATAATATAAAGCGATCTTAAGGTTGGTAAGTCAATTAATGAAAGCCACCCATTGGAAGGACGGGTCACGGGTGATTAGTTATGATTTTTGTGCCACCGAGTGTACTTAACACGTTCACGTAAAATAAATCGGACTAAGAATATAAAGAGCAAAACACAAATAACAGAAAAATGATGCGTTAACTAAAATCTAACGTTACTGCCATTAGAAAACGCGTGTAAAAAAGAGAAAGCGAGATGTTCCCACCATGAGCCCAGTCTTCTTTACACAAATATTATAACCAATTTGGATCGAGTTTCCAGAAAAAGATTTATTTTCGGTTTTATTTCTGGATTTTTATTTAGGACGAAATATTATACTGTGTTTAACTTACTATAAGCCAATGCTTCAAACCTATAAAAAAAACGGTCTGCTCAACACACGTTGTTCAACTGTCATTGCTATTGTAATTGTGTATCAAAATTAGCCCACTGATATCCTACTCAATGACACCATATAATAGGAACTTTCGGCAGTATACAGAAAAAAAAAGCAGGCAACCTGCGCCGATCTACCTGTGCTTATAACATAGAAATATTAAAAACAGGAGAAGTGGCAAGGGGGCGTGTCGGCGTCCGCGGTACAAGCTATAAAGGGTATATAGCTCTATCAAGGAAGAACTACACTACCCACACGTATGCCACACACGCCGATCTGGGCGCGTGAATCTCCATACATTTCATATGGAAATTTGACCTGTAAAGCTACCCCTGATCCACGCCACGCGACGTCGTTCTACGTACAAATTAGGCGCGTGTTACGTGTGCGTCGGTCTAATGTAGTTCTAGCTTCACTCTTTCTCGTTGGACCTGAGTGTGTCCGACACGCTGTCGGAAACGTTCGGCGCATGCCTGCTTTCTTTCTGCATTCGACCTAAGGTACCATCAGCGATGGGACAAAACTTGCTGTTACTATCCACCATCAAAACAACATTAAATACCCACAAACCAAGTAGTTTCAGCCATTTCAATAGCCTCAGTATATAGAAGACTATTGAAACAGTTAAAACTGACCTGGTCGAGCGGTGCTTGTGACGTGACCTGGAGCGACGGGAGCGGTGCCGGGAACGAGAGCGGGAGCGCTTGGAGCGGTGACGCGAGCGCGAGCGACGAGAGCGGGACCGCGACCGCCTTCGAGACCGGGACCGGGACCGCGTTCTGAAACAATGGTAGTACAAGTTTAGGTGACGGAATATAGCACAATCTTCATAAAGTTTACTGGATGGGAATTCCAGGTGCATTATGTCCGCCTATGTAAGTTATTAAATAACTCTTATTTCGTTATATCTAAATATAAATAGTAAATATTGAAACAAAAATAAAAACAAACAAACAAATCCAACATACTTTGCCTCCAAAGAGCCCAAAACAACATCCTAAGGACCATAAATGGCGCTGCCTGGTTCACACGCAACACTGAAATACATGAGTAGCTAAATATGAAGATTGTCATTGAAGAAGCCAAACAATGCACGGATAACTATGCTGAACAATTAAGGCTCCATGCCAACCCACTGACAAGCATGCTTCTAATTCGAAACCCAATCAATCAACTAAAAAGAGTAAAGGACAGTTAAGGCAGTAGCTTTAACCCACCAAAATGTCTTAAACTTATAAGATTATATTATAGTGAAATAGACTGATCGCAGATTACATACATAAAAGAAAGTGTCTGTGTTATCAAAATATTTTTTTTTACTAAATTTATAAAATTATGTTTAATACCTACAGTAAAAATGCAATGTTTGCTTTCTGTTTAGTCAGTCTGTTTGTTCCGGCTAATGTTCGACGGTATACAGCACAATTTTAATGTTATATGGAGTATTTTTTGCTACTTTTATTTTGGAAAAAGAATTAGGTAGGGTTGCAAGCAAAAAAAAAATCTTAGTAATGTGACCAAATGGCATTGAGCTGTTTTACGAGTATGATGTGGACGAAGTTTCAGGTAACAGCTAGTCAATACAAATTTATAAAGGAATTACTGGTTTGAATTAAAAAATACCAGTGTTAATTATTGCACATTATTATGCCCATTTATTGAAATGTGTGGATATAGCCTAAAGCAACACGCTACGATCAAAGGAGCAAAACAGTAATCAGAATTGTAAAGCTACATAGATTAAATCCACGCCACGCGATGCACTATGTCGTTCTGCTTAAAAATGAGACGTGGTCCACGTGTGCGTCAGTCTAATGTAGTTCTTTGTCTACAAAAACTTACACAATGGCTTAGTTATCTGGTCTTTATTTGATTTTAATAGCTTATATGGTAATCAGTTTTGTAGTTTGTCAAAAGTGTGAAATGCTCTGATTTTAAACTTCAAATCTACTTAGTAAAAAAAAGTCCCTCTCCGAGTCTGCCTTTTTATCCGTGTTAAATGATAGGGTTTTCACTAATGCTCATTGGGAGAATTCAGAATACGTTGCCTCACGCAGCGCTCCACCCGAGGCAATGAAGCATCTCAATATGACATGTGTATATTTTCGTGTAGTAAATAAGGTTGTATTTGGAGTTAAAATGTGCACGTAGCATCTCGTCGTGTCACGTAATTATGTGAACTGACCCTAATAAAGAAGAAAAGTTGAATAATTGTGTGTATAAATTAGTCACTAGCTTAGGTAAATGGACACAATGCAAAGTTTTTAAAAAGATTAAACGCCTGATTTCTGATTTAATTAAGTATGTGAAGTTGATTAGTTTTCAAACTCTAGCCTGAAGACCTATCATTTTGGTATGTATTATAAGGGTTGACCTAAGATATCTTACACCCGTAATTATAAGAAGCAATTACTTGTAACTAAGTAATTTCTTATAAGCCATTACTTGAAGTTAATCTACATTAAAAATTAAATTTTTTCTTAAGTATAGAATATAAATTGTTTACATAAGTAATTACTTTTACGAAAGTAATAAGTTTTACTTGGGTGTTAGACATGTAAAATGGTTTGATTTTAGTATTAGAACTCGAGTTATACCAATCTGAGTCTCATCCGTGAATATAGATAGAAACAAAGTTACAAAATAATAATGATAATAATAATAAATCGTTTATTTGGACCAAAAATGTTTTACATTTCATAAACCCACCAAACTGCGTAACAGTTTGTCGGCGGGAAAAGCTAGTCTACAATAAACCAGTAAAACCTTACCTCCTTTTATCCTTAGAGAGGAGTCCTATGACCGGATCAATTGCAGCTGAGATCAAGTTCTGTGCTTCCTTCACTCGGCACATTGCTTCTTCTATTTCCCTTTGAGCTGCCTCATTGCTCTTAGTTTGTGGCTTGCATATAGCTTGTGTTGCATGGTGCACCTGCAATATTGTGAAATATTATTAAATTATAATTACCAGCACTGTGATTTTGAGAAATTCAATAAGAAACAATAATTTTGTTTTTATAGTTTGAGACTGTTTATTTCCATAAAAAATACATAAATTCTCCTTTGACATGTTAGTGACTGACTGATACATCAACTCGCAGAAGGAACTACAGGGCCTAGGAGCGGAGATGTAGACAAGCACTCAGATACATCAGTTAGTTATTTCTCTGACTGATTGACTTCAAAAGTGCCTGAGAATGGTTCATTCAAAATAAATTAATCAATTTATTGCGGCATATAGAAAATTTTGTACATCAAGCAAAGTCACCCATCCATGGACGGATCTCAGCAAGTATAGTTTAACGTCATTCTACCCATGTGTGATTATTTGGCCACATAAATAATAATGCTGCAGGTTTAATCATCTGTTATTTTAATAACTGCTAATATCAAAAAGGAAAATCATTGAAAGCACAACTTAAAATCTTTAATTGTTTCTAAAACAAAAACAGATGCTTCAAACTTTTAGTGTTCTAGATTAGATGGATATCTAAGTACTTGAAAATTCATATCTTACCTTGATAGCCTGTCCTTCAATCAGGCTGCCGTTCAACTGCAATGCTTTTATGATAGACTCCTGCTCAGTCATCTCAATCAGTGCATATCTCTGCTTGTCTATGTCACGTTCGCAAAACCTCATGTATTTGACCTCACCAGCTTGACAGAAGTGATCTATCAACTGCTGGGAAGTCAAATTGTCCACATCACCTACTAGGACTGTTCTTCTTATTTCTTCAATCTTTCTGGAGTCGTAGGTAGCAGGTAGTGGAGGGTATGGAGGCAACCCCAACGAAACTATCTTAGGGTCGTGAGTCTGGATTACCTGGTTGGGAGGAACACCATCCAGGGCATTGATTACATGTGCCGGTAAACGTGGCTCCACTGTGCTTAATCCCGGCACTAAAGTCCCGTTGCTAGACATTTCCAAAGCTTTGTGCTCATCCGGAATCTCTCCCGACTGCATAGGAATCACTATAAGTGCGCGATCAATGAACACAGTATTGGTCATATGTTGGGCAACGTTTACAGTTGCCGAATCGTAATATTTTACATAACATATTCGAGACTGCACAGGGCAAGACACGTCTCTGATGGTTGGATACAGTCGGATATCGTCGATCTTCCCCAAGTAACCGAAGAGTGTTTGCATCTGATCTTTAGTGGCCTGGGGTGCGATGTTAGTGACTTGAATCACCCTCGTGCTACCCGAAACCATTTTAGATGATTTACACATTAACGATACAAATAATAAACACTTCAATCATTAGTATCTAGAAACCATTACGTTTCTACATTTTGTGTAATTACCTACATGAAAGAAGTTTCGTGAAATATTTTTCGCAAAACCACCGCACGCTTTCTTTCCACAGATAAAACAGAAACAGAAACGTCAGACACTAAACCACAGAGTCAAAAACCGATACAGATTAAAATGTTATTTTGTGCCTGAATAAACAAACATCTGTATATTGTTATGGTAAACAAAACTATGAATTTCGAATAAACTTTATTCTCAATCTATGAAACTATCAACGATCTTATAATTATATCCTAGAGAAAAGAACTATTCATACAAAGACACGGCTTAAAATAATTGGAGACCAAGCCAAAAATATTAACGAAAAAAAAATTCTGTTTGTTTATGGATCTGACTTTTTTTGGCGGCAAAAACGATGTTTGAAAAGTACTATTTCTCCAAACGTAGTGCTTATATTCTCTTTGTATTCCTCCTGTAAGAAAATTGCGTCTCAAAGATGTTTAGTGACAATGATACGCTTGAGTCATTGAAATTGAGACTGAAGTCTGGTATGTACCTATAAATATAATAGCCTATATAAGATGCGAAGTGTTGGGTAAGCCATGATTGTGGCAGTAAGTCCTCTCTTTGAGGAGTGGCTACAGAAGTGTCACGGCGTTCCCATTTTCCACCAGACGCAGGTCCTCGCCGGACACAGTTGTTATGAGAGGTAACTGTGTCGGATTCGGCGGGAAGAAACACCCGAATGTGTCACCATCGCATCGTGCTTATTGTCATGATGAGGATACGGTGGCACGCTTACGGCGTAAAATCTGCCTCGCTTGGTTGGAGCATCCGTCGTGTTCTCATAGAGGCGACCGGTGACGATGACTTCTGGGGTCGTACCCTGGTTCAGACCATAATTATGGTACGGAGTGAGAGGGAATGGGATCTTCTGTGAAGCAATAACGCCAGTAAAGGGGATGGAGGAAAACGCGAAGACGGGACAATCCACACGCCTCGGTCCCTGTCGGACACGTGCTGGGTGTCGGGAGTCGCAAGGCGATTCCTGGCTTCTGTAGTCGTGGGTTTGCGGACGTCGACTAAGCCCGATTCGACGACGCGACGTACTGTGTGTGTCCCACGCGGGTCTCAAAGCAAGATTGACGGGGCCAATATATTATTTTATTACAGTGACTAAACAGAAATTATCTAAAGAAAGAGAAGTATTAAAACTACGCAATAAAGAACAATCGCTTATTGACGAACTCAATACGACCAAAGCCGAAGTGGAACATTTAACAGAACACCTTGAGGTAAATAGCTTAACATTAAGAGATTAGGAGTTAGAAATAATTTAATTTAATGAAGGTCTAGTAGAAACAGAGTGTTTCTCGGTATTTTTTGTTTCTTATTTAACACCGACTTCAAAAATTAAATTTATCTTGATGGTTTTAGTGTATTTTTTAGTGAATACGGTTTTTTTTTTGTAAAAAGTTTTTTATTTTACACTTTTTAGTTGCGATACACTTAGGATGTTTCTATTTTTTTTTTAGAATAGAATAGAATCTTTATTTGCACAGAAAGTAGGTACAGGTTACAGGTGTTTGTCAAAATTTCGTATGCATGAACCATAAGACGTGCGTAAGCATATGGTAAATCCTGTTGAAGGAAGTACGTACTGTGATGAGAAAGTATCTATTTCTCATGATAATTTCAATTAACCCAAACACTGCTAGCATACTTACAACGTTTTATTATGAAGTTCCCGTGTCTCCCTTCCGCCTTCCGGTTCCATCATCAGATCAGTTTGATAGTAATTTATAGCCAAACTGCATCTCATGACAATTTTTATAAGCTCAAAAACACGGCTAGTAAGATACAATGATTAATTTATTTCTTTCTTTCTTCTTTCTTTCATCAGGTCACTTTGATGATACAATTTTCAATAACTATTCACAAATATTTATTTATTTGTATTGTCATAGTCGGCGCTTAATTATCTTCATTGTGATATCTACGGCCTATGTGGCTATGAAGTTCCGTTAGCCATTTCTAGTCTTCTTCATCAGTTACACTTCATAAAATGTTACTTTTTGACTGTAAATGCTTAAGTTCTCGAAGAAAACACCAAAATCACTATATGGTTGCCAATGATATTTGAGGAGTTTCCTCGATTCCTTATGGATCCTGTCATCAGAACTGGATTTTGAAAATAATGCGACCAATCTGGAATAATAGAAATCCCTTCAAGGATAAAACAAATTTTGTAAATCGATCCATAAACGACGGAGTTCTGAGGTACTTAACGAAAATATATACGACCGAATTGAGAAACTCTTCCTTTTTTTGGAAGTCGGTCAAAAGACTTGAATGTACGATAATCGTAAGAATATAGAAAAAGTTTCTTCGTCTAAACTCATACCTAGACGGTGCGAGTTTCTCGTCTCGAACATACGATTCTCGCCAGAGTGAACGAGTGACAGGTACGTGGTAAACCGTTCGTGAAACTCGCACCGTCCATGGGCCTTTACTGCTTCCGTTAAAATGATGATATATTTAAACATCTTTTTTTTTATGCAAGTTACAAACTGCTAAAGCGAATGAGCACTAACAGTCTTTAATTTGATACTTATTGACTATTTAGATTTAAAAATATGGTAATCGTAACTTGTCTAGCATCTGAAGAATCAAATAACCCAGAGTAAGCATCAAATTTCAATGATCGATATGTGCTTGGCATCAGAAGATTTGAAAATAGAAACACATATTGGTATCCTAAATGAGCACCTACGAGGATTTCAACAGCTGTTTGAAAGAGGTTTGTGTTACCTTATACTGCCTTGTAGCTACATAATGATTACAGCTATTCTGCAAGTACTAGTTACCGAATGAATAAGAAATCAAAAACATTTTTATTAAAATAATTGCAAAAAACATTAGTCACAACTACAGAAGGAAGAAAAATTATCTTCCCTACTGGGGTGATTGAGAAAGTAGTATTTCGTAGGTAAATAAAGTCATGCTTTGGTAGTTTCAGGGCGCCGGCGCTGCGCTGTCGCCTCTTTTGACAAAAAAGAACTAAACACAAATGCAAATGTTATGATGGCTGTGACAGTAATTATAACAGTACTGCCATTGCATCGCGCATCGCGAATTTCCAGTTAACCAAAATACTCTAATCCTAGATCGCAGAGAGATGGAGCAGCGTTTGAAGGAACAAAGAGACAAGGAAGCTAAGATCCAAGAAGATTTTCGTCAGAAAGAGAAACAGATAGCAGAAGAGAACCAACGACAAATAAGAGAAGCAGCCGCCATCGATGAAGAATGCGAAGTTATTGAGCGAGAGTGCGCTGTGCTTAGAGTAAGTGCCAGAGTAACTCGCCGTATTTAAACCAAACCTTGCAACTTCGGTTCGGTTACCCTCGCCCAAATCTTTGGCGTCGATTCTTGTGGCAACTAGCCAAAGTGCAACTAGCCAGCATTGTTTAAACAAAACTGGCCAAGTGCGAACCACGAACTGGTTTTCTTAGGGTTAATAAATCTATTACTTAGTAAGTCAGTAGACTACGCGGTTTCGGTCGGGATTTGAAAAAGTGATAATAAAGATAATATCAATCCAAACACTAGAAAAATAATTAAATAAAATAAGATATTTTTATATAAAAATTTAGATACCTTTAAGGCTACTGTGAATAGGCTCTTAATAAACTATTGCGCTTCACCATCAACGAATGCATCACTGCTTACTGTGCTGCTTACCATCAGGTGGGATCGCTGTCAAGCATTTTAAATTAAATTATAAATCTTAATTCTGAGTCTGAGCTTACATTAGTAAAAAAAAACCGACACAAATCACAATATTTTTTTAATATTACAGAAAAGAAACAACGCAATAATGCTGAAACTAAGAAAGAGATTGCTCGAGGCGGAAAACGCAAGACGCGAAGCTATGAAGCGAATCGCTCCGCAGACGAGCAGCAACAATGACAATGAGATAAATTAAATATTTTCAACGATAAATAAGGCTGCTTAATTTTATAAATCACAGTATTTACTTAATAAAAAAAATACGGTTATAATTCTGTATAGGCAAATAAGGTACGACATAATATTTATATAGATATTCTCTATTATAATATGCATATCTACTATACATCTCCTTCATCGGTGAAAACCGCAGGAAACTCCGTCGCCCCTGTCCGATTGTTACAGACTTCAGATTTCGATGAAACTATGTCCTGAATACTTTTTCCGAGATGTGTATGTTCCCTTGGGATAATAGGATAATTTTCGATTATAACTCAGGCGAAACCACCACTGGCAGTCCATAATAATATTATATGACTAAACACAAATAATAACAGATAGGACTTTACATAATTACTTTATTCATTACCATGATTAACATTTAGATTGCACCAAACTTGCAGTTTCCTCTAAAGTTGCAACCAATTACAGAGTACTTATTTTTTTGTAATAATATTAAGTCGGCGGAGGGGGTCATTTGATTTCCAGTACCTAGCGGCTGACTTGACTCTGACTAGTTTCCCGGGGCAACTTTAGACGAAACTAGAAATTTTATTTTAACTAAGTACAATAACACTGCACAATTATTCAACGTAATAAATAATAGGAGATGTATAATTTGATAAAATAATTAATTATAAATAACCCTGTTAAGATACATAAATTGGTGCTTTCCATAAAAACACCCCTAATTATAAAACAAAGGTTGAATTCGTTAGATCCCTAAACTCTAGACATCATTTAATAGAAGGTAATCAAATCATACCAAAAATATTTTAAACTTCAAGAAAGAAACTAAGTCAGAACTTTAACATGACTTCTTATAATATGTCAGTCGTGCGAGCAAGAAATACACCTTTAATAGCATGTACTCTATAGGTAATATCTCCATTCCTTTAACAGTTCAGTTTAGGTCGTAAAATGGATCGCATTAAGAGCTTGTGGCAGGGCATCTGGTGTACCACATGGCAGTATGTTCAATCTTTTGCTATTGTAGTCAGTATTTGTCATTGTCGTGTGCTTATTTATTATTTAGAAAAATTATGACTGTTTAAAATTAGTGTTTGAAACTAACTCAAATGGTAAACTTGTGTTGAAATAAGGCAGTATTATGTTTTTATAAAATTTTTGGGTACGAAATGAATTACCTCTTTTACGATAAAATGCTATTTCTACATAACCCCCTTAATCCCAGTAACGATTCACTCCTGAAGCACGTCGCACGGTGAACGGTGATCGGACAAAAGTTCTGATCGATTCAACGCGCGATTATAGACAAAATTGAGAAAATCATAAGGAAAAAGAACCATTTAAAGCTCAGTCCGATAAAGTCTGCACTGTCAAGAAAGACAACACAAATTGATAAAACAAATTTAATATAGTAGTGCCCTCGTCCTTGCCCAAACCTCAATTGTCGAGCTGAAGCAGTAAAGCCACACTTCGTTTAATCCAATGTGCCGAGGGTTTATCAGACGGCAAATAAAACGCTAAGACGAAGTTAGATGAATGACCTGTTGTAGCTAATACTCCTTTCCTCTCTAAAGTCTTGTAAAGGGGGCATTTATATCTTGAGCCCTCTACAAAATCTTTTTTCATTTTAGGGAAAAGCCATATAACTGGCATATTATCATTTAATAATTTTGGGAATTGTTCGGCTATTGCGTGGATTTTCCGATCCCAACGCCCTCCATCCATAAACAAACCTTGTACGTACACTCCTGCCTCTGGGGGAACATCTTCATAATCAACCTCATGCACTTCAAAGTCAAATATTAGTAAATCTATAGGAATTCTCTTAGCTCTAGCATAATTTTGGACAGATCCAGTAAGGAACGCCTGAGTGAAAAAGAACCCTGACAGCCAAAATGTCGGTGGTTTCCCGTTCACATACCAATCGTTCAACATATCCAATCGTTCTATGAAGTCTGTTACATAACTCGGAAGTGGCTTCAAACTGGGGTAGGAAACTTTACGCCAGTTATCTGGAATTTTCCCGAGCAGCATTGCATTGGACTGTAAATCTAATGATGCAGACATTACAATAAGACCTTTAACTGCTTTTTGCAAATCTTTTAAAGAAACTTTTATCTCATTTAACAATTTGTTAAAACGTTCCATCTCTTGAATTAAAACCGTATTCATAGATTCACTATAATCAACAGGATATTTTTTTTGAGCAGTTTCCAAGTCGAATTTTTTTGGTAGCTTAGAAAGAATTTCTGCGGCCATGTGAACAAGAATAGCTTCTGTATTTCCGCCTTCTCCACCACTGCCTCCACCTTCAACGAGAACCAAAGCTTGCGTTAATTCCATAGAAATAGCGTAATCACGGGTTATGCCTGCATTCATATGTAGTCCAAAAACTTCAGGTGGGGGATTTACAGGAACAGTTTCAATATGCTTCAGATAATCTTGATATTCACATCTTCGCGGCAAGCCATATTGTGGCCCAATGTCACAAAACGAATAATTTGGGTCATTTACGACACCAGGATTGACAAAGTTATCTAATACTGTAACTATTAAACGACGATCCCAATCATCTGTCACTCTACCACCGTAATTGCATTCACCAGTCAAATACTTAATAGCTACATATTGAATTTCTTCATATTGGTTTAAAAACATTTGCAACTGCATAACTGAAATTTGAAAATCGGAGTCATTAAATCCGTATTGAATATTCCATCCTAACGGACCAAACTTTTTTCTTTCTTGTAATACGGCATGGAAAAAACTAATACCGTATAAAAGCTTACTAAAAGTTTTATCTTTGCCTGGACATCCTTCGAAGAATTCAGTTTCTTTTACAGGTTCAGAAATATAAGATCGATTTAGATTATGTTGAAGACCTGTGGGGGGTTCATTTGTCATTTTAACCGCTACTTGTAAAACAGCTTGAGGAAATTTGTCAGACGGATAACTAGTTAACCATAATCTAAAACTTAAATCTGTGTTGGTTAAATCGAAACCTTCTATAATTTTCTCAAGAGTTGGAAGCCACGAAACCGCTAAGTGACAATTTTGCAAACATACCCAGCCGCCTTCAAGTTGGGCTCTTTCAATCATTGCTCTCGCAATTGGGCCTTGTCCTTGTCCTAATGATATAGAGTTGAATCTATGTGAATATCCCATTCGTTCACAATATTTTATCAATGCTCCCATTGGGTCTGAGCCTGGAGACAATATGAATATTAAAGGTGCCAGGCAGTTTGAATCTCCAAAAGATTTACCTATATCAAACGGTGGTGGCGTTATATATTTCCGCCCCATCTGCATTTCTACAAAATCTGATATTGCTACTGTCAATTTGTCAGGCCTCAAAACCCTTACAACTAATAGTTTTTGAAATTGAGACAATTTGGTATTCCATTCTCCAGGCAGAGGTCTATTGTGTGGTTCCATATCATCATAAACTTCTTGCCACTTAGATATATTTCTTTCAAAATTTTCGTGAAATCCAGTGTAATTGGGTAAGTCACTTAGTCTACATATTTCGTCCCAGCTTTTATCAGGTAACCATTCAACTGGTTTTTTTAAGTGATTTTCAATAGCTATGCCTCCTGTTATTAAGAAGATATGTTCATCTAAGTTTAATTCGCCTGTAGATAGCATCATTTTACAACACATAACGTAAGAAAACATCAACTTATCTTTGTCAAAGAGTGATCTACATACGTTACTGTATAAATTAAAAGTAAAAGTATCTTTCAAAAACTTTAATCTTTTGTCTAAATCTTTAGATTTGTTGGCATTTTCAATTGAAATTACGTAAAGATTGATAAACCAAACTAAGGAATATTGATACATAGGATCAACGTTAGGCAATTCTGTAACACAGTAATATAATACAGCAGAATGTGAAGCGATCGGCCTATAACCGAGACGGAATTTTTCTATTATAATCTCGGTCTCCACGCTAGCTTCCTGTTTTTTCATAATATCAACAGCTAAAGTTTTTGAAGAATCTAGAACTTCAACAGCAGTTTCATCTTCCAAAATATCCCCTTTTGTTTCTTGTAAAGTACGTAAGATATCATCTTCTACTTGTTTTAATGCAGCTCGATTATTAGCACTTTGGACGATTAACTTTTCCCTTTTCTCTTGCAAATCTGGTCTTTCTTTAGCGACTACTATACCTAACAACTGATCTTCTAATCCATCTTTAGTAAGTGCAAAGTTTATTAACGTCACTTTGTTGAAAACCTCGGGCAAATAATGCGGATTCCTTAATTTCGTTGTCATGTAAAGCCTGAAGTTTGGATGGTATTCTATTACATTATCTCCAAGGGCGATAAATTCTTTACCACCTTGCATATAGGTATTTTTTAGAAGAACTGGGTCCAATGGCGCATCTATTTCTTCCAAAACGCACTCTATGAGGGCAGGTTTTCCGTATTCCAAGCAAGTTTCCATAACTTTCATGTAATTACCATCAGTGAATTTAAGTAATTGCAAATCGTTTGATTTTTCCATTGTTTTTATCCATTTATTTGCCTGACCTTGCGGATCTATCATTAAAGACCATCTCATGGAATTATCTTGTATTACACCATTATCGACGGAAAATGAGTCTCTGGGTAATCCAGCTATACACCAATTTTGAATCTTGATATCTGTTCCTAATATATCTTTGAAAACAAACTGTTCGGAATGTGGCATTTGTAATTTTATGACTAGGTCACGCCATTGATCAATCATTCTCGTTCGGATTGGTAACGTATAAGGTGCTAAATAAGCCATGATAGCACACGACACAAGGATATCTCCAGCTAGATGATCAAATAAGGTCTGTAAATTTTCTGCGGCTTGGGTCCAACGTACTCTTTCGCCACCTAAGCCACCAATTAATTTCTCTGCCCTAGCCAATTTATCAATACACAACTGTACTTCGTCTTCCAACGCTTTCTTTTTAATGTTAGCTTCTTCTAATGCTTCGTTCAATTCTGCCAACCTGGCTTCTAATCTGGCTACCAATGCTTTCTTTTCTTCTAAAATAGCCATTGTTTGAGCGAATTCTTTTTCAGCAGCCTCTAATTTTGCTTTTTTAGGGGCTACGACCTTAGCTACAGCATCGTACATATCCATGGCAATAATCCATTTGCATAGACCTTCAGCGGCTGTAGAAGCTTTTGCAATAATATGAGGCTTAAAGTCTTTATGACAAAGATACTCTTTTCGAATTTTTTGCATAACTGGAATAGGAATATTATCCTTGTCAAAGTTTTTTAGAGACTCTAAAAAACTCATATCCCCTAGTATTCTTTTACTAGGACCCCAGTAATCTAATATTTTTTTTCCAGGATTGTCTGGATCTGGGATTTTATCTGGTTGAATACCTTTAATTACACATACTGCTGCCATAACTAATTTCACAGTAAACGGAGGATTCTTCATAGATTTCACAATCGTTATGTCAGCTGGTTTTAAAGTATTTAAAGCTGCAATAGCGTCCTCTAAAATTGGCAACGCGAGTGCTAAATCAGCTTCACAATCCTTTTTCAGTTCTTGTGCAGCCGCTGCCTGAACATTTGCAACTTTTTGATCCTCTCTTACTTGAGCGGCAGCTTTATCGGCGATTGCAGTTTCAACTTCTATTTCTTGCATCATCTTTGCTGATTTTGCAGCCATGACCATAAGTTGAGGCTTCAAGGCGTTTAAATCACGTTGCATTATAGCTACTGCATCGGCTGCTTGGCCTAGTTTATCTAATCCATTCGTATATCTAAGTTTTGCTGCTCTAAGTTCTCTTTGCCTTTTGTTTGTCAACGAGGTAAAAGATTTTATTAAATCTAAATAAGACGCTGATGTAATATAGGTTTTCCTCCCAAGCGTATTGTAGAATTCAATCGATATGACTCGAGCGTCTACATGGAATTGTTTGCAAGCTATTACAGCAGATGCTTTAACTTTGTCTGGTACATTAACTTTAACCATATAATAGTGCGCAACCATTTCCAAAGCATCCTCGGGCCAGCTATCGTACCAATCAATAGTACAACAATTAACCAATGACGGATAAAGTCGCAGTCTTGTTCTAAAAGCACTTCCTATCGGGCTAAAGCACAATACAATGTGTAATTTTGCTTTGCAGCGCCCAACAAAAAAGGCCAGTATCTGTAATGGACTTATGTCAAGATTTCTGTTACCACCCTGTGCAGCCAAGCGAGTTATTTCAAGAATTTCTTGTTGTTCGTCTAACCCATATAAATTAGGTACCTCACCAGAATTAAGTAGACTATCTAGATTCTGTATAAATACTTCTTCTTTTATTTGACCTTCAGTAAACAAGAAAGTAGTGTCTTTATTTAAGCCACCTGACTCACGAAGGACTAATTTTATGTCGTCGTGCCAATCTTTTACGCTGTATGCTTTTGTAATCTCTGGCTGGAACACTTGCTGGCCCAATATAGTACTGGCTAAACGCGTAAGAGATTGTCGTCCAGAACCACCGACACCAACAAGTAAAGCATTTCCTGAAGGCATACATAAAAGCCTACAAATCTTTGATAAATGTTCCAAAGCATAGTCAAATAGTACAATAGTCATTTTAGCTTTATGCATTGTATTGTATTCAGCTAGCATTGATACCGCTACATTTAGAAAAGCTTCTTTTGTTGGCATTTCCTCATATCGTCGTTCACCTTCTAGACTGTCTGTGTCTAAGTAGGAACCAAACATCATTGCTTTAATAGTATCGCGAGTAACCTCACCGTTATCATTTTGATAATTATCCAAGGCATTTTCAAACGTGTCTCTCATGAAATCTCTGGTGGTTTTTTTTAGAGCTTCGAAAAACCAAGAACGATCATCATCATCGACAAGTCGATCATAAAATACTCGTAAAATTTCGTGAACCCAAACCCTTATAAATGTTTTTTTATTATCAACGGATTCTTTTCTTAACAGTGCACATCCTTGAATAACTCTTGAAATGTCTCTCAAATTAAAGGTGTAATGCGATTTAGCAGGTGTTGGTCGTAATCCTTCTGTAGCATTATCATATACATCCATTGTAGCAGCTATAATGTTTACAATTACGGGTTGAACGTCTTGACTGAATCCATTTCTTCTCCAACCCAATTGTAACAAAGAAGTAAATATCTTACTCATACTCTCTTTTGAGAACTCGTTAATTGAGTAAATATTAAAATGTCTTAGCATTCTTGGGTAAATAAGTTGTCGGCTACCACCAACCGGTCCAATAGCTGCATAGAAGAAGGTGTCATGTATGTATAATTTATCAGTTGTTTTAAGATCATACCAATGTCTCTGATCAAAAAATAATCTGAGTAATTCAATTGCTGGTTGAGCACCATATGTTTCTTTAGCAGGCATGTTCATGTCATCAATAAATATAATAGCTTGTTTTCCTTTTGATGGACCGTAATTATTTTTTCTTCTTTTATATAATTTAGAAATAACTAACTCTTGCGTTTGATTGGCCGAAGTTGTAGTTGTAAAAGTTATGAATCCAGGAGTATAAAGATCCATTGATATGCGATTCATCAAAAAATTTTGAATTATAAAACTTTTCCCGGTACCTGTAGGTCCAATAAAAAGCAAAGGCATTTTAAACTGAGTGTGTAAATGTAACAATGCATAGTATTTTTCCGTTTCCAGCGTTGGAATAACAGTTTGGAGTAAATTAATTTGTTCTTTCACAGCGACTGCTTTCACAGCATCTACCCAAGGTTTCCAACAACCTTTTCCTTTAAACATGTAGTAATGATCAACAAGCATTCCTTCTACGGGAACCGAAACATCGATGCGATCAACTGACGGTGGCAAACCCCGTTCACCCCTAAAGTATTCTCTAACTAAAGTGTCGTATTTTTCACGGGAATCGGTATTAAGAATTCCCCCAACACCCCAAATTAAAGCACTCATTAATGCAGCGGTGAACCAAGTTCTTGTATATCTCGTGTCTTCCTCACCTTCTATCGCATTATCCATAAACATTACCACAAGGTTGAGCGTGCTTACTACTAAATTGACGTCTCCACCTGTCACTAATTGAATGCATCTTTTTTTTACAAAATAAACTAATGGATCAAATAGCCAATCGCACATCGTGTAAATGTAGTCCTCATTATCTTCATACCATATAGGATTCAGAGTGTTCAGCCAGGACTTATAGAACGGCATGAATCCCATTGAGACTGATTCCATGTATATCATTCCACATCTAGAGACAGTAGCAGGAGAAGCTTGAGCTAAGTCCATAACTTCAAATATCATGGACATAACACTAGTCATAGCCATCACTTCACCCGAAGTTAAACACAGCTTTTTATTATCATCTAATACAGTATTCATATTTTCGATCCAAACAGCATCTACAGGACCGTCGAAGACGATCCATTTCTTGACTGGTGTATCCTCTGAAGCAAAATCCCTAAACATTGTTGCAACAATACCATCAGTCCACTCATACGAAATTGGATCAAACGCACCATAAAGCTGACCCATGGTCACTGCTTTAGGGTTTAATACTTTGTACGTGCATGCACATCCACCAGGTTGACCCCTCTCTTCCATCAATGTCAATGATTCTGCTAATATCTTTAATGTCATCGATTTGCCAGAATAGGGATCACCTACTATCATAAATCCATGCCGCACGATCATCATTTCATATATTTGGATTACTTTAAGAAGGAAACAATCCATTGGCTGAAGATTGTTTCGTTCACATGTGACGTGGCATGCATCCAAGAAGTTCTCATAATCCGGTTTTGGCAGTGTAATCCCGGGGAATAAATCCGATATTATGCCTTCAAATAAAGGTACATCACAAGATAAGAATTTGGGTAAGTTGACGTCTGTAATAGACCGAAGAAGTAGAATGCTTTCACTTTCATTAGGGAAAGCTCTTTTCAAATTACCTGCCGCCGACAAAACCGTTTTTACAGCTCGCATTCCATAATCATAGTGATTTTGCGAAGATAATTGTTCGGAACATAATCGATATGTTGTGACGATTTTAACTGACAAACTTCTGGCATCAACGAAGCCAAAAGAATACAAAGAAATTTCACCAATCATTGCATAATCCGGTACCATCATTGCAACTGTTCTAAATAGTACTTTAAGATTGTCAGGTAGCTCTGACCGTCCTGCATAACCCGGATTCATAGTAATGCATACATAACAAGCAGGATTTAGATTTAACGTTGTTCCTTCAAAAACAAAGATTTCAAGGTGTTGTCTAATGGCTTGAACTATGCATAAAATTTGTTGAGCAATCACAGAAAGTACTTCAACATCTATTCTGTTAAACTCATCAAAACAAGCCCAGGCACCACACGAAGCCAACCCTTTAAAAAACTTACCCATTGCTTTGTAATCTAATCCATCGGAACAGTTGAATACAACGCACTGCACTGCTAGTGCTTTGGCCAAATCTTTTGTTGTTTCAGTTTTACCTGTTCCCGCGGGGCCCTCGGGAGCTCCATTTAGATGAAGATAGTAAGCACCTATAAGAGTTCGATAACATCGATCAGTCAAAGGTGTTATAACTAATCTATCGGTATTGCCTAAGTATTCATATGCATAATTTACAACGGCATTTATAATTTTAACAGAAACCTTTTCGTCCTCCCAATAGTAACGAAGTTGTGCTAGCCACTGAAAATCGGTTTCTTCAGTAACATTTTTACCCACTAAATCAAATATAACATCTTTAGCGTGCACATCGATTACAATTAGAGCTTTTATTGTAACACTTTGTAATTTACTTAAATCAGTACGTCGAATTACGGCAACAGTTTCGTTAAGTTGTTTGTTCAATGAACGATGAAATGCTTCCAATTCACTTAATTTATGTGTTTGAAGAGCTTCATGTACATCGTTAGCCCAATAAATTTGAGATATAGCTAGAACTACCATACCTTCCCACGAAAGTATCCATTCAACACGAGTTATATTCGGATAGTCATAATAAGATAGTTCAGTCTCTGATCTAACAGCTTTCAGCATTTGATCTTCGACTTGAACTAACCACTTTTCCACAGAACCCCTCGCAGCTTGAACATTAATCGTTTCTAGGAATTCTATTTGTTCAGTTTCTTGAGATATCATTGCAGATATATTAAATTCTTCATCGAATACTAGTTTATTTATTCCTTCAAAACATTTCTTTAAATGAGGTTGCACTTTAAGAGGATTTTTTGTTTCGGATAAAATTTCCAGCATCTCGTCGTTAGATAAGAAAAAGAACCGTGGGAAATATAATCGTTTCTTTTCTAGATAATTGTTAACGCCATCGTTAATTTTCTCGAGTAATCCTGAGCAAATTTTAAACGCTTCCAAAACACCAGCGCCACCTGCAAGCTCAAGCGCATGAGGGTCTTTTTCCACACATCCCATGTACCTTCGGTATGTATTATTTACTTCAACAAACATAACTCCTTCTTCGGGCATCTGGGCAACTATGTCTTTTGAAGAAAATATGGGTAATAAATACAACCACTGACTTTGTACTTTTCCCCATTCATCAATAGTTAGATTAGTCCTCACAATTTTTTCATACCATGCTTTGACTTGACTTTCAAAAGGTTTAACAAATGCAGAACCTCTCATACCAACAGTTTTGACGATATGATCGTCTAAAACACATTGTATATCGTCAAGTGCCGTGAGTATATTTATTCCGGTGTCTTTAAATGGATTCACTTTAAAGCATATGTCTGTCCATTCAGCCATCATTTTATTGAGATTTGTTATCAAAGCAAGTTCTTTTGTCGCAGCTACACTTATAATTTCGTACTGATCAATGTCATCCCAGAGATTGTAATTTATGATCTTTCGCAACGTAGTACCGGCTGTCGGAGTCAAATCAAAGCCTGCAATAAGAGACATTTCATCCCAATGCCTTTGCACTAAGGCTGGATTACACATTATATGAGCCATCTGTACATTAGGCCGCCATTCTTTTAACTCGGTAACAGCTTGAGCGCATAACTTCATTGGAGCTGGAAGATTATTGACATCAGGATCGTCTACCAGACCTTGGAAGCGTTTTTCCGTGCCTTCTGCAATTTGTTGCTTTATCTTATTTCTATAATTTTTCGATATCTTGAGAAACTCTTTATAATAAAAGTCATGATCAAATTCTATTTGATTGTGATCCATATATTCAAAAGGTCCATCCATCCAAGTATAATAACTCCGTTTCCATCTATGAGCCAAGAATACAAGACTGTGAAAAGGTTTAACGTAATCTTTTAATTCTTCTAAGTCTGGATAGCTTGTATTTGGAAACTTAAATGTTGTTTCTTCAGTATTAATCCAAGTTACAAGTTTATCACAATCATCTAATCGGTGCACAAGTTTTCTCAAGTATTCGAGGTATTCAAGTGTGTGGTTAACATCGTCCATGTTATCTAAAAGTTCTAAATACGGAATCATTTCAAGAACTTCTTTGTTTAGGAATGCTATTTTAGAAAGTAGGTTATCTTCCATTTCTGCTTTGTGGGATTCATACGCTGCAGCGTTTCTTTCAAATATGGGCTTTATGTCTTTGAGCCAGTTTACTGTTCGTGTATTTGATGCTACGTGTTCTTCAGTTAGTGAAGTCATCTCGAGAAGATTGGATATAATGTTAATTTGTGACAAAATTCTTTCCTTTAACGCTTCAACTAAAACTGTTTTCGCGTGTAAAATATAAATTCCTTGTTCAATTAACTCCCCAGCATTTTCTGGATCTTTTAGAGCTTTAGCTTTGATTTCTTCAAATGCAGCACAAATACTATCATTTTCTTTTAAATGAGCGCAGATAATACCTCCTATTAAGTCATTAACAAATTCCATAGCTTTACGTTTCAAACCATCCACCATTCTTAGTTGACGAACGGTTGCACAATTAAAATATTCATTTTCTACAACAGCTGTTATTTCAGAATCTATTTCTTGGAAATATTTAATCTTATCTCGGCACACTTCGAACTTTTCTTCTGCTTCAATAAATTTGAGCAATGCTTCCTTCGCTGGAGTCCCGTATAGCATACTGTAATCTAATCGTAGCTTTTCTAAATAAAGACGTAGTGGCTCGAAAACTGCATCTAATTGATTTTGTAGTCTTTTATGACCATCTTGGTGTAGCCATTCATTGTAATACATTGGTAAAGCGTCAAAGTCATATGGTATTCTAAGATACTGCTCTATAGGCATAAGCCTTTGCGACATTTTGCATATTGTGTCTGCAATGTTATGAAAAACTTCATATACATATTCCAAAGTTGGATCATAAATAAATTCTCCGTCAAAATCTAGATCTAAATGCAGAATAAGAACCGTTTCTGGATCTTTAAGACCCTCTATAATGGCATCAATAGATCTTCGCATAAGTTCTTGAATCTGCATTGCTATCATTTTAGTCGCACACCTCACAAACTCTGGTATTTTCTTACGGCGCATACCTCGGAGACACCTAGGGTTTTTGAGCCAGTTAATAAGGACTCCATACCATGTACTAGACACGAGATAATCAGCGCGTTTGATTTCCTCCAAAACTTTTGTAAGAAAGTCGTCCAATTTTAAAGCACCCTGAGCCCGATATTTCGCCAAGTCAATGATATATTCGGGAAACATTTTTTCGGCAGACTCTAGCACTAGTCTTATAAAAGGATGTAATATAAGGGCACCATCAACAAGTTTTTTACGAAATGTAAGCATTTTCCCATAATTTTCTGTGATACCTTTATATTTAAAATTAGGTTCTTGATATCTTATCCTAGAGACTCCGGGTTCATCTCTAATGATAGTCTTGACTGCGAGGCCGTGGAGATTTTTGTTCCATTCCATTTTGCTCTCTTGAATCAACTCTTCCATCAAAATGGGAAATTGGTTTCGTAGTTTGGCGGGAACTAGGTTGCAAATTTTTCGCTCCCAGTCCTTGGACATGGGTGGCGGTTGTATTTGCATGGCGCATTCTCGCAGCACGGCGATGTGTCGGGACTGTGATACCTCTAACCTGTCTCGCTCCCTGCGCTGCGGCGGCGGCCGAGCTATCTCCACTTTCCTCTCGGTAGCCTTCTCCTCGAGGATCTTGCGGAAGCTTTGTTGTTTGTCCTGAAATGAATAATACTTTTGAAAATTCTATTGATGCCAAAAATGACGATACAAAAGCAAACGTCAAGAAAGTGAAGAAAGAATTATATTGATTATTTATGTAACATTAATATTACCTATAAACTTAAACTAAAGAGATTTTAGATCTCTAATTACGCGAAATGAAGTAGGTACATAATCATTTCAATCGAAAGACGTCCACTGTTGGACATAGACCTCCACCATGTGTCCATGGGCACATGTAGCTTCAAATACCTATAGTTGGCTTTACCTGGAATCGAACCCAGAACTTGTCAAAATATCATTCCCAATTTTAATTCTAACACGCGCTGATACTGTTCTCAAGTTCTTACAGATGGATCCAATAATATGTAAATTAATCAAATAACCACATATTTTTAGAACATAACAAATTATATTATCATTTCTAATCGAGTGTGCGCGCGAATTGTATTCGCGCCCCCAGATTCACGGTATCGGTAGGGAATATGAAGGTGTTCGTCATAACCCTCCTTTATACGGAATAAATAGAAAATTTCGTCACAAATAAAGTTGATATAGTTGTGAACGAACTCAAACTCTAATGGAAGTCTAATAGCTTTGGATCCGCAATATTGGATGTAATATCGTGCCAGCGACGCGAAAACAAAGAATAGCTACTAGACATGAAGTAGTTTAGTAGTGCAATATTATAATCAATACTTTTACCTTGATTCTGTTGTACGGCGGTAGCGGTACAAAAGGCAGTTTGTCCATCTGATGTACATCGGGTACAGGCGGCATCAATGGCACACGGCACCCATTCTTCGTCGTCAGCAGCTTCCTTAGATCGCTCTCGTCCATTTTGATAGTTTCTAAATGATTCTTGTAATTATTTGTAACAAAATATCGTTTTTTAACAAATAAAAAACATCGTTTCAAAAGCCTTTTTGACGTAGAAATTGACTAATGACCAAATGCAGTGTATTGATGTCACATTTGAATATGGAACTCAATAAAGATACCATGGCAACCATGGTGTATAATTATGCAGATAATAACAAAACGAAAGTTATGGTTTAATCGGGATTTTACGGGCATATTATAAAGCTCTATCTACACAATTCTAGGTAAGGGTAGGTTTTTTTATGGTAGGTAAAATCATCCAATGATAAATCCCGCCCTTGGGCGGAGCGGGAAATAGTGTCAGACTCTTACTGACTAAAAACCTACCCTGTTCCTTCCCTGCCCTGGGCCCTGGTATGCATTTTCATACGTCCCCAGAGCCCCGGTCTAGGCCTCGACCCTACTGGGCCCCTACAGTTTACTGAAAACTCCTTGTGGCGCGCAGGCAGTTCGCGCCGTGAACGACTTGGGCTCGGTCGGTAGTAGGTGGTGCAGCTAGGGTTGCCAATTGTACTATAATATTGTACTATATTTTCTGTCGGTGTACTGTATACTGTTGGAGAAATATATAGTACGCAAAAATACTATATTTTCAACATTTGAGTGATGTGGTTGCGTGTACCCGAACGTATCTTAGTGTTTTGCTTTATATTTTAGGCTTTTGATTTATATTTATCTAAAATTTTATTTTAGTCATAAAATGCACATGAATATAGTTTTTATAAAAATAAATAAGTCAGAAGATAACAAATATAAAGTACTATATTTTTCTTTTTTTATAGCTTAGTTTGAAAAATGCTATATTTCGCAGAAGAAATGTTGGCAACCCTAGGTGCAGCCTACATGATAGGACGTTTACCTATTAGAAAGTTTATATCATTAGAATCTTTACTACTATATAGGTAAAGTATTTTACCTGTATTCAGTTTCGTTTCTATTCAACTCGTTTGAATGTAATAATAATCCAGATCACCCAGGGCTGACCCGCCCATACGGCGAACGGAGCAGTCGCTCCAGGCGCCAAATCCTAGAGGGCGCCTAAATGGTAAAGAAAATAAAAGAAATTTCTCAATTGTCTATATTATAAACGAGACGCGCGCCGCGCGTTTTCGTTTTACCCGACTACAACAAAGCCAAAGGAGGGTTATGATTTTGACCGGCTATGTATGCAAAGCCAAAGGAGGGTTATGATTTTGACCTGCTATGTATGTATGTATGTATGTATGTATGTATGTATGTAAGTACGTATGTGAGTATGTTCATCTGTTTCCTCATAGCTCCTAATCTACTTATCGGAACTCGACGTATGAGGTATCGTTAGAACCGTCTTATTCGTCCGCTGAACATAGGCGTATATATTCAGCGGACGTGACGTGTCACAAAAGTCAATGTGGCGCCGTCTAGCGGGCAAAAAGTAATGTGTAAAATAATATAAATGAGATATATATGCCGTGTTTGGTATCATTAGAAAGGGCTTGACTCGTAGATTACCAAAATATTATTCAAATTTAAACTAACGCCCTCTAGCGGACAAAAACAATGTGTTGAAAAAAATGTTAAGATAAATACACCGTGTTTGATATCATTTGAAAGGGCTTCACTTGTACTTATAAAAAAAATATCATCAAAATTCAATGTGGCGCCCTCTAGTGGACAAAAAGTATTGTGTTAATAAAAAAATAAGATAAACACGTCATGTTTGGTATCATTTGAAAGGACTTCACTTGTACATTTCCAATACATTGTTCAAATCTAAAGTGACGCCCTCTAGCGGATAAAAGGTAATGTGTTAAAAAAGACGTTACTATAAATACGTATTTGATATCATTTGAAAGGGCTTCACTTGTGCTTATCAAAAATATTATTATCAAAATTCAATGTGGCGCCCTCAATCAGTAAAAAAAATCGGAAAAATTCGTGTAGAAGCACCGTGTTTTAACACCAAAATAGTTTAAATAAAAATTTAAAAAAAACCCGACTACCACAAAAAAAAACGCTAAAAAGTATGAAACAAGATTTTTGGAATACTGAAATAAAAAAGGTTACTGGAGAAACAAGAACAAAAAAAAAAGAAAAGCCGTAGTCACCTGATGTCTAGTGAAGCTGTAAGGTGGAGTGCAGGGTGGATGAGCAGGGTGGTGTTGGGTTACAGTGTGGTATAACGCGCCAGTTTTTATTGTGGCAGATGTTCTATATTCCTAGAATTATTGTGACTCATGATAACATATTATTATGATGACTCACACTAATAGAAATGGGATTTTCCCAAAACTCAGAAATGTTTTTATTGCGCAATACCTACTGATGCAATTTGTGAAATAATTGTGCAATAGTTACATAACTAAAGAAATTCTTGCGCAACAGATAATATCAGATAGCAAAAGTGAATAAAAGCGGATTGCTTGTGTCCCAGTCACCAGTCATACAGGAGAGTCCTCACAAGTAAGATACCTGCCCAAGAGACGCTACAACTACATACTTACAATAATTAACAAAGCAAACAGTTCTGCTTAGTCTGTTACAGAAGTCGGAGACGCCGCAAGGATGGAAGCAGTCGTCGTTGAAATTCACTCCCATGGGAAAGGAAGTTCTAAGACTGAAGAAGTAAGTACCGAAGTTCAAGATAATTCACGTCCTGAAAGGGACCGCAGCAGAAGCCGAGGGAGAAGACACGGTAGATCACGGTCTAGAGAAAAGTCTAGAGGAAGGTCACGTAGTCGCTCTAGGGGACGATCTTGTGGCCGCTCAAGGGGACGATCTCGTGGCCGCTCAAGGGGACGATCTCGTGGCCGCTCAAGGGGACGATCTCGTGGTCGCTCCAGGGGAAGATCTCGTGGTCGCTCCAGAGGACGATCTCGTGGCCACTCCAGAGGACGATCTCGTGGCCATTCCAGAGGAAGATCTCGTAGCCATTCCAGAGGAAGATCTCGTGGCCATTCCAGAGGAAGATCCCGTAGCCACTCCAGGGGGAGATCTCGTGGCCAATCCAGGGAGAGGTCTCGTGGCCACTCCAGGGAGAGGTCTCGCAAAAATAAAAGACTAAGAAGATCTAAGTAGTAAAAGAGAAATGGTCTCCTTTACAGATCATAATAACACTATGTTCTTGACGCGGAGGATGTGAAGAAATATTAAAGAAAAACCAAGGAAAAAAAAAATTCTAATCAACCATTTACAGGCACTTTTGATAAGTCAAGATATAGACGTAGGCTGTACACGTATTTTGCGGGACATGCCTTTTTTGAAATTATTGATTAAGAAATTTTGGGCCTGTTGGTCGGTAGAGACATTTTTAGTACAGTTGTTAAATAAATTAATGGTTTTTAAATTGGACGACGATGAATGTTTTTCTAATATATTTGTTAACTTCTTAAAAGTTTCTTTCATTTCAGTCAGTGCTTCATTGTACCATCCCTGGCCAAATTATTAGGGACAGTCTTCGTAGATATGTAATTTCTGATTGAAACACACTTTCTAAGCAAACCAATAGATTTATATAAGATTTTTTTATTTAGTATTATTACTGTTATCATTATAATTATTATTTATATATGGCAACACTGTGAGCTCGCGGTATTTTTTTTATGTGGCCTTTTTCCTATCTTTGTTGACTTTTTACAAAATTTGTTGAAAATTGCGATTCGTTTGCTGTCGTAAAAAAAAATATTTTTAGTTTGATTTTACGAGTTTTTCCTGTGCAATATAATCATAACGTAAGTAATGTTTTTTCATTACTCATACGCTGAAAGTAGGTCTGAAGTTGCCAGAAGAGCGGGTTGAAAGTAATACTTTTCATCCCTAGGGAGCAAAGACCTTAGAAATCTATGGACCAAAAATACCTACAAAATTAGCGTGCATACCTACTATTAGCCGGGCACTAAAGATGGCGGCCATTGCTAGGGAAGCACTTAGATAATCAAAACCAAAATGTATCGATATCGATACCAGACTTTTTATATTTATAACATGGGAATTGGTTTTGGAATTAGACATTGTTTATAGATATTTAATAATATTAAATTAAAGTAAACGACAATAGTAAAGTATTTGATGAACCATAAGGAAGAATAAAATCGGTAGGATAATTTAAAAAATATGAAATTAATTGTTTTTATTTTCGGTTTTATTGAACGATGATTCTGTAAAGTAGAATGAACAGACACACAGTGCTTTAATTCCAGGTTTGATATTTGCCATCCCAATGACTTCAAGCCACTTCTGGCGCAGCACTTCACTTTTAGGGAACCTGTGCAAATAAAAAACATGCAAAATTATTTCAGTTGAATGTCAGTCAAATTATACAGTTGGATATAGGAGTAAAACAAATCACAGACTGAACTAAATAACCACCACCTACTGCATGACGAATGACACTGTATTGTTTTGGTAAGTACTAGGTCTCGCTATTTTAATTTCTGTTAGAGTTTTATTTTCAGAATCGTCTCTTCAACATATTTTACTGGACCCTAAACACAAACTAAAAAAAAAACATAGTTCTTTATCGATAGCTTATTAAATAAAAGACATCACTATTTTAAATTGTCAATAATATTGTAAACAAAACATGTGAGTATTTCTCAAAATAAATGTACGTAACGAAATGGTAGTAACGAAATATTGTTACGAAATAGTCCTTAGATGTAACTAAATAGTAACCATAAGGCTGGTTACACATTGGCGAAATATTGTGAATGCTCTTCATTTATTCAATACGAAATATTTGTAAGTATGTACCCAAATACTTAAGGGGTTAGAAATAAAATAAGGGAGTAATCATTCATACTATTTTAATCAAATTATTTTTTTTTCCCAATCTTTTAAAAATGAAAACCTGACGTTATTTTAAACATAAAAAAACTTAATTAGAATCACTATCCATTAGCGCTTTATAAATTTCTTCCTTATCTTTGTAATAATTGAATTCTTTCCGAAACACATTTGGTTTGACAATCCGTTTTTTAATCTTTGGATCACATCGCTTTGGCGCGTGAAGATAATTATTAAGCGATAGAGGTTTAAGTCCTTTATAAACCACTTTCTTTTTTGTGTGTATATTTTCTAATTTGTTGGGGTAGTCGTTTTTTCAGAATTTCCACTCGCTTTTTCATCCGATTGCAGGCCTGTCTTAAATTTTTATTTCGTCGTTTTAATTGAGTATTTTCTTCAGTAAGCTTTTGTAGTCTCTCCTTTAGGATATTTGTATTATTTTTAGCATTTTTTCTTACTTCCAATGTGTTGTTTTGTTTTGTCGTAGAGTAGGCCTTTTTTTTTCTTTCAGCTCTTATAGCATTGGCTTGTCTCCACTTTGCTCGTAGCTCTTGTTTTTCTTCTTCTGTAAGAATTTCTTTTTTCTTTTTGATATTTTCTTTAACTTTTTCCAAATGTTTGACACGGATTTCCTCATATTTATTTGGTTTATCCTTTTTGAGTCGTTCTCTGTAAGCTTTTTGCCTTTCGGCATTGGTTTTTGGCGGCATTCCTTAAAAAACAAAAGAAGTAATGCAGTTGTATATAAGCAGTTGTAAGTAATAACCAATTTGATAAGTCAAACCAACAAGTATAGTGGGCATCTCTACAGAAGTGTCATTAGCAAGAGTTAAGTATTTGTAACAATCGGTATAATTCTATTCTCAAGCGAATTGAAACAAAGCCGCGAGGTTTTTTAACCGACGAAAAGGAGGAAGTTCTCAATAGAACTTCATGTAAGTAATATCAGGGGTAAAAAGTTGTTAAATCACATAAAAACGTAATTTAAATTATTTCATTATTTTTTGCTGGTGGCACTTCTATATAGCAGATAATATCCAATCCTTTAGTTATTGACGCTCTATATATTTTTTTTTCATAAATTAAGTAGTGAATATTACTATGCTTAGTCAGGTTATAACAGTATACACTCAGCTTTATGTTGTACTTTTTCGTTACGTAACGAAATTCGTAAAAAACGTTACGAAATATTAGACAAATTGAGGTCAGAAAAAATATATTTATTGATAAAAGCTGTTACAGCAAATATAAAAGCTTATTAAATATTCGTACAACACGTATTACAAAAAATGGGTAAATGAAGACTTACCGTTCTATGAAAAATCGCTGATTTTACTTCCTGTCTCGAAAAAGTAACCCCACAAAACACACACGTTCTCACTGATTTTCACGATAGATGTAATGGCGGAGACGTCAAACCAATAGCCAATCAGAGTGAAGCTAGTGTTGTCCGTGTAAAAAAATTACGGAATCGTTCAGAAATCATGGGAAAGTAGAAATAAATCGTAACTAAAGAGTAATAACTAAATAGTAAATGAGAGCGACTCATTTTGTTTTTTTGCTTTAAATTGCCAATTCACTATGACACCCCATAGAAAATCAATTTGATACAGAAACTGCGATTACTGTAGAACGATGATACAAAGAAATTTACAATAATTTAGTTACGTATCGCATTTTATGAAACAAAAACACATGAAAAAGGTAGAGTGGCAAACAGGTTTTTGTATGAAAGGTAAAAAAAGCTATTTTTAAAATATCGAAATATTTGATAATAAGTATGATTATAGCTATAATTCTTCGTTATCTTAAAGATTAATATTCATCCTACAAAATTAAGTGTGTGTTTTTTTTGTGTGATGATTTATAAATATAAAACTTTTGAACTGTTTCAAAGCACACTTTTTTTTTCAAAGATGTACATGTATTTTGAGAAATACTCATGTTATAAATTTAGCAAATAGAGGTTTAGATCAGAAATCATTTGTATTTACTCTTAGGAACTTTCATTACATAAATAAAACAAGGACACTTATACGGAAATAATAACAGTATGATAAAGTTTTTCATAAAATACGACTACTATCCTATGCATGGTTAAATGAGGTTGATTAGTGTTTTTCCTTGCACCACACTGAATTATTGAACACGAAGGCATATTCAATTTGTATCCCTTGACACTCACAGCACAAAACAACTTAGTTGAGAGCGTTTTTAGTCCTAAAAATCGCAATCCAAATCCATTGTTGTTGTTTACTTGACACCTGACGTACTACAAAACCACGGGCACTAAAGATGGCGGATGGCACGCTAGGTAGGTATGTTGACGGAAATGTAAAAATGTTGCCAGAGATAGAAAAAACAAACAGCATAACATCTCTTTCTTCAAACGACATTACACATTTGTTAAAAACAGACAAAATTAAGTTTTTTGTATCTACATCGATTTAATAGATATTTGTATAAGCAAGGAATGTATAGTATACTAAGGGCGTCTCTTTGTATTGTATTCTCTAAGCTAGGGAGAATCAATTTCGACTGACAGCTGTCAGATTATTAAAAAAAAAAGTAGTTCTATCTTCGCATTTCTATTGATCTGTCTCAACTTTCTATACAGCCAGTCAATTACAGCGCGATGTAAAACTGAAATTAAGAAATAAGTATCTAAATTTTTTTAAATTACATAATTATTTATAATTTACTTTCAATTAATTCTTTAAAACTAACATAGATATGAGAAATATTTACCATTTTTCACTGATAAAAATGAAAAATGATGGCTTAATAGCCGATTGACCACAGAAAAAAAAAACAAAATGGCGGGAAAATTGTTGTAGAATTTTGTTTATACAATACTAAATCTCTGCTGTAAGAGATTTTGTAATTACACAATAATCAGATTCAGTTAACGATTCAACGCCTGATTCATAAGAGCTCGAGCAGTAGTAGGAAACCTTTTACAGCCTTAATCAAAAGAAACATATTTAAAATCATACGACGACCTTTGACGACGACTGAGGTTTTTATTTTTATTTTCCTTTTATTCGTAATGAAAAGCACAGTGTTTACCTCGGGTTAAAGACTTAGTTAGTCCCTCGAATATTAGCGACCTCGCTTCGCTCGGACGCCAAACTTTTTCTCGGGACTAAATAAGTTACTTTCACCCCTAGTGTAACAATGTACTTTATTACGTTGCTTTTTTTTAAAGTTTTATAAGTTATTTTTTAATTGTGGTAATGATATATACTTAGTGATATTCTTAACCTTTTGACCGCCAGAGCGTAAACGCATCGGCGCCCCTCCCACGCCAAGCCACAAATTCAGCGCAAATACCTACAAAAAAAATAGGGATTCCAACATCTTATCGATAGCCAATTAATCATTACTTTTCGACCCATATTTTTTAAATAAAATATTACGCGTAACATCATTCTTTTATTTATTTTGACCCTATTTCGAATTATATTATCATTAAATAGCAGTTGCCAAGTTTTAAACAACGTAAAACGACTTTAGAATTACAAATGAATAATTCAAACAATAATAAGGTGCATCACTAATCTCGTTCGTGACGTCGTCCGCTGTCGGGAAGAGCCGTCTCTGGCGTGGATGGCACGCCTTTTAACAACTGCCTCGCATGTGAGTAGGGATGGGATATTGCGGTACGTAATAAATAATAATAAAGGAGTATTTAATATAGCCTCGCACAATAATAATGCTTCAAATTTTAATATTACCACCGATCATAATAATAAATGTAGTAAAGCACTAGCAGACTCCCGTAGCGCTAATGACGTCACCGCTTGACGTCCATTCCCGTCTGTGGCGTACAGGTAACTGTCTATGAGCTCTTACATAGGGATGCGCGAGAGTGGACAGTAAACTATCGATTTAAGGATATCAATTATAAGTTCTTTTCCACATTTTTTTAAATATTATACATTAGGAATATTCAGATACGAATATTTGTCAGTAAAAAGTAATTGTCAAAGTAATAGTAAGCTACTTTCAATAAAATATTTCATAAATTTGGAATATAAGTTACCTTACCTACCCATCACTAGCTGACGTGTCTTGACGTCTGTGGCGTGGGGAAATACACAATTTTACGGATTTCGATTAGCAATATTTGACGATTGTTTTTTCTTGTGAATTCAAATAATGAATATATCTTTGTGTCAATTTACAATATTTCACTAAAGTAGTTTGAAATAATAGGGAAAAGAAACACAGAAAACTTAATTTAGTATATTTATTTTGTATTTAAAAAATGTCGTTTTCTTGACGTCTATAGACGTCGGTGGCGTGTTTGGCACGATTTCGTTAGACGTCTATAAACGTCCGTGGCGTTCAAAAGGTTAAAATTGCTTCTTTTTAGTATGGGCAAAGCTTCAGACACGTCTCCAAGAAAATGTATACAAATTATAACACTATTGTTGCACTCCAAACATTCCCAGAGAGATATAGCAGCTATTACAGGTGTTTTAAAGTCTACTCGTATTGTTAACAAAATCAAAAGAAAAACTGCTCAGAACAAACCTTTGGAATCAGACTATGTGCGAAAATGTGGCAGGGAAAGGATTACCACTCTTCGTACAGATCGTAAAGTTAGGCATATCTCGTAAAAATTGTGTTTTCCACCTTACCACAATTATAAACGACAAGGGTGCAGAACTTTACGAATTGTCCTTTCGGACATTTCATCGATGGTTCGACAATGAGAAGTTGATAGGTCGTCGTCGGCCTACCAAAAACCACGCCTCATCGAGGCCATGAAGAAGAGACCAATGCACCGGACGAAACAATATCAAAATATAACTGTAGCAGACTGGCGTTGGGTAAAAATATAACTTGAAATAGTACAGTACATTTTTAAAAGACTACTGTAATTATCGGATTACGTAACAAAATTTTTCAGATATGCTTCTCCGATGAATCAACGTTTCAGGTTTTGCTAATAATATAATAAATGCTCCTTTTCGACAACGCCCTGGAGAACAGTTCCATGCAGATTGCTTTTTGTAGACGGCTAAACACCCAATTATTATCATGATGTGGTCTTTGATCTCATATAAGGATATGGAGCGCCTACTTGCCTGCAAAATTCAATTAAAAGTAGATATTGTGAAATCTGAGCACTGTCCCTAATAATATGTACTGTAAGTAACAGGAAGAACGGGATCATCAAGATTGCTGCTTATTAGATTGGTTTGGTTGAATTCTCCTCTACATAATTATTATACTCTTTGATTCTGATGCAGTACAAATGTCTCTGGGTATATCAGAATGTTGAATTACGTCAGTGTTTTTCTCAAAGACGTCATCACCATCCATATTTTGGTAAAACTCGTCAGGGAGTGGGTCATCGGAGGTGAGATTTGCGCAAGTCACTGTCTGTGCTTGATATTTTTGGGGAAGTCTGTAATATTAGTCCATATTTTAATTCAACAGCGCACAGATGCTTGCAAAAGGCATCACCTTGACCTTCAACACGCCCGTGAAATATCAACGGTGTAGGTGTGTCCTCGTGGGGGCGATCGGTGGCCGCGATCTCTCGCCGGGCCTTGGTTCAGGCCATGGTCCGTAATGAGGAGGGATGGCAGGCGGTCGCCTCCTTCTGCGAAGCAGTAATGCTAGCAAAGGAAGAGGCCGACCGCATCAGGCAGAGGCAACCGCCGGGATTCCGATCCCGATTTCCGGCCACCGTAGGCGCGGGCTTGCGGACGGCGTGCAATGGGTAGCACGCTGTCCGATCGTCCGGTAACCGACCGGACCGAGCCCAAGTCGTCGACGGCGCGTTCTGTTCCCACGCGCCCCAAGGAGCTGTCAGCACACCGAAGAGGCCCAGCCTGCTAACTGCAGGTAGGCAGGGTCGAAGCCTACTGGGGTCATGGGTTAACTTCCTAAAGGAATACCCGGCCCCGGCTCGATAGGCTACGAAGGAACGGGTTAGGTTTTTAGTCAGTAAGAGTCTGACACTACTTCCCGCTCCGCCCAAGGGCGGGATTTGTCATTGGATGATTTAACCCATAAAAAAAAGGGGTGTAGGTATGTGAAAATTCCCTTTGAACTTGACTCTATGAGAGAAGAAACAAACAGAAAGCACGTGCCGAAAGACGATGCAATGTTTAGAATAGATACGCAGGTATGACGGTATGACTATCATTATAATAGAAAGAGAGGTCAACAAATCAAAATGGCGAGCATGCAACTGTTCGCGTTTAGATTGGAATCTAAAGTTTTTCGCGCCTCTATACATGATTAGTTGCATGCGGACTAGTGCTGTATATTATGGATTCAAAGATTCAAAGCATTTTATTTCAAATAAACCATTTACAGGTACTTTTGAAAAGTCAAGAAATCGGTCTGTCAGAAAAATGATGCTAATTGCACATTCCAAAGCGTAGATCTCTATGGAGAAGAATGTGCAAGAAACTCCATGGACACTCTTTTCAAACTTGTTTTGTATTACAAATATCTCGGTTACATGTTTTTTGTTGCTGCTATTATGTGAGAACAATGTAAACAAGATAAAAAGAAAAAAAAAAAACTAATTATAATATTAAAAATAAACCACTGGCAGCTATGAGATGACCATTCTCAACTGACAGCGCCCGTTCACGAACATGAGTTGTATATCAGCACCACTCAGCTCAACCATTTTGAAGGGAACCGAATGATCCAATACACGCGCCACCATCAGTGAGACATTTGAGTGAGCATGACAAACTCTCAACTGCCATGCTCATTTACGTCAAACAAGTCAATGACCTTAAACTATAAATTGCCCCATGGTACTCACATTTACAAAATTTGTTAAAGAAATAAAGAACAAAGCTAGTTACTTTGGCCACTACAAAGTCTACGCGAGTATTTGCGTACTACTGTTGTATACATTGGAAGACTGATTAAAAAGTGATTTCCAATCTATTATAGTTTTACACCCTTGCATTCTAGCCATGTATGTATTGTAAATACGCGACACTGCAGATGTCGGCTCCCTTTCACACCTTGTATACGGCTCGAGCGAATTCCGTCTCGGTCGCAATGACAAACTTTCTGCACTTGTATCAAAATGATTTTTTTCTAGGGTAAACCTTACAAGCGTGTCACGTTACTGTATGTCTAGTAGATCCTAAGGCCGAGTATGTTCGTTATGAGGTTATGAGTATTAAAAATAAAACCACAATGAACACGTAGGTGAATTATATTCGCACAAACAATGAACAGATGCACAAATACGTTGTAATTTTACAATGGTTCAATATATACATCATAGTTTTTATAAAACTTGCCCTTATTATCAATATTTACATTACATCACAATCATAGATGATTTTTGCTTTCATAAAAATAATGGTACACATTATTTGGTAAAGTAATATCATTTTGTTTGGTTTTTTTTTGTTGATTAAAATCAGATCGTAATCAGATAAGTGTTTTATGAATTTTAACAAGGTGACTTATTATTTATCGATTCAATGATTAGTATTGATGTTTTTAATAGTATGAAAATATGAATGAATTTGTTAGTAGTTAAATACTCCGATTGCCAACTTAGAAAAATCAACAAACATTATTATTTTTATGTTAGTCCCGCATGCGCATGTTGCTAGATATATCTCATGAAGTGTAACGTAATGTTAATATACTAAACAAGTGTAAATCTACCCTAAACAAGTGGAATTCAAATGGAATTTAATAGGAAGATATGACTCCCACGACTGTCTCAGTCTTTATTCGATGTTGGTGTACATAATATATAAAAAAATCAAAATACATGGCACTACTATGAGGATCTAAGTACTATACCGTGTAGGAACATTAAAATTATCATATTTTTCAAAAGTAAAATGTATAAAAATATTTTTTTTTATTTAATATAAAATTTGTTTGGAGCAAAATGGCATATTTGTACATGATATAATTTCATTTTAGCGTTCAATTAATAAAGCAATATCTCAATTCCATACAATATGTCATGTATTATTCTTGAACCCTCTTTTAGTTAAATAACTTTAGTAGTTCCGAGATATCCACAAATACCTTACAGGATACAAATACCACATTATAGACAACAACAAAAATATCTATTCAAAATTATGGCCACACTATACATAGCAAATATACTATGCTAGCAAAATCCTCCAAACTACCAAGTCTTGCCCTCAAAAAAAGCAAAAATATCGATATAAAGTCTTTTTACAATCATTTTATACATATTTATTTATACAATAAGCATTTATAAAAACTAAAATAATTGTGATACGATATTACTAGAGGAAGATTATATCATAGGTAATTTTGAAATGACTAAATATGTATTTTATTAATAATAGGTGCCATGTTACATTGTAAATATATTATACACCATTTATAACTACCCACGGTGCAGTCCAAATTAAATTAGGAATTACTTCACTCGAGACCAACTTCACATGGATATGTTCGAGATTATTCATACGCTGTTCTTTTGGCAGTTAGTCTTGTAAATAGATGGCAAAAACACATTATGACCGCACATTACTACATAACTTGCCATACCCATTAATATACTTTTTAATTTACACAGTCATTTATACAAAACATTCAATTTTATTTTACATGTACCGATTACAATTCGAGTAAAATTGAAAATCTATTGACGTTTATTTGATTAAAAGTTAAGTACGTCGCTAATTGATTTTGACGATTTCATAATCGAAAGCGGACTACTGTCCGACTAGTTGGCTGGCCGGATACTCGTAGTCAATGATCTAGGACTTCGACATGGCAAGTCAGTAGTGGACCAGTAGCTACTATTACTATCCAATCGATAAACAACTGAATGCAATGCCACATTTTTCTTAGTACCGTAATTAATAGTGTTAAAGCACGCCCGTACTTGGTACTATGAACCAAATCCATCGTACCAAGTCCGAGCGTGGGTTAACGCTAAATCGTCAAAGGAGGGGAACGGGATGACGTCGCAACAAACAGCTGTCTAACAACTTGGTTGGCTAGTACTACTCTAAGAGTTTCCTATTTAAGCCCGAAATACACTGGGCTTCCTGTATGGTCATACACTGGCTCCTAATAAACGTTCGTCCGCAGAGTCCCTCTCTTCCTCAGAACCTGACTTGTCCTTCTTGATGGACTGATATCTCACCTGCGGGATGGTTTGATAGAATTAAACAACATTTAAATAGGACACGATTGTAACATTTTATAGTTATTGGTCACGTATGAGGAAATTTTTGCATAAGGCAAATAGGCAGACCCAAAGTATATAAAAAAATTACAATAATAAAAATGTAAAAATGTTGAAACTTATTATATAAAATAAGATCTATATATATTACCTTAGTCTTTAATTTCGTGCTCACTCCCCGCGGATGGTACATGAGGAAGTTGTCCGTCACCCAAAATATTAATATCTGAAACAACAAAATGTTTTACATTAGCTTCTTTTTACTTTCATAGGGCGTGTTTCACGTTTATACGAGTATACTTATATCAGGTCGATACCCTGCGTTCTGTCTGATCTATTTAAGATCAAAGTATACATTTTTATTAAGATAAATATTTTATCAATATTTGAATTGCTCGTTCTAAAAAACAAACGGCATCGCGATGCCGGAACCAATTAACCTACATCACAACGACGCGGCGAAGTAAATACTTTATGAAAGAATAATATATATTTAAATGCGAATTCACATCAATATCATCAATCTTATAATTAGATCTCATAAAAGCCGAAATCATGAGTAAGATGGCTTATTAGGCGTGGATATTACGTCTTGGAATTTTTTTGGTCAAGGACATGCCGGATTCCTTATCGCATGTTTAATAGAAAACAGAACTAACTCTTAGAAGAGAGTATTTCAAAATTGAACCTTATTATTGAAACATAATTTTTAAGATTCAAAATCCTTATTTTTTGAGTTAGGCCTCTTTTCTATTAATAGAAAAGAGGCCTAACTCAAAAAATAAGGTTGTGCTTAAGCACGCGTTATGATAATTATTTTCCTTTGCAGTTTTTGAGAGCGCACAGTATGATTTATAAAGTCAATAAAGGTACGTATATTTATTGAGAGAATACCGCCACATCAAAATAAAAATAAAAAACGCTTCACAATTGGTCGTGACGATTACGCCATACATAATATTTGCAGTTTGATAGCTGTGTGATAAAAAAGTATATTTAAAAAATAAAATACTTGAGTTTATTTAAATTGTAATTCAGGGTAAACTTTTGATTTTATTCCAAAACACACGCAGCTTTTCGTAGAAAAAGTGTATAAAGGAATCTCATCAGTAAAGATTTCTGGGGCACAAGTTTGCTATTTTTGTAAATTCGACATTCCAACACAATCTCATTGTTATTTTGGTAAAAGTTCTTAATCTGCTAAATCATAATGGTCGATCATTGGTCGGTTATTGGTCTCGTAAACGAATGGCGTTAGAATGACTTTATCGTATTCAGACAAATCTAATGGTAAGTCACTAATCAAAGGAACTGACAAAATTTTAGCAGATTACTGCATAAGTCAGAAATTCATTTGTCATTATGTAGGAGATTACCATTTCTTTCAATGGTGTGTTAGTGATTGACTGTTGAAAAGTCATATGGCGGGTTTCTGAATTGAGTATTTTGAGTTAAGAACGACTCAAACCATACTTAAATGCCAAATTTTGACAGATTTGCAGGCTAAAGTGGAGTTTGAGTAATTCTCAACTTCAAATGCTTAAATCAGAAATCGGGGGTTAGTGACGCAATTATTTTAGTATTTTACCAAACTTGTCAAAATCAACCATGATGAAATCAATGTTAGACGATTCTGACACTATTTTAATAGCAGACTTGAGGCCCTGTATAGGCGAGCGATGATCGACCGCCATTGTTAAATTGGTTTATCCATTCTTTTCTTTGTCCATTTATTTATTTAATTCTTTATGCATACACAAGTACAAAAGTGATCTTGGCATTTTTTACCAGTCAGCCTTCCAAAATCCTAGCTATACAAATACCTATACAATTTTATGTATCAAGGTTTGACAGTAAGTATGCAAACTGAATCCAACGGTCGATCATCAAGATAAGATTTTGTAAAGGCGGAGTATATTTTTATCTCCCTAAGGGTTTGCTTTGTAGACAGTCACACTGATATAATCAGCCAAGTTAAAATCGTTTCGTTTTGCGTTAACGCTTTGAGTTGGCCACGCCCCCAGTTCGTTTGTTCGAAAAAAAGGGCTAGGGGGCTGAAGAATTACATTTGAATCGTTTAAATTACTTACTTACAATCAGTTTAATATTTTTATTGTCACGATAACATTTTATTATTTTAACGATTATATTCATAAGTTTTAAGTCAAACACGCAAATCTACTGTAGTACCCAATATCGAGATTAGTAGACGTACGAAACTACGACCATGGTTCATGACAGGTGGGGTTTCCTTCAAGGCGGGAAATTAATCAATGACAACTCCCGTTCTAGGGCTGTGCGGGAGGGTTTGTCAGACTTTTACTGACTAAAACTACACCTATGTTCTTTCTTTGCCCTTTGCGTTCCGTGACAGAGAGGCGTGTAAAGGACTGAAAGAAGTGTCGGTGAGATGTATACCTAGACGAAAATTTAGCCATCGCGAGTAGGAGGTGGAAGGCACAGGAGTGTGGGGATTGGCTCAAAAAAAAGTGGCTTATAAGTTAAAGGCCTAACGCGATATCCTACGTATTGCGCGGTTTTCTACATGGGAGACTTTAACGTGAATGCGATTGCGATGCGATCCGCTGTGGTTCGACAAAATCTACCGTCCAGCCGCAATTTATTGAAAAAAAAAAAAAAACTACTGCACCGTAAGAGTTCGTGCGAAAATATTAAACCAATAGTCACATCCGCCGCGCTTCGATTGTAGCCCCATCGCACCCACATAATGGTCACCCACGTAGACTACCGTTATAGATATTCTATTATTTGTTCAGATCGCGCTGTTTCGCTTCGCGATCACGTTCGTGGAGCTATATCAGACTTTTACAGATTTAAACCCACGCATATTCTTTCAGTTGCCCTTTGCGTTCCAGGGCCGTAGTAACTCTTTCGAACAACGCTGCAGGCTTAAAGCTACCTAAAGTCTCAACTTCTAATACAATATTAATAGATTTAATTTGAAGACATCAATGATCAACTGCTGATCTCATCAATCATTCGTTGATCATTGATGAGATCAGAAGTTGCGCAACTCTCTCTTTTCATGTACAACACATAAGAAAAATAATTTTAAAATGATAATTTCACGCAAACCAAAGGGTGTTGGCCTCTTAATGATAACAGTGACAAGACGAACTGAGTTGAAGATAAACTTATTTTTTTTTGTCATTTACGTAAGTATTAATAATAAACATAATTATGTATTTTATTATGTAGACGTAAGTACATTAGCCTTGAAGTACGTACAAGTTTCAAGCCTAGCGTCGGGTGGGAACTCAACGCATGCACCACTTCCCTGCGTAGTTCCTTTAATAATAAATGCGTGATTATAGAGTGCGCTGAGAAACAATGCATGTTTTACTGCTTTAAAAACCAATTCTTTAGTTGATAAATTGAAGATGCTTGAAAAAAAATGAAAGCTCGTGTGCAGTGGATATCAATCACGTTGCCGCGTTACGCACGTTCCTGGAGTGAAAACGACTTACGATTGTCTGTACCTCTACCATGAGTTTTAAGCAATAGTATTCGTCGCTACTCGATATCGACGCCGTAAATATTTTGTATGGCAAATTTTGGTTCTGCAAGTGACCGCTACAGGCGCTGCAAAATTTGCCATACAAAATATTTACGGCGTCGATATCTAGTAGCGACGAATACTATTGCTTAAAACTCATGTAGAGGTACAGGTGAATATACGGGGTGGTGCCATTAATACGACATCAAATTAAACTGCGTATACTTCATGATGTTCCCAGTCTGCATACTATTTTTTTTTTCGAATATATACATCCAGTAGTTTAATCACAGGACATTATTTTTCATTTTCTTCATTTTCTACATGATATAATTATGTTAAGTTCATGATTTAAAAAAAAACTTCTTTGGCAACTGAGAAAAAAAAACATATTGATGACGATGCCATAAACATAAAATCTAAGCTTAAAACCTTAGAGCCATAGAAGAGTTGATATAACTAAATATATAATATATTTTTTACACATTCCTGATCCTGTATCCATGTTGTTCCAAATTCCGTTTCGCGTTATATGTTCCTCTTCAAAGCCCGTCCAAAATAAACATCTAAACAACTTGACACCGGCGGATGCACAAGAGTGCTAGCCACAATCTCCTGTCGACAGCATGGGAGAAAAAAAAAATTGATGATTAATCAAGCTAGTGACAGTTGACATGTCAAGGTCACTGAAGTTATTATTTTTATTCAAGGATTTTTTAAACTATCTGCATTGATTACGACAACCTCAAAAACGTTCCGAAGAGTACGATACATAAGCACATGAGTAGATAAACCGTACAGAGACAAAGCTTCCTAAGAACTTGCAATTTTTTACCTATTTTGTTATGGTTGTCACAACAGGTCAAAACAAATGGAATAAAACATTTATTAAATAGTTTTAGTATTCAGTATAAAAGCACAAATATATATAAACCTGTATTATGTATATTTACATTTAACACACATACCTACTACGTATATACTAACCTATTCACAAACCTACAAATGTTTATTAAAAGCTTGTAATAACAATAAAATGTAAACACACTTCATATTAAAAATAGGTACTTACTTGAAAAGTAATAATTAAATATTTACATATCCATTGTACTCCTTGGGATAATTAAAGTATGATATATTTTTATTTATCTAGTATTGTTTATACACACAGTACAATAAAATACCATGTTTTTACAATAAAATATTTAAACTTGTAACTAACAAAACAAACAACGTCGTCGCGTCGACCCTAGAGATCTTCCACTGACTGTGCCCGCGTCAACCGGTTTTTTTCAGTTTCGCCACGTACGCAACAACCGGCCAGTGGTCTCGCACACATTCCTCGCGTGCTTGTAGTAATGCAACCAGGTTCGCGTGGTTGTATGAAGCTTTGTCTCTGTACCTCTCTACTCATGTGACATAAGGGTATGTTATCTCTTTCTACTAGTATGTTTATAGACTAGTTCGTACTACGGGACTATTCTGTTCTAAACGTAAATCTTACGATCAGCTAACGTCAAAAATTAACCATTGTGGACAAGTCAGCCAGCGTAACTAGTACTGCGGGCGGTAACGAAACCATATCGACTTCTAATTCGATAAATATTTTGTATGTCAAATTTTGCAGCGCCTCTAGCGATCACTTGCAGAACCAAAATTTGCCATACAAAATATTTACGGCGTCGATATCGAGTAGCGACGAATACTATTGCTTAAAACTCATGGTAGAGGTACCTACTGAGGTCGGAAAGTGGATGGGGGTACCTTTTTAAGGGTGAAAAACAGTTTTTTCGATTTCCGCCAAAACTACAAGTCCTATGGAAAAAAGTTAAACAAACTTTTAGATAATATAAAGATAATAATAATATAAAATGTAAAACCGTTTTACGTTTCACTGTGGGAATATTTGTAATTCGTGGAGACTAGTTTATAAGTTACTAGCAACCCGCCCCGGCTTCGCATGAGTGTTACAGATCTTTAAAATTCCTTGCTTCTACTATAATTTGCATATTTTGAAACTATGATGGATGTGACACACACAGGACCGATCGACACTGTTTGTTGCGACACTTGGAGGAGGCTTATTGTCCAGCTGTAGTCATCATTTAAACCTTCCACATGAATTACTCTGCTTATTGGTGAAAATTACATGCAAAAAGCGTTTATTATTTTAATTTATACGGACAGATAGATATGGTGGCGGATTTTGTTTTGTAGTAAAGCATATGTCATCATTACTAATAAAAAAAATATCCAAGATACATTAATAATTTACTTAGCGACCGAGGCAATACGAGTATTACGTGTCACCTATGAAATTTTATTGACTCGGTTTTATTGGTTTACTTAGTTTACCCACGTTGCATGTGACGCCTATTTATAAATGACAAGTAACGTTTATTCAGGTGCCTACAAATATTACCTATGTTTCTGCATTATTCTACTGCGTGCAGCTTTTTTTATGGCCAATTTGTGTTTCATTAATTTTATGCCACACAAGGTTTACAAAACATGGGCACTTATAAAACGTTAGAAGCTAGTACATGGTTCCAATTGGTCGTTACCTAAAGAGTAGCACCGGCAAGAAACACCACAGTAAATTAATTTTACTTTAATGTTCTATGACAAGATGTATCGTGTTACATAATATTCTGTAGCAGTAACCGGGTTCTAAGGGTCTGATAGGCAGTCGCTTCATATAAAATACTAGAAGCGTCTGCTTAGACTAGAGTCTGATCCTAGCATGTTTGAGAAACCGTCCGGACCGACGCAGAGTCGTCGAGGGCGCGTAATACTCCACATACGCCTCAAAAAAATGTCCGCAAAACTGTAGGGCCCCAGCAGGGCTGAAGCCTATTGGGGTCATGGGTTGACTTCTGAAAGGGAAATCCGGGGGAATCTGTAATGCAAAGGGCAAAGTAGGAACATAGATGTGGATTGAGTCAGTAAAAGTCTGACATCCGCTTAGCCTTAGAGCAGCCGAGGTCATTAGATGATTTCCCACCCTAAAATAAAAGCTTAGTTGAAAAGATCACTTAGATCATTTAGGTACTTATATCTACTAAATTAATAGCTTATTTGTATTGCTTTAGTTAATGAAAATGTATAACGTTTACGTATGTAGCTGTTATCGCACGAGACGTGTAAATATAACTTGATTACACATACATTATGTACCTCACTGTAATGTAAACGAACTGCTTCAAGATTATTTCAATGAAGATTTTTTGAAGGTCTATTTATGAACGATCTATTTTCCCACCTACTTCAGAAGCCTTTAAAGATTCCAATTTATTTGATTTTTTTGACTTTGATTAAAAATGATGGACCAAATGAGTTATTAATTTTCCAATTCACTCTCAATGGGAATATTCCTATCGTCCCACCACGCTCGTAATGTTTGATTGTCGGTTGTTTAGTGGAGATAATAAATGGATACTAATGATAAAACGCAACATTGTCAGTCAGCTCTTAACACAACAACTACTAAACTTATTGATGACTTGTTTTTCATTTGGTGCAAGGAGCAAGAACCATCATATCGACAGTGGAAACATAAAATCGCTTAGCCGCCACTTTGGGCGAAAATTAATTTCATAACATATTTTAATTTTAAGTGAAATAAATTATGTAACTGTTTGTTTCCACTGTCGATATTGTTAATAAATGAAAAACCTTAAAACATTTAAATGTGCTAGCGTACTCAGGGTGCTTTGACACCAGTGTACTATGCAACTATGTAGCGAGGATGTGTAAATGAGCTACACAACTATTATAGCCGTTTCCACTAATGCTAAGCTATGAAGTGGGGCGAGTAAGATGCATCGCCGTAAGGTATGCGCGCCTAAACTGCTCTGCATCCATCCATATAAAAAACAGCTTAGTTGAAACCTTTTACACCAGTACAAAGCTATATTAGCAAATCAATATGATTGGTGAATATCAAATGCATCCATGAGTTGGACTCGTTAGTTGGTTGTGGGCGTCGTGGGCCACCGCCTACGGACTCGCAGTCCGGGGGAATCGCTCACGGCTTGATAATGTATTATTTAAAAGCTTAGTCTCTATTCACTTTCCTACAGTCGGGTATTCATGTTTTTTAATCATTTTTGCGTGAAACAACAAAGTTACTGTTATTACACTCACACATTTACATGTTATATTTTTTCAAGTTCGTTTCGTTAGGCTTACCGTCTTGTGCGGTTCGAATGTGATTTATTTTAAAGGTAAAAAAAATTATCACCTAAACTTAAAGTAAAAAAAATACTTACATTAACAAAGAAAGGTATAATAAGCATGACGACCGCCAACTCTAGTCGAGGGTCAGAGACGGGCGACAGTCTCAAGGTAGACAGCACCGCCACCACCGGCGGCAGCCGCAGCACCAACGCTAGCACTGACTTTGCGAACGTGGCCAGCGCGGCGTATAGTATGCACTGGCATATCCATGCTGCACACATGGGTGGCTTACCTGGTAGATAAAAATAAAGGCATTTTTTAAAAGTCGAGGGATAGAGTTGAAAAATGTATGGGGTAAGCCTAGTGGTGAAACGTGTATGTCGTGCGGCGTGACGGGCTTGAGGCAAGTTGACCTATTCCGTGTGCGCCAGTTGAGCTATGTCTTGCGGCCAGTTGAGCTATATCTTGCGATCAGCTGAGCTATGTCTTGCGGCCAGTTGAGCTATATCTTGCGATCAGCTGAGCTGTGTCTTGCGGCCAGTTGAGCTATATCATGCGATCAGCTGAGCTACGTCTTGCGGCCAGTTGAGCTGTGTTGCGGCCAGTTGAGCTGTCTTGCGGCCAGTTGAGCTATATCTTGCAATCAGCTGAGCTACATCTTGCGGCCAGTTGAGATGTCTTGCGGCCAGTTGAGCTGTCTTGCGGCCAGTTGAGCTATATCTTACGATCAGCTGAGTTACGTCTTTCAGCCAGTTGAGCTGTCTTGCGGCCAGTTGAGCTATATCTTGCGATCAGCTGAGCTATATCTTGCAATCAGCTGAGCTATATCTTGCGACCAGCTGAGCTACGTTTTGCGGCCAGTTGAGCTGTCTTGCGGCCAGTTGAGCTATATCTTGCGATCAGCTGAACTAAGTCTTGCGGCCAGTTGAGCTGTCTTGCAGCCAGTTGAGCTGTCTTGCGGCCAGTTGAGCTATATCTTGCGATCAGCTGAACTAAGTCTTGCAGCCAGTTGAGCTGTCTTGCGGCCAGTTTAGCTATATCTTGCGGGCAGTTGAGCTATACCTTACGGTCAGTTAAGTTATGTGTTGTGGACATTTGAACTATGTTTAGTGGCCAGTTGAGCTATGTCTAGTGGCCAACTGAGCTATATCTTGCAGCCAATTGCGCTATGTCTTGCAGCCAATTGCGCTATGTCTTGCAGCCAGTTGAGCTATGCTGTGCGGCCTGGTTAGACTATGTTAGTGTCTATTAAGTATTATTTGATAGATCTCTGATTTTATAACCTATAGTGTAAACAAATTACTGTAACTTCTTCTTATCATGAAAGCTTATTCAGTTAGTTACTTAATAAGACTTTTAATAGTTATAATGATGAGATGATTGTATAGTAAGGGAAATTATAGGCTTGTGTTAATGTGTAACTCTATTCTCCTTGACATATGGCTTAAATTGCAATAACAGGTGTAAAATGTAATAATATAAAATTAACTGTAATAAAAAAGAGAGACTGTTGCCACTTACCATATTCTCCAAAATTAATGAGTGGTATGTCATAAGTTCTTGCACAATACTGAGCTAGTCTAATGCCTGCCCATATTATTAGCAGACCCAAGGTGGAATCCAGCATGAAGTTCACGATATACCTGTTAAGACAATTACATTCAATTTAACAATAGCTTGTGTACCTACTTAGAATGTAGCAAAGAATAAAATATGTTGGTCATAGTACATTTAAGGCTTCAGTAAACATGCATGGGATATTAAACCTTATTCATACAAGACAAGGTTCACAACTGATTGTTTTCATAATTAATGTGGATATTGATGTGTTGATAGTAATTATAATTTGTGAGTCACGGTCATATTATAAATTTAAATTATACATTTTTACTAATTTTTTCTTTTGTTAAAAATTTAACGAAAATTTTTGCCATCGCATTCATTAATGAAACAAGACAGTTTACTGAAATATTTAATAAGGCATAATTTTTTTGCAATATTTAAGGACAAATTGAATGTGTGCCAAGTAAATAACAATATTGCTGACTAATAGGATTATTAAACACACATTGAGTAACACTCCTTTTTTGGGGCAGTTGTGTAAAAAGTAATGAAGATGATCAGAATATGAAGCATTTTATTACATATAGTAGAATTATTTCAGTTTTTAAGAATATGGACAGATTTGTAGACTGAAAGAACTGAAATAAAAAATAATTTTAAATTATAATCTCTGTTCAGTAAAAAAATCATACCATGTGCATGGGTTCCCAGTGAGGTGTGGTGACAGCCACACATTGGCTGCATGTATTATCAGTGCTCCCAATCCTTGTTTTGATGTATCATAGAACCAAATAAGCCATGGTCTCCGTGCAAACCGTGGTTCACAAAATCGTTTACCTTAAATGAAACATTTTATTATTTATTGACACACCAAGGAATTATTCACTAGTTCAATACATTATAATAAACATGTTTTGCAGATGGAGAAAACATGTGTATAGTTCTCATCAGCACTAATCAAAATGTTGTTGTTTAACAATATAGACAGAATAATGCAGTGCAACCAGATAATATAATTAATAATCTTTTACTGCCTACCTGTCCAGCATACTGAGATAACTTATCTTAAAACTGTCAATATTATTTAATCAAATATTTTATTAGCGGGTGTTAGAAGCTGAAAAGGTTAAAAATCGTGACCATGGAAAATGTACTGAGTCTTGAGCAACGTTTTCTAGTAAAGTGCGCAATATTGTGGTATTGCTATCAAACTACCTTGAACTCCGGCCTGTATTCCACAACTTCTTACCTACTAAACAAGTAAACGCCAAGACCGCCAACAAGAACTGCATGAACCATCCATAGTTATCCGTAAGAGCATCTTTTGAGCAATGTAGCTCGGACCAGTAAATATAATCCGAGCTGTTATTCATTTTTCATTTCTTGTACTTTAAAAATCGTAATTTAATTAATGTATTGTAATTCTTTCACTACGTTTTCCTCATGGTAAATCAACCAAAACAAAAACTACATAAAACCAAATTAGAGTGAATTTTAAACAGACACACAGTAACAAATCGGAGTTTTTATGAGAAATAAAAATTTAATCGCATTAGAAAAGAATCATCACACATTTTTGACAGTTTTGTTTGACATTGTTATTAACTTTTTTTCGTACACATCATTAAGAGGCAAAAGCATTATATTATTGTACTTTATCGCTTTTAGTACTGTTCTAGATAGGTATTCTCGATACACTCGCCTATCTATTACAATTTACAACCACCAAGGTGAATGCGTTGGAATGTCCATCAATAACTTCAATTTATCGCAGACGTTAATATTTGCTAGATTAAATAAGGGGGATAAATAAAGAAAACTATTTATTTTATATATATCCAGTCAAATATTTAATTAAATTAAAATTAACAAAATGGTAGAATGTTATAGGGTGGTAATAAAACGAGAAAACCTACCAAACATCTTTTTTTTACCATTGCCGCCATTTTTTTGTGGTTTTCCTGTTTCGCAATTTATTTGGTTATTAATATTCAAGTTAATTGAAAAACTATCGTTACAATTTATGAAGTATTTGTGTAGAAGATAAAAATAGTTACATTTCGTCTACGGAAGGTACGTTCATTTTGTAATTCTAATCGCTTGATAATTTAATGAGTCATGACCGTCATGTTATCGATTAATTTACAACCGGCGTTGACTTGATTGCAATTATTCATATTTACGCATAAAAGATTATTGTATTTTTATTTATTATTAGTATTTGCGAGCTAAAATAGTGTTAAAATGTTCAATGATGTAAGTTTCAAGCATTTGTTTACTCAGAACGTCACTGGGTTAGTTTAGTCATGTTCTGGATTAGAACAGCAGAAATACTTGAATCCAGTTCATAAATAACATTCTAATATTACACATACCTACACACAGGTAATAAAATGAAATTAGTTCAACACTAAGTTCAATTTTATTATTGCCGTTACTTGGTTGATAAAGTTCAGAAGAAGAATCTATAAAATGTTTTTATTGCTGCTTGTGAAGCTGTAGGTATTACTTCTTAGATCTAGACACTTCCATATCCTCTTTGGGCATGTTTTATGATTAGAATCTAAAACCCCTAAGTGTTATTTTTCATAGGTTACTCCTATGTATATCCCGCACAGTGGCGTAGCGTCTGATTTCCGCTAGGGGCAGATCAGAAATCCGCTGCCCTTTGTTTTTTATTATTAAACGTATTTATTATATGTTGTAATTCATACAACTTATTGAAAGTCAGGATAATTATACTACTGCTTCAGAAGGAACATATTTTGTACCATACATACATCAGAAATTCCCAGGAAGTTCATCTATTTAAATAATTAACACTAGGTACAACATAGGTACAACTAGGTGCAATAATAAAAACAAACAAGAACCTATTTAAGTATTTATTGCCAACAATAATAATCAAGGGCTTGATTCAAAATCCATTTTTATATCAGCAATTGAGATCCGAGTTGATTAATAAAATGCAATACATTAATCAGCCTGCAGGGTAATGTCGCCATCAAAGAGATCAGTAAGTAAATCAACCTATTTTGAAACGGTCACAGATCCCTAAGCTGGATTGCACAAAACGTTGATTAAAAATGTACTTTACATGCTTTTTTTAATGCAAAGTCCTTTAGTTTAGACATTCATATATTAATTAAAGTTTTACATTATGACTATGTTGGGTAAGTTTTCCTCTAGTTTAGACTGAATTATATTGAAATATAAGCCAAGAGAAACAGACTAAATCAGTTCATTTTTACAATATGGGTTTCTACAAAGGCTCGTAGATGTGAGCACTCAAGTTGAAACTCTTTTGTGTATGTCCTGAGGAGACTGATTTAGTATAGGCTTTTTCAATCACAGCATTACTGCAGGCATTAAAAAGGTAGCTGTTGAAATCAATCACCAATTTCAGCAATAATTTGTTGCTTTCTCTTTCTCTTTTGCACTCTAACTTACCCTTAGTTTTTTTCCATTTTCCAAAATAATTGGCGCTTCCAAATGGCCCTTTCGCATGCCGCCTGGGGCCGTGCCCCCCAAGCTACACCACTGATCCTTCAAGTAGTTATTTATCCAAACTTTGTTATGTTATTTATATGTTCTCATAATGCTAGTAATTAATTATTGAAATAACTATAGCAATGAAACCGGTTAATTCAAATTTGTGTGGTACTTTACTCAAAAGACCATCTGAGACACAAGTCTGCGTGATTTTCATATGATTTAACCTTTACATGTTCACTTTATGGGCTTTAGAGACTTAAGTTTCTTAGGGTGTTACTTTTCAAGGTATGAAAAACCAGCTGGCAAAAAAAGTTTTATTTATAATTGATTAGCAAAATAAACATCATTTATCAATAAAGGCATGTAGCAACTTATTTTCATGTCGGTAGTAAGTAGTAATCCAAAACCAAACATATCAAATACTAATGCTTTTCTAATTAAATGTAAAAACTTTATTTAACTAAATCGTTGGCAAGTAATCAAATGTTTAAAATCACAATGCATGTATTCCCTGCAGGAATACCTCAGCTTGACTAAGGGGAAAAGCTTTTTACATTTAAATGTAGGTGTAACTAAAATTTAGTTTAATACGGATATGCTATCTGAAAAAGGAGCGAGGTTATTGCCATCAAAAGCTACTGCTATGGAGAACTCCCTTATAAAATAGCCCTTCATGGCAGTTAGGGACAAAAAATGAGTAAAATAATATTTTACTATGTTGAAATACAATGTCACTCAAAAAGCGTAATAGTGGATTCTATAGTATTATAATTTTATTATTGAGCTTGCAATAGGTTATGCACAAAATTATAACACATTTTACTCTTTGCCTATTTATATAAATATTAATGGTGCATTCAGAATAAAAATAAATTCAACCAATTTACCTAATGTATTACCTACAAAGATACTAATATCATTTAAAATCTAGTCTCATTATTAACATGAAACTCCATTCAGGAATGCTAAAAATCAATCAATATGACCTGAGTTTCAATGTTATTGCACTTATTGTACTAATCAGGAATTATTGTGAACATCAACATACCCAAGACCATATTAAAACTTAACATCCATTGTGCTGTTTAATTGCCTAGTTGCACCAGGCAGCTTTTAGATGTCTGTCCAAAAAAATAGAATGAAACACCCAACCCTGTCCAGAAAGAGATTCACGGGGCTCTGGCAAAACAGGAACAGGAGTGGGTTTTAGTCAGTAAAAGTCTGACACACCCTACCGCTCCGCCCAAGAGCAGGATGATTTCCCATCTTAAAAAAACCCCTATCTAGGCAAATAAACAAACCAAAGCCCAAGTCATGAGGTGAAACACCTACTTTTCTACAAGACTAGGCCTACTCAGACCAACTAGTCAAAAACAACTACATTAAATTGTGACATGCCTTAATTTAAATTACTTATTTCTGTACACAATTATCAATATCAATTTATCATGTGCCACAATTGCGCATTTCCATCCTTTTGCATCTATTTTTTAATAATAATTCTTAATGCAAAATTATGACTAATACAAATGACTCATTTGTGTTCAACAGAAACCTAATTCATCAACTAAAAAAATAGTTGCATTGTTTGTATTATCATAGACTATAAAATAAAAAGAAGCAAACTCAGGGGTCACTCTCTTTTAAAGACCATACAGCAAACATGTAATCATTTGAGAAGCATGCAGATTGGTGTCTGGGATGGTCTTTTGAGGAAAGAACAGTACAGATTTGAGTGCATCTGTCCAGTCAGTGCAAGCATTTAACAGTATTTATGTAGCTCAACTCAGGACTAGGTACTAAGGAACTCAACTAAATGGATCTGATAGTGTAATTTATTTTAAAATTCGAATTAATGCTTATATTTTTTATTTTTAATGTGCCATGAGAAACACCTAAAGAGATTCTAATGAATGAGTCTCTTATACAGACACAAAAGATTAATAAACATTCTGCAGAAGCCCCTGCAACCAATTCTGAAAAGAGCAATAATAAATAATCCTACATTGCACCAAATCTATATACATATATAAAAGCGAAATACCACTCACTGATTAATCACGAAATCTCAAACCATAACACCTATAAACTTAAAATTTGGCTAGTAGATTCCTAGACATTCGCTAAGAACAGATTTTACGAAACTCGACCCCTAAGGGGGTAAAACGGGGATTGGAAGTTTGTATGGAGAAACCGACTTTCACGTGAGCGAAGCCGCTGGCAAAACCTAGTAATTAATATTGTTGTCATTAGCTAGTCAATCTTGTCCTGTGCTGCATAAAGAATAAGTTAGATATATTATGTATCTATTCATATTTCTGGTTTGTCTGTAGATTACATTCAATACATTGAAAGTCCTTATTTTACGGCAACTTTATTTTTAAGCATTTGATGATGACAGATATAAATAATTTCATTTAAATGTAGTAAAAATCCCTCTCCTAGAGAGGAGGCCTGAGTCCCAGCAGTGGGAACAATATAATGCTGATGCTATGCTATGCTAAAAATCCTGTTATGGGAAGTGTTATGGGATCAAATACCATTCAAATAATCGACTTCTCTCTCTAGCCCCACAGGAACAGCAGTCGTGATATTACTTTTTATTGAATAATTAATAACCAATCAAATAAAATACCATTATGATTAACAACTTCACCAGTGGGCAGTTGTATCAAATCAATTTGTGTCATGTCAAATGTATTACATAGGCACCATATTGCTTGGTAAATATTAAAATATTTTTTCTATTCTTGCGAAGACTCAAGTTACGTAACGAACAATAACAAAATTAATCACACACGTTTCAATTTCAAACCATATAAAAACCTGCATCATTCCAAGCGAAATTATAAATCTAAACCAATATTAGAATAATTTATATAAGATAACGTTATCTTAAAAGAAACCAAAAATAAAATTGCGTCGAGTCTAACGCAGCCATGTAAACGTGACAAAAGCTTCTAATAAAAATACCCTTGCAACGCAATATAAAAAACCATTGGCCCCATTTTTTCTTAATACAGAGTAACTCTTTCTAACAGTAGTGGTTAATTAATGACTCTTCGCTCCCTCTCGCCCTTAAAACGTAGCGGGGTTGTCAGGCAATCCATCACAAAGTCAAACATCTATGAAATCTCTTAAGTAATCTATCTCAAGGAAAGCGATGGATCCACTGAGGCTCGACTGTTATGTGTCTATCAGTCTATACATCTTCTAAATATAATACAGTGCGAAGTAACTAATTGACTCCGGTGAGAGTATTAAAGTAGGACATAAAAATGTTTAATGATTTTATTCAATAACGTATCCACGATGTTTGCCCACAGGGACATTAAATAGAGCCACGTTATTTATTGCCTCGCGTGTGCACACCGGACTTATGACTGCTTTTACGGTGCCTGCCATTTAATTTGATCGTACATGCAATACAGTATTGGTGAAAACGGGAATCTAATTGTCGCCTCATCCCTTGGTCGCGGTGGTGCGGCGTCGCGTCGCCACCACAGAGCGGCTAGGGTGGCGCCAATAGCCACCGGAATCGAAAGTAGAACGTAATAATTATCGGTGGTGGGCCTGGGCTGGGGGCCGGTGGTCGCGGTTCCCGCGGCTCGACCGTCAACAAACCGTCGCGCGGCAACTGCTCATGACATATGCATGAGAGCGGCTCGGACGACGCCGCCGCTTAAATATACAAGGACGGACGGACGGGGAAATTACTAGAGAAGCAAATACATACAAGATGTCTCCCGCCCGACTGCGCTGCCCTAGCGTGCGGCACGCCCACGAACCTCTCCAATTATACTCACGAAACGTCCGTCCGATACCTTTCTTACAATTCTAGACTATTTTTACTTCGTAACCACCACGTCACCTCCATAAGTCATGAGGACAACCCCATTACGCCCTTAAATGCATCATTTGATATTCCTTTTACCTTATTGACTTGCACGCAAATATCCAATACGGAATTGTACAAAAGGATATTACGGTATACATATTAAATGCAAGTATCTTTTCCGTCTGCTTCTAAAAGAAAATTGGAGTTCCGTCGCCACTTAATCGTAGAGCGATTGGTCGGCAAGTGGAGAATATGAAATGATGTAATTAGATCAGACTTGAAATGGAGAAATTACAATTCAACTGACTTACGGAATTCATTAAAATCTCTTTTAGACAGACAAGCAATTAACAGAAACACAGTGTTAGTTAGACTCCATTAATTGACTTTGATTAATCCATTTTGTTAAATAGTATATATATGTTACCGGCAATCTGTATAATTCAGGTATTTTATACAATACCGATACATAGTCATGGCTGAGACTACGGAGGAGCTCAGCACAATGCTCAATGACCTCGGTGGAGCTTCCGAAAGATTAAGTCTTAAAATGAACATGGACCAAACCAAAGTCATGGTAAACAGCCATGTAGCACCCACTCCTATCAAAATCGGAAACCCTACACTCGAAGTTGTCGAAGATTACGTTTACCTCGGACAGACAGTCCAGTTGGGTAGATCTAATTTCGAGAAAGAGGTCGACCATCGAATCTGACTCGGTTGGGCGGCGTTCGGAAAGCTGCGCGGTATCTTTTCGTCCAACATACCACAGTGTCTCAAGACGAAAGTCTATGAACAGTGCGTGTTGCCAGTGATGACATATGGCTCTGAAACGTGGTCGCTTACAATGGGCCTCATAAGAAGACTTAAAGTCACCCAAAGAGCAATGGAAAGGGCTATAATAATAATAATATAAATTTAATTCAGACATCGTCCATAATTACATAAAATTAAATTAAAATCAATTAAATCAAAACATCGGAACAACGGAGTTTCCTTGCGTGATCGAATCACGAATGAAGATATCTGCAAGAGAACTAAGGTTGCCGACATGGCACGTAGAATCGCCAAACTTAAGTGGCAGTGGGCAGGGCACATTGCTCGCAGAACGGACGGCCGTTGGGGCTGAAAGGTTCTGGAATGGCGACCGCGTACCGGAAGACGCAGTGTTGGAAGGCCACCTACAAGGTGGACCGATGACCTGGCAAGAGTTGCGTGAATCCGATGGATGCGAGATGCATAGGACCGTTCATTGCGGCGACACTTGGGGGAGGCCTATGTCCAACAGTGGAAGTCTTTCGGCCGATATGATGATGATGATGATACAATACCGAATGCGCAGCCGGTAATATGTGTAAAAGATGAGAGCAGGATGATGATTTAATGTAATGATGAGTGATGTAATTTTAGGGCACCCCGACACGGACAGTTTAGGGTTTTTTTTATCACTATCTGAAAATAAAAGCCTTACTTTAAACCGTATTCTATACATTGCCTAGTTTATTGCAAGGCTATAGAATACCGGATTATATAGATTGCCGGTAACCGAACAAATTGTAGCGCGACTTCTTCGCGAGAAAAGCACGACAACATGTTACAATTAAATTATGTAACCATTCGGTTACATAATTACATTCGATCAAGATAGATGTTCTGCTTGTATCCTCAACAATATTGGACAATTATAAACAACAATTTGGCTAGAAAGAAAAATCGGATCCAATTGTCTATTTTTTTTATTCTGTTGGATGAGAAATAATGGCTAATTCCTAAAACGTACAATGTGAATACCGTTGCTTTTTTTACAATTAATAACAGTGTGATATAATTCTTAACAATAGTAGCTACTATAGAGGCTCTTCTTCGGTACCTCGTAGCGGGGCAAAGAAATTATGATCGATAGAAACATCAAATATTCACGCACACCGGCCCACGAGGAAACGAAATGGATAACCGTTGTCTGAAAGGCCACAGGGGCCGACCGAGGGCCTCCACGCTGCCCCTTTCTCCTAATTACCTAAACGTTTTCTTCAAATAGAAACAATTCTTTAACTGCGCTCTTAAAATTTTTAGGCAATAATTAAGAATTGGTAATGGGCTCGACAACTTCAAACGCTTTGGAACGTTCTTAGAACTTATGTCAAATTACAAACCCTTGCACGCATTTAACTTCAGTGGAATCTGATTATAAACCCAAATGGGCGATTATATTGACTCTCCTACTGATTTTGTACACTTTGGGACCGAAGCAAATAAAATATTGTTACTGTAACGGTAACACCATGATCTCTTCCAGAATCTTCCTGTTAGAAGCAAAAATTTGTCAATCTGGCTTTTAGCTTGATGTAGGTTTGATAGTTATTTTAAACAGCTCTACTGGATGATGTCCTCCACATAAACCGCGTATTTTGGCATAAGCATTACTTGCTACTCAAGCAAAAATCGCTGTTTTAATCATTTGAATACCCTACTTAGAGACACAATAGAAAGACAATATGTGTGCGAACGCCGGCGTTCGGTTGGGGCTTGATTAATTAAAAGCAAAACTGTAACTGGTTTGACTCAGTAATTAATTAACATGTTTCTCCGAGACAAATTTTTGGAGTACTGAAACCTTCTGGTACCTTTTCTATTGTATTCTTCCTAGCTTATAACTTCCTAGTTTTTGGAATCGGTTTAAAATTGGCTTCTAATGGCCGCCCCTAGTTGTGTTATATTACATATCCAAATTACAAGATCGTTTATCTCGCAGAGCTGTAAACTTAGCGAATATTAGCCTAGTAACGTCGTAAGTAAGGTTGTAATGCTTTCATGGTTCGTTGCACATTATACTAAACCGGATACGACAGACACGGGCGCCCAACGTGGGACCTCGAGCGTGAAATAAGTGCGATTGCTTTGTATGAAGTGGCAATCACGACATACTGAGCACAACACTATGTAAAGATGATTTTGCCAAAATATTCAGGAGAACATTTTATTATGCGATGTATGTGAGCGCTTGGTGATGTTATGAATAATTGAATACTGTCGGATAAAATCTTAGTCGTCAATCTCAGAGGGTTTAGTGGATCCATTCACGATTTACAAAAAAAAAAAAGTAGAGATAATGTTAGGTAGGAGAAAAACAACGATGCTTTAGTTCTGGTGTTGCTACTTCATCTTATTTAACGTACTCGTATAATATAATTATCCATTGGAAAACATGGTTAAAAATAAATAGTTTATCCTCAAAAGATATTTTTCCCTATAGGTATGTATGTTCCATGTATGTATATTCATTAATTCCCAAGAGGACACCGGTGTCCGCACACCTATTGTCTTTCTATTGTGTCTCTAATTACGGTATTCAAAAGGTTTACTAAAACTAAGTAGCAAGGTGTGTCACTACAGCATTCATAATCGAATTTCCTTTTGGCCAAGAGGCTTGCCAAATCCACTATCAATAATAGATTAGGTCCTTACGAACCCTTGGGCGTACCTCGATCTCTAAACGTCCCCAAATTTATCGCGTAAGAATCGTTTAAGCAAAATATATGAGACAGGTGAGTACTCTTTACTCACAACGTGAAAGTCGCATATTTTATTCCACGAATTACTTTTTTAATTTACTCTACACCTATATGTCATAAGTTGGTATAATTTAAACGCTGCCTATGATACAGTATGCGTTATGTACTTTGAATACGGTTCACGTTATTATCATATTAAAAATGCATGCACCGAGACATTTCCTTTGAAACAGTTTCAATCAGACGGTTTTACATCGTGCATTTTCTACTCTAAAATGCACAAGAAACATCGAGACTGGTAATTACGGCCATTTGAATTATAAAGAAGTGGCCTCAAAGACACCTGCATATTCTCTAGAAGGAGGGAATTAATGATATGGGTGGCGGTGGTGTAGCCACGAAACATCACGTGTCCAGTCTTAGGGTAGGTGGACGGTGGCGCCTGGCAGGTTCCCATTGTCGCTGAATATTTTAGCAACCTGTGTCTGATAAATTACAGACTTCACTTCAGCCCTCAGACCGTTACTCCAATTACACATTTAAAATAATGTCGCTGGAAGAAATGTCAGCTACAATTAGGTCAGAGTCGCATGATTGTCCCCACAGCCGTCCGTTCTCACAAGTGAACCGATAGTTCACCTTCGGAGCACATGTTTTATCTCACGTTAATATTTAATCAAAGATAGTGACAATTTCTTATGTTATTTACAGGACTTTTTTTCTATTTCGAAAGGATGAATTCAATAAAACTTAATATCTGTCATTAAATACTTAAAGGGCTTATTAGAAAAGGTCTTGTTATTATTTAAGTAAAGTCTCAATGCATAATATTTATAAACAGCAAAGTTATGAGCGTTTGTTTATATCCCAAAATCTCACTCAATTTATGGAAATATGGTGCAGGTTATTGTTTATGAATGAAAAAATGTCAATAAAAATTGAAAAACACTGCGCTTTATATTTTCTAGTAGTAGTTGTTACGAATGATGATTCAGTTATGAATTTACCAATAATGACAAATTTTTGTGGACAATTTTGGGATTTCGTTTTTTGTTCTTTTGACTACACAAATATGGTCAGTAACGGGTACTGATTGAGCCCCATTTTTTTGTGCCCTTATTAAAGGGTGTATAGAGGTCCATCCATCAGGCAGTTTCAGACACCCTTGTGAAGGTCGCGCTTCGTCACGTGCAAAGAATTAAATGTCTACATGAGGCTTTTCAAAATTATGTAATTAGGAAAATCAAAGCTCGCATGTTTTTTTTTATTAGTCCAACGTTTTTCATCATTTTTTAATATCTCTTGCAAAAAGTGGTCACCATCATAATCTGCTGTCTATAGGCTGAATATTATTATAGCGCGCATTTTTGTTGTCATTATGTCGCCTAGGCAACGATTGTCTTCGACGTGGCTATTAGCTATTGACATATAACTACAAACATTAAATATAGGTATGCATACATACATTTATGAAATGTAGTCCAAACACACATATCGGACTTCGATCGCACGAATATTGGGATGGGTCTGATTGATCTTCTGTCCGCAGTGGAAGTAATTTACTATCCACTGTCATTAGAACATTGAATTTGTCATATCCAGATAATGTAAAGTTTGCAACTATATAAAATTCTTATCCTCATTTTTCTATTTATCTGATCAAACGCTCATCTTTAGCATTTTTGTGAAACATTGAGGGGTTCCTCTTTATCCTGTTAATAACAAGTGTAAACCACTCAGGAGCAAGTTTTGAAAAAATAATGTAGTTTTTGCAAATTAAGAAGGCTTGGGCACAAATGATATCTGCTTCACCAATCCCAAAGCGACTGATTTAGAGAATAATAGACTGCGTTTAACTAAAGGGTTATTAATGTTATTATTATTGAGGTGGACGTGTAACAACGAATTTAACGTCCATTTATTGTGGTCAATTTGTTAAGTGAAGTCGTAGGTGGACATTAGTGGCTCGTAACGACAGTGTCGCATGCAAGAGTTGCCACCTAGGATGTTCATTATGTGTATTGCTCTCTCATCACTCTGATAACAGCGTGTTACCTAACGAAATAATATGATTAGAAGACGGTTTTACGAACTGTATATGAATTGGTTGGGGACTTCCTTATTCTCATTGGTGTATTTGGGAAAAACTTGTGTTTATTTAGTTTTCTCCAGTGTTTGATTTATAATAAGTGACAATTTAATCAATATGACTGCCTTAATTAATTCTACAGTTGTCATTGAAGATAATGGTTTTTTTTCTATCAATATAGAAGATATTCTATAACATCTACCCAAAAAAAACAAAACCTTTGTGCATGGTTCAACCACCTGATACAAAAGCTCACTCACAAAAAGTGGGGCAGTCGCATGGCATACTGACATACGTGAACAGAATGTTTTTGCTACATATCATCACTAATCTTAGTTATATTGTTAAAGATATCTAGATGGGTTTAGACATAGAACAGGGTGTCGTCTTGCGGCGTGAGTCGTTAAGTCGTCGTTTCCGGGGCACAATGAGAGGCAGGGTGTTATTGACGGGGCGGCGGGTGGCGCGCATGTGCACCTCCGGCGCCCCGGCGTCTCGGGGGTGCTATACTAAAGCCCGTCGGAACACAAACGATGTCAGTCTACCCGCGGACGTCTTCACAACTAGACGCGAATCACCCCTAACAACATGAAGCCACACGCGCTCTTTATTTTACTATGTCGCTACATATAGTTCTAATTACTTTGCAATTGTTTTTTCTAATATATAAAATCAATCAAGACGTTAATCTGAATGGCTCATGTTGACTTTTACGTATAAACTGCCGTGGCCCAGTCGCTCCTGAAAAAATTCGGTGAGTATGCTACGTTTCCGCGTTTTTTGTTGTTCTATTTTCCAGATATTCAGGATTTCGCCGAAGACTGTTCTTCATTTTCAGTTTCGAATTTTATTTCAATATGAAATAAAATTATTGCGTTGTTTTCCAAAGGTTATTATTATTTTTTTACTTTTTGGGTCACTTGACTGTTTTTACTGGACTTGCAATTAATTACAACTGCGTCGCTCATTCATTCTAAAAGAAAACAAAATACTATAAAAGGGAACGATGACTTTAAGAATCCATTATGTTTATTAGGTTATTAAGTAAAGGTAGAGGGTTGGCTAGGTAAAGGAATGGTACACAGGTGAGGCGGGACAGCTGGTAGTGACATTTTGAGCGACGGTTGGCTGCGGGGTTTTATTTTATAATATTTTTTGCGCGAGTTGGTCTTTAGGTACCGGTATGTCGGTCTTTGTGCGCCGAACACCTGCCGGGCTCCGGGCCCCGTTTCAATCCCGCCGGTTCTATTCACGCATTCGATAATAGTTTTGATCGTCCTTAACCTGGTTCTAATTCCAGAAACTCTTCTTTCTGTTTTTTGTACATATAACAAATATTATCACTGTTTGCTGTGTTTGGCGATTTCTTTTTAAGTTTACTTTCTATACTAGATTAAATACTATTGATGATATTTTAGGCACAGTTTCTGTGTTGCGTTTTAGCGATACATATAAGAAAATTCAGGATTTGACCCACAAAATGTAAATGGAATAGGTTTTTAAATTCTATTTATCATAAACTCTAGGAACTCCGCGACATTCATCATTTCTAAAGTACCTATTACATTTGGAACTAACTTGTCAACTAATTCATACTAATAAGCAAAGTCGCAGGAAATGAAGAAAGTTGAAGGCTTTGTCGATGGTTAATAGTTGGCAGGTTGGCACACTGGTACCCTTTGTGGCGCGAACGACGCGCGAATGTAGGCGTGCACCTGCGGGAGTCAGTGACCTCGTTCACCTGCTGCCCGGCAGACGGTCACATTAGCATACGCTGGGCCAAACGTGCCATCTGCACCCTTGGACTAATTCTCAGACCTCTGTTTTTATTACTTCTATCCATTTATCTGCGCTCGCATAATGTTTTGGGATTTAAGGCTGAAGGCGTAAATTTTTCCTCACCGCTTTAGGTAGTTTTTTGTAATATTTAATACATTTATGATCATCATCATCATCAGCCTTTTAATGTTTCCACTTTTGGGACTCAGGCCTCCTCACTAGGAGAGGGAATGGGCCGTTACCCACCACGCGGGCGCATGGTGGATGTCACATGTCTTCGATTTTTTGGTTCTAGGACTGCCGGTTTCCTCACGATGTTTTCCTTCACCGTTTTGAGAGCAGTGGTAATTAAATAAATTACACAAAGTAATGCGCCTGGCTGGGTTTCAACCCGCGACCTACGACTCGTAAGTCAGGACCGTTACCACTCGCCCACCACTGCTTGACCACATTTATGATAAATATTATAAATATACAATACTAATACAAAGAAATATTTTATTATCGCTATCTTTTAGAAAATTACAAACAGATGTTTGGCAGGAGTTTTTCTGGCCTGAAATAGAAGAGTTCAGTTGCGAACGAAATACAAAATGCTTTACGATAAAACAATGTTCCAATTCATTATTATATCTCTGTATTAAATTCTGTCTGGCGTATATTCGTCCCTCGCATGACTAACTGACGTAACTAGCATCGGGCAAATTTTACAGGGCAACCTATTTTCTGTTTAGAACTTGATATCTGGAGCTGTAGCAAATGCCAGGCGCATTTTAAAAACAAGTTTATTGTATACATAAACAGGGATAAAAATCAGCGTGCATACAGCACATAGTCCATTTACATTTTCTATGTATTTATTTATTGACATAAAACAGTTACGTCACTTTGTGATAATTTTGTTTTTTACTTAGTTCTGGAAATTGACACTTACGCCACCATGTTTAGTGTTATGGAAGGTAAAATAAAGTATGACTGTTTATATAAATATTATTGATTATTTAGAAACAAAAATGTCAGTCACAATATCTAATCTCAAGCACAGCATATTTCGTTTCATCTTAACGGTAGGCAATGCAAGTTATTCATAATATTAAGGGTTAAGTGAAAATAAACCCGTGGCCCGAAACGCAAGGCAAAGAAGAAACAAACGAGTGGGTTTTAGTCAGTAAAAGTCTGACACGCCCTCCCACTCCGCCCAAGGGCGGACTTTGTTTTTAGGTGGAAATCATCCAGTGACATCTATTGGATGATTTCATCCTAAAAAAAAGTAAAATAGTACAATCATATACAACCTAAAACCATAAACCTTATTTTACATTAAAGTTAAGGAAAAGGCACAATCAACCTTTAAAATGTCAATAACTTATTATTAAATTATTTTAAACAACTAGCTGAAATAAAAAATAAAAAACTAATTTTAAAATCAGTTCTGATAACTTAAACAAAAATAAAACTGAAACATGTTATTACTTTGCAAAAAATTATTACAACCAAACAAGAATCAACAATAATGAAACAAACTTAAGGCGAAAGCGATCTATAAAACTCAATATAATCGGACGATCTAATTACTGGTGTATTACTACTAATTAACGACATCAAGTCGTCATAATTTTCAACTAAAATTTTGTCGTATTTTATTTACGTCAATTAGTAAAAAAACATTTTTTCGTCTAAACAGATACCGTCAATGGTCCAAGTAGCATTATCTTTACAACGGTAATAGATAGAGATGCAACGATCAGTAGAATCCGTATTATGCTCATGTATTTAACACAGTTTTGTCAAAAATGTCAGTTACGTCAATAAGTCATGTGAGGGAGACGTAATATCACGATAGGCTACGAAGGAACGGGGTAGGTTTTTAGTCAGTAAGAGTCTGACACTACTTCCCGCTCCGCCCAAGGGCGGGATTTGTCATTGGATGAGTTTACCTACCATAAAAAAAAACCTACAGTTTGGACGAAAGAGTGCACCTGACTGCAGTTTTTAGTGAACTAGAGTCCTCGGCACGCCAACTCCTGTTGCTAATAGTTTCCCAGCAAAATTATAACACGAACTACAGTTAGCTTGAAAAATAGTTGTGTGCTTGCGACATGCAATAATGCTTTGTGAACGCAAATTCCAGTTAGATGCAATGTCACAAGTTACAATAAAATACAAAATGCGACCCGCTTCGGTCTTTTAAAAAACTTCCTGCTTATAAATGAGTATTATCCGGCCTTGAAAAGCTCTTATTATTGCATTCATATTTTCAAGTTTCCCCTGTTGCTCGTTATTTCGAAAACCATTAAGATGCTGTGTTGTTTAGGCGTGCAAATTAATTAAGAGGTCGATAACGACTTTTGTTCATGTTTTTGATAATTAAGCAGAGTTTAATGAAGTGAAGTCATAATTGATTGATATTTCAGTTTCTTAATTCTTAGAAAATCCCTTCAACGACTTAACACAGGAACTATGTACTATTAAAAAAAAAAAAAATATTCCACAGTTTTAACAAGCCCTTTTTTAACCTACTCTTAATTAAACCATGTAAACGGGTCAATTACCTTGTAGGTAGTTGTCGGTCGTTGCGTACTAACTACCTACAGGTCATTGAACTCGCCCAGCTGACGTTTACTTAAAGAAATTAATTTCGTACATGCGTAAATTAATTAAAGTAAAAAAAGTACTTTATTTTTTAATTTTATCTTTACAAATAAAAACAAATGTTCATGTTGTTCATGTTTCATGAACCGAATCGACCCTCCACGGGATTGAAATTATCAAAATTTAACGGTGCATCGTTTAATTTTGATAATTTTATTCCGTAATTTTATACACCGCGGTGCATAGATAAAACTTGAATAAAGACACTTTCAGTAACTTAAAAGTGGCTTTATACAAATTTTTTGTATATGTTACCGGCAATCTGTATAATTCAGGTATTCCATACAATACTGAATGCGCAACCGATAATGTGTCTAAAAGACTTTAATAAAGCCACTTTTAGTAACCAAAAATTGGCTTTTTTTAAATGTATTTGTTATTTAAACTGTTAAGCACCAAGCAGCAACAACAACAACAACAACTGTTAAGCAACAGTTTAAATAACAAATGACTGTAATTAGAGACCCAATAGAAAGACAATAGGTGTGTGGACACCGGTGTCCGCTTGGGTTGGACAGTTTGATGAGTTCTTGCAGTAATCTGACGATACATACTAACAAAACCGGGCTTTTTTTTAAAGTATCTAACGTTAACATGAAGCGGTTAAAAGTTCATATTAGTATTAAAAGCGACAACAGATGACTAAGTTCCCATCGTAATGAAATCACCGTTCGCCGTCGACGGTTTCCGGTTTACGCACGCGCGACAGAACGGAAAAGCGGAAACGTAACTATAACAGCGGCGGAAAATTATATTACCAAATGAGATCATACCGAAAATAAACATTCATTCAATTAGACTTGATTTGTATTGTAACTAATTTATTTTAGAAGCCATTTCAATAAATTTTCCGAGGCAGAAAAAATACATTTTATTTTAAGCTTTCCATAGGCGTATCAATGAGGCAGATTAAATTATGTTTCGCTTATGATTGAGTCTATGATCATTAATGATTTTATAGTTTTTTGGTGTGCTAATATTTTAGCCGATTTTCCGGTTTGTGTGTTTGTTTTTGAAATCTGGTTCTTGATTATTTTATTCTACTTGTTATTTAATAGCACTAATAACAATCAGCTTTGTTAAAATGCAGTGTGTCGTAATGCAGATTAATTCTTTCAGTTTTTAATTAGGAAATTAGCGAAGAGATTTTAAAACTTTTCCCAATCAATTTGAATTATTGTGCTATCAGAAATGTAGTAGCAAATAAAATCTGAATATTTCGTTTTATTATAAAACGTATGTTCAGTAGGTTTATTCGTAATCTATAAAGGTTAAACAGTACTGAAAGTCCTAAGTCGTCGACTCGCCCCACCAAGTCACGTCCACGTCCTATAGGACTCAGACCGTAACAGTCTCTTATTATCCATATGTAGTTATTTCGGAACCTTATTACACCTGTGAACACAAAGCACATTTAAAAAATATGCTTGGGTTGTCAAATTTACAATTTTCATAAATTGAAACCAACTTATTTATCGAAATCGTTTCGCTTCATAATAGTAGCCATTAAAAACTCAAACTCGAAGATCATTCAATATGCACTTAAAACTCGATACGATCCCTCATAAAAGATTTGTAGTTATTCAATTGACACGCAGAAATGAACACGTGGAAAATACATACCTACCATAAAAAAACACGTGGAAAATTCTCGCAATGTAAACGCAGCAGCGTTTGATCAAATTCAAAGAACGTTTAAACGGAAGGCTGGAGACAAAACAGCAATTCTTGAGCACCACATAAACTATGGATAAGTTTACACAGCCAATAACCCAATGTGGATAAACCCGCTACAGTACATTATTTAATTTGTTTCACAGTAAGCTATTACAGCACTCGATATTCCGCACACTATACACAGACTGGCTAGTTTCCGAGTAAGACAATCGCGTAGTATAATAGGGAATAGACTGTGTTAACCGGAAGTAAACTCGGTAAAGTGCCGAAATATATAACCGCGTAAGACCGCGTTGCATTACAACGCGTTTTTGAGCATTGCGTTGCGAAAAAGAGCGTTCTGTAGGGTATTTTTTTAGAGTGGATCTTCGATGAAAACGGCCCGACAAATATCACAACAAATAATTGTGCGGTGATATTTGAAGTCAGTGTGGTCCAATAGTAGCCTAACATTAGCACGTGAAAATGGCGCACTGCTCATTAAAAAATTGTACAAATAATCAGCGCAATATTCAAATTTCGGAAGGAATATCTTTTGTCGGTAATTTTATGCTAACATTTGCCTATTTTCAAGTAAAAATATAATTAATTGTGCGATTTAAATAATTGCCTAGAAACAAACTGCATCATTATCACCAAGTATGACGTCATAACGCTGGAATTGGTCGTCACGTTGCACACCGCAAAATTCTGTGTTGCGTCTGGCGGCTCCGCCGACTTTAGCTTTGCGGCGACGCAACGCGGTTATGTGTTTCGGCCCTAAGACAGTCTATCCCCTATTACACTACGCGGTCTTGACTAAGACCGGTCTGAATATCGAGTGGTGTAATAGGCCCTTTTGGTAATTAACTTACGAAGGGTCTTCCCAACTCATCTATCATTAACTTAAACATGGTTTAAAAAGTTTGTTGCTTCATCTAATGCAATCCAGTGCAATGTTTGATGAAGGGGCAACGCAAAAAAAGAGAGATAACACCTTAAAACTCTGTTGACATTCGGTAATTCCGTCATATACCTACTCGAATATTTTACAAAACTTGTTCAAAAGCAAATACGTATTTTAGTGGATTTTTTTTTTAATTTACACGCGGGCGAAGCCACTGGCAGTAGCTATAGCTATTCATGTTTTGATTTTAATAGAACCTTAAATAATATTTACAAGATATCTGTGATACCAAAATATTTCGAGAAAGATGTGTAATAACTTCATAATCATGTAAGAGCGGTTGTATGGAAATATATTTTTGAAGTTCCTTAAAAATAATTTTGATATTGACAGCGACGGACATCTGTCAGCCATTATTAATACATACTTAATATCTTTATCTTTATATTTTATTATCTTTATATGCATAAAGATGCTTTTAAGATGAGAGAAAAGGATATAGATATGAATCGTGAATTGTACTGTAGACGTAGAAAACTGAATGCCGATTAAATTGAGCCAAAAAATTAAATCAAAGTTTAAATAATAAGTTAGTGGGAATCCATTGGACGTGGCAAGCGCAAGATCAGACGCTCGTCTTGATGCTTGAGAGACTTGTCTTGATATATTTTTTTTTTTTTTTTGATGTTATACTACGATTCCCTTTAAATGGACTGAAGACCTAGTGTCGCTGGATCCCGGGTCGATGACGCGTTGTGTTCCACGAGCGCCTCAAAGAGACGTCAGCATAATTGACGAGTCCCGCTAGGGCCGATGCCTGCCAAGACTACGGAATTATTCGAAAGAGTCACGGGAGGGAACGCAACGGACACTAATAAACTCTGAATTCTTAATCCACCCAGAGCGGAAGAAGTTATTTGATGAACCCACCCCGAAAATAAAAGGATTAGAGACATTCCTGGGGATCGCTGGATGCAGCAAGCACAGGATTAGTCGTTACTACGATGACTGGGAGAGGTCTATGTCTAACAGTGGACGGCATTCCTCATAATGATAAAAATAACGGAACTTAACGATCAAATTAAATTCGAATTGTCTTGTTGTATAGGTAAAATGAAGCGAGACGCATATGGAGAAGAGGGGGGCCCCGTGCAGAAGCGTCCGCGGCAAACGGACGACGAAGTTACCTTTCTGATTCCGAGCAAGGTATGTTTATTTGTTTCACTATTTTAGCTGGAAGAACTATGGCAGAAATCTTGCAGGGCAGGGGCTGGTTTGAAGTGACGACTGACAAAGAGGACACCTGGAATAATTTGGGGAGGTTTTTGTTCAGCAGTGGGTTTTTACTATCTACCAATTACAAAATTAATTTGACAATAAGAATATTAGAGCAAGTGAGTTCAAAGATTTTAGCACAACGCTTCGAAGAGTTTAAATATGATAATCTTCCATATTATGAAAGGTGAACAAACTGTTACGAATATGCTGAATAATCAGGTAATCAAAGACGAAAGAACTAGCGGAGCGAGCTCAAATAGTCCTCTTGGCCTAAAAGTAAATACGCTACTGCTTGCCAAGATCGACTGGATGAACTTCCGAGATCGATCGGCCCATCTAGATCGACCTGGCCACCCCTGGTACAGACTAATAAAGAAAACAGCAAAGACTAACTATACCGTAATGATATAGCTTAACGCATTTAACTCAGGAATTTAAATTGTATCTCTGCGACTGCTGATCATATCGTTAATACCTATTATGTATTAGGAACCTATCCCTGGTTAATTAGTTTTGAACGGGCAGAAGAATTTAACAAAACGTATTTTTTTTTTGTATTGGAAAAGAATTGCTATACACATAGGTCGTGCAAAATTAGTTAGCTGGGCCCCAGATAGTTTAGGCTCACAAAGGTCTCTTTCAATCTTAATGATGTTGCTGAAAAAAATATAACTTAACAGTACAGTAATAATCATTATGTTAAAAATATTGAATTACATTTACATTTATTTCACCAATATACACAAATTTAAAGCAGGATTTCGTGTAAAGTTAACAGTTGGTTAGCCTTTAGCCAACCCTCACGCGGCCATGTCATTAAAATTGCATAAAATCAATTCAAGCCTTGTGAGGTTGCAGTTCGCACGGCTCGTGTTTATGTAGCGCTTGCTGAACATGTATTAACATATTAGGGCCGGTTGTAATAGCTGCTATTTCCACTTGTAGCTATTTCAGGATTTTATTTATGAATGGAAACTATTGCTTAACTTTTTTATATGTAAATTATGGTAATGGCGACAGTATTAGGTGCTTAATTGTAATGGAAAGTGATCCGAAATTATTTGGAATTTTCCTTGAATTAATGTTTACTCGATTCTTTTCTTCTCGATTCTCCTTAAACGAACAGTAATGAAAGATTCTTTAGAAAATTTCCAAAGGTTGTTGTCTTGGGACAGGGACTTGTCATTGGATGATTTTACATACCATAAAAAAAAAGAAAAAGGTTGTCTGTTCATATTAACCGGTATGATTTTTAGGGGCTTTTTCCATTCTGAATACGTTGTCATCAGGTTGCCGGCTCGATCATCGGGAAGGGCGGCGCAAATATTTCCAAGCTCAGAAACCAGGTCAGTATTTACAGTAACGTCCGCAGCTACACATGAAGTAAGTAGTGGATTGTTACGAGTAGACTCGTTCAATAACAAGCTTGAAACATTAAATATTACTTTATAGGTACTCTAATCTAGTTCTTCTTTGAGTATTAATGTATTTTTGTAAGCTTTCAAGCAATAGCAGGTATTTACAAGGTATTCATTGAAGTTGCTTAGATCAATCTAAATAAAAAAAATCATTTTAATATACAGTACGTTATTCGTATCTATGTTTTTTGTTTTTTCATTGTATGCCTATCTGAATGTTTTTAGTTTATATATTTAACTTTTAACCATTTTTTCGCCACAGGTACGTCCACCAATCTTATATACTCTAAAAACTGTACTGCTCAATAGAGGCAATTGGGTAATGCAAAAACCTATCAGATCCGTATCTTCTACGCTTTAATCTACGCTATTCTAGTCTGTCTTGTAGATATCAAAGAGAACTATAATGAACGAAGAAGACTGTAAGATTCGATGGTTCATCTCGGCATCGAGTCTTGCGACAGCGGCGAGTCCGTAGACTTATAGACAGAATAACCCCCCGGCAGCCAGTTGCAGGTCATTAGCGCCCCCGAGACGCCTCTGTGGCTAGTAGCGCGACGCGCCGCGCGCCTACACCCGTACCGACGCCCTTGGCCATTTTCAACTCTCCTTATGGTAGTGTGACGTGAGTGGTAGTCAGAGTTGAAATTGGTCCTGGCGCGCCTGGGGTGAGCGAGTGTAGGCGCCCGGCGCGCCGCTACAGCTGTCTTGGTTGCCGGTCCCGCCCCGCCGGACGCCGCTGCCCCGCACCCGCCGCCCCGCCACGCAGTACAAAGCCTCTATAACAGTCCCAGATTGCCCCGGCCCCGAACGGTAAACTATATCGCCAACATCTACTCTCAAATCTTAATACAGCCCGAGTGGAGCTCTTGCACTCTGCTCGTCAACAGTCAGGAGTTGGAATCTTGTAAAACATCATTAGCTCCCGGCGTTAGGCGCTTAACTCCGATCTCGAGCTCCCGTCCTCATCACCTCCGCAGGATTGCACTGTGTCGCACTGGACGCCTTCTGATCTTACTTTCACGACCTCGGTGTCCTCGCATCTCGCTCATTAGCTGCTATAAGTCTGTTCCCTTAGGACTAAATCCTCTCACTCGATTTACTTCTGTCCACGCTGGAAGGCATCTACTTACTAAGTACGACACGTACAGACATTAAGTTTCATCGCCATCATGCTTCAGTTTACTAATGAGTCCAGACCTCCCTGACCGTTGATACGTCTGTACAGTTGTTCAATATTGTGCTGTGATTTTATTATATCACCGAACTGCGAAAACTAGTTTACGTTAATAATGCTTGTTTTTCAGGGTACTATCGATAACGGCGCCGGATGTCGACACGATTTTGGAAATCGTAAAAGAAATTCTCCCATGTCTGGCTGATGTAAGTGTTATTGCATGATTTTCATTTCTGAATGCGATACTAAGTTACAATAACTTTATTTTCGTAGCAACCAGTAATTTTAAATCATTGTCACAATCGTATTTTCACTTTCTAATCATTTTTGCCATTGTGTATCATGATCAAGAGAACAGTTTCCCCACTTATAAATTATTTCTGAAATCTGATATCATACTCGTACGAACCTACTTTGACTTCAAATGATAAACTGAAATTATTCATTAGGGAGGTCCGAAGAGCAGCCACGAAGATTTGGATGTCCGTCTACTGATCCACCAGAGCCGCGCTGGCTGCGTCATCGGCAAGGCTGGGGCCAAAATTAAAGAATTACGAGAGGTAAGTAAAAATATAATTATCTAAATAAAAAGTAATGAGTATGGAAATTAATGTGAGTGTATAAAACTCAAATTACACGAAATTTTACTGTCCTCATTAGAAATCTCCAGTTGAACAGATTATACTGAAAAGCGAACTATAGGATCCGGAAAATACACGTAGTACAAACTGCCTTACGATTTAAAATATTAGTTCAACAGCATTTCCCATGTTTGTCGCTAAAAATACGATTTATTTCGAACGTTGTGAGTCTTTCATCAATCTGCCACAACAACGGCGCGGCCGAGTCAATAAGTCGCCCTGAAACAATCACTGGAATTGATCTTGCCCAAGTTCGGAAGCAGACTTGTTTATATTCTAGCGAACCCAATATAGGAGGCTTGACATTATCATTCCTGTAGTACTAATGTTGATAATCTTTGACAGCACGTGTAATAGGGTCTTTGACTGACCTTATGAAGTAAATAGAAGTAAGGAATTTCCACTCATTTCTATTATGCTAATATTCATATCTAATCATAGATTAAATGCATCCCGTTATCTTCGCCCAATAATTGAGGTGAGCAGATGCGTCCAGCTTTTACGACTTGTTAGCTGTCATCTGCCGAAGGTGCAGTTATACCTACTTAAGGATTTTTTATCGTGTAGACAGCGATGGCATTCTGGCCACGTGGTGCCGGTGCACGGGCTTCAAGGCAGATGTGAATGCAGCTGCCGTCCTGAATCCCGAGCCTTTATCTTTTCATCGACAAAGTAATTTTTAGATCCACATAATAACGTAACAGAAAACGGCGACTCCTTTGTTCGCATCATCCTTTTAGATTAACTCGCGAACGACGTCGGAGATAGTTAAGTACCTTAAATTTGCTCACTCCACAAAAGCTACGACAGTAGACGTCATAATTTGTCGTCAAGTCGAACAAACACGGCAAAGCGTCTGCATAACTGTAGAGTGCATCGCGGAGGATCAATTACCACTCGAGCAACTTCGCTGCAAGTTATAGAACGTGTACGTGCCGGCGTTGTATGGACGCGGGGCGGGCGGCGCGCCGGCAACTTCGCCATCTAGCTATTAGCGGTGTTGCATTTCATAACTTGAGCTAGTTAGCTGATGTTTGTCCGGAGATTTGAGTAACGAGGGCTGAAGCTTCAGACGTGGCTAGTAGCGGCGCGATCCTTCAGGGTGTCATCTATTAATGAGTTTGTCTGTTCGTCGCGAACAATGCATTTGAATGCGTCAATGTTATTCTTCTCCGAAAATAATTTATGAACTCGGATCGTGATCTACCTGAGTCCATTTTACTCCCTTTTTTTTTTCTTTTTTTTCTTTCGATCAGCTGTTCTCGCAACTCCTTTGTTCAATTTACGTTTCAGCCTCAATTTAACAAGACACAGAATTCTTTATAACAAATACAATATCCCCATGGAAATACTGTCTCAATAAAAAATACTTTGAATGGGGATGTCTTTATGACAAAGGTATCATTGTGTTTTCGCGCAAAAGCTATTATTATTGGCGCTATTCAGAACGCAAGTGAATCGACATGTTCTGGAAGTGGAATCAACACGAGGTTACCGACCTTCACGTATGTACGGACCTAAGCCAGGGCAGCAATTCTTGAAGTGTGTAGTAGTCGGTAGCTCTTGCGGGCGGCGAGGGCGCGTGCGCGGGCGGCAGCTGGCGGCGGCGCGGGCGGCAGGTGCGCGCACAGCCGCCGGAAGACCTCACAAAAAGCTCGCGCGCACCTGGGCTTCACCCAGCCTACCTACTTGCACAATGCTCCTCGCCCCTCGAAGGCCTCCTTTCATACATAAATAGAAATTTCGAACATATGGTACCGCATCCGCCGCACCTATCTTTGAATCGTGCAGGTAAAGTTTGTATGCGTTGCATTTCTGGCAATGAGGACAGATTTATTTCCAACATCACCTATTGAGTTATTCTAATATAAATAAAATTGAAGTAGCCTTATTAGCGTAAATTGTGTCGTCCAGCTTACTCAGGTTGCGTAAGCATTCAAACGTTTGGCTTCACTTTTAAACTTGGAAGTTGTAACAAAACGTTTTGTTAAGGCCCGTGCTACTTGTGTTGAAATGGCGGTTCTGGGTAGAGTTGTGAAACAACCGCAGGGTAATATCACATGTAGGGCTTCATCCGTCGGAAGCGCACGGCGCCGGCCTCGGGTTACCGGAGCTACGCGCACGTGACGCACCAACTTTTTGTACACCTCTTCCTCGACGTAGGTACACCACAAAAAACGTTACAGCGGATATGCGTTACCTTTCTCATGACACTATCACAATTATTTATATATAGTAATTGAACATTAAAATTGGAATGAAACCAGTATAAAGGCATACAATTATTGGAATACTATTTACGTTTAGACAAATAACAGATAGCAGGCGGCGCGCGGCGCGCATATGTCGTCGTGTAATTAGGCGCGGTGACACCGGGCGGTGGCTGTCCCCGACAATTACGGGCCACGGCAGCACGCGAGCTAGCCGCTTCCGTTTCCGATCGAACCGCACCGGTTCAAATACGGCTTCTTCATTTTGAATAGCATCGACCGGTTCTACTACTTTTTGTTTAAATTAAAATGGTCCCTCTTTGGCGATTTTGAAACTTGTCCATCCTCTAGAAAAGCTCAACCCCGAAATATAAGCAACAGGTAATGTTGAGCGCACGGATCAATACTACAAGAGATCGATGGAGGGTTGTTGATCCGTATTCTAATTCCGAAGTTAACTGAGTCAACATTTTCGGAATTTCTTGATCTGAATAGTGTGAACGCGGCATGTTTGGAAATATTACGACTTGCTCACTAGCTGATTAGCAGCGGGTTCCCGAGGGAAATATGCTGCCAGCAATACATTTCAGGCTGTTTGTACTGAAACATCTTGTGAATAGTTCTTATTACTACACTATTGATTAGATTTTTAGTAACCTAGTTTAGCTATGTTACGACATTCTTGTTCGTTTTATATTCCCAACTAACCTGAATGCAGTGTTCTACTGAACTCATTTCCTCCAAATTGCATCAACATACTGAGATAAAGGTTATAAGCTATCGAAGTAAACCACCTCATCGGGTAGCGGTTTAGCTTCGTGCAAAGACGGCTTCACTTTTGATCAAGACAAATTGTGTTCAAATATTTGCAGCAGCTTTTATGGTTAGCCGAGCGAACTTTATGATTGATTGTAGGTGCAAAGTACAGTATGTTGTTATATTAGTCTGGCATGTTTATGATTTATAGTTAACTTTATTTTGTTACCGCTCCAGCAAAAGTTTGGAAGTCTAGTCACGAACCAGTTTTGGTGACTATACTTCAGCTTCTTAGTTTTCTTGCGGATATAAGCTCAGAGTAGAGTGTGCTGATAAATTATGTCGTGGACGTTTCGCCAGCGGATCCTTTTCACAGTGAGTGACGTCTCGGACTCGCGTTCGTGACGAGGATCAGAAGCGCTTTACTTTTGTGATGGATACTGAATACGAGCGCGTACCACGAGACATTATGAGCTGAAAATCCTTTCTAGACACTATACTGAATAAGCAGATGTCTACCGAAATGAAAGTAAGTTTTATCAGAACTTGATAAATTCCAGTTGTATACGCCTCTGATTTCAAAGTGAGTCTGTCTGCCTAAGTTGATCCTAGTTGTTTGGAATGGGAGTTCTGTCTGTTCGGTACTCAGTGGCATGTGGTAGGCGTGTCGCGTACGAGCTTTCCTTGGAGCCCCACAAGTGCAAGGAGGGGAGTCGGGCAGGTGTTGCACGCGCCGCCAGTCGCCCGCTCATTCCGCGTCCGACCACCCTCGAGGGATGGTTGTTCCGCTCGCTCCATGCTCCGCGTAGCATAATCGGTCAGCTTTATACTTCGTTCGGTGTTCTTAAATATTTTTTAATTTGATTCTTATATTAAAATTAAAATAAATAGTTCGTTAAATAGTTTCTTTTGAAGAACAGTGTTGTGGTTTGTAGCTGAAGAAGTGTGAAGTGTGTCGAGTTGAAGCTTGTAGATTTTAGCTTCAGTATTGAGCAATGGCTCGCTGTAGGCGGTGCGTTGCGGTGCGTGGCTCGCATGTGCGGAGGGCGGGTTTCAGCGGTTGTTTGTGCGTGCTGGGGCGGCCACGTGCGCCGGTCGATGCTGCCGCGCATGCGCTCTGCGCGCTGTCAAACGTCATCGACACCACACACCGCACGTACGCTGACGTTATCTAATATTGGTAATTGATCACACATCGATTTCTCATGGCACTCTATAGCACCTCGACTGTGTCGCGACAGATTGCCGTAAACAACCAACAAAAGATGTGTTATGTAATTTGTTTTGAAATTAGGGCGTTGGATTTAGACTTGTTCAGAATTGGGTAACCATTAATTGTTAAATAAATGATTTTTTAAATTAGTTAGAAGGCTTGTACTAGTTTGCCAGAAGGCTTGAAGTTTCGGTTTACCTAGGTAATAAAAGTTTTCTGACAGCTAACAAGATAATTATTTTTAAAATATTTTGTGGTCGACATTTTAGTACTACAGCAAAACAATAAATATCAATTATATGTTTACTTGCCTAAAAGTGTCTTCAATTAAATAATAAACATCAACTATAGGCCTGGCCCTTTTACACTTAGCAAATGAAGCCGTCTAAATAAATATTTCGCTCAGAAAAGTATTGGCCTCTTACAGAAAACAGGCGCCCGCCTGAAGATATTCTCGAACCCCGCGCCGCAAAGCACGGAGCGCGTCGTGCAGCTGGTGGGCAAGGCTGAAGCCGTCGCCGCCGGCGTCAAGGAGGTGCTCGACCTCATAAGACAGGTAAATATATTTATTACACGTTAAAAAACTTAAATTTTTTGACATATCATATTTTTTCGAAACTTGTACCGTTCGCGTAATCTAATTTAAACTTTTTTTACATAAGTTATTTCGGCTTCTAAAATTACAGGTTCCCGTTAAAGGCGCAGTACAAAATTACGATCCGCACAATTACGATGACTTCTACGCCGATGAATACGGAGGATTTGGTAGCGGACAGGGAGGTGGCGCCGGTGGCGGTGCTGGACCTCGTGGTGGGCCTCGTGGACCGCCCCGCGGACCCCCGCGTGGCATGCCGCCTATGGGCCCAGCTGGTCGGGGGCCCGCACCTCGGGGACCACCCTTAGGCCGTAGCGGCCCGCCTGGTGGTCCAAGAGCCGCGTTCAATGACTTCGGTGGTCCTGGACCTCGAGCTAGCTTCAGCGGCCCCCCGCGCGGTGCATTTGGAGGTGGCAGCGGCGGCGGTGGTGGCGGTGGCAGTAGCTTCGGAGGAAACTTTGGTGGCGGTGGTGGAGGTGGCGGCCGCGTGGAAGGCGGCGGAGGTGGAAACTTCAGCAACAACGGCGGAAACCAGCAGGACACCACCACGCAAGTCACCATTCCTAAAGACGTTAGTATCTTTCATAATTTTCAACCTTCATTTAAAATCTTGATTTAAGCACAATTTATCTAGTATTTCTAAATGAGGTCGGTACATCAAATATGATACTATTATTTCCGTTCCAGTTGGCTGGCGCGATAATAGGCAAGGCTGGGTCCCGCATACGTAGGATCCGCGCGGAGAGTGGCGCGGGCATCGAGATCGCCGAGCCGCTGCCCGGCTCCACCGACCGCATCATCACCATCACCGGCACCCAGCAGCGCATACAGATGGCGCAGTATCTCCTGCAACAGAGGTTAGTAATAACAGTACTAAGATGTCTGTCTCTATGTCTGTGAACACAACCAACTGAACTGACCTTACAGATGAGAGTTTACAAGATGAATAGAAACTAATTTTACTGATCCCACTATCATCATGTTTTCTCAACATCATTTATTGTGTAATGTTTCATATCAGAACAATTGAAAAGCATGACAACATTAATTTCAATAACTACCATACTGTACCATTGCTAATATTGCCAGTCAAACTGATTAATTTGTGCTGTTAACATTTTATTTGGTTGAGGAGTTAGCTGAGATCAATAGTAACAATAATTCAATATAAACACTAACATAATATTATTTTGACGATAGAATGTTTGAAGAGTTCCCTGAGTTGGCACCAAACCAAACTAAGATTAAGTAGAGTTTGTTGAACGGATTTGACTGTGTGACGTCGATGTTGTGATGCTAAGGTAATGTGCACACACTTGTTAGTAGAGGGAGCGTAGAGATTTCCAGAGTGTTCACACATGTACCTACCATTCTTGTATTATTCTCGCTGTTTGAATCTAATTCTAGTGTAATTTAGAAACAATCATTCATCACTACCATAATTATGTTCTAACCCATTTTAACCCTTTTTTTGTGACTAACTCCTTTGGTAATTAACATTTTTAGGTGTTCATCGACTAACGGGCTTCAGCCACCGGCTGCGCGTTGTATGGAAGACTAGTGATTTTGTTGTTTTGATTTGGATAACAAGAAATCACTAATCTCCCTGCAAAGTGCTGGCCTACTCTTCGGATCAAGATAATCTTCTGTGTTGCTGTTCTCTGTAATACTAACCATGTCTATTTTCTTGTGTGCTTTTGAATTGTACTGTGTTTGTGTACCTTACTTCTACATCCTTAGCTGTAGCATATTAACGTTTCATTATTTTAATTTCAACCTCGTGTTCGAATACTGAAAATCAAAACCAAGTTAACAGGGATCTATAAAATTACTGGTAGAAATCACATAAAGAGTTGACGACTATTTTTGTTTGTTGTGAGCATCACTTTCGTGGCACCAATGACTGTCTTAAATGTTGACGGTCACCACCCATCTTTTCATTGTACATAAATTACTAATGCGCCCTTCATTTCCACAGTGTGCACGAGAGTAACCCGAATCTCGGCGGTCGTGGAAACTTCTGATTGCAGCCGCAGTCTCGAAGTGCATTGTTACAACTATTCAAAGCTTTACTTTAGTCACCTCAGATCACGTCATTAATTTTATACAGTATACATTCTACGAGGCTCACCTATTATTATCATATATCTGTACATAATGACTAAGCCTTACCAGGAAAATAAATACATCACTACGAATTATTTGCACTAATGGCATTTTAATGTACTTTGTCGGTTTGTCCTATTGAGTATAAACTTGTATTATTTTAATAGTAGGCTATATTTTGTCTAAAATTGTTTGCAATATCCTATACGATTGCAATAAGAGTGTAATATAAAACTATTATTTCTCTGGTCGGGTTTTAGCTATTTAAGAATGCATTTATCATTATTAATAATAATATTGTTAATAAAAGAGTTTTAACTAAGATTGTGTCAATGGATTTACCGATTTATTTGTTACATCGATGTATTTTTAAGTGATAGCAAATAGAAATGGAAAATAAATAGTTTATTTTGTGAAATATTTTTTTATTACCTACTTCTCCTGTTTTATTATCTATTTATAAAAATTATGAATGAATGTGTTGCTAAGCGTAATCTTGAGAACGGCTGGACCGATTTCGCTCATTCTTTTTTTGTTGTATTTGTTATTGTCAGGAGAAGGTTCTTAGGTAGGGTAGAGTAGAGCGAAACCGCGGGAAAAGCTAGTGTCTGATAAAAAGCGGTACGCTTATCTCATCACATGGAACCACAGGTAGTCGTGGACTCGATTGAATTAGACGATTTAATTAGTTAATGATTTACAGTCAATAATATAGCTCCTTTATAAAAGCCGTTGGTAGTGAGAGAATACTATTAAACATTGATTGAAGGCAAACGTATCTTTGCCGAATCTAACAATAATAATATGCAACTGATCTAGCAACTCCCATTATAAGCCTCGTGACACTATAATAATATGAGACTGATCTAGCAATAATACCACGCACAGTTCTAACAAATAGAACAAGAATGTTTATTTGTAACATAATATAATATTTTGCATACAATAGTACATTATGATACAAGTGTGTAATGTACATGGTTATCGTCGAGGCGGTATTAAGACCCGAGCCGTGACGACGTTTTTCAATACCTACACTTGTGAAGAAAATAATTTAGCTAACCATTATCATAACAGCAAAACTAGTAAAATTTCTCACAATATGGCGGTAAAAAATTTAATCCGTGTTCATAGGCGAGCATCTAATTTTTTTTTAATTTATCCATAGCTGAAAGCTGGCTACATAGCCTTTTGATCAAATTGCCAAGTCGTTTTTTGTTTTCTTGCGTGAAAAGTTTCTACGATAATGTCATTTTTAGTGACAATAGAATACGGATATAACATTTTCTAATGTTTTTGCAGTATTTTATTTTATTATAAATACAGCCAATGCAGCCAATAAACTTCACTCGAAAATTTTCTTTCTTATTTCCATTGTTAGGAATAATTCGCCTTCTTCTTCCATTTGCCACTAATCAGACACTTCACACAGTGACGCTGAGATGAGAAAAATTGAAGAACTGAATTCTGATAAAAAAAATTTCGTTAACGATTCGTAAATAAATCAAATAAAAAAAAAAACTTTTTTTGCTCACCGTACCCAATTTCTTCAATTTGACAGTTCGACGTGACGTCACAACATGACAATCGAACCTATTCTCAATTGGACCGCATTGTACATCGTTTTTACAAGTCAAAATAGTTGAAATTGCATGAAATAAATAATAAGACACAAAATATTATTGAACGAACGCAACCTAATAAATAAATATGATTTTTTCGTACCTATTCAAAATTTGATTTGCGATCAAAGAGGTTGAACAAAAAGGTTATAGCTACATTACAGCACTAGTGCGTAATGGTAATCAAAATGTCACGGTTTGGTAACAGGTGCCATTATATACCTAAATGTAGTGCAATAAGAGCCACTTTCTGAGCAAGTGTATTGAAAAATATATTATTATAAAATACAAAACTAAAAGGGTTTCGTCACCTTGAAGTACTACATATACTTCGTACTTCTTTTTCATAGATATCCGCAGGAGAACCATGGTTTCCGACGAGGGCGTCGCCAGCCGATGATCAAGGGGGGAAGTATAGAGAATAATGAAAAAAGTTTTTTTTTTTTAATAATAATAAAAAAATCTCAATGTAACTCCTAATTGCTAGCCTTGTATCTACGGTAACATATAGGATGGGCATTATATTGTGGGAGACTGGTGCCTAAACTAGGCTCTGAAGCTGTAAAGCAAGTCTCTAGGGGTCTGTAGCCCCCCCCCCCCTGCCGCCCCTTGGTTCCCGATATAACCCGAAGAATTATGAATTAGGTACCGACTTAAATCAAGCTTATAAATAATTTAGGAAAGCGACTACCGATAACGCAAAGTACATAATACGGGTCATCCAATAATACGAAGGAGAGCCGAAGAAGTTGCCGACATAGCTCTAAGAATCACCAGTTAGTAAGTTATCTAGCAGTGGGCAGAGCATATAGCTCGCAGAATAGATAGTCGGTAAAGCCGAAAGGTTCTAGATTGGCGACAGTGTATCGGAAGACGCAGGTTGGCGAAGGCTTCCCATAAGGTGTTCGGTCCACCTTGTGGGAGGCCTTGTAAACTTGGTGAGGGTCGCCGGAATCCGATGGATGAATTTATCACGAGATAAACGGACGCCGTATGCCCGCTGAGGTGGAAAATCCACCCTAGGGCGGGTCAAACTAGGCCCACGGGTTTCCTTTCAGAAAACAAGTACGCGCTGTCGACGCCTGCGCGGTCCCATACAAAAGTGTACCGTCACGAGGAGCCGCGCCCGTGTTGGCTACGTAATAACACATTCAAGTTCTCCATAGCCTGACTGGCAAGATTGGCCTGTTGGTCTAGTAGTTAGTGGCCCTGACTGCTATACCGGAGGTCGTGGGTTCGATTTCCACCCAGGACAAATGTTTGTGTGATGAGCACGATCATTTGTTCTGTGTCTGGGTGTAATTTATCTATATTAAGTTATTAAGTATGTATTTAGAAATATATAAGTATATTTATCAGTTGTCTAGTACCCATAACACAAGCTCTGCTTAGCTTGGGACTAGACGACGTTGTGTGATAGTTGTGGAATATTATATTATATTATAGACACGACTACATGCACCGTTAAAGTTGAACTAGCGACACTGCGGGGCGGTCCCCGCACACGACACATGCACGACTTCACGCGACCCACAGGCTCGGTCAGCTGGCGAGCTCCTCATTGCTCGTCGTCCGCAAACCCACGCGTAAGGTGGCTGGTCGTTGGGCTTGGGGTCCCGGCAACTGGGGCGTGAAGATGTCCGTTCCCTAACGCGTGCGGCCATTTTCTTCTCTAGCGTTACTGCTTTGCAGGAGACCCCACCCATTCCACTTCGCTCAGGACCATGGCCTGAACATAAACCAAAGCCAAATAGCATACAAACATAATAGAATGTTTGCTTGATTATGAAATTCATTAAAATATTTCTATTTTTTTTTCAGAATCGTAAATAAAAATTGCATTGAATTGGTTCTTAGAATGATAAATTTTATTAAAAGAATCACATTGCGTTCCTTTACAGTGTTATATAAAATTGATTTATAATGAATACCATTACAACTTAAAGCTTTTCCATTAGATCGTGTTATATCAGTCAGTCATCGGTTTGAGTGTAATGGTGGAAGATCTGAAATTTCGGAATGTTCATGTTTGTCTAAATAAAACATAACATACACAAGAGGTATCACAACACCTAATATGAGCATACAGCACACTAAATGAAACCATTTCAGTCCAAAGTCAGCTCCATGTGAAGTCAGTTCCTTTACCACTACTGCTTCAACAGATATCTTCTCTTTGTTACCTGGCAAGAGTTTAGTATCTTCAGTAGCTTGTTCATTCTGCTCAGTGTCCATGTATGGGACCACAGATGGCGCTAGTGTGCTGTTCATCACAACTGAGTTACAATCTATAGCACACTGCACTTCCATGGGAGGTGCATTTATTGAAACATTATTTTGGTTTATTAGTCCATTGTATTGATTAGTATCTAATAATTCCTGTAGGACTGTGTGAGATGCATTGTTTGAGGTTGAAGGTACAGGCTCTGGATGCTGTGATGGTATTAGCTCTGTCAGCACAGAGTAAGGAGTTACAGGCACCTTTACAGTCCGTCTTGCAAATATTTCATTATCTTTATGTATATGGTTGATCCTCTTCAGCTCTGATATCTGTAATGTGTATTAACACAATGTACCTATTAGCTAGATACAAGATAAAAATGATAAAAGACAGTTACTGCTATCTTTAATTAAAAACAAGTACAATATTGCATTCCAAACTTAATTTTTTAGTTTAAAATAAATTTAGTATTACCTAATTAACAAATAAAAATATATAATTTCGAAACTTACAGAACAATAAAATCGCAACGCAATAGCTTGTAAGGTGTCCCCCTCCTGAACTTGCGCTTCTATAAAATGGTCTTGTGGTTTTATTCTATGCAGTTGTATTTCAGTGTTGTCACCAAGATCATCAGCCTTCTTCCCCATAGCGTAAGCCACCAAGTCATCTCCGCCGTGCATTGGGCGAGCCCTTCACAAACAAACACCATTGTCAGTAACACGTAAACAACATTGTAGCACGACTAACTGAATCATCTTTTGCTACACTTACCTTTGTTTCATGTTCAAATACAAGACTAAATCTAATAAAATCTACCATGACCTGAATAAGGAACGCGAAGCTACCTGTTTATAACCCAGTTTTTATTACTTTTATGATATAAAAATGTAAAACAGCTGTTGATTCACTCAACCCAGTCTTGCTTGACAAAAATTTTGACATTGACAATGATGACAACTTTTACAATTTCAAGTTGTGACGTACAACTTAAAGTTACCAAAACTAAGAAAATGTTGTTCTTTTGGTTTTCTTAAAAGTACCTATTAAAAATATTAAAACGTTATTTTTTTTACACTAGTTAAAACATACGTTTATAAGCACGTTTTAGCAGTACTGTTGCTAAACCAAGAACACCGCAATCTCATCAAACCGTTTAGAAATAGCGCGCACGAGCCACCTTAATCTCCGCAACTAATTTGTTTCTTGAAAGTGCGACAGTTGCTAACATTTTTGTCCGCAGGTTCAGCGATGCCGATGCAACTATTGCCCCTAGGTGGCAGTTGCGTACAAGAAAGTAGTTGGGCAACTAATTTGCTCGTAAGCATCCCTTATAAACGGTGTCTCAGTAAGAGTGCACTTTTTCATTTTAAAATAAAAACCAGTAGCTATTTTATGACAGAGTTAAGCGATGCGCGCACTGGTGACTTTTGTCACCGTGACTTTTTTGTCACCCTTATCAAGTCTATGGATATGTATGGAGGTGCGCGCACGTAGCGACGTGACAACTGGGTGACTTTTTTGTACGCTGACCATGGAGCGGACAAGCCCGTGACATTTTTGTCACCGCGCCGCAATCAGTGGCGTAGCATGGGTGGGGGCGGTGGGGGGCATGGCCCCAGGAGCCATACGAAAGGGGGCGGTAGGAAGCGCCAATTTAATAATTTGGAAAATGTAAAAATATGATTATGAGTAATTATTTATTTATTTATATGTACTTTACTGTACACCAAGATAAAAAGATTATAAAATTTTGAGACTTAGTGCCCGTTTACGGACACGCGTCGCGTTGCGCGGCGCGTCGGGCGGCCCGTCGTACATTGAAATAGGTGTGTGTTTGCGTGAGCGATGTCGCGGCCCGCTGCTGCAATGTACGACAAAACGCCCAACGCGCCGCCCGACGCGCCGCGTCTACGTCTACACGGCCTTAAATAAAAACATACAATGGGCGGCCTTATCGCTATCTGCGAACTCTTCCAGGCAACCTGGGATGGAAAGAGATTGCATGGACATAAAGTGGGGTTGCACTTGGAGCGTAACAAAACAAGTTAAAAAAAAAATAGGCGAAAAAACAAAGTACATACTAAAAACTTAAGGGCGGCCCCATGCTGCGAAAACGCACGCTACGCCACTGCGACAAATGACGCTTCGATTTAAAAAAGTTTCGTCCAAAGATATTAGAAAGGAGAAGATGTGTTACGCAGTGAAAAATGTACCGGAAAACCATGTCTCCAGTTATCCCTACCATCACTGACTCTACTACATATGCAGCTATTATTACACAGTCCTGCACACACTCGCAAATTATAAATCAGACCATACTACACAGTATATTATAAACCTTATCTTCCTATACACAGCGTATATTTTTCATGCACTATATAACTGACGCACACATAAATGTCGATGTGCTGTGCAAAAGAAATTTATTTTAAATTTACGCTAGTGATTGACTAAATAGAAAAGTTATCGATTTTTTCATTTTTATAATGATATTTTTTAGGTTCCAAAAAATAATTAAATAAAAATAAATATGTCTACAAAATAATTAATTTTTTTAGAACAGTAAATTTTTTATAATAAAATTAAAAACTGTAATTATTATTTATTCCCATTTGTCCACCGACTTTTGACCTACTCTTTACCAACTTAGTTCACGAAAGTTGCTTACGTATTTCTCTACTACTCCAAAATAAATAAAAATACATTATTTCACTTCGGATATCCAACCAATCGATATTGTGGTCGATTGTCTATATTGGTGGATGTGTACAGGCGCATCCCTAGCTCGGCTCAACTGACTGCGGCCGTAATAAGAAATACACCGCACTGATAAAGTATCGTTATGTTATTTTTACATTACTTGTTCAGTTACTGAGCGTCAAAGTTAGGTAGTGGTTAAAGAGCAATATATTTACTGTATGAGTAATAAAGTCGCTTTGATATTTGAAAACAAAAATAACGTAGTAAAAGCAAGGGATATTATAAGATTTGTTCTTTTTCCTGATTTTAAAGATAAATATACTATTAACATTATACTTATTTATGGTGAGAGATTCTTTGATGACCCAGGCTTGTCTTTTCGCTTTAGTTTTTGCATGAAACCACTGAACAAAACGGTATTTTAAATTTATTTACGATCACGTTTGCGATGTAACTGACGGCCGTCAAACGGCTGTTTGCCGGTATGTGCCCTTGTTGAGCAAGTACCGCGGACGCAAACACGCCCCCTTGCCACTTCTCCTATTTTTTATATTTCTTTGGTTTTGTCACTGTCACTGTCGCTCGTCGTGCGCGCACTCCACATTGGATACGTGACGTGACAGTGACAAACACTTAAAAGTCACCGTGACAAAAGTCACCGGTGCGCGCAGGGCCTTATGATATTTTTTTATTGTATTGTAAAGAAGACATGTTCCGATTAAGTATGGAATAAAATATCCGGCAAATGATCCCCACGGCTCCGATGACAGGCCATTACTCTTTTCGTGAAATTTTCCATGACTTTTGCACACAGATGTGGTTGTATCTCACCGATGCCGCGTTGGATTTCCGATTTGAGCTCAGGAATTGTTTTGGGTTTATTCGCATAAACCCGAGATTTCACAAAACCCTAAAGAATAAGATCGCACCGCGTTAAATCAGACGATCTTGGTGGCCAGTTGACATCAGAATTTCGTGAGATAATGTGTCCTGGAAATTGTTGCTGCAATAAGTCGATTGTTTCATGAGCGGTGGGCCAGGTTGCGCCGTTCTGCTGAAACCACATGTTGTCCAGATTCATGCCATCCAGTTGAGGCCACAAGAAGTCCGTTATCATATTCCTGTAACGAATGCCGTTCACAGTCACTGCAATTTCGGCATCATTTTCAAAAAAGTAAGGTCCAATCACGCCGCCTGACCAAAATCCGCACCAGACAGTTACTCGTTATGGATGCATTTGTTTCTCATGGATTACATGAGGATTTCTAAGTCCCAAATTCGACAATTTTGTGTATTCACGAAGCTGACAATTTTGTGTATTATATGGAATTATATGGAAATGCGCTTCATCGGAGAAAATGACTTTTCCGAAAAATTGGCATGGACTTCACTTTGCTCCATTACCCATTGAACGAATTACCGGCGCTTTCCGTGGTCTGCTGGTTTGAGCTCCTGAGTTAACTGAATCTTGTACGCATGAAGTTAGATGTCTTTAGTCAAAATTCACTGCGTAGTGCTTTATGAAATTTGAAGTTGTTGAGAACGATGACGAATTGATGTTTTCGGGTTTTCGGCGACACTCTCGTTTACAGCAGCAATGTTTTCAAGAGACCGACCGGTAAGTTGACGCAAAGGATTCTTATTATCCATATTTGACCCAGTTTCTTGAAATTTTTTGACCACTCTTCGAATGGTTGACACATCAGGTGCTCTTTCTCGGCTGAAAATTTGGCGAAGTTTGCGAGCGGTTTCTGCGTAACTTTCCCCATTTTTTGTAATGAGTTTTACAATTATAACGCGTTGTTCTTTCGAAAAGCTCTCCATTTTTAATAATCGGAATAAACAGAGGTGACAGCTGTCAAATTTCAGAGTTACCACTTGCATGACACAAAGCATGACACTCTCTCTTACTGAGACACCCTACACAAAGCATTCATATTTGTTGTAAAGTTGTCAAAAAATAAAAGGCCCGCTAGACATTCGCGCATTTTTAAATTAAGCGCAAAAAGAATACTCGCAATATATTCTATCATATTATTTAATGCGCCAAAAAAAATAATATATGCATTTTTATAAAATATACTAAGTAAATAATTATTCAATACTTTTGCTTAGAAAGTGACCCTTATACATATGACTTAGATATATGTATAATGGCAATTGCTACCAAACTGTGACATTTTGATTATTATTACGCACTAGTGCGATAATGTAGTTATAACCTTTTTGTTAACCTTTTTTGTTCCCAAAAAGAACTTACAAAAAAAAAAAAAATTAAAAGAAATCTTAATTTCTTCAACTCTTGATTAATGGCCTATGTGGAAGAGACACCAAAGTCTTACTTTCTTAATTCATGCAATTTTGTTCATTTTAACTTGTAGAAAATGATTTTTTCAATACACTTGCTCAAAAAGTGGCTCTTATTGCACTACACTTAGGTATATAATGGCACCTGTTACCAAACTGTGACATTTTGATTACCATTACGCACTAGTGCTGTAATGTAGCTATAACCTTTTTGTTCAACCTCTTTGTTCGCAAATCAAATTTTGAATATAAAAAAAAAAAAATATTAGGTTATTGCGTTCGTTCAATAGTATAATAATATATAAATTAGTGTCTATTTACTTAATTCATGTAATTTCAACCATTTTAACTTGTAAAAACAATTTATTTAATAATAAAAAAAACATATAATATATAAACATCGATATATATGTACTACGCACTTGATGACGCGTGCCGCACATTCACTTTTTTCTAATTAGTTTTCGGCAGACAGTACAATTCGCGCTCAGCTGACGTTAGTGTAAACCATTGATATATATGTACTACGCACTAGATGAGGCGTGCCGTACAGTCACTTTACTTCACCTAATTGACCTGCAGGCCGAACACTTTTACATTGATGGCATTAGTGCAGTTTTGACGTTCATGCAGTGTCAGAGCGACGCTTATAAAATATACAAATTTAAGTGAACTTGGACATATATAATAATTTTGTAATCAAGTAAGTAAAACCATTGGTTGTTTAAGCAATGTAATAGCTTCTACTATCGTAATAGTACGTTAGAAAAGATATTATTTTATTTGAACTCTTCCCCATTTTACAATCATAGACTAAAACATGCAGATGTTCCCTACCACAAAAAGCAGAATTAGGTTTTTACCTACAGCTAGTTTACCAAATACAGACTTCGCACGGTCTTTTATACTGTTTGAAATTTTTAAATATTTTATTTAATGCTCTTTCTTTTTTTGTATAATTAATAACAATGATTTTTTTTAAAATAAATTACGACGAAATGTCAGCAAATCATGAGGTATCAGTTTTCATCGGTAAGTTTTGTTGTTAACCATGCTGTCATTCGTTAGCACTTAGGTAATTTACGTACCATATTACGTGCAGGTTAATATTAAAATTTGAATTAGGTTCAGTTGAACTTGTAGTCTTATCAGTGATTACTGATTTATTTATTTATTTTACTGTTATTTAGATCTCGTTTTAACATACACTATAATTATATTTTGAAATAGATTATTATTGTAATGAAGTATTGTAGGCAAGAAACTGTGTCACTTCTGCGGTATAAAAATCTATATAGATGACATGTCATCACACTAAGTTGAACGAAACGCGTAAGTATTAGGAAATGCATGGCGCTTTAGACCTTTTGGTCGCGAAAAAGTATCCTCTATAAGCTGTCTTAGCGCTGTAAGTTTTAAAGTTTTGTTAGACGACATAATGGCAATCTAGCGCTGCAGCGATTTTTTGTTTGAACTTTTCAGTATTTTGACAAATAGTTTATATGAACGTGCTTGTCTATCGCAAGAATATAGGTCGATGGTGTAAACGTAGTGCTTATATTCTCTTTGAGTGCAATTTTGACGTTCATGCAGTGTAGGAGAGCCGCTAATAAATTCGAATCAAAGTAAACCAGGACATAAACAATAATTCTGTAGCTAATGAAATAAAGCTACTGGTTATCCAAGCGATGTAATAGCTTCTAATATCGTAATAATATAATAGAAAAGATAATATTCCAAAAAAGCGCCCTCCATTTTACGATCATAGACTAAAACATACAGATGCTCCCCACTATGAAAACGAATTGTAGGTTTTTACCTACAACTGTTTTACAGAACACAGACTTTATGCGGTGTTTTATAACCAGGTCGATATTTTTGAATATTTTTTAGGGTTCCTTACCTCAAAAGGAAAAAACGTAACCTTTATAAGATCACTTTGTAGTCTGTCTGTCCGTCTGTCAAGACCCTTTATCTCGAGAACGCGTGGAGGTATCGAATTGAAGCTAAATACTCGAATCGATTTATTTCATCACCACTGCTCTCAAAAACGGTGAAGGAAAACATCGTGAGGAAACCGACATGTCCTAGAACCAAAAATTCGAAGACATGTGACATCCACCAATCCGCACCGGGCCCGCGTGGTGGATTATGGCCCATTCCTTTTCCTAGAGAGGAGGCCTGAGTCCCAGCAGTGGGAATATTAAAAGGCTGATGCAATGCAATGCAACTCAAATCTGTGTTGGTAAAGCCTGCTAGCTGCAGGCAGGGTCGAAGCCTGCTTGGGTCATGGGTCAGCTTCTGAAAGGAAGGCCCGGCCCCGGCACGATAGGCAACGAAGGAACGGGGTAGGTTTGCTCCGCTCAAGGGCGGGATTTGACATTAGATAATTTTACCTACAATAAAAAAAACTGTGCTGGTAAAATTTTATAATAAAATACCACTTAAGATTACCTATCCAATTGAGTGAATCCAAATTGCAAAACATGTATAAAACGCATAGTGTGCGTTATAAATTGGAAGATTATATTTATATTATTAGACAAGCATATTATAAATTGGAAGATTAGATGCTTTATAAAAATGCTTGGTAAATGCTGGTCCGGCTCTACTGCCACAAAATCAAACTACTATGTTAAAAAAAAACAGATGACGATAATGATGTTTTGATGTCGCTAAAAACGCATGTTTCGACATTCTCAGGGTATCAAAATTCATAGGGTACTTCCCGTTGACCTAGAATCCTGAAATATGGCACGAAGTAAGGACTTATAGTACAGATATAGGAATAAATCTGAAAATTTGTTGTTACGTCATAAAAAACACTTTTTTGCAATTCAGAAAAATCTTCAAGACTCTATTCGGGATTTGAAGTATGAACGCTCAGAGCGCGAGTCCGACTCTCACTTGCCGAGTTTTGTGTTCTTTCTTTTCTTGTATTCATATTAGACATCGTTAAATTTTAGTCGTTTCAATCCTGCGGAGGGTCAATTCGGTACATGAAATACTATCGATTTGTAAAGAAAAAATTAAAAAATAAACTACTTTTTTTCAAAAACTCGAATTAATTTCTTTAAGTAAACGAGTCAATGATCTTGTAGGTAGTTGTCGGTCGTTGCGTATTAACTACCTACAGTTCATCGGCCTCGCTCAGCTGACGTTTACTTAATCTGTCCTAGCTCAGAGGACACCGGTGTCCTCTCACATCCACGCCACTATAGGCCTTAATTCCGATGTTTAAAGTCTACTTTTGTATGAACAAGTTGGGTAGTTGTGGATCGAAGTGTTAAAGAAATTAATTTTGAACATGCGTACATTAATTCGAGTTTAAAAAAAGTACTTTATTTTTAATTTTCACTCTAAAAATCGATAGTATGTCATGTACCGAATCGACCCTCCGCGGGATTAAAACGACCAAATTTTAACGGTGTATTAACATATTTTTATCAAAGTTTAAAAATTATGACGACATTTTTTGATACCCAAAAAAAACTCATCAAGAAATGTCAGCGAAGAGAATTTATACCAACGAAGACATTACATTTTGAAATAGAATATTATTGTAATGAAGTATTGTAGGCAAGAAACTGTGTCACGTCTGCGGTATAAAAATCTATATGGATGTCATGTCATTACACTAAGTTGAAAGCAACGCGTAAGTACTAAGACATGCATGGCGCTTTAGACCTTTTGGTCGCGAAAAAGTATCCTCTATAAGCTATCCTAGCGCTGTAAGTTTTAAAAGTTTTGTTAGACGACATAATGGCAATCTAGCGCTGCAGCGATTTATTGTTTGAACTTTTCAGTATTTTGACAAAGAGTTTATATGAACGTGCTTGTCTATCGCAAGAATATAGGTCGATGTATATAAATAGTTCGTTCAAATAAAAATTTATTTCTTCTTTGTGGTTTACGGCCGCGATGCGCGCGGTTTTTGGTGATTTTTTCGAGTGAAGTTCATTGACTGTAAATCAAATGCTACAAAAACATTAAAAAATATTATATCCCTATTGTCACTAAAAATGACATTATCGTCGAAACTTTTTACGCAAGAAAACCAACAACGACTTTGATCAAAAGATTATATAGCCATAGCCTTCAGCTATGGGTAAATTAAAAAAAAATAGATGCACGTTTATGAAAACAGATTTAATTTCTTACCGCCATATTATTATGAAAAATGTTACTATACTTCTGTTGTAATAAATTCTATTGTCACTAAAAATTACATTATCGTCGAAACTTTTAACGCAAGAAAACAAACAACGACTTTTATCAAAAGACTATATAGCCATAGCCTTCAGCTATGGGTAAATTAAAAAAAATAGATGCTCGTTTATGAATTACCGCCATATTATGAAAAATGTTACTAGTAGAATAGTTTGCATTGAAGTCTTAAAATGTGTGTCTTCTATACTTCTGTTGTAATAATAGTTGTAGTTCGTAGCTAAATTATTTTTCTTCACAAGTGTATTGAAAAACGTCGAAACACGTGAGTAATGTATGGTTACCGTTCTTGGCTCTCTTAAGACCCTCGCCATGGCTCGGGTAGCCACCGCTTCAACGGTAACCACTTGTATCACACACACTTATATCACAATGTACTAAAAAAAAGGCAGACTCCAACACTACGGCAGCGGCATTGCAACCTTACCCAGGGGTGATGAAAGTCATAAAGTGGAGATACCCTATATACATAGGCTTTGCGCCCGTTTGAGAGTTCATCTGTTCCATCAATTCCGAACAAACGAATTAAAAAAAAAATTTTGGATTCAATTTTAACTTCAATTACCTGACCCAGAAAAATCCACGGGGTTTTGTACAACTTTCTTCGAGATTGATTAAATTAATGATTACTGCACACCTTTGAGTATTAAACCAACACTCAAAGCTACACACAAAGTTGTTAATCGTCCATTTTAAAAACGAACGAAATAATTTAACGTAACGGAAAAATAAAAACGGTAACTTCCTACTTTATTCTTTAAAGTTAAAACAAGTAGGTATTTTAAGAAAAAAAAAATTAAACAAAGTGGAGGTTTGTATGTTATCTAAATTCAAAATCTAGCGAAATACGCGCGAGTTACGAAAAACGACGCAACAATAATCACAATTGAAGACATGAGTGGATGAAAGGGATAATGTAACGTTTTTAAAAAATATATTTTGTTTAAAAACGTTACATATCCCCTTCATCCACTCATGTCTTCAATTGTTCTGTGATCACAATGATAAAGGCACGATAAAGGAATGGTGGTTTGCTTCTGTGCCAAAGTGTAAATATGTTCTGTGCTGTTAATTAGTTCCAGATGCGGCCACGGGTGGCACTGAGATCGATTTACGTCGGAAAAGGCAAAATCTAGCGAGTAAAAGTGGAAAAAAGACGATGTACTCCTCTCTCATATTGGACTTCGGACGTCAAACGAAACACTTTTATTTTTAATACATAGCTTCAGTCTCCGAAAGAGACATTAACTTTAATTCGACCATACCACACCACATGATCCCCGCACAGAACCTTTAGGAGGAGGTGTATGGACTTCCCAGATTGGGTAGGAGCCGCTTGAGGACATCCTAGACCCGTTCCAATTGGGAGCCAGACATCGCAAGTGTTCTTTGAAATTCCACCGGCTGTCGAGGACGTGTCCCAGGTGCTTCATCGTTGACCCGATACCGATGTGGATGCCTCTTACCGTTATTTGGGAACCCAGTTTGGCATGAAAGTGCATGGTCTCGGTCTTGTGCGGTACCAAATCGAGTCCAAACTGCTGGATCTTCTCCACGATTATTGCATGAGTTAGTTGAGTTAGTAGTAAATGACAAAGATAGACCAGCGTGTTGTTTGCGTAACTGATAACGCTGACTCCGCTGGGGAGGTCACCTCGCAGCATGTAGTCATACCCGATATTCTACAAGGTCGGTCCTAATATCGATCCCTGAGGAACACCGCACATCTCTAGCCGTTTCCTTGTGACCGGGGTAGATAACGAATCTGTCCCTCAAATAGGCCTCGATCACTAAGCGGAGTAAGTTGGCACCCGGTGATACCGCGGTGCCTCCATTGACTATGTCTAGACGCCGCCAACACAACCCTACTCCAGGGCACCGCATCCCCCGTCGTGAGGATTTGCACGCGCATAACGGCAATCACCGTGGAAGGTACAGAGTAGGTAAGCTTGAACCCCAAGGAAGAAATAAATAAAGAAACGACGAAACGCTTGAACCCCAAGGAAGGAGTTGGTTACCTTTTATATGGTAGGCTGGCTTCAACTTCACGTCAGCAATATCCGACATTCACGCGAAGTCATTGGCAAAACCGACAGCATTTTTATATGTGCTATAATAGAGATTTAAAAAAAAATTGGCCACTTAGTCCAATCTCCTTTAGTTTAGGCATGGAGAAAACCACTTGAGTTTAGATAAGTACAATAAGTAGCTATGAAGTTAATTTAATTTGACTTCATATTATCAGTGTATGACTCAAATGTTTTGATGAAACCGGTTATCATAGTATGGGCGATGCAAATGAATGGAAATGTCGTGAGTGTGATGAGGCCATAATAAATATCAACATTGGAAATGAGAATGAAGAACAAAGAAACGATGTTGGCGACAGAGTTTATTGATATGGGTAATCCGACTATCAGGTTTATATGGTTGTATCTACCCCTGCTGCCTAGCAGGGGTAGATAAATTGGGCTGTGGAGACAACTAAAGGAACCCAGGTTTTTTTTTATGGTAGGTAAAATCATCCAATGACAAATCCCGCCCTTGGGCGGAGCGGGAAGTAGTGTCAGACTCTTACTGACTAAAAACCTGCCCCGTTCCTTCGTTGCCTATCGTGCCGGGGCCGGCTATTGCTTTCGGAAGCTGACCCCAACCCAAGCAGGCTTAGACCCTGCCTGCCTGCAGTTAGCAGGCTGGGCCTCTACGGTTTGCTGACAGCTCCTTGAGGCGCGCAGGAACAGAACGCGCCGTCGACGACTTGGGCTCGTTCCGGTCGGTTACCGGACGATCGGACAGCGTGCTACCCATTGCACGCCATCCGCAAGCCCGCGCCTGCGGCGGCTGGGGCGAGCGCCCCGTTGCTTCTGCCTGATGCGGTCGGCCTCCTCCTTTGCTAGCATTACTGCTTCGCAGAAGGAGCCTACCGCCTGCCATCCCTCCTCACTCTGGACCATGGCCTGAACCAAGGCCCGGCGAGAGAGATCGCTGCCGCCGATCGCCCCCACGAGGACACGACGATCCTCCGCCCAGGCGGGGCACACCTCTACAGTATGCTCCACCGTGTTCTCCGGGTGTTCCGTACCGTGGCGACACCCGGGCGAGTCCTCCGCACGAATCCGGAACAGGAACTTAGCCGTGTTCGGTAAGGACCTGCGTCGTGCGGAAGTTGAGAACGCCGTGATGTCCTTCCAGCCACGCCTCAAGGATGGGCGTTATCGCCTAAATTGTGGCGCGTCCCGAACGAGGTTGCGATAGTCGCTGACGCCATTTCGCCATGAGACACCGCCGGAGCTCTGTCCGCCATGCCTCGACTTGTCGCGGTAGCGGGATTTCGCCCTGGCGTTGCATCTCTATGCGCTTATCGTGCATGTGTGCTAGGACTGTTGCCTCCAGATCCCATGGTGGTTGGCCAGCAAGGAGGGTCGCCGCCGCGCGGGAAATCGTTCGGTACTCTTGCACTTTGCGTATTGCCATGATCCTCTGGCACAAGGAACACGGGTGGGTTTCAGGGACGAAACTGCGTTACGCGCTGGCCCGCGCAGTCCCAAACAAAAATACTCCATCGCGCTCGACTCGCCCGTTTGCTAGTAATAATATAATACATTAAAATTCTTTATCGACATGACTACATGCACACCGTTAAAGTTGTACTAGCGACACTGCGTAGGTAATAATCTGGTTTTCGCGACGGGGACCTCCGCACACGCCACACGCGCAGTCACGACCCCTCGCGGGCGTCTGCTTAACGGAGCGTCAGCCTTAGTCAAACACTCCCTTTTGCTCCACCTAAAGCGAGAGAAGTTATTTGATGATAACATCGCGACATCTATGGCGCCAATTGAATCGCATTGCATCAGCCTTACAATGTTCCCTTCTGGGACTCGGGTCTCCTTTATGGCGCCACTTACGAACTAAAATTTTGCAATTCCTAACATCGCGCAGACTTCTCCGCGCGATTTAAACATTTATAACAGGATCATCTTTTGGACAGTTGCTCGGATCGGACATAATACCCGTCTGATCGGAGGATACTCCCTTTTCAAGGGAGGTTTGCGGGAGTTTACACCCTACCTCTAAAATAAAATAAAAACCAAGAAATCGTTTTCGATCATTTCGTTATAATTTTAATAACTCCGAGTATTTTACACAACAGTTACAGAACATAAATACCTTTGGTATTGCGCCATAGAGGTGGTAATAATTGCACATAATTAATTTCCTCTAGCTACATTATGTACAAAAAATACATTAATACAAAATCGACATCCTCACTAGTTTATAGGTAACATTAGTTTACATGAATACATTTGTTATAGTCGCTAGAAAATGATTATGGGTCGTTAGGTTTATATTGAAGGTACATTATTATAATTATTAAATAACATTACATTCGTCTTTTTCAGAACTATAACAGACTAAGCGTAAATGTTACTAAAGAATTTAGTAACATTTCAGGGCTAAATTCAGTTACTCTGGTACAATTCTGATCGATTAATGCTACAGGTATTGAATATTTTAAGTCAACATTTTATTACATAAGTTTTGTTTATTAATGTTAGAAATAGACGTTTTCATTTAGAATATTATTTGATTGCTTTATGCTGACTTTTACATAGAAACGAGTGCATAAAAAATTAAGTAAAAAGACTTTCGGAAAATCACAATAAATTAAAATTATCACAGTAATCATTCCCTAAACATAAATTTCATAATATCTTAGAAGCACAATTGACACTTAATATTAAAGAAGGTCGCTGTTACATACCGAGTATTTCTACTATAATTATATTTGTTTTTATTCATAATTAAACTAAAATAAAAAAGATACAAATGTAAGATATTTTATTAAATAAATGAGATAGATAAACAATTCATAAAATGCATCAGACTTTGAAATGTACAACATATTCATAAAATGCGTGTTTTCTTTTCCTAACATCAAAAAGTGCGCAAATTTTGACTACTTTAAAATACTGTATTTTTTGTAGAATAATATTGCATTTTTTGTTTCTTTTTTAATGCGATATAAATTACAAATCTTAACAAAGTAGGAACGATCAGCAAATTAATAGTAACCAGTCATAAAAACTTGAGAACAATAATTAATTTTACAATTATGTATACAAAAATGTTCTAATATTTCTTGATTACGTGCTCAAAAATAGTTTAGCAGTACAGTTGTTGACGTAGATTAATTATTTCAATTGATTTATATTATATTTACATTTCCGTAGCGGCCCATGGTCGCACTGAAACATTTTGATATGAAACATCTATTAGCGCACCTTGGCTGTAAAATCGACTCGGATGCCGTGACAGCAAATGGCCTGATGCTGGGAATTACGTCATCGCTCTTGACTTGCTTGTGCGTACGCGTATACTAGGTACATAGAATAGATGTTTCACATCTGCCGGGCATCCCGTCACGGTTAACGCTTTATTTTTTTTCTTTATTTGTAGCAAAATATTTACAATACCGATTAAATACTGTACAGTTTTGTGCCCTAACTTTCATTGGTGACATCTTTTCATTCCTACATTTTTTTATTATTATTTCATTATTTTTCACTTATTAGCTGTCACAATTCAAAATATACAGTCACATGTTTAAAATAAATTTCAATAAGCTAACTGCAGACCGAAATAAACGCACATTAGCGAGTTCCTTATGACATTGAATGATAAACTTGAGACAGTGCGCATTCACGAAGACGCCGGAGGACCGAACCGTCTGATGTTTCTACAACTATGACTTGTATGTACTTATATCATAAGGTGTATCTTTAATATCATCACGAAGTCTGTGTTAATTTCAGACTGCGTTGAGCATACAGAAAATCGGAATGATTGTTCCATTACTATTATCAGATATTTGATCCACTACGTCTACGAATATGTGCAGTCTTCTAAATAAAGGGTTTATAATACCACATAGTTTTATGTACAGGTTTTATTCACCGACTTGAGATTAATCGAAATCACTTTAATTTCAATTCGTTCATTTCATTTAATTTAAAAACAATAAACGTTATAAATTACGAGTCTGATTCTGTTGTAAAAGAAAAAAAAATTTATATGTATAAAATGCATAGCAATGAATGTATTATAAAAACTAATTTATCTAAACGACTATTTAAGAATTCACACAAACACTAAAAGAACTTGTGACACTTATTTGAGGTTAAAAAAGACAAGAATTACACATTAGGAAAGCGAGAAATAATAAAATCATAAAGGGCGTTGCTTATATATATCACAGGTTGCGTCTAAAGACACATACAGACATGAGGCACCTCTTGTCTGTGGTGCTATTCTCTAAGAAAACGCAGCGCTGCTGCAACGACGAACATCCAAATAGGATACTTTCAATTAACAATCCAATGTACGTACATTAGGTTGACAATCCAATGTATCCTATTTGGGTGTTCGTCTTTGAGGCAGCGCTGCGTTTTCTTAGAGAATAGCACCACTGTACATGTCTCAACATATACATAATACTAGGACAACAATGGTCATTGGTTAAATATTATACTAATTATGTTACACTAGGTAATCGATAGCGGCATTCATCTTAAAGCTAAGGTATCTAACACAGAGTCTTTTCACACCAACACGCACCTCTTTGTAATAAGTGCCCTATTGTGTATGATCATACATAAAAGTTCGACAGTTTTATAAAAAAAGCACCCCTAAAAATCGGCGCGTAGTGATGTGGAAAAACTATCCAATTTGAGAACAATCGTGAGTTTATTTTTTAGACACATATCGGGGACTCTATCGCACAGGGTATACGAGATCCATGGAAAACTACTTAATTTCTATGGCAAGACTCATTTCCTCATCTACCCCCCATTCTTATGTTTTCATGGAAACTATCTGACAGCTCTATTTGCATTCTTCCGTATCCTAAAACTGAAAATTATGCATTTTTTTTATTAATATAGCAGATTAGACCTTAAGAATCAAATTGGCAATGCATCAGCTCAACCAGCTTTGCTCTTAAAACGATTAAATTTAGAAGAAAACGTCATGAAAAAATTCATTTCTGCTTCACTTGACTTCATTTTAGGAACCTGAGGAAACTAGTACGACAGAGTGCAGATAGAGGTCGTAAGTAAGTGGAAACCGGGATGACTTGCTAACCAATTCGTAAATATTCTACTAATCAGTTTGAGCCAGTCCCAAAATGTCTAAAAAATTCTTCTAACCCTTCCCCCTTCACATTCATCCCTGTTTCCACCATCCAAGTCAAAAACCAGTCAACTTAAGCACGGATCAAACCCGGACTCACGCATTATCAAACCCTTGAAAGTCCCCCGGCCAGTTCTCCCGCCTCGCCGCGCGGTCGGAGCCAGTACACGCGAAGAACGCATCTCCTTCAAACGGGTCCGACTCTCTCGTGAAGATATTGATGGAGTCTGACTTACGTATGTCCCTCGTGGTGGCCGGGGGCGGTCTGGGGCGCAGGGGGGGGAGGTCGCCCTCCTCTTCCTCGGCGATGGAGGCGGTGCGCGGCCGCGGCGCGCTGGCGAAGTCGTCCTCGAACATGGAGCGCGGCGACATGGAGTCCGAGTCGAAGCGGAAGCGCGCCGCGCTCGCCTCGCTGTCGCGCAAGCGTGCGCTACTCACCGACACCGGCGACGCTGTTGCGTCTTCGGGCTCGAAAGCGAATCTGAGATAAATATTTCTTATAATGAATTATGGCAATGTTTAACGTATCGTTGTATCATAGAACTGATACCAAGTCATTTTTAAATGGGCCTACTAGTAAATTTTTTGATGCAATCAAAAATACGATAACCAATCTTTAAGATATTATGGTAATATTAATGGCATAGTTAAAAATTCTTTACATAAAAATACTAGCCAGGTGTACCGGGTTTCGCATATACTAAAACGAATGTTGTATAAAAAGTTACCTAGTCCCCTCTAAGCTGGCATAGGGCGCCCTCTTCTTAGCGGTAGGCGTGGGCGTGTCGTGGAAGTCGTTGTCGAAGGGCGAGGTGTGGTCCCTGTCGCGCGGCGAGAAGTCGTTGGAGAAGCGGTAGTCGCGCGGGCGCCGCGCGTCGTCGCGCCGCGTGCGCCGCCGCCCGTCGCGCGCCGCGTCCCGCTCGCGCGACGCGTCGCGGCGCGGCGCGGCGCGGCGCCCCGCCCAGCCCAGCGTCGACCCGTACCTGCAACATGCACCACGTTATTGACTGTCTTCTTAGTTACGAAGCGGTAATATGCACATAACATGTCTGTAACATGCGTACTTTTTATGGGATTTCAGCCACGTGTGTTTGAGGTTTTCAGTAAGTATCTTTGTGCAATTTTTCAAAATTTGCAAAGTGACACCACTTGTGGTCATTTTGGTTTTAGTGCATGGGAACATTGCCAATTTAAGGAAATGGTATTTTGCTAAAATCGAATATTTCCACTTTATTGAACTTGCTCAAAATCCATGTCATTTTTCCTACAAGCATGTATTTTTATTTTATTTTATTACTCATAGGAAAACTTACAGCTAATAGTTACAATAAACACTATATTTTATAATGATACCTAAGATTTTATGTTAATATTTTGCTAATGTTTAGTTGCTGCTGCTTCGTCCGCGTGATAAGAGAAAATTACGTCATATTCCCGGAATAACAATATCCTATGTACTAACTCCAGGACACGGCCTACTCTTGTGCCAAATATCATAAGCACGCGCACACTTTCACCTTTATGAGTATTTAATACTAGACTATAATAGCAGCTTGCGTCACAAACCTCCTCTCACTAGAATCTTCACTTTGTCTCAATTCAGCACGACGTCTCGTTTCCCTCCAGCCCAGCGACCCGTAATTTCTCTCTAAAAATAAATAAATACAACCGTAACAGAACCATTCTGGTAATCAAAACTGCACTTTAATTTTTCTACAGACCCTTTAGTTTTAAAGATTCTATTTTTTTTAGGTAGTAAGAACTGTAAGCGTTTTATAATACTGACCATCTCTCCTCCACCGCTGCTCCGGCCAGCGGTCCCTGGGCGACGACCGGCCGGATCCACAGCCGTCACTGTAACTGAATAATGCAATATCGCTAATTTACACTCTTCATTTTTACACTCACAACACAAACTACAAATATATTGTTATACGTCTACATCTCAATTTTTTTCCGACTCTCCTTTCGCATTATGCTGGAAGAGATATCTATACAAATAAGCATCACCTTTGTACCTATTTTTCTGTTTTCTGTCTTGTCTCGTAGCTTATGTGCGTATATGAATTGTTAAATAAATAAATAAAAATGAATAGTATCAATCAACTTACTCCTCATCCTCATCATACGAGTGCCGGGGCTTCCTATGTCTATCCCTGTCCTTTTCTCTGTAGTCTTTGGGAAGTCTCTCTCTACTCCTCGAGTCTCTATACTCTCTCTCTCTGCTGTAGGTCCTGTCCCTGTCCCACGAATCATTCTCCCGATCCCGAGACCTTCTGTCTCGTCTATCTCTGTGGTCCCGTTCCTTGCTAACGTCGCGGCGGTCCCGGCCGCTGCCGGAGTCCCGGGCTGAGTCTCGGCGGTCCCGCGCGGAATCCCGGCCGTCGCGGCTCATGTCTCTCTCTCTGTCTCTCATATCCCGCTTATCCCGGAGTTTATCTTTCTCTCGACCGCTGCCTGAGTCCAGACATTCTCTTGAGCCGGATGAGTTATGCCTATAAAGTAGAATTAAGAGTTTATTTTTTACACATTTCATTTGGTATTTTTAACAGTTTAAACTCTTATTTATTATTTCAAACTTCACCTCACCTCATCATTTCGTATCGTACAGTCTGAAATATAGGTTACCTGGAGTCTCGATCTCGATGTGAGGGCGGCCGCTGTAGTCTGGTCACGGGCGGCAGCTCCTCATCCCACGGGGACACGTCGCGGGAAGATGATGATGTTTGCACTGAAATAATATATAAAGCTTGGTAAGTAAACACGTTATTTTTTTGTGAAAATGTCCTTTATCCTAATGAAACCTTCAAAGAAGGTATGTGGGACTTAACACTCAGTTTCGCATACCCCTGACGATGTGTTGCCTACCATTAGGGTTGCTGCGGGAATTTTCGAAATAGTTACCGTGGCCCTGATCGCAAAGGGCAACTGAAGGAACACATGTAGGTTTTGGTTGTCTGACATGCTCTCTCTCACACCTGTGCACACTGTGCCGCCTACCACTGCGGCTAGGTAGATGATACGTCACCTATAGGCGCCCTGGGCGGTGGGTCATGGTGCCTAGCCCGGCGGACGCGCACGCGCGGCTCGGAGTCGCGGCTGTCGGAGGAGCCGGCGGAGGCGCGCGGGGCCCCGAGCACGGCCCAGCGGCTGCCCAGGGCGCCGCCCGCGACTGACCCCACAACACCTGTGCAAACTGTGCCGCCTACAACTACGCCGCCTATTTTTTCTGGAATAAACAAAGGATTTATGGGTATATTGACGTGAATTTAAAATGGGAACGGTAAAGACTCATTGATATTTTTGAACCAAAAGAGTCGTCGAATAAATGTATGGGGAAATAATAAGAAAAAATTGAATAGCAATCTGAGTAATATAGGCTGAAGGAAGAATTATTTTGGATTTTTTTGATCAACATATATTTTACAGGCCCCCGTATTTTTAAGTGAAGTGGAAAAACTATAAGCTCGTATCATTATAAACATTATTTTGTAGAGTTAGCAACCCTGTAGCAATTGACACGATAGTATATTTGTGTGTCTGTGTATTCTATGCCCCACGTTCCGAGTCACGGTAATATTGATGTTCGCGCGCCAACAATCGTCCTTCCGAGAGATCGATTTGTGAACGCGCTAACAGCGACGTTGTCGTGACTTGGGATGCGGGGATGGTTTACTTCAACGTCAAACCTCAAGTTTTCAAATCGTCAATATGAGATATATGGATTTGACCTTTTTTCGGCACGTTTTGATGATAATAAATATATTTTGACTCAATTGCGTAAACCGGCAGCTAAAATTATAATAAAAAACCGGGCAAGTGCGAGTCGGACTCGCGCACTGAGGATTCCTTACAAACTTACCAATGGTAGCATTCCCGAATTGAGTTACGAAGATTTTTTTTTAGTAACAAGAAATTTTTAGTTTTCAGATTTTTTCCTATATTTATTCTGAGAGACCTTGCTTCATGCCAGATTTCAGGATTCTAGGTCAACGGGAAGTACCCTATGAATTTTGATTCCTTTAAGAGTGTCGACTTAGGGCGTGGACACAAATCTCTACGGCACGGCACCGCCACCGTGGAACGTCACGACGCAGCTACTAGAACACGTCACGGCGTCGTACCGCCACACGGCATTGTGCAAAATAATGAGGAAAAATAATGATGTGTAAGTTACGCCTATACAAATTTATTTCGGCTTGATAAGTGTTAAACGTCACGGTATTTCTTAGCGGTTCGCCGTATGCCACTACGGTGTACCGTATTCTCCACCGCGACGTCTCACGGCACCATGCCGCGGCACGACGCCGTGACGTCTCACTGTGACGGCGTCGTGTCGTTGCACGGTGGCGGTGCCGTGTCGTGTACATGTGGCCACGCCCATACGCGTTTTTTTGCGATATAAAAGGCCGTATTTTTTTTCCGTTAACTTTGAAGTTTGCTTCAAGGGCCCACCTGAGTGTATGGTTTTAATTTCAATTCGATACCTCTAAGCGTTACCGAGATAAAGGTTCTTGACAGACAGACAGACGGATAACAAAATTATCCTATAAGGGTTCCGCTTTTTCCTTTTGAGGTACGGAACCTTAAAAACCGAAAGTTATTTAATAGATACGTCAATTTTAGCGACATTATAAATACATAATTCTATTTCTAATAGTTCAATTTTTTTTTATTTATTCGTTTGTTTGCACAAAATTGCGTTTTGTTTTTAATGAAACATTTTTCAGGTTTTTGCAAAGATTTTTTTTCTTATACGGTACGCTATATCACATTGGTGTTAAAATTTCTTCGGAATAAAGGCCCATTATTGACCACTCCTTTTTTTAAACTAAAGTTTCGAAGAGAAAAATTGTGAAAATCAAAAAAGGGGCGATTTTGTCTTAAACTGTGATATGCGACAATTGGATGCAACATTATTTAAATTTCAGATATGTTTGAAATTATTTTAAAGACAAAACACATCTTGTTCTTGAAATAATTTCAAAAAAACATTTCGTTTCCAAAATATTAAAAAAAAAAAATGGTTTACTACATTGAATCTCGATAGAGATTTCCTTTGACAGTTTTAAAAATGAGGATTAAACAATATTCCTGACGCGGTGTACTAAATAGGCGATGCAAAGCGATGGCGAACGCGAAGCGATACGGCGCGCTGAAAAAACAATTGATACTCTATTGCAGTCACCAACGTGATTGGTCACTTAGGAAAAAACAATTGATACTTATTCTATTGTGGTCACCCATGTGGTTGGTCACGTAGGAAAAAACAATTAATACTCTATTGCGGTCACCTACGTGACCAACCACACGTGGATGCGAAACAGCGACGAGCGAAGCGAAGCGGTCGCGTTGAGTTTGATATTTTCGTGCACTCTTGCGGTGCGGTGACATGTTGGTGAAATAGTATTGAAGTGGCGACTTCGCGCGCACGTAGAGCAAGACAGGGTCGCGTTGAATTCCATTGAACCTAATCGGATCGTTTCGCGATCGCATTCACGTTGAACTGTCAGTAGGATGCCGCGTAAGTAGCTGCTATAAAATTTACTAACAAAAATTTAGAAACATACCTTTAGTATCAGGCGACGATCCACTAACAACATCACTAATAGACCCTGTGGACAGCCTCGTGGGCGGCGCCAAGTCCCTCACAGGCAGCGGCACAATCTCCACTATAGGCTCTTTCTTCTCTTCCCGCAACTCCCTTTCGATTTTCTTCTCCTCTTCCCTGTCCCTTTCTCTCTCCTTCACAATAGGACTCTTCCTAAACGCGTCCTCTACGTGTGTAAAAGAGAGGGAACTATTGTCAATGCAGTCGAAAAAGTCTGAATTATCAAATCCGTCTGATTTTTCATCGGACCTCTTTCGTTCTTTTGGCAATTCTGGCGGTAAGGATTCAAATTCATCCTGTGGTGGTTCCGTTATTGTTATTTCGCGAAGGGCTGCGTACCTGGAAGGATTGGAATATGTGCTGCAATTGAAGTAAATCAATTGAAGTATATTAATTTAATGAAATAAAAAGAAAAAATAAATAAAAATAACGCATTAAAAACAGACTAGCTACTGTATTGATTGTCTAGCGATACCTGCCCTACTTAAGATTTCATCAAACTGTGTCGAATCTTCAGTTCAGTTTAAACAGACCCATACAAGTTGACACATTCGACGTAAACGAAATTCGTCTCACAATCTGAGTTGGATTTTGTCCATATGAATAAATTGCTGCAGTACTTATAGGCAAAGATTTTTAGGAACCACTGTAAACTGTTTACAATCTTAAAGATACACATATTTGAATTCAGAATACGAGAGTAGAATAAAGTTTTTGGACAAGAACCTCTATGTCATACAAAATAAAGTTCAAATTTCACTTAAAGTATGCAACAGTAAAGTCTATAATTTGAGTTGGTGGCGATGGGTTGAAAATACAACAGAGACATTCACATAAAAAAAGTAAAACGTAAAAAAACAATCCACTTACCTATCATTGGTATCCTCATGTTTAACATCGACATGTCCATTATCCCGAGGCGACACACTTCTCCTAGACTTCTCAATCTGTAGCGTCTTCATAACAGATTTGATATCTTCGATCTTCGCGTCGATCTGCGACGGCTTAGGGCTCACAGAATTCCTGAACATATTGAACGAATCTAACGTCAACTCGTCTAAAGTTTTCAAAGGACTACGGGCTGTCTCTTTGTTATCGCTTTCCCGTTCCTGATTGGCTCTCATTAGATTGTCTATCGCTGTTAGTTCCTTTTCGTCTGAGTCTTGTTTAGGCTCGGATTCTAAAGCATCAATAGGGTCCAAAATAGACTTTGCTTTTAACTCTTCTTCCTGTATTTCTCTGAAAGCGGCATATCTATCATATGAAGGATTTGCTTTTTTGTCGAAATCATCAAAGTTAGCAACAAAAGTGTCACTTATGTCCGCGGGCGGTGTGAAGTTGTCTTCGAATTGCGGTTTGAAGTCATTCGTTTGTGTTTTTTCTGGCTTGTCGAGTATGCCGCTTGGAGTTGATAACCCTGATAGCGCTGTCACCCCTGGTAAGGGTTTCTCTTTTTCGGTTTTTGTAGCCGGTTCTACGTGTATGTGCTGAAATACATCCGAATATCAATAACCTATTATAATTAAGGATTATTTAAGATAGGAGTTTTATTTTCTGCTAATAATCATCATCATTATTATTCCAGCCGAAAGATGTTTACTGCTGTAGATAGGCCTCCCCCAAGTGTAGCCACAACAACCAGTCCTGTGTGTGTTGCATCTATCCTCGCGTCATCGGTCCACCGAATGGGAGGCCTTCCAAAGCAGCGTCTTTCGCCCCGTTGTCACTCCTGAACCATCCAGTACCATTGATTGTCGACGTTTTATAACCATTTTTGTCATGTCTGGCAACACTCGCTAGATTTTAGTCTTTATACACTGTGGTACGTCGGTTCTGTTAATAGGTAATAACAAACTACAATGATAATCCCTCTGTCAAGCTTGATGATATTGATTTTTTACTCATTTTTCGTACATATCTTGATATATGCCGTTAAATTTTGGTCGTTTTAATCCCATGGAGGGTCGATTCGGTACATGAAATACTATCGATTTGTAAAGATAAAATTAAAAAACAAAGTACTTTTTTCTAAAACTCGAATTTCGTACATGCATGTATGTGTACGAAATTAATTTCTTTAAGTAAACGAATCAATGATGTTGTAGGTAGCTGTCGGTCGTTGCGTACTAACTACCTACAGTTCATTGGCCTCGCTCAGTTGACGTTTACTTAAAGAAATTAAAAAGTTTGAAAAAAAGTACTTTATTTTTCATTTTTATTTTTACAAATCGATAGTGTTTCATGTACCGAATCGACCCTCCGCGGGATTAAAACGACCACAATTTAACGGTATATAGTATACATATTATTTGGGGATATAATGCTAAGTCATTATTAATAATAACAAATAACATACCGCTCTATCATTATCGGCAGCTAAATACGATCTGAGGTAATCGGTCAGTTGAGGTAGAGTCATTGAAGACAGAGTTGCCGTAGGAACTCGTAACCTGGAAGATAAGACATACAATGTTTGAATATTTATCACACTTCAGCTCAACCAGCTTTGGGATCATTTCCTAAATCCTTTCGCCCACGCATCGCACCGCCATCTGACGGCGGAAGAAAAATCAGGAGTTCGAACTTAACCAACGCACCAAGCAACGTGAGCCCGAGCGCAAGGTGAGGTAATAACAATATCGTGAAATAAAAGTGCTAGTGAAGCGTGGTGACCATCCGGCTTCCAGCATCCTGTGAGTACTTGACTACTTCGAATTTCTATTGTCCTTCAACTTGTTCCTAAAAGGAATCTTTTGATAGCGTCCCTGGTTGGACGAAACAACTATGCACTAGCTGTCCCCGGCGGTTTCATCTGTAGCTCCCATTACTGATCCACTTCCATCGGTCGTTGCGTGACGCCTATGCCTATACTATTAATCATAAACCAGGCCTGGCAGCCCACACCTACAGAAAGAAGTTTTTCCATTCTGATTGGTAGTTTTAGAGATTAGCGCATTTGATTTAACGCACTTATTTTACGCGATCTAATAAGAGCGTAGAGCAAGTAAGTCCATATGCGAACAGAACATTAAATTTAGATTCGTTTATAAATGAGAACCGATACGAGTGGAATTGGCCTTTTCTGTTTTAGGATAATATTGCTGTTGACCCCGTTAAAGCCGGCCTTTGCATATTTCATTTGTAAAATGAAAAATATCATTGCTTACTAACATTTTTATTATTTTTGATAGGCTTGCGCTTAATGACCCTATCTCACCTAATATTTTCCACATATATATATATTTCCACAATTATCACACAACACCGTCTAGTCCCAAGCTAAGCAAAGCTTGTGTTATGGGTACCAGACAGCTGATAAACATACTTATATATTTCTAAATACATACATATTATAGATAAATAACACCCAGACACAGAACAAATGATCGTGTTCATCACACAAACATTTGTTCTGGGTGGGAATCGAACCCACGACCTGCGGCATAGCAGTCAGGGCCACTAACCACTAGACCAACAGGCCAGTCTAATGGAGCGATGATGTGCTCGATGGAGCACGCTTGCCTAGAAGTAACCTATTGAATTAAAGATGGCAGGGAATTCCACTCCTCAGCTATATCATCATCATCATTTCAGCCGAAAGACGTCCACTTTTGGACATATGCCTCCCCCAAGTGTCGCCACAATTAACTATCCTGTGCGTCTTGAATCCATCGGATTCCCGCAACCTTTACCAGGTCATCGGTCCACCTTGTAGAAGGCCTTCCAACGCTACGTCTTCACCGGAAGGCGGAATATCGACCACGTACCGACGTGGTCGACATTCCAGAACCTTTCGGCTCCAACGGCCATCCGTTCTGTGAGCAATGTACTCTGTCCATTGCCATTTAGGTTTGGCCATTATTCGTGCTATGTCGGCAACCTTGGTTCTCCTGAGGATATCCTCATTCCTGATTCGATCACGCAAGGAAACTCCGAGCATAGCTTTTCCATTGCCCTTTGGGTGACTTTAAGTCTTTAGATCATCATTCAGCTGTATGCTAGATGAAAACGTTCCTTAAGGGTTTTGGAGATTTCCACTATGTGGTGACACATCAACGTACGTTTAGAGGTGGGATGATGGAATTGTGTGTCGTTAAAGTTTCTACTCGATAATTTTCAGCTTTCGGTTGCTACTCGTTGATAATTGATCCTGGTTAGGGCGTACCTGTGTGCCAGCTCGTCCATGGTGCAGGTGAGCAGTTGGCTGAGCGTGATGTCGAACCGGCGCGCAGTGGGCAGCGGCGGCGGCGCGGGCGTTAAGTATTCGTCTTCGCTGCTGTTGGTGGCCGCTGACGACAGGCGTGGCTTCATGCTGCGGTCGGCCTACACAGAAAATCAAGGTAAAATTTGGCAAAACACAGACCGGAAGCAAGGAAGCCATCTCACAAAGTCGTGAGATAATATAAAATATGATGAAATGTCACGAGTATCGCGCAAGGCGCATCCACATCGATCGAGTAGTAGAAAGATTTTACGGCCAGGCTGGCCGGCTGGCTGGCTGGTCAGCGAGAACGTCATTCCACCAAAAAAATAAATGTGAAAATGGGGGTCAAGTTTAATTTTTAACCGACTTTGAAAAGGAGGAGGTTCTATGTTCAGCGGTATGTATTTTTAATGTATGTTCACCGATATCTCGGTCAATCGTGGACGCATTTTCAAATTTTTGTTATGTTTGAAAGATTATAGTCCCGAATTGGTCCCATAGAAATATTGTTTTGATTTGATGGTGAATTTCAAAGATATAGAACGGAACTCTTCAAAAAATCAGAGCCGAAATATCGAAACAAGTAAAATTCCTTTGTTTATACGTGTAGTCTGACTGACTGAAGGAAGAACGGGAGGGGATTTTTTTATATATATAAACTAGTGCTTGACTACGATCCCACTTGATGGTAAGCAGTGATGTAATCGTTGATGGTGAGGCGCACTAGTTTCTTAAGAGCCTATTCATAGAACTGATCTGATGATGAAGCTGGAAGGTAGGTAAGACCCGGAACTCTAGTGATAAATTAGTGTATCCTAGCTGTAGTTGGTATTATTAGAATTGTCATGATGATTTGATGATGGAACCGAATGGCGGAAGGTATCTAAGTATTTAAGTTTGGCTGAGGGGTACTACAATTAAAAAGTGTGAAATAAAAACACTTTTTCCAAAAAAAATAAAACCGACTTCAATGTAAAACAAAAACAAAAACAAAGTGGAAAATAACTTTAATTTTGGAAGTCGGTGTTAAATAAAGAAGAGACCCAAACTTTTATAGAAACGCCGGCTCTAGAAATTAAATGAAAAAAAAAAAAGTTTTTTATGATGTGTGGAGGTCTCTTCACCGAAAAACATCGTAAGCCACACACAATCGCGTGAGTGACGAGGCGAATAGTGAGGCATGTGATGTGTAAACAGTGCACTCGCTATTCGCCTCGCGCATTTTGTATACAAGCGGTGCATCGTACTACGGGGCGAATGACGAGGAGAGTGGCGACTGGCAATATTTTGGCCCGAACAAATGTGCTGAGGATAAAGGACAATTTAAGTAAATTGCCCGTATTTACGACACTGCAGAAACACAATAGTAATATCTCTGCTTAGATCTAGCTCGTTTGTTAAATATATATTAATTTGTTTGCATGGGCTATTCGTTTTCTCGAACGCCGATTGTACAACTTAAATGACCTTAAAAAACTCTAAATGTCGTATTGTATACACGGGTGTACGAAATTCATTCGGCAGAAAATTTTGGTTTCTATATCTTCGTTTTTCCTAGAAAAAACCAGAAAAAGGTTTATTTTATGTGATTTTCTAAAAAGCGCGCAATTACGTAGTTATAATAGCCCCCGCGAACGAGGGGTTAAGCTCTAAAAACCAAAGGAAATCTTATTTGAACCAAGTTTTATGGATTTCAGATTTTATTTATATTACAGATGATTGTTATAGTAAAGGATTTAAATTTTTAGCAATAGTCATTCAACCTTATCGAAATAAGAATACGACGTAAATTCCTGCGCGCTGAGGTAGGTAACGGTATTTATTTATTTATTTATTGGCCTATCAACAATTGTTACACTATACATTCAGAATAATACAGCTTTTATATAAACCAAGTGTACAATATAAAACGATAGACACAGCATGCATAAACAACAGAGAAAAAAAAATTTATAATAATCGTGCAGATAAAACACTTAATATATAGAGTTACGTAATTACAAATTTAGTGTAGGTTAGTAGTTAGTCATTTTAAGTGGACTTGGCGTTTGAAATTTTGAATAGATATGGAAAAAAATATATCTAAACTTACATCGCAATTATTAAGAAGTCTACAAAGACTTGGGATTGGGGAGTTCGACCCTGAGACAGTTTTTCGGAATGGGGGACGTAGTAATTTGATTGGATGGCGCGGATAGTTGTGAGGTAGGTTGAAAATTAAATTTTAAGACTTATTTTAAGTTTGGTAGGTAACGGCATGCCGAAGGACGTCGGCGACCGACAACATTCTATCAAATGATACTTATGCCTAAAATGTGTATAGGCCAGTAGAAGCTGACGTGACCCGGCATGCCATGGTAAGGCGCTGAAATGGCGCGGTATCAAAAACCTTTACCATTCCGTCCTCCCGGTCTGCGTAGGCCTTTAAGTACCAAAATATCTCACCAATGGCTCCCTCCGCATTGCTGGCTTCGGCAGCGGCGGCCCCACGTCGTCGTCGTCATGGTCATGCGGCGGCCGCGGCGGAGGCCTGCTTATGGGCAGGTCGGCTATCTTCTTGGGGGGCAAGGGCGGCGGCGGCGACGCGTTGTCAGCGCTGAGCTTGTGCGCTTGAGGCCGCTGTCTGACTGTGCTGCCCTCTGTGCTCTGCAAACAGGAGATACAGTATTTGCAAAAATACTTCTGTTTTGTTAAGGGGGAACTCAATCGTGAAATTCAATTTTTCTTTTTTACATTTTGCAGTTAGAGTCAAGTTGTATGTTGATTAAATGTATTTATTAATTTAAATGGCTATTTCACGAAAAAATAAATAAAAAAGTATTTCAATACGGTAAAACACACTGAGAAGAGTGTATTGGTGATTTTAAGTAAATAAATACGTATTACGCCCGCGAATCATATTTTAATCAAGATAGAATCTAGCAATGACTTGTTAAATGCAAGTCATGTATACCCTAGTGCTTTTTACATTAAGGGTTCTAGAACCACTTGCATCACCAGTCATTATTGAGTGATTTGTCACAATGGTCACAGTGGTTATTGTCACATTGGTCATATTGCACTAAACCAATTTAAAACTTTCATCTGTTTCTGTAAATCTCATCCAGGTGGCAGAAAGAATGTTTTTCAAGAAGTGCTAAACCCATTCAGCAATTAAAGTATATAGAGGATTGAGAGTGGGCCTAAACGTGCATCCGACAATTTCAACATTTAGGGTCACCGCACACGGGCCACACGCGACATCTACAAATACCGCCACAAGTTAGAAGCGACCGACGATTGGTAGCGTGTGGCAGCCACCGGCGGCAACCGAGACCATACATAATGTATAAAAACTACAGTATATATGCCGGTGGCGGCGTTTTATGGTTGATGCCAGCGGTAAGTGTGCGGTGACCCCTTGTAGTCAACGTTTGGATAGTTGTCGCAATCAAGTGTGGGATATAAACTAGCAAGGTAAGATTAGGAAAGAATAAGCTCGACGGGAGCAACACATATCTACATAGATTTGCGAAAGTATGGTGTAAATAAATGAAAAAAAATCTCAGTTATTTTATTTATTGCTTTTTCACCGTTCTTGCAATCTCTTTAATTTCAGTTTTGTACAGATATATATTTGCCCACCTGAAGTTCGAGGGCAGCTTACCTGTCGCTGCAGGCGCGGCGACTTGGGCGCGGGCTCGGGCGGCAGGCTGACCTGCAGCGGTCCGTTGAACACACTCTTCCCGTTCTCCACCGGCTCAGGTTTCTCCACCGTCGCTTCCCTGCTCAACTTGCTCTTAAGCTCATCCACTCGCAATACACTCGACTTCGGGATCTCCTGCATGCTCGTAAACGGATCGTCCTTAAATGAATCCGAAAACGGATCAGTGTTATCGAAAGGATCTGTCTCCGCGAACGGATCCGACGAGAAAAAGTTCCCCGTGAACAGAGCGCTCTGCGTCGGCTTGACGATCGCTACGGACCCGCCCGAGTGCCGCGAGAGTGACGTCATCGTCGTGGCCGGCCCGTAATGCTCTATCTTAGTGTCTGTGGTGACCGGCAATATGTCTGATATTAGACTCTGTGTCGACACGAGGTCTTTGAGCACTTTCTTTGGTGGATTTTTGAGCTCCTGAAAGAAGAGTTTTTTGTCAACGTAAGGTTTACTCCGGCCGGTGCCGAGGGGGTCTAGTTCCGTGAATACGTCGTAACTGAGCGACTGCGTCGTGGACGCGCCGGCCTGGCAAACCTGTAACACAGCCGTCACCATAACACTAAGTATATGTAGACGTGGAGCGCATTTAGTTCAAAGAATTACTTGATCTCACTCGATGCAAGTAATCCAGGGATTTTAATAAAATTGTATAAAACAGAAAAGTTCGTTCTACAATGATGAAAGCGTGCGACTAAACAGATAACCGTAGATTGTGCGTTTCTTAGTGCGTAACGTAAACCGGGCGAGATTGAGACGTGCGGGGTAATTCGTTCAGCTTGGGGTTCTCGACGATAGTTACGGCACCCAACTGGTACTGCGACTCGCGAGGTAGCGTCATGCTCAGGTAACGGTTCTCGGTAAAGTTAAGCGTCACGTCCACATAATTCAGTCTTATAGCATACAGACCAGACGTCACAGCACAGGGAGCTACTTTTAACTGTCAAATATTATTGCGAACATTAGGTATAATATGGAATACATTTCACTTCATCTATAATATAAAAATGAATCGCAAAATGTGTTGGTAAGCGCATAACTCAACAACGCCTGGACCAATTTGGCCAAATCTTTTTTTAAAATGTTCGTTGAAGTTCAAGGATGGTTTTTACGGCGAGAAAAATAGAGTAGGGTAGAGTAGGGTAGAGTAGGGTAGAGTAGGGTAGAGTAGGGTAGAGTAGGGTAGAGTAGGGTAGAGTAGGGTAGAGTAGGGTAGAGTAGGGTAAAGTAGGGTAGAGTAGGGTAGATTTGGGTAGAGTAGGGTAGAGCGGGAGCGAAGCCGCGGGCAAAAGCTAGTACTAAATAAATACGGTAATAAAAAATATACCCTGTCGACCTTGAAATAAAGTTAATATTGTATTAGCTTAATAACGCAAATATATCAACAAATGCAGTAAGTGAGATATACTTACTATAATATTACATAGTTCAATATCATAAATTTACATATATGATATTGAACTATGAAACCTATTTCATGATTCTAGGCCATGAAGAAGTAAAAATCCTTTATCTACGTATTTTCGCAATAACATCCCACAGCAGTATTTTTCAAGCAATACGAGAGAGATCATGCACTATAAGGGTACTAAAACAGTCATCACTTACACATAACATTAACATAAAGTACACAGCGTTGCCAAAATAAGTACACAACTACAAGAAAAACTTTAATTGATAAATAAGTATTACATCTGTCCAAATGGCCGTTATACAACATAAATTAAGATATATTTAGGCATAGATTATATCATTTTATATAAATATAGTATACATATTCATATTATTGTTCGTGCGTTTCACCACTACGCAAATAACTTTAATTTCAATTTTGATGGCAATATGTGCACCGAGTGCGAGTTGTTTGTACGTTAACGCTATCAAAACGGTTACCGCGTCCGGCTCTCTGATTGGTTAAGAGATTGGAGCGGGCCAATCGGAGCGCCGAACGTCATAAACGTGTCGATCGCGTTAACGTAAAACCAATTCGCACTAGGCACTCGTATTAATTTCAGAGGACAACGTGATATCAAGTTAATTTTGGATTATATGAGCGAGTGGTGAAACTAGACCTATACTTATGTCATGTTTGCGACCTCAAGTTATAAAAAAAGATTATGCCTTAACAACAACAAAAGTCACTTCAGATCGCGAAACACATTATTACACGACTCGAATTAGCTTATTTTTTAGAATAGAATTTGTTCAATAGGGATATAGACTAAATAAATAATAGCGCTACTGTCGTACTGATGTTGAAAAAAAAAAGAATTAATACATATCTAAATTGCTAAAAAAATATAATACAAAAGGCATTTGATACAGCAGGACAGTAACGCCATCTGTAATTTTGACACGCATACTTATACACTCTATACAGGTATTCATTATTTGAATTATAGTGATAATTTCGAAACGTATTTTGAACTGACTGTATAGAGTTATCCACTTTTCAGTCTTATAAACGTCTTATAACTAAAATGCCATCTCAATTCATTGACATGCAAATAACAAGGACAGAGAGTTATAAAACGTTCATAAACAATTCTAGTCGAAAAGACGGACATAGAAAATGAAATATTACAATGTTTGAAAGCGAAACTTTAGAAAATGTTGCAAATCGTACCATAGACAATAATATCACGTCTTTGTTATACACAGAGCTCTTGAACATTGGCAGCCACTTTTAGAGACGGTTATGACATAAAAATTTCTTTAAAAAAAACTACTATTATTAAATTGGCCACCCACCAAACTTGAGCCTCGAAAATTTGTATTTGCCTCATATTTTTCAAAAATTAAATTTACTAAAAATCTAATTAAAAAGAATTTTATTAATCTCTCAAATTGGTTCAAAATTCAGTAAGGTAGAAAACTTTCTAACTATCAAGTGACAACTTTTTGTTACGTTCGTACAAAAGAGATAGCGAGATGTTTCTATCACACTCTCCTGATTTCAATATTTGAAATGCAAATTGCTGCTTCATTTCATAGTCAATAAATTATGATGGTGCTTTTTTTTTAAAACGGTTTCTTTAATAATTTATTTGTTGTTTACTATAACATTGTACAAAAATAATCCTCAATTACCTGAAAAGTTAACTAATAACTCAAGAAGAAGATTCAAAACTCGTTGGTGAGTGATTGTCACCGTTCACTCATAGAATATACGGCCAGCGCTTAACACGCAGTGCGCGGATTCGAATATTAGTAATAATAATTGTATTGTTGGCTCGTATTGTTAGGAGGTTCCTTTCTCTGGAGCCCTGACCGCCGGTAGCTTGGACTCTGTTCCCGATACCGGTGGGACACTATTTTTTATATTTTTAAATGTTTTTTTTTTTGTAAGTTTTTTAAAAATATTTAAAAATGTAATTAATAAGCTTATATAATGAATAAAGGAAATAATAATAACTCTATATAATATATAGATTTTCTTAATAATAATTAGTCAGTTACTGTCTCTAGTTGGTCGCACTACCTGAACTGCGGTTGTATAATCACAGTAATATTGTGGAGGCGTAAGTTTGTATGTACAAATGTATTTTTTCTAATTTCACGTGGGCGAAGCTGCTGGCATAGGTTAGTTTATTATATAGCACAATTAGAAATTTAGAAATTTACACAGAGTATTAATGGCGATCTTATCGCTTTGTAGATTCGAGACGTAAAATACGGTCGGCTTCACTTCCATACAAAGCAACATTTCTTTTTCTATTTAAGACTAAATCTAAAATTATCTCCAATGCTTGATGTACTCACCGGTGTATCATTAATATTGTCGACGAGTGCAGGTGTAGGTTCGAACTCAGCGGCAACAGTGGCCAGGTCGAAGGGCAGCGCGGGCGCAGCCTTCCCTGGGCTGAACACGCCGCGAGACGAAGTAGGCGCCGCCGGGGTGCTGCGCCCCCGGGTTGATGCACCCGAAGGGGGCGGAGGGAGGAGGCCCTTCTGGAAATAAAAAGAGAGATTTATGTTATATGTAACATTGTTTGCTAGAGTGTAATGGTGTCGAAAAAACCTATGTTATAAAATGACAAAGATAGGAATGTTGAATTTAATGGCATGTTGATGATGCATGATACTTATTCATGATAATTTTTTAATATATATTTACTTATGCTAAACCGGTCTATCGAAATATTTCTTTTTTCTAAAAGTGTACCTCAAAAAATAAAAATGTGCTAATTTATTATGGTTACAAATTACGTTACCCAATAAGTTCTGTGCGTCATAATAGTGGCGTTATGCCAAAATCTCTGTAAGACCTAACAATAAAGGGAAAAGCCAAGTTTGAGCTGCAAAAATTTACTACCAAAACTGCATCATATTTATCAGTATTCAAAGGGCCTGTTTCACCACCTACGTTTAACTTATTTTTCAAAAAAATTGCCTTCAAATTCTGTTCCATTTTTTTATTTATTTAGGGACGTTGTAAAACAGACCTTAACACTACACTGAAGCCCAAGTTTACCTGCGAAGGCAAAGCCGTGAAGGAGTCTCCGAACGGGTCGTTAGACGGGGTCAGACCCTCGACCTGGGTGAGTCCTCTCCTAAGGGAACTGAGCTCCTGTTCCAAATCCACCAGCTCGGCCACACCACCCTCGGCCCCGACATCCACGACCTTGGAGGTGGATGAACTGGTCTCACCAGCTGTAGTGATGCTCTGAGGAAGATTGCGATACTATCTTTGAAATTATTTATGTCTTTGGAAAGTAGTTCAGTTCCTATAGTGGGACTTGGGATGAGTAATAGATTATAGTTCGTATAGAAACATGTAATTGGTCGTATAATGTATCCTTTAAGAGCGCTAGTGTAAGTTGATATATTGAACCGTGATTTTACAGTAAGTCCATATTTTTTTAATTTGGCTTCGCATGGTTTGTGCATTTAGTCAGTGTTAAAATAAAAAAAGTATTAAGTTTTCAGTTACTTTGAGTTCCATTAGAACGCGGATGTAACGAACACATTCTAATGTTTTTGCAACATTAGGCAGCAAATGTATCAGGTCAGCCTTCTCGGTAAGCTTCGCTGTGGTAGTCATACTACAATAATTCTGAGCTCCATTTTACTGAAATCGTGTCTGTTTACTTTACCTTACTTGAGATACAAAACTACACTAATTTAATAACACAATGTCCACTAGGAATAATTTTGCGAATGATTAAAACAGCGACTGAACTTTATTGGAACACAAGAATTTTCCTCCGGAGTCAGTGTTCCCTGATAGCTAAAACCTGGAGATCTTCAAGTTAACAGTGAATAGGTTACATCTACGCAAGCATCCATTAAAGCTACATCGTCCCTTTCCATCAGATGAGATCAAGCGCGAGCCTATCAACAGTAAAAAATGATTTAATTACTCCTCCCGCTCTGGGTAGAGCGAGAGGGAGTGTCAGACTTTGGCTCACTAAAGCCCACCTATGTTCCTTCAGTTGCCCCGAACTGAAAGTTCAATTAATTATTTTTTCTAACTTTACAAAGAGACTTAGTTTTCACGGAAAGTTGTAGAAGGTTGAAAGCTCAAGTTTACGCCTACGCTGCCACGAAACAATTGCGATAAGCAATAAAACATAACAAAGAGGTTATCACACAAGGACGGGGCGGTCGTTGGTACTTGTCTTACACAACAATATCCTGAGCGGATATTATCGCGCCTTGACCATGACCTCAGGATACCACTTGAATGTGCCGGATACAAAGAAATTACTACAGATACAGATAACAGGGTGATCGTCTTTTGTTTATTTTGCGTATCAACGAAGGGCTTCGTGGGATAATGAATGATAATGTTGTTTCGTGGGATGATGTTTTATTTCTTACTAGCTGACCCGGAAAACTTCGTACCGCCTAATGAGGATAACGCCATCTACGATATATTACCAGAACCAGCAGAATTCATTTCAAAATGACATTTTAATAAGAGATGGCGTTGTATTCGATTTTTTTTAGTGAATGTTTCCATCATTTCTCACAGTTTAAACTTTCCCTGGACTATCACGAATATTTCTAGACCAAAATTAGCCAAATCGGTTCAGCCGATCTCGAGTTTTACCGACACTAACGAACAGCTATTCATTTATATATTTAAGAAGTTTTCGAAACTAGCTGTTACCTGCGACTTCATTCGCGTAAACTTTAAGAACATTCCGCTCCGCTTTTGGGGCGATGGTGTGTGGAAAAATCACGATAAACAGGAAAAAAAGATTTAGAATAATTTAGGTTTAGAATTTTTAATCTTAAAGAAGTACTAAACTACGAAGCATAACTAAAATATCAAATGATGCGTTATTTTTTTCTACAGTGACATAAAATTTATATTAGCTTAGTATAGAAATTAGGAAATACCTAAAAAAAAGGTAAAAAACTATATTGCCGTTACTTATAAAGTCGTTTTTGTAAGAGTGCATTGTAGTTTTATTCCGGTAAAAATTGCGATATCACATCAAGCTATTTATTTATAATACTATTTCAATGTTATGAGCTGTTATAAAGGATGTTGGGAGAATACCACAAAGAACAAAGCCACTATGGCGGTTACTTGTAAGAAGGTTGTTACCATTGCTCATAGTTTTTTTTTTTAGGTGGTGACATCATCCTATGACATCTCTTACCCTTGGGTGGAGCGAGGGATAGTGTCAGTCTTCTACTTACTAAAAAGCCGCTCTGGTTCCTACTTTGCCTTTGTTTCAGGGCCCCGGGGTTCGCTACGATTACCGGACGGTTACGAGCTCGATTGCACGTCGTGATAAAAACTCAAATGATGAACGGGGCATAACAAGGCAATACCCATAGTGCTTTTGGTAAATCTGCAAATTTTCATTAGTAAATTATGATAAAAAATCACAAGGTGTAACAGGGTCCGTAGCCTTGAAAAAAAAAAAGGTTTAATCGTATATCTCCGAAATCATGAATCGAGTCAATTTTGACAAAATCTTTACTAAAGCTAATTTAAAAGCTTATTGATTATATTATCTAACAGTTAAATACCAAAACCCCGCTTGCATGATTTCGACAGTTCAAAATAAATCGCGTGACAAAAGTTATCGTCAGAGAATACTAATGCACTGTTTAAACGATAGCTCTTTGGTTTTTGCGGAATGTTATTTGGTAACAACCTCGTTTGTTTCAGCAGTAGGTACCAATTTTACAAAATATTTCATTTTCATTTATTTATAATTAAATGAATCGCCTTTTTTCAATAACTGAGTAATTTTGATGTATTTGTAGCTTGGGATTATCTGTATTTAAAATAGGTGGTATCTTGTACCTCGGATCATCTTCTCTTAAACTAAAGCTGAATAGCTATATGTATAGTCTCGCTTAAAATCGACATCGGCCGGACCGATTTGGCTTTTGTTCTTGAAATATTTGTGATACTCCAGGGAAAGTTTAAACGGTGAAAAAATATGGAAAAATTCACGAAAAAAAAAAATCCGACTACTAGGCGGTACGAAATTTCCCGGATCAGCTAGTATTTAATATAAAGTAGCTTTTGCCAGCGGCTTCGACTTAGTGAAACTAGAAAATATAAAATAGGTTTTTAACCTATGATAAAAACTTTATCATAGGTTATGTCAACCAGTGATAAAGTTTTTTTTTATAGTAGGTAAAATCATCCAATGACAAATCCCGCCCTTGGGTGGGGCGGAAAATAGTGTCAGACTCTTACTGACTAAAAACCTACCCTGCTCCATTCTTTGCCTTTGTCCCAGGGCCCCGGGTAACATTTTCACATAACGACTGCTGGCCCCCTACAGTTTGCTGACAACTCCTTGAGGCGCGCGGGAACAGTGCGCGCCGTAAACGACTTGAGCTCGAACCGGTCTGTTACCGGACGAACAGCGAGCTACCCATTGCCCGCCGTCCGCGAGTCCGCGCCTACGGTGGCCGGAAATCGGGATCGGAATCCCGGCGGCGGCGGCGTGTGCGCCGTTGCCTGATGCGGTCGGCCTCCTCCTTTGCTAGCATTACTGCTTCGCAGAAGGAGGCGACCGCCTGGCATCCCTCCTCGCTCCGGCGCATGGCTTGAGCCCCGGCGCAACCAGTGATAAAGTAGCATTACAATGGTGAAAGAATGTTTTAAAATCGGTCCAGTAGTTTTTGAGTTAGTTCATTACAAGCAAAAATCTTTTAAAGTATATATATGTACATAATGCACATTAGTAGCCTTGTCGTAAATGAAATAAATAATCATAGTAATTTCCGCATATTTTTATTACTATTTTTTGTATGTACGTGCAATTTTACCTTGTCAAAAATTATCACTATCTCAATATACACTCACACTTCAAAGAAACAGTGTAGGTCACACAAATAAGATACGAGAGCTCGAACATGGATCCTGCGACCAAGATAGACAGCGCAGAATATATTAGTAAGTCGAAGAAAACTGAATAATAACGAGACGAACATTGAACTTTACTGCTTAAATCAATAGAGAAGAACTATTATTTCAAACAGTCTGAACTCGAACCGAATTGAATAAACATAATATCTAATTTCCATTTCGAAAATGAACGATTCAACATACATACGTTAAAGATGTATCTGAGATATATATTGAAGGAGACTGATTAGCGTAGGCGAAGGCATAGCTACTAATGATGTAAGTATTATTGAACAGTATCTATTATATTATATAAGTACAACTAGCTTTTGCCCGCGGATTCGCTCCCACTCTACCCTATCCTACCCTATACCAATAAATGAGCAGGTTTTAGATTTTTTTAAATTAATTAAATGGATAAAAAATATTCTGGTTCTAGGCTACCTTCCCACCAATTTTCAACAAAATCGGTTCAGCCGTTCTTGAGTTATAACTAGTGTATCTGACACGACTTTCTTTTTTATATACACCGTTAAATTTTAGTCGTTTTAATCCCGTGGAGGATCGATTTAGTTCATGAAACACTATCGATTTATAAAGATAAAATTAAAAAATAAAGTACTTTTTTTCTAAAACTCGAAACAATATACGCATGTACGAAATTAATTTCTTTAAGTAAACGAGTCAATGACCTTGTAGGGAGTTGTCGGTCGTTGCGTACTAACTACCTACAGTTCATTGGCCTCGATTAGCTGACGTTTACTTAAAGAAATCGATTTCGTTCATGTGTAAATTAATTCGAGTTTCGAAATCGCGGCAGTCCCAAGCGCAGCACGAGCTCGATTCCAACAGACAGGACTGCTCCATACTATCTTAAAACCGGTAGGAAAGAATAGGCTTAGCACAAGGGACAATCGATCAGTACAAAAAAAGTGCGACAGAAGCCTTCATCGTCCACTCTATCATGCAAATTATAAAAAATTAAATATGATTATCCAATTTAAAACCCTTGAATGTTACTCGTAGTATAACTACATCTTCTTCTTTCTCGAATCGATGGTTTCCATTTCCCTCAGAGTTTTTGAGCCCAGTAGGTTGCCACGTTTTTTAGGTCCTCCAGGGTGCATTTGTAGGGACATTTTGGACACTCCAATAAGTGTGTCATTGTTTGGTCAGTCCGGTTACTACATAATAACCTTATAATAAAAGAGAATTAACAAAAGAAATTTTGACGACAACGTTGGCACAGTAGATGAGAAATTGGCTGTTGCGCTGCGTGTCACAGTTTCGATTCCCGCACGGATGAAGCTTTTGTATGGCCTACAGTTTCGGGTTTGGATGTCTACAACATTAGTTTTAGTATATGCGAAACCCGAAACACATGCCGAAACGTGTGTGTGAAAAATCACAAAGTTATAAGCTTATTAGGTTACCTGATTGTCTCCATAAATACATAGTCATCGGGCCATCCGGGCAACTGAGGGGTTGTTTTACTCTCGCACCCAGCTGTCCATTGGCGCTTAAAGCCTGCTATGACCTTCCGTACCTGTGTTGTACTAAATGTCGATGGTGGTGTCTAACTTTATATGACCTTTTTTTAAAATGTTTTTGGATAAAATATAACATTTTTAACAATTTTTCAATTATTGGAATCGATTCAGTAACTAATTCATAACAAACTATATTCAGGTTTCGCATATATTAATAAAATTGTATATGAGCTTACAACTTTGTTAACGCACCCACGACATATACCAAACGAGTGGAGCAACGACTAAAAAAAATTATAAACTTAAACAAATTAAGTGTAAATTAAAGAGGACTAATGCCATTTATCATCGACCAACTAATTTCAGTCTCAAACAAAAAGCGTCTTCAAATAAGATCAATACGAACTGTTATATAAATAAATGTAGATAGTTACGTCGTTTGAGTCCTGAAAGATTGAGCTTATTAGCTCATCTTGTTTTATTCTCACTCTAACTTGTAGTGTTTTCCTTTTTTTTCGCATTGTGACTTTGTGACACTGATCGACCGTAATTTTTCTGTTTGTTTTGAAAACGAATATTTTGGATAATATATTCGTATATCCAATATTGATAAATTCTGAACTTATTGAAGGACAGTTCATAACCTTGGAGTTAAATAGATTTCAACGATTCGATCGGAAAACGAATAGAAGACTATTTTTTAAAGCCAAAAAATATAACATTTAAAAAATCCAACTTATATAAATAAAAAAGTAGGCGAATGTTTTAAACGGAGTGTTTGAAGAAATACCCACAACCGCACGTGGCCGTTCCACAAACCACCCACGAAACAAAATTGCTCTATGTGTATCCTCCTAAAATTGCACGCGTACTCAAAACACAGAAAATTTAACACAAAATATGAAGACAGTCGCATAATAGTGAGCAATCACAAAATATTGAGACAATCACAAAATATTAAGACAATCACAAAATATTAAGACAATCACAAAATATTAAGACAATCACAAAATATTAAGACAATCACAAAATAAACAAAGCACCTTTTTCTTAAATTTCACATTTTTCACAGAACTCGTTGGTATAAGGAGCCACGTCTTCATATCCACATCAACTCATTCGATGCCGGCTATGCACAATATATGGTGACTTGTGAACTGGGCCGTATTGACTGTTCATTGACCAAGTTATTTGATGTTTTGACGAATCGATTCAACAAACGATTACGCGGCACTATACTTGATTATTGATGACAATTGTTTAAGGTTTAAAAAATATGTTTTGTTTTTATTATTGATCGGCTCGCGTTCGATCATTATCTCAACAGCGGCTTTACCATGACGTGTTAAAATTTCTGGCGTGCGAGCGAGCAAGAGAGTTGGAGCTATATGTATACCCTTGCTCCATACCTTTAACATTTCAGTTTAGGTCGGCAATTGGATCCTGCTAAGAGCTCGTGTAGGGCAAATGCTCCATGAAAGAGCATGTTTGACTAGAAGTAAACTTTTCGCTCTTGACTGAAAAACCCTTGTTTTGTATCTCTTATAACAGAATAAAAAATTTTATAGATCTTGCCACTGCGGTGTTTTTGTTGAAGTGTACGAAGTATCCATACATCTGTATTTCAGAAAGCCTAAACTACGCCAATTACATCACGACTGGTCTGAAGCGACTTGTAAAGAAGTGGGGATTTTTACTAGATGATATAATGAAGATAGAAATACCTACACCGCAAAATTTGAAGCACGTTATATTTAGGATTAGCAGTTTCCAAACACGTGAAAAGTCTAGTTATTTTCATTGTAAAATCCACAACTCCGGTCCTATTCCTTTGATAGCAACAATGTTTTCAAAACAGCCGCGTTTAGAAATCTATGGAACGTCAAATATGTTTATGAGTTTTAAATACTTGGCTGTGTGCGTGTGTGTGAATATTTCGGGGACGTCTGAATAGTTGAGAACATTAATATAAGGCTGCGGTCTCACGCCGAGAGAGTGAGCAAACAAGCATTGATTAAAGACAGCGAATGTTAGAGAAGGAGGAGACAATCGCACATGTACTCTTTGACTACACAGGTGTCACAAAAAATTAAAAAACCCTGACTGAAAAACCTGGTGGCTGAAAAACCCTGGGACGCATAATAAGCCCACAAAAGGTTAGTTGCCATGGGCCACGCACGATGGTCCGCATAGGACTTAAGTGTGGAAACCAGCCTCCGATAGATAGAGTAAATTTTCGTGATAGTTCAGTCCGCTCGTACATCAGCCTTACGATCTACACGAGGCAAACGTTCGATTCGCGAACTTTCAATAGCACATAAGGACTTAAGTTTATACGAATAGAATTCCTTGCGCGAGTAAGTCTGGAATCGAAAAGCGATTTATCACACTCATCAGTCAAAGAATAATAATCTTAAAACGGCGACAAAAAATCTGGAACCACTATTGCGACCCATTGATGCCCCTCACATTAAAAGTTTTAGTCTACGTGAAAAATAGTGTAGTAGTGTGTAATACCGTATGGATCAGTGCTGGGCTGTGAAAAATAACGATAATATTAAGATGAATAATTATAATGTGGTATAATGAGAATGCATTTGTGGTGCTAGTGACTGAAAAACCGGGAATCTTTTGGTCTTGGTATGGTAATGTGAAGAGAAGGGAGGAAACACATGTTACTAAAAGAGTTTACATGTGGATGGATAGAGAGGGAGAGGGAGAACAAAGAATAGATGAGTAGATTGTATAAGGAATAATGAATAAATGGGAATCAATTAAAGCGTAACGGTTGCGCCGACCCTAAATAATACGGGACAAGTGCAGGAAGCTGATGATGATCATAAATCTTAAAAGGCGAGGTGAGACTTGCTGACTGTTTTAGCTCCTGACAACAATCGCTTACTCCAGTCTAGTAACTTGAATAATGTATCGCAGTTCCATAAACGATACGAGACAAGACTAGCCATGCGATTTATTATTTAGTATGTCAAACGCAATATAATTTGGTGATTACACTATCAATTGAAAAAGCGAGGCGATACTGTATGAGCCCCCTGGATAATGGCCTATTCCATTCGAGTAATATTCATAATGTAAACGCAACTCTATACACGAATATGAAATAATGCTAAGTATGTTCCAATTTCAATAATTACCTTAGTTTTACTCTCGGTCGAGGCGTTGGTCGCGTGCCGGACTAAACTGCTGGTGACGGTCTTGCCTTCCAACTGCTGTTTGGCCATTTCCACTTCTTTCTTCTTGAGCTCGAAAACTACTTGGAATAAGTCTCTCATTGCTATTACTACCTATAACAGAAAAGTATTAATTTATTTACCTGGTAACTAAGCTCATATTACAGTTTTTAATGTATGTTTAATATTTAGTTTGAATAACCTGAAACTTCCCCGTGGATCACTCTGTCCTGTTAAAAATATTCTTCAGTACTTTAGTGAATAGACAGAAAGAGGCAAGGAAGGTCTTTGTTTTTATAATATGTAAGAATTTGGAAAGCTGATAAAACAAAAAAATAAATAAGTTGTATATTTAGGCACTACTAGCATTGGACCTGGTCCTCACTTGCTGTTATTTGAGATTGAATTAGATTGTGTAGCAAAAAAATAAGTCTTATGCCATTGATGTTATATTGAATCCCGATCGTAATAAGGAATTCCAAAGTTAACTCCCGAGTGGAGCGAGGGAGTTTAGAGTTTAACTTACGAGCGTAGAGAGAGCGTTAATACTCTAGTATTAAGTCTCCTATCATTAACCAGTGAAAGATTAAACTTAGCCCAAAGCAAAACACCTTTACTCCCGAGGGGCATACTCTAGTTTTCACACTTACTGCAAATTTTGCACGCTAGGGCAGTGCTGGGGTAGCATTCAATATCCAATAACGTCAGGTTCATAAATGTTCAAGTTGGAATCTTTTTTGAAGGTTTAGTTTAGCGATATCAAATAATAGCTGAGTAACTGGGTAGCTCAAAATAATGGGTCTGTTTGACTTACTTGACTAGCAGCTTTATCAGTCTTAATGCCGAAAAACCGGTGGCCGGTGTCGGGAGAGCCGAAGATGTACCCGAACGCTCTGGAGTCCGTCATATCTTGCGCGATGAAGGATATCTTGTGGACAGGGTGGTGATACAAGGAGTCCTGGTAATATTGTGATACGGATTAATTTAGCTCCAACCGACTGCATAAATAAATAAATAAAATGGACCAACTTTCAAACTACGGTACGGCGCGGTTAGCGCAGTGCTTGAACGATTAACTACTGCACTTCGTGTTGCGGTTTCAATTCCCGCACGGAACAAATATTTGTCTGGGCTAAGATGTTCCAGGTTTGGGTACCTTGTCTATGAGAGTTTATATGTTTGTGTATGCATTCATGATACAGGAGTAGGTAATTCCTAGTATGAGGCAACGTTATGTTTTTTTTTAAAGTAACATATACCATATATTTCAATTTAGACATTTTTAAATGATTACAGAGCCAGACCACCCGCCAATGAATAAAAAAGATGAAGCTATTTGCATGTTTCAAAACGTAGGTCTATGAAAAAAAAAAGTGCAGTAACTCTTTGGAGGTATGCGAAACAGAGAGTAAAGTCCCGCAAACCTGCGTTGAAAATAGAGGACCCTCCGACGAGACAGGTGTTATGTCTGGTGGGCAACAAGGAACAACCCGATAGCTGATTTCGGGCTGTTGTGTAGGTTCAAATCGCGTGAAGAACTTTAATTGGTGATGCAGGATTTCGAGTTTCTTTCGTAGTTATTATGTGGCACCATAGATGTCGCTACAACTCCATAGACACTCTTTAGCTAGTCTATATAACTTTTGAGCCAATATTTGCTCAGATTGGCGAATCAGAGGTGAAGTCGAGATTACGTAAGTACTTGTATTCTCAAAGATGATATCAGATCTGACATAGACGCCAAAGTACGAGTATCTACTTGAATAAGTAATTTATGTTGGCAGTATCGAGTTAAGCATCAATTTCATAAATGGCGAATGGATAACTCGCATTTTTTTTTTTATTAGTTCACACATGAGTCCTACTTAACATCCTCATGACCTAATCCCTTAATAGCCTCGACGCCACACGTGTTTCAGCCATCTATGTTACATCTAAATAGAGCACTGGGTAAACAACATAGACATATGCTAACATTATAATGCTTTTAGTATACTGGCAGCAAAGTCAAGCGATTGCGAGCATTATAGAAAAAAAAAAAAATGGTTTTCAAAATCTCCGTTACAGAGACAAACTCGGGACCTTACCATGACTTGTTAAAATGACAGGCGTGTGAGCGAGAAAAAGGGATGGAGCTATACATCCTATATAAATCCATCCCTTTAACAGTTCATTGTAGGTCGTCAAATGGGTCGAATTAAACGTTCACCGATCACGTTCGTTAATTGTGACAACAACCGTTTAAACTGTGAAGCCCCAAGAGAACACCGGTGTCGGCACACCTATTGTCTTTCTATTGTGCCTCTAATTATGGTATTCAAAAGGTTAATACTATAAACATGTCGTAGCCAGATCTTAGAATAGATCACTTCACGATATGACTGGCAATTTCATGAAATCCGAACAAAACTGGCCAGATCGTTCAAACGCTAACGTTTGGCCATGCCATTAATGTAGTATTTCCTTGATAATAAAAGGACTAAACAAAATAGGAACTTATGTATTGCTCTTGTACTTGTAAGAACAAACCCAAACTTAAAATTATTATTTATTTATAAAAATCGATTGCAATTAAAAGCGTATCTATGTCGTTAGCTAAGCTGTACCATAGCTGCATTCGAACTGTTGCTGATTGACTGCAGGCCCGTATTATTTATACCAAACAAGGCAGATTGATAGTAATTATAATTTACTAGCAACCCGCCCCAGCTTCGCACGGATGCAATGGTGATATTAAATATATATTATGCATGTATTATACATATAAACCTTCCTCTTGAATCACTATTAAAAAAACCGCATCAAAATCCGTTGCGTAGTTTTAAAGATCTAAGCATACATATGGACAGACTATGTAGTGCTTGCATTTTTATCTTCCATTTGAAATAAAGAGTAATAATTATCTGCCGCTATATTATGTGAAAATCACGAAAACAAATGGGATTCAGCACTTGTAACACAGCGCTGGACAACATAACTGTTTTACGATACGATTACCCATATTTGACCATAATTATCATGCTTAGCTATCGTTATAGCTGTGCAAATCGTTAAACGCAGATCAGATCATTGATTTGGCCACCGCTATATCATACAATGCCATAATTTCATGAAGTGATCAATTCTAATATCTGGCCACTACATAGTTACACACTTATATTATTTTTTAATAATTTATTACTTATACATTTATATACGTATCGCGGATTGTTTCTTCGTCCACGAGTGGAATCTGCTTGTAAAATGTACTTGTGACGAAAGTCAAGTGCTCACCCACTTAACCAGACAATCGACTATGCTCGTGTTACAATAAAAAATGCACTAACCGGAAAGCGTTGCTTATTCATTATGTATCAGACAAACCACAAACTTGTGAGCTTTGCTCTCCGCTTGACCCGATCAGCGGTGGAATTACTTAAATCTCGCGTTAAGGTTTTAACTGCATTTCAAAACTGCATTTTGTGTTTTTATTGTTGATTGGCTCGCCTTTGATCGCTATCTCACTTGATGGTAAGCGATGGTAGGCGATGGAGCACGGTTACCTAGAAATAACCTATTCTTGACTTTAAAAACCCCAAGTTGGAGGTATTTTATCTAACTTATAAAAAATCTTGTTCTATAGATTTAGGGTTACCAGTCTCAGACGAGCTTTGTTCCTCAGTCATGCACGGAACTGGTTTGAATGCGTCGGAAATCTGAATCTAGCTTTTATCAACGTATTTGCCTGCAAAAATTTAAAAACAAAGGAATGATGGATTACCAGGATAACATGTATCCTATGTCCTATTCCATGTTGAATGAACAGTTCTTACAAGGATTACTTACCCCAGTCTTATCATCGCGCAACCTCAGCCCATCTATAGCGACGTGGACCTGAATCCTCTGTTTATGCTCTCCAGCAGCTCTGATGGCCATCTTCAGGTCGGCCAGGGCTTCCTGGCACATCCTGTCACCCCGGGCCTCGGGTACCTCTAGCACACCGATCAGCTTCGCGCGGAACGATACGCCTTCGCCCAAGAACCGGCCCGGCTCGTTCTTGTCTGTTTGAAGTGATATTAAAATATAAATAGTCAGTCATTATTCCCTCACAACCATTTTGGTTGTGAGGGAATAATGACTCATAATGATCACGATCAGGTAGTATGTCAAGAAATTTGAGCTAATTGAAACTGGATTCGATCTAACACCTCAAATTTGTAAACTTCTTTGACTCACGGTTTGGTCTACGAACTGACCTGAAAGAAGAGTCCATTTCTGGTATTTGGCGTACATAAAAAACGACCTTAAAGACACACATTCACACAAATACACACGCTCATATTTTACAAGGGCCGATGACTTGAACTTTAATGCCAATGTCGTTCAACAGCATTGTTATCAGAATAAATCAGGACTTCACATAAATTACTTCGACAGTCGGCATAATCAGCTCGATTAACCATAGGTCGTGAAAGTAAAATCATCATAATACGATCGTAAACATTACCAGAGTTATTAACTAAGCGAGGTAACCAGCGGTCTAAATATTAACAAAGCTTATTAGTAGAGCACAAATGCACACACATAACAGTAGTTTGCATCATATCATCACCTTTGCTAATTAGACTTTTTGTTTCGATCTTTTTCAATGTCATGGTTTTAATTTTAAACTTTATTCTTCGATAGAGCACAACACTGGCTGAAGTTCAGCGCAAAATAAAAGTGAGCGCGGGTGTCCTATTTTGGCCCCTGTTTACGGTGCATCATTCCCTCTTAATTGAATATCCTGTTTTTAAATTTAGATCCATGATTGTCGCACTGACGGGTACCTGTTGGATGTGACCTCTTTGAACTGAAGATTCACACTGAAATGTTTTTTTTTTTTAATCTTCTCTTTCACAAGTGTGAGGAAACAGAAATACTTCAAGAATGTTGTATGCAAACTGCGCAATCATTGCAAACATATACATAGATAGGTATGTATGTATGTTATTTACGAAAGAGCATGCTTTGTTATTGAGGATAAGATGTTAGTCTAGTCGCGGAATTCGATGTTATATTGTTGAAGTCCTATTTACCGCATGTTACTAAACAGTAAAGCGGTATGCTGTTTCTAAACCTTTCTGCTCAACTAGAACCGACGAACCGATAGTTAAAGTGCGATATGATTGGTAATGAAGAGACAGAAGATAGAGAGCCTGGTCGTTCATTTAACCACATTGTTACATAGAGCATAGAGCGATATACATATAAATAACAGACGGACATCCGTTCACATCAACAAAATCATCAAAAGAATGTGCTCTAAATTATTTGGCGTAAAATATATTAGACGTACATACAGTGCCTATTCATACTAAATTAATACGTAAGATACTTAAGTGAACACAGTTTTTAACGAATACAGTAGCGGCATTAATTAAAAATAATAAATGAAGCAGACAACAAGAATATTAGAGGAGTACATGCGATTACATTGATATACGAATAAGTACATACGTAGATACACGGCACACAAGCATGATGAAGTATCTAAGGACAGGAGTACTCACCGAACTGCCGCAAGAGATGCTGGAAATGACACACCTGCATAATTTTCCCGTACAAACCGACAAATAGCAAGCTATGGAGTTAGTCCCCCCGACGCACCGCCGCTCCACGTCCGCCACGGGCCCACAACACACCCTCTGTCCAAAACACCACGGGGGTCACTAATTATGACATGGACTAGCACGACACGCGGCTACACATTGCGAGTCCACCTCTTAGTTAGTAGGGTGATAGTAGAACCGAACCATGCAGGTTACAACATAAACCGCAAAATATAATAAAGCTAAGATATGCGAATAACGTGGTAGGGAACATTAGCGCTATCTAATAACACCGCATTACCGTAATATCAAAATTATAGAAAAACATGGTGATCGTGAAGCTGCTCGATCTAAACTTTACGACTCACATTTGCAAGGGCTGGTTTTCTTACGAAGGGTTTGCATTGGAAAATCAGTCGGTAACTTGTGATTGAACATCGGTAACTTTTTATATCTCCACTGAAATACAAATACACTATTGGAACACACTCCACTCCGTTGCGGGACTACATATCAGCCACTGTTCATATATCAAATGCAATATCCAAGTTTCACTAGGAGATTTATTGATTTTTACGTCGTAGCTCGCAATACGAGAAGATGCGTGAGGTCGCGGCCGCGGTCCGGCTCACATGGTTGAGTGGCTCGGTCGTGGGCGAATTAGGCAGGAATAGTTGATATTTGGTGGATTTTAACATTAGTGTATAATTGGGATGGCAATGGAGGGTCGCAGCGGTGGCACCACATGGGCGCACTCCGGCGGCGGCGCGCGCAGCTGGCTCCCCGCGCCCGCAAGCGGTCGCCCGCGCGCGCATCTACCCCTAATCAATATTCGCTCCCGATCTCCACTTCGTACAAATTTTATGGTTCCCTTCAATGAAACTGTACTTGATATTTTATGTAGGGACTTTTAAATATTAATGCGACTTTTTACTATTTTGTTAAAGAGCACTTTTGATGGGGCAATTGTAATGCTAAAAGGGTTCAATGTTTCGACTATTATGCAATGTTCTATTTTATCATACTTGAATAATTTGTTACTTCAATAAAACAGAATGCTGCTTTAAATTTATTGTTTATCAGTCTCAAGATAAAATGCGAAATAATCCCTAGGCTGATGGTGTCAACTCATTTAACTATAGATAAGATAATATAAGAGTTGAAAGGAAATGGGGTAGTGAATATTATTTTTAGGTATGACAACAAGATTTTTTATCACTGAAAAACGATAAAGTTCCTCCATAGGGAACATGGTAGTTTTATGCTTAGTAGAAATACAATATTATAGAAAATATAAGCTGTTTTTTTATGATTATAATTAATACCTTAATATAATATTATTATATTTTGCACAAATCAAACCATTGCCCTAATTTACTATGCTGTTACTTTATTTTAGGTAAATTTATTTAGTTTATTTTTATTAAATTAATATTAAGTATATTACAAAGATTTTTATTACTATGCTTGGTTTAATTTGACCTAAAACCAGTTATTACAAACAAAAGCAAGAACCAGGATCAGACCACCACCAAATAGGACTGGAAACATTTCAGTTCTTACCTAATCTTGATAAATTAAATTCTGATGTTTTGTATCTATTCTGTGAGTGGAAACTTCTGACTGATTAACTGAAATAATTTCTAATAAAATTGAAAACATTTTTTGGAGAAAATGACAATATCACTATTACCTAGTTACAAAACCAGTAAACCTTTAGATGTATATAATTGATTGGTTTTAGTCAATAAGTCTGAAACACCCTGATTGTCCGTCTCAAAAAAAAGATGCTTAAAATTCAAATCTAATCCGCTCATAATATATATTGTGCCCCTGCTGACTAAAGATATATTTTTTTTTTATTATAATAATATACTTATTTTATAATTATAAAAAATCAGAATCATGGGTACATCAAGATTCCCTAGTTATTAAGCAATTAAATAAAATCTAGGTTGGTAAATAATCTACTAAAAGACCCAGAAAGTACTTTGGCAATATAATTTATTTAAGAAGTAATTATTCTAATTAAAATAGAAAACTAATTTCAGTTGGTCACTAGAAAGTGAATTTTAAAATAATATTTTATGAGTTTTCGTAATAATTGACGGGAGCGAAGCCGCGGGTAAAAGCTTGTATTATATATATAGACAACCATAAATAAACCAATATTTAATCAGGTATATTACAAACATGATCCTTGCACAAGTTTTAAGTATCAAAAGATTATATAAAATATTAAGTATGCAATATAATACAGCATCGTAAGTCAATGACAAACCGGTTAAACCGGAACTCAGTATTTTTTTTGTAAAATATTGTTATTTACAAAACCGAGTCGGCGATCTTGAGTAGCAAGGCCGTCATACTGTGTTGAAGATTTGAATACTCAAATACACAGTAAGAAATTAAGTTACAGCAAATATATAAAAGAGAGTTACCTTTATTAGCAGCCATGACTTAAATAAAAGATCCTCGGATACAAAACATCGTCATCAACTTCTTCAAAAAATGATTGTTTCTATCAAAACAAACTTCCAAGGTAATTAGATATTCAGCGAATCTGACCACGTAATATGTGCGTGATTGCAATTTGCAGAGTCATAAGAATCGTTTTAAACTCAACATACGAGAAACCGTTAAATTAGCGTAGGAAGCGATAGTGAATCTTCCAACTTGATTTGCTTTAACCAAGCTTTAGCTTTGAGATCAAGTCTTCCTTTTGATTTCTCGTTTTGTTTGACAGCGACAGTTTTCTTTGACAGCAACAAAACGGGTTTAGGCACAAAAAATTAAAAAGTCTACCAAACTAAAATTGTAATTATTTATAGATTTCATTTATTTTATGTATTTAGAAAAGGCATATTTATTTCACAAATACACAATTATATACATTATATAAAACACTTAATAATTAAAACTATTTATACACTAAACCTAGTCGTAACTAAAAAATAATGTAATAATAATGATGCTTAGTTCAATTTTTTTTTCGAATTAGTTCTCCTGAATCTGGTCTATGTTTTATCTTATATACAATAAAATTGGTTCTTGCAATGATTTTACAAGGCTTAAGGTGAAATAAAAAAATATATGACTGCATTAATTTAGATTAAAAAAAAAATTATCAAAGAAAATGTTAAAGAAACTACCATACAGCTTGTTTGATCTATTCTTGGCAAACCTATTTATCAGTTTGCTGCACAGATTACTGTTAGGTAGCAAGTTTGCTTTAATCTCTATTATTCCGACTGAAAGACTTGTATCCATGGTCAAGAAATAAATTAAAGGAAAAAAAGTTTTTTGTCAGCTGTCATCTCTATCTCTTGTTGTCAAGTGTTTTAGACAAGGACAGCGTCTATATGCTTCAACTATAGTATGAGCAAGACAGAAATATAAACAAGAAAGAAAATGTCAATCTCAATCACCAACAGTTGATTAACCGTTTATTTATTGTCATTTTAGAAAGGGAATCAGTCTCCAGCTGATCCTATCATAAAAAAGTATCATTTATATTAATAAAATTATAACTGAAACTGTTAAAGTTTTATGTTGGCAAGGGTCTCAAAGAAAAGTTCTGCAAAAGTTCCGGGATCCAGGTGTGCACTTTCCAGGCTAGAAAATAAAATATGGCTATAATCTATAAGAATCGTGATTATTATTTGATCGATCACAGAGAATTTATCACCGACATTTATAAAAACACTGTTACTAATGATAATGGCACAAAATCATTTAGTATGATAGCAAAAATTTTCTCTATTATAAATATTGACAAACATCAAAGCAAAAGTAACAGGAAAAGGACTCACAACTCTGAAAGTTTGGAAGAAGAGGTAAGTTGATTCAAGATCTATCTGAACTGTTTGTTTTAACTTGTACTAAAGTAGCATATGTTTGTCACTAATTAAGTACAGTGTTAGAATGGCTCAAAACATTACCCTTAAAGCTTCCTCCACACTGATCAAACAAACTGAATAGAAGAAATAATCTTTTCTTTATCAGAATTTTTTATTTTTTCTATTTGAGAATATAATAATACTAACTTTACATAAGCAAAAGGTCTAAATTCTGATCAATTCTTTTTATTGTTGTATTTGATTTATAAAAGTAATAAACAATATAATTACATGAGAAACAACTATCAAATCAATAGGAAGTATAATTTCGCGGAACGTAAATTTAACCATGACCTTAAATGTGCAGTAACAGATTTTTGGGTCTCAATTAATAATAATAATAATAATAAGTTTATTTAACCATTGTTACAAGTATTTTCTTAAACATAGTTATAACATAGGTGCTTATCGGTAACAGAAGTTGTAATTTACCAGGATTATTACAATGGCCCCCAAACTAGGCGGTGCCTGTATCTTGGAGACCAGAGTTGCGTTAACATTAAAATAAAATACACGTTTGTGGTTACGAGTTACCTTAAAATGGAAAACAGAATAATCAGTACAAAGTAAATAAAAAGAATGTGCGTGTTAGAGTTGTGCGGTTGAAAGTGTGAAGGTATATCTGTTTAGCATGAGGTTTAATGTTAGTTAATAAATTCTTCAGTTTCATCGTAAGAGAGGGTGACGAGCATTTTTTTCAACATTTTCTTACATAAGCGGTCATTTACGCCTTTGATGTCACAGGATTTGATAATTTGGTTATAAACATGAATGTGAGAGTAGAAAGGACAGCGTCTTGCAAGGAGACTATTTGCGTTAGGAAGTGGAACGTGTAGAACGCGTTTTGATAGAAGGTTTTGAAAGTCAGGCCTGTTTTTTAAAGCTTTGTGAGAACGTAGTGTTGCACTTAAGATGAATAATTGCCGCACTCGGAGGACAGGGAATTCATTATAAAGCAGGTCTGTTGGGAACCTGAAAGGCTTTTTTAGCATGACTTTAATAACAGCTTTTTGAGCTCTTTCTATTTCTATGAATGTGGTCTTACCAGCACTACCCCAGACGGAGATACCGTACTGGAGCACTGATTGGCAAAGCCCAAGAAAAATCATACGAAGAGTTTTAGTAGGAGTGCAGTCACGTATTTTTTTCATAATATAAATGAGTTTCCTGACACGAGCCGAGAGTAGGTGTATATGGGGTTTAAAAGAGATATTTTCATCTAAGTGCAGCACAACAGGGAGCTGCGCTTAACCATAGTAAAAATGGCCGTTTTAGTTACTTAACTAATTTGCCACAGACTATACAAATATGTATTATGTTCCATGCAAGAATCAAACCTGCGACATGCAACACAGTGACTAATCGCCCAACCATTGGGCCAATTGTGCCCTGTGATGAAGAACCTACTGATTGTAACTTGCATGTAGGTTATTTTAACTTACTGAACTTTGCGTCACATAGTTTTTCAATATGTTTTCAGACAGCCACAGTGAAAGGGATTTACCAAAGAATTATCCAAGAAGTACCTTCAAACATAAAAGAAAGTTTGATCAGTAAATACAAATTGCTGGATACTTCAGCTGTAAGGGATCTTTCCAAGCAGTTGTTTGAAGCCACCATCTTTGATCTGATGGGTGTCAAGGGTGGTAATAATGCTGACACAGCTTTAAAATGTAGGTTGAAAGAGAGTAATTTCTTGATACCACCCAATTCAAGGTATTGTTTCAGAAGTAAGAGTTTTACTATTTTTTTTTATTATTTATTAATATTACATTAAATTAAATTTTTAAATATTTCTATCGAAAAGAAATGAAACATTTAAAAATATAAAAAAACTAGCTAATACCACTCACTGATTAATCACGAAATCTCAGAAATTATAACACCTACAAACTTAAAATTGGCAGATAGGTTTCTTACAGGGTATAGACATGCGCTAAGAACGGATTTTACGAAACTCCATCCCTAAGTGTTCGATTACGGAGATGCGGCGCGTCGGGCGGTCCGTCGTACATTGCCATATGTTTGTGTTTGCGCGAGCGATGACGCGGCCCGCTGCTGCAATGTACGACGAAACGCCCAACGCGCCGCGCAACGCGCCGTGTATACGGCCGTAAACACGGCCTAAGGGGGTAAATCGACATTCACGCGCGCGAAGTCGCTTGCAGAAGCTATTAATTAATAAAACTATCTCATTAAAACTTTTACCTTTCAGGTTTTACTGTGGATGTGTGAAGGAACAATGCCTGAAATTAGATGGCTTCAAGTTTGACATCCTCATTGCTGATCCTCCTTGGTGGAACAAGTATATAAGAAGACTAAAGAGTGCCAATGATAAATTGAGGTAAAAGAAAACAACCGCTTCTGAAGTTTTTCACAGAAGGCAAAGTTGGCAATCTTTTGTAAAAAAAAGCTTATGAAATTGGTCTTTGCTGTTTGCAGACCACAACAGGCAACTGCCTTAAACTTTGGTCTTTTTTGTCCTAATGACATATTTATTTTGATATCTACTACATTGATATAAGGGAAGATACGTTACGCGCTAACATCGCAATCAGAAAACCTAGACTCGAAACTCGCACATCTATGATCAGTGTCATCACAGTCACAAACATACAGTCACTGTTAGACAAGGACAGATATTAGATCCGGCGCTGTCGTGCGAGCAAAATAGCGTTAGCCGCAATTAGGCGACGGGTCTGATTTCAGCAGTCCACGAGTTAAAGGCGAGTCACTTATCTTCCGCTGTTTTGATTTAATCAAAGATCTACTATAATAAAGTTTGAACCCTTTCCTCTGGTGGGCCTTCTGGCACTGGCCTTTCAGTTCAAATAGTTTTAACTCTAATTTTTTTGAAAAATAAATTGTGCGACACTAAGTTAGCTTACTTTCCCAAGTAGCAAAATTTGGTACTATAGAAGCTCAAAGAACGATTTAGGACGTGCTAATTAGTATTCACGATTAGTACTATAACGATGTTGTAAACTTTTACAAAACCCCAAAAAGGCCCTAGTTTTATCACTGATTTATTCTATAAACTTTATATAAAAGCTCTCACGTAGATTAATCAGCTCTGTAGTTGAAATGTAAAAGTGTCGAGAACCGCTTTTTAGTACTAAAATACTGCTGTCTGCAACATTTATGTTACAAATTTGCACTATAAAAGTAACCAAAACCTGTTTATAGTGTAATTTTGCACCATAAACGATTCCAGTGATCTTTCATATCACACTTGTTCGTGTTGTTATCGTATCATCTTGAGTGTTCCTCAAGAATACAAAATATATTGATTGGAAGTTATGCTTTATGTCATTGCCATTGTTGCAAAAGGACATACTAAAAAACATTCATAAATCGTAACTTTACCATAGCTTGCACTTGCGAAAATAATTTTGTCGATAAAATCATTATGCTGATTTCAAATTTGACAATGCGCCTTCATAATTTTCGTGTTTTAATTAAATTTTAATTAATAAAATAAGGTCTTGTTCCGACAATAGCTGCTATAGTACACATTGACTCCAGCCGTGCTGCTAACGTGCTATCATGGCAGAAAACGGCAGCCATATTTGCATAGAAAACGAATATGTCACACTTTAAGTCTCGTAGCAGAAGCACAAACTCATTTATAGAGCTATTTAAAATTTAAGTTACTTAAAAACTGCGCCAGGTGTCGCTATGTTACTATTTAGTACCATATAAAAGTTTTCATGACTTATACAGAACTACCCTCATAGCGGTATTGAGGGAGCGTATAAGAAGCTAAAAGGTTACGTATTGGTGGTGCAAGGTACTTTTATAGCACAAATTGATGCTGTAATAGTGTTTACGATACTCCTACAATACTAGTACTGTAAAAGTTATTTTGACACATTATTAGTGCAAAATAAATACACAAAAGTGTCAGTAAGGTCGTCTATAGTACTAAATAATACCATAATCGCTTTTTTCATATCTATTACAGTGCAATACTTTAAAGATTCTTTTGTATGGTCCTATAAGCATTTTAAGAGCTACATTTTAGAACTTAAATGCTCTTTAATATTAAAGAACCAAAACACTCTCTTGAAAACCTTTATAGTACAAGCAGTCACAATGGTTACCATTATAGGCCTACTGTATCACTGTCTGGTGATAAAACGCCTGGGTTATAGAAGCTTTTGTTACTTGGGTTATTATTAGAAGCGTAAAAGTTAGTTTACGCGGCAAATAAGTTGAACCTGTTGCTATGGATACGCGCATCCCCACTTTCAACTTGCGTGCCAAGGATTATAGTATTTTGTAATTTCTCTTCCAGCTACTCAATGATGTACAATGAGGACATAGCTGCAATACCAGTACAAAACCTCCTTTCAGAGAACTGTTTAGTAGCAGTTTGGTGCACTAACGCACCAAGCAATGTTGCCGCTGTAAAAAACATAATATTCCCCAAATGGGGTGTTGAGTATGTTGCGACCTGGTACTGGTTGAAAGTGACTGTGGATTTGCAGCCATTGTGTGGATTTAGTACTGGTAGTAAGAAGCAGCCGTATGAGAGGATACTATTGGGAAAAGTTGGTGATGTCAATGATGTGCCGGATTGTAGGCTTGTTGTCAGCGTGCCCAGTGCTTTGCATTCGCATAAACCGCCGTTGTTAGGTAAGATTATCATATCTTTATACAATATATAAAAGCGAAATACCACTCACTGATTAATCCCGAAATCTCAAAAACTAGAACACCTACATACTTAAAATTTGGTAGGTAGGTTTCCTGTAGGATGTAGAAATCCGCTAAGAAAGGATTTTACGAAACTACACCCCTAAGGGGGGGTAAAACGGAGTTTGGAAGTTTGTAGAGAGAAACCGACTTTCTCGCAGGCGAAACCGCCGGCAGAATCTAGTTAAATGATTTTTCATATCTAGTTACAATATGATTGTAACAAGCTGCGGAATTTAAACATTATACTGTCTCAAATAAACTCATTTTCATTTATTCTCCTTTTTATACTTAATTCTCAAATATGTCTGGGTGTTATTTATCTATAATATGTATGTATTTAGAAATATATAAGTATGTTTATCAGCTGTCTGGTACCCATAACACAAGCTCTGCTTAGCTTGGGACTAGACGGTGTTGTGTGATAGTTGTGGAAATATTATTATTATTTCTTTCCACTTCTTCCATTTTTTTTATCTTACAAAAATTTTATTTCGCTAAAATCCGACAGTAAACATAAAAAAAACATCTCATTTTCTAGGGTATAGACATCCGCTAACTACACCCCTAAGGGGGTAAAACGGGGGTTGGAAGTTTGTTTGGAGAAACCGATTTACTCGCGGGCGAAACATGGCAGAATCTAGTTAATATTATGATTTGCTACAGTTACAAACTTACAATCTGATGTTAAACGAGTTGCGGAATTTAAGCATATACCTACTGTTGCAAATAAACTGATTTTATTTTATTCTTTATTTATATTTTGTTCTTATAAATATCTCGTTCCACTTCTTCCAGCTTTTCCAAATAAATCCTATTCTGTTTCAGACATTCTACCGCCCTTTGTGAAGACAGAAAACCCTCAGACCCTAGAACTATTTGCAAGATATCTACTACCAAACACAACCAGTGTCGGTTACGAACCATTGAAATGGCAACATGACTCTTTGTATGAAGAGGTTACATGAATATGATATTTAAAAAACACACCATTGTTTTATTAGTAAACTAGCTTTTGCCCGCGGCTTCGCTCCCGCTCTACCCTACTCTATCCTATATCAATAAACGACCAGGTTTTGGATTTTTTTTAATTAAAGGGATAAAAATTCTTCCTATATCCGTCTCCTGGTTCTACGCTACCTGCCTACCAATTTTTTGCCAAATCGATTCAGCCGTTCTTGAGTTATAAAAAGTGTAACTAACACGACTTTCTTCTAAACATATGTATACCTATAGATAAATCAAATAATCTTAAAAAAAACCTAGGAATTACTCCAGTATCGTGTAAAAATAAACTCACATACACAAGACACCCAAATCCGGAACAATAATCTGTAGGACGTTGCAAGTATTTGTTCCGAGCGGGAAGCAAACCCGCAACACATAGCACAGCAGTTAACCGCTCAATTTTTTGCACCAACCGTGCGGTCGTGTTTATAGCAGTATAGGTACTGCTGGACAGAAGTAGAAAAAAGACGCCAGCAGTGAAGACACGATTGCAAGGCTGCAAGCAATCCTTGGCTATTATTAATTTATTTCTAGGGCAATAAAACAACGTGTCATAAATAGTAAATGTATAAGTACTTATTTAATAATGAGCTATAAATAATAAGGATGTATATGAAATGCATGTTAACTGTTGCCGTTGACGATGACGCTGGTCTTCTTGCTCTTCTTCGGATAGCCGTCGGGGTTCATCGTCTGCCATCGCCAGAAGTCGGTGCCTGGAAATTATGAAAATATAAAAAAAAATTACTGTATTGTCTATCAATATAGAAGCACATCATGAGTCGGTAACCTTAAAGGGTTCGTTCGTCTTTTATTTCAAATATTAACCCTTTCGCGAGCATTGGCAAAATATAGTTGCCAAACCACTTTTTAAAAGTTGCGCCAAAATCTATGAAGTTTAAAAAGTCACGAACGGCCATTGGCAAAAATATAGCCATGTAGCCCAAAAAAAGGGCGGGTAAGCAAGGGAGGGAAATCTATTAAATATTGTTTTACAAATGTATGTATTTTGCTATGTTTAGAATAAGTAAAACCAAAATCGGAGGTGTAAATAGTACCTATTGCTCGCGAAAGGGTTTAAGGGAAACAAACCTTTAATATTTGAAATACGGTCTCAGATTGCGTTTTACTTCGATCACCATAGCTTTGGTATTTTGCATGCGATACCAACGTTCCATAATGTCTCGATTTAATCGTTATCAACCGGTCAATACGGTACACGAAAACAATGCAGGGTATTTGAAAATGGTACGGAGCGAGACAACTTAGAAAGCCCGCAGTCACCATCTTCTGCGAAGCAGTTATACGAGCGAGAGAGGAGGTGGAAAGCGTGAGAGGAAGGCAATGCTGACCTCCCCAGCCGCAATGGATGCCCCGGGCGTCGGGAGTCACAGTATAATTCAAAACCCCCATAGAGTCGAGCTTGCAGATGGCGAGCAATGGATCAATGGCTAGCTTGCCGTCTGTTGAAGCACGGGTCGACGGCGCATTCTGTTCCACGTGCGAATCTGCTGGGGCCGATGCCTGCCAGGGCTGCGAACGAAAAGAACAGCGGCCCTGGAACGCGAAGGGGAACTGAAGAAATAGAGGAGGGTATCGTCAGCTTCAGCTCCCTCTTGTTCCACCCAGAGCAAGCGGAGTTATTTGTTAATTTCCCACCGCAAAACCTTTTTTGACGCTGCCCTTGTATTTGAATAAAATATCTTATTCCCGTCGCCTATAGTCTTTTTATATATTCCAGAAAGTTTTCACTGTTTATTCATGGATAACCGACTGTTTCATACAACCCGCTTAAAAAATCTACAGACTAAACAATACACAATTACGATACTCACACATCTCTTCGACGGTCAACTTAGTAGACCAGCCCAGCTCTTCTTTAGCAAGTGTCGCATCCGCCCACATAGCTGTGATGTCCCCAAGTCTTCGGGCCACATACTTCAGAGGTATCTTAGTGCCGGTCACCTTCTCGAACACTTCCACTAGCTCTTTGACTGATACTCCTCTGCCGGTGCCCAAGTTGTACACCTAAGAATGAAAATCATTGTTAAAAATTGATGGTATATTTTGATGCAATAGGGCAAACTATGTTTTTGCAACCAAGATGTTGAGGCAAAATAGAATTCCAGCATACTTAAATGGCCACTTGGATCAAAATGTTATTTCAGGACACAGTTTGTTGTTATTGTTTTTGGGTTAGATGAAAATAGATAGATAGATATATTCTTTATTGTGTACAGCAAAAGAAATTACAGTAGGGTCTTATCTTTGTAGGGTCAAGAGTGGATAAATGGCCAAATAACCATACTTATAGGTATATTTTTATTATTAGTATTTGACATTGTAATATAATTTACTTATTTGTAATTATTAACTATAATGTTACATTATGTTTATGACTTGTAAGAATCTCTTAGGTACTAATAAATTACTATGACTAACAATAAAAATTACGTTATGTATGCCTGAAGCGCCTGTGTAATATTTGCGAGACAAATTCAATTTATATATTTTATTATTCAGGGTTAGTGATTTTTATAAATTGGGGCGGAACTTACGCTCGCACCTGACAACCTCACAAAGGAGAATGTAAATCCTGGGAAGGTCTCCAATAGCTATGCAAGTTATATCGTTGAATAGGTATTCTTGAGCTGAATAAAAGTTAATATAGCTCCACGTCCCAAATATTAGTCCCATATATGACACACATAGCTATTTGAAGGTGGTCCTAGTTTTCATAGAAACCCTGGTATCATTCTTTACCTTTAGTTTTACGTGATTGTCTCCGAGCAAATTCAGTGCTGCGACGTGTCCGCTTGCGAGGTCCATGACGTGAATGTAGTCTCTGATACCTGAAATACAGAGTGTATGTTAGTCCTGTATCGTGAGTGCGTTCACAAATATTGAACTTACAAAACATTCCAACCTGATACAACTATCTGTACGCTGCTTTTACGCGATTAAAACGTTTTATCATAAGCTTTGTGATCGCGTTAGGGCCGAAACATAACCATTTCCTTACCAGTTCCATCAGGCGTATTATAATCGTTTCCGAAGACTGTGAGCACAGGTTTCTTGCCGAGGGCCACCTGTGCCATAAAGGGCATCAGGTTTGTGAACTCCTTTGTAGGATCCTCGCCGATCAGGCCAGATGGATGAGCGCCCACTGGGTTGAAGTACCGGAGGCATATTATGTTCCATTTCTGAGGAAGGAGAATAAGTTGGTAACACGCTTTGTAACTTTGAATTCAGCTTTAGACTAGTTCAAAAAGTTGTCTGACATTTTTAGATGATTTTGTGAAACCGAGAGGGTGTCCCATTGTGTGCGTGTGGTGTGAGGGCCAGTTTGTTAAACATTCTTTCAAAATATGCTAAAGATTTAGTGAACATTCCCAAAGAAATGTGGACAAGCTCCACATTTCTAAATCAGAATTTGTGAAAGTCAAATATACGAGTTATGGGCTCTTAAGTTAGGCCCTCAGTTCTCACATAGAGGATTGAGGGCCCACCCTCCTGTACGAGATAAACTATGGACTTCACAAAAACATTCTATATACTAAAATCTATGCTAATGACAAACAAAATTTGTGGAAACAAGATATTGTCGCAAAACACTCTCCTACTTTATATATCCTTCTTCAAAATGGGCCCTCAATTCTTACGACGTAACTGCAGTTTTTTCTTTATAATTTGATATTTTTATTTGCATATTAATTTTCCTTGATCACTAAATTTATCAAAGACACTCATTTGCGCCCTGTGGCTTACGACAGTTACGACACAAAATAGATACGATAGATACTCTGGGTTTCAAAGAATTGTCCTTTTACTGAACAGAGGCCTACCACGAGCTCTTAACGTGATCTAATTCAGGACCTAAACTGAACTGTTAACACGTTATGCGGAGCAACTGTGAGATACAATATTTGAATTAGATTTTTTCTAGCTTGTTTCTGTGTGTGCCTAATGAATGTGTTTTCTTTTTTTTATATTGTGCATAGTATAGGTATACCTACATATGTTATTGATTCTGCATGAGTAATGCACAGCCGGATATTTAGAAGCCCTTAATCAAAGTCTAAAGATAATATTAGATGTTCTAAAATGAATGATGTTCTTTCAAACACTTGTTTGCAAAGATTCTACCTAAGGACCTACTGATTTCTCTTTGATTGGTCTTTACGTTGTTTGCTTCATGTTACGAACATAAAACGTGAAACGTACCTATTGAATTTATTTTTTTATGTACAACATAAAAATCTTATATTTTAATGTCTGTTAATTACTTATTTATAAAACTTAAAAAAAGAACTTGAAAAATCTAATTGATAAGTTGTAAGTAAGTATACAGTTTTTATTTCGTTTGAAATTAACACAATTATTTGAGTTCAGAAGTGCTTTTTCTGATAAATTTTGTTTTGTAATTTTGTGTTTTTTTTATTGCGTTTTTGTAATACTTACCTACATGCCAACTGATGGTGAAATGTGTCTATGGTCTTTTTAGTAAAGAAAGTCAAATTCTATTTATTTGCATTAGAAAATAAATATTGATTATTGATTTATTTTAGAACAAGAAATATAACAAAAGGCAACTAAAATTTCAAAAAAGTATAAGTTATACGCATAAGTTACATGCTCTAGAAAGATTGATTAAATGCATGCATTTAAATAGGATATTAATTTTAAAAAACATATTGGTATCATTGGAATGACATAATTTCCGCGGATGATACGGTTATGTAGGCGACCTTGGCATTCGTGGTAGTAGGCCAGCGGGACCGGTATTGAATCACACCGGCTAGACTTGTCATTTAGAAAGTGTACTCATTGACGGTGGCTGGTTCATAGAAAATCATTTTTCGTATAAAGTACCTAGGCATAGCAGCTTTATGCCTACGATGAGGATCTACTGAAAAAAATTTGTTCCTTCTGGACAAATAGGGCATAGATCATTAGTAGAAGTATCTTTCCTTAGGAACATAATATGACTGTTTGAGTTCTTTTTCCTCAATGGCTTTGAACTCAAAAACTGCTGAACAGATTTTCTCTAATAATATTATTAAGTATAGTAAAGAAAAGCAGTTCTTTTTTTAATTTATTTATTATAATTATAAGAACTTTATTGCACACCTTAACTTAATCAATTATTTATAGAAATCTAGAAACGCGGTCTTATCGCACAGGACAATAAAAGATGTAACACCCGTGCGTAGGTCGATTCGCTAGTCAAAATATAAACCAAACCAATCACATATAAATCAAAGATTTTCTGTCTCAAAATTGTGCCGACATATTATCATCGTTTGGGAAATAATAGATCGAAAACGGTAATTTTTAACAAAAAGTAAACTACCTACTAGTCTGGCTAAGTCCTATTAATAACCGACAGGATACTGTTTACATACAAATCATTAAAATTCCGGGAAGGCCTTTGCAGTTATCACTTAGCCGTTTTCCAGCGTAAAGCACCCACATCGTGTGCAAATGTTACCTAATACATATTGAAACTGCCAAAAATTAACCAACTTCTCGCAGTTCGTAATCAGTTAAGTAATATGGGTGATTACACAGAACACTTACCTCATCAGCAGCACTAAGGTCCTTGAGCATCTCTTCGATGAAATATTTGGTCCTTCCGTACACGTTGGTGATATTGCCAATGGGATGGCTCTCAGTGATGGGCAGGTATTCCGGCTCGCCATAGACAGTGCAGGACGAAGAAAACACCATTTGATAGCAGTTGTGTGATCGCATTATCTGGAAAGGTAATTTAGCAATTTTAGAGAGAGTTTTGGTAAGGTCTATCAAAGATTTTCACGTTGTGACGTTTCAAGGTCATAGCACACGTATCAACTCGGAAAGGGATCGTCACCGTATCAACTCGAGCCGTTCAGTAGATATCGGAATCGTAACGTAATCGCCTCGCCTCGGGACAAGGTCGACTTGCAGTTCCCGCGTTTACGGCTCTCCGCACCCTAGCTTGCGGCTCTCTGCACACTAGCTTACGGCTCTTCGTACCCTAGCTTACCTTAGCTTCAAAATGGTTCAACTAGTGCCGTCAATCAGCGGTCGGCGAGCCGTAAGCGTGGCGTCGCCTAGCTGTAGATAAGTCGACGTGCCGGAGCTTGATCCGCTTACGTTATTTGGGACGCCTGTTCGATGCCAAGGGGAAAGGCGGGGCGGTGACGATCTGCTCTTGAATTGATATGTGTGTCTAAGGGACATTCAAGCAGGTATCTTGGAGTTGGAACCCAAAAAAAGAAGAAAACTATTTTTTCTTTTTTTTTAACTTCAATATCAACATACAATTAGTAAATTATCTTTTAATAGGCGATAATAGTTACAGGTAGATTACATGCATTAAAATTATTTTTGTAAAGGTAAACATCAAGTATTGTTCCAAATGTTCAGTGGCAAGATAGTGTCTTCCGGTTCCCGATATGATCTCTTTTACCGCAGGCACTTCACTGCACTCGGAAAAATATTTTAAATGTACACACATTTCCGGGTACCCGGCCCTGCCGTGTCCCGTCAGGGACGGTTTAAAATCGGTTACGTACAATTTAAACGGACTCGTTCACATAGCTCCGTGTCAGGGGCATCCGGATCGTCAGTGTCCCGGAGCACGCTCGGACATACGGATGCACTGACTGTGCTATCCGATTATTATTTATTTAGGTACGTTGACGACAACATGAACACAGAAAGGTTGATAGAACTTGTGCGAGAGAATAATACACTTTGCCATCTTTTTGATCTAAATTATTTTAATTTTAAGAAGAAAAATGTAATATGGGAAAACAAAGTGTGATGGTAAGTTTAAACAGTTTTACAGTGATACCGATTTCCCTGATATGTGTGAACACGGGTAACGGATGGCACGTCCCTAACGGGAATACTGAAACGGACAACTCGGAACACGGATAGCCCTGACCCGGAAATGTGTGGATAGCGCTGTAAAATATGCGATTAACGCTGAGAATGGTTTATAATCCGGCATCTACAAATTACATAGCTAGCTGTTTTATAAGTTCGACGCGGACGAAGTCGCGGGCACCAGCTAGTAAATAATAAGAATAAGAACTGGTATGAGTTTCAGGCTTCTGACTACCCGTGACAACATGTCGTAAAATATCAAATACAAGTCAGATACCAGGTAAGACAGTAAGTACGCGTAGGTACGTCTGTTATGATGTGTTCTGTAGACAACCCTTTCTCCGATCATTCCAATTGTTAGTTTCATACAGAGATTTCGCAGTACTGACTTCGGGTAACGGTAAACGTCATAATATCTTATGGAGCATTGTAATATTGGTAATGGCTTCGCCGGAGTGCTAGCGGTTATTGGGATAAACTTAGCAAGCAGTAAGACTGGACCGGTATTCTTAGCCAAAATAGATTGTAGGTACTTTTTGTGTATGATGGTACCTACTGTGTGGTGTAGGTTCTCCAAAACCCCATGTGCAATTTGAGCTATAGTGTAGTTTCCATAGTTAAGACTTGTGGTGATACCCTGAATTTAAAAGGCAGTTAAACTTAAGCTCATTTGATTTTTTTTTTATCACACAACGCCGTTTAGTCCCAAGCTAAGCAGAGCTTGTGTTATGGGTACTAGTCTACTAGACAACTGATAAACATAATTATATATTTCTAAATACATACATATTACAGATAAAATTACACTCAGACACAGAACAAATGATCGTGCTCATCACACAAACATTTGTCACGGGTGTGAATCGAACCGACGACCTCCGGCATAGCAGTCAGGGCCACTAACCACTAGACCAACAGGTCAGTCAATCAGTCATATTGTTAAAGGCCTAAACAAAGGTCATTGGGCACTTTGTTCGGACATTTGACCCACGGCGTACACAAACGAAATAGGGCAAGGTATAAAGATAAATGTATCTGCAACCCAGTGGTATGGGTCGCATTCTTGTGGGCCATGGGAGAATTGAAAAAAAAAATATATTATTAAGGTATTTTTAAAGCACTTTAGTAATTAACTAACTGAAGACTACTCGACCGATTTCAAAAATACTTATAGCAGTCGAAAGCTTGTTATCCCTTAGTGGTATAAGATATTTTCGCATGGGAAATTCCGACGGGAAAGAAAGTAGAATGTGCTAGTTTTATCAAAAGCAGTTCTTTTAAACTATCTATGGGACAAAAAAAAATCCAGGTCTACTTAAATAATATATTTTATTCTGCTTGATCAAAATCTATTGTTATATGTTATTGTTATTTGTATATCATTTCATCTAAAAAAGCTACAGGTCCTTCTATTACATCTTGATGCGACATACATACATTACATATGGATTTCGAGTGGCATTAATTATTGCCGCAGTTATTCTGAAGTCGAACATCATATGTCTCACCTTCTTCTTCTTTGTCGGTATCACTCTTGACAGAGTGGTCGTGGTCATCACTTCAGGTGTTGGTGGCAAGCTTCATAATGCACTTTTGACTCTTTTCCGCCTTCCTCGTGCATTAATGCAGTGATGATGAGCCATTTACTGCCGCTCTTAACTGACCTCATAGGCAACCTTCCTCGTGGCTTGGTACCCTCTACCTTTCCCTGGACCATAAGTCGCATCGTTTGTTGTGTAAGGTCCCATAGCATCTAGTATGTAGCCATCGGTACATATTATAAAAAGGGTTTGACCAAATTCCGAAAATAAGGAGACTGTAAGTTTTTCGTTGAAAAAGAAAATTCGCACTCTTCTGCAGGTAAAATATGTTCCATCACATAAGACAGTGGCTGCGGGATCATTTTGGTTATCAACGAAAAAATGGCTTGGGATAGAAAGGTTTCTGGCTACCATATCTTCTCTTGTAACATGATTTAAGCCTAAATGCTGTGGCACGAAATCATTAATTAAGACTTCCCTTGCTATTGCCAATTTCTTTTCTAATGTTCTCTTCGACGTATTGAATTTTTTTTATCTAAGCGTCATCTAGTTCACCGGTTTATTGTTTTAGTTAAGTAAATTACAAGAACTGTGGCGTTCTGATCTATGAAACAGAGAAGGCGTTTGTTTTAAAATTACATTAAATTGGTATTTCGTAAGACCGGTCCGAAAGCGTCATCTCATTGTTCGACATTTTCATAATCAAATTGATTTCTTCGTTCGAAACCCTATTTGTACAGATTCATCATGTCAACAACATGAGCACCATTAAAGCTTTCGAGTGAAGGGGTATTAATTAAGTCTACCCAATTATTTCTAATAAAATGAGGATTGCAAACCCGAGCTTATTCCGGAATTTTTATCTATCTGCCACATGTGCGAGCGAGTGAGATATTTCGTAGAGCTCTACCAACATTTATTGTGCTTGTACCACACGTTTCCACGACGCTAAAAGTAAAAACTTATGTTTTATTAACAAAAGTTAATGTTAAATAACTTTTTTCTCCCAATGGATACATTAAAAAAAATTACATATTTTGAAAAGTGGGATTGAATTCTTCAATTTAAAACTAATTCTGTTTGTGTACGCGAACTTTCATAAAGTGGGTCAGAAATGCCCCATGACCTTTAGTTTGTTTCACAAGAGATGAGACTAAGGCCGCGTACCCACATGTCGTAACGGTTAATTTTTCGTCGGATGACTATTCAGAGACAACTAACTGTTCATGATTATTTATCGTCACGACAAAGTGGGAACGTGGCCTAACCTACAGTGCATTAGCGCCATGTTGTGACGTCATATCTGTCAAATCGAATCGGTTAGGTAGGGTGAACAAAAAAAAAGATTTTTTAAATAATTTTTTTTTGTCCTTCTTTGAGGTATACTTTCCTCTTTGAGAGATTATTAGAATCGTTAAGTGAATCAAAAACAAAGCCAAAGTTAATATGAATGATACCTAATCAAATGAAAGTGGGTAATTACCTAATATCATTAAATTATCATTTTTGTACGCAATTATTAATCGGTAAGCGTTTCCTGCTACCGCTGTTTATATAATTTTAAGATAAGAAATTCGACTACATTATAATTCAATTACAAATCTCATTATTATCAATTTAAAAATCTGAATAGATAAGTATCTCTCAACTTACTAAACAAATCAAATCAATAATTCGGTATAAATGCCATATTGCCACTTCGTACGTATACTACACACAAGAGTCACGATATAGATTGGCAGAATTCTTTACCCATATTTACCATTTCAGTATACATGTACATGATGCTACTACAACTCCCTAACAATTTAAATAACTTTCTCAAAGAAATCTCCACGAAAAAATATCTACTCCATACGTTTATGTTTGCCAAAATTTAGGTAACAGTGTGCTACTTCGTCGACCACATCATCGATTACCATCATGTGAGATAGTCGTCAAACGAGAGCCTATCAATAACAATAATAAAAAAAACTTTCACCTTCGCGGGCTCAGAGTTCGTTCTAGAGTAACAGTAATAGTTAGTAGTAAGTTTTTAGTTATTTCTGTCAAAAACCTCACTAATCCATAGAAAGTGGACTGGGACCTTACCATAATGCGGGCGTGTGAGCGAGAAAGAGGGATGCAGATGCCCATACACCCTATTATCCCCTACACCTTTACCCACTCCCTACACCTACACAGGTGATCATCAAATGGATCGAGTTAATAGCTCGTGGTAGGGCCTCTGGTGTCGCTGGTGATCTGTGTGCTGAGTGCGAGATGTTTTTACATTAACGCGATCGAGACGTTTACCGCGTTTGGTTCTCTGATTGGCTAAGAGCTTCAAGTAGGCCAATCGGTGCGCCGAACGTCATAAACGTGTCGATCGCGTTTACGTAAAACAAACTCACACTAGGCACTCTGATTTATCGTATTATATAGGTCTGTCAAAATACAGAGATAGGGCAACCTTTCAGAGATAGGGACTTTGCATTCTTTTGTTACGCTGCAGCTTCCATTCTTTCGATGTATGGACTACTATACTAAGGATACTCCTTACCTCCAATAAGTTGAGCATGCCAAGTAGATTGTTCTGGTAGTACAGTAGCGGTTGCTGCATAGACTCCCCGACGGCCTTCAGCGCAGCGAAGTGTATCACACAGTCTATTGGGTGCTGCCAAACAAAAATTTGGTTATTCTGTTACTGGAGAGTTTAGAACAGGATGCCAGTAGGGTCAGATAGAGAATAAATTTTAATTAACCTCTCGCGCGCCGGTGGTACTATTATTACGAGATTGCCGGTTTTTTTTAGAAAAACACTTTTTCCAAGAAAATCGAAGATAATATAGAAATCAAAATTTTCGCCCGAATAAATTTGTTGTACAAACGTATGTACAATCGGCGTTCGAGGGGACGAGTTACTATCAGGGTTCTTCTTCTTTTCATATTGATGGCTTGAATTTGGCAACCTGTACAGCTCTGTTATTGATCTCGTATAAATCCTGAAAAGTGCAGGTAGTTGCGCAAGATGGACAGCATTGTAGGTGATGCATGTCCTGTACAGCTGCTCCAGACTGGGACTGTGTTAGAGCCCCATTTGGCCAAATTGTTTTTGCAGTGGCCAAGTCCGCAGTTGGTTAAGTGATTTCCAAATTGGCAACTGCAGTTCGCGTCCGGGTGGGATATGTTCTGATAGGGTGATGAACTGTGGAGTTGAGTGTTTCTACTTCCACAATGAGGTCGTTAATCGCATAAAACTTTTTTCATGGTGTTTTTCTTGTGGACTGCTTTGCTCTTCACATCGATGGACCTGGAATACTATTTGCCTAGGAGAGGATCCTAATACCACGCCTAGACTAAAGTGGAATTTTCCCTTTGCGCGACCTATATTGTGCTCCATCTTGGCAGAAATACAGCCAAAAAGCTTCTCGCCTGACGACCAGAAAAGAAGTTCATTACTAAATCAAACTCACCTGGTCAAATATGTCATTAATTTGAGGCTTATCCAGCAAATCAGCTCTGTAAAAATGTATCTTCTTTCCTGTGATCTGTTCCGCTCTCTGCAGAGCTGGTGATCCATCCTCATCGCCCACAGCGTTGGCGAAGTTGTCTATGGCCACCACGTCGTGGCCAGCTTGCAGGAGGTCGACCACACAATGGCTGCCAATGTAGCCTGCTCCTCCAGTTACCAGTATTGTCTTGAATCGCGGCATTTTGATTTGTTTATTCTGTAAAAATAAAGAGTTCTTGTGTTTAGAGGTTTTTTTTGGTGGGTGACGTTTGAATTTACTTAATTGAATTAGTTCTTTGCTTACTTATTAACTACCAAAAACATGAGTTTTTATTAGGCTGGCTGCATTTTTTCGATACGCCCGCCGTTGCAGCATATAAAAAAAATCTGCACGGCAAAAATTGTGGCGGTGGCAAAAAGACTCTTTGTTTATGGTTAGAAACATAAGAGGGCTGCCTAAATTTTTCAGCACTTTAGTAAGTTTTAATAGTACATGGACTAGGTGAAAGAGCGCTGCCGCGCTGGCATACCATCAATCTGCCTAGCACTTTTCAATGAAAGCAGCAAACATCAGCTTGTAGTTATAGGTAGGTACTCGTAATATCCTTACATGTCATGTAAAACCAAGTCCCAAGACAGGGTGATTCATGAGGAAGGTTCAGAATTTAAATGTATAAAACGTGCATATTATAGCAGAGGAAAGTTGAAAAAATCAGATTTGTAACCAGTGATGTTATGGATATGAAATATCTGATGTGAATACGAATACGGATAAAGCAATAATATACCGGTTTCTGGTAAGGATTTGAAATCATTTGCGATAGTTTCGATTAGAATTTAAGAAGTACATTCCTAAAATTGCAAGATTTATTTAAAGCCTAGATAATAATTTGTTTTTGTCGACCAAAGCCCCTTGAAATTAGCCGTAAAGTAACGCGCGACTACAGCGCGGCTGTAGCGCTACTGCCACGTTGCTATGTTATTCCATATAAATAAAAACGCGGGAAATACAAAAAAGAAAGATCGGCCTCTCCATACAAAATTATAAACAGTTTGTAAGGAGAGGCCGATATGTTTGTTTCCTGAAAAAAAAAAATTGTGGAAGGTTTGCAGTGACCTGTCCCTTACACCCTGTATACATTTCGGTCACGGATATTTTTATTTCGGATTTCCGATAGTTTCGATTAGCTCTATAACATCCCTATTTTGTAATATTCGTGCGAAGCTGGGGCGGGTCGATACGTGGTTTATAATGACCATGTTTAAGAGCCGTTATTCTCGTATAATAATTATGTTTATTTCAAAGTCAGGTGCACCGTGCACGCAAGTCTTAACTGAGATATAGACATGGACAGGTGAGGCATACATTCAGTTTGCCTTGTGAAGAATTTATTGACTACGTTACCCATTTATTTATTTTATTATACACTTTATTGTACACCACACCCATTTAAATATTTTTGCATTTTATTGAAAGAATAGTAATAAATAACCGGACGTACAGAAGACCGGACGTGATATTGTAGGTTTTTTTGGGTGGGAACCAATGAAATCTCCCGCCCTTGGGCGGAGCGCGAGGGCATCTCAGACTTTTACTTTTTTTTATAAATGTTTTCATCTGTATCTTTCACAACAGACCAGCAATAAGTAGTCAACTAGCATATTTTGGTTCCAAAAATCTGATTGACAAAATATGATTTTAAATCTTGGTGAAATCGCTCACCGTGTTCATCACTCATACTACCAAGATTTTCTGGGAAAAAATCTGAATGGGAATGCAAAAATGTTAGTGACATATTGCCATACATACGCTTACAAATTTTGCAATAGATTTTCGACAATCTCATCGTTTTTAAATTTTTAACGACACCTTTGAAAGAGTTCCAGTCTTTTTTCTACTTCGGTTAAAAGGCTCTCAAATTTTGTACCATTCAATATTATCCTGATTTGAGGAGTTGCTGACAATCCGGACACAATAATATTCGAACACAGTTTTCACTGACGATTCGGATACACTGTTTAGTACGGACAAATAAAAAGTTTTAAAATGTAATTTATGGGGGTAAAAAGCGTTACCAAAATTAATTTAGGCTTGATTTAAAGCGGCAACATCAGCTAATACATTTCTTTGTATTATAATATTTCAAGACTTTTTTAATCTTACTGTTCTCAACAGATTTAATTTTGGTGGTGTCCGAATCGTTAGTGAAAGAATATTGAGAATGAAATGTGTCGATTCGGACATTTTATCCGAATATAATATTGCGTCCGAATCGTCAACAACTCGATTTGAGGACCCACAAATATTCCCTCCTTTAGTTTAGGCACAAGAAGATTCGTAAATACAGAGCAAAGGTATTGAAAGGCACGTCAAACAAAGACCTCGATATCTCAGAATTGTGACGTGTTACGAAAAATAAAAAAATACTTTTTTAACTACCAGACATAGCCTATTTAAATATGTCTCATTCAAAGGATTTTTTTTTTTTTGTAAACTAGTGTAATCATTTTTTACTAATGCAAGTTGTTTTTATGTTTACACGAATGAAACGTTTACCGCGTTTAGATCTCTGATTGGTTAAGAACTTGCAGCGGGCCAATCGGAGCGATGTACATCATAAACGTGTCGATCGCGTAAAATCGCGTTGACATAAAAAAACTATTCTAACATAAAGTCTTGGTATGGCGGCTACCCAATTGACTTCTAGAGTATTTGAAATTCAATACATATCTCGATTTGCGAACGAAAGACAAGGCAGAATTTGCATTTAGCACCCTCAACCGACCCACTTCCTAATGCATTATGTACCTATTCTATTGATCTAAAACAATAGTCTATTAGCCAGGTGTACCTTCATGAGTCATCAAGAACATTCTTAGTCACGTCGCACTCTGATTCTTTACGTTGGATTGATTGAATGTTTGCAGTTAATTAAAATTTATTAAGGTCGACCCATTATTTGCGATTATCGGTCGTTGAGTGCAAATGGGAGCTTTTATTTTTAATGTTCCTTAATTATTTGACCTTAAAGGTGACTTTGCATATTTATAGCAGCTTAAATTTGAAGGCAAAAAGTAGTTTATATTAAAGAATTTTCACGGCCATTGGAGCTCGCCAATAAACAATATTGAGTAACACTTCTGGAATAACATAGCTAGCACTTTTTCATGTAAGTAAACCCTTTGTTAGGCTTTTACTGATTAAAACCCAAGTTTGTTGTTCCAGAAGCTCTCTGGTCTGGTCCCCCTCCCCCCTACTTAGAATATTTCCTTTATTTCTATTAGACAATAATAGGTAGGTAGGTATCTATTATTGTTTGTATCAAAAAGTAATTTTAAATATTTAAAATCACAAATAGAAAGAAATGTTTAAATTCGTTTAATAATAATATCAATCAAGCTACAAACCTTTCAAATCTGGTGGAAGGGGAAACTATCAAATTACAGTATAAGGATGCACAAACTGAAATGTGATGTCACCGCCATTAGGTTGCATGTGCTCAAAAGAGATAGCGAGACATTCCCACCACGCCCCTATTCTTCCTCAACCAATATTTGGAATGCTAATTAGTGCTTCATTTATTAACCGATTTTGATCCTGTTTGTAGAAAAAGATTTCATTTTAGTGTTATTTGTTGTCAATATTATACAAAAATGTAAAATATGAAAATACCCGATGGCATAGAATCATAACAACATAAAGATTGTAATTTTTAAGAGACAAGATGTTGCCTGAATGCCAACTAACAATTAGACTGGTGTTGCTAAACGTTCATCAAAGAGCTGCGCTTGCACAAGTGCAAAGGACAATCTACACCAAGATGGTCGTAATTTGTCGCAATTCTACTAAGCCACGGTCGTGTTCAAATGAAAGGGTTTTTACTGCCCATTTGACCTTAAACACTAAACAGTTATGTCGTGCTTACCGTAAAGGGCAAACGAAGGTGCATGGGTGGGTTTAAGTCAGTAAAAGTCTGACAGGGACTACCCTGGTGCGGGAGAAGTCAGATCAGTGTTGCTCAACCTTGAAGTGACCTTTAGTGTGGGACGCTACCTGTGTCGACACTCTTGCGCCATCCCATCTTCCTAGCTCAACGTGCTGTGCTGGTGCTGCCGGTGCGGCTGCGGAGAACCTCAAGCGGCGGAAATATAACAACCGCGTCGGCAGTTATATTTTTGAGCCGTTTGGGGTTGAAACTCTTGGGCCGTAGGGTCCGAGTGCTCATGCGCTTTTTAAAGATCTCTCCAAACGTTTAGTTGACACTTCGCGTGACCCAAGGGCTGGCTTTTACCTCGTTCAGAGATTAAGCATTGCCATACAACGTGGCAATGCCGCCAGCCTTTTGGGCACACTTCCAGTCGACAGCGATGCGGATGAGTTTTATGACGCCATTTTTTAGTTAGGAGTAGGTTTAAGTGTATATATAGTTTTAATTCGTATTTTATATAATGTAAATACCTTGAATTTCAACTTGTTTTGTTATTATTATTTTAGCCATGAGTTCCATAATCCTCACCAATGCCGTTTAAAGTTCTGAACCATAAACATCTAGGCGTCTATGGGGAGAGGGCGAGTGGGCCGGGCTCACTCCAAATAAATATGGTCTAGCGACCACCCCAGGATATTAGGCTATCGATTCCAAAATCAGACAAGTCAGGGGCCTGGGTTTCCTTGAATAATAAGCCTAGATACGTTAAAGAAAGTAGGTACATCCAACTAAACAACGAAATTCCAAAGACAAAGAAATTCCTGACAAAAAAACTCAGTAGAGTATAAAATGTATTCCAGGAATATGTAAATCCGTAAAAAGATCCTAGATGAATCATCAGTCAAAAAAGCAAAGACAGGCAACAAACCAAAGAGGATGCTACGTGATAACTGAATCAAATTACGTCATGGTAAGTAGGATTACACAGAAATCATGATACCATCGTAGTCGTGATTAAAATATTGATAAGTGAGTGTAATTATTTTATCGGAAATAAATACGGATTCGTTACGCCTCTTGTGCGCTCATCAGATGGCCAATTAAAACATGATGAGCCAAATAATTTATCAATCACGGCTTTTAGCTTTATTTTTAGAAGCGTCTTATAAGTAATTTTATTTTCAGATCTTTTCCGCATTAACGTCATTTATAATAACCCTGCAAAGAGTAGGTGCCTATGCGCAAGCAAGAACCTTGCAAGGCTACATTTCTTAGTTTTATCGGAATCATCTACCTTAGTAATAGCATATACTTACACCGTTAAATTTTGGTCGTTTTAATCCCGCGGAGTGTCGATTCGGTACATGAAACACTATCGATTTGTAAAGATAAAAATGAAAAATAAAGTACATTTTTTTCAAACTCGAATTCATTCACGCATGTACGAAAGTATTTTCTAAGTAACGTCAGCTGAGCGAGGTCAATGAACTGTAGGTAGTTAGTACACATCGACCGACAGCTACCTACAAGGTCATTGACTCGTTTACTTAATGAAATCAATTTCGTACATGCGTATATTAAATCGGGTTTTAGAAAAAAAGTAGTTTATTTTTTAATTTTATCTTTACAAATTGATAGTGTTTCATGTACCGAATCGACCCTCCACGGAATTAAAACGATCAAAATTTAACGGTGTATTATAGAACATTAAAGAGTGACCGTGGCCCCAGAACGAAAAGGGTAAACAAGAAACAATATAATTAGATATATTGTTTCTTTTTTACCAGTTATAAGAGGAAAAAGAGAAATAAGAATCGGACCAAGACTATCGGTGATGATGCACTTGTCGAGTCAGAACTCCAAATTCTTTTCTTTTATCTGTGGTTGGAATTGCACAATTTAATTTCACCAAGTTCGTTCCATCATCGGTCCACTAGACGTACGGCGTTGTGCCATCGGTACATTGTGGACATCCCACCCATACGTACAATGCGTTTTGGGAACACATTAATTATGCGTACAGCTATGGAGTGAAAATCCCTGCCGGAGTCTGTGTTGCCTGATAGCTACAACCTAGGGGCCTTTAAGTCAAGAGTAGAAACGTTACTTCTAGGCAAACGTGCTCTTTTCTTGTTGATAGTGGTCAAACGCAAGCCTATTAATTAATTTCGTACATGCGTAAATTAATTCGAGTTTAAAAAAAGTACTTTGTTTTTTAATTTTCTCTTAACAAATCGATAGTGTTTCATGTACCTAATCGACCCTTCACGGGATTAGAACGACCAAAATTTAACGGTGTATAACGGAGTTTCGTGTCAGGCCAGCTTTACGATTACCCAAATCCAGAAAAAATACTACTATAAAAACAAACAGGAAGTTTGAGATAAAACAAGATCCATATTATCCTAAAATAAATTGCAGTTGTCTCCCATGGGCCCCATTTTTCTCAGAAAGCCATTCATCAAAATTCTAAAGAACGGCTCCTCGCTAAAAGTCTTTAAAATGCAGAATGAACGGGAAAACCCATTAGGTATTTTAAGTTACGTTAACCATAATTACTAGCCACGCTCGCAAGCAGCAAGGGTATAAAGATTCCATGTTGCTTTGCTCTTTTTACAACGTCCCGTCCTGCACTGGTAATTGAGTTCATGCACCCCAAACGCATATAGAAATGCAGTCAGGAGCGACAGGAGCTAATGTTATGGAGGCATTATTATACTGTTGGTTTTGCTAATATATATACCTAGGCACTGAGGGTTTTTGCTTCGAAAATACTATTCTAAATACATTTTATTATCCAGTACTATTCTTTTTACAGCCGTTAGGAACGATTATAATGCATAAATCAACTCTTAAAAATGAACATTTTGATCTCTTTTCAAAAGGTTTCGTCTCGAAGATGTTGACAAGTAGCATATTTTTACAAATCTTCTTCAACAGAAAATAAATTCGATTTATTTAAAACCGAACACATTGGATTGTTATGCTGATCTCGTTTATTAGCATAATTTATTGAAAGGTTGATCCGACACGTTTTGTCTAAATGTCTGATGGACTTAAACGTGATGTGACAAATCCGTTAGGTACTGTACTACTGCCAACGGGCGTGAGAATTTTTTGTGTGCCTCTTTCTTTATCAGGCGGTACCAAAAACCTTCGAGATCCGACTCAGTAATAAAACTATTTACATAGTTCAGTTAGTACGGTACCCTCAATACGCGAGTCCAACTCGCACTTGTCCTGTTTTTTCTTAGAGGCTAACTTTTAACAAATATAATTATGAATACGGTCGCGTTTGACCACTATCTATACCTCTACTACTGCTACTATATACTAACTAAATTTCTTTATATCTTTTTTTGTGTTCTTTTATTTATTGTTCTTTTTTTTTTATCTGTTAAAATATTTATAGTTTTTGTATTATTGTTGTATATATTTTGTGTCCTGTGCGAGTCTCAAATAAATGTTTTTCTTTCTTTTTCTTTCTTTCACCATCTCACCGTAAGCGCTGATGTGGCCGACGATGGAGCTCACCTCTAGGTTACATGTCATTTGGAACATTATGCAGCTTCAACTGACAGCGTTACTTTCAGAAAGAAAATTCATGAAGCAGTTATAAAATCGAGAGTTCAAAAAGACTAGTTATTATTAACAGATATGGAAAGCCTGTATCACTTACATCTGTGAAAAATCCGAACGAAAAATCTTTAATTACTTTGAAGGTTTTCGGCTGGATATTTTTGGCTAAAGTTAAGTGGTGGTTTTAATGGGTCGTGGGGGTCTCTGGATCGGGACTGCGGGTCACAAAATACCACTCAAAAAATATATTAATTTTATAGGTTTTTTTTTATGGTAGGTAAAATCATCCAATGACAAATCCCGCCCTTGGGCGGAGCGGGTAGTAGTGTCAGACTCTTACTGACTAAAAACCTACCCTGTTCCTTCGTAGCCTATCGAGCCGGGGCCGGGTAATCCTTTCGGAAGTTAACCCATGACCTCATTATAGGTTGAAGTTCTGACCGCGGTCCCGGTCCAAAGAGCCCCACGAAACGTTTTAATTTTTTGTAAATTGATTCCTACATAGTGCACACAACACGCAATATGTGAAATACAACACAACTGGGAAAATATGTGAAATCATTGAAATAGTCGACAATTCTATTGTAGTATTGACTACCTCAGTGAAGTTTTGCCAAGAAGACCGAATCGATCCATTTGCTGTCATACTGCTAAAAAAATAGAATAATGCTACATCTGCATTCTACTAGAAAACAAAGAGAGTGTATTCTGTGTCTAAAACTAAATGTTCAACTGAACTTCTCAATGGCTAAATGCACAAACCATGCGAATTCAAAAGAAAAAAAAAATAACCAGACCTTGCACAAAAAAAAAAACAGTATAAAATCAAGAGCCCTTTCAAAAAACGGAATGGGATTAAAGAGTTTAAATCAACGACCATGTGATCATGCCTTTATGGTATGAATAATTTATAACACATGGCAAGTTACTTAAGATGCTTCCGTTCGGCTTGACGGCGAACACTCAACATTGCAGTTTTTTTTTATATTATTGAACCAAGCGTTCGTAGTTTTACACGATAAGTCCGGGAAAATTAGGTTTTATCTTCGGAATTATTTTTAACTCTGATTTTTTTTCTTTAATCGTTTATTACACATTAGAACTTAGCTGTTCTAAGGATAACAAAAATATAAACATTTTCCAGAACACGACAATTTGTTTTGATAAAAGCTAAGGATAAATCTAAACTCTAAAGTTTTCTTCTTTAGCCAGCTTAAAAGCTAGCTATTCTTTATAGCTAGCTTTTTTTTCAGAATAAACATTTGAATGCTAGGAAATTTCGATAAATAGAAATACAGTACGGCCGACGGATCTTGGCGTGTCTGAAGTTAGGCTCTGCGAACTTTAGCGCTCAAAAAATTTGATTGGCTTGCTAGAAACAAAACCATTAACAGAGAGATTCAACAATTTATTTTAGCTCAAGTTTATACCTATCTATTAAATTTTTTTTGGAATAGCGATTCAAGCTAAAAATATATTTATACGTAACGTAAGTATAGGATATGCGACTTAATTTTTTAGCAATTTTTTATACAGAAGATAAGTTCGTTCGATAAGTTTAATTTTGTAAAATCATGCTTCGAGTTTGTAAACATACTTTGCAGGCCGATTACGAAATCAATGTTTAAATTTGTTTCGGTGAACATGGCCCTTACTTGTAGATATATTAGTTTTAAACAACTTTCATGCCGGTTACTTTTTGCCTGAACAGATATTGGACTTTTTTGTCTCACAATTATAAAGTTGATTTTTCATAATTTTATTTAAAAAATATTTTCCAAGGTTAATTAAAAATTCAAAACTCAATTGGCATTATTTTTGTCAAGTTCACATTTTTGCGAGGAGTACAAATAAAATAATGTTGTTATTTTTAAGCTATGCTTAATAGAAAAAGAAAATAAGCAAGTTTATTCAAAATACATGTTCCATTTTACATTCTTCTTTTTGCACGAGACTGGTTTACGTCGTGAGTTGAACTAGAAATAATACCTGATGGTTTCTCTACAAATAGACGAGATAACTCAACTGCATTTACAAATCCTCTAGAAAGTAAAATTTTTGAAATATTTAATACAATAACATGTTTGCGGGTAGTTGACTGTTATCAAAACAGATATTATCATAAACCTTAGAATCCCATAATTGAACATGACCTTTCGCAGTAAAAAAAAAAAAAAACAAATATATAAATTCGTGGCTCAATGTCAAACAACTTGGCACAAAATATTTACTGAAGTACGAATGACGAATCAAATAAGGAAAACCTTTTAGGAAACTATTGTGAGGAACTACATAATTACAGGGATTCATAATGATATTTTTTATTTTAAATTATCAATTTAACCGTCCCTTAGTACCCTCCTCCAGCGACGCCTTAAGCTGAGGTCCCCCAGGGCCTACAGGGAATGCCCTTAGAATGAAGTCGCTTAATTTAAAGTTTTTATAAGTCCTGGCTGGAAGTTTCAATTTATTAAGGCCACCACAGACAGTCCTGTTAACTAAACGACAACCTCCATAGGCTTGCATGTAACAGGCCACTCACAAAAAAAAAGAGAAAAATATTTTAATGCAACAGTAGACACAGCCACTGATCAACAGATCACATCGCATGCACCGCACAAGAATCCCATCTAACTGTTTTCACAGAAATCGCCGTTCACTTTCGAGCACCGTTAGAAAAAAAAACAGAATCTCACTCACCTTTGTTTAACTTATTCCCATTAAGTGATTGTTACACTAATTTAACACTAAAATTACGTTATAAACTAAGCTAAAACTAAATTAAGATTAATAGAATAAGCGGTGCGTTCAGTCCACGTCTGATCGCACGCGCATCTGATGTGACCGGTTGGGGGCAGCGCAATACTCGGTGTCTCTGGTCGACGTCACTACAGTGAAGTTTGCAACCTGCTTGATTGCAATCACACCGAATTATCGAGGCGAATATTCGTTGCTTTAGTGATAATAAAAAGTACCTAACTATCTAATTAATTATAGGTGTGAACAGAACACACGATTGGTAGTTTGATGAGTTTTAATTGTTTTTCTAGCGTATGTAGCTTTCTGATCACAATTTGTCTCCGTTATTATTATAGAATGCGCACGTTTAAGATAGGTACAGACCTTCAAACGTGTGAAAGCAAAAGTTGAGCTACAGAGGTCAACTTTCTTCTAGGGCTGCGGGATTCTTTGAAAGAGTTTCCGTTGCCCTGCAATACAAAGGCCAACTGAAGGAACACAGTGGATTTTAGTCAGTTAAAGTCTGACAGTTTTTCTGACTCTGCCTGAGACAGTTATTTAATGATTTTCCACCTCAAAAAATGGTCTACTTTCACGGCTGAAGTTTAGTTTGAACTTCGTACCGCCAAATAGACTATGAATATCCATATTTTCTCACCGTTTGAACCTTCCCTGGAGTATCACGAATATTTAAAAACTGGCCATTTATCGATACTCGATACTCGAGTTTTAGCGAGACTAAAGTTTTACGAGACTAAAAAATCATTTTTATAAAGACTAGCTGCCTCGGCAAACTTCGTACCGCCCAATCCTTTTTTTTTCTCTCCTTCTAAAGCTTCCCTGGACAATTCCGAATATTTCAAAACCAAAATGAACCAAATCGGTCGAGCCGTTCTCGAGTTTTAGCGAGACTAACGAACAGCTATTAATTTTTACCCGACTACAGCAAAGCCAAAGGAGGGTTATGATTTTTTATATCTAAGATTTGCTTCGTTTATTTGTTTGATATAAACCTACATTCTAGGATGCTGAACACATGACGTTCTAGGTGTGAAAACAGCAAATACATTTTATAATGTTTTTTACTTTTTGACATTTAGGTGTTTTTTTTTTATCTATGAAGCCTTTTTAGAATATAGTATCTTACATAGCATATAGCTAGGCCTAGAAATATAATAGAAAATGTTCGGCGAGCACGTCAATAAAATTTACGCTAAAAGAAAAGTCTTGTTCGTATCAGTGTGACTGCAGCCCGCTAGCCAGTGACAGTGACCTCATAACGAGCTATACATACAATATATCTATGCTAATAACATGAGAATACCGTAAGTTATCTAAAAACTTGGCTAAATCATCGTTCTTACTTATCGGAAAGCTTCCGTTACCGCAGTCACGAAACGGAACTGTACATATACAAAAAAAAACGGTCAACTGTGAGTCGTATTCGCACATGAAGGGTTCCTCCGGGTTCCTACAATATTTAAATAGAGCAAAAAATTACATTTGTCATATGAGAGCCCCGTGCAACAAGTATATGTTGAAATAATAAAAATAAAAAAATTGTTTATTCGGTCTCAAACGGTTACATTTACAACTGTGGATGAAACAGCCCCAGTAAGTTATTAATAATACTTGTGTTGGGGTTGTCTCGCTCCTTCCCCTAATTACGAGTAACCCAATTTTTAAATAAATATATTTATTTTATTTCTGTTTTAGCATAAGTTGCTATAATAACTGTCTAGCTATAATGGTTCATAAGATACAGCCTGGTAACAGACAGACGGATAGTGAAGTCTTAGCAATAGGGTCACGTTTTTACCCTTTGGAAACGGAACCCTAAAAACATGTTTTATCTAACATCATCAGTCATCATTGGTTTTTCTGGTCGCGGAACAAAAAAAGCCGGGCTTAGTTTGGTGACATATATTTTGGATACGTTTGTTTGTTTAAGTCGATGACCTGGTGAAGGTGGAATTGATGAAGAGGGAAACTGGACTGATTGATGTAGCGAGGACGCTTGGAGGAGGCTTATTTCCAAGTCTGGCTGTCTATTGGTTGAATTAATGATGTTGTTTGTTTGTATATTGGGGAGAAGGCAGGAAAGATTATGAATTTGTTGAAGCTGTTCAAGCTTTCATCATTTATTTGGAACACGTCTCAGCCTCGTAAAGGATTATTACAAATCAACTTCAGGATTTTTTAGTACTGTATTACCGATTGCAATTTTAAACCTCTGGAAAATGATATCTAAACCATGAAAAAGAAAAGCGCATACTTCCCTATTTTTTTGTTGGGAAAATCATACAATAAAATAACATCTCCGCGCGCTTGAGCGGGGCTTTTACTGATTAAAAACCCACTCCTGGTCCTTCGTTGCCCTTCATACCGGGGCCGAATCTTCCTTTCAGTAATCAATCCTTGGCCTCAGCAGGCTTCGACCCTGCTGGGCCCCTACGGTTTGCTGACAACTCCTTGAGGCACCCGTTGATCACTGCGTGCCGTCGGTGACTTGGGCGCGGTCCGTACAATTACCGTACGGTCAGACGGTAACCTATCCATTGCTCGCCGTCCGCAAGCCCGGTGCGGTGGCCGTAAACCGGGATCGGAATCTCGGCGGCAGCTGACTGACTACCACTCCTCGCTTCGGACCGTGGCCTGCACCAAGGCTCGAAGAGATCGCATCCTTACGGATATTGTAATACAGGTATCATCTGATATGTGTCGGAGAAGGAAGGACACCGTATGGGCCCCCATTTTTATAAGTCCTTGACCTCGATCGATCGACTATTCTGACTCTGTTGACGTCATACGGCCATATTGTTAACTTTATGTTAGCGTTATTTATTAACGACATGTGCTCATTTTGGTAGCTACCAGCAATCAATTAAACTTTGGAAAAATTATGTCAAGCAAATCGTTTAGCCTTACTCGCAACTCACGGTAAATGTCATCAGTAGAAGTGGACAGGGATCGGTAGCGGTAGGTATCTAATCAGACCTTCCTGTTCTGAATTATATTGATAAATAATTTCATTATCTACTATCTATCCGCATTATCTTTGAATTGTGATTTTTAGGGTTCCGTAACTTAAAATGAAAAAGCGAAGCCCTTATAGGATCACTTTGTTGTTTGTCGGTCTGTCTGTCTGTCTGTCTGTCTGTCAAGACCGTTTATCTCGGGGACACTTGGAGGTATCGAGTTGAAATTAAAACCATAATATACTTCGGTCTACGTTCCCTTGAAACTGTAAAAAAATAAGCTAACGGGAAAAAAAGATACCGCCATTTATATGGCAAAAAGCGTACCTATATTTGACATTCTCGAGGGAATCAAAACTCATAGGGTACCTACTTCCCGTTGACCTAGAATCCTGAAATTTTGCATGAAGCAAGGTCTCATAGCAGAAAAATATAGGAAAAAATCTGAAAGCTAAATTTGTATTAATGTCATAAAAAAAATCGATTCGGAAATTGAACTTTTATAGTTAACTTTGTACGGAATGCACTTGCCCGGTTATCAAATTTAAATATTGCAGTAATATAGCACATAGATATCCGGCTGCCGGAGTTCCGGCTAAACACATGTTAGGCTAATTACAATTAGCCTACATAATTACAATTCGTAGATAATTATCTACCTACGAGCAGTACGAGTGAGTTTTCCTCTGAAAGAAAATGTCTATTTTTCCCTTGTGTAAAACAGCGAACATAAAAAAGCTGATGACATAAGGAAAATACAGCCCTAATGCTGATTAAGGAATCATGACATCTAATGCTTTTGCAGAATTTGGAATGGTTCTACTACCTATTGCATCTCCAAACATACCTCCTAAGAAATAAGATTACCTATCTCAAATTTGACCATAACATCCGCGAAAACCTCATAACTGCAAAAGAGGTAATTTTACGGGAGGAAGAAAAAATACGTCCTGTACTTCATTAAACAACTCATTTATAAGTAACTAACAGCTCAGTTGTAAGTAACAGTAAGTAACTATAGATAGATATTATATTTAAAGTTAATAATCTAAAAACAATGCTTTTTCTGTGTTTTTCGGTGGGGTATACCTACAAGATCAGTGGTTTTTCGCATTTTTTGTGCGAAAAGTGGGATTTCGCTTTCATTGATTTTTTTTTTTAATTAAAATTATCAAAATTAAATTCTCAAGCTTTTCTTAGGATAAGCTGATCGGTTGTTTACTCGTAAAGTAAACAACAGATCGAGGATTGAGCACGCTTGCCTTGATGACCTATTCACTGACTTAAAGACCTCTACGGTGTAGCTACTCTATCAAGAAATACTTTCGGTATGGAATCCGATTCCCTCTCTTTAGCAGTACTTACGCATAATAAATAATATATGTAATTGTGTTAACTGTTTTATGTTTTTAGAGCTTTATACTGAAAACGAATAAACTGTAAGCAACAGTAATTCGGCTAATAGATACAATGGGCATACACTAACCTGGGTTCGTCCACACTATAACCCTGGCCTTTTTTTTTATTACGACATATAAATTTTATGGCGTAGTCATTAAACTCATGCCACTACACGATACGACGGCAGAATTATTGATTTTCATATATCAAAGCTAGGGGTTGCTAAATAAGGGTTATTTCTACACGTCAGTGTGGCTCGTTGGTCTAGAGGTATGATTCTCGCTTCGGGTGCGAGAGGTCCCGGGTTCAAATCCCGGACGAGCCCGTTTTCCCTAGTGAACAAAGTAATAGGAAAACTGACATAATGCTTTTTGGTTTGGTTGTTTTAATGTTCCTGTATATTGTATAAATAAAAACAAAATTCAGAGCTTTTCCACGATCAAAATGACTCAGCATGGTGTAGGTAATTACGTAGTTGTTGTAGTTGAATCAAGGTTTTGAGTTGGGTTCAAAAAAGGTTCAGGATGCGATTAGAAGGCTTTTATTTTTAGTTTCATCTGTGCCGATGTTTGTCTGTGATCAAATGCAAGTACCTAAATATGATCCACTTCCCGGTTACCGATTGAGCTGAAATTTTGCATGCATGTGTAAATCAGATGACAATGCAAAATTATTATGACGTGGAGCTGATGTGATGATGGAACCGGCAGGTGGCTATAGGAATTCGGTAGTTAAACGATACAACCACATTGAGTTTGGGCTCGTATGATTCGTCTTGTCGAGTACTTTGGTGCTAGATGGTAACCAAGGTAACTTGATGGTAATATGATAACCTTATCGTGTTTGAGACTTTTGGAATGGTCTTCATAATATGTAATAATAATAATAATAATAATAATAACTTAGGAGGCTCTCGTTAGGCGGCTGGATCAAGGGCTTGATTCAGAAAGCGGTACTCCTGGACACGGCTCGTATTGTTAGGAGGTTCCTTTCTCTGGAGCCCTGACCGCCGGTAGCTTGGACCCTGTTCCCGATACCGGTGGGACACTATTTTTTATATTTTTAAATGTTTGTTTTTATGTGTTTTTTTTTTTAAAGAAATATTTAAAAATATAATTTATAAGTTTATTGATGAATAAAGAGAATAATAATAATACATTTTAGTTACATTGACTTGGCTTTGCCCGTTAATGTAGCTAAAAACTAGCCAAAGAGCTAAGAAATTATACAAATTTTCCCATAATAATAATATTCCACAACTATCACACAACGCCGTCTAGTCCCAAGCTAAGCAGAGCTTGTGTTATGGGTACCAGACAGCTGATAAACATACTTATATATTTCTAAATACATACATGTTATAGATAAATAACACCCAGACACAGAACAAATGATCGTGCTCATCACACAAACATTTGTCCTGGGTGGGAATCGAACCCACGACCTCCGGCATAGCAGTCAGGGCCACTAACTACTAGACCAACAGGCCAGTCAAAATGTATTATTTATGTATATAGATATACCACGCTATAAAAGCTTGCTATGAAAAAAATATTCTCATTGAATACTTGTTTAGCTTCACCTGTCCCGATGTTTGTCTGTGATCAAATCTTGTAAGTTAAATTTGATCCACTTCCCGGTTACCGATTGAGCTGAAATTTTGCATGCATGTGTAAATCAGATGACAATGCAAAATTATTATGACGTCGAGCTGATGTGATTATGGGACCGGAAGATGACCTTAGGAACTCAGATAAGTAATCCTATCGTGTTTGAGCTTTTTGGAATGGTCTTGATGGGTAAGATATTAATTATAAATAGGTTTATACCGCGCTATAAAAGTTTGCTATGAAAAAATGATTTTCAATGTAAATTTATTATGGTAATGGTAAATTGAACGTACACCACGACTACACTGCCTAATGATTTTATCAGTAGATATATTTGTTTTTTCTTCACCTAATCAGATAGTTAGGTAGTGTTTATTTTACCTAAAACATGATTTTTAACGCTAATCATATTACTGACCTTCAAAATTCCCAATAAGGACTTAATTTGTTATCTTTTTTCTGTCGCTCTTCTTAACTTTAGTAGATAATAAATTCTTTATCCGAAACAGGATCCTGTTTTTTTTTTTTTGTACTGGAGAATCATCGAATAACTTCTCTTCCCACCCTGGATGGAGCAAGAAGACGTGTCAGACTTTTACTGACTAAAACCTAACTGTGATCTTTTAGTTGCCCTTTGCGTTCGAGGGCATGCAGGTAACTCTTTTGAACAATCCCACAAGGGTCCGATTAATGTCGGTCTTTCATTACTGAAACTTGGCTAGTGTATAGTGTATTTGAATTATGCGAAGAATTATCCCTACTTCTATAGCCATAGAAAATGGTTTGAGCGTTCCCTTATTATATCTAGGTATGAAGTTAATACGGACGGCGGGCAATGGGTAGCTCGCTGTCCGTCCGTCCGGTAACAGACCGGTCCAAGCTCAAGTCGTCTACGTCGCGCACTGTTCCCGCGCGCCTCAAGGAGTTGTCAGCAAACTGTAGGGCCCCAACAGGGCCAAAGCCTACTGGGGCCAAAGGTTATGTGAAAATGTCACCAAGGGCCCTGGGACAAAGGCAATGAATGGAACAGGGTAGGTTTTTAGTCAGTAAGAGTCTGACACTATTTCCCGCCCGACCTAAGGGCGGGATGTGTCATTGGATGATTTTACCTACCATAAAAAAACCGTCACCTAGCTTATCTCTCTAAACAGGTTGACCACCTGTGAAGGTGACTTTACTCAGTCCATTTTCTATGCCAGATAATTCACCATTGCGAACGAAGGATGCTAGAAACGAAGAGTTGGACTGAAAATCTTAGGTACAGGACGAACACCTGTATGGAACAGGGAAAGAAGCCAGAGTAAAGTTGACGATATAGGATATAGCGGGAAGAAGCTGATCCAAAGCCTGGAGATGTTATCGCAGTCCACGGCTTTGGACTTAATGAATAGATTTTTTTTGATCTCCCCCGGATTGACCGGAATCAAAGCAAAGGGGGTTATATTACCCCCTTTGTTTTGATTCCGCGATAATTATTGGGACGCGTCAGGCCAGCGAGGTAATCAATAGTTTAATATTTCTAGATATCGGCAGAAGGGCTTCTGTTATTGAGAATGAGATGACGTTGGCACTTGTGGGCAAAGAAGTTGATATCTCTCAGAGTCTCAGCTAATGATTTCACATCGTGATTTCACACGAAGCCTTAGATTTCCGCTTGTTTTAGTCAGCTACAATAAAAGTAAGTCCATACCATAGTGAAACTGGTGGAGTACGACGATCTCATCTCTTACTCGTCAGCCTTCCTAGTAATTTCTTTACCGAATAGGAACAGGAAAGTGTAAATAAAAATACCAAAATTAATAAAAAAACCATTTATTGCTTCCTTTAGCATACCCAGATATCATTTTTAATAAATAGCATACATGTCATGTAAATTTTAACGCTTTGAAAGATGTGTGCCTCATTGCAATGCACCCAGCAAATCGGTCAGAACTTTCGTATAATAATCACAATTCAAATTATTCTAATAAATAATGTATTTTATTTTGATATGATATATGTATTTATTTATTTGTTCACGAATAAAATGCTCCTCATCGCGTGCACCCATGCGAATCAGTCAGATTATTCATAAATTTAAAACTTATCTAATTATTATTGCGCGGGAAAAGTCAGCCAAATTCCCGGTTGTTTTTTTTTTAATGTAAAGGAAGTCGGCTTAGTCGATTTTCGTTTCGTGAACTAAAATATAAAAATAAAATTACAATGCTCGATGGTTTATTTTTTCACACAGGGAACACTGGTATAGGTACTGTATGGTACCAAGCACCAATCAGTTTATTATGCTTACATTATAATATTGGTAGGTACTTTAAAATAATTATGGCAAGTTTTTATAGCATACTTGATACTGTGGATAAATACTTAATGTATCACAATTTTTGGCAAAGAGTTGCTTGTAGGAACTGAATAACTAAATATCAACTACATTACACCCCCTCTAAGTAAAGAAAACTCATACTTCGTCATTAACAAAATAATTATAAACTTTAAGACTAGTGGATCTTAAAACTAATGAAATCAAACTTTGGTCGTTGTGCCATTTTTTTAGGATTTAAGGGTTTTACTATTTTTTTTATTTTTTCCTTTTTGTAGTTTTATTTATAGCCTAACAGTAAAGCCGTCGCATTTTGCATTGTCGGTGTCAGTTGATTACGTAGCGCAAATATTGCTGATATTAAAATGCGACCTGAAAAAATAAGAGTCATTCATTATAAATTGGGTCACAGCCAAAATCGTTGGTAAGATGCCTGCTTATGAATAAATTATTAAAACAAGCGCCGTCATTTAATACTATCTAATTGAAATAGTTTGCTCTCTTACTCGTATATAAAAAAAAAACCATTCAAAATCGGCAATACTCTGGAAAATGCTTTAAATTTTTGCACTAATGAGTCGTCTTACTATAAATCCTTACATGCATACCTACAGTGTTGGCTAATTAGTTTTCTTAGTATCCTTAGTCTCCTCCTTAGGCTGTCCCTTGCCCAGCAGCTTGGCGAGCGAGTCCCAGATGCCGCCGAGGAACAGCGCACAGAACAGGTTCTCGAACGGTACGAAGGGATCGTGGATGCCTAGGAGAATTGATGATAGCTGCAGAGAAATAAAAATAGTGAAATTAGTACAACTGTTGAAGTGCACATACAATACTGTAGCCAGGCGTGGGTGATATGGGCCCTCTCTCAAGGCTCGAACCCAAAGGGGCCTCGCGCAAACCCTCGCTTCTTTAAGAACTAGTTTTTTTTTTAAAGATTGGCTATCTTTTGACCACTTTTTGCACGCTGGGCTACAACAGTGGCTGTCTCGTTTTCGAATTTATGAAAGAAAAATGCGCCGTGCGCCTTGGCCCAAGTCCAAACTAGCCCACGCTACGCCCCTGTGCACATACGAGTCTCCGAAACGTGAAGTACGTAAATCTAGTGAAAATAATGAAGAGGATTGCTTATTAAATAAAGGCTCAACCAACAAACCATAGACTGATTTAAACATAGTAAAGTTTGCCCTATAATGTTTCCGTCGCTGGGACTAAAGAATCCTCTCAGTAAAAGAACGTTTTGACTGTTTTATACTTCGCTAAAGCTAGTTAAACTACACAAGTACGGTTGCCTTTTTTTTTACTGGCAACTTTATTTAAAGTCTTATCGAAAAATCGACTAAATCGCTACGCACCTTAAAGTAAACGAAGAATATCACTATGCCGAAGTACACCAGAGCATGCGGCGCAGAAATCAGATCAGTCTTCTTATCCAACACGAAGATAATGGATGCGATCAAGGAGGCCTTCGTGTAGCTGAAATAAAAAAAGAAACAATTCAAATAAAGATCGTTTATGCTAACCCGTGAACTACCTACGTTGCGTGCGCTTGTCCCGGGGTTAAAAAGCAAGCTTAATGTCTATGGTTAGTAAGGGTTATTATAGGGTTACCTTTGGTGGTTCGACTGGTACCTGTACAGTAAAGTCACTTAGAAAACCAGAAGTTATTGCTTTTTATTAGGTGGGAGTTGCATGCAGTTCTCAGAAGCTAGTAAATTATTAAAAAAGGTCAAGTTTCTATTGTAGTAAAAGAAATAGAATAGATCAAGCAACGATATTTTTTAAAATACCGTAAAGGTGGTAAATTTAAACCCTATTTTTGAGGTGGGATTGCGTTAAATGGCTTCTCTTGCTCTAGGGTGGAGCGAGAGGGCGTGTCAGACTGTTGCTTGACTAAATTCCACCTTTGTCCTTAAATTGCCCTTTGCATACCAGGGTCACGGTAACTCCTTCGAACAATTCCGCAAACCTGGCAGACCCTAGCGAGCCCCACATTTACTCTACCGCCGATTTCAACCCCTAAGACCCGAAAACTCGCGTAAATACTAAATACCATGCAAAATTTTACAGTCAAACTCAAACAAAGTTAATATCAATTCTATCTTGAATTATACTTACAAGCTAGGCTGCATAGTTTCCATGGCAGTTGGTGTCCAGGCTCCGCGGATGAGTCGCTCCACCAACTTGGTGAAGCCTGCACCGTTGCCCTTCAGGGTTCCTGAAAAAATTAAGGTATGGTTTAGCATGAAAAGTTTTTCATCCAAAAGGCAAAAATAATATTATTCACTCGGGCACGTTACTCAGTTACAGACCAGAACTATTCAGAAGGGAAAGTCAGGACGAAAGAGATTTCTAGAATGTTTTAGGGGATCTAATTTACACTGAAACAACATCGAGGGTATGGGGATAATTTATACAGATCTAGTTTATAAAAGAAGAAGTTTTTGGTCGTCCAAACAATTGACGGTACGGCTGTTGCAGCCTTTGAGCGATTGCTACTGCACTGCGTGTTAAGGGCTCGATTCCTGCACGGAACAATCATATATATGGCCTATAAATAGTTCTTTCGGGTCTGAGCGTTTTTTGAATTGAGTGTACGCGTTTGTGAACGTAACCACGATATAGCTCATGGGTGCTATTCTTTAAGAAAACAGCCTTGAGGGCAGCGCTGGCCCAGCGACGAAATCCAACTAGGTACATTCAAATCACATACAAATCCAATGTGAATAAGGGGAATAATAAATGAATAGGGGGGCAGGTATAACCCCTAGTGTGGAACCATGTTTAATTATACATATATTGACATTGCCCTAGTGGTTAGTAGACCTGACTGGGCCGTGGGTTCGATTCCCACCGAGGACAAATGTTTGTGTGATGAGCATGATCATTTGTTCTGTGTCTGAGTGTAATTTATCTATAATAAATATATGTTTCGAAATATATAAATATGTTTATCGGTTATCTAGTACTCATAGCACGAGCTCTGCTTAGTTTGAGACCAGATGGCGTTGTGTGATAGTTATGTGTGTATTATACCAAAAATATGTATAAGTTTGATAGAAAGATGATGATTTATACTGTGGCTTTTTTCAGGAATTTTGACGCTAAGACCACACAACAGTTTGAGAGTATGTACTTAAACAATACAAAATTAAATTTTGATAAACGACTTCCTACCCATAAGTGGGAAAAACATGTTTTTATCACTGCACCTAATCGAATTTAGCTAAATATTTATTCAGATAACCAACTACACACTATCAGGCTACCAGATTAGCACAGATAATCTCACTTACCGACTATAATCATTATGACGTAAGCGTTAGGGTACAATTTGGCGGCGTGGCTGACTCCGTCGTACACTTTCTTTGCGCGATAGATCTCTTTCATGGCCGAAGCTACCACTTTTACTGGTAGAAACTTTGCCACTTTGTACCCCACGTCGAATGGTGTGTAGAATACTAGGTACCTGGAAATAAAATAAAAAAAAAGACTAATAAATGGGTCTAGCGAGTTTCTACAAACACGATATATCAAAATGGGGTCGACGGAAAAAATCATTAGGTTTCTTCTCCATTCTTCATTTCTGCTGAAAGACGTCAACTGTTAGACATAGGCCTTCTCCAAGTGTCGCCACAACGGACGATCCTGAGCGTCTCACATCCATCAGATTCTCGTGACCCTGACCAGTGGTGCTATTCTCTAAGAAAACGCAGCGCTGCCTCAACGACGAACACCCAAATAGGATACATTGGATTGTCATTGGATTGTTAATTCAATGTATTTTATTTGGATGTTCGAAGTTGCGGCAGAGCTGCGTTTTCTTAGAGAATAGTACCACAGGTCATCGGGGTCCACCTTTTTTGAACGCCTTCCAACGCTGCGTCTTCTCACCATTCGGCCCCTGTTCTTCTTCTTTAACTTATGGGATCTAAGATCTTTTTCTTTTATCGCTGCAATATCTTCCAAAGAGTTTTTTTTTAATTGCATGAATAGGAGGCCCTCCATCAACTTTGCGTGTACATGACATCCACGCCAGTGGCGTAGCTACTCCCATATAAAAACCCGTATAAAAAACATGTTGCTTTTTTACAAATGCTGGGTTTACCCTACGAGACAGTTGGGGTAGGGTGGGGGCCCCGTATCATTGACAGGGCAGATACGGCGGTAGCTACGCCCCTGATCCACGCACACCTTGTTACTGGCCAAAGAAAATAAGAACTCCTAAATCTGTATCCTGTCTAATATCTATCTTATCCTACAATGTCATTACTTGTTGTCAACTAATCAAGAGTCGCTTTGACCTTCAAACCAGCTGCAACGCTGTAAAAAACTAGAACAGTACCTACCTTTTGATACAAGCGATGGTTTTTCAATACACTTATGAAGAAATAAATACACAGGGCTTGACGCGAGACTCGTGGGCTCACTTAGCGCCCAGCCTGATACCTACTACCTATGTATGCATAAATTGTGGTGGGGGTGAGCTTGCGAATATTTACGCACTAGTGCGGAAAATGATTAATTGCTTGCCGGGAAAAGAGCGAGTTTTCGAGTAAGTTTATAGAAAATTCTTTATCTATTCCTGTTCAATGAAAGTAATTGTTTTGATTATTTTAGCCATCGTCCCATTGCATGTTCTGTTAGTCATTGCATTTTCAAGTTTTTATTGAGCGATGCGACGTCTCATCGATATAAATTCTTGTGCGTGCGATCAGGCTACATATTGAACAGTGAATGACTTGCGTCTTCAGTATGTAGGTGACTAGGTACATAAGTAAAGTTGATAAGCAGTTTCATAATACCTTCCGTAATTGTTGGGTAGAACTCTATTATGAGCTCTCATATATGGCAACGTTATAGTGTTTGTAATGAAATGATGCCCATTCATTTTAAGAGCGTAATACTGACTGCACAACTGGTTTTTTTTTTTTCAATTTAGGTACCTATGTAGATACTGTAGGTAAATAGGTACCTATAGAAGCAAGTTCTATTTTCCTCGACGTTTAAAAAGGCAAAATAAAAGTATTCTGCTGATTGCATCGTCGCAACTTTACATTTTGTAGACATGACTAGGTTTTATGAATTTAACAAAGCAGGGGCGCCGACTCCGTGGGTGCTCAGTGGTTCAAGCACCCATGAAAAATAAACAGTGGGTGCCGAGAATAGTCATCAAGAAACAGATCAGTAATCGCCTTTTAGGGATTGGCGTTTTTTCATTACCCGATGACCCGTTTAGCGTAGTGGATTAGAGCGCTGGTTGAGACTCAAGGGTCGCGGGTTCGATTCCCGCAGCAACACAAATCTAATTATATTTTATCAAAAATAATTAATTAGTAATTAAGTACGCAGTATGTAAGTAGGACATATATTTATTTGTCGGTCGATCCGTGTGCATTTTTCTTCTCACACTTTACCACTTTTTCTAGTCATCAAATGAACACGAGTACCCATGAGGTTTCTTAAAAGCCGACGCCCCTGACTCTAAGTATACAGTACCGTAGCTAGCCATGGGCCAAACAGGCCCTCGCCCACGGCCTCAAGCCCTGGAAGCTAGTAGAACCTATAATGTTCCCCTGGGACAATTTCCGACATTTAAATGAACAATAACACAATTACAAATTTAGAGTAAAAGACATTATAATAAGCTTATAACGCGAGGTACTTGTTAAATAAGTATTGATCATAGAGCAACACAGGCCACCGGCGGTCCGGAGGCCTATGTTACTCGACGGTACTGATCAAGACCAAGCCAAAGAGCTCAAACACGATGGGCTTATCTTGTTGCGCTCAGGAGTTACTATGTCCACTGTCTGACTCTATCAACAGACCAGTTCCATGGCACCATATGGATGCATTGTCATTCAAGTTACATAGATATACCAAATATCTCAATCGAGTAGGGTTAACAGAGGCCCTATCACGAGCTCTTAACGAGATCCATTTGACGAAAGAAACTGAACTGTTAAAAGGATGTAGCCGTTAAATTTTGATCGTTTTAATCCGGTGGAGGGTCGATCTGGTACACTATCTGTAACACTATCCATATGTAAAGATAAAATTATTTTTTTTTTTTTAACTCTAATTAATATGCGCATATACGAAATTAATTTCTTTAAGTAAACGAGTCAATGACCTTGTAAGGAGTTGTCGGTCGTTGCGTACTAACTACCTACAGTTAATTGGCCTCGATCAGCTGACGTTTTCTTAAAGACATCAATTTCGTACATGGTTAAAAAAAAACGTACTTTATTTTTCATTTTTATCTTTACAAATCGATAGGGTTACATGTACCGAATTGATCCTCCGCGGGATTAAAACGACCAAAACTAACGGTGTATAAGGTGTATAACTACATCGCTCTTTCTCGCTCGAACAACTGTTACCTGTATGTGTAACACATGTCATGGTAAGGCCCCTGTTTCAGAAACCATTTCTAACATTTGCCCTAAACAAACAAACATACACACAAACATGTAGAAAGAAAACATACGTACCATGTGACAGTTCCAATAACGAGTTGCGGCGTGTTCTTGAGAGGTGCTAGCATGGGTTCTCCGAGCAGCCCGTTGACCACCATGCCCCCCGCGAAGATCACCAGCATAGTGGACAGCCAGCATGATAGCGGGTGCTTACGGGAGAACGCTTGCGCGCCTGGAAACAGTAATGATGAAGAGTTATTGACTTAGGTGTCACATTCAAATACCACCAGACTATCAGATGTACGACTATGCACCACTGTGGGAAAGCAGTCGTAACTCTTAAGCCCTGTTGTGACTTTTTCCTGTATTTCCAAGGTAAAGAGAAATGAAAGAAATACTTATATCGTATTGAATTTCATAGAAGACTTGCTGTTAAGCTGACCTGAGACGTTGTCCAGCCCCTCTGAGACTTTGTCCAGCCCCCCTAGCCAAGTTACAAACGTTTCGTTTAGCGTGAACGCTTGGAGTTGACCACGCCCCCAATTCCTTTGTTCTGACGTCACCTCAACGCTCAGTCACGTGGTCAGAACAAAGGAATTGGGGGCGTGGACAATTCCAAGCGTTCGCGCTAAACGAAACGATTATAACTTGGCTAGGAAGGCTGTTATAGATGCGAAATGTTAACAGTCAAACCCGCAAAGGTCGCATAGTACAGCTTTCTGCACAACTTTTTCTAATAGTTTTTCTTTCTCAAAACCTGCCAAAACATTAAAAACTAAAAAAAGATGAAAGGTATCGGTAAAGTCGTTCTCAAGTTATGACGGGACCTGTGGACGGGACCAACGGAAATAGGAATTATTTTTTTATATAATTAAATACACAAGGCTTTCTTGTATTTTAACAGTAGATACCAAGGTACACAGACATAAGTTCGTAGGTAGGTACTTTTTTTAATATTTAATTTTGTGGGTCATCTTAACTTCATAGAATCTAAATGAACTATCATGGGATTGAAAACGTCACGCCCAAACGACGAATAACCTTTCATTAATTAATGCAAGCTCCCTTAGATAAGGAGGGCACGTAACACGTTCCGTCATCCGTGACGGAAACCTACGTCACACCGTAACACCTACCTGTTGAAGTTCGATTCAGTGACCCAGATCAACGTAGTCGTAGAGCGACTACCGTTTGACCCCCGCCACTATGCCCGCAGGCCGCAGGGTGCAGGGTGCAGTGAAACTAGGGAACTAGGTTTTGGTGATGTAGGTCGTAATAATGTCCATACAACTTATACTAAGTATTTTTTTATTCTGTGCTACAAGTAGGATGTTCCCTCCTCATATAACACACAACACAGTTCTAAATTCAGAATTTGAATTGTGTCGAACTCTACTTTAGGTTTTTGAAAGCAGATAGTTGAAATCTGCCTAATTTTGACAAGTTTTCAGATTTTGGGTTAAAAAATACCGAATCAATTTCAAACTCTTACTTCAAAAATCAAGTTATAAACTTTGTGGAGTTTCACCATCATCATCATTCCAGCCGAAAAACGTCCAATGGTGGAAAGGTATAGCTCTCCCTCAAGCGTCGCCAAAATACTCGGTTCTGTGCGTCTCGCATCCATCGGATTCCTGCGATTCTTACCAGGTCGTTGGTCCACCTTGTAAGTCTTACTAACACTGCGTTGTCAGGTACTTAATTGCCACTCCAGAGCCTTTCGGTCCCAACGACTATCTGTTCATGCGAGCACGTCCTACCACTTAATAAGTTTACCGATTATTCGGAATATCTCGGTAACTTTATTGCTGCTCCATCTTCATTTCTGATGCAATCACGCAAGGAAATCCGATCATAGCCCTCTCCTTTACCCTTTGGGTGACTTCAAGCCTTCTGTTGAAGCCCATTGCGAACAGCCTAATGTAGAGTCTACATGAACATTAAGGTTTTAGCTTTCCTAAACAGGAAACAGCTACATTCTTGACTTTTAAACCGAATAAATTGTACTGTTTTTGAGCAATGATTTTGCCGCCGTGACTTTGGTTTTGCCGCCATGATCTTTGACTTTTCATCATGAGCAAAGCATGGCGAAATGGCATTAAGTACTAATTTAACCAAAAACAAATGAGTGGGGCATAAACACTCTAACCCATTATTATTGGCACTTTATACTATCTAACCCAACGTCTTACAATCTTGCTAGTGGCTGTACGTGGATCACGTGGCAGCCGTAAAATGATGGTTTGCAGTCATTGATCTCATATATATATTTGAACCCAAGATTCAACCTCAGCGTCTCAAAAACGTCCGCAAAAAAAGAGCGCATCATTAGAAAAAGTGCGCACCTGTCAAGTAGTCTCGCGTGGCCCGTGTCACTGTCAGGTCACTAAAAATGCCGAAGTGTTCGTTGCGAAATTGTAAAAATATTACGTCAAAAACGTTAAAAAAGGATGGAATATCGTATTTTCGGTAAGTAAAAGTGTTTATTGATTTGTTTTTGTTGTTTTTATGATCTAATATACAGTGCAATATGTGATTTTGATTTAATTTGTCACAAAATTTCTCTCAACGGTCCATGTATAACACGGCAAATTTCAATGGCCTCATTGTCAGTGAAAGAACCATGCATAACAGCCTACTTTTATTTTAGTCGCATAATACAAATGATCCTGTTCTAGTCAATGGAATCGATTTTTTTTTATTGTGTTTAATTTTTTTTTATTAAGTATTAAGTTTGAACTTATTCGTAAAGTTTTTAACAAATATTTATAGTTTTCAATGGAATCCTATAATGTAGAAAAAATACAACCGACTTCAATGTAAAAAATGCAAAGTAACTTTACTTTGGAAATCAGTGGTTCTATAATTTAAGATTTTTTTGACCAAGATATCGGTAACCAAACATAAAAAAATACATACAGCCGAACATATAAATGATAAATGACATTTATTTTGTAAGTAGGTTTTTAAAAACACTTTTTTTACACGTCAATTTTTTTTCTCGTCAGTTTCGATGTTGATCTAGTTTAGATGAGGCCGGTGTTTCCTAGCTGACTACCCTGAGAAGAAATCTCCAAACAAACTCAGGGGTCAAAGTCTCTTTTAAAGTCCATACACAAACATGTAATGGTCAAATCATATGAGAACCATGCAGATTGGAGTCTGAGATGATTTTATTTAGAAAGAACCACACAGTTCTGAGTCTAACCTCCTCCTTCTTGAAGTCGGTTAATAAGGTCCTGTTGGTCTAGTGGTTAGTGGCCTTGACTGCATAACACAAGCTCTGCTTAGCTTGGGAATAGACGACGTAGTGTGATAGTGTTCTATTGTGTCTCTAATTACTGTATTCAAAAGGTGAAGCGACAAGTCATGTGTTCTTTATTTAACTTTTTTTTAAATATGGGATAACGTTTTTTTAGATTTTTGTAGATAATTAATTTATCTTGAGTAAATTGAGGGCGAATATTGTAAAAGACAGGTTGTTTTATTTAGGTACATATTTTATATTTCAGTTTTCTTTGTGACCCAATACGATGCGGAGAATGGACGTCAATCGTCAGCCGACAAAGACGTGAAGATTTTTTTAAGCCGAAAAAGTCAAGTGTCGTTTGTTCAGAGCATTTCTTGGACAACGATATATATGTCACTGCAAAAGGCCTGAAACGTCTTCTTAAAACGGCTGTTCCTAATATAATGGTAGAATTGTGTTTAGAACACAATTTAATAAACTTAATAAAACTAATTTAATATCGTATAAAAATAAAAACTATATAAATATTCGTCTCCACTCCATGTCTTGTTCAGCCGGCTAACTTTGACAGTAAAATTTTATTGTTTTTTGCATACTGCTTTGTAATGACAACTTTAACTAATCCGAATAAGGTTGAATTTGCAGAAGTATAGAGAACAATTTTTTTTATAATATGACATAACTACTTATGTCGAATTGTTGAGTGTTTGACGACAGATTCGAGCGTTACTTTTGTTCGGGACTGTTCGTCTAGGGTTTTCTTATGTCAATGTTTGCAGTAATGCGGCGAGATCGTAATCGTAACAGTGAAGTGACAGGCTATTTGCGTTACCCAGAGTAAACAGTTTACAGATTGCTTTCCAGCCGGTGCTACTGTGACGGTGTGCGATGGCTGGCTACCTTAAACCGACACACTTGGTTGAGCGTGTGGCGAAAGACGGAAATGTATTGGAAACTTTACTTCTTTAATTAACTTAATTGACTGGCCTGGTTTGTATTGATATATCTGAATCATTAGATAAAAAGGGCTGCAGGAACAACTTAACCACAAGATTTTTAGGGAACACTTGAAAAAGTATCTGTGGTTCTATAAAACGCAAAGGGTAAATAAAAGGACGTAGGTTTTTTTTTAGGTAGGAAATAATCTAATGACATCTCACGCCCTTGGGCGGAACGGGAGGGCGAGTTAGACTTTTACTGACTAAAACCCACTTGTTTGTTCCTTCTTTGCCTTGCGCCCCAGTGCCCCGGTAGACTTCAACCCTGCTCCTGCCCCTACTATCTTCTTGAGACGTGCGTGGAACACGATGCGCCATCGACGACGTGGGTAATCATTCGGTGATTTCCCATAAAAAACCACCGGGTTTAATAACAATAATAGCATATATAGAATATTTAACAAATGTAATTTATATGCATATACCTTTTATGCAAAATAATGGCCTCATTGTTCTGAATTTACTCTCTTTTGCACCTTTGTTTATTGTAAAGGGCTCTATCACTAGCCACTCTCCTCCAGTTAGGGTCCGCTGTCAGTTTTAACTCATCCTCCCATCTCATCAGTTGTGTTTTCCTACTATGTTTCCCATCCCTTAGGTACCAATCTGTTACTATTTTGCTCCATTTTTCCCGATTATCTCCCATCTGGTGGCCTCCTATTTCGCTGCAGATCAATTTAGGTTTTATAGGTATCTTTAATAATCTAGTCAATGGACCATGAAATGTACCTACTTTTTAAAATTAATAGTACACAATTTACATAGACGATGTTCATAAGAAATTCGCTTGTTTTTTGACATCGGACATGCGGATGTGCGTATTTGCCGACCCGGATAAACGTTATATCGCAGCTTTTTATAGCGTAAAATCGGTCATATTATGAGCATACGTCATATTAAATCAAGTAACTAGACTACATTACGTCCTGAGCTAATCTAGGAAGAATAAATCAAATAGAAAAATTATAATGTATTGAAGTCGTTCCTAGTCTCGCGTCTGTCATGATTTCATGAGACAACCGTGTTTAGTTGGCTTCTAGCCAGGTAGTTGTCTCTTGGCATTTTAATATTATAATACCGCAGGTTAGCTCTACACGTGGACTTTAACGGTTATTCAATTGTATTGTGCAGCTTGAAGAAATTGCTCATAGCTTTTATAAAGGCACCCAGAAAGTCTTTTGGCCGGGGTTCCCTCGTTTTTATTTTGAACCATAAATAGACAGACTATTGATAGTGTGTATACTAAAACTTATAACTTCACTCTAGACTCGGTTAACCTGCTGCATACCTGACATGATTTCGTTTATTCTAGTCGAAATCACATTCATTCTAAAATAGACATCACACTGAATTAAATTAAGCAGGTAAAAGATTGGCTGAGTGACAGATATTTAAGTTTGATTAGTTCATAGACATAACGTATTGGTTATAACGTAATTACTCTTAAAAATTACAAGCGTAAATACGATATTTACAATACTTATTATCTGTATAAAAAAAATGAACTCGTAAACAGCATTTTGATTTTTCCCTGTCACCAAGTTGATATTTTTATTCAGGCTCAATAGCATTGCGGAACAGTCGTAAATGCACAATAATAAGTCTATTAAATATTAATCAGCGAAGCAACGCCTAAATTAAAGCAAGTATAAATGTTTTGCTTTAATTTTTTCCTTTTTTGAGCATGAAGTGAAACATTATTGATGACGTAGCACTCTGTGGAAACTAATCCATAATTTCGCGCGTGAGTAATATGGCTCGTTGGTCTAGGGGTATGATTCTCGCTTCGGGTGCGAGAGGTCCCGGGTTCAAATCCCGGACGAGCCCGTGAGTAATTCACTTTTAGATCGCGAGAGCGTTTTACGTTCTGCTTATAATTTTTTTTCTCTTTGGTTTTTTGGGGAAGACTAATTTTTAATTTAGCGCCATCTATTTGCCAGGTGTGACAAGGCGTTGGACGCTAGTCTTCAGACATGACAGAAGGGCTAGTTTAATAAGGTTCTTATCTAAAACCTAACCTCACCATGGAATAACAATGAATGCATAATATCAATAGTTATATTTTTTCCACAACATATTACAAGTTTACACGTCAGTGATAAGATTAAGCGATCATGCATTTGATAAAAATTAAATAGTGATATTTTGGGAATTATTTAATTACAACATTTTTACCTAAATAATTATACATAGATACTGAAATTTTAATATTTATGGATATTTCTTCTAAGCTGCATTCTGTAAAATTCAGTTCACATTAGCTGTTATAGGAGCTATTCGTTCTGGATGCTGCGGGAACGATCTATTTATAAACGCGTTTAGGTGTCTTTTATTTTAGAACATTCCATACAAATTAGTTTTCGAACATAAATTGATTACAGGATGCGGAAGCGCGACGATAGACCCCATTGTTTTGGCGGGTTCCATTTAAAAATAAATTAAATACCACTTACCGGATCCTAAATCTTCTCTGACTGCAAGAGCGCATAATAGAGAATGTGCTATGTCGAAATATGGGTACATTTTTAGTTTAATGACCTGGTTGGCCAGGTCCAAGAAGGCCTCGGGATCCATGGTGTTAGATTTTAGTTTATTTCACGGGTTATTATAAATTATTTGCACAACTAAACACCGACAATAGCGTGACACGGTGACGCGCGTCCGCGACTTTCCGCGGCCGATGTTGCCGCGAGACTGGGATGCGAATAGCTCGCTCTCACTATTATGTATGAGAATGCCTTTTATTATTTTGGTCAGACTAGACGCAACAAATATCTCGTTTTGCCTCCGGGGTTACCGTTGAGCGACAGGTTGCTTAGTTATAAACAACTCTGTCAAATATTTTTGTTGATTTCGTTTTATTCCAGTAATAGAACAGCAATTTTGACACTATTATTCAAGTTTCCGTAGTGTAGCGGTTATCACGTGTGCTTCACACGCACAAGGCCCCCGGTTCGATCCCGGGCGGAAACAGTTGCTTTTTGTATTTTTGCAGTTTTATCTTGATATCGCTTTCATAAAATGAAGCTGATCAGATATCTGGAAGATAATAAGACCATAAATATTTTTGTAGACGTTTGTTTATTGTAGTTGCAGTATGAAACCCGTCACCTTGAATCTTGCGTTTAGAAAACTAAGATTGTTATCAAGGCCAAGTATGCTACCAAAACAGATAGACGAATGAGGCAAAATAAATGTCGTTTCAGATCAGATTACGAGAGTTCATTCTTAACGTAGGTACTTACCTAATTAAACCTGCAACTGAATGTGAATTAAATAAAACCAATGGCAATATTGTTAAAGATATATTTGTAACAATAATTTCATAATTTACAACGTATCAAACTTTATAAAAAATATAAGATTATATAATTTAGGAAACGAAAACATTTATAATAATAATAGTTGTTACAATTTCATCAGTCTTTTATATTATTTGATCTGTACACAGCCAAATCTTTGGAAATATGAAATAATAAATAATTTTATTGAAATAATTTTACAAGAGTATTCTAATGTTGTATAATTGCACTTGTGAAGGAACACTTTAAGAAAATTATTTTTTGAATGTAAACTAATATGAGTATTTTAGTCGAGCATTACTGTGCAATATTATTATGTTATACAAGGAAAATTATGTACAAAAGTCGTACATTTAAAAATTGCATTATGAATTGTAGTCTTACAATATTTACGGAAAAAGATAAATGTTAGAAGTTACATTGACATTATTACTGATATTTGCGACCTCTGCCTTAATAATAATAAAAATATCCTGTTTCATTAATAAAAATAAAATTGCCTCCTTATGTTAGCCTTACTTACATTACTATAACTTATATTTAATAAAAATGTATATAATTTACAATGGTTACGTAAGGAACTCCGTACAAACATCATACACCCAAGTTCAGGTAAGAGTTGTTGTAAATCCCAAACGTCACGTGTTTGGGTGTGAAATCTATTCCTTTGTAATAAGGTTGAAATTGCAATCATTGACGCGTGTTCGTGAAATGCAACCACAAAAAAAGCGACAGACTCATGCCATTAAAAAAGAGATATCTTGCTCCATGAGAAATTCAAGGTTGGCTATTTCTGTATGTAGAAGCAATATTGCAAACAATTCATAACTCTTTAAGGCGCTATTAAATGCTGAATATATGTAGTAATATTCTTACTTCCATTATCCTAACTCATTTATTCAAAATAAATGAGTTAGGATAATGGATTTCTGAATGAATAAGTACCATCTAGTAAAGAATCGTGTGGATTGATTATCCATACATCTAGCTAGGGACTTACCCCGATGTGTTAATCATTTGAATACCGACACAATAGAAAGACAATAGATGTGCCGACGCCTTCGCCGACGCCGGTGTTCGCTTGCGAGCAAGAAAGAAGGATGGACCTACACACCCTTTTATTAGTTAATTTATTTAAACTTCATGTACAGTAGTGATACATAGTAATGCAACAAGGCATTCTAAAATGCCAAAAAATTGTAAACCTTATACCGAGAGCAAAGTATTGTCAAAGTAATGCAATGTAATTACGAGTTTCACCAATATAATTAGAGGAATTGAAAACATTTAAAGTAGAAGAACTACATTGAGCACACGTGGACAACGTGCCCATGTACGCCGATCTGAGCGCGTCGGTCTCCATAAATTTTATATGGCAACTAGACTTGTAGAGCTACATTAGCGTGGCCCACGTGTGTGTAGGTCTAATGTAGTTCCCATTTCATGCTTCTTATTTCATACAAATTGCACGTATCTACAGCTTCGTTGTAGATAGACCTATTTACACTTTGACAAACAGAAAACGTGAAACTCTATTGCGCATTATCGTAACGTTAATGATAATTTCTTGTAATAATCTGTGCACGTCTTATTATTCACTGTAGTAATGCACTAATTAAAGTGTATACAAAGCCGTTATGACAAAATGCGTCACAATATGGACAGCAGATGATCTTGAAAAGTTAATTTTACCTTCTGTTCTACTAAAAGAATATTTATCTTTCCCTACATAGATTCTTTAAAATGATGTTTTTACGTAAAATATAAATTAGTATGGACATTATAATTGCTCAGAAAAATCAAGCGACAAAAAATCTGATAGATTTATCTTCTTGCCTGTTTTTTTTTTTTTTTTAACAATTATTTGCATGTAGATATAGTTTAAAGGGTACATGCAAAGAACAAAAAAAATAGTTCATTAACGTAATAACTTCTGATCTTTAAATGTGTTTTCTCAAAATAAGTTCAAGAGGGCATTCCCTGTTCATTGCCCTTCGTTTGAAATCGACGCTTAGTGGACAAGCGTGGGTAATAGAACGACTATACAATATGTCCAACGAAGCCATTCTTGCATTCGACAAACTGCAAAAAAATTGCTCATAGACCGCCTATTGTATAGTTTTCAGACAAAAAAGTACAGTTTATCTGGTAGAGGCCTGAGTCCCAGCAGTGGGAACATTATAAGGCTGATGCTGTGCTATGCTTTGCTATCTGGTAAATAGCTCATTTAAAAATTGAAACATTTCATAAAAAAAATTATCTGCTAATATTACTAGACCTTGTTATGAGTAAAACAGGTCATGTGACTTAGTGTACCTATTATTGCTTACAACAAATCAGCCATGATGACAATATTTACGATACATAATGGACAAACAGACATAAGACAATACACATTAATAAACTTAAAATAATAACAAACTGCACGGCAGCGTCCTATGATTGACTGTGCGAGATTAACTGTAAATAGAAATAAATATACATGTATTTATTAAACAAAGACAGAATTGGGTATTTGCCTGTACTTACTTTTATACAATATTTTATTGAAAACAGCATCAAAATTGGTTATTAAATGAAGCATCAATTAGCATTCCAAATATTGATTTGAGGAAGAGTAGGGGCGTGGTGGGAACATCTCGCTGTCTCTTTTGAGCACTCGTAACCTAATGGCGATGACATCACATTTCAGTATGAGCATCCTTATAATGTTATTTGACAGTTTCCCCTCCCGCCAGATTTGAAAGGTTAATATTGAACGAATTTGAAAATTTCTCTCTATTTGCGATTTTGGATTAAGTTAATTTTTGATATAAATAAAAAAGTTTGAGTTTTAGGCCTTAGCTCAACATTATGACAAAATATGCTGGAAGATAGAAATTACATAACTAACATATAACATCACGCAAATATTTCCTAGGGCTGCAGGATTGTTCGAAAGAGTCTTCAGAAGGAACATGGGTGAGTTTTAGTCAGTAAGTCCGAAACTCTTGCTTCACCTAGAGCAAGAGAGATCATGATTTTTCAACCCAAAAACGCTTGCAATTGATAAACAAAGGTGTAAGTATCTGTAGATGAGATTCTTTTGCCAAAAAAAACACAAGATCAGACTCCAGGCACGGAAATTCCAAACGGCAAAATTTAATAACGCTTTACCCTCCAGAGAATCAAACCAATTAAATTATCTAAGAAATGTTAGTGGTTGGATCAGCGAATACAAGATATAAAAATACTCATCACTGTCATTTTAAATTTAATTATTCGTTTGGAAATGATGCCTAAGTGTTATTATGGCACTTAGCGTTATGTTATAATTTGAAAACTCAACTCAACAAATCAAACTCCGCAAATGGAACTGGATCGGCCACACGCTCCGAAGGGATCCTGAGCATATACTAAAGCAAGCCCTAGACTGGAAACCCCAAGGAAAGCGAAAACGTGGTCGCCCTAAGCAGACCTGGCGACAAACGGTTATCGCAGAGGCGAAGAATATAGGGAAGACCTGGATCGAAATAAAACGCGAAGCTCAAGACCGAACGGGATGGCGGCGCAATGTGGACGCCCTCTGCCCCATCTAGGAGACACAGGAACTGAAGTCAAGTAAGTCATAATTTGAAAATAAGTTGGAGCGAAAAGTAATCGAGTTGGCGTATTTGCGTTCTTTCAATCAATAAGTTTGAATTGATAGAAGTTTATTATGAACTACCATTTAAAACAAACCATTATTTCAATAGTAAAAGTTAATTAAAGCAATAGGTATTAATTAAATTATCTAATGATATTATTTCATTTGTTAACGATATTGATTGGATGCGATTACAGTTTGAACTACGCGCCATATTGTAAAAAACTGTACTACAAATACGTATGTAATTTTTATTATTCTCAGGGGTGTTTGAAAATTTGTTTGTCTATATTTCTATAATTAAAAGAAAGAGTTGTTTGTTTAAACACGCTAGTCTCTGGATCTACCAATCGGATTGCAAAGAATCTGTTTGAAATAGCTACGTTTATGACAAATAATATACGCTATATAACATCACGGGAAACCACTGGATACGTTAGGACTGAAAAGCCCTGTAAAGGACAACTGAAGGAACATAGATGAGTTTTAGTTGGTCTGATCTCTCTCGCTCCGTGCAGGGAATAACCACTTATCTTTTTTTTTATTTCTTTTAAATTATAGGGACTTTTATAACGCACATCGTGTTAGTCCCATCGTACCCTAAAATAATTATTTCATTACAAACGCGATCAATGGATCATAGCCATAAAGTGGAACAACTTTCTCGCATTATCGGAAGTCAGCTTATTGAATATTTGGTGGAATGTACCTCTATTGTTCTGTTCGTACGTGTGTAAGTACGTCAATTACATCACCACAAAGTCAACAAGTCAACACAGTAGATACAACACAAAACAAATACTATTCTAATCAGTCATGGAACATAAACATTTTAGTAGGTCATACACAAATTAGTTGTATCATTGATTCAGGAGCTGATCTTAACATAATGTCAAAACAAACTTTTCTTTGTTTAAAACGTCATTCTCAAATGACACTTGTCAAATGTCAGATAAATGTCACTGGATTTGGTGGCAAGTCAATACCCATAATTGGTAAAGTTAATGTCAGATGCAGCTTAACCTTGAATAACAGTACTATTATAGAAAATATAGTATTTATAGTCGCAGATTTAGTTTGTCCAAATGTCCTAGGTCTTCCCACTTGTGAGAAATTAGGTATAATTAAAAGAGTTTTTTCAGTGTCAAAACAAAATTTTTGTCAACAAATTCTTACACAATACAATGATGTATTCCAGGGTCTTGGATGTCTGCCTCCTGTCTGTCACCTGAAACTCAAACCTGATGCAGTGCCATGTGTGGATCCTCCCAGGAGAGTACCATTTGCGTTGCTCGATAAACTTCGCGAAGAGTTGGATCGCATGGAAAGAATGCAGGTGATTGAGAAAGTCACTAAGCCTACAGAATGGGTGAATAGCATAGTAATTACTGTCAAGAGATCAGGTCAGTTGAGAATTTGTTTAGATCCTAGAAATTTAAATAAGAATATTATAAGGGAAATCTATCCACTTAAGTCAATTGATGAGATAAGATCTCAGTTAGTTGGAGCTGAATGTTTCTCTCATTTAGATGCTTTTTCAGGATTCTGGATGTTAAGATTAGATGAATATAGTTCTGATTTATGTACCTTTCAAACACCCTTTGGTAGATATAAATATTTAAGATTGCCTTTTGGTATAAATGCATCATCAGAAATATTTCAGAGAGTTATGATGAATTTGTTTGGTGATTTAGAAGGAGTCTTAATATTCATCGATGACATTCTTGTCTATGGACCGAATGAGGCCATACATAATGAGAGATTACATAAGGTCATGCAAAGAGCACGTCAAGTCAATTTAAAGTTCAATAAGTCTAAATGTAAATTTCTAGTTTCTGAAGTCTGTTTTTTAGGTTATGTTTTTAGTAAACATGGTGCTAGGGTCGATCAAGAAAAAGTAAAAGCAATTGTCAATATGCCTACACCACAAAATGTCAAAGAATTGCAAAGAATTTTAGGTATGATCAACTATTTAGGTCCCTTTATTAGCAATTTGTCAGAAAAAACTCAAATTTTAAGAAATCTTTTGAAAAAAGATTCAGTCTGGACTTGGGATGAAAATCACAGTAAATGTCTTAAGAGTTTAATAGATGAAATCACAAAGTCACCAGTCTTAGCTCATTATAACCCCAATATTCCATTAGTCTTGTCAGTAGATTCGTCTAAGTCAGCATTGGGAGCAGTCATTTTACAAAACAATAAACCCATTGCTTATAGTTCAAAAACATTAACAGAAACTCAGTCTAGGTATGCTCAAATTGAGAAAGAATTGTTAGCAATACAATTTGGTTGTGAAAAGTTTCACCAGTATGTATATGGTCATAGAGTAACTGTCCATACTGATCATAAACCCTTAGTCTACTTATTTGATAAACCATTACATGATGTACCAGCTAGATTACAGCGAATGATGTTAACTTTACAAAAATATGATTTGAAAGTTATACATGTCCCAGGAAAGCAGATGTATATATCAGATACATTGTCCAGAGCAGCCTTAAAAGATCATTATATACCAGAGAATGAATCTGAAATATCTTGTCATGTCAATTTAATGTATTCAAATTTAGCTATCACAAAGGAATACAGTACAAAACTGTTGCAACATACAAATAAAGATGAAACTTTGCAATTGTTAAAGAAATATTATTATGAAGGTTGGCCAAAAAATAAAAATAAAGTCAGTCCATTGGCAAAACCATTCTGGAGTACACAAGCTGAAATTCATGTAGTCAAAGATTTGTTGTTTAAAGGTTCAAAATTAATAGTACCTCAGTCTATGTATAAAGAAATGTTGGCTAAAATTCACGAAGGTCACCAAGGTATAAATAAATGTTTAAAAGTAGCAAGAGATTCTTTGTATTGGCCAAGCATGTCAGCAGATATTAAAAATGTGGTAGAACAGTGTCTCATATGTGCAAAATATAAACCTTGGAATCAAAAGGAACCACTACAAAATTTTGAAATAAATAAGTATCCATGGCAACAAGTTGGTATTGATTTAATGTATTTTGATAACCTTACATATTTAATTGTCACAGATTATTATTCTAAATACATAGAAATAGCTTTGTTAAATAAAAACAGTACAGCCAAAAATGTAATTACACATTTAAAGTCTATTTTTGCCCGTCATGGAATACCTTTGTCATTAGTGTCAGATGGTGGACCTCCTTTTCAGTCATTAGAATTTAAAAATTTCCTACATGAATGGGACATAGAACATAATGTAACTAGTCCATATCATTCACAGTCAAATGGACAAGCAGAAAGTTCAGTCAAAATAGTCAAAAATATGTTAAAAAAATGTAGAGAAAATTCGTCTGACCCATATATAGCCTTATTACAATATAGAAATACACCTAAGAATAACTTACCATCTCCAGCACAATTGTTAATGTCTAGGAATTTAAGAGATAACATTCCAATGTCATACAAAAAATTAAAACCAAAGGTTGTAACATTTAAAAATTATAAAGAGTGTGTCAATAAGAACAATGAAAATAAGTCTAAGTATTACAACAAGAATACTAAGTCATTGTCAATATTATATCCCAATGATCATGTCTACTTCAAAAGAAAACCAAATTATAATTGGGAACAGGCCATTGTCAAACAAAGGTTGACAGGAAATAGGTCATATATCATTGAGGATGTCAATGGAGTTAGGTATAGGAGAAACAGAATTCACCTAAGGCATAAATATTCTCCAATGTTGTCCAACTCGTCGCAGGGGAGAGAGGAAGGTGATAGTCAGGAGTCAGCACCTCAAGAATCCTCATCTCAATCCATAGGTCAAAAGTCAACCCGTTATGGTAGAATTGTAAAGCCAACTAGAAGGCTAATTGATGAAATCAATTAAATGTACTAAAGTGTATTTTAGATTAAGTCATATTTAAGCCAAGATGTTTTGTATTGTAAAACTAAATAAGTACTTGTCAGATACTTTGTATTGTCAATTGAATTTAAGTCAAGTCCGTCCACAGCCTATGTTACATTGTTTGTTAAAGGTTAATTTGAACTTAACAAGGGGGATGTTGTAATATCACATCACTAGTTACTAACTAACTAATGGTCACAACCCTAGTGAGTCATATTCTCATTGTCGGTATAGGTGTGATGACCTAAGCAGTGTCTGATTAATCCTAATATTATGTACTCGTTCTAAGTCTAATAAATCTAGTATTCACTATATCAAGTGTTTCAATATAAACATTACAAACTTCAAAGTCCTGAACAACTTAGTTCTATCAGCCTCAAACTGAACACATTCCATTATCAAATAATGCATATCTTCTACAATTCCACACACCTTACCTATCTTAAATGTTCGAATTAAGGACTGTAAGCGCATTTCAGAATTGAGTATATTGATTTAAGCACGTCTGAAACACTGTCATGCCTATTTTTTACAGATTTCCAGGTTAGTTAGAGAAATCAACATCTAAAAGGAACTTCATCAACGTGAAAAGTTGATATTTACCTTTTTATCCTCCTTACATGGTGTTATTTCCTGGTATGGTTTTGCCATCCGCGTTTCGCCTGTCTTTCTCCGCTATCAGCGATCCTGAGTAAATAATAAAAAGCATGAAGGCGTTATGATTTATTTCTATGGCTCTAATGAAGTATGGAAATGCTAAGATGCACATGAACATGCTAAGTTAATATTTTTGAGATTGGTAATGAAAATAACGACTCCTATCTGTATATTATCAGAAATCAAAAGTTGTGAAAATATTAACGAGATATAATTATAACTTAGAGAGCAAGAAATCAAAGGATAATTACTACCACCTCAAAAAAAAAGTGATGTTATTTGGTGGCTGTTTAAAATGTATATAGTTATTTATTTTATCATTGTACTAAGAAATCATTTAATTCGCAAAACGATTAGCAAAGTAATATTAGTGATGAAACTCCAAAAACTGAAGTGTTCATCTATAAAAGGAAAACTGACTGATTGACATATCAACGTACAGCGAAACTGCTGGGACTAGGAACGTGACATTTTGCACAAGGTGAGCACAAAGAGAGGGTTTCCAAACTTCACCCCCTAAGGGGATAAAAAGGGGGACCAAAATTTATATGGAGAAACCTACTTTCGCGCGAACGAAGCCGCTGGGAGAAGCTAGTTTTACATAAATAAGATCATCCTCCAAACAAGAAAATATTCCCGTAAGTACCATGATTTATACATGATAATAAATAGATATCTCAGGAATCTTATTTAGTGCTCGATTAAGGAGATGCGGCGCGTTGAGCGGCGCGTCGGGCGGTCCGTCGAACATTGCAATATGTTTGTGTTTGCGCGAGCGATGACGCGGCCCGCTGCTGCAATGTATAACGAAACGCCAAACGCGCCGCGTCTCCGTAAACACAGCCTTAGGGCATTAGCCGTGGGACTGCCGCGCTGCAGCCGCACTTCATTTATTTATAAGAAATAATAAAGCAGCGCTGCAGCCGCGCTGCCGTCGCGCGGCACATTGCGTCTAATTTGAAGGCGCCCTAACTAAGATTCTTAACACATTGCTACTGATACGAATGGCTATATTTAACCACCGCAAGACAAATAAAATCTCAAGGGCAGTGGGTCATAAAAGCGAGAACTAATGGATTTTTAAATTCACATTGTTTTCAGCCGACCACCGCATCGAGACCGTACGCTAAGTAATACACGTTTACACAATGCATGATGACAGATAAAACATGCTTGCTTAAATCAACCTTGAGATATCATATTTTAATTTAATTTTGTAAAAAATGTAGTATTGAGAGATTCTTAGAATAATCGGAACTAAATCAGTACTACGCGTTTCAAATAAGAATAGGAAAGTCAATAAACTCGATCTGTCAAATATTGAGTGAAAAGTACGGTTTGGTTTTCAATAAATGGTTTTTTTCTTCTTTGTATTACCTTCTTAGTCTTAATAAAATCTAGGTGAAGTAAAAACGCTATAGCTAAATAATGTTGTTTGAAGTCATAATTAGTAAAACAAAAAGACTATTTTCTTTCTTATTTTCATTGTTAGGAATAATATCCGCCTTCTTCTTCTATTTGCCACTACTCAGAAACTTCACACAGTGACGCAGAGATGAGCAAAATTGAAGAACTGGGTTATGATAAAACTTTTTTCGTTCACGATTCGTAAATATTTTTTTTTTCTTTTTGTTTTGCTCACCATACCCAATTTCTTCAATTTGACAGTTCGACGTGACGTCACAACATGGCAATCGATCCTATTCTCATTTGGACCGCATTTTAATACTTCAGTTTCAGTTTGTAATGTTAATAATTTCAGTTTGTAACTATCCCGCTGTATGAGTTTCAAACTGATTAATATAAAAAATTTACACTTCAACTTTATTTACATGTAACTTTACATAAGTAAATTTGAAGAGTCTGTTTGTAATAGTCTTTTTTATTAAATGCATAATATGAAAGTAAATTCGATACTTACCTATAAAAAAATGTTTTTTTTTTGTCCGTCTAGCTGTTTATTACGCATAATATCCGAAACGATTAGAAAAATTTTGACGGAACTGTCAGCCTAAGTTTCCAGTTTAACATCAGGTTAGATAGCTGATGCAAGGATCTTATATATCCTAGGGACAAAATGGATTGCTTACGGAGCAATATTAGAAACTCTAAAGTGTACTTTATTTTCATACCAATTAGGTTCATGTTTCATTGACAAGCAAAAGGTGAAATACGTTCCGATGTAAGACAACGAGAAAGAGGTGGTGTGTCCAGTTCTTTCCCCTATTTTAACTAGAGTAACCAAAAATTTACTATTTAAGTAAATTATTGATATTTTTGTCATTGCAGCATTTTAATATTAACCGATACTGTAGAATTCTTTTGCCACTTTAGTTATGCAATTCTTTGGCTATGTCGGCCAACCTTGGTTCTCCTGCGGATATCTTCGTTCAATTAATATGCAGTTAAAAACAAAACACACATGTAGGTATTTAGTAATTGTTAATTTGATTAATTCAACTTATTTGCCGCGTACTAAAATAACATCTTGAACTTCTTTAGAATATGAATTGTCCCGTAGTACGAACTAGTCTGTGAACACACTAGTAGAAAGGGATAACATACCCTTTTGTATCGTATTCTTCGGAACGTTTTTGAGGTTGTCGTGAGCAATTTAGATAGTTTATAAAATCTTTGAGCTGATGTTATAAGGAGAAACTTAGGCTTTTATTTTAGTAAAACAATTAGATATAGAATTGTGAGCAAATGTTATTGTACTGTTTTATGTGTCTGATGACATGGACGATGTCGCAACACTAACGATGAAAAATGCTGACACCGTGTGATTAGTTTTAAATTTCTCGCGATATTTTACAATCTTCCGGAGTATGCAATGTAAACCTTCGTTTAGCACTCTGTCTATTAGTGAACCTTTACGTAGTTTGGGAGTTAGGATAAAAAGATAAACGCGGAAAGCGACTCTGTTTTATACGTAAGAAGGATGATAATTATGCTTTCAAATTGCTTAGCATGTTAGAAATCATGAGAAAAAGTAAAAAATATGAAGACTATTTTTTACTTGTTCTCATGATTTCTAATAGATTGTCGACAATGATTTACAGAAAATTGCGTCGGATTTATAGTTATTCATAAATTATACTAAAGAGACTTGAATGATTAGCTTGATTTTTACAAAAACCAGTCTCTGTCTTTGCTTATCAAACTTCGCCTAAATTTCTTTTACTATGTGGGACCAATCCCTGAAATTGCGAAAAAATATGCCAAGTTCAGTACATTTATGTTCGCCTAATTGGTCAAAATGTACTGAATATGGCAGATTTTTTTGCGATTTCAGGTTTGGTCCCGTAGTAAAAGTTGTTTGTTATCATGACTACAATCACGTGTTTGAGTATCGTTCACTAATTACCAGTCACCCTATATGAGAAAAAAGCTTAATTTTATTATTTTTGGTTGTAGGGGCAATAGAAATACACAATATATGAATATTTCAATTCTCTTATGGTTTATGAGGATTGTGGAGTCTTAGTAATAGGATAGGAGGAACCCTAAAAAAGCATCGACGTGAGTGTATGAGAAAATATTCAAAATATAAAGCAAGCGATCAAATGCAAAGCCGTTTTCTACAAAGTTGTTTGTATAAAAAAAAGGTCGTAATAATGAGTTTTATCGCAATAATGTGGTTTAATGATGATTTTTAATCAATGTAACGTTAATGACTTTTACGGACCACTGAACATACTACATAAACATTTTAAAAATAACAATGAAATTGATAAGGCAAATGTGAAAGACGTCTTTATCAGTCTGATAAATTGTTTTTTTTTTTTTACATTTTATAGGCGTAGTTAGGTAGGCATTCACGAAAAAGATATGAATCATGCTTTTGAGTGGAGAAGTATGACTGAAAAATACTGGCAAGCAAGAATTCAATGAAGATTTTTGATTCTGATGCTGCAATTCAAGTGCTAGGTCAAGCTTCAGTCATAAAACTATCAGAATACCTTTCTTTTTGCTGGGCACACTCTTAACCGTTCGCCCATTCGCTGAAAAACAAAGAAAAACAAATGCGATCAATACTCCAACGTACCAAGTGAAGTATGCTTTTGCTTAGAGAATCTCTCTTTCATTTTATTAGACCAAATCTTTAATTTCGTACCGATTTTCTGTTCGTTATTTGGACTTCTCGGGATTTTTGACGGCGATGTCTCCTGTTGTATAAACTTTTGCGTCTCTTCCTTAAGTGATAAGATTTCTGGCTCTACGAAACTTTCTTCCGACATCTCCTTTTCAGGCTCCTTCAGTTCCTCCGGTTTTTCAGGAGTGGAGCAGGGGGCTTCGGACATGTTAGGGGAGAACGGGGATTCTATGGGTTGGTGGTTGTCCTCTGCTGGTTTGTTCGGAACGTTGTTGTGGTATGTCGTGTCTTGGTCCGACTCGGTGGTAAAATCTGATCGGTCGCTCTTTGGACTTGTCACGTTCGTTAGCTGTAATAAACTTGAGGTTTAATTTTTGCACACAATGTACATATAAAACAATATAGTTACAGACAAGTCATTAGTAACATATGTGTTTGCTATAGGAGTAACAAACAGATACACATTCATACAAAGTTTTACCTATTATTAGTGTGGTTTTCATTTAGTGTGTACAATAAAGAGTAGAGATAGATATATTATATCTTTGCGGCTTCCGGTTCCGACGCATTGCAAGCCACCTTCCACTAGCTTGGCACGCCTCACGACGAATCAAAAACCCACGATCTTTGTTCTTCGGAGGGGAGTGATGAAGCGACATTGCCACATAGGAAATAAAATATAAAATCTTTCATCGCAGTATTAGAGTTCACTGCGCGATTAGAACATATACAACAGCCCGAAAACAAATATCGGGGAGTTGCCCGGACCAGACACAACACCATTGTGGTCTGGTTGGAGTCTCCTTTTCAACTGAGGTTTGCGGGACATTACACGCTGTTCCGCATACCATTAACTATATCTAAGTTATGTTACTTTTTGCTGTGGATCATTCTTGAAGATACACTCACCGTAAAACTGGAGTCCTCATCGGAATCAGCGTCGAGGTCCACCATCATCTTCTCTATCAGCCTCTCCATGGTGGTCTCGCTGGTGGAGGCCGCAGCGCTTGCCTGATCACGACCGCGCTTGCTTTTCTTTACAACCTGAATGTTACAAAGAGATGAGGTTAAATCGTGTAGGGATATAAGGTTAAATATATCAAATAAGTAGCAGCTGTCTGACCTCCGCGGTTCCTCGCGTCTTTGGTAACTAGCCCGCTTCTATTAGTCGTAAGGAGATGTTATATAACCTACAGCTTTTCTAGATAAATGGCCTTTGAACTGCTTAGTAGTCCTAAGTTGAGCTATACGAATATTGACAAATGCTTGCATTGACTGGACAGGTCCAATCATATCTGCGTGGTTCTTTCCTCAAAAGACCATCTCAGACAGAAATTTGCATGGTTCCCATATGATTTAACCATTACATGTTTGCTGTATGGAATTTAAAAGAGACTTTGACCCCTGAGTTTGTTTCGGTGTTTCTTCTCAGGGTAGTCAGACAGGAAACACCGGCCTCATCTAGTTTAACTGACGAAAAAAATTTTATCCAACCCTAAAACGTTTTATATTTTCGAATCAAAAGTTTCTGAGATTAGCGCGAACAAACAAACTCTTTAGCATTATAATACGCTAGCGACCCGCTCAAGCACAAAGGTGAAAATCTTTGAAATTACCAGCATTACTATAATATTTATGTGTTTTACATGAAAATATTCCTCATGAATCTATATTGGTAAAAACTGCATGTAAATCCGATAATATTTATGTTTATCGCGTTCATACAGACAGAGAAACGCTCTCTCTCTCTCTCTCTCTTCTATCATTAAAAAACATGGTGGATATCCCACCCATACGTACACATACGGCTAAGGCGCTAAAAATTTAAGTCAATATGAAGTGTAACCAGGGCTGACTTATAGTGCAGGGTGTGCGGTGCACACGGGCGCCGGGTCTTAGAGGGAGCCGTCAAATAACGATAAATTTGTGTTTTTTTACTCATTTTCTTTCTAAAACTACCTACTACTTCTCGACGTCATTGAAAATTGCACCAATCTCATACGAATTTTCGTTTGAATAAAAAAAAATAACCCTGCTTCTGGCGCAGTTAGGTATTGGTTGCACACGGGCGCTCCGAAGACAAAAGCCGCCTCTGAGTGTAATGCTAAGGACCAACACTGATGTGCTGCAGTACAACTTACTAATACTTCGTCGTTGTTACTGATGCGCGTGGTGTTGTTGTTGCCGTAGTGCGACTGGCGCCGGAAGCACATCGTGAACTCGAATAAGGAGTGTAATGCGTTGGTCCAGGACTGTTGTGGCTCGATGGCAGTGCTTGTACGTGCCCGCATCATTCTATTGCCCTGGTACTTTAGCGTGCGGAGGTATCTTCTTTTGCTTTGTATGTACATTACCTAGAGAACATGTAAGAATTATTAACAGCGAATTCACGACTTCGGTCTTAGCGGCTCGGGCGCGGCGAGCGGGGCGATGTTGGTAGGCGATTGGTCGAGCGCGCACCGCTATGGCCGCTATGAGCGGCGTCGACCAATCGCCTACCTATACGGCGCACATGAGCAATTTAACCTGTTAACCGCCTACTTCAGAAATATCCGATAAACTCTCTCGCGTTTATTCCACCAAAGTCGCACATCCACTACCAACTACTTGCATTACGTCAGCTCTTGTCCTTTATGGGGATTGAAGAGCTAAACGAGATGGAGTACCCAGTCGCAAACACACGACCCTAGCGCATAATGCACGGAAGCACTCGTCGAAACGATCCGAAGCAAGCAGTTAAAGACTGAACTATGGAAGCTCTTCGGTACAGAGTCCTGGGGGACCCATGTTAAGAGATCGATTGCTGAATCGAATCTCGAAAGATTTTTCCGAATCGCAAATCGAATCTTAACTATAAATTCACGTTTTTCAGACTTTTCCATTATTTGTGCTACAAAAACTTGCTTCTTGCTAAGTTTTAGGATTCTAGGTCAATGTAAAGTACTCTAAGATTGATTGATAAGGAAATGAAGTGTCAAAATATGCGCCTAGACGGGGCATAAACGTCCTCGTCACCTTTACATTGCGTTGACTTTAAACGTTTCATTTTGTCACTACTTCAAGGGGTAACTTAATACCTCTACGGATTCCTGCCAAATACGGTCTTGATGGACTGACAGATGGACAACAAAGTGATCTATAAGAGTTCCGTTATTGCCGACTGAGGTCCAGAATCTTAAGAACGTTTGTTTTTAAGGTTTTGTAACTCAGACGGCAAAACGGCAGTCCGTCAAGCGCTATTGTATAGGTCCAGAAAAAAAGACGCTTTAAGAAAAGTTGCTAAGATTGGCGGAAAGTGTGACTAGGATTAGCAGAGTGGAAATGAACATATATTATAAAAGGAATCTTCAAAGTCACAGACAGAAAATCGTCTTGTGAGTGTGAGGACTACGTAACCGAAGTTCAAACCGCTCCGTGCCTATCAGCTTAAAAAATAGGTAAGAACCACTCATCATCGACCGGGTGGTGGTCAAACATGGGCAGAGACTTCAAGCAAACTCAATTGCTAAAATTGACAACCCAAGACAGCGCCACTTGGCGCAGGAAAGTGAGGAGACCCAGCCCCAAATGACCCAAGGGAGGAAGAAAAAGACTAACTAAATGTTATCTAGTTTCAGTCTCAAAAATCTACAAAGAAATACATACCACATCAGCAGATCTTAACGGCGGTTTTCCCATGACGAGATTGAGAAGCGATATGCCCTCGCGAGTGATCCTTAACGTTACTAACATCACTAGGAAGAACACCCACGGCAGCGGCCGCACCAACTCCGGCTGTGGACGCTCGTCTTGATCTACTGAAAAATATAGAATTTGGAGTGAGAGAGATGTAACGCAGTGCAGAAAATCAGAAACATGTCAGCTGGAGTGAGATGGAGATACATTTCACCGTCTCTTTTTTCTAGTGGGGTTTTAAAATTATTATTATAGGACCAAATTGGTATGGTTGGCTCGCACTTGACTGCTATCTTATTTTATGGAAAGCGACGATGTATTCGTTGGATATCATCAAATCACTCCGCCCACTATGGGTGCAGTGAGAGGAAGGGTCAGACTTTTAATGACTAAAACACTTTTACCCAGCAAGCAGTGTTCCTTTAGTTGCCCTTTGCGTTCCAGGGCCGAAATAACAGTTTTAAACCACATTACAGCTCACCTTAGCAACCTTAGGCGCTGTTTTACAAAGATATGAATGGCGGGACCCACTCGTGCCTCAATAAATGTTAAGTAATCTAGGTTTAATAACTATTCTAATGTAGACATCTTTATAGGAACTAAAAATTCACCACCTACATCGCGGTGTCAGAGTTCTTCGCGCGATTAGAACTTATACAATAGTCCGCAATCATCAATCGGACTATTGCATAGATCAGACAAAAATAACCCGTGTGGTCGGAGAACCCTTCCTTTTCAATGGAGGTTTGGGGACTTTATACCCTATTCCACATACTATTATAAAGCTCAAGAGTTTGTTTGGAACGCGTTTATCTCAGAAATTACTGATTCGAATAGAAAAAATATTTTAGTATTAGATGGTCAATTTATCGAAGAAGGCTTTAGGCTTTATAACATCACGCTACGACTCACGGAAGCGGAGCAGTAAACAAAGACGTGGATAAAACCGCGGGGGACAGCTAGTTAATCATCTAATAGACACAATGCTGCAATCAGCAGACGAGCATTATTAGGCGCATGATTCACACACGCTGATAATGTGACAGCATCGTTTAATGAAACATAGCTAATGCCTGATAAACTTTATCTCCAAGAAAAAAAGAAACAAAATAGAGAATCTCCATTCAGTTAATGTTTTATCTATTTCTGTTATCTCACGAGGAAATGGTAAAATGGACTTTAAACATATACGAAGTAAGGATGTTTATACATTGATTAAGTTTATTTGAACTGGCTGAATTCTTGAAGGTCAGTATTATGGAACTTTGCTCTTTTAAGGCTAGTTTTCAGATTAGAATAATCTTTTAACAGTCTCATGACATTTTGACTAATCCAATAAACGTACATAAATACAACTGTAATGGACGCCGAGCTAAAAGTGCTAAAATAAGCAAAGACTGATAAGACAGTAAGTGTGTGTATATATAGTTTGTGTTTTTTAAGTGAATCTAACCAATTTCAAGTGAGAGACTTGCGTAAAACGCCTTTATTGTTAAGTGATAACGTAGAATAAGATTACGTAGTGATAAGGACTTGTGATTGGTGATAGTGACTTTTTCTATGTTTTATATTTTTACAGGATAGATTAGCATATCCTAAGTAAGATTATATAAGGTTTGCTATGTAAGATATGGATATTTTATGTAAAAAGCATGTTTGAATTGTAAAGGCTCTCGTTAAGGTAAAGTTTCGTTATACTTAAGGTTAATGCATGGAAAATTCTACAAATTTTGTGCTAAATTCTGATTGGCTGGTTCTCTCGCGAGCATTCGAGAATGTTCCGTAGCTCCACCCCAGAGATGTATAAATTAGGCGCGGTTTAGTGCGAGAACGCAGTCGTCCTCCGAGAGCCTAAAGAAAAGGAAGAAATAAACTGAAGAAAGAAAAGAAGCCGTGTTTTATTCAAGACACACAAAATACAGTCCAAAACAACAACTGTAAAAATGTTACATCATCTGGTGCATCAAACATTTGAATGCACAAGATAGGGACTTTCAAGGCGAAAGGATACCCCTTTTTTCGCACTAGAATTATAATCCGGCTCGAAGGACCAAAATGTAAGGGCCTTTACGCGTAATTTTGCATATTATGAAATGACTGTTAATGTTCTATAAATATTCAATGTTATATGTTAAATAAATGTTACTTATGTTCTAGAAAATATTAATAATAATTATGACGGAACCGGAAGGTGGCCAATTGGCCATAGGAACTCGTTTAACGATACAACGGAACACTTTTATTATGCGTACAGCTAAGGAGTGGAATTCCCTGCCGGAGTCTGTGTTTCCTGATGGCTACAACCCGGGAATCTTTAAGTCAAGAGTGAATAGGTTTCTTCTAGGTAAGCGCGATCCATCGTCGACCGTATCGTCGCTTTCCATCAGGTGAGATAGCGGTCAAGCGCGAACCTATCAATAATATATAAAAAAAAAAATACAACCCCATCGAGTTTGGGCTCGTGTGATTCGTTTTGATGAGTATTTTGGTGCTAGATGGTAACCTGGGTCTGATGATGGAACTGGAAGATGGCCATAGAAACTAGGTAATAAGCGCAATAAGCCTGTTTGAACTTTTTGGAATGGTCTTATTGAGTATTAATTATTGATGACAATATTTTCTTTGAAAATCTGAATTTTAATTTCACGTGCTACCTTTGAGTAGAAAAATACTCTACTACGATTACCAACTCAAAACAAGATTTCTAAACTGAGTATAGATGGGCACTGCATAATCAGCTGCTCGATAGTGGCAGTCAGTCCCCATTTTGAGGAGTGACTGAAGAGGCGGACATAGTAAGTTCGGGACGTTCCTGCATCGGATACGGGCGGAAGAAACCCCTTTCGGACGGTTCACACAAAGGTGACATTATTGTGTGAACCACCCGACAGACACGGTGGCGCATGAGGTGGAGTTGTGCCCCGCTTGGGCGAGTCAGCGCCGTGTGCTCGGCAGTAGCGTCCTCTGGCGGCGACCCTGGTTCAGGCTATGGTCTGGAGCGAGCAGGAATGGCAGGTGGTAGCCTCGTTCTGTGAAGTTGGAGCCGCCGGGACCCCAACCCCGACTACCAGTCACGGTAGATAATTTTCGGAAGAGGAGCAATTGGTATTTCGCCGTTCGGCCGGTAATTGACCGGACCCAAGTCCAAGTCGTCGACACCGCGTAGTGTTCCACACACTCCTAAAGAGATGTCAGCTAATCGTAGGTCCCTATAAAGAAGTAACTACTTGTTGTTAAGATTTTTATTAAGTTATTACTTGAAGATAAAATCTTCATGAAAAATTAATTTTTTTCTTAACTATATAGAATACAAATTGTTACTGAAGTAGTTAGTTTTACTCGAGTAATAAGTTTTACTTTTTTATAAAAACGGGTGTTAGAATGCAAAGGGCAACTGAAGGAAACCGGTGTGGTTTTAGTCCGTAAAATTCTAACACGCTCTCAAGTCATAAGGTGATTAAATTTCCCACTTTAAAAAAAAATACTAAGTACAGAGCTCACAGCTATAAAACACAACCTTGAACAGTTGAGGTGTTATTCTGAATACAAACTTGACGAGTGCATTATGCTCTTAACCTATTACGAGCACCGATAAGTTTTGCTTACACATACAACAATACTCAACTTGTCTTAGAAGGTTAACTAGCCAAGTGTATTTGAAAAAGACTCCGTAATCCGTACATATATCACGTGTGTAGATGACATTTTCGTTTGGACCAAACATTTGCGCATTAAAATTAATTATTATTCAAAATACGTTTTCCAACTCGATAACAGGCAAAAGTATAGCCGTAAATGAATGCATGACTAGTACTTATCTATACCATAATCGTAAACTAATATTTTAAAGAGTAAAGATTTGTGTTTTTGTTTGTAACGAACAAACCCAAATACTGGACCGATTTAAAAAATAAAATCAGTTGCCAATTCATTTTTTGCGTTACGTCCTATGGGTAAGACGACGAGCAACGGGTAGCTCGCCGTCTGGCTATACGAGAAGAATCGAGCCCGTGTCGTCGACGGGACATAGTTGTTCAGTAGCAATAGTTGGTCACGCCCTCTCGCTCCACCTATGAGAGGTAGAAGTCATTGGATGTTTTCCCACCTCAAGGAAAAAAAACAACAACAAAAATACTAACATGGAGGTGGCACGGCCCATCTGGCACACTTCTCGACGACCCACAGCGACCGGTCGAGGTGCCTCAGTGCCGACTGCCCCAGTCGGTAGCTCGCCGCATGCTCCGCTATAGTTTGGAACACCTCCTTCGCCAAAGAGACCAGCTCCATAATATATCTGAAACAGTTATATATGCAATTGAATATTTGGTTTTAACTTAAAGACTTTAGATTAGTTTATCACCAATTTCAAGACTTAGATGCTGTCTTGATGATTATAGTTTGAAGGTATCTGGAACTCTGAGGGACAAGGAACGAATCGATAGACACTGCTGGATGGGACAACGCTAGACTAAACTAGGATCCATATTAACCGGTACATTTTATTTGAAGTAAGGTTACAATTGAATAAAAATAATACAACAGTTCCAAAACATTAAAATGATTACTGCAAATTCCGATACTAGCTTTATTTTATTGGTTTTACGCTCGTTAAAATTTATTCCACTGCTTATTTTATCTATAATAATTAATTATTATCTATAAATTTTATAATGTAAATAATCCGGCTCGTCACCTCACGAGTTACTCCTAAACGGTTCATAGCACTGACTTCGCTTATTGATGTTTAATTTAGATAATACCTAAATTATATTTTGGGCTGCGAGACTGTAGGGAAGTTACCGGGTCCCTGAAAATGGATGACCACGAAAGTGGCCGTAGAAACTGAAGGCTCACAGGTGAATTTTAGTCACTAAAAGTCTGGCACTCCCTCTTGCTTCCAGAGCGGGAGTAGTCATATGAGTATTTAACACCTAAAAAAGGAAAATAATTTTAAAAAGATTCGATGCTACGTCAAGTGCGGTTTCCATAGGAAGGACGTTTACATTTCCTCCCAAATCACATCAAACCTATCGTAAGCCACATTAGGGCTTACGATACCTTCGTTGCAAACAAAAATGATATTGAGTTTTATCAGTAATTATTATTGGACTTAAGAAAGAAAGGAATTTTATTTACGACAAACATAGTAAGTGCCACATTAAAAAAAAAAGAATAATAATTTTATTTCGAAGATTTTCAGCGCCAGTTTCAAACAGTTAGAACTTCTATTCAATTGATTACAGTCATGCTAGTTCACAATAAAATTTAGGGTTTTCCACTTGTTTCTTTGAGGTAGGTCAGAAACTGCTACATTACTGAGGCCATTTCGCCATCGTCGTTGACTTTTCATACTTTTTGTACCAACTGTTGAGAATCAGATAGCTTAGCTTAGCATCGCGCGTCGGTTCGGTCTGGTTACGCTCAGATCTTGAAAAGAGGTTAAATGCCAAATGTAAAGAGAACCTTTATCAACGTAAGAAGGTATATGGATAAATCGAAATTCATTTTCGTGTCTTTTTTCATTGTCAATATAAACGAATACGGTCTATCCAAAAGAATTATTATCCTTTAGAAAAAGTAACTTACTAAACTGTCACTCAAACTTTACTAGAATGAATGAGATATAACATAGTTTACAAAACGCAATATGTTTAAATGCAATATTCCTGCGTTACAGATAATATCGTCACTGATAAATATATTATGTTATGGTTTATAAACGACTCCTTCCAGAGTAAAAGAAAACAAAACATGTCCTCTGACCTGAGTGCAAGTAGTAAAAGCTGGCAGAGAGATTGTAATAATTATTATTTGTTGGTAACAGTAATAAAGATCGCCTAAGAGGTGGACTAGGACTTTCAATACCGGTATTCCGGAATCCAGTAATACCGTGATCCCGGATATATTGTGGTCCTTTTTTAATCACGGTATTGACGAGCCAATACCGATTACGGTATACAAACATTAGTATATTTTATTGCAGTTTGTTGTAATAAGTCGTAGGAAATTGTATTATGTGTTATAATTTACGATGGAATGTTACTCTCACACTTATTTTTTCAAACGCAAGTACCTATTCTCATGTTTGACTCTCCTTTCTGCGCCGAGCACGCCACAGTCGCGGCGATAAGTCTCCTTCTATGAAAAATAACTGGAGAGGCGCCAAATTACACAGGTCCTCACCGAGTATGGCGAGTTTGGGCGGTTCTTGTTTCGGATTAAGGCGAAAGAAACGCCCAGGCGTTATTTATGGTATCACCCGGAGAACACGGAGGAGCATACGGTGTAGGTACACCTTGTTTGGATGTAGCACAACCGTATCTTCGTGAAGGCGATCGGCAGTGTCAAGCTCTCGTGCCGGGCCCTGGTTCAGGCCATGGTCTTTTCACTTTTTAGTTTCCCTCAGCTAAAATTAAATGGCTAGCATGTTAACTGATAACCTACATGGGATTGATAAAATACCCATAGTTACTTGAATTACCTAAAGGATTATCACAGTGCTATAACATAAACCAGCACAAAAAAAAAAACCATCAAAATTGGTCTATAAAAAAGTTATGCGCGAATTGATAACCATTAAATTTGAATATAAATAGTGAATTGAGGATAGACTAAAGTGAACTTTACACATCTTCGGTATCCGTGCAGAGCATAGCGGCGCGATGTTAGTCGTATGTTATGAAATTGTATTAACAGTAAACAAACTCCAAAGTTCTTCATTAGGTACATTCACCAAATTTAAATGAAACACTTTAGGGGTAAAGCTATACCAAACAAAAAAATCATCAAAATCGGTTTATATTTGATTAAGATATCACTGAACATTATCCGGGCCGAAAAAGATAAAAAAAAAACAATTAGATGACTTGAAACCTCTCTTTTCTTGGAAATCGGTTATTTGAGAAAGTAACTGTTTTAAAGACGAATCTGAAAATAACACGTATTTTACTGGTTTTATTAATGTCGTAATTGAACTTGTGCTCAATACCGTCATCACGGTATTGATACCGGTATTCATACTAATACCCGGTATTGAAGAAATCCGGTATTTGAAAGCCATAAGATGGACGTACCAGATAAAGGCAGGAAATGGCTCATTATCATTACATGAATGCACAAAGAAGGCAGCCATCAGAAAAGAATGGCGGCGTGTTGTGAAGGTTGCCACCAACACTTGAAGTGATGACCACGACCGCTCTGTCAAGAGTTTTACCCACAAAGAAGAAATCCAGAAAAGTTACACAAATATTACCTATAAAGGCAAAAAGGTAAGGTAAGGGTTTAAGGGTGTGTTGCTACTTGTTCACGTTCGAACAGCTTAACGGATTTGAATGAAAGGCACATCGATAGACCATGGTCCTGGAATAACACATAATATGTGCTATTCCAGTTGTGTTGGGACACAACTGTTCTTTTCAACTTGTCTCAGTGTGTTTTCCAGTTTGTCCCTTCTGGACAATTTTTAAACCCCGACGGAAAACAGGGCTGTCTGTGTGTCTGTCCGTGGCATCGTAGCGCCCAAACGAATGGACCGATTTCGATGCGTTTTGTTTTTTGTTTGAAAGCTGGCTTAATCGAGATGGTTCTTATGGTTATGGTTGTTATAAAGATCACAATTCTATCACAATTGTGATCTTTATAAGTTCAAGGTCATCAGCTCGTTTGTTAACTGCGGTAGGGTTTTTAAACATTTAATATTTACTTTATTTTAAACATATGTATGACCTAATATTTGAAATACTCGTGTACAATCTGGTGCCATTGAGCTGGTCTGATGATGGAGCTCGAAGGTAAGAACCCTGGATTGCTTATTAACATAGTAAACCTATCGAGTTTGGGCTCGTTAGATACGCCTTAACCAGTGCTATATATTTGTCATGATGACAAGAACCTGATGCTAGAACTGGGAGGTGGCTGACGGAACTTTGGAATGCCTATTAGTAAACCCACCAAGTTTGGGCTCGTTAGATTCGCCTTAACCAGTGCTATGCATTTGTCATGATGACAAGGAGCTAATGCTAGAACTGGGAGGTGGCTGACGGAACTTTGGAATGCCTATTAGTAAACCCACCAAGTTTGGGCTCAATAGATTCGTCTTGACCAGTTCTATACATTTGATATTGATGTCAAGGACTGTCGGGGTTTTTTTTTTAATTTTTAATTTTATACTTGTCTACTTTCACGCGGGCGAAGCCGCCGTGAGCAGTTAGTATAATACAGTACCCAACACCAGAACCGCAGTACCGGTAACTGGTAGTCTCCTAACGCAGACCACAGAAGACACAGGATTTAGGTATGATGTGTGAACGTGACGAACTGGCAAGGTTCTTTTTCAAAGTGGTTAATCATAAGATAACTTCTTCCATTCTGGTTAGCGCGAGAAGGCGTTAGACTCTTACTGACTAAAAACCCTCCACATCAGTTGCCTTTTGCGTTCTAAGGCCATGGTGGCTCTTTCGAACAATCGTGCAGCTGACCCACCCCTGGGCTGATAAATCTATGAGAAAAACCAATCAAGTACGAGTCGGAATTGCACACCAAGGGTTCCTTTACAAACATACTATGTGAATACGATTCCTACATTTTTCCGAATCGTAAAACAGTACATATACAAGTACAAATATACGGTTTTCAGAATAATTTCTTTACTTATGCTGTGTGAGTGCTTTTGGCCGAATTTCAGGTTTCAAGTCAACGAGAAATACCCTATAGGTTTTTATTTCTCTGCGAGTGTCAAAATACGTGCCACAAATCGAGCATTAAACGTCACATTAGAGAATTTAGAGCCACCCGGAACCCACTTCTCACCGCCTCGCCTCCTGCGGCTAGTATTCTGTATATGGACTTGTATGTGCATGCGCTCACTCACTACTCACACTCCGTAGCGTCTCTAATGAGAATAGTGGGTGACGGTTTCAGATAGCTTTGACTTAGAAGTTTGATTTTTTCACTGCTCCAAGTGATTTGTAAGAGTTTTCTTTTTGCCGACTAAGGTACGGAACCCTAAAAATAGGAGACGATATCTCAGGATTTATGTTATATGCAAATGCCGCTCAATATTTGCAAGGACTAAAAAAAAGAAGTTTATTTGTCTCTGACAAACAGCCAGCGTCGACCTTTGTTCCCTTTAAGAATAGGCCAATTTATCTCTTCCCTTCGCTTTTGTAAGACTCTTAAATCGCACACAAATAAGCTACCTACTTCCCCGTTCAAACTCCAGTGGCAAGAAAATATCATTCTAAATAGATATGTTGAGGAGATGTAAACAACATAAATACTTATAGAATTACAGCGTCCGTGTCTAGACGACAATATGTAAATATATACGGCAATTTATCAGATTGTTTCTAATTAATTTTGAATCACTAATTAGACCAATTTATTCATTCTTAAAAAACATTTTTGGGACTAAGTTATCGTCAATACGTGGCCTTTTGAAATCACTCAGATATAAAACATACAATAGATATTGTACTTAGCACCCAGTATTTTTTACAATTAGGTAGGTATATAAGTGTGAGTTAAATAGATAAAATATACCCTAAATTTATCATCGTTAATATAACAAATTACATCTATTTTTTTTTTTAGTGTGGACAGAGATATAATATTATGTAGTTTTTAAGCCCTTATTTCTTCAGATATAGTTATGAGTCCTACCCACTATTCTCACCCCATAGGTACTACATGTAAGGGGAAAGCAAAACTGTCACTAACCACCCTCAATCAACAAACACAAGTGTACAGAATTAATGTTCTTACATACCTAATTATAAGTATCTATTACACAAAGTTCCTGAAACTCACGTGCACCCTTATCCACGATTACAAAACAACTGAAGCATCGTCACCACATCACAAGCAAGCATCGCTACCTATCCCGAAATTAACATAGAAGACAAATAACGCCAAAACAAATCCTATTTAAGATATTTATCTATACTAATTAACATAATTTATTAACATTACCTTCACGTCTTCCACAAAAAAAAATTACATGTAACACAAAACTACGTTTTAGCATTCAATGAGCGCATGTGCGCGCGTAAAATTAAAAAAGGAATCGTATGCACCGTAATCTTTTTAATTTTTACTGGGACACGGGTAATGAGTGCAGGAGCCGGAATGAATACATCATTTTGACTTCTTTATACCTTACAGATAATGAGACGCAGAGGGCAGAGGTCAGTGCAATCATAGACAGATACGGTGAGGCCAGTGAAACAAATATCCAATATATCTACTTACTAGTGATTTTCTATGACTTTGCTTCAACAATTTTGTATTTAGAAATAAAATTAGCCCATTATTTTGCAGTGCAGCTAATTTTTAGGGTTCCGTAGCCAAATAGCAAAAAACAGAACCCTTATAGATTCGTCATGTCTGTCTGTCTGTCCGTATGTCACAGGCACTTTTTTCCGAAACTATAAGAACTATACTGTAGAAACTTGGTAAGTAGATGTATTCTGTGAACCGCATTAAGATTTTCACACAAAAATAGAAAAAAAAAACAAATTTTTGGGTTCCCCATACTTAGAACTGAAACTCTTTTTTTTTCAGCATACCCATACGAGTGGGGTATCTATGGATAGGTCTTCAAAAATGATATTGAGGTTTCTAACATCATTTTTTTCCTGAATGGTATGCGCGATAGACACTTCCAAAGTGGTAAAATGTGTGTGTGTAACTGTAACCTGTAACTTCTAAAATAATATTTATTTATTTATTTATATATACTTTATTGTACACCAAGATAAAAAGATTATACATTTTTGAGACTTAAATAAAAACATACAATGGGCGGCCTTATCGCTATCTGCGATCTCTTCCAGGCAACCTGGGATGGAAAGAGATTGCCTGGACATAAAGTGGGGTTGCACTTAGTGCGTAACAAAAAAAAGTTAAACAAATAAGTGAAAAAACAAAGTACATACTTAAAACTAGATAGATACATAAATACATACATACTAAAATATAGGCAAGAAACAAGTGACGACTACAATTGATACAGATAGAAACGAAACATAACTCTACAAGGACAAGTAATATTCCTTCACAAGCGGCCTCATCTAGATTAAAATGACAAAAAAAATTTGACGTGTAAAAGTGTTTTTAAAAACCTACTTACAAAATAAATATCATTTATCATTTAGCGTTTTGAAAATATGTAGTGATTGTGCGCGTTTAATTGACACAGGCAATGCATTCCAAAGACGACAAGCTTGAACAGTAAAGGATTTATCTAAAAACGTAGTGGAATGTATCGGCATTTTGAGTTTCAAATTATCTGATGACCTAAGAGATTTCGTATGTGAGTCACAAAGTAATTCAAAACGGTTCTTGAGATAAAGAGGGGTGAAAGGGGAAAATAGCACAATATACAAGAGGGAAAGAATATGAGCATTCCGGCGAAGGCGAATTGGCAACCACTTGAGTACCTGTTGAATACCGTAATTAGAGACACAATAGAAAGACAATAGGTGTGCGGACGCCGGCGTCCTCTCGGGGAATAATGAATTAACACGGAACTCAGAAACATGATCATATTTGCGTAAACCAAATATGAACCTTATACAAAAATTTTGGAGACGCTCAAGTTTATCCAGTTGTACTTCAGTGAGGTCAAGATAGCTGGCATCAGCATAATCAAGGATGGGAAGAAGGAGAGATTGAGCAAGCGCAATTTTGGTAGCAGTCGGCAGGAAATTGCGCAATCTTCGCAAAGATGCAGCAGATGCAAATAGCTTGCGGCTGACTTCCTGTAGCTGGGCAGTCCAAGTGAAATTCGTATCGATAAATATCCCCAAGTTCTTCACTTTCTCACTGATAGGAACAACGGAATTGTCAAAAGAAACTTGGGGAAGAGTCTTCCAATCGATCCTTGAGACCATCCTAGAACTGCCCACCAAAATAACCTGCGTTTTAATGGGATTCACCATAAGTCCGTACCTCTTGCTCCAGTCACATATACGAGCCAGATCACGGTTCAAGGTCATGATGGCCTCCGATAAATTTCCGAGAGGAGCTCGTGAATAAATTTGCAGATCATCAGCATAAAGGTGATAGGAAGAAATTAATTCGTTGGAGATTGAGTTAATAAAAACTGCGAAAAGTAGAGGAGATAAAACGCCACCCTGTGGTACCCCGGCAGAAGTACTAATAAATAGAATGATAAAACTAAAAAAAAAATACGATGTACGTTACCATGCAAACTTCCACCGAAAATTGGTTTGAACGAGATCTAGTAAGTAGTTATTTTTAATACGTCATAATAAATCGTAAACCGCAATTTGTACGGGACCCTCAGTGCGCGAGTCCGACTCGCACTTGCCCGGTTTTCTAAGAGGTAATGGCTAAGAGATGGAAAATAAAATTAGAAAATATGATTTCATTTTTTTTAAACCTCTACAATTAAAAAATGCCTAATTAATAGTTTGCTTATATATCTCATAAGGACATAATTTTTGTATTGTAAATTATTTCACTTACTTGAAGCAATTTATTTTAACTTTGCTATCTGTTGAAAGGAATCTTTCACAAATAAGGAAAAGTTTTAACTATTTTCTACCTTATACATAAACAGGATAACTAGTTTACTGGTGTAGGCTCTAACCATGTCTGTCTGTCTTTTAATTTAGAATAAACTCAAAAACTACTGAGTGGATTTTTATGTAGTTGTCTATTAAATGTATGTCAAAGAAGAAACTGACTGAGATATCAATGTACAGTCATAACTACTGAGACTATCCGCACAGAACCAATATTTGTTATGGCGTACGGATAGTTGTTCCGGTTCTTGTGTCTTGGGAATGTGAAATTGTGCACAAGGTGTCCTTTTATGATGTAGGTGAGGACCAAGGGAGGATTATTCAAAATTCACCCCAAAAGGGGATGAAAGGGAGGTCCAAAGTTAGTATGAAAAGCTATAATCATGCAAGTGAAGCCACAGGCAGAAGCTAGTCATTAATAGAGAGAGTGATTCATGAGGAAGGTAGGTGTATATGTATGAATATAAAAAAAAAAAAAAATTACAGAAAAAAAGCTGAGAATATCAAAGATTTGCAACACCTCTGTGACGCCAGAGTAGGTAATTTTTTTTTAAGTACCTATTGTTAAGTATTATAATCTGTCTGTGTTATTGTCTGTGACCAACAATTAATGACCTTATTGTAATAAATTTTGAATAAACATGAAGTTATTCTACTGTAACCTGTATTTTTAATTAAAATTATTTCGTAACAAAATCTTAGCATGTACAAATAAATATTATTCAAACAAACAGACATACAAAGTACCTGTTACAATTTCTTACAGATAACACAGTAATATTAATAACAGTGCTGTATGATATTATTTACTATATGTTCAATATGTTGTACCTACATATTCTTATGTGTTAATTATTCATTAATATTATTTGTACATAATAAGGTACAAGACTATAGTCAATACCTGGTATTTACTTAAAATAAGATAATGTTTAAACTAAAGACATCTTATATATAGATTTTATCAATTTACAAATAAGTTAGAAAAGGACAGATAGAGTTGAGAATATAACACTTTTGACAAGAGTGTTGGACCTTGAACGGCTCAGAAATGATCAATCTATAAACATGATGACACTTTTGTTTCTTACCTACCCATATGACAATCACTAATTCTAATATGAATGATGTCACAATAATTAAAAAAAAATGGATTGGTCAGTGGGTTGTATTAGGGGGTATAGTTAGAGCTATGCTGCTCTCAATATCCACAAGAATGAAGAATATGGGTGCCATTCCTGTATTATGATGTTAAGAGCATTCTGCTTGCTAATAGTGTGGAGAATTACTTTAAGTCAACAGATCAACAGTAGGTATTTCTTTTTCCAATTAATAAAAAAAAAAACAATGTAGGTAGTTAGTTGAATTTAAAATAACTAATATATCTCGCCTTTAATTAAAAGAGTCACTGAAATCAGATTGAAGACACAAAAGGCTGGTATGTATAGTGTAAAATACAATTAAAAAAAATATAAAGTTATAATAACGATGGTACGTACTTAAAAAATACCGGCTAAGTAATTAACACCCCACACATAAATTTCGAAGCAGATGCATTTAAAAACCATTTAAAATTACGTCCTCCTAAAAGTCTGAGGTAAGAATGATACACTTCAAAGCTAAAAACATAATTTCATTAGAAATATAAGAATTTATTAACTGATGCGTGTTAAAAAGTTATAAATGCTGTCTAAACTTTCGTAGTAAAGAAATATTCAATATCTTAGGGATTTTCTACTTACAATAACAATATTAACAACGGATTTGCTTAAATAATGCCACATACATACCAATAAGATTTATTTCGACGCCGGGGTTTTGTTTGTGTTCCACAACTTCAACTTCACAATTTTTTATAAAAAAAAAAAATAGGTTGTCCGATTATGTAGAGATGTCCATCCACATTGAATTGTACTATATCGATAAAATGAAACCAAATGATTTCTTTACAAAACACAGCTATACCGCGGTCCTGTGGATAGAAATATGAGTTTTAACTGTCGAAAAATAGAACGTATATCGTTCTATTTTTAAGTGTGCATAAGCACAAGCTTACCTAAATATAGACTAAATGTATAAAACTGATTAATTTGAAACATGAAAAAAGTTTAATTCAGAATAGAATATATTTATTCTCAAGAGATAGTTCAATAATAGAATAGAATATTCCATATGCATCAATCATGGTTACTATATTTCCATGACCCAGATCCTTCGAAAATGGGCAAGATAAATCGACTGCAGCCATCAAGTATAAGCCGTGGCGTAGCTAGTCCCACAGGGGCCCCGTATCAAAAGTACCCGTATAAAAAAATGGTACTTTTTTACAAATGTTTGGTTTACCCTACGAGACGATTGTGGATAACATGTGGCGAATTTTTGTCTAGTTCTGGACCCCTATAGCGCGGGGGCCCCGTATTTTTGATACGGCTGATAAAGCGGTAGCTACGCCCCTGAGTATAAGACATACTGTACCATGAAAAATAAGATAAAAGGTGATATAATTTTATTCCAAAAACGCAAACTCACCGATAGTTTTTGCCCATTCTTAGTTGTAATCCTCAAACTTAAACTACTTAATACTGATAAAACATCACACCGCAGAGATTAGTGGAATTGTAAAAGAGTAAAAGATTTCCTTTACGATATTATTAAATTATCGATGGTCGTGAGCAACTTGGCTATTTGACCTAATTTGAAGCGCTCACTTTGAGCCCATTTTAAACATAAACTGGCCCTGAAAATAAAAACAAGTTACGAGTCGAACGTATAGTCGCCTTTTCTCAACCAGATTGACCAAGGAAAGAGGAGTGAAATAGATTGCTGCGTTCTCTCTGCGAGATTATTCGTAAGAGCGTCTGTGGCCCTGGAAGGTAAGGAGGAACTGAAGGAATACAAGTGAGTTGCTGTAAATAAAAGACTGACCCTCTATTGACATCTTATTTACAAACATATGTTTATAATACCGAATCCATTTTTATCATTTGATATTTATTGGATTTGGTAGTCATGTTCCTTACGATGTCAACTAATTGAAATACTTTGTTTCATATTTATTCTCAGTAAATTCACGTATATGAGACTCCATTTAAATCTTCTTGTATTTCTTATCTATGGTGCATAATTAATTCAATTGTAAGGACTGAAACAGTTTGTCTGCTGTGATTTTCCCGTCCGACTATAATTTAAGTGTTTTCGAGGCTAGGGTGAATAGGCTCTTAATAAACTAGTGCGTTTCACCATCAAGGATTGCATTACTGCTTACCATCAGGTGGGATTGCACAACCATCAATCAGCGTTAATGAAAAAACGTTGTAATGTCAAAATCGATATGTTGAAAAAGTCTGATCTTTACAGCTCTAGCGTTCAGTAATGTCGTTTTTGGCACCAAGGCTCCACAGATTATAAATATTTCTGAAAGTGGAATAGACAACCGTGTTATATAACGCATAGTTCAGACTTACTGACGACAAAATCGAATTTTACAGGCTCTGTTTGACGGGCGAGTAAAACTGGGGTCTGGGTTCGTCAGTAAAGCTCTCCGGTGTATCATTGTAATACGAACGACGAGCGCGGCTCGTCGTGTTTGCTTCATTTTCTACTAGGCTCATCGTTCAAAACTGTTTTTTTCGCTAGTCGGTCAGCACCGACGAGCCGTAAGTAAAACCGACGTCATATAAAACCGCGGTATTGGTTCGTACATCGATCACCCACTTAAGTATGTAAATAAAAATCAAAAGTGTGTTTGTATATTCTGTGTGCCTAACAACCCGTTAACGACTTCGGTCTTAGCGCCAAGCAGTGCGGTGAGCGGGCGGCATCGGAAGGTGGGTTCGCGCCGCTATGAGCGGCGTCTCGTGCAGTGCTTCAAACATTTTCATACTTTTGATTTTACCGCTCGCCGCCACCGACGCCGCTGCCGCTCACAGCGGCAAGATCGTGAATGGACCGTTACACGGTCATGCAAGCGTCAATCATTTCCATAAATCATGACGTATCATGAATGAAGTTTACAGGTACAGTACCTCTACCATAAGTTTTAAGCAATAGTATTTGTCGCTACTCGATATCGACTCCGTAAAAATTTTGTATGGCAAATTTTGCAGCGCCTCTAGCGGTCACTTGCAGAACCAAAATACTAGTACCGTCATTCAAATTCCATCCATGATACGTCATGATTGATGTAAACGATTGACTTTTGCATGACTGAGCAATGGGTGCCTTAGACAGTCTATGTATCGAGTGCGGAATATCGGGCGCTTAAGGCGTATATTACTCGGTCAATCATTGCCATCAATCACCATCAATCAATGAATGACGGAGAATGTTTTTTAAATGACGGTGAGTACCATCATTCAAACATTCATGATGCGTCATGTTGGGTCATTCTAACGTCAATCATTGCCATCAATCATGAATGATGGTGAATGATGGTTTTTCTCAATCAGTACTATACTACGTCAATCATTCCATTACACAGTAGGTTATTCGTCAATCAAAATTTTGACCGTGGCAAAACTGACAGTAAAACCTATCGTATAATGGGCGCCTTATGGGCACCTCTCACAGAGTATGTAAACCTGACTTTTATCAAAAGCACAATTACTATACTCTGTGGTCTATGGACTTTTATTAAATTTAGTTTTAGCAACATGGCGTAAGTGGCGCGTTTGTGTGAGCTTGTATATTAGAAGATTTTACAGATAATTTGCAATATTCTTTATCAAACTTTATAAATAAGAATATCTTTTCGTGTGCAGAAACAAAAATGTGCCCTTAAAACAACTTTTCTCTAATAAATATGAAGTGGTGATGGAATCCTTTGAAGACTCGAATTGTCACTCTTTGAGCGATAGTTTTTCTTTGTACGAACGGTATCTGAGAAGTTTTAACGTTGTTGATCCTCTGAGAGAGGAAAGTGTAAAACGTGAAACGAACGAGGGAATATCTTCTAGCCACTGTGATTCCGAGAGTTCGCATAGTAGAGGTAACATAGAGTTATCTATCGTAACATCAACTAATGTTAAAAATAAACATTGCGAACCAGCTGAAACTGAGAACAGTTTACTAAATCAGATAGTTCGTGATCATATGACTGACAAAGGATCTAGTTTAGATACAGATTTGTGTGTGAAAATCAATTCGCCCTGTTCACCTCTCGCGGCATCTTTACTTGAGAATTCATTCGCAACGATCGATCACAGTCTTATAAACGAAAAGTCTTACCAAACAGACCTTCAGACATCGGAGGACTCAAGAACAGAAGTAGTTAAACATCCTATGTTCATTACCCCTACCATGGAAAATAGCAATAATGCAGTAGACAGTGTGCCTATGTTTCGAGATTTAGGGCCTTCAGAAAACGTATTCAAGTTGCCTATAAGTGAATTATCTTTTAATGGTACAATCAAGCATGTTCAAAAGTTAAAGCCTATAGTAGACCCTATCTCGGCAATGAGTTCTAGCACCGTTTTAGCTACTTTAGAAGAAAAGCATGGAGAGGAAAATGTTCGGATGTATATGAGTGGTATGGATAATGTAGAGTCAATTATAGAGAGTATTGATGGTGAGCAGCGAGTTAGTGATGCATCGGACAATATTAGTGATAGATATAAGAACTCTGAGAGTACTGGAGACTCTCATTATGAGGAGAATAATAAGAAGGATTGTCCTGGAAATGACGATGGGAGCACAGCAAAGTGGAATTCAGAGCAAAGTTACTCATCACTCGAAGCATCTTTTGACAGCGGAGTGAGATCTCCAGATATGTTTTCTGATAAGGATGATGACGATGACCCACCTCTGGAACCAGAACCTTTTTGGAGTTTCCTCAAAGATTTTGAAATTTATGATAAAAGAAAAGTCAGAAAGATTGAGGTAAGCAAAATGCCAACATTATTTTTAACCTTACCTTTGTCATTTACATAATAACCTGCAAACTTATACTTTTCTATTTTGACTGCTAAAATCATAAATGTTTTTGGTGACTGCAACAAAATATCTTCTAAAGAATTTAATGAATAATCTTATATTTCTAAAGAATTTATTACCATGTGATCTTGATGCATGTTGCATTTAGTAACCTGAGTAGGTACCTATGCAGTTTTTATCAGTTGTATGCTTCACTGCTCACTTTAGGCAAGTAAGTTATACAGCATTATATTATGTGGTTAGCAATATCCATTTGTGGATATCACCCTAATGTTATTATTACTTTACATGTTTATTTATTTAATTCTATGTAATTCAACAAGTTTAGAACAAGTATTTGTTTCTATTTGTATTAAAATTGTATTATACTATTTGTATTTGTATCTAGCCTTTTCCTATGTAGTCTGCTAGTTGAAATATAATTCCCATTACCTGACAATTTCAAATATTGAATGATACACAAAAAACAGAGTTGAATTACTTAAAAATGAAGGGAACTATTTGTTTACATATCTTATAATCTATTGGTAGTTTGAAAAGTTGTGCTTAGACAGGACAATAAAGAATTTTTGGCTACCAATGATATCAAAAAAACTGGGCAAGTGTGAGTTGGACTCGCACACTATCACTTAGTGATATAGGCTACTAGTAGCCTATGTGTAAGTGTAACTTCCTATCAGTGAAGGAATTTTAATTACATGATCAATAATAATCTTCTAGAGATCACCTTATACAAACAGACAAATGTTATTTGTCTCTTTATTAGTAGTACAGTACCTACTGCAAAATCGAGTCACTTGAGCCCTAACTAATGGTCTAACTTGATAACTAATAGAATCACAGTAAACAGTTTCCCATGTCCGTATAGGTAGATTACCTAGGGCCAAAGTAACCTGACTTTACTGTAAATATTTGATAGTGGATTGTTTTTTCTGAAATAATCATTCCAAATATCTCAATGTCATCTGTTGGCCATGAGCTACTTCTTATTTGTAATTAAGACTCATTGCTCAATATATCGTTGTTTACAATAAAAAGTGTAAACAAAGTGATGGAGTTTTGAAACATCATCATATCCATGAGCTAATAAAATGAAGAGGAAACAAATGAATGAAAACAACTTTATTTTTGGAATTAATAAATGTGATGGATATCTAAAATTAAACTAAGTTTCTTGTCATTAGTAATAAAAATTAGGTAATAAGACTGCAAGCTAAATGGGTACCTACCAATATTGATGATAAAACAAAAATATTCAGCGAATAGTTATTGCACACCTGGGGGCTTACTCTCGAGTTTAATTCCGATCGATCGACATTGGAATTATGACACTAGGTATTCTTGAATTCGATGCTAACGCCAAATTAGTTTAAAATAGCGTGACCACACGCCATGTCCAATCCCCATTTTACTTAGTTTCCCAAAAAGGTCACGCAATTTGGCCCTAGCATCGAATTCAAGAGTACCTAACGTCAAAATTCCAATGTCGAAGTTTCAGTGTGAGATTTACATAGGGAGATGAGAGCTACCCTGAAATTGCCTTACCCTGAATTATATTAAGATATAAAAACACACATAAATGGACTATAAGTCAGTCAACATTTTGGCTTATTGTTTTATTTTATGATGGATTGCCATGGTGTAGAAAAAAAATTGTTACTAATCCCAATCATTGCATTTTATCCTACTGTTTTTGATGTTAAAGTTACATCTGACTGCCCCAAAAAAGGAGTGTTATGTTTTCAGGGTTCATATATGTATGTATGTATGCGAGTTTCTTTATTCCACCAATGACTGAACTGATTTACATGTATGAGGTATCATTAGAATCCTGGCATTGTCCCAAGTAACATATGCTTTTGAAAAAATATGGAAATGCAATGTAATGGGTAAGATGAACACCCACCCAATTTTTTCCTCCCCACCCAACCGGGATTTGTCATTTGATGAAACTACTTGATCTACAAAACTGAAATTTTTATTGCAGTCTGGGGACCACCCTGTAAACTAATTTATTAAAGTATAAGAAGTCCCCTGACTGCAATGAAAATTTCAGCTTTGTTGATCAAGTTCCTGAGATTCTGTGAACTACTTTTCTATAAATTAACTAACATCTTTTTTTTTATTTTTAGTTGATTTTTAGTTGTCGTGTTTTTAAATTTTTTTAGTTATGATAATAATATGTCGTAAAGTGTTTTTCATCCTCACCCCCTTTCGTTCGTCCGTTGATTGTGAATTTGGTGTTTTTGTTTCGATTTAAACTACAAAATTTATTTTATAATTTATATGGCAGAATATTTGCTGGGTCAGCTATTATATTATAAATTTCAAATTGTAACTCTTCTAGACAATTATCCCATCTCCCACTCCTGACCATTTGTTTTAAAACTAACCTTGTTTTCATCTCAACAGGAAACACTTCAAGGAGTTCTACCACCACCGTCTGTGACCATCCTAAAGACTGATGTGACAGAGATGCTCAAGAAGTATTATTCCTACCTGCCTTTATTTGATGAAGGAGCAAAAGTCATAGTGCCTGAAATCAACTCTACAACACCTACCAAGCGGGTGTCATTTGTAGAAATCCCTGAAATTTCAAAAGCACTAGACACTGAAGACAGCACTAGTAAAAGTTCGAACGGGGAGAAATCGAAGAGTTCTACGTCTAATGAGCCTTCGGAGTTAGATACTAGTGTAAATGATAAGAGTATACATTTGAAAATGTGTACCGAGATAGAGGCAGCTGAAACTATGTGGCCAGATGTGGTGAAATGCAGATATTATGATGTGTAGTAAGTAATTTTATCAGTTGGATTTTATGGTGAATTTATGATTTGGAAGTTTAATATTCCTCAAAAATTTTTCGTCATGGATTCAAATGTTTGAGGAAAGAGACACAAAAATAAAGTACAGTAAAATAACCTAAAATAACATTGGAATCTATCAAATTATTAGAAAGTCTTCAAAGCCTTCCCCAACTACTTCCAGCTATTGTAATCCATGGCTTGTGTAGATCATTGGTTTTTAATTTTGTCTCAATTTTCTCAAGAGAGCAATGGCCAGCAATGGCTAGTGTAGGCTATTACGTAATGGCCCCGACTTTCTAGTTGTACATCGTGGCGGGTGCTGGGTGGGTGCTTTACTTGGTGTAAATTATTTCATCACCACTGCTTCCAAAGGAAAACATCATGAAACGGGCATGTCCTTGAATTAAAAAAATTCTACCAATCCGCACTGGGCCCGCGTAGTGGATTACGGCCCATTCCTTCTCCTAGAGAAGAGGCCTGAGTCCTAGCAATGGGAACATTATGCGACTGATTTTGATATGCTATCCTTTCCCGCTATCTTCTACGAGGTCTGTCGCGGTACGTTCTTCTGGCTGTGTTAGGCGCCCATTATGCGGTCAATCATTGCCCTCAATCACCATCAATCAATGAATGGCGGAGAATGATTTTTGAATGACGGTGAGTACCATCGTTCAAATTTCGTTTATGATACGTCATGATATGATTGACGCTTGCATGACCGTGTAATGGGCGTCTTAGAGAACAGAGATGTTTATTCATCATCATCATCATTACATTCGAAGGATGTCCACTATTGGACACTTACCAAATGTTGCCATAATGAACGGTCCTGTGCGTCTCACATTCAGAGATATTTATTATTTCAATTTTATATTGTATTTTAATATCTTTTGCAGCTACAATGTGACAAAGCACTCGGAGAAGCTAGAATTACTTACGTTACGCTTTGGAGAGAGATATGTTGGAGCTGAGACTGATACAAGTGTTAACATTTACTCTGGAGGCATGCAGTCTCCTAATAGTGCTAGTAAGAGGAAAGCAATGAGGCTCAAGTAAGTATCATCTTTACCATTATATAATACTATCGACCCGCCCCAGCTTTGCTTGGGTGTCTTTGAAATCTAAACCTTCCTCATGTATCACTGCGTATTAGTGAAAATGACATGAAAATCCATTCAGGAGTATTACATATGTCAGCAGTACATTTTTTTTTAAGAATATGATGTCGATTTTTCAGCAAACTCACTGATGACTGCTAATAATTAGGACTAATAAGTAAAAATAAAAGTTGTTTATTTTTTTAGTTTCTCTATTTCAAGCCTTTTCGTTATTTAGATTTTTGAGATTTAGCCGATTTCCCATAAATGTGTGAAAACGGGTGACGGGTGGCACGTCCCTGACGAGAACACCGAAACGAACTTCTCGGAACACTGATAGCCCTGACCCGGAAATGTGTGGATAGCGCTTAAACTCGATGGAAACATAAGTTGTAATACCTGCTCTAAAAGCAGATTTACAAATTGTTTTCATTATAGGCTAGTCAGCATTAACTTAATGCTCTCATTAACTAATGAATAATTGAAACATGGCTTGAATATTAGCACAATGTTAGGCATAAAAGTCATTAGTTTGTGTTTGTAATTAAGGAAGTAATATTATTAGACAGACACGTCTCATTAGTCATCAGTGGCCACAATAGAGAGATAGTACAGAAGACAATCTACATACAAAGCGCTCTCGAGCAACGCACACATAGATGCCGCTCACGGATATCTTGTACAGACGCCAGCACGTCAACCTACCTCAATCTGTCAAATTTCTTTAATAGAATTTCAACCTTATCACAGTAACGGAAGGTTAATAATGTTCGATTGGTAAAATTTGACACATTGGGGTAGATTGACGTGCTGGCGTCTGTACGTGATTAAACCATGCTAAACCAGTGCTAGATCACAGAGTACTGTTTCTAGAGACCGCCGAGCGTAGGTATAAAAAGCGAAGTACATATATGAGATTGACATCTGTACCTATCTATTTTGTGTTAATTACTCTTGAAAATGTTGTAACTCATCACTTCTCATTTTATCCTATCCTACTAATAGTTTAAACGCGAAGGTTTGTATGTATGGCTGTTTGTTAATCTTCTACGTTAAAACTACAGAACGGATTTTGATTAAACTTGGTACACGGGTAGACCATGTCCTGGAATAGCACGTAGGATGCTTTATATCTCGGGAGTAATTTCCACTGGGATAATTTTCTACTATCATGCAGGCGAAGCCGCTGGCAGTAGCTAGTTGATATTATACAACATTATTGTTAGTATATCCGAAACCTGATTATAGTTTGTTCAGAATCAGTAACTGAATCGATTCCAATCATTTTTACACCCTGTTACATTGTTTCCAAAAATATTTAAAAAAAAAGTCACAAGATGGACACTACCGACGCCGAGCGCACGGATCGGTGCGGTAGCAAAACAGCCCCTCAGTCACCCGGATGGCCCGGTGACCATGTATTTGTGCAGATAACCATGTAACATAAGCTAATAACTTTGTGATTTTTCATGGTACAGTTATGAAATTTTGTACATAGATTTTTACATAAAAATACTAGACTCGTGGTTTCGGGTTTCGCATATACTAAAACAAATGTGAAAGCCTTTAAATGTTGGTTTATTAATCATGTTTCAATTGATTTGAGTTTCTCTTAAGCAATCACAGCAAAGCGTTGCTATAAAATTTACGAACAGTAAGCTAGCTGCTAGATTTTATTATCTCTTGTGTTTAGTGTATTGTACATCTGTTAACAAATGGTAGGGTTCTGTACCTCGTAAGGAAAAAGTGTAAATAAATAAATAAAACGGAGCCCTTATAAAATCACTTTGTTGTCCGTCTGTCTGTCAATACTCTTTATTTCGGGAACGCATGGAGGTATCGAGTTGAAATTAAATCATATACACAAATCTGCGGTCCCTTGAAGTTTTTTTTATCATGTTTTGTTTCACGCTGAGTCAAAAAATGGTTTCCGGTCTTATTTACCGATTGATCTTGAATTGTAGCTGTTGTTATAAAACCCATACCGTCATTTATTAATTGAAGTCTATCGTTGTTATTAATAATTTGTTAACTATTCTCAGATTGGCTCAAGCGAAGTCTCCTGGCCGTCGTCTATCGCACTTGGCTCGTCGGCGGCAAGCTTTCGCCAGCGCGGCCACTATCAACGAAAAGGCGCAGTCCTCCACCGCTAAAATGGTGCTTATTGATAAAAAGTAAGTATTCTACGCTAATTAAAATGACATCACACTTGTATTCCTCAACTAATGAAAAAGATAAAGAGTTTAGTCTATAGCTAAAGTTAGTATTTAACTGTTCCTCAATTTACTCCTGTTTTCTACTACAAAATATGCCTTTGTTCCACCAAAAATAATAATTGTGCACTAAAATCTGCTGCACTGTTCTGGAAAACGGTGACAAGTGTTTTCGTGTCCTATTCGCCATGGTTGTGTGTTTGCGACTGATGGAGTATTTGGTCGTGGATGTGCGACCCTGGCGGAATAAGCGCGAGAGCGTTTGTCGGATATATCCGACTTAGCCGGTTAAAAGGTTAAGAATACGATTTTGATTTACAGTTCAAAACATCCCATATTTTAGAGGAAAGATTTGTTTTTTTTTTGTAAATGAATTAACTCGAAATCTACTGGATTGATTTACAAAATTCTTTCAAATGTAGAATGCTACTGTATCACTGACCGACACAAGCGACGCCGCAGGCAAAAGCTGGTATACAATATTTTACCAGTTTCTTAAAGGCCTTTCGACCCAATTTATCTTGTTACTTAATGGAATTTTTACCATAATTAAGAAACTTGGGGCACTCCGACTCGGACAGGTTAGGTTAGAAGGGGTCTAATATGCTAGCGAACACAGAATCCGTCACGTAGGCGTCTGCGTGGTTATCTTAATGACGTGATTACTGATAAGGTTTGTACATCATCCCACCAATCTAATAACTCTCATTATAATTGGTTCAGAATGTTTTAAGTTAGATGTAATTAGTTATTTATTATTAGTATAGATATTTTGCTTCTTTCCCTTTGTATGTGTAACTATCCATCTCAATACTGATATCGAAATTCTTTCAAGTTTCTTCCCACACAGAAAGCTGGTCAACTCCTCTGAAAGGAAGAGTCCTCGCATTAGACGCACTCCGGGAAAAAGAACCCCTATTCGCAAGACCCCTGGCAAGAAGACCCCAGCAAAAACTCCTAAGACACGAAGTGGCGGCTCTAGCAAGAAGAAAGCTATGAGAAGGTTGCTTATGGATTCCGACCACCTATCAAGGTCTCAGCCTGCTCGAGAAACTCTAAAAAGAGCCTTATTCAGTCCTGAAAATCGAAAACCTATGCCTCAAGCTGCTTCCACATCGGTACCGGCTCAGGCGATGAAGTCCAAACGAGCATTATTTGGGTCACCAGTCCAAACTGCCGAAACAAAAAGCATGGATGGTACACAAAGCGATCAGTTCATGAAAAGAAAGCGAGATCCTTTTGATGATGACTCGGATAATGGGAGGAGTAAAATCGCCAAGAGTTTGTCGTTCGGAGGCGATTCTATTGGGAATACGCATTCACAACTTTTGTTTGCGCGTCGAGCGTCGGAAGCGTTTGGTACAAGGACATCAAGTGAATTAAATGAGACTCATAAGAAGGTTAGTAATGACGTAAACATGTCTTTAATGTTATACCCTCATACGCTTAAAAACCTACACTTTTCAAGAGTAAATAAATTGGCTCATTTCGGCAGTAATATTTTTGTCTAATGTAATTCCTAAGGTTCTTTATAAAGTCAAGCCAAACTCGAGGCTCCTATCACATTAAAAAAATGAGGCAGTGAAATAGTTTAAGACATTTTATATATATTGTAAGTAATTTTTCTAATTATGTGTACAGAAATTATTATGGGCGGTGTCCGAGGCTCTCCGCGTGCACGGCTGGCGCATGTCGTCGCCCGGCTTCCGCGAGAAGGCGTCCGCGCTCGCGCGCCTCACGCGCCGCCTGCTGGCGCTGCCGCCGCACGCGGCCAAGTTGGCAGCGCCTAAACTATCTACTTCGGAGACCATGCTCAAGTGAGTACCGGACATAGTCCTACATTATCTACTTTTTAGGCCTTCTTTTTTTAATTCTTGTGTGAAGTAAGTATAATGCAACAGTTCGTTTCTGGTGTGTCCATGGCGGTCTGGATGATTAGCCGGCCGTCTTGCGATAATCACTCGCAAACTTTGCGGATAATGGCAACCGCGACCGCTGCGTAACCGGGCAAAACGCTGGTCTCGTGAGTTTATAAATAAAACGGCTGTTTCCTCCAACGCAGCGGGAGCTTGTGAAAACCGATTTGTGAGTTCTTAGCCTTAGTGTGACAGCCTGTCTTGTCAAGGAGTATCACATTACCCAGTAATTAAGTACTGCGATTTGTTCTAATATGACTTCATGTCCTTTTCAGGCTAGCACGTCAGTACGTATTCGCGATAATACAAGGTCGCACGGTCGACGAGTGTTTCCAGGAGGAACAGATGAAAATTGCGAACGAAACTAACAACAAAGTGTCCGGCTACATCTCAGCCAGTGCCTACCAACAGATGCGGGCGCGGCAGAACATACCCAGCACATTCACCTCACAAATCAAAGAAAACACACACAGTAGCGGAATCAAACAGGACCAATCAAAAAGTGGTTCCAAAAACATCCTACAAGACAAACTAGTGAATATAGATAGTAACTCGAATAGCAGCAGTGGGCTTAGCATGCTTGACAAGTCCAGCCTCGGTCTGTTCAAGTCTAATTCTATGCCTTCATTCGAAGAAGCAGCTAAAATGAGAGCGCGACGCCAAATAAGTTTTGACAATGTTGACTTTCCTAAAAGGTGATGTGCAAGCGCCACGCGTCAGCTTTCCAGTTGCGAGGCCGCTAATGGAAATGACAAACTAAACCAACCCATGTAAATATTAGTGACAATCATAAGTGCAAGTGGTATCAGCTAAAACTTACTGAAGACGATTTTATTCTTATGACTAGAATTTCTCGATTATAGAAAACTGCTTTCAAGTAATTTTTCAACCACTGTTTAGTCATTCTCATATTTTTAGACGCTTCCTTAATTGCAAGTTTACAGTAAGTTGTTTTGTCTCATATATTTATTTCGTTGTGCATGACTTTCTAGCAACTAGTAGCCCATGAAACGACATAATCCTGGATAAGTAAATTAGCAAATTGTAAAGTGGAGCGTGTTTTGCTATATTTGTATTGCATTGACTTTTCGTGTATGTATGTGTTGCTATTGCTGAGTATGATCTCGGATGTTATTTTTAAATAATAAATTATTTTTCCTCAATATATTTTCGCAGTATTATTTGAACAGCCTGCATCTGCGGACGCGGCGACGTCACAATAAAAATAACTTTTATAATCTTTATTTTGAATTGCTAATAGGACTGATAAGATAATTTTTATGGAGCGATTAAGTTTAGTTAGTATACACTTGGATTTCCGATTAAGTAGTGATTACAGTGATTAAACGAGAAACAAATAAATCATGGGCAGTGCACAATCATATCCTGGATTGACCCAGGATGTTATGGAAGACTATGCAGCCTTGACTTACCTCACTAAGGGCGAAATTCTGTAGTAAGTGATTCACAGTATCTGTTCATGTCATAGCGGTTGCATCAAGTTGTACAAGTTTAAGCAAGTAATACACATTTTTCAGCTTAATGAAAAAGTTTTATTCCATTGATCCAGAGAAGATCAAAAATAATTACCATCACAGATTTAGAAAGGAACTTATTGTGAACAAGTTCTGCGTGCTAAAGGTAGGTAACGCTTTGTTTAATTAATGTTCTACATTTCTGCATTATAACCAAATTGACACGGAAATTGTGTCCGATTAAAGGAAGTTATTTGCAAATTAAAGTTCCGATCCAAGAAGTAAGAATTAAAAAAGAAATTGATAATTTTTCATAAATAATATTTAGACGGCCCCAAAAAAAAGTTATAAAAAAAAATAACGTCTTTCAGTCCAGATACATGTTTAATTGCCGCTATTTCGAAACACGTTACCTAATTTTCAGAACAATCCATTTCAAGACAGGATATTCAAAGTATTTTCCTCGAAGGATGATGATTGTTTCTCGTTCGAAGACCTGGTGGACTTGTGTTCCGCCATGAGCGCCGGCTGCCCTCCCGAAGTTAAGTCTGCTTGGGCGTTCAGAATATTTGGTAGGTAGATATTTTACTGCACGAAATCGGTTTTGTGGATAATATTATCTGGCACGTGCTATTGAAGTTTGTTTCCAGTTCTGAAAGCATAATGGTTTGTTTTATTCTTCAGCTGTAACCTTGTATAATGATAACGATTATTTGAGATCGAACGAATATTTTTCCTGAATAATAGCATTCTAAAAACGCGGTTGAAAAAAACATATTGAGAACGACAATCTAGCAGTCGTCTTTCCTTAACAAATCCGCCAATTTATTTGCAAATGTTTTGTGAGGATAATTTTATTGTGAATTAACAATAAACAATAGGTACCTATCCGTGTATCCACACCGCAGTTAACTTTTGTGGAGCAACAAAATGCAACATGGTAACATAAGGTAACTATCTGTAACTTATGTGGCTCTTTGTTACTATTTGCTGATTGTTACTTACGCGTCCATACCGCCAACAACATAAATTAACAAAATATAACAAAAAATAACTTTCGACACTAATCGATTAGCACGATATTTGTTCTACAACTTCTGCAGGCAATTGTAGAGCAACGTTGCTTGACTTATACTAACACGGCAACACATATTAACAATAAATAACTTATTTGCTGTCGGATGTTGCTGAGTACTTAACACTTGGAAACGTTGATCTACAAAAAGTAACTGCGGTGTGGAGGCACGGTATGGGATGCTTGGTCAAATACGCCTAAGTCATGAGCCTGAGACTATCGAAAAATATGAACTATCGTTAACTCAGCCTGGGGCCTTATTATGACGCGGATATGTGAAAATGTCAGGCTTACAAGCGAAAAAGAGGGACCGAGGTATACACCCTATCATAGATATCCGATATCGATATCCGTTCACCCTATATAGCTCCATCCCTGTTTAGGCCGAGAGATCGTAGTAGGACTTATGCAAAGTGAAATCATTGACTATTATACTTGTTCTGTCTTACGAAGGCGGGAAGATTCACGTGAAAATTGTTTATTGTATGTGCTTAAACTATACCTATATTTTTAACAAGTTTTCAGTGAAACAGTATGTACATCTACATCAACAACATTTCAAAGAGCTCAAACTAAATGATATCTGTCGCGCTCAATAGTTCCTATGGTCACTATCCGACTAGCTTCATGGTACTATATTAATGCATTGTCATCCAAGTTACATAGGTATTTCAGATTTCAGCTCAATCGGCAAGGGAGTATCTGTTCCAAAATCCATTTGCAGTTTGCTCTAAACAAATATTCATAATTAACAAATAAATAAACTTCGAAAAAAAAACCAATCAAATATATTAAAAACAAATAAATAAAAGAGAAAGCAAATAAATATCAATAATAAAAAAAAAACTATTTTTCTATTCTATCACTCCCAAATTGTGATAGGGTTGGCTTTCAGTCTAACCGGATGCTGCTATTTTACTTGGTGCGTCTGTCTATCAGACCTCTACAGCTCAGTAAGGCCCGGACCACACGATGTGTTGCGGCGCCGCACCGCAAATATTTCGACGAATCGGCGGGTCGTACGAGCGGGGCAGCGTTACTTGTGAGCCCACCGATTCGTCGAAATATATGTGTGCGGCGCCGCAACGCATCGTGTGGTCCGGCTCTTACTGGGCACTGATGCGTCAGACTTGCATAAGTATTAAGCTTATATTTCAGGTTGTAAAATATGCTCGTGGATCACACACACATCCAAGACCAACTCGCCTTATTAAGATGGTAAGACAGAACAATTAGGTATCTCCGCATTGTGATTTTTCGAAAATCATTTCAGATCTTGATGATGACGGTCAAATAACTGAGAAGGACATCAGCAAGATCGTGGACCGGTTGACTAGAAGTGTTATTGATAATCGTAGTACAAGTAATAATCGTATCGATCGGGACTCCAAGCTTAAAATTGCTAAAGTTGTAAGTATTATTCTATCCTAGTACTTAGACAATGAAAGCGGCAGGAAAAGTGCGACTTCTTCCGTAGAGAATGAAGAAGAAGAGGAAATGGGAGACCAGTCTTTATCGCGCTCAGCGCCTTACCATGATGTGTTAAAATGTCAGTCCTGACCGGACCGACATGAAATGACTGGCAGAGTGTAGTTGAGGTTTTAAATTAATATGATTAGTGTCCATCAGCGCATTTCTGTAGGCTGGTAATCCTAGCTAACTAGCAAAGTAAGAAATAAAAGAAATACCGGCCTGAATACCGGAAAAGTCATATCGAATAAATATATCATGATGTGTTAAAATGTCAGTCGTGCTAGCGGAAAAGAGGGGTGGACTTATTTAAGTAGTAAACTGGATCGCGTTAAGACCTCGTGGTAGGGCTTCAGTAGTACAACATAGATTGCAGTAGATACCGCTTTGAACCTCGGGAAGATACAGGATGGCCCGTTTGTAATGGTCCAAAAATATTTTAGCTAGGCATCGTAAGTAGGTAATGGTTAAAAAAAAATGTACTGCAAACATCTATGGTTCAGAAGTTGTAATTTTTGAGTTAATTTGATTTCTCTAGTTCATGGTTACGTACGCGCTGCACCTAGGGAAGGTGGACCGACATGAAATGACTGGTAGAGTGTAGTTGAGGTTTTAAATAAATGTAATTAGTGTCCATCAGTGGATTTCTGTAGGCTGGTAATCCTAGCTAACTAGCAAAGAAAGAAATTAAAAGAAATATCGGCCTGAATACCGGAAAAGTCATATCGAATAAATATATCGGCATCGAAAAGTGTCACTGAGCCTGAGGGCGCCTTCAAATTAGTGGAGCGGCATTTTGCGGCTTATTTGAAGGCGCCCTGAGTGCACCACAGAACAGAAAAAAAGATACATTATTTTAATTTCATTACGACGACATACAAATGGACCTGTTACATAATTAACAGGTCCATTTGTATGTCGGTATTACTAAACGTAATCACTGCAGCTGTTCGCCGCTATTTTAGTTATCGTATTTGTGGATGAGCTAGATTTTCAAACGTTTTTTGTTTTGAAGTGAGAAATCATAAGCGAGTGGGCTTGTCAGAATTTTACTTTATCAAAACCAGGTCGGTTCGGTTTCCAGGGCCACGGTAACTCTTTCGAACGTTCCCGCAGCCAAATGTTCATATATTACGCGGCAATTAAGTTGAACCATTTGCTAAGGTTACGCGCAGCCCCCTACTTCGATTGAGGAAAATCTGTTACCGCGCATTCAAGGTCGACCGTCATGATGGTTCAACTTGTGTGACGAGGATTATAAGCGATTTTCGGGTCTCAATCGAGGTGGGGGGCTGCGCGTAGCCTCAGCAAATGGTTCAACCTATACGCCTATACCATACTATTTTATGTCCAACTTCACGACTGGACTTCTGATTTGTATTATTTCAACGTCTAGGATTGTATTGCGAATATTATGGAAAACTTAAATGGATTAGTTTTCCTGCAGTTTTGCAGTTCCAGGCTGGAGCTATGAGGAAACTTATGATTTGATAATGTGATGACTATGTGTTTTTTCTTTGCAGATATTAGATGAAATTAATTTAGACAAGAGTGGAGGCATCGGACTGAACGAGTTCAAACTTATCATGGCTAGACAACCGGAGTTTCCCACGTCATTTTATTTTAGATTGTGAAAACGATTCTTTTTATTGGAAGGTAGACGCGCGAGTTCGCGAATAAGAATAGAAGTGGAAGGAGACTTTCTCCAGGAGTGCGGCTATAAACATATCTTTATATCTCTTCTGTACGTATGTTTGTCACCCAACTCATCCTAAACGGCTTGACCGATTTGGAGGAAACTTTGTGTGTATTGAGTGGGTTCCTAGATGGTCTGAAAATACATTTGACCCGGTAGTTGACGCTGCAAACGGTTCGAGTATTTTTTTTCTGATGAATCGGTTTTAGTATTTTTTTCTGACGACTCGGTTCTTGTATTTTTTTCGGATGAATTCTATTCTAGTATTTTTTTCTGATGAAAAGTCAGATTTTGGGCATGTTAACATCTGCCGAGACCGCCAGAAATATTATAAGTTTAATTCATCAATTGTATAACATATTAAGTAAATATACTTCGTATAGCATTCAAATTATTTGTTTTGTATTATCCTATTAATGTTAGGTGCAAAAACACATTGCTCCAGCACTAACACAGATCCAGACTAACAGAGATTCTTTGGAAGTGAACTATACGTCCTCATGTCATAATATAACTCCTCCCTGTCTAGATCGAGAGGAAGTGTCAGAATTTTACTGACTAAAATCCACCCGTGGTGTCTCGTGGTTGCAAGCGTGACAGCTGAGGAGGTCCTAGTTTCCGGGTCGAAAAATTGCTATTGGGATTAACATTAGGTACGCATAACTCTGTAGCAGCCTGGAGTTTGTAAGTTGGTGGTGTGTGTGACACCCCTGTGTCTCGGAAAGCACGTAAAGCCGTTGGTCTTGCGCCTGATTTCTCTGCGGTAGCGTCGGATTACCGTTCCATTGGAATATGAGAGTAACAGAACAGAGAGTATGCATCTGTGTTTGCGCATACACTTGTGCACTATAATTATTATATCACCAGCGCACTTTGCTAACCTCAATACACTTGCTTCTGTAGTGCAGTTTCTAATTAGCTCATAAAACCAGGGAGTTTATTTGAAATTCAGTCGGGAGGATTTATTTATTTTACGGCACTCCAATGAATTTAAATTTAAAAGGATTACTATTACTACATTTGCGTGCTGATAATACCTACCACAGACTATCTGACGAAGGCTTTGCAGGCAGCCTTATTGAAGCGTCCGGCGAGCGTGCGGCCCGGCAACGAAGGCATGTCCGAGGTGCGGCCAGTGTTGTTAGGAAGCATGGCCGGCTGCTTGTACTTCACGTGGTACATCGGGAACGAGAGGTATACGCTGGGGAGAGATAGCAAAAAGTTATTGGATGACAGAGAATGTCTGTTATTCCCTTACGTTGTTGAAACCTCTAAGGTCCGGATGAAGCGTTTCGCCTCGTCGTTTATACCGCGGACATTGAAGGATAGGAACAATTTGTCTGCTGCGGTCTTCCCGCCCGATTTTAATTAGGGTGTCTTTAAGGCAAGAGTGAATAGGCTCTTAATAAACTAGTGCGCATCACCATTATAAGGATTGGTCCGCTCCAAGAAGATAACCGTATGTATACCACTTAAAATAATGTGCCTACGTTACAAAATTATCGATTTAAGTACAATACAGTCACAGATACTGTCTCATAAATATCACAAGTACTTACGGAGACATTTCTTCAGGACATTGCCACCCATATACTGGTTCCTTGAAGTAAATTAAAGGATGGTGAGCATTTGGATATCCTCTGTAGAAGTCCCTGTGGCGTTGACAGGCCTGTAAAAACGAAAACGATTTTAACCACAGAAAATGGACTACCTATTACAAACAATATACGAAAGGTGCCATTGGAACCTCTGCTGCAAGTTGCGAATGTAGGTAGCACACACAGCGGTTGCCTTATCCGCAGCCGGGAGTAATTCAGAGGCTGCCAGTCGATTTACGATTCAATCCGATTCGAATAGCACCTAAAAGTGCGGGCCCACCGCGGCGCATGCTGTGCACGGGCACGCGGCGCATTTTAGCTGTGTCTATTCATTTGTTTGACAACGTTGGTCTAGGTACGTTTCCACTGGAGTAGGTACACGCAGACCCACGACTAAGTATAGCGTGGCACGGCGCACGCACACGGAGAGGCCTCCCACGTGCCACTGCAATCAAACTGTGCTGCGATAAGCGAGCTGTACGTAGTCATGGGTCATATTCGTGTACTCCAGTGGAAACGTAGACCCATATTGATAGCATTGAGCTATGTAGGTAACCACTTATTCGAGCAAGCAACGCGTGTATCTGCGTGTATCAATGACGTCAATTCGTGCGTAGCCTCTCCGTGGGTTGCAGTGGACACCACCACATACATTTCCTTACAAAGCGAAGCTTAATAAACGTGCGTAGCCTCTCCGTGCGAAGCTGTGGGCCCGCGCCTTAAAGAACGTGCGAAAAAATAGTGCTTTACGATGGGTACTCACTTCATAAAATGTTTCTATTTCATCCTGTCTCGCATTATCTACGAATAATATATTATCCATACCCGACTTACTGTAATTTTGCTAGTGTGTGATAGTGGAATCAATTTGTGTTACGCGCCAGACATAGCCGGGTGGGTAATTAGCTAAAAATCACGGAAACCTTTACTCTTTGAATCTGCCAAAAACTGAGGCAAAGTGTAATTTGTCAGTGCTACAAAACTCTCCTGTCTATGTTTTTAATTTTAGGAAAACAAATAGGCTTTATTCACAAGTCACAACTGATTACGTTCACAGACTTTCGATTCGTTCTACTCAAATAATTTTCGTCGGTCATTTTCAATATTTTTACAGGTTTATGAGGGAGCGTGTCTGAAGTATAGTTCTAAATTAGCGCACGTACGAACACCAACATATGGTGAACACAAATATCACATTTGGTTCATTCGTATCCGGACAGTATATTCGAACACGAACGCGAATACACCGTTAAATTTTGATCGTTTTAATCCCGTGGACGGTCGATTCAGTACATGAAACACTATCGATTTGTAAAGATAAAATAAAAAATAAAGTATTGTGGTTACAATACCGATGTTGTAACCACTTGTTTTTAATGCCATCCTTATGCATACGGAATAGAAGTGAAACGGTTGATCAGACCAGTAAAAGGGTTATAATGAATTAGGTGTTTTAAAAGTTTATTCATCAAAACAACGTATATAGGTAGGTACCTAAAATCATTTTCAAACAAAAGCATGTAAAATCATTTTCGAGATGAGATCCAATAATTTTTCTTCAGTTTATCTGATAAAACGTTTACAAGGGTTCTTGTTATAGCGGCCAGCCAAGGTTCTGTCAGGAAGTGTGGGCATTTCAGAAGTACGTTCCAGAGTTACTGGCCAGGATACAGGTTGCTTATACTTGACATGGAACGCTGGGTAAGTTAGGTACACTCTGTAAAAAATAATACATTGGAATATGAATTAATTTGAGCATCAGCTTGAAGGGTCTATTACAGCGCACTCGATATACCGACCGGTTTTGTCGACGTCGCGTAGCGTAATAAGGGTCAGACTGTCTTACTCGGAAGTAAACTTTTAGACAGTCTATGTAACTTGTGCGAAATATCGAGTGGTGTAATAGACCCTTGAATACTGACGGATAAGTTCGCCCTAAATAATACTGGGTCATATAATTTAATGACACTTACTGAGTCATATCTGACGGACATTGCCATTTATATTCAGGTTCTATGAAGAACTTTAGCGGGTGAATGCTATTAGCATGCCCCCTGTAATAATCACGATGCATTTGACAAGCCTGAGGAAAAAGTAAAAGGATATTGGTACAAAAAATAGTACATTATGATATAAGTGTGTAATGTAGGAGGTTACCGTCGATGCGGTATTAAGGCCCGAGCCTTGGCGAGGGTCTTAAGAGAGCCAAGAACGGTACCTAACCATTCATTACTGACGTGTATCATACGACGATTTTCAATACACTTGTAAAGAAAAATAACTCAGCTACTGATATTACAGTACGTTCGACGGTTCTAAAAAAGTTCGAAAGTTAGGCTCTGCGAACTTTAGCGTTCAAAATAAGCGCGTCAAATAAATGATTTATAAATTTAAATAAATGCCAATAACAGTTGTTAACAGCAATAACAACTGCTATTGGCATTTATGTTTTTAAACCATTTATTTTTTTACGAGTTCACAAGCGCTAAATTTCGCAGTGCCTAACTTCAGGCGCGCCAAGAACCGTCGAACGAACTGTACAACGATAAAACAAGGGTAAAACTAAAAAATGTTTCATAACATGGCGGTAAAAACTTAAATCTTTTTCATAGGCACGCGCTAGGCTATGGTTAGTCTTTTGATCATATTGCCTAGTCGTCGTTTGTTTTCTTGTGTGTAAAGTTTTTACGTTAATGTCATTCGTAGTGACAATAGAATAGGATGTAACATTGTTTTTGTAGTGTTTGATTTTATTTAATTAATACAGCGCGCATGATCAATCTTAAAATGATGGCCATAGACCACAAACAATTTTTATTTTTTCGTATTCAAAATTTGTTTCGCAAATAAAGAGGTTGAACAAAAAGGTTATAGAAACATTACAGCACTAGTGAGTTATGGTAATCAAAATGTCACAGTTTGGTAACAGGTGTCATTATACACACACCGGCACAATTAGGGGAACACAAAAAAAAAGGTTTATTTTTTTGTAACTCGTGGGTAATTTGTCAAGTGGTTTATTTTTTTAAGGTATTACTCTTGTATAACATAACATTTTGACACCTTTCAATAATCTAACAGAAATTATACCCTCATAAGTGATTTTTTAACAGTCAGCGCTTTTAAGTGTTTTGGATAAGAATTTTGTTTGTGCAGTCAATCACTATTGATATGCCCTAGCTTATTTTGTTGTTGTCCACCTCCTAGGAATGTTGAGGAGTTAAAATTGGCCCTGATTGAAGAGTGGGTCAATTTGCCCCAGGAAATGATTGAAAGTGTCATTAGAAGCATGGGTAGACGTATTCAAGCCCTAATTAGAGCCCGCGGAGGCAATACAAGATATTAATTTTGTGATTTAATAACCTTTTCAAAGATAAGTTTTAATTTTTAAAATGGTTCAAAAAATGCAAAATGTCTCAATTTTTTTATTTTTTGTAATTATCTATAAATAAACAATGTTTAACCCTAGTTTATGTTGTGTCATGTTTATATTGAATAACCACGCCCAAATTAAGCTGAAAATATACATATATAGCTAATAATAAAAAAATAAACAGTCTTTTTTTTGTGTTCCCCTAATTGTGCCGGTGTGAGCCACTTTCTGAGCAAGTGTATTGAAAAAACTACTTATGTATTAGTATAGCTACTGCCAGCAGCTTCACCTGCGTGAAAGTAGTAAATACAACGTTAAATTTTAGTCGTTTTAATCCCGCGGAGGGTCGAGTGAGGCCAATGAACTGTAGGTAGTTAGTACGCAACGATCGACAACTACCTACAAGGTCATTGACTCGTTTACTTAAATAAATTAATTTCGTACATACGTATATTAACTCGAGTTTTAGAAAAAAAGTACTTAATTTTTTAATTTTATCTTTACAAATCGATAGTATTTCAGGTACCGAATCGACCCTCCACGGGATTAAAACGATCAAAATTTAACGGTGTATAAATTTAGCTTATTGTTACTTAGTTCAGTATAATTTTTGAGTTTATTTATGACATATTGGGGGAGGGAGTTGCTCGCGTCCGTAGGATTTACCATCTTTTCCTAGATCCACCCTACACGTCTCCCCTGGGTGGTGCAAAACGAGCAACAACGCCGAGCAACGGGCGGCGGTTAACTAACCTGTCGTATGGCCGCCACGGGCCAGGAGGCACTAAATACCCTCCAAAAAGAGTGAAAATAGTACCTTGGGAAAGTGCTATGAAACTATTTCCCAAACCCCCTTATATAATATGAAAATGTCCAATAAAGCGAGTGAGAATTTGTCATGCGATCCGGCTAACACCCGGCGCCCTCCGGTATCCGGGCCGGTGGGTGAGAAATTGGTTACCGAAGACTCCATGGAAGTAGGCGACCAGGCTTCCACGGTAGTGAATGCTACTGGCAGCAAAAAATTTGTACAGCAGGCTTTTCATCCCAGCTTGTTTGTTTCTAGACCTAGATGCAACTCCTTAGGTAACCTATCTACCAAAGAAGCAGTTGAGGTCACTAAGACAGTATCTGCACCCAGAGACCAAATTCAACCATCGCCTAATGTCTCCATTACGTCCTGTCCTCCAGAATGGCAGAGGGTGCCCACTACTAGAAGTAACAAGCGCAAAAAATTGTCACAATCACCATCACCTGAGGCAATTAAAACTTCAAATACATACAGTGGGCTGCAAATAGATCTTACGGAAGAGGAAAATGAACCCAAACAAAAACCCCCAAGTAAACCTCCACCTATAATTTTATATGGCGTCGAGGATGTTAACAAACTAACAGAGCTTCTTAATACCACTGCCAATAAAGGAGATTATATCTTTAAAATTGTCAATCGAAATCAGTTAAGAATAAACTGTTTAGATATTGAAGCATACAAAAAAATAATCACTCTTGTGCGAGAAAAAGGCCTCATCGGACACACTTTCAATAGAAAAGATCAACGCTGTTACCGCTTTGTAATCAAGAATCTACATCACTCCACGCCGCATAGTGCCATAATAGAGGAAATAGAAAAAACTGAAAACAAAGTATGTGGAGAAATCATAAATGTAAAGTTTGGACCGGAAAAGAAGCCTACTTCTACATTTTTTGTCAACCTAGTGCCTCACCAGAATAACAGTTCAGTTAAAACCATAAAATCGATATACCATCAAACAGTTTCGATAGAGGAGCCCAAAAGAAAAACATCGATTCCACAATGCCAACGATGCCAACAATACGGGCACTCAAAAAACTATTGTATGATGCCCTATCGCTGTGTGAAATGTGCACAAGCTCACAAAACTTCCGAGTGTCCAAAGAAAGATCGTAACACACCAGCGAAGTGCGCACTATGTGAAGGCTCACACCCAGCTAACTATAAAGGTTGCGCTGTTTACAAAGAGATCCTAAATAGAAAAACTAGCCATAGAACTCCTTCTCAAACAACGTTTAAAGACCAACCTAAACTCTCATTTACAAAAGAAGACAGACCGCAACCTGAGAACAAACATCAAAATGAATATAATAAAAATAAAGCTACGTATGCAGATATCACTAAAAATGAACCCAAACTAGAATTATTACTCACACAACAGACTGTAAAGTTAGATAAATTAATAGACCAGATGTCGTCAATGATGAATTTACTCACAACAATCATCAGTAAACTTGTATGATAAAATGGCTACACTTAGAGTTGCAACTTGGAACGTTAATGGTTTAGTTAAACATAAACACGATGTAGAAATACTCCTGATACAACATGACATTGATGTACTTTTAGTTTCCGAGTCACACCTTACATCCAACCATATATTTAATTTGAAAAACTATTGTGTATACTCTACCTTTCACCCGGACGGAACAGCACATGCAGGGACGGCAGTTATTATCAAAAAGCACATCAGACATGAAGTTCTGGAGGAATATAAAACGGATCACATACAAGCCACCTCGGTAATGGTTCAGGATAAACAGAGTTCACTCACCCTAACTGCTATATATTGTCCCCCAAAACACACCATAAAAGAAGACCGATTTACAACCTTCCTCAGAACTCTTGGGCAGAGATTTATATGTGGTGGAGATTGGAATGCCAAAAATGTTTTCTGGGGCTCTCGATTAACACTACCCCGAGGAAGAGAACTGAAAAAGAGTCTTGACACAAACAAAATACATGTCCTGAGTACAGGTGAACCCTCATACTGGCCCACAGATTCCAATAAGATACCTGACCTACTGGACTTCTTTGTATATAAGGGACTGTCCAACCTGTACCTTAAAGTTGAAAGTTGCTTAGATAGCAGTTCAGACCACACCCCTCTGGTAGCTACTATAAGCACTACTTTAATAGAAACTCAACTGAAAGAAAAGCTTTATAATAATAAAACTGATTGGGTTGCGTTCAGGCAATACTTAGAAGCTAACGTGAACCTAAAAGTACCACTAAAAACTAACGAGGACATTGAGGATGCTACAATGTACATAACAAACCTCATCCAAACAGCGGCATGGAAATGCACGCCAATTTCTACCAAACCAAGATACAAAACTAATATCTCTAAAGAGACAAAAAGTAAGGTGCTAGAAAAAAGAAGACTTCGAAGAGTATGGCATAACAGTCGTCATCCTTCTGACAAACGAGACTTCAATAGAGCAGCTGCAGACTTAAAGCATTATCTGAAAAATATTGAAAATGAAACTTTGAAACATAGGCTGGAAAACCTGGACGCCACAGCAAAAAACGAATATTCGCTTTGGAACACCGTAAAACACAGCAAAATTGCGCCACAGACCGCACACCATCCTCTTAAGCTGGATAACAACAAATGGGCAAAAAACGACGAAGAAAAAGCTGAAACCTTTGGATCTTTTTTGGCAAATGTATTTACCCCTAACACAGGTAGTGTGGCTAACCAATCTATGATTCAAACTACTTAGAAACAGACATTCAACTTAGTCCACCTCTGCAGTGCTGCTCTCCTCGTGAAGTTTGGAAAATAGTGAAAGGACTAGAATTAAACAAAGCTCCCGGATACTGCTTGATAACTGCCGAAATTCTGAGACAACTTCCCAGAAAGGTCATTGTCTTCATAACACAGCTCTTCAACGGGATTCTGCGGACCGGATATTTCCCAAGCATATGGAAAGTTTCGGAAATCATTATGATTCCAAAGCCAGGAAAACCACACCACCTTGTGTCTTCATACAGGCCAATAAGTCTTCTGCCTGTCATGTCCAAACTATTCGAGAAAGTCGCTGCTCGTAGACTCGGCGAAATACTTAAAAATGGCAAAATTATCCCCCAACACCAGTTCGGATTCAGAGCAGGGCACTCAACGGTGGAGCAGGTGCATAGAGTGGTGAATAAGATCCGAGAGGCATTGGAGCATAAAGAGTACTGCTCAGCTGTATTCCTAGATGTACAACAAGCGTTTGACAAGGTCTGGCACCAGGGCCTATTGTACAAAATTAAAAAAACATCTGCCGCATAACCTGTACATACTACTGAAGTCATACTTAAAAGACAGATTCTTTCGTGTAAAAGTCAATGACTCGTACTCGAAATTTTATGATATAAAAGCTGGCGTACCTCAGGGTTCCGTACTAGGTCCACCGCTTTACCTTATATATACAGCAGACTTACCAACAACAGAAGAAGTCCTTTGTGCCACCTTTGCTGATGATACAGCTGCTTTGTGCAATGACAGGAACCCCCACATTGCGTCACAAAAGCTACAAGTCCAGCTCGACAAGATAAACAAGTGGATGTCAGAGTGGAAAATAAAAGCGAGCGCGAACAAATCGACTCACGTGACATTTACTTTAAGAAAGGATGATTGCCCACCTGTTAAACTTGGACAAGATATACTTCCACATGGCGTAACGGCTAAGTACCTTGGTATACATCTTGACAGGAAACAAACATGGAGACACCACATAGAAAAAAAGCGTGATGAGTTAAACATCACACTTCGAAAAATGAACTGGCTTCTGGCAGGAATATCACACATATCACTTGAAAATAAAATCCTTATCTACAAAGCGGTACTGAAACCTGTCTGGGCGTATGGTGTTGAACTGTGGGGCTCAGCGAAGAACTCAAATTTGGAAATTCTTCAGCGATTCCAGAATAAGGCTCTCAGAGTCATCTCAAATGCTCCGTGGTTCATAAAAACCTCTGAACTACACGAGCATCTACAGATTGGAACCATAAAGGAGGAAATAGAACGTAGATCAAAGTCATATAAAGACCGACTAATGACACATAGCAACACCTTAGCCACAGTTCTAAGTGAACCAGCAACATTGAGAAGGCTAAAACGCCACTACATTTGGGACTTTACTGAGTAGAGCAAAGTAAAAGAAATATTGAGAAGGCAGATTCTTCGCTGGAAGAATGAACCTTAGCATCTACCAACTCTCACAAAAAATCTGTTAATGGTTCGTCAAACCGATTGCAAGATACAAAACGGGAAAAAAAAAAAAAAAAAAAAAAATTCATGACATATTTCTCTTCTTTAAAATAAGTATGCGGCAAATAAGTTGAACCATTAGCTACGGTTTTTTTTTTTTTTTTGTGTAGGTAAAATCATCCAATGACAAATCCCGCCCTTGGGTGGGGCGGGAAATAGTGTCAGACTTTTACTGACTAAAAACCTACCTTTCCGTTCCTTGCCTTTATCCCGGGGCCCGTGGTGACAGTCTCACATAACCTTTGGCCCCAGTAGGCTTCGGCCCTGCTGGACCCCTACAGTTTGCTGACAACTCCTTGAGGCGCGCGGGAACGGTGCGCGCCGTAGACGACCTGAGCTCGGACCGGTCTGTTACCGGACGGACGGATAGCGAGCTACCCATTGCCCACCGTCCGCGAGCCACCATTAGCTATGGTAACGCGCAGGCCCCCACTACGATTGAGACTCGAAAATCGGTTACTGCACATTCAAGATCGACCGTTATGATGGTTCAACTTGTGTGATGAGAATTATACTTGTTTTTGTCCGTAGGTGGGTAGGTACCACGCCATAATAAGAAGTTATCCCGAAAAAACGTTATTTCATGTTAAAATAACTCTAGGGTGGTGAAAAGTGTCAAGTAAGACATCGAATTGTAGGGAGGAGTGAGTTTATTTAATAGTCCGTTCAGCTCCACGTTCACGCTGTTTTCACTGATGTGGAGTGGAGATTTCGAGCAGTGTGATCGGCCAAATGCCACGGTGGGACGACGCCCTGGTGAGAGTCGCAGAGACTAACAGAACCGTTCATTTTGTGGTGATACTTAGGGGAGGCCTATATCCAAAAGTCAACTTTTTTGGCTAACACAATGATGACGATTGGCCAATTCAGTCCTCTCTTCTCCACGCCACCCAGCTCCGCGTCAGTGGAAACGCACCATTATGACTACTTTTTCAAGGTTCTATCTCTATGCCAAAATACATTAAAATTGGTGAAGTCGGTTTGAAAACGTTGCCAAGGCCAACAAACAGACGGCGTTACTTTCGCATTATAATATTCTGTTGTATTTTGTGTTTTATGGATTTATTAATTTAAAGTTTATGTGCAAAGCCACATTCAGTGGAAGCAGTATATAATTCATAAAGATTACAATTAACGAACCGTGTAAAAGGTTTCTATTTCTTCTTGTCGTAAAGGATCAGAGAATAAAACATATTTAACCATTATCGAAAATCGTTTGCGTCCCTTTTTGCATCAGTCACACTGACAAAATGACAAGTCAACAATGTCAAAAAAAAAGAAAACAAAACTAAAAAAAAAACCCGTTCTCATTTTTGTGGCGCTCTTTTATTTATTTTATTTTCTATCCCCTAAACTTGTTACGACCTACTCCTATTGTCGGGCTCATAAACAGTTATTAGCCAACAAGCAAATCTCAGTTATAAATATGATAGCTGGCATCGCAATGGTTTCATGGCTATCTAGCTACTGCCCAACGGTTACTAGAAAGTTCAGAAGTATTCCGTTAACAGTAAAGGTGTCTGTGATGCGGTGTACCGCAGCTTATTTACGTAATCACAAGCTGTATCACAAAATAGACAATCAGACGTATGCTTTTGTATGAAACGGCATCAAATAGTGGCGCACCAAAAGCAGAATAATATTTGTGTTTCTAACTCACTTCTTTTAGATGCTTTTATTTAGTTAGAGTGCTATAAGATTAGCATGGCAAGTATTGTAATCAATATCTTATTTTAATGAAATCTACATTCTTCATCATCATTTCAGCCGAAAAACATCCACTGTTGGATTTATGCGGTCTAAATCTACATTGATACAAACCAATATCGGCTAGAAAAAGAAAACATCTATGCTAACTACAGCATAGACAAGCGAGAAACGAAACGTCATTTTTACGCCAAAGTTGACAAGTTGTTTCATTGATAATCTGTGCCAGGTAGTAATAAACGTCAAAACAAAATCCCAAAATTTTGTTCTTCTATTTTTTTATTTCGTTGATATTTACTGGAGATTTTTATCCTTTATTGTAAATTGATTGAAGCTGTGATTATGAAATGTGTATAACATTTGTTTGTGATGGTTGGAAATTAGTTCCCAGCGGACGCTTTTATTTTGGGTGAACTATTTTTGTCCGCTCTAGTTTCGGTGCATTGGAATAAATTTTGACATCCAGGAAAAGAATGTTCTTCCTGTACGGTAAGTTCGTTAGACCCTAGTATACATTATAGATAACAGCTGTAAGCTAGAATTAGGTTAAATCTCATATGAATCGCACATTGGTGTATCGCGTGGGAGTAAGATCATTAGCATATTTTTTGCTGCGACGTCGCTTTCTTGGATTCTTTTAGTCCGATAATTGCTGCCTGTATGTTCTCTAATTTATCCACTTTATATCGCCTCTAATTGGTTTCTTCATTAGCTATGTCAAGTCGTAAAAATTTAAAATGATTTCCTGAAAATCATCATCAGATTACTTTAAAATCAAATAGGGAATTTAAATAATTGAATCCCAACTTTACTGTCTTCTGCTTTTTGTTTATGTTTTACTATAATCATATTGCATTAATCACATTGTGAATTCAATATTTTATTGAAAATACTAAATAAAACTAACAATACCAAATGGCACTGTTTTTATTTATTGTTTATGTTATGGCTCTAAAGTTCTTTTCATGAAACATAGCTGACAAAGGAGTATGAAATGTTTTGTGTTTTTCAATTTCAACAATATTTATAATCTAAACAGAATTAAAAAATAGTACTAAATATATAAAAAAAACGGAAACTATATGAGCACAACTAATGCCAATATATTTTTATGTCTTTTATTTTAATAGAGTAGACCAAAGAAATGAAGAAAAGTCTGTTGAAAGACGATACCTAAATATGGAAGTTAAAAAAAAGAAATCAATATGTATGTTGCACCATTTCCAAAATAAATTGGGATTAGAGCCACAAAACTCGGATATTAATTTTATTTGAAATCAAAAACAAGTATTTATTTTTTCAGTTGAATCAATATTACCTACTCCGTAATCATAGTACAAATACAACACAGAAGTAATAACGCTTGAGTCACATCACACACATGATAGTCTTATCTGTATCCTATCTAATCATACAATTATATGTTCCTAACAAATTGACTTCTTCATTTGTTATCAAGGCTGAGCCATTATCAGCTCATTGACTGATAACAATTTATGGAATCCAAATAAAAAATAATATTAAAATTTAAAGTTTTATAAAGTAAACAGAGTGACTAGTTTTTAGGTGTACAGGTGGGATTGCAATCAAACACTAGTTTATATCATAAAAAAAAAACTTGCATTTATCACATTATAACATTTTAACCTTTTATTTTTTTCTATAGGTATATATTTTATTCTATTGGGATAACAAAAAGTAGTATATACAATAATACCAGCACTTAGTAAGTAACATATACACTACTAACAACGTTACCCACAGATTATTATACAAAATAGCTGGCTGCTAAGAGGCAATATCGATCAAAGTTATTGTTATTACAAAACAAACAGACAAAAAAAAGCTATTCCATATGGACTCCGTAAGCAGACTTTGAATGCCGTAATTGAAGGCAAAAGTTTATATGTATGTATCTATGTGTGGATGTCTGTTGTTTATTTCTCCTTCCCACAAACAAACAAATGGATTTTTTTATGAAATTTGGCAGACGGTCAGACCGCATCCTGGACAGGAAAATTACGTACAAAGGACAACAATACTTTTTATTTCAAGAGTATGTTCCCTTGGGATAACATCTACTCTCACACAGGCTAAGCTAGTAATTACATTTATGTACATAAGTTTAATTTATTGCTTGCTTCCCATGTCAAGTATTGACTTTATATCATTTGTATTAAAAAGATAATAAAAAAATATATGTTGCACTTGAGTTTGAAGTTTGGTGTTCCAAAATTTTAATTCAGAATTCAAATAAAGTAGATTAAAAAAGAACTATTTTTTATTTTTTTTTGTTTGAAATGGAATCATTATTTTCTTAACATGTTTGAGAGTGACATTCTGGTTTAATGTGGTTTCATTTTAGTATGGTAATAGAGGTCAATGCCCGTTTTCCTATTTCTTTGTATGAAGCTGAATAACAAATAGTTGTAATAAAACAATTGTTAATTCCAGGACGGCTTTATTAAAATTATATTGTTTGATTTAATCTTTAAGCAACAGCCTTTCATAATGATTCTATATGCTTGAAGGGGCAGTTTGTTTATAATTATCATATCAAAATATTTTTATACAATAGTACTGTTTGCTATAATCATTATTGTTCTTCAGTCATGACTCATACCTTCATTCATAAAGTCACACCTTTTTTTCATGAGGGTAGGTAGAAACAGCACTCGCTTTGATCTTTACATTAGGGTGTCTTCAAGACTAGAGTAGGCTCTTAATAAACTAGTGTGATTAAAACTATCAACAATTGCAACCATGCTTACCATCAGGTAGGGGAGTCAAGCACTGGTTTATACCTGAAATAAAAAAATATTATTATTATTATTCCATTTATTTACTCTTTAAACATATTTTAAAACATTTTTAAATATATATTTAATTAAAAAAACATTTAAAAATATAAAAAATAGTGTCCCACTGGTATCTGGAACATGGTCCAAGCTACCGGCGGTCAGGGCTCCAGAGAAAGGAACCTCCTGACTATACGAGCCGTGTCCAGAAGTACCGCTTTCTGAATCACACCCTTGATCCAGCCGCCTAACGAGGCTCTCGTTAGGCGGCCCTAAGGTGTTGGTCAAGGCTCTTGGCTATTAAGCCATTGGCTGAAACGACTATCGGTACAATGATCGCCGAATCCACTTCCCATATGTCGACAACCTCGCGAGCCAAGTCAATATTAAGTTATTATTATTATAAAAAAACAGACAGGAGCATCTGGAGCATATCCTTAAGATTGGCTGCATTGTCCAATCTACTGCAAATGGTTTGACAGTATCTTTTTTAAGTGTCAAAACATCAAAGAACGTCTTCCGCTGTAGTTGGAGCGAAGGAGGACTGTCCGAACCTTTAGTTACCGCTACCGTGGTTCTTCAGTTGCCCTTTGTATTCCAGAGCCTCTGTAACTCTTTCGAACAATTTCGCAATTCTGGCTGGCATCGGGTAGGCGACGCCTGCCGGCCTGCGGTCCTTGTTAATTTTGCTGACAGCTCTTTGATGCACCCATGGAACTCACCACGCCGTCGGCATGGCTTTAGTCCTTATTGGACGGCGTTCCGAAAAGCCGTCTACTGTGACGGCTGGGGCGTCCGGATCTCCCAGCCCCCACGCTTTCTGACACCTTCTTGTACCATGGCCTGAACCAGGGTTTCATGCGAGAGGTTGTCGCCGCTAATCGCTTCCACAAGAACCGCCCAAGTAGGGCAGAATTCCATCGCATGCTCCACCGTATCAACCGTGCGATCAGCACATCGGCACAGCAACACCGGGGCTGTTTCTTCCTGCCGAATCCGAAACAGAATCCTACCGATTCAGCCGTATCCGAGGACGTCCTGCGTCAGGCGGAAAGTGAAAGTGTGACTTGTTTGGTTTTTTTCCCTGTTTTTGGCGGCTTGTGTTTGTTCTCTGTTGTTAAAATAGACTACACTGTCTATTGGGGCACTTTGTCCAAACTGTAGATATGTAACCGACAATCTATATAATACGGTATTCTATACCTAGGCAATGTCTAGAATAGGGTTTAAAGTAAGGCTTTTATCTTCGGGTGTTGTTAAAAAAACCCTTAGCCTAACCTTTCTGTGTCGGGGTGCCCAAAATTACATCACCACCTTCCCTGTTCTCGTCTTTTACACACATTACCGGCTGCGCATTCGGTAATGTATGGTATACCTGAATTATGAGGTGCGTTGGGGTAAGATGGACGCTGGGGTAATAACTAACTAATATTTAGCTATGTTTTTAATGCTACCCACATTGCAAGCCACGTCATAATTACGTGCCGCAGCACAATGTGGCTAGCATTAAAAAATCTAGCTAAACAAGTGAGATATTTGATTTATATGTTCTTACCCCAGCGTCGATCTTACCCCAACACACTATACAGATTAACCGGTAACAAATAAATCTAAAGATAATGCCAATAATTTACAGCTGTATTCTAATGAAAACTACTTAATATGGCATGACTAACCATGATAATAGATTTTATTAATATCAATGATATTATATAGACTTATCTCTAAACGTTGACCCCATATATGCACTGAAAAATATTCATCAACAAACATCTGTTCAAAGTTCAAACGATGACAAATGTAATATTATCTTTTAGTAATACTAGAAGGACATGAAACGCATGTAACGACCCATCCAGCGATATAATTCATGTATTGTCATGAATGAATGAACCATCGAAAATATTTCCTGAACAATGCTTGCGTGACTCAGTCATGTTTGTGGTCATGTATTGTGCGGTCCGCACTTCAATGCCTGATTGACTGCCTACCCCCTCTCATTATGCTTTGTATCTGCCAGAGCACGGCAATGTACCTTTTTTCGAGACAAAGGATTTGCAAATGTGTATTTTTCTCCGGATAATATTGTAAAATCCGTTAGTAATGGCTCATGTATCTCGTGAAATTGTGAACTGTTATTTTATATAAGAATCTGATACAATGTAAATTACCAAAAGACAGGTCCATAAGGGGGTTTTCAGGTCCTAAAAATTAAGAAAAAATAAGGTTGATTGCGCGTATAAAATTTTAATATTTTAGAACATAAGTATGTATTGTATGTCTTCATTATTCTAGTAATTTTTTGCTCGCAGGGACCCAAAGATTAACAATTTTGCAGTTTTGGCTAAAATTCTACCGTTTTAAGAGATTTCAGTTCTTGTTTTTGTATGACCTAAATTTTTTGGATGAGATCTATTCATAAAAACCTGTGTGATTTTGTTAAATGATAAGCATTATGTTATAAAAGTACGCAGTTTGGCAATTCTAAAGGTTACGCATAGTTTTTTTCCTTTTAGGACATTCTCAAGGCGAACAAACAGATGCATGGCAAGATTGGGACAACAGTACCTACGACGACCATTTTTCATGGAAATTGATACTATCCGAGTTACCTAATAAAAAAATAAAATAATGGCTATCATTTAGATGTCGCATTGTCGCACTAGTCTACCTCGTAAGTCCTTTGGATCAAATTGTGATCAATGCAGTAGAAAGAGGATAAAGGAAACATATGCTACAATAGCGCGAGATATTCTGTCGCAGTGTGCCTTGACCCTGAAAACCAGACCACAGAATAAGTAATAGTACACCAGACCTTAGTACACGCTATTGGATTTTAAACTCTATTCCCATAAAACAAAGTATGTTATAGTAAAAATATTACATGCATATCGTGCCGTGCTGAAGTTTATAGCCAAGCTAACAGTTTTAGTATTCTCGTTGCATTAAAATTGCGTACGATGCGTTCTTTGTTTGATAACAATATAAGTTGTCATGGATACTACTACGATTCGATTCTGTTGTTCAGATAACGTGGGCTGTGCGTGGTTTAATTGTTTATCAACAGTAAATAATAGTGGTGCTACAATGTGTTTGTGAAGTTGAAATCATCCCAGATGGTACTGGAATATTTTTTGTCATTCAATTGTTATAAGAGCCCTTTACCCTCTCGATTCTTTTTTAAATCTATATAAACTGGAGCTTGACTGCGAAACCACCTGATGGCAAGTAGTGATGCAATCGTTGATGGTGAGGCGCACTAGTTTCTTAAGAACCTATTCACTCTAGCCTTGGAGACACCCAAATTACGATCGGACGGGAATACCGCTGCAGGCAAATTGTTCCAGTCATCGTTGTACGCGGTACCTATAAACCACGAGGCGAAAGGCATAGTCCGGAACGTAGAGGTTTCAACAACGTCAGGGATGTGTACTCGCCGTACCTACGTCGAGTTGTCCGGTACAATTCCTAAGTAAGTTTTGAATACAGGCAGTATTCAAGACTATGAAACCTACTGTCCACGGACGCATAGCTTCATAGACGCGTATTCGTTATTATACGCTTGGTGTACACCTGCCCACAGCTGTACTTACCCAGCACTGGGTTGTGATAGTCGCTATCACTGTTCCACGATGAGATCCCGTCGGAACTCTGTCCGCCATGCTGTGTTTTGTCGCAGCAGCGGAGTTTGAAAGAAAGAAAGAAAGCGCCCCGGCGTTGCATCTCCATGCGAAAATCGTGCATGCCTGCAAGGAATGTTGCCTCCAGATGAGACTCGGGCCTGTGGTCAATTAAAGCCTGTTTTTGGTCGTGAGCATGGTCATCTGGTCGACTTCAAGTATCAACTCATTATTTTAAATGACACGACAGCCTAGTTATTTCCATAAGAATCTCAAACTGCTGGGTAACACCAGCTCTGAAATTTTCTGCCGAGAGAATTACAATCTGAATTTATTGTTCAGTCGTTATAGCATCATTACCAGTCTGAGGCCATGGGTTGACTTCCGAAAGGGACACTCATGGTCCTGGAACGCAAAGGGCAAACTGGGCAAAGAAAGAACATAATATGTAGGTGTAGTTTTAGTCAATAAAAATCGCTCCCTAGAGTGGGAGAATGATTGATTTCCCACCTTAAAATTCGGGCTTGCTGGTGTTTTCGATGCACAGTCACAGGTACAATTGCTATCGGATTGAATGAAAGAAATCATGAGGAAATATAATCACAAGTTATAGCTAGAAAAGAACCAACAGGCCTTCATTGTAAGAAATATTATCTGATCGCATGATCTTTCTAAATGCGAAGTACCAGTACCCTATTTCCGAGGCTATATTTAGCTGGATTGCACTAACTGAAAGAGATGTAGGTTAAACTCTAAACCAGTCATTAGTTTTGAATGATTTACTCACCTTTCAACATGTTATTACCTACTGTGCTATCTTATTGTTCTAGTGCCAAGTCTGAGAGATATTGGCAAGCAAAAAAAAAAGAAACTGAAACGAATATCCCGGTAACAAAGTAACAGTTACAATTTCACTTTTGATAACTATCTAGCAAAATTATTTTCGAAAGATTGGCAGTTTATCTAGGAAATACCGATTTACGGTCCACTACGCGTTTCCTAGTTAATCATCATCATCATTACAACCAAAAGTCGTCCTCGTCGGATACAAGCCTCGCCCAAGTGTCGCCATAACGGTCAGTACTGTGCGTCTCGCATCCATCGGATTTTCGTGACTCTCACCAGGTGATCGGTTCACGATGTAGGAGGCCTTTAATCACTGCGTCTTTACTGGGGCCATGGGTAATGTGAAATTGTACCTCGGGGCCCTGGAACGAATGCAAAGAAGGAACAGGAGTTTGACATTATCCCCCGCTCCGCCCAAGGGTGGGAGATGTCATTGGATGATTTTCCCACCAAAAAAAGCGCTGCGTCTTCCGGTACGTGGTCGTCACTCTAGAACCTTTCGTCCTCATCAGCCATCTGTTCTGCGAGCAATGTACCCTGCCCAATGTTCCTAGTTAGTATTGCAGTATAAGATAAATTTCTTGCCTTATGTTCGCTGGTTCTCCGAACAAATCTGTTCCATAAATCTTTTATTTTATATTTTGGGTGGGAAATCATCAAATAACTCATCTCGCTTTGGGTGGAGAGAGGAAGAGTGTCAGACTTATACTGAGTAAAACCGTATTCCTTCAATTATACCCTTTGCGTTTCAGGGCACTCTTTCGATCAATCCTGTAGTTTTCTAAACCTACGTTCTGGCTTGGTGAGTTTGGTTCCTCAAGCTCGAACTACCTGGAATGTGTGTCGATTATTAAAACTCTCAACTTTGAGATCTCTTCAGCATAAGCATAGCATAACCAGCCTTTTAATTTTCCCACTGCTAGGACTCAGGCCCGGTAATCCTCCACGCGGGCCCGGTACGGCTTGGTGAATGTCACATGTCTTCGAATTTTTGTTCTAGGACATGCCGGTTTCCTCTCAACCTTTCCTTCACCGTTTTGAGAGCAGTGGTGAAGAAATTGACAAAGTAATGCGCCTAGCAGCTGGGTTTGACTCGTAAGTCGGGGTCGTTACCACTCGGCGATCTTTTTACACTGTTAAAATTTAGCCTGCCAACTGTCCACTCTTATAATGCATTGAGAGTTTAACTGACAAGTTAAATGATAAATGATAAATGATAAATGATATTTTATTTTTGCAAATAGGTTCTCAAAAACACTTTTACACGTCAATTTTTTTTTTCGTCAATTTTAACTAGATGAGGCCGGTGTTTCCTAGCTGACTACCCTGAGAAGAAACACCGAAACAAACTCAGGGGTCAAAGTCTCTTTTAAAGTCCATACAGCAAACAAGTAATGGTCAAAACATATGAGAACCATGCAGATTAGTGTCTGGGATGGTCTTTTGAAGAAAGAACCACACAGTTCTGAGTGGACCTGTCCAGTCAGTGCAAGCATTTGTCAGTATTCGTAAAGCTCAACTCAGGACTACTAAGGAGCTCAACGACTTGACGAACAATACCAAAGAAAGGACATTTGGGTAGGCCGCAAAAAGTACTCATAACTGTCAGACATTAATTAAAATTAGAGAAAAACGAGAAAAAAAAAAATCCACATAGTCCCCAAATTCACAATAATAAAATATACAAAAATGTAATTTTACAGCGTTAATATTGCTAAAATAAAAAAATAAAAATTATAAAAGTAATTGTTAATGTCAAATTGTAAAATGACAATAATCGTCAAATTAAATAAACAAATAATAAAGAAGGGCAATTTAAAAAAAAAAAAGTAAATGAAATAACAACAAATATAGTTAACATACAATACGAAAAAGTTGGAAATATGCCATGCGAACACGTTGTTTACGTTTGTAAGAAGGGTCGAGCTACTCAGTCAGTGAATCATGGTTGTCGCATGAATCATTCGGTACCTATTGTGGGGATAAAATCTACTGAAATCTACGTGACTCTTTCAATTGGGTCATTCCAGATATTATCCTAAATTCAATCTTCATATTTTCTCTGTTGGGCCTTTTTTTTTTGGTGGGGAAAATCATCCAATGACATCTCCCGCCCTTGGGCGGAGCGGGAGGTAGTGTCACACTGACTTAAAAACCCACCCCGTCCCTTCGTTGCCTTTATACCAGGGCTTTCCTTTCAAAAGCAGACCTTTGGCCCCAGTAGGCTTTGGCCCTACTGGGCCCCTACGGCTTGCTAACAATACCTTTAGGCACGCGGGAACAGTGCTGGGACTCAGGCTTCCTTCTCTTCTTTTCTAAGAGAGGAAATGCTCAGTTCTGGTTGGTGGATGTCACATATCTTCGAATATCTGGTTCTAGGACATGGTGGTTTCCTCACGATATTTTCTTTTACCGTTTTGAGAACAGTAGTAATGAAATAAATGACTCCTGGCAGGGTTTGAACCCTTGACCTTACAACTCGTAAGTCGGGACCGTTAGTACTGATCAACCACTACTCTCATATAATTCACATCCAACTCATAAACTAAAACAAATATTTCTAAGTGGTAGGGTAAGGTAAGAATGAGGTACTGTACTTCAGTGTATTTTCATGAGGGGTTTTTAGTCAAATTATTACGTGTCGCTTGATCCGCTTTGGCTTTACGCGGGTGTATATTCTACAATTATGTTTATACTAGCGACCCGCCCCAGCTTCGCACGGGTGCAATATGTATGTATTATACATCCTTTCTATTAAAAAAACCGCATCAAAATCGGTTGCGTAGTTTTAATGATCTAAGCATACATAGGCACAAACAGCGGGAAGCGACTTTGTTTTATACTATGTAGTCATGTTTACCTATTTATCTAATAATTCGTTTGTATCACCTTAACATGTAACTGTTTTTTTGGTTCTTGATACATAAATAAAAAATGCAGCCATATCCTAGAATTGGTCATTTTATGGTATAAGTAGTATGGCCGAGGTAGGTTAGGTCAGTTTTGAGGTGGCCATTTATAAAATAGCCAATTCTATGACATATAGGTACATACACAATTCTTACTCTTTTATCGCTCGTTCTATTTATGAAGATTTTTAGTACCTACTCGAGTATTAGAGATGAAAATATATCAGGAAAAACATTAAGTTTCTTCGAAGGGGTCTAAAAGTTTTACCATCTAATAGAATACCTTCTCTTTTTATTTTCCAGTTGACCCCTGACCGGTACCTCTGTGATGGTGATGACGTGCTCCGCGGGTATGGGTGACGCGGTCCTGCGCGAGCGGCTGCCCGCCTTGTGGCGCCGCATCGAAGACGCGCACTACAGCTACCTCGAGACCGACGACAGCCCCGAGAAGTTGGAACAGAAGAAGAAGCTTGAAGGTAACATAAAAAGTTAAAAACTGAAACACCGGCCAAGTCCGTTGTCTATACAAACTGCAAAAAAATCATATCTTTTGTATAGGAACCCCCTTATATATTTGTTTTGTTCTGTTTTTTTTTAAGTTATTGTTGTTTTATAGCTGCAACAGAAATAAATCATCTGTGAAAATTTTAATTGGCTAACTATCACGGATTATGAGATACAACCTGTACCTCTACCATGAGTTTTAAGCATTAGTATTCGTCGCTACTCGATATCGACGCCGTAAATATTTTGTATGGCAAATTTTGGTTCTGCAAGTGACCGCTAGAGGCGCTGCAAAATTTGCCATACAAAATATTTACGGCGTCGATATCGAGTAGCGACGAATACTATTGCTTAAAACTCATGGTAGAGGTACTGGTGACAGATGGACAGACAGACGAACTCGAACGGGCAGCGGAGTCTTAGTAATACGATCCCGTTTTACCCTTTGGTTACGGAACCCTAAAAAAGATTCTAACTAATTGAGAAGTTCATCCTTTTTTGAAGTCACGTAAAAAAACTGAACAGCAGAAACGGTCTCAAGTGTAATATCGGAATAAAAAGTATCAAGTGCTGATTGGTCAATAAACATGCAAATTTTCACAAACTATTACTAGGCAGTCTGACCTGACATTAATAGTAACCCTGACATTGAGGGAGCAGTGGTGGCCGAGTGGTAACGGCCCCGACTTACGAGTTGTAGGTCGCGGGTTCAAACCCAGTACGCATATTACTTTGTATAATTTATTTAATCACCACTGCTCTCAAAACGGTGAAAGAAAACATCGTGAGGAAACCGGCATGTCCTAGAATCTAAAATTCGAAGACATCTGACATTCACCAATCCGCAATGGGCCCGCGTGGTGGATTACGGCCCATTCCCTCTCCTAGAGAGGAGGCCTGAGTCCCAACAGTGGGAGCATTAAAAGGCTGATAATGCTAATGCTAAATGCTGATATTGACAGGGGCGCATCGTATCTACGTAGGCCGTCTAAAAAGAAGGCTCATGACCTGGATGAAAGTCACAAGAATCCGCTGGATGAAAGATTAAGAGCCAGCAGTGAACGTCTTGGTCGATTGAAAAATGTAATACTAATTGCTGCAGACCACGGAGAAGTGGAGGGAGGCCTTTGGCCAGGGATGGGACAGAAAATACTCTTCTTCTTCCTGCCCTTATGCCATATTACGTAGGGTCGGCGCAACACGTTTTTTTCTTCCATTCTGTCCTTTCACCTGTCACACTATCTACTACTACTACTAACTCCTTTTTCAATCCTCACATAATCCATCCATCTCTTCTTTGGCCTCCCTCTTCCTTTCCATCCATCTCATCCATGTACGTGTAAACTCGGAACTCTTTTAGTAACATGCGTTTCATCTCTCCTCTTCACATGACCATACCAAGACAAACGATTTCCTTTCAACTTTTCAGTCACTGGCGCTACTTTCAATCTTTCTTTAATTTACACATTTCTCACTTTATCCATTCTCGTCACTGGGGCCGTTTAAGTATTACGTAAGCAGATTTATGGTAAATATTAACCCCCCCCCCCTCTCCGTCGTCAGCAAAAGTAAGCAGTGTCCCTCCCTCATGTTTACGTAAATTGATACCTACATGCATTTTTCAATATTCTCTGGTTTCGTTATTAGTTAATTTAATGAGCGAAGTAACAAGTATAAAAATAAGGACTAGGCTTGAAATAGAGGAACTAAAAAAACTTTGATTTTGGCATATTAATTCAAATTATCACTTATTAGTCCATGACACAAGAATCCACTCCACACATTGGATGTTTGCTGCGTGTCAGTGATGTGTGTATAGTAAAAATATAATGATACTGCTGACGTAAGTAATCCTCATCAAGACCCCCTATCCTCCATATCATAAAAAATAAGCAAAGCAAAGACCCACCCCCAACCCCTTAAAGTGCTTACGTAATACTTGAATGGCCCTATACCACACTTCCATCTCAACATTCTCATCTCCGCTACATGCAATCAGACAGAAAAGACTACTTCGCCTGCATGTTAGTAGAAAATTATTCCTGGGGAACATACTCTCGGAATTTATTTTTTTGCGTTATTTCAGGACATGGTTTTACCGTGTACTAAGTTTCATCGTAATCCGTTTAGCCGTTCGAGCGTGAAGAATTAACAATCATACAAACACACAAACCTTCGGCTTTATAATATTAGTAATGCCTTGATCACACTTACCGAGCAAACGGGCGAGACTGTGCTCTCGACCCCATACTCTGTACTTATGAACATAGCGCCGAGTGCTCGGCCGAGCGCTTATCTCCACAACTCGCTTACATCACTGTCTCGGCCGAGTAACATTTTACTGTCTCGCCCTTACTCCGCCCCATTAGAGTGATTAATTAGAGTTTTTTGACTTAGTGAAAAACAGTGAAATTGGTTTTGCATCAACTGTTGATCGCAGAGTTGTCTCATAGCTCGATAGATGGCGTTGGGATCGAATTAAATCTCGCTATGGTTTCGTTGCAACGAATTGCATATAACTGTCAGGCAATAGTATATTTTTCAATCTATTTTACTTGGCTTACATGGCCATGTCCTGGAAAAGCAGTATTTTTGAATGGATCCGTCCCTTCATTGGGTTCGATCGTTATTTAATTGATTGTGATGTTAGTTAGCTGCAGGTCTAAAAAGGCTACTTTTGTAGAATCATAATATGAATCATATTTTTTATACGGCAAAGGAATATGATTCTGATATGCAGTGAATTGAGGATGATTCGACTTTGTGCAACCATTTTACGAACTTTAGAAGAATTGCTTATGTGACGTTTTTAGGCCCGCATCAATGAAAATTTAAGTGAAATCCACTGGCGGGCAATGAGGCAAATAATATCATTAATTTCGTAAGCCGGTGTTTTGTTTCTTTGTTTTTTTTGCTATCGACTAAGGACTTCCAAAATGAAGCTTATTTTGCAATATTTTTTTTCATTTTTTGATTAAGCTCGTATATCAGTAACTTATTTTTACCAAGGCATAAGGTACTCTTACGACATGTCATTTATTTGTTTACATTTTTCTCCAATACAAGCGACAAGAAATATTGTAACCAGGATTATTGTAACATAAGATGATTTAAAAGAGTATCCATGGAGTTTCTTGCACATTCTTCTGCATCTTCTCTATCTCTACCTAGACTAGACCGACTTCGTGACATTTAAAAAAAGACTAAATGTTTTAACTAGGTATACTAATCGAAAAAACGTGCTAATCTCAAAAACTACTCGTTCGAATTGAAAAAAGTTTTGTGTTGGATAGCCTATTTATGGAAGAAGGATATCGCATCACACTACAAGCAATAGGTACGGAGCAGTAGCTCAAAACGCGGGTGAAACCACGGGTGACAGCTAGTTAAAATCCACATCGTCCTTCCCCCGGGCTCCTGGAACGAAGGCAAAGAAGGAACATAGGAGTGGACACACTCTTTCTCTCTCTCTCTCTCTCTCTCGCTCCGCCCAAGAGCGGGAAAAGCCATCGGATGATTAAAAAAAAAACCCGTCAGTTTACTTTTTTATTTGATATAAATAAGAGCTTGACTGCGATCCCACCTGATGGTAAGCAGTGATGCAATTGTTGATGGTGGGCGCACTAGTCTTTTACGCAATTCTAACAGGCATCAGTCCTACCGGCCTACTGGTTTCGTTACTGTATTTCTAGTGACAAAAGTGGAAAGTTGTGCGCGAATTATTAGCTAATAGAGCATAGCGAGCTGCTATTGTGCATTGTTAATTTTGGCCTACTCTTCCTAAGCCATTGTCAATAAGGCATGATTTTATAACCAAGTATACACCGTTAAATTTTGGTTGTTTTAATCTCGTGGAGGGTCGATTCGGTACATGAAATACTATCGATTTGTAAAGATAAAATTAAAAAAAAATAAAGTACTTTTTTTCTAAAACTTGAATTAATATACGCATGTACGACATCAATTTCTTTAAGTAAACGAGTCAATGACCTTGTAGGTAGTTGTCGGTCGTTGCGCCAATGAACTGTATATACTAACTACATACAGTTCATTGGCCTCGCTCAGCTGACGTTTACCTACACAAATTAATTTCGTACATGCGTAAATTAATTCGAGTTTAGAAAAAAAGTACTTTATTTTTTAATTTTCTCTTTACAAATCGATAGTGTTTCATGAACCGAGGGTCAATTCGGTCTGCTGGAATAAAACGATCAAAATTTAACGGTGTATTAGTGGAAGTTTGAAAGTGGCACCAGTGACCGAAATGTTGAAAGGGAATCGTTTGTCTTGGTTTTTGAAGAGGAGGAAAGAAACGAATGCTATTAATAGTTATGATTTTACATGTGGGTGAATGGAGAGGAAGAGGGAGGCTAAAGAAAAGAAATTCATAATTTAAAAGCTTTTCTTTGTCTCGTTTCAGACTACATAATAGAATACCTATCGTTAGTGCCTCATGAGTGCAAGTTCGGGCTGGCGGAGACGGGCAAAGTATTCCAAAAGACGATCAACGAGTTGACAGAGTTCAGCGCGTATCGAGCTGGGCTGGGCTGGGCGGCGCTGGCCAGGTATGCCGCCAACTTGCTGGCCCAGCCCTGGAGGAAGGAGTATAAAGTTATACGGGTAAGTAGGTTGACTGGTTTTTAGTTTAAAGAATAGCGCTGGCTCCGACCTAACCAATAAAGCCGACGGCTGCCTGTCGCCTGGAAACCGAATTATTACCTGCGCAGTGTCGCTAGTTCAACTTTAACGTTGTGCATGTAGTCGTGTCGATGGAGACCTTAATCTATTATTACGTAGCAAAACGGGCGCGGGGACGAGCAGTCACCGCAACCGTGTAGTGGTTGAGCGATCAGCTGCTGCGCTCCGTGTCGCAGGTTCGATTTCCGCACAGAATAAATATTTGTGTGGCCTATAGATAGTTGTTCCGGGTCTAGGTGTATTGTTTATGTGAGTAAAAATATTTGTGAGCGGTAATCGGCACAACGATAGCCGAGCCCACATTCTATGTCATTTCACATTATTATTTTTATTTTTTATGGTAATCCCGAAGATCACATTTTGCCATAAGCTTGTATGATAGACGGAATCTCCTAATCTCTTTTAATATTTCCAGTTATACTGCGGCTACTTCAAACACGAAGTGGAAGCCAACATGGTGGGAGCCGAGACCCTTCTCCAGGCGATGGGGTACAAGTCTTCAGGTGCTGGGCGGTTCGAACTGGACGCGCCCATCTGTCCGGACATGGTCGCCGCTGTGTCGAGAGACGCTCTCATTGCGCAGTGTGAATGTCAGGTACAGCTTTATTTATAACTTTGAAAACCTAACCTAGATAGCGGACGAGGAGCAGTAGGTAGCTCGCCTTAAAGAGATGTGAGCAAAACCGTAGGAGGACAGCAGTTCCGGTGAAGGAAAACATTGTGAGGAAACCGGCATGTCCTAAAACAGAAAAATCGAAGACATGACACCAACCCGCACCGGGCCCGCGTGGTAGATTACGGCCCATTCTCTCTTCTAGCGAGGAGGCCTGAGTCCCAGCAGTGGGAATATTATAAGGCTGATGCTATGCTATGCTATGCTACAGCAGTCTCGATGCTCGCTAGGGCCACAGGAGTTTCTGAAAAGGATACCGAGAACGGCAACTGAAGATTATAAGTGGGTTTTAGTCAGTTGAAGTCTGACTGAGAAAGTTTTGCTTATCTTGGAGTGGACATGGTAGTAAAATAAATTTTTCCTGTAATTATAATATAAGTAAAGAACTAGTCCTTGTGTGCAAAATAATTAATTCATTTCATATCCGTCTTCCGTATGTCGTTATGTCATAGTTCCCAAGACAATCGAATGTTTTCAAAATATGGATGATTGTTGAATAGATATTATTTGAAATTCCTATTTTCTTACGCAACGGACTACGGTTTAAAGGAGCCTGTGTTATGGAAGTCTTCAGTAGTGACTAGATAATTTCAGTTAATATTGGAGTGAAGTTAAACGTTAAAAATCATTTTTCTCGCCTGTTGGTTGTATTATCGACTCATTTTCTTGAAGATAATAGTACATTATGATATAAGTGTGTAATGTAGGAGGTTACCGTCGGGGCGGTATTAAGATCCGAACTTTGGCGAGGGTCTTAAGAGAGCCAAGAACGGTAAACATTCATTACTCACGTGTATCATACGACGTTTTCAATACACTTATGAAGAAAAAAATAATTTAGCTAACTGATATCACAACGGTAAAACTAGTAAAATTTTTCATAACATGGCGGTAAAAAATAAATCTGTTTTCATAGGCACGAGTTAGGCTATCTATGGCTATATGGTCTTTTGATCATATTGCCTAGTCGTCGTTTATTTTCTTGTGTGAAAAGATTTTATGTTAATGTCATTAGTAGTGACAATTGAATATGGATGTAACATTTTATAATGTTTTCGTAGTATTTGATTTTATTTTATTGCCCATGAACTTCACTCGAAAAAATCACGCCAAAAACCGCGCGCATCTTAAAATGATAGCCATAGACCACAAACAATTTTTATTTTTTTGTATTCAAAATTTGTTTCGCAAACAAAGAGATTGAACGAAAAGGTTATAGCTACATTAAAACAGTGCGTAATGGTAATCAAAATGTCACAGTTTGGTAACAGGTGCCATTATATACCTAAGTGTAGTGCAATAAGAGCCACTTTCTGAGCAAGTGTATTGAAATTTATATTATCCATCACACTCTTAAAAACACATCAATAAATTGAAAATAACAACAAAAAAAAAAACTGTCTGCGCGGGGAGCGAGGGGCGGAGTATGACTGCGCAGTGACGCGTCACTATGGTTACGCGCAGTCCCCCGCGGTAAAAACATACCCCACTTCGATTGAGACCCGAAAATAGGTTACTGCACATGTTCAACTTTGTTGCCGCGGATTATAATAATTATATATATTAGTGACATCAGTTGAAACTTTTTAGTTTACATGACCCTATGATGTAATATTATGACGACTACTGTTTCATTATTTAAAAAATAGATTAAAAAACGGGAAATATTGAAATGTATGTACACCGTTAAATTTTAGTCGTTTTAATCCCGCAGAGGGTCGATACGGTACATGAAACACTATCGATTTGTATTGATAAAATTAAAACATAAAGTGCTTTTTTTCTAAATCTCGAGCATATGCATGTACGAAATTAATTTCTTTAAGTAAACGAGTGAATGACCTTGTAGGTAGTTGTTGGTCGTTGCGTACTAACTACCTACAGTTCATTGGCCTTGCTCAGCTGACGTTTACTTGAAGAAATTAATTTCGTACATGTGTATATTAACTCGAGATTTAGAAAAAAAGCACTCTATTTTTTAATTTTATCTATACAAATCGATAGTGTTTCATGTACCGAATCGACCTTCCGCGGGATTAAAACGACCAAAATTTAACTATATATATAAACTGGAATGAACATTTACCGACTGTTATTGCCTAAATTATGTCAGTACACAATAAAATACTCTTGAATGTTTATTATTATTATGAGCCTGTTGTGTCTTATTGCAGGGCAAAGGCCTCCCTTCTTCCACTGTTCTCTGTTATTAGCCACTTCTGACCAATTCTTTATGAGTCTAAATCATCACGGCATTTTCTTGGCCTATCGGCTCGCCGCCGGTCCTGTTGTTCGAGATCCAGTCAAAGGTTGCCTTCTGCCAATTTCGTATCGACATGCGGGGGATGTGGCCTGCCCAGTTTTTTTTTCCATTTTAGGGTCTGCGTCTGCGATTTTTGTTTTAAAATGAAGTATACAGTTCCTCATGCGGTCTGTTGCCTTGCAGATAATGTCTCACATCTGGGAGGAGTCGTGGGCGCGCGGCTGCCGCGTGTCGTGGCGCGACGTGTGGCGCGAGCGCGCGCAGCACGCGGCGCCGGCGCACGCGGCGGCGGCGCGCCTGGCCGCCGCGCCGCCTCTAGAGAGGAACACCAAGTCTGTCTATAGTGAGAGTGAGTTCACATTTTTTAATTATCTTTTAATTGTAGCGTAGGCGCACGCCTGCGGACGACGAGCAAAGCAATTTGTCGACGGGGCGTATTGTTCCACGGGCGCCTCAAAGAGATGTCAGCAAACCGTAGGGGCCCAGCAAGGTCGAAGCCTACTGGGGCCATGGGCTCGCTTCTGAAAGGAAAAACCAACTTTGGTACGAAAGGCAAAGAAGGAAAAGGAGTGGATTTTTAATCAGTAAAAATCTGGCAGACCCTCTCGCTCCTCCCAAGAGCGCCTTTCAAATTCACCTTTAACTAACTTTTATCCAGATTTTCCATTTATTTTCAGGTTCAGAAATCTACTCGAACATACCAACAACAATTGCCTCCGACGCTTACCGAAGCCGCCTCGTGGACGACAGGTACCACGGCAGCCAGCACTGCAACCACATCTGCGACGACCCCGACCCCGACGTGCAGCCCGTGCTGCAGTGCTCCCCCTACATGGTGCCGCCCATGCTCCCCCACATGATGTACCCCCTCCCTCAACACATGCACCCCGACGTGCCCGTCACACTCCCACAATGCAGTTCCATACCTATGATGACCCCCTACGGAGTTCCATACTACTACCCCGTACAATCCCCCTATATGCTTCCTACTCCAGTATACGCCCCTATAAAACACGCAGCAACGGTCCCCGTGAATGGATACCCACCTATGGCACAGTACAGGTACCCCGCTGTCCCTACCGCGCAACTCATCGAATTGGATACCCCATCAGTCTACGAAAATGGAAAATTTGAGAGATACAAAGATGAGGAGAGAACCCACAAGAAAAGACATCCGGAATCTTCAAGAAGAAACAGCACGTCGAAATCCGGGTTCAGTGATGTTTCCCTACCAAGTTTACCGCGATCGGACACGCAGCCAGCTCTCAGTAAAGCAAGGGAGGACGGAATGGGGACTTACGAGAGTTGGGATTACGTATTTAGGAATTTATCGAGCAAAGAGCAAGAAGGAGATGGGAGAAGTCGGTTTTCGCCGTCACTTGACAGAGATTCGCGGACATTGGACAGGTTAGATAGAGAAGAGAGAAGGACAAAGTACCAGCCCACGACTCTGGACTTAGAAGACGGACTACAAGCTTTAAACCTCGACCGCTCATACGACGAAGAAGTCTACCGAACAGCGAAGGTCGAAAACCTAATGAGGATGAAACAGGAACAAGAAATAAAACGAGCGAGGCAGCTGGCGAAAAAGCAAGCCGAGTTGAAGGCGAGGAGACCACTCCCGGAACCGGTTGGAAACCCCAAGGCAGATGCCCTGATAACCCCAAAAATTGCACCGGACAAGGTGAAGTTGCTATCCAAAAAGGATATAAAAGAAAGGAAGGAGGTCATAAAGCAGCAGAATACGGTGAATGGCGCGGGGCCTAATACGGCTGAAGTTAAGAAGGTTAAGAAGCCAGCGAAGCTAGTGGCGAGCGAGGCAGATAAACCGAAGAGCAAGGCGGTGGAAAACGGAGTTCATAGTACAGCGCACAGTTCTAAAAGTAATCCAGGTGAGTGTTGCTTTAAAATGTTAACACCTAATTCAATTTAGAACCACAGAGGGTTTACATTTATCGCCACTTACTTAATTGTGCACTTTAGTCTTGTGTAGTTTTGAGAAACGATTTGTAACTCCTAAAAAAGCAATTGTTGTTGCAATGAAACTGAACTTTGGCATGTGCGACATTTATGTTGTAATTCCGAAACACGCCAATTCTCTGAGATTATACATTGTAGTTTATTAATAGGAAAATTAAAAGGTACTTTTGTGTCCAATTAATATTTGGCGTTTTTTATTAACTCAATTATTAAAGTTATTATTTTTCTATATTATAGTTACAAACACACATCCATCGAGTTACGACTTAAAAGCACAACTAATAGTTTCACTTGACGAAGCGGACCACGTTCGGCGCTCCCCACCTAAGCATCCGCAACAAAATGGCGACCGCGAGCGCCCCGCCAGTCGAACGCCGAGTCAACACAACAGCGAGAGGGAGAGGCCAGATACAGGACCCAGCGAGGTGAAAAGAGACAAATGGGAATGTGGTACCTGTACGTACTTGAATAGGGGGAATATGCAGGCGTGTGAGATGTGTGGTAAGTCAAAGAGAGGGCCCGAGATACAGCCGCTAAGATCGGGCGGTCGCGAGTGTCCTGCCTGTACCCTCGTGAACGAGCGAGACGCTAAAGTGTGCGACGCGTGCGGGACTAGTCTAGAACATTGCCCCACCTATATATAGAGTCTTATGACGTCATCGAAACTTTCGGGTTGCCAACTTTCATCTAATCATTATTTAGTATTTTTTATTATGAATGATATATGATATGATATGTTATTATGAATGCACAAGTTCTTTTTCTATTTATTAGTATTATTTGCAGCTAGCTGCAGTTTGTAGTTTATTTTAAAATTGCTGTTTATACACATTGAATGTGTTATTGCGCAGCTATTGAAGAAATTTATTCGAGCATTAAATAATTCATATCGGTATATTTATAAATCCTAAGGGTTCCCTAGAATTGGTTATTCATTATCAGATATAATATGAATGTTACGACATGCGCGTTAGAAATAATACCATTGCATTATATTATGAGACTTAATGAGGTTATCAACAATAGTTTTATGGTGATTTAAAACTGTTGTTTCATTTAAACTGAGTTTTAGCAATAGTTGGCGGTGGGGCCATGGAATAAGCGATTACGAAGACAGTAAAACTGCCCTCATACTGTCATTTACTTGCCTTGCCTCGATATGCTCAAAAGGTATATTAAGGACTCAGATATTGCATTTCTTTTATGTCGTACCGTTTTGTATTGTCCATTTTTTACTTTTTTAATGTTTTGAGATGTTAATAGAAAATGTAAACAAGAACGAATAATATAGATAGCAATAATTAGTAATTTAGAAGATCCAGTTATTTTGTAAAAAAACTTTATTCGTTTTGACCAGTTCTATAAATTTTATATTGATTACAAGGACTGTCGGGGGAAGTTTAACGACTTCCTAAGCGACAAAAACCGCTTGTTTCATGGCCGTTAAATTAATTTAAATTATAATTATTATTGCTCATAATCATAATTACTAACAGATGTATCTAATACGAGTTGATAATATAAATCTTTATGTGACGTAGTTGTTACTAAATTACTTTGATTGTATCGCTTAACGACAGGGTAACGATTGAAAAGTGCGAAATGTTAATTCTATTCACAATTGATTACGTTTAATTACGATGTGTGGCGAAGAGATTATCTCGAACTTATAATAATAATAATTACTATGATTGTAATAATAATAGTGTTCGTTTGTTCGCCTTCTATAATGCTTTAATGTTAGTTGAGATATAGATAAAAAAAACGCTTTTTCGTTTTATTATTACATATAAAATAAATTATTGATCTGTGTATATAATTGTTAGAGTTGTAAATAGTAGAACTTAAATATATTTATTTAGATGTTTGGATTTTTATTTATTTTGGACAGAAGTAAGATTTAAATCATAGTGTAATGGAAAATTATAACATCATTATGAGGGTGCGATTGTTATAAAGTAATAATAAAAATGTAATTTTATGATCACAGTCTAATTAATATGCACAGTGTAACGATACAAAAGTATAAATTATACCAGCACGTTGGAGAAAGGCGCACCTGCAAATGTTGAAATTTAATCACTATATAGTTTGTAGCTTAAAATTGGGCGTGGTATTTATAGAGAATTAGAGTATTATTTTGCACTTGCGCCTCTCTTCAGGTTGGTGGTGCGCTCGTCATAGATTAGGTGGTTAAAGCACTGGGGACGTGTATTTTTCTAATAAACAGAAAGTAGATTTTCTCATACGTGATAGATTTATATAAAGAGACATTGTGCTTGACTTTCAGTTGCCTTTAGTTGATCGAAAGAGACGCGACACGTTACGTCGGAAATTATGACAAATGCAGATAGACGACAATGTAATACAATGAAAAATAAATACTATTGTTTTATGTGGTGTTTCATTTTGTACCATTCCTGTTCCGGTGATTTGGATTGATAGCCCAAAGTGGACAGAATAAGCAGAGCATAATCAGCCTTATAATGTCCCCACTGCTGGGATGCAGGCCTCCCTGCTAGGAGAGGGATAGGCCTTAAACCACCACGCGGGCCCGGTGCGTATTGGAGGATCTCACATGTCTTTGTATTTTGCTTTCACCGTTTCGAGAGCAGTGGTGATGAAATAAACGAAATAAACAACACAAAGTAGTGCGCCCGGATCCGTAGGGGAACCAAGGTTACCGACATAGCTCGAAGAATCTCCTAACTTAAGTTGCAGCGGGCAGGGCATATTGCTTGCAGAATAGATGGTCGAAGGGGACGAACGGTTTTGGAGTGGCTACCGCGCACCGGAAGACGCAGCGTTGGCGGGGCCTCCCACAAGGTGGACCGATGACCTGGTGAGGGGCGCGGGAATCCGATGGATGGGAGACGCATAGGACCGGTCGTTATAGCGTCACTTCGGGGAGGCCAATGTCCACCAGTGAACGTCTTTCGGCTGAAATGATGATGATGATGAATGCGCCTGGATGGCTTTAAACTCACGATAAGTCGGGGCCGTTACCACTGGGCCAGTAGGGCCACGTTTCACTTCCTACCTATCCTGTCTGCCTCATAACTTGCACACTCACCATTGACGTTATTATAGAATAGAATGAATTATTAAAAAAAAACCATCGGCTTCGCTCAGTTAAGTTGAATTTGCGCCTACGCAAGTGCAAGTTGTTAAATTATTTTGAGGGAGGGCAAAACTACCTTTTAAGGTAGAGGCAAACCACCCTGAGAGGGAAAGGTAAACTACTGTGAGGGAGAGGTAAGCTACCCTGTGAGGTAGGAATAAATTACTTTGAGAGAGTAAAACTATCTTGTAAGGTAGAGGAGGCTAACCAGTCTGTGAGGGAGAGGAAAGCTACCCTGTGAGATAAACTACCTGTTAGGGAGAGCAAAAATACCTACCCTGTGACGGAGAGCCAAACCCTTTGAAGTAGAGCAAAACTATCTTCTGTGGGGAGAGGCAAGTATCTTGTGAAGGAGAGAAATCTACCCTCTAGGAGGGGGAGGAATCTACCCTCTAGGAGGAGGAGAAATCTACCCTCACGAGTGAGAGAATCTCTGTCCCCTGCTAGTGAGGGATTTATCGTCTGTGAATCTATCCTCCGAGAGGGAGGAACATATCCTCTGCGAGGGAGAGGAACAGATCCTCTGCGAGGGACAGGAATAGATCCACTGCGAGGGAGAGGAACAAATACTCTGCGAGGGAGAGGAACAAATCCTCTGCGAGGGAGCGGAACAAATACTCTGCGAGGGAGAGGAACAAATACTCTGCGAGGGAGAGGAACAAATACTCTGCGAGGGAGAGGAACAAATCCTCTGCGAGGGAGAGGAACAAATCCTCTGCGAGGGAGAGGAACAAATCCTCTGCGAGGGTGAGGAACTGGTCCTCTGCGAGGGAGAGGAACTGGTCCTCTGCGAGGGAGAGGAACTGGTCCTCTGCGAGGGAGAGGAACTGGTCCTCTGCGAGGGAGAGGAACTGGTCCTCTGCGAGGGAGAGGAACTGGTCCTCTGCGAGGGAGAGGAACTGGTCCTCTGCGAGGGAGAGGAACTGGTCCTCTGCGAGGGAGAGGAACTGGTCCTCTGCGAGGGAGAGGAACTGGTCCTCTGCGAGGGAGAGGAACTGGTCCTCTGCGAGGGAGAGGATCAGACTCTTTGAGGCGGTATAGCCTTCAGAGACATTGTCTGCGAGGAAGATGCCTATGAGGGAGATTATCCATCACGCGAGGGATAAAAACCAGAGGGCGACCATCAAAAAATTATGCCTGTACGTGTATTGTGTAAATTGGCGAAAAGAAAGGCTTTCATAACTCAACTAATACGTTTTATTTCAAAATACATGACGATTACGCTGACTTTTAATCACAAACTTGTTATACTTATAGGTAAACTACGTTGCACAATAACTGACGATACTAGGACTATTGGCCATATCCGCTGCTCTGGTAGCTGCCGCCGCCGTAACCTGCCTGGCCTCCGCCGTAGCCTCCCTGGCCGCCTGGAAGAAAAGAAAACATTTGTGAACAAAGTGTAACAAAGCCCTGTTGGGAGGCCAAAAAGAGGGGCTTCTCAGCGTATGCTACGATATTTAAACGAGTGAAAATAACGCAGCGCTGGTATTCCGATAGGGCCTGGTGATGCCCCGGACACTCACGGAGTACAGACCAGATATGTAAAATATTAAAAACTTTGCGGTATACACAAGTTGAACCAAAATGACGAGAAGTCGATAGCCATTTTAGTTCAACATATTTCGCGTATTCTATACCTAGCCATTTTAGTTCAACATATTTCGCGTATTCTATACCTTGCTGCTGTTGACTGCTGTAGCCGCTCTGACTTTGGCCACCCTGACCTTGATTCGTCGCTTGCATGCTGTGCTGCTGCATTCCACCACCAAAACCACCTTGACCGCTGCCGAATCCTCCTTGGCCGCTACTAAACGATCCTCCTCCAAATCCATGGCTAGCCATGCCACCGGGCCTGAACCCGCCATGCATTCCACCACCCTGCATTCCGAATCCTCCAAAGCCTGGTCCTGCTCCACCGAAACCTGCGCCAAAGCCCTGGGGGCCACCGAAGCCTTGGGGAGCTCCACCGAATCCGCCATTACCTGAGGAATCATTTTAAAAAGCTACATTTTGCTGGGTAGAAAATGGCTGGGAGTGAAAAGTGAGTGAAACTACCGAATTTTTAGGCATCTGGATGTCCATCGGATAATTAATTGGATGCGGATAGGGGACTCGCTTGTAGACATGCTTACGTGCTATGACGTTCGGTAGACATAGCCCCGTTTGCCGAGCCAGACGCAAAGACCGATATCGCCAAGAGGAACCCCCGATTACCAAGCAAAGCAGTTCTCACTTTCGTTTAAACTTACCTTGCTTGTTTGAACGAGGTTTACCAGCTGCCAAGAGGAAAAATACAGGAAAACACTTACCTCCGAAACCAAACATCTTGGAATTGTTATTAAAATACTATAATAGAAAATCTTAACAAAAAAGGTAACTGCCTAAAATTTAGAATATTGTTATGGGTCCTAAAAATAAAAGGAATATTTTTATCGATTTTGTAGAAGTATATGATTTTATGATGAGTTTTAAAATTATACTGAGGAAAATGGGCTGTCGTTTTGATTGTTTTCATTTTTGAATTTCAAATATAGATTCAAAGAACATTTTTTTAGCATTTTTCTTTATTTCGACGTTGTGTTGCGTATAAAGTTCTTTTTATAATAGTGGTTGTACATCTAATGAGGTTGGTTAGAGTAGTTAGTACTTTTTTATAATCTTGTCATGTTTGTATTTTAGATCTTTTGTCCATTTTTTCATCTGATGGTAAGCGACGATGTGGTCGAACACTGGGTTGTGACAGCAGCTGTCTCTTTTTCGAATTTATGAAAGAAAAAGGCATCGCTGATGCGCATTCGCCCACGTCTAAACTAGTCCACGCTTTGCCTCTGCCTACGCTTCTACTCCATCTGCGGCCCACTGATACTTGGTCACTAATCCCTAAAATGAGGTGTTGGAGGATTGGGCTATCACTTGATTTACACGTGTGTGTGTGACAAGTGGACGTCTCAATGTTGCGCAGCGCGTCTATGCTAGAGCTCATGATTTCTCGAGCTTTTCGATTTATTGGGTCTCGAAAATACTCGAGGGTATTTTCGCAGGTTTCTTGAATTGTTGAGAATAGTACATTATGATATAACTGTGTAATGTAGGAGGTTACCCTCGAGGCGGTATTAAGACCCGAGCCTTGGCGAGGGTCTTAAGAGAGTCAAGAACGGTAACCATTCATTACTCACGTGTATCATACAACGTTTTTCAATACACTTTGAAGAAAAATAATTCAGTTAACTGATATTACAACGGTAGAACTAGTAATTTTTTTTATAACATAGCGGTAAAAATTAAATCTGTTTTCATAGGCACGCGCTAGGCTATGGCTATATGGTCTTTTGATCATATTGCCTAGTCATCGTTTATTTTCTTGTGTGAAAAGTTTTTACGTTAATGTCATTAGTAGTGACAATAGAATATGGATGTAACATTTTATAATGTTTTCGTAGTATTTGATTTTATTTTATTGCCCATGAACTTCACTCGAAAAAATCACGCCAAAAACCGCGCGCATCTTAAAATGATGGACAAACAATTTTTTTTTTTCGTATGCAAAATTTTGTTTCGCAAACAAAGAGGTTGAACAAAAAAGTTATAGTTACATTACAGCACTTAGTGAGTAATGGTAATCAAAATGTCACAGTTTGGTAACAGATGCCATTATATACGTAAGTGTAATGCAATAAGAGCCACTTCCTGAGCAAGTGTATTGAAAATTTACATTTTCGTAGTGTTTTGGAAATCGAGATGAGAATTCTAGGAAATTCTCGTCTCGAGAGTTCTTGGGAATGAACCCTAGTCTATATTCAGTCCGCAGGGCGTCAGTGTACTGGTGCTCTACATAAACATCAACGGGATTCCTAGGAGGAATTTATGCTGTATAAAGTTTACCACACGGCTAGGCTGAAGTGGGAGTGGGCTGGCCACGTCGCACGAATGCACCCGGACAGATGGGCGAAGGTTGTCACTCACTGGACGCCTGAGGGAGGTCGACGCCGTCGAGGTCGACCACGACGAAGGTGGTGTGACGATCTGGTCATGTTTGCGGGGCAAAATTGGCCAGAGATTGCCCTAGACAGGGAAGTTTGGAAGGAGAAAGGGGAGGCCTTTGCCCAGCAGTGGGACACACAATAGGCTTTTAAAAAAAAAAAAAAAGTTTACCACATGGTGAAGGCCTTCTTGGTTCGGTGGAGAGCCATGAGTCGAATTCGGAGGACAGATTCGGGGCCATTCGTCTCCCCATCAAACAGGACCTGAGACGCGTAGTGTTCCACGCACGCGGGAGTTAACACCTTACTTTTCCTTAAGGCCCTCGGATGGCGGGGTAACGGGGCAGCTAGGACTAGTCCGGGGCAGCATATACCACAGCATACATGTAGCCCCCGACGACAGTGTGCAACTTTCGCCCATCCCATCCTCGCCTCGCCTCGCCGGTGTAATACCACCTTAGGGTACGATTGTGGTGTGGTTTGAGAAGTATGCGGAACAGAGTGTTAAGCTTACTATTAATCGGTCAGTTGCTCAAACCAGACAAAACACCCCCGACATCTGGTCGGATGATACTCTTTTTTCAACGGAGGTTTGCTGAACATGGTTTAAAGTTTCGAGAGTTTAGAGAGGATTCTCTGACCAGAAGGGTGTTTTGTCTCGTTTGGGTAACTGCCCGATTGATGATTTGGGGCTGTTGTGTATGTTCATATTGCGCGGAAAACTCTTGCGCGCTGCAGGATTTCGTAGTTTTTAGTTCCTATGTGGCGCCATAAATGTCTTTACAGGGTTGTTAATGGCAAAGACCTTAGTTAATGGTTGAGACCACCTCAATAACCTTCCTGTGTAACGCCCTGTGTGATTCTTTGAAACCGGGAGGATGTCTCATTCATCTGGCCTTGATTTCATACCTATATGCAAATCAAAATATCAAATTGTAAAGAAAAACTAGGCCATGATGATGATGAGTGAGACATTCTCTCGGTTTTAAACTGGCGCATGACCTAGTGAAGTTTTTGGCTTTGGCTAGTCTCAAACTAAACTGGATGCTGTCATTAGTTATAAAATAAGAATAAAATAAGAATTATAGGAAAAGTAAAAAACAAAATAAAACTCCTTCAAAGGTACATATCATAAATATGTAATTTTAAAAGAGCGAACAAATTTTTAAATCTTATAAACTACTTCAAACAGCTCTAATAGTGGCTTCCGTACCCATGCCCGTAATGTCCATAACCACCGTGCTTTTTGTATTGGTGTTCCTTAGAACTTTCGTGACCCTGGCTTCCTGCACTTGTTTCAACTTTAACTTCTGATTCTCCACTGGCCCATCCAGAAGAATCAGCATTAGTTTGTTGTACACTCAGTTCTTCTGTTCCACTGCCAAATATTTCAGCAAAAACATCTTTAATGTCAGCTGTTTCTGGTGCTCTCGTCGTAGGTTTGGGAGTAGTTGTAGTAGTCGTAGTCGTAGTTGTAGTAGTAGTAGTAGTAGTTTTGGGTTTCTCTTCGTTATGTTCATGTTCCTTGTGGTGATCCCATTTTTCGTCGTGGTGACCGTGGTAGTCGTGATGGTGATCGTGATAGTCATGATGGCCGTGTCCTCCGTATCCTCCATAGCTCCCGTAGCCACCGGGTTTGGCGTACGCTGCGAAATTGAAGTTATATTTTAGTATTCTTCTTTCTACAGTGAGACATTATTTGAACAGCATGCGATTTGGAGTGATCGCATCTTCGAAGGTGGTACTATCAAAAATGATGATACGAAAGTACTTTGATCATGATGAATGGAAAAGTGAAAAAGGTGGTCAGTGTCCTGCAGTGGAACAATCTAAATTATCAGTTTCCGAAGAGTTAGTAAAAATGGTTTTAAGTATTACCTGAAGCAACCATAGCAGCGACTAGCGCCAGAGTGAGGAGCTGGAATGCAAAAATACAATTAGATTAATATATGTGTTTTTGGTTAATGCTCTGCATCTATTTTTTGTAGCCTGGTATTATATATATAGCATATAGCCTTCCTCAATAAATTATTATTGCTATTCAAAATTAATAAAATTTTCAATTCGAACCAGTACTTCCTAAGATTAGTGCGTTAAAATAAAATAAACTCTTCAGCTTTATTATATGTTGTTATTGATATAGATAAATAGATATAACTACATAACAATTTAATAATATAACAAAAATAGGTATAATTCTTGTTCCCCAAAGAGATTTAAAGATACAAAGCAATAATTAATATTATTGGTTTTTCCTCGTAATAATATCTAATAATATCTGCTGTCCAATGCAAAACTTTTTCTTGAACTTTAATGTAAGTAAAATTAAATTTTATTTCATTAACTGGTATTAACACACACTATACATGGAACAGGGTTTAAAAAAAAAATTGTGTAAACTGTAAACAATTAGAAGGTGTTTTCATCTTCCTGATTTGTTAACTATATTTAAAAAAAAAACCAGTTTAGTTATTTAAACTTAAAAATCATCCAAAGACATCCCCCGCCCTTGGGCGGAGCGGGAGATTTTTATAGGAGAACGCGTCACCAAAAAGTAAATACCTAAGCTAGAACTAAACTGACGCACGTACACGTGAACGACAACGTGCATCGCGTGGTGTAGTTCATCTAATGTAGTTTTACAAGTTTAGTTGCCATGTAAAATGAATGGAGACCGATGCGCCCAGATCGGTGTACGTGGCCCACGTGTGCGCAATGCAGACATATTAGGTATGACAAAAAAAAAAAACAAATAATAATGTGATCATGACGTACACATAGGTTTGGTACATTTTGATACAAGTGGGGAAAGTTTGTCATTGCAGCCCGAGGCGAAATTCACCCGACCCGTAAAGGCGAGGGTGTTATGGAGCCGATTGCTGCAGTGACAAATCTCCACGTGTATCAAACGACGTTTGTCGATGAAAAATCCACCAATAATCTATTTTCTATCGGAAAATTTCGACGTATTTTTGTTCATTTTGTACTGAAGAAAATTTTCCAAAATTACCTTACAATTTAGTTTTGATTTGATAGCAGCAGGCCATCGCCAGTATTTTTTTTAGCTCAATCACATAATCTGGCGGCGTAGCATCTAAAGGATTCTTTCAAATTTTCTTTTTTCAACTATCACAAATGAATAAGTTAGTTAATATTAGGTGTACTTTTTTCCCGCGCATAACCATTGCAGGTTGAAGGAGAAACAAAGGTATCAAACCTATACATCCTAATATTAAAAATATAAAAATTCAAATATTTTTGAATTTAGGACACAGATAATAATTGTTAATTTGTTGATATTAAAGAATTAATGCAGAAACACAATTTAAATTATCACTAAATATTAAAACCTTAAAATATCCGCCTCTTTGCTTTAAAAAATAATAATAATCACCCTTGACCGTGACGAAATAGGAATGAAAAAAGCCCTTGTTTTAATAAATTGAAAAAAAGCACGCGGGTGATAAACATGCCATATCGAACTTAATCGTAGTTCGTTAAGTGGCAGTTTTCGAATAAGTGTATTGAAAAAGAATTTTCACTTTCTGATTTAAAAGACACAAAATTAAACTTTATTTTTATTGAATCTGTTTGTTTATTTAATGAAATACATGAGAAAGCTAGTGTGGTTACTGCTGGTGTGCCCGAATTATTTCACTGGCACGCGTACCAAGTTCGCCTTTCCTGGGCCATAAACATAAAGAATTTGGAGTTGGAAGGTATGCTTCGTTATGTGCCTTTGCTTGTCTCGTTATCTTTTCTAGTCAAAGATATTAAATATTCCTTTGTTTCTAGTGTTCGATGGATAGATCGACTGATTTGGAATAAATTACACGAGTTTACACAGACCGTCACATATTTTATTTTTTACGTGACTGTAGATGCAAGTTCTAGACAGTTTATAGACAAACTATTGAGACGAGAATGTGGAATTTTCCAGCAGTTCTGGAAATTTTCTGAGGGTCAAAACAAAAACTAATGCCAAAAAATAAAAGTCCTTCGTTGGTACAAGAAATCAGCAGACCTTAGAGTAGATTCCCAGATCATTTATATTAAACTGGTGCCATATTATAATCACTATAATGATAAAAAGCACCAAAATACCACATCACTCTACTAGGCATATACTATATCACATACGGAATACTCACCGCAAACTTAGCCATATTACTTAAAAACTGTATCACTATATGATCAACACAAGCTAAAGTAACGACTATGACCGACTATGTCCTTCGCGAGATGAGCATCTCTATATATACTAGTTTAGGGTTGAAGAGAGCGAGATATAAACCGCATGGTCAACTGGACCCGTCTGTACTACGTACCTTGTGGACTGACGGGTGAAGATTTTGTTTTTAAAATTGGATTTTCAGAAGATTCGTACCGATCAATTTTTTGTTAGTGATACTTGAATGAAAAATAATAAAAAAATAAAAATTGCGAGTTATAACTCGCAATTTTTATTTTTAATATTTTCCAATTTGTTACTATCAGCGTAATCAAAAACTAAGCACTTTTTTTTGGATTCTCCCTTATTCTCAATTACAATTTTTATTTCTGTTTAAAACTAAGGCATTTTTTGTTATTTCCTCAAGGAACTGCAGAATGTGAATTATCAAGCTGAGAGAGGACCTGCGTCATGCGGAAGGAGGAAGGTCATGCGGAAGGACGCTGTGGCGCCTCTCCAGCCACTTCTCAAAGAAAGGTTGCAAGAAATGTGGTTGAGAGTGCACGTGTTATTGGCACCTCTCGTTTTAAATAGGTTTCAGTTGATTTTAATGGTTATTATCGTAGTACAAATTATATTGATTGTGTTGTATTATGTAATCAATCAATACAACAAGAAATAAACGAAATTCTCGCGAAATATTTCTAAAACATTTTCGTTTTCGGCTGAAAATGAGACTGAAGCCGAAGCTTCGTTTTCGGCTGAAAATCCATTTTCGGTCGGACACTAGTGATACTACCCTGATCGCGTCGCATTGCATTAAGTAGGGCTTGCGTTGTTCGTAAACTCGCTTGTAATAAAATCGCTCGCGTGAGAGTTCGTTCCTCGATGTAAATTCCAAACCCCGTTTTACCCTCTTAGGTGTTTTTTTTTTCTGATGGGTAAAAATCATCCAATGACAAATCCAGCCCTTGAGCGGGGCGGGAAATAGTGTCAGACTTACCGATTAAAAAACCTAATCCGTTCCTGCGTTACCTTGGTTCCAGGGCCCTGGTATGCATTAACACACTTTCCCAAGGCATTAACACACTTTCTCAAGGCCCACCCCCATAGGGGTGGAGTTTCCTCACTTTTTAACGGAGGTTTGCTGAACATGGTTTAAAATTTTGAGACTTTAGTGAGGATACTCCGACCAAAAGAGTGTTTTGTCTGATTTGGACAAGTGGCCGATTGCTGATTTCGGGTTGTTATACATATATGTTCAAATTGCGCAGAAAAATTTAATTGTGCGATCCAGGATTTCGTAAATTTTAGTTCCTATGTGGCGCCCTAGATGTCGCTACAAGGTTGTTTATGCGAACCAACTCAACCTTCCTGTGTAACGCCTGGGTGATTCTTTGAAACCGATAGGATGTCTCATTCATCTGGCCTAGTTTTCGTACCGATCAATTTTTTGTCGTAAGCCACTGGTTGTAAGACACTTTGATACATTTAGTGACCGGGAAAACTAATAAGCAAATAAAATCAAAGTTTCAAAGAATCCGCCTGATGGCGCATGACCTGGAGAAGTCTTTGTGTTTGGGCTAGTCTCAAAGTTACCTACTAAACTGGATGCTGTCATTAGTTATCAAAATAAGAATTATAGGAACAGTAAAAACCAAAATAAAACTCCTTCAAAAGTACTTCACATAAGTATGTATTTTGAAAATGTGAACAGATTTTTAAATCGTATAAACTACTTCGAGCAGCCCTAATAGTGGCTTCCATATCCGTGCCCGTAATGCCCATAACCGTGGTTACCGTAGTGGTGTTTCGTCGTAGGTTTGGGAGTAGTTGTAGTAGTAGTAGTTGTAGTCGTAGTAGTAGTAGTAGTAGTTTTGGGTTTCTCTTCGTAATGCCCATGACCGTGGTGACCGTGATGGCCGTATCCTCCGTATCCTCCATAGCTACCATAGTCACCGGGTTTGGCGTAGGCTGCAAAAGTGAAGTTATATTAGGTTAAAAAAGGTGTACACATGAATAAGAACCCCTTCTCTGTTTTTTAGGGTTCCGTACTTCAAAAGGAAAAAACGGAACCCTTATAGGATCACTTTGTTGTCCGTCTGTTTTATCTCGGTATCGCGTGGAGGTAACGAGTTGAAATTAAAACCATATACTCAAGTCTGCGGTCCCTTGAAACTGTCAAAAAATCAAACTTGTAAGTTAACGTAAAAAAAGATGCGGCTGTTTATGTCGCAAAAAACGTGTATTTCAACACTCTCAAGGAAATCAAAATTCACAGGGTACTTCCTGGTGACCTAGAATCCTGAAATTTGGCATGAAGCTTGGTTTTATAGCACTAATATAGGAATAATAATAAATCTGAAAACTGCAAATTTGGAATTATGTCACAAAAAAATCTTTTTTCGATTCGGAAAAATCTTCGAAACTCAATTCGGGAATTGAACTATTTATTAAGTTAGTTCGTACGGAACACTCAATGTGCGGGTCCGACTTGCATTTACTTGCCCAGTTTTTTTTCTACAGTATTGTATTTCGATTTGGAGTGATCGCGCCTTCGAAGATGGCATTATCAAAAATGATAATACTAAAACACTTTGAACTTGAAGAATCGAAAAGTGAAAAAGGTGGTCACTGTGCTCCAGTGGAATAATCTAAATTATCAGTTTACGCAGAGGTAGCCGTAAGGAAAATGGTTTAAAATATTACCTAAAGCAACCATAGCTGCGACTAGCGCCAGAGTGAGGAGCTGAAATGCAAAAATACAATTATTAATATATATCCTCCGTTATTTTAATACGTGTTTTTGGTTACTGCTCTGCACCTATGTTCTAACATGATATTATATAGCCTATAACCTTCCTCAATAAATAGGCTATCCAAAATTAAAAGAATTTTTCAATTCGAACCAGTAGTTCCTAAGGTTTAGGAGTTAAAATAAACAAAAAAACTCTTCAGCTTTACAATAACGTTGGTATTGATATAGATAAATAGATAAATACAAGTATAGATTTTAAGAAGTATATAAAATTTTATACAAATATGTAGATTTATAATTCGTCTTTCCACAAAAAAAAGAAGAAAAAAAGAGATTTAAAGATACAAAAAATATTTAATGTAATAATAATACAATATACATGGAACTGGGATTCCTTATATAAAATTAAATTGTGTAAAGATCCAGTTAACGAATCAGAAAGATGTTATCATCTTCTCGATTTGTGAACTGGATCTTTAAAAAAATCCAGTTTAGTTATTTAAACTGGTGTTTTTTTTTTGAAAAGCAGAAACCGGCTATATTATTGCCTGTGATGCTACGACAGGGATAGAGAACCTCTGCCGGTTGAACTTGTCCGAAAGTGTTACCGTGGCCCTGTAACGTAAAAGGAAACTGAAGGAATACTTGTGGGTTTTAGTCAGTAACAGCTTGAAACTCTCGCTTCAACCAGAGTAGGAAAAGGTATTTGATGTTTTTGCACCTTAAAAAAGTAGTATTGGAGGTTCTTTATTGGAGAATGTGTCACCAAAAAATAAATGAAGCTAGAACTACATTAGACTGACGCACATGTGGACCACGCCTGATTTGTACGCAAAACGACGTCGCTTGGCGTCGCGTGGCGTGGTCTGCAATTCTAGTTGCCATATAAAATGTATGGAGACTGACGCGCCCAGCTCGGCGTACGTGGCCCACGTGTGCGCAATTTAATAAGTTATGATAAACGACACAAATAATAATGACGTAGGTACCAAAAAAGAATTTTGACTTTGTAATTTAAAGGACACTAAACTTTATTTTGTTTGAAACTGATTGTTTATTTGATTACTGCTGTTACAAATAATCTATTATAGATACGAGTATTAAGCATCTTGCTGTGACCGAATTTATTTTCTCGCGTGTCACACTCAGCACTGACCATAAAAATAAAGAATATGAAGTTGACAGATATGCTTCACCATTTTTTTCTTTTGTTTTTTTTTCTGTTTCTGTTTTTTTTTCAGGATTGCTGCTATGCTTCGTTCTGTATTTTTGTTTATCTTGTCATCTTTTCTAGTCAAAGATATTAAATATTCCTTTGTTTCTAGTGCTAAATGTATGGATTAGCCGATTACTTTTTTCAAATTAATCTACTACAAGAGTTTACACAGACTGTCTCAAATTTTATATTCAGTGACTGTCGGTGCAAGTTCTAGACAATTTATAAATAAACTGTCAAGACGAGAACTTGGATCATTTCTATTTCCAGCAGCAAATGTTGAGGGTCAAAATAACAACTAATGAAAAAATTAAAGGTCCTTCGTTGATACAAGAAAACAGCTGACCTTCGAGTAGATTCCCAGACCATTAGAATTAAACTGGCGCTATATTACAATCAGTATAAAAATGAAAAGCTCCAAACGACCACATCATTTTAACATTTATCATTTCACATAGGTATTTATAGAATACTCACCGCAAATTTAGCCATATTACTTAAAAATCTGTATCACTGTATGATCAACGCACGCTAAAGTAACGACTATGTCCTTCACGAGATGAACATCTCCTTATATACCTACTCGTGAACCGCTTGGTCAAGGTGATGTTTTTGTTTTTATTATTGGATTTTCAAAAATATGTTGGATTTAGTGATCTATAATCACAATTTTGATTTTTTACTTATTTCCAATTTATAACTACTAGAGTAACCAAATGCGATAGAGACCTTTTTGGATTTTTACTTATTCTTCATTACAATGTTTTTTTTTTAAATAAGGTATTCTTTGTGAATTCCCTCAAGGAACTACAAATTCTCCGAGTCACTGCACGAGGACACGGTGCTCCACCCAAGTGGGGGAACACCTCCACCGTATGCTCCACTGCGTCCTCCGGGCACAGTGGTGACACCAGCGCCTTTTTCCCCACATTAATCCGGTGCAGGGAGCTTGTGACTTACCATGTCCGGTGAGGACCTGCGTCATGCGGAAGGTGAGGACGCCGTGAGGTAAGGTAAGGCATGAGGTTGAGATTGCACCTGTCAACGGCGCCTCCCGTACCAGATGCGATCGGTAATACTACTCCACCAGCAGCCGTGACTGATATTGTTGCCACACGTACGGGTCCAGAACCCGTATAACTACCTGCCCTAATATGCCCGCATTGTGTACCTTTCCTGTAAGTACTTTGAATATGTACGATGTGAGTACGAGATCCCTCCTGAACTTCAATTCGTTATATTCAACCATGCCTAAAATAAATAAAGTTGGTTACATCATTGGGAAAATGGCTAAATAAGTACCTTTGGAGCGAGAGGAAGTGTCAAACTTTTCATATGTACTTTTAACCCACTAGTATTCCTTCACTGCCGCGGTAAATATTTGGAACATACCTTCAATCCTGGCAGCCATCGGCCCTAGAGGGCCCCATCAATAATGCTGACAGCTTTTTGAGGCGTGGAACAAAGCGCCGTCGACCTGAGCTTGGTCCTGACCAGATGGCGAACTACCCCAGTTCAAGTAACCACTTTGTAAACTAATGCACCATAGGGATAATCAAAGCTAGGTTACGATAAGCTTTTCTGCAGGAAAATGTGACGTGATCCCGAAGCGTTACCCCGTTTGGAAGTTTTTTTTTAGTTTTACGAAAGTTAAAGAGTCTTTAAATTTCGTAGCCCGAAATGGCAAACTGTCTTATTTGTAACTGTAGTGCATAGAATATTGCCAATTGATCACTTTGAGATGTTGAACTGCAGGAAATTTGACTTATTCACTTAGTACATATATATCGATGTTCACTCCGTTGAAGCCTATCGTAGCCGTCCAACACCTTGATCTCGAGCAAAAGCTTAAGGTAAACCGCAAACTTACTGCAAGCTTTTAAAGTAAACTGCAAGCTTTGACATTCTTTTCATTCATTCATTCATATCTGATTGGTTTGGGGCCAGGGACGGTTTATCTAGAGCCAGGGTCGGTTTCTCTGGAGCCATCGTCGGTTTCTGAAAGGATGATTCGGACCCGGTATGAAAGGTACCGAAGGAACAGGAGCGGGGTTTTAGTCAGTAAAAGTCTGACAATAACTCCCGCCCCGCCCAAGAGATGTCATTGGATGATTATCCACTGAAAAAAATAATATCTGATTAGTACTTCTTGTCGGTCGGTGTGCGTCTGTAATTTTTGGCAAAGAATTTGAATGAGTTGCAATAGAATTTTAACTTAGTAAAATGAAAAATAGAGATTGGAGTTCCAGTATTTGAAAATTATATCAAATTTTAAATGCAATAATAATAAATAGAAGGAACTGGATTGCGCTGGGGTAAAACCGTAGAAAAGGTAAGACAAAACACGTATGTGTTGTACGCTAAACCTTAAAGCTAGTTTGCTCAGTATGTTTGTTATTGTATTATTAAAACCAGTTTCTTTGTAAAGGAATGTCAGCCTTAAAGGTTACAGCTCATTCTCGGTCACCCAGCCACCCGCACCACACCGCCTCGCCTCTTGCGGTTAGTATTCTTTTTATGGACTTGTATGGATATGCGCTCATTGCTTCAACTCCGTAGCGTCACCGGATCGCCTCGGTCGTAAGCCCTCCATGCGCTGACGGCGGGTGGACCACTCGCTGCTCGCATGCTTGCCTTGCGTTGACTGCGCATTGCCAACGTGTGGGTCCCGAGTGAACCGCGCGCTGCCTGCGAATGATTCACGCGAGGACGATTATTGACGATATTGTAAAATTTGACATTACGAAACACACGTGTAGGTAGACCTAGTGCCAATTGTTAACAGACTACTCGAAAATACGTGGGCCAAGCGACGTTCACTCGTAGACCACGCGGGGTCTACTGGTTGACGACGTGGTCTACTCGTTGACCGCGCGACATTTATTGGTGATAACGCGACGTCGACGTCCACCAGTGAACGTGGACCTTAATGCTGAATTTGCGACTTGTGATTTCTGATCAATGATCTCAAAAGCGGGAGTAGAGGATTGCGTTATTGCAATGAGCCTAGCTGTCTTAAATCAGAGGCCACCACCACCACTACCATGATATATTAGGATTAAATGTATATTAAATGTCAGGTGTGCGAGCAAGATAGGGATGGAGCTATACACCGTTAAATTTTGTTCGTTCTAATCCCTTGGAGAGTCGATTCGATACATGAAATACTATCAATTTGTAAAGAGAAAATTAAAAAATAAAGAACTTTTTTTTTAACTCGAATTAATTTATGCATGTACGAAATTAATTTCTTTAAGTACCAGGGACCAGTTTCTGAAAGGAATATTCAGCTCTGGTATGAAAAGAACGGGAGTGGGGTTTTAGTCAGTAAAAGTCTGACACTATCTCCCGCTCAGCCCAGAGCGCGGAGATGTCACTGGATGAGTTTCCCACATAAAAAAACCAGTGGTTGTCATATTGTTGCAGAAGTGGAGACCCTGTCGAATGACTGATACGTACTTTTCAAAGTCTCCACACAGACCGCGCCTGTGAGTAGCCGCAGCTAATTGTTTCCGCAATGAGAGTGCTAGTGCTGCGCCTTGACAAAACTCTTGAGTAGGCCGTTAGTACGCTCGCCTCAATCTGAGAGTTCCGATCAGCCTTTTTTGTATTTACATTATATTTACGAATCATAATAGGAGTAAAAATGTTTATATTCTTTCCTCGCAGTATAGGAGTGGTAAGTAATGAAATAATAAAATCACAATAATCCTTTAGGTTTTTCTAGGTCCATGCCTTTAGGTATGTATTATCTATGCCTTTAGGCAAACGGAAACCGACTTTTGACAATTAACCAATAGACAATGACATGACAAAATAAGACTTAAAGGTCCAAGTCATTGATATATATGTACTACGCACTAGATGAGGCGTGCCGTACAGTCACTTTACTTCACTTAATTGACCTGCAGGCCGAACACTTTTACATTGATGGCATTAGTGCAGTTTTGACGTTCATGCAGTGTCAGCGCGACGCTTATAAATACAAATTTAAGTGAACTTGGACATATATAATAATTTTGTAGTCAAGTAAGTAAAACCATTGGTGGTTCAAGCAATGTAATAGCTTCTACTATCGTAATAGTACGTTAGAGAAGATATTATTTTATTTAAACTCTTCCCCATTTTACAATCATAGACTAAACATGCAGATGTTCCCTCCCACAAAAAGCTGAATTAGGTTTTTACCTACAGCTAGTTTACCAAATACAGACTTCGCATGGTCTTTTATACTGTTTGAAATTTTTAAATATTTTATTTAACGCTCTTTCTTTTTTTGTATAATTAATAACAATGTTTTTTTTTTTTAAATAAATTACGACGAAATTTCAGCAAATCATGAGGTACCTATCAGTTTTCATCGGTAAGTTTTGTTGTTAAGCATGCTGTCATTCGTTAGCACTTAGGTTATTTACGTACCATATTACGTGCAGGTTAATATTAAATTTGAATTAGGTTCAGTTGAATTTGTAGTCTTATTAGTGATTACTGATTTATTTATTTGTTTTACTGTTATTGAGATCTCGTTTTTACATACACTATAATTACATTTTGAAATAGAATATTATTGTAATGAAGTATTGTAGGCAAGAAACTGTGTCACTTCTGCGGTATAAAAATCTATATAGATGACATGTCATCACACTAAGTTGAAGGAAACGCGTAAGTACTAGGAAATGCATGGCGCTTTAGACCTTTTGGTCGCGAAAAAGTATCCTCTATAAGCTGTCTTAGCGCTGTAAGTTTTAAAAGTTTTGTTAGACGACATAATGGCAATCTAGCGCTGCAGCGATTTATTGTTTGAACTTTTCAGTATTTTGACAAATAGTTTATATGAACGTGCTTGTCTATCGCAAGAATATAGGTCGATGGTCCAAGTCAAAAAAAGCAAAGCAATGACATCATGTCATTCGTTCAAGAATGTGAACTTCTGGGATATATAAGATCCTTGAAACTTATTCGTTATTTAAATAGGATATCTAGAGTTTGTCTCAAAAGTCAAACGACTTGGGAATTTTTGAACGAAATATAAAAACTTTTGCTGGCAATCACTGGCAAATACTGGCAATGCGAACTTTAGTTGTCACTCGTCAAAAGCCGGTACGAAACAGTTTGATATCTACTTTTGTTATTTATTTTTCTTAGTTAGTAGTTTTATTATTAAAGAGATCTAAATATATTCAAAATGATTTTTTTTTTATTGTTTTAAGTTCTCGAATATAAATATAAATAATTTAAAAAAATACTTTTATTCGATACATTTTGTGAGTATCATCAGTAATCATCAAGACCTTTTAATCTACCTCGATTTTATTCAACCAGCGTTGACTACAGCAGATTTCATTATACACTAATAATTACCCAAGTCGTTTGGCTTTTTAGACAGGCTCTACATATTATTGACATAACAAATTCATGACCTTCGTACTTTTAAACTGTAGGTAATGTAGAATAATAATGTAGAATCGAGTTAAAGATATTTCTTTAACTGGATTCTGCCAGGGGCTTTGGCCGTAACAACATTTGATCTCCTTTTTCATCTACTTAGGGGATGAACTTTAGAAAATCCACTCTTAGTGCTTGCCTACATTACAAAAGAAAATTTTGTTCAAAATTTCACGGTAACTTTGGCTGTTCGTTGATATATCAATCAGTTAGTTTATTCATATAGTCGTACATAGTTTCGGGACTTCTATTAATAGTAATGTCTAAAACAAAGTTGTTCAGTAATTCAATGTAACTTTTGTATAATTCAAATTTTTTTAATAACCAGCTTCGGTAATAAGCTTTTAATGAAAAGGTATGGGATACATCGATTGATTGGTTATAAGTACTATTATAGACATAGTTAGAAAATATTTTTGAGTTTTACATAAAATACTATTAGGATAGGGATATTTAAAGTCAAAATCCTTTCATAGGTACTTAAAATAAATATTTAATTCCTAAAGAGCAAATAGATTTTTAAATCTTATTTTAATATTACTTCGAATAGCCTTAATGGTGGCGTCCGTATTTGCGTTCCTTATGATTTTCGTGACCCTGGCTAGCTCCACTAGTTTCACCTTTAAGTCCTGATTGTTTACTGCCCGATTCAGAAGCAGAAACACCAGGTTCTTCTACAGTCAGTTCTTCTATTCCACTACCAGATATTTTGGTAAAAGTGTCTTTAATTTCAACTGTTTGATGCGCTTCCGTTGTTAGCTTGGGAACAGTTGTTGTGGTTTTAGTATTGGGTTTCTCTTCGTGATGTTCATGTTTCTTGTGATGGTCGTATTCTTCATGTTTGTGGTGGTCATATTTCTCCTTGTCTTGTTGTTTGTCCCAGTGGTGTCCATGTTTCTCTTCACTGCTATCTTTATCTGATTCTTTCTTATTTTTATGTCCACGTTTCTCCTCACTACCATCCTTATTGGATTCTTTCTTATTTTTGTGTCCATGTTTCTCTTCACTGCTATCTTCATCGGATTCTTTCTTATTTTTGTGTCCACGTTTCTCTTCACTACTATCGTTATTGGATTCTTTCTGATTTTTGGATCCGTGTTTCTCCTCTTTCCTACCTTTATCGGAGTCTCTCTTATTTTTATGTTCTCGTTTCTCTTCACTGCTATCTTCATCGGATTCTTTCTTATTTTTGTGTCCACGTTTCTCCTCACTACTATCCTTATCGGATTCTTTCTTATTTTTGGATCCATGTTTCTCTTCACTGCTATCCTCATCGGATTCTTTCTTATTTTTGTATCCGTGTTTCTCCTCTTTTCTATCTTTATCGGATTCTCTCTTATGTTTATATTCATGTTTCTCCTCACTGCTGTCTTCATCGGAATCTTTCTTATTTTTATGTTCATGTTTCTCCTCACTGCTGTCCTCACCGGATTCTTTCTTATTTTTGTGTCCGTATTTCTCTTTGTTCTTTCCGTCATCGTGTTTGTCCTTATGATGATCCCATTTCTCTTCGCTGGAATTGTCTTTCTCTTCACTGGAGCTGTCCCTGTCCTTGTGATGGTCCCATTTGTCGTCGTGGTGACCATGATAGTCGTGATGGTGGCCGTGATGACCGTACCCTCCATAGCTGCCGTAGCCACCAGGTATGGCATATGCTGCAAAAGTGAAGTTGCATTTAGTATTATTTATTAGCACTTGTACTTAATAAGGATTTGGAAGGTAGAAAATTTTTAGTTCTTTTAGATTTATTAGAAACCTGTAAAGTTGAAACTTCAGAAGCTAACCATGAAAACTTTAAAATAAAATATGTTGAATAGGTATGTACCTACTTTATTTATTGAAACTTTATTCACTAGTAAGAAACACTGTACAAAACTGACTTTAGGTATTTTCTACCAGTCAACCTTAGGTTGGATGGTTTTTAGTATCAGATCATAATTTTGTAGCTGAAGGTTTAGATGTCTTTCCACAACCTTCTTGATAAGTAAGTCACTAAGTCATTAACACCTAGGGATCATGTAGTATTTTTGATTGATTTTCCAAAAATTGTACTGTAACTCTCTCTCTTTCTCCTTCCTCTACTTCGTAGAGCTCGAGAATTAATTATATAAATCCCTCACTGCGTTCGTGATTAAATCTTATCAATCTTTAGAATTCAACATGCCGCCCGCGACTTAAAGGCACCACTTTATCCTTAAGTCACATAATTTACTATTAATTAGAGAGCATGTAAAAATACGTAGCTTACTTACTTTTAGACTACGAAGAAATCAAAAGTATAAAGAAGCCTTTGTCCTAACCATTCAGGCTATAAATAAATTATCAGTTTATGAACAAAAATGATTTATTATAATTACCTGAAACAGCCATGGCTGCGATTAGCGCCAGGGTGAGCAGCTGGAATAGAAAAATACAATCAGATTAATATCATCATCATCACTGCAGGTGATGTGTCCTGTAGGCAGTAAGAGTTAGGACACAATTACTTAATGTTCCTATCTGTATTGTATTCGTAAGTACTGTTGGTGAACCTTGATTAAATAAATAAAAAGCCGGGCAAGTGCGAGCCGGACTCGCGCACTGAGGGTTCCATACCGGCCTCATCTAGTTAAAATGGACGAAAAAAAAAAATTTACGTGTAAAAGTGTTTTTAAGAACCTATTTGCTAAATAAAATATCATTTATCATTTCGAATCTCATTTTTTTTTTGTGATTTAATTACAAATGCAGTTTTCAAATTTTTGCCTCATGCTAAATTTTATTTTTGTGTCCGTGGGAAGTATCCTATGAATTTTGAATCCCTTGAGAGTGTCGAAATGTACATTCTTTGCGATATACATAAACGGCCGTATCTTTTTTTCCGTTAACTTAGAAGTTTCATTTTTTCACAGCTTTAAGGGACCGCTGACTTAAGTACGTGGTTTTAATTTCAATACTCAATTATTGCCTTCCATATTATGTACAAAGATGGATGGTTTTTTTTCAACTGGATACCTCCACGCGTTCCCGAGATAAAAGGCCTTGACAGACAGACAGACAGATGGACAACAAAGTGATACCATAAGGTTTCTGCCTTTTCTTTTTGAGGTACGGAACCGTAAAAATCATCATTTTCCTTATAATTTTAACCAAAACACATCCACTGTTGGACAGGCCTTTCCCAAGTGCCGCTACAACGACCGGTTATATATGTAATTTACTAGCTACGCAAAATTAGTCTCAAGGTATGATTCACACTGTAGAAACACAAAAATAATACCTACAGTCCATGCCAAAACATAATACTTAGCCTTGAACTTTAACTTACTAAATCCATACTAAATATTATAAAGCTGAAGAGTTTTGTTTGTTTGTTTTAACACACCAATGGGGCCGTTCAAGTATTACGTGAGCAGATTTTTCGCAAATATTAACCACCCATTCCCCCTCGTCAGCAAAAGTAAGCAAAGATCTGACTCTCCCCCAAACTGCTGACATAAACATTTCTCACTGAAATGTGTTTATCTACGTGATTTTGGAACATCGAGATTGTTCTTTAAGAAAAAAAACTGCTGACGTAATCACCATACAGAATCCCCATCCCCATGACATTAAAAATAAGAAAAGCAAAGATCCCCACCCCCCTGTAGTGCTTATGTAATACTTGAATGGCCCCAATCTCAAAAACTGCTAACTACTGATTCGAATTGAAAAAAATATTTGATGTCGGATAGTCCATTTATTAGTTGATGTAGCCTATCTACATAAAATTACAATATTATATTATACTATTTATGACTCAAGGGAGTAGAACAGTAACTGAAGACTCGTTTAAAAATGCGGTAAAAGTTAGTTTTAAAATAGAGTATGGACATATACCTCTTTCTCTGTTTGAATGTCACCTAACCTTCTCTAATATAATAGACTAGCGACCCGCCCCAGCTTCGCACGGGTGCAATGGTGATATTAAGTATCTAATGCATATATTATACATATAAACCTTCCTCTTAAATAACTCTATCTAATAAAAAATCCGCATCAAAATCCGTAAATAGGGACAGACAGCGGGAAGCGACTTTGTGTTATACTATATACTATGTAGTGATGAGGCGTACATTATGATACAAGTGTGTAATGTACATGGTTACTGTCGAGGCGGTATTAAGTCCCGAGCCGTGGCGAGGGTCTTAAGAGAGCCAGGAACGGTAACCATACATTACTCACGTGTATCATACGACGTTTTTCAATACACTTGTGAAGAAAAATAATTTAGCCAACTATTATTACAACAGCAAAACCAGGAAAAAAAATCATAATAACATTCATAGGCACGCATGTTTTTTTTTTTTATTGACCCATAGCTGAAGGCTATGGCTACATAGTCTTTTGATCAAATTACCTAGTCGTTGTTTGTTTTCTTGCATGAAAAGATTTCACGATAATGTAATTTTTAGTGACAATATGATATAACCTTTGATTATATATATATTTGTATTTGATTTTATTTAATTAATATGGACAACATTTTAAGATGCGCGCGGTTTTTGGCGGGATTTTTTTGAGTGATGTTTAAGGGCTGTATAAATTAAATAAAATCAAATATTACAAAAACATTATAAAATGTTACATCCATATTTTATTGTCACTACGAATGACATAAACGTAAAAAAATTACACAAGAGAACAAACAACGACTAGGCAATGTGATCAAAAGACCATATAGCCATAGCCTAGCGTGTGCCTATGAAAACAGATTTAATTTTTTACCACCATGTTGTGAAAAATTTTACTAGTTTTACTTTTGTAATGTAATAATAATAATTTGTAATAATAATAATAGTTAGCTAAATTATTTTTCTTCACAAGTGTATTAAAAAACGTCGTATGATACACGTGAGTAATGAATGGTTACCGTTCTTGGATCTCTTAAGACCCTCGCTACGGCTCGGGTCTTAATAACGCCTCGATGGTAACCATTACACACTTATATCATAATGTACTATTCTCTCTCTCATCTTTCATAAGATTTCACACATCTCGCATATTTTATTAGTGAGTGGCTTATGTTTCACAACTTTGTTCTATTGATTTTGAGGGTCAAAATTACAACTAATGACAATTATTTTTATTATAAAAAAACAGGAGAGCTTGGGGAGTCGATTTTCAGATAATTTTAATTACACGTCACTCTAAATTATTATATAAACAGACATATAAATAAAAATGAAGTACCTATCTGTTTGCAATAACAAAATAATATTTTTTTACATATGAAAGTATATTCAATACCTATAAAAAACATCTATTTTTAACATTTTCATCTGTCTTATTGTTCTGGCTAATCTCCGAAACGGCTGGATCGATTTTCACGTGACTTTCATTGGTAGACAGCTTTTTTTTAGGGTAGGCAAAATCATCCAATGACAAATCCCGCCCTTGGGCGATGCGGGAAATAGTGTCAGACTATTACTGACTAATAACCTACCCAGTTCCTAATAACCTACCTATCATGCCGGGGCTGAGCCTTCTTCTCAGAAAACGACCCTTGACCCCAGCAGGCTTCGACCCTGCCTGCCTGCAGCTACGAGGCTGGGCCTCTACGGTTCGCTGACAGCTCCTTGAGGCACGCGCCGTCGACGACTTGGGCTCGGTCCGTTTGGTTACCGGACGATCGGACAGCGTGCTACCCATTGTACGCCGTCCGCAAGCCCGCGCCTACGGTGGCCGGAAATCGGGATCGGAATTCCGGCGGCGCCTGGGGCGAGCGCCCCGTTGCCTTTGCCTAATGCGGTCGGCTTCCTTCTTTGCTAGCATTACTGCTTCGCAGAAGGAGGCGACCGCCTGCCATCCCTCCTCATTCCGGACCATGGCCTGAACCAAGGCCCGGCGAGAGAGATCGCTGCCGCAGATCGCCCACACGAGGACAGGGCGATGCTCCGCTCAGGCGGGGCACACCTCTACCGTGTGCTCCACCGTGTCCTCCGGGTGTTATTGGTAGACAGCTGATGTTATAAGGAGTAACCTAGGCAACATTTGTTTTTTTTTAAAAGACACTAAAAACATTCACGCAAGCAAAAAATACTGTTTTACATTGCGACCAAAAAGCAATGTGTTGTTTAAGAAGTCACGGGCACCAACTAGTAATCACAATAATTCTGAAAAGCTCCATACGACCACATCACTTTACTACGTCTCATTTCACATATAGAATACTCACCGCAAACTTAGACATTACTAAAAAAACTGTATCACTATATATGATCAACACACGTTAAAGCAACGACTATGTCCTTCACGAGATGAGCATCTCTTTATATACTCGTTTAGGGTTCAAGAGAGCGTGCTAAGAACCGTTTGGTCAACTAGATCTATACGTAGCACCTTGTAGACAGTAAGAGATGTTGTCGCATTTAAAATCGGAACTACGGAGATACGTCTAATTTAGTCATAGACTATATTTGAATTCATAATTCGAATCAATTTGAATAGGTTGCAATGGAATTTGAATTTTATCTCATGTGAAATAGAGTTTGTTGTTTTTATAATTAAATCGAATTTTAAATTCAAATATAAGTATGATTTTCGTAACCGAGGCCTTATCATGACGTATTAAAATGTCAAGCGTACTAGCGAGAAAGCGGGATAGAGCTATACACCTTATATAGTACCATTCCTTTATATTAATATAATAAATCATTTATTTTCATGCACTTTGGACCATAGATACATACCTTACAGACTAACAATTATAAAGTAAATACAGTTTATTGTTAATAAACAAGACTTAATTATGACTATGTTAGTAACACTTCCACTGCACTAATTCACTTTGTGCTGTTCTGTGGCACCTGTCCGCGGAACCGACGGAACACTGTACGGCCATAAGTTTTCCTTCAACATATGGGACAGAAAACTGTTCGGGACTCGCACTATGTACGAACGCCTTGAAACTGACGTTACGGCGCAACTCGAGCCCCCCACTGAGTCGGCCACGCCCCCAATTCCTATGTTCTGCCGTCATCTCATTAAAGGAATTGGGGGCGAGGCCAGCTCCAAGCGTTCACACTAAACGAAACGATGGTAGCTTGGCTAGGGGGGCAGCAATTGTACCTTCAGGGCGAACTTCGTCTTTATGGCGCACGTACTCTACGATGTCTGTCTGCTATATTTTTGCTAAGTTTCATCACGTGGGCAAGTTCATCAAGTAGGCTACTAATATTATAAACAAATAGGTAGTCTATTATCTTTCGCATTTATAATATTATAAATGCGAAATAAAATGCGTTTGTGAGGATGGATGGATGTATTTGTATGTATGGATGTGTCGAGCAAACACTACTAGACGGATGAACTTAATGGTAAACATTGCAATAATACAGCTAATGAGCTCTAATTTTGCAGTTTCATCACGTGAGCAAGTTCAACCAGTAGGACATTTTTATTAGAGGTTGAAGCCACTGGAAGAAACTAGTCTAACATAGTTTTCTATTTAAAATATCAAGACGTAACAGTCGCGCTATAATGACATAAAAATGTTGTCAAGATTACAAAAACTATAATTATTTACAGCAGCGCTCCAGATAAATATAGTTGCCTATGGTCCTACTTACGAGTTGTAGGTCGCGGGTTCTAACCCTGCCAGGCGCTTTACTTTGTGTAATTTATTTCATCACCACTGCTCTCAAAACGGTGAAGGAAAACATCGTGAGGAAACCAGCATGTCTTAAAACCATAAATTCGAAGACATGTGACCATCCACCAACCGGCACTGGGCCAGTGTGGTGGATTACGGCTCATTTCCTGAGTTCCATCAGTGGGAACATTATAAGGCTGACGCTATGCTATGCTATGCGCCCTCAAATCTTACTTAATCAATCTTAATCTTAATCTCCCCTAAACTAGTTACTTTCTGCACAGATTCTACCCATAAATCATTATGCTGCCCAAGAATGACGCGGTGTCGGCATTTGTTAACCGCCTACAATTGTTTGTTGCACTGCAACATAAGACAGACCACAGCTTGAACTGGTTATGTTAATGTATATTTAAAAAATATTATGGCTAGCAGAAATACAGGTTGTTCCGGTTCCTCGCAGATCATCCTATGTTATGATTAGTGTTCGACCGGACAAGATTTTTATCGAAACCGAATCTACGGTATTTTTAGCAGTTTCGGCTAAAACCGATTTTTTTAGACATGTTACAAATGTATTGTTTACTGTAAATTGACTTATTTTTTATACTTATAGGTACAAATCAATCAATTTAACAAAAACATTTTTTTTTTGCCATTCTGAAAAATCTTCGAGACTAGATTCAGGAATTGAACTTTTTTTTTTTTGTAATTTTGTACAGAACCCTCCCTGCGCAAGTCCAACTCGCACTTGACCGGCTTTTTTATTGTACTATTGATAGGCTCACGTTTGACCACTATCTCACCTGATGGTAAGCAATGACGTAGTCGACAATGGATCACGCTTGTCTATTGTTTTTTATAACATTTAACACTTGTTAACTGTCTTTATGATATATTAATATGATTTAAAAGAGTGTCCATAGATTTTTTCCTCGGAGATTTATGGTTTGGAGGCTGCAATTAGCGTCATTTTTCTGACTAGTGGTTTATTTCAAATAAATATTTTGATTGATTGATCTGTAAAAAATAAGCCAATTTACAGTAAATAATAGGAACATTTTTAACATATCTAAAAGTTTTGGCCGAAACTGTGTTATACCTTAGGTTCGGTTTCGGTTTATGTAGAAAGTCCTGTTTTGGTGCGACACTAATCATAACACAGGATGATCTCCAAGGAAACTGAAATTCTATTCACTGCTGCCGGGGTTTGTAGACAGCAACATGAGTATCTGTATTAATTTCCGCTCCATACCTCGTATGCGTTCCAGAAGAAAAGGGTATTTACGAAAATTTTATTTTTACGAGAAGCTAGCTTTCGGATAAAACAACGTTAGCGCATTCGGTTTGTTTTTGGTCTACGAAAGTATGTTCACATCTCTCGAATCATCTTCGAAAAAAATTCATGTGGTTCCCTATCCGTCTTCGCAGGAACACTCGGATTTTATGTCTCCTCTTATAAACATCCACATCCCTCCTACCTGCGCGACCGATTTTCTTATGCTCGCCCTAGCAATGCACCGTGCAGATTTGACCTGAGATCCCTTTTTAAATCCCCTCCTAATAAATCCAGCTACTATTCCTACTTTTTTTCTATCCATGCAGAAAGGTTGTGGAACTTTCGAGGAAAGGAAACAGAGAGAGGAGAGGAGAGAGGGGAGGTCCTAGCATTCGTGGTTTGAAAACTATTTCACTCTTTAAGACTCAAGTAAAAGAGCACTTCTTTCCTCCTTTGTGTATGTAGACTTGTAGATATGTATATTATGTATTTATTCTATTATAAGGTATACAATCTTATTTTTAGTATATGCGAAACCCGAAACACGTACAGGTTTAGTATTTTTATGTGAAGAATTAGTGTACAAAATTTCATAACTGTACCTATCATGAAAAATCACAAAGTTATATGCTTGTTATGTTACCTGGTTGTCCACACAAATACATGGTGACCGGACCATCCTGGCGACTAAGGGACTGTTTTGCTCCCGCACCCAGCTGAGCGCTGACTCCTAATGCCCGCTATGACCTGCCGTGACCTGTATAGTACTTAGTGTGGATGATGTCCAACTTGTGACTTTATAAATAATTTTTCGCAGGTATGCTGGAAGAAATTTCTTTTTGAAATAAGCAGTACACTATAATGAAAGAACTTCATTGATTGATGCGTATTTTACCGACCGGTCTGAGAGACTGACCGGTAAAATCAATCGAAGATTGCGGGCAATACACGAGCCACGAACTCGTTCGAAGCCAGCCGAAGTACGCGCGAAACACGATAATTGACGTACGCGGAGTTGCGGTCTTGCGAAAGGTTTAGTTCGTTAGGATTTCTGCTGAAACCAAAACGTTTGCCGAAACTAGATTTTTTTGCCGAAAAACCTCGAAACCGAGCCTCCGGTCAGTCACTATTATGATTAATAAGTAAACAAAGCTGGAATCTCTCACTGGATTGACGTGGCTTCGCTTCTACTAGCTAATACTGCAAGCTTTATGTTCGGGCTGCAGGATTGTTTGAAAGAGACGCCGTGGTCCTGGAACAGAAAGGGCACGGATGAGTTTTAGTCAGTAAAAGTCTCAGCTGGTCTCAGCAGTCAGCTCTCTGCTCGCTCCACCCAGAGCGGGATAAGATATTTGATGGTTTCCAACCCAAAGAGCTTTGTTTTTGTGTTAAATGAATTATTATGAAATAGCGTTTCTTTCTAATATAGTACGGAGTTATTTTTATTTCTTTCTAAAAGGAAACCAAAAATACTGAGTAGTAGCCCTACTGAGTCAGGTCCTTAAGGATGGAAGACGCCATCGAGGTCGACCTGGGAACACGTGGCGAGAATTCGGCCTATTCCCTCTCCTAGAGAGGAAGCCCGAGTCCCAGCAGTAGGAACATTATAAGGCTGATGCTATGCTATGCTATGCTAGAACACTCAAGTCCTCTCCTCCCCATCTTCGTAAGGATAAATTGACATCTTTCATTATAAAGATATAAAGGACTGGACATCGCAGGGGTAAAACCCAGTAGAAAAAGAAAGAGACAACACGCAGTTTGCATTTCTTGTTTTATTACTGTCTTTATGGCTAGTTGCACAAAATGTTCACTGCAAAAACTAGTTCCATTATTAAGGAATTCTGTGTAAGCCTGTTTATAGGTCAACAAACTGCACTTTATGTAGCGTTGTTCTACGGATTGATGTTAGGCTTACAGAGCTTCAAAAGTCGATAGGTTTTTTATATTCTTAACCTCTATATCAGATCACATACACCAGGTTTAATAAATGGAAATAACTGACATTTTGTTACAAATACTCAGGGGCGTTTTAGAAAACCTCATGGGTGCTCATACTCATTTGACGACTCGAAAAAGTGGCGAAGTGTGAGACGAGAAATGCACACTGATCGACGGTGTGTCAAAAAGTCAACGGGACTTTGTGGTGTGTATTTGACTTATGGGAAATACGTTGTATTGTGAACCTAAATTCAGTGCATTATGAGCTCGTTTTCCAGTGAGTTGAAAATGTCATAGCGAGGAAATAAATTTAAAGATTTTTGGTACCCGTAAAACCAGAATAAGACGTGTTATTATTATTTATTTTATGTACTGACGAACTGGTTGGGGTATCTAAAACAGTCTGGCCTTAATTATGACTGTATAAGTTACGAGGAATCAACCATCTTATTAAAAATTCGGACATTTTAATACCAAATTACATCGTTTTGACTTCGATGACCTATTGAATGATCTTGGAGCATAAACTTTTGTGATGCAATGGTCGCAGATCATTCATCCGTTATCCATGCTCTATAACACACCTAGAATGAAAGGAAATACTTATATTTTACCCAAAGCATACCACAGTTTTAAAGGATACACGAAATAAAATAAAAATGAACTGGTACTCGTCTGTGGTACCCACCCCTGGTAATACGGGCATGTCGTGTGTATGAGGTAGGCCAGCTACTTGTTTGTGACTCAATGGCATGGAAAAATCCAGAGTTGTCCTGAGACACCCAGTTGGAACGAAGTTTATTACGCAATACATTCATGTCAAGTAAGTATTCTACAACCGGCAAAAAAGTATAATAAATTAATTTAAATAAATAAAAAAAAAACAACAACAAAAGTTCAATGAACGAGAATATCATCCACCAGTCTATCAAGATCTTTTTGAACTCACTGGCCAACAACAAAATGCTGCAACAAAATTTTTGAATATCGAACTAACACAAAAAACTGTTTATGGGTTTTTGGCGGTATTTTAACGAGTGAAGTTCAGCGAATGTTCAAATTATTTGGAATTGATTTTTAATGGATATTGTGATACAAAATTGGTGTAGTTCTCTAGTCTACGCAACTAAACAACATATTTACATTGAAGTAGGCATGATCTAGGTAAAATGGTTTTAAGAATTTTATTGTGCAATTTACTATTTTTTTTTGTGAAGATAACTGACTCGAAACCAATGCTCGAAACATTTACTTTTAAAAATTGCTCTAGCATTAGAATATGTTACATCCAAATTCTAAAGGAAAACAAAGTTACTGTTTGTCGTTTTAAAATATTAAATACTTTGTAGTCTTTACACTGGCTAAATGTGTATTTGCAAAGTCAAAAGGGAAGCAATACTTGCGTGATTTTAGATGATAGGTATTTGTACTTGTACTAAGGACCTTTGTCCCAAAAACTACAACTGTTATTTTTGTAGTTTTTAAGATGAAGGTCCTTAGGTTACCTATTTGATCCTTACCTGTCAATTTGTTTTTGAATATGTCTAGACATTTAGGTACACTTCTTCAATAATCGAACAACAGTAAAAGGCTAAGAAGTCACGAAGCGGTTTTTAACCGCGCCCGCCGCAATAGAGGAAACCGCTGCTTTATTTCTGAACTCACAAGACCGCAGTTTTGTACGATTACGCAGCCTTCGCGGTTGAGATTTTCACTTGCAAACCTGATGGTTGATTATCGCAAGTACTGTTTGTGATCGTAAGACATGCGGTTCTAAGACGGCCAAGCGGTGCAACGGAGGCCACGGGTGAAAACCGCTTCGTGAGTTCTTATCCTAAAGATACATTTTTTTAAATACCATTTAATTTGTATACAAAATCGCGATGAACAAATAAAACAGATATTCTTTACCTTGTATTAATTATTACAAATGATTTTGTTTTGTTTTCTATAATTTTATGCATTAAGCCTTATTTACAAAATGTAATACTCAGTCAATTACTTACAGCTACCTATCAAATCTGAAAGAATTTTTTAAATATGTTCATTAACAACGAAGTTATAAAGCTTCAAAGAAGCTGGTGATGAGAAAGAGAAGTCAGATGTGGACTTCGACGTCACGATGATGGACGCTCGGTTGGCATCCATAGAAAACGACGAGGCGAGGGAGACGAATATATTTGTTTAAAATTGTTATATTTCGTGTTCTTTTCTAATTTTGATATTGTTTTCAGTTTCTATTCTGTTATGTGTATCTATTGATAAACTGCAGGCCTAGTCAAGTTACGACCTTTTTGTTTCGAATCTCTTTTGTCGATCGGCTCAAGTCGGCAACGCCTCCGATTCCTTTACAAGTTTTTATTTTATGAATGTTCTTTAGTCCCAAAAGAAAAACTAGTCTTTGTATAAATAGACTTAGACTTGATGTATTTTAAAAGTTAAAGAAAATACCTGAATGGCATGTTGTCCTAAGTATTAAAAGATTCTCGGTATTTATTGAATATGTAGGTATTTATTCAGATATATTTTCTAGTATTATAATTATTTTTCCTCATATTTCGTCTTATACTATTTTCTGGGTATTTAAAATATGGATAATAAGCTCCCAATTTTCTGTTATAAACCAAATATGGCGGCAGGCCGTAATTGCCGTAATTGGACTTTCCCCAATTTCGACTGTAGGTGCTTCTTTTTGCTTTGTTGTGGTATTTCTCTAGTTGTTCAACTTCAAAGTGCCGTTTTGATGCTTTCGATGTGAGCTTTTTGCTTTTCTTGGCGTCCGCAATGCCGGCAGAAATGATGACCGCTATCAAAGTGAAAATAATGATCTGTAAAACAAAAGAAACAGTTGATTTTTTAAGTGATTCAAAGCATTTTATTTCAAATAAATCATTTAAAGGCTATTTTCAAATGTCAAGAAGTCAATCAGTTAGAAAATTGATGCTAATTGCACATTCTAAGGCGTAGAACTCTATGGAGAAGAATATGCAGGAAGCTCCATGGACACATTTTTCTATAATTTTATGTATTTTTACCCGACTGCGCCAGAAGGAGGGTTATGTTTTTCGGGAGTATGTATGTATGTATAATTGTTTGGCACGCTCTGCAGCCTAAACAGCTCAATGGTTTTTAGCTTGAGAAGTGTTGATAGATTCGTATTTACTGTGAGAGTGACACTGGGTATATCAAAATAAATAAAAATCAAAATGTGCGGATTTTTGGTGCCAAATTCAAATGTTTGGCACACTCTGGGGCCTGAACGGCTCGATGGATTTTAGTTTGCGAGGTGTCGTTAGATTCGTAATTACTGTGAAAGTGATATCGTAATAAAATAAAACTAAAAAAATAAAAATTAAAAAAGGGTAATTTAAAAAAACTAATAAACCCGACTGCTTTTCTGAGTAGCAAAAGCCCTAAACAAGAAAGTCGTTCTACCACAAGATAAATTGTAGCAGTCGGGACCCATTTTAGAAACTCAGCCGGCTAGTCAGTAGATTGGAATAATCTGCAATGTAATATAGCTATGTGCTCTCAATTCACTAAGCCTCCATTTCGAGAATGGGTAAAATCTTGAATAGTTGTTGTTTTTTTTTATATAGAAATAAAACCGCTGTTTTATTTCTATATAAAAAAAAACAACAACTATTCAAGATTTTTGTTCTTGCGAAGCGCTTTTAAATAACAAGCTTTATTTTTTTTTTAACTTTCACATAGTTCCGTAACGTAATCTCGTAGATAAATACGTTTGAAATCGTAAATTAGGGCCAGATTCGCGATTTTTAATTATCGAGCCAAATAATTTATATCGTGTTTTCATTTTTGCGAAGCCCTTGGCCATATAGTCAATTTTAATAAAATAAATTTTCATTGTGTTCTCTTTTATATTTGTGGATTTCCATAGGTTTAAAAAAGCTCAAAATGTGTAGAACCGGGCCTTAATTGATCGATAGTATGTTTGCCTCCCTTTATTTTTAAAACATCTCCTCCTCTGAAACCTTTTTATTTAAGAACTTTCAGCGATAATTGTACCTTTATATTTAAGTTGATGTACAAGATTTATGTAACTGTTTTAGTTTGGTGTACATAATTACGTATTCTAGTCTTGTATATTATTCTTATCTTAGCCCTTATTACTCTGACTTATTAACCATTGAGGTGAAAATTGGGCATTCCTTCAATTTTTTACGTCTTGCACGTGATATATGGCACGTTAGTTATGCTAAATTCGAAAAAACACGACATTAAATTGCGAAGGTCATAGTCTGTTCTGTGCCTATGTTTTTAAATCACGTGATGTAGATGGAATTTCATAATTTATTTTTATATAATATGACTTTGGTCAAAAATAGGTAAATAAAAAAAATAGGTACGAATTTGCATAGGTATCAATATAAAAAGATTGTGATACTTCGATATTTTAATAATATTACATTACTAAGGAAAATCTTACCTTTAATAAAACCCGTCTAAAGATGTCCATATTTAGGTATTCTGATAAACAACTTTTTTTTGTAGATTTTAAGTCTTGCTACGTAAAAGACAGTAAACAAAATATCACTGAATTTCTTTCGCGGGTCCAAACTCTTGTGTAGTGAAAATGCCTTGAACTTGACTTTCTTATTTATACATATTGACGTAAAATTGGAGTACGTGCAGAACAGAACCGATGGAGTCGATAGCTTTTGTCTATTTTTTTTTTCTATTCATCTAAACGAATTTATTAGACAAATACAAACAACACAAATATATTTCTTACCAAACTAGTTTGTCGATAAGTAAGCAAAAATTTAATACTAATGGTGAAAACAAAATTGGAATTAAGCGTAAAGCATACGACATAATAATGTACAATACGCTGGATATAAGTTGAATCAAAATGACTATCCGCTTTGAATACACAGTAACAGATTTTTGGGTCTCAATCGAAGTGGGGGCTGCGCGTAACCTTAGCAACGATCATTTTGGTTCAACTTATTTGCCGCGTAATATACAGTTCTTGACATATATATCTGTCTCTATCGCAAAAATGCCGTTTTTTTGTGGCAGACATATTGCTTTTGATTGTTTAAAACTGTCTATAAAATGTAGCTCTTTTTAATAGCGTCAAAATTTTTCAACGGTTATCTAGGCGTTCCTAAGACATTCTAAAAGAACACCAAACACCACGAGACCCGCTCCGCCCAAGGGCGGGAGATGTAGGTAATTAGAAGATATTTATTTATTTATTAAAACTTTATGTAACACAAAGGTACAAAGGCGGACTTAATGCTTAAGGTAGTCTCTACCAGTCAACCAAGAGTAGTGAAGAGAAAACATGGCAGGTCCATAAAAAAACAAAAACAAAAGATTAATAAGAAATCATGGGTACAAATGTATATAAATAAAATAAACATACCTACATGTATAATTCATATAATACAACCTACCTATATATAAATATATTTTATTTATAAAAAGTAAATGAAAGGAGTTTTTGTGATGACTCCACTATTTGGGTAGAAAATAACGCCACAACTTCCGCTTAGATGTATACTGACTGGTGGTCGTCCTGATGTCGAGAGGAAGCGCATTCCACAGAAGTATGGACTGTATATGAAGGAAGAATTAACAACATCAGAAGTATGAGAAGGACAAAACAGTAGAAGATTGTTAAAAGAACGCAGATTTTTAGCATTTAAAGAACACTGTGATATAAGATAAGAAGGAGGCGAGGGAGAGTTGAGCAGAGAGAAAAGTGTAGTTAGTGCGCGCAAATTTCTTCTCTGACGAATGGGCATTCATTTGAGCTCAGTTCTGTAACTTGAAATATGGTCATATTTTCTTAAGTTAAATATAAACCGGATGCAGTTGTTGAGGAGCCTGTCAAGTTTGTCTAAAGCCCGGACGCGGAGCAGGAAGAATTTCGTACGTTGACCTATTATTACTTATCTCTGTCACTCCTGCGTAAATATAATGCGTCTCGCTCGCACAGATGCAATGGCCTCCGTCGTCAGGGATTGTAAACCTTTACTGTAAACTTTTTACAGTTATTTTAAGTTTTGGTCTTTTTTGAATTTGGTTTGTTTTTGGTTAGCATTTAGTCACTACAAAAAATCCTTTGACAAAATTCATAAATTTAAATAATGAATGACAATGATAATTTTTATTTTATTATCATATTTATACCAAATTCGTAATTTTAACTCGATTTTTAAATTGTTATGATAAAATGGAAATAAATAATTTATATAATTAATAACAATAATTTATTTAATAAATTAGTCATTTTTTTTCTCCTTCAAATGTTTAATGTAAAACGCACTTAATTTAGAAATGTTTGTGACCACTGTCAGTAGGTCCAAAGGTCATTGTACGAAATTCGTTCTGCTCCGCGACCGGGCTTTAGTAATACCGCGTTCAGATCAAAGTAGCACACGTCACCATAGTCGATTAAGGGGAAAATTAAATGAAATTGATTTTCTCACCTAAAAAAAAACCAATGATTTTTTTATAATAAATAATATCCAACATATCCCTTTATGTTTAGGAAGAATACTTTATGCTTTTTCGACAGTATAGTTCCTAGCGTGACTTCATTAAAACAAGGCCGAAAGTAATTTCCTAGTTCTTTAAAAAATAAAGAAACATCAGCTATCGACTGAAAGAATTTTGAATTTCTGATAGGCCTCACCTTTACGCTGAACGTGTTTTTCATTAACATAATGATGTAATTAAAGTACCTATTTAGCTTATTAACATAACTAAAGACTCAATAATTGGTAGAATATTTCCGCTTACAAATAATTAGGTAGATAGTGTTAAAAGTTAACCAAACGATAACGTTCTTTGATTGGTATTATTAATCAATGATCAATGACAAGCACTTTCTCAGCGACTTCGTCTGCAAAAAGTTTTCATAAAAAATAATAACCTAAGGAATAACATTCTCCCGTTCAAACCGTAACAACTCCTAAATAGTTTTGAAAGACGAAATAAAAAACAAAGTAGTAACTTTTAAAGCGGACCATGTATGGTCCCAAGGAATAAAGTTTTACAAACAAACGAAACCCCTCTTTTAATTTTCAAAAACCCCTTCTTAGTTGTCGCTTACATCATGAATAAAGTGCAAGATTTCACGTCCCTGTAGTCCCAGTAGTTTCAGCTGTGCGTGGATATATGTCATCACTACATAGTATTATATAACAAAGTCGCTTCCCGCAGTGTGTCCCTATGTATGCTTAGATCTTTAAAACTAAGCAACAGTTGATGCGGTTTTTTTAATAGATTTTTATTTATAATACATACATAATATATTTAATACCACCATTGCACTCGTGCGAAGCTGGGTCGGGTTGCTAGTTTTATTTATATGGGTGTAGAGAGATAAAGTATGTTACAGTACTGTCAATGGTTAATTCTAATTCGTTTGACAGAAAAACAACAAATGCAAGATAGGGTTTTCTAATCTTTTATGCTAGTTGGAGCAATGTTCTGCGCAGGTGGCTGGCAGAATATAATGTAACTATATTGTAAAGAGTGGTATTATGTTGTAATAACAAAAAACATCGACTTGATGTTGCTTTAGCAGTTTGACTTGTGTCGGCTCATGATCATTCCTCTAACCAGTTCCTCTAGGCAGTCCAGTAAGTACTTCTAAATAGTAACCGATTAAAGGCTTGGTTTCTGTAAGTTTCGGCAGTAAATATGCCAAATCACGTTCATGAATTATTCGCTGACTTCGGACGAGTTCGTGGCTCGTCCCGACATCACTTATCTTTCAGATCGGTCAATAAAATTCTCAAACTGATGAGATTCTCCCTATAAAATGTAATCGATGATTATATGATTATTATTGAAATATAATATTGACCAATTTTTGTTCTTAGTTGTTAATTATATGATTTTATATTTTTTTTTAATAATTTATGTTGGTTGTAAATTAATGTTTATTTCATAATTTCAATTGCTGTTTTTATTTAATTTAATATGTGTTAGACAGTAGTTATTGTCTGAATAAGTGCATAAAAATAAGTAATTTTTCAGTAAAAAATAGCTTTTAATTACTCAAGCCCCTAGCGAATCCCCGTTCGCACACCTATAGTCTTTCTATTGTGTTTTTAATTACGGTATTCAAATGAATAACATGTCTAAAAAGTTTCGGTTTCGGCGAAACAACAGATACCAAAGATTCTGTATCGTTCGGACACTACACTATTTTTGACTATTAATAAATTGCTAGTTTGAGACTCAGCGATTCTGTCGGGCTTAAAAATTCCATGATGAATAATAACTCCTTATAACTCTGCATGTTACGAACAAAAACAATATAATTATAGATATTATAGTTCAATGCTAGTTTATAACAGGTTCACTGTCATTTAATGATTTTTTTTCGTTGTATTGGGGCCGTTATGGGCATAGCACTATTTAATAGATCATAACGGCTCATTCCTTAAGATCTGTGATGATTTATTTATTTATTAAGCGTATGAAGCCAATAATACAAGAAGTCAATTAAGAGGTATAATATAAATAAAATATTTGTTTTTCCTAGTCTTTTTTTCCTACTGTCCCACGGCTGGACAAAGGCCTCCCCCAAGTCCTTCCAGACATTATTTGATGCCCGCGTGATAGCAGAAAATTATCTCAAGGGACATACTCCCGGGATGTAAAGTATCCTGTGCTATTCCAGGATAAGATTTACCCGTGTACCAAGTTTTATTAAACTGTAAGGCTGTGTTTACGGAGACGCGGCGCGTTGGGCGTTTCGTCGTACATTGCAGCAGCTAGCCGTGTCATCGCCCGCGCGAACACAAACATATGGCAATGTACGACGGACCGACCGACGCGCCGCGCAACGCACCGCGTTTCCGTAATCGAGCACTTAGAGCGTGAAGAAGTAATAAACATACACACACCGGCATTCAAAAACTTTCGCCTTTATAATATTCGTTTAATAGTATGAATACATTGTATATGATTGTTACCGGCAATCTATTTAATCTGGTATTCTATACAATACCCAGGCAATGTATAGAATACGGTTTATTGAATACGGTAACATATAATATTTTAAATTCAATTTTTTACAGTTCCAACAGCAACTCCATATCTTCGTGTTAATACGCTGTTTACTTGCTGAACCAATTAGCATAAATCTGTGTTTCATGACTGACATACTGACATGCTTTAATGCACCGATCTAAGTGTAACTGACCTTATTTGTTAGACAAACATACTCTCACTTCGGGTGACTAGATCACTAGAAAATGTATGGGTTGATTGAGTGTCGAGTTTGACTCCCAGAATTTTAATAGGGAGCTATAGCTGTCAATTCTGGTATGGCTGTAAATTCTATTACAATTAAGAAAATCCATCCAAAGGTTGTCTGTAAGAGATCGCTTTTAGCGATAAGACCGCCCATTGTGACACCCTATTAATTTCCTGCTAACTGCAGGCAGGCAGGGTCGAAGCCTACTGGGGTTAACTTCCGAAAGGAACACCCGGCCCCGGCACGATAGGCTACGAAGGAACGGGGTAGGTTTTTAGTCAGTAAGAGTCTGAGACTACTTCCCGCTCCGCTCAAGAGCGGGACTTGTCAATGGATGATTTTCCTGCCATAAAAAAAACCCTATTAATTTTAAGTTCTTAATGTAATTTTATTTTTGGTGTACAATAAAGAACACATCTATCTATCTATCTATCTATCTATCATAACTAAATAAAAACCTCACTACAGCGCTTCAGTAATGTTTGCGGCGAAAGCCTGGATGGTTTTCACGCCATCTTGCGGTAGCGTCGTGCGTCTGTGATGAAGCACATGCGGTCCAGCTCGAACAGCCTTCTGAGCGTGTCCGTGGGCTGCTGGGACTCGCCGATTTGACGGCTCTGAATGCAGCTATACTCTGGGGCTAGTCACGTCCAGGGTTTGGCGTACACTGGCGCTACTGTTATTAACTATTTCTTGTATAACTAACTATAAATGGACTTTAATCTGAAATACTTAAATTATTATACCATTTATTCGTTTTTATGTACATAATCATGCACCTCCTAGGTTCTACAATTTTTGAAGACAGTTTTTCCTTATTCATTGACGATAAAATTAAATCATTCAATGATATTTCGGACAGACTGTTAAAAAATAACTTACATTCCGCTTTCACCCTCATTAGATATTGCTGTTTTGCACCAAATTTTGTGTATTTTCTCCTCTCTTCCCCTTTATGGAAACAATCACATCTCTTAGACAAAATTGACGAAACCGTACACTCCAACGTTCATCTTAAATGTGGCTTTGGATGACCGAGCGTGGCTGCAAGCCACACTACCCATTCGCTATGGTGGGCTCGGCATCCGCAAAATTTCTAGTGTCAGTCTACCGGTGTTCCTGTTTTCGGTCCACAGCACTGAACAGTTAATCGAAATAATCTTAACTCCATCACTGACCGACGCCGTAAATAATAAAACGCAGAGTGGCGTGGCGATACAATGATTATACACCGTTAAATTTTGGTCGTTTTAATCCCGGTGAGGGTCGATTCGGTACATGAAATACTATCGATTTGTAAAGAGAAAATTAAAAAATGAAGTACTTTTTTTTAAACTCGAATTAACTTTCACATGTACGAAATTAATTTCTTTAAGTAAACGGCAGTTGAGCGAGGCCAATAAACTGTAGGTAGTTAGTACTTAAATATCGACAACTACCTACAAAGTCATTGACTCGTTTACTTAAAGAAATAAATTTCGTCTATGCGTATATTAATTCGAATTTTTGAAAAAAAAGTACCTTATTTTTTAATTTTTTCTTTACAGATCGATAGTATTGCATGTACCGAATCGACCCTCCGCGGGATGAAAAAGACTAAAATTTAACGGTGTATATTTTTTATTACAATACTAGTCTTTCAACACCACCTCTTATCAAAATAATGCACGATTAAATAAATATCATCAAACAATATCCCTAACTCCTAACAGGCTAACAAAATAATTACGTTTTGTAAAAGTTAAACTTTTAGTTAATATGTCAGTAGACATTTCTGATGTTTCTGATGTTATGTTGTTTCTGTTGTTGTTCTGTGTGTTGTTTCTGATGTAGGAGGTTACCGTCGAGGCGGTATTAAGACCCGAGCCTTGGCGAAGGTCTTAAGAGAGCCAAGAACGGTAACCATTCGTTACTCACGTGTATCATACGACGTTTTTCAATACACTTGTGAAGAAAAATAATTCAGCTAACTGATACTGATTACTGATATTACAACGGTAAAACTAGTAAAATTTTTCATAACATTGTGGTAAAAAATTAAATCTGTTTTCATAGGCACGCGCTAGGCTATGGCTATATGGTCTTTTTATCATATTGCCTAGTCGTCGTTGGTTTTCTTGTGTGAAAAGTTTTTACGTTAATGTCATTCGTAGTGACAATAGAATATGGATGTAACATTTTATAATGTTATTGTAGTATTTGATTCTAGTTAATTAATACAGCCCATGAACTTCACTCGAAAAAATCACGCCAAAAACCGCGCGCATCTTAAAATGTTGGCCATAGACCACAAAAAAAAATTATTTTTTCGTATTCAAAATTTGTTTCGCAAACAAAAAGGTTGAACAAAAAGGTTAAACCGTACCGTTACCGTTCTTGGCTCTCTTAAGACGGCCACGGCTCGGGACTTAATACCGCCTCGACAGTAACCATGTACATTACACACTTGAATCATAATGTACTATTATTAACGAAACTGCTTCTCGTACAAAATGATACAGGGTTTTCGGTCAACTTAAGAGCACCTTGGTTATCATTGAATATTTCAACAGTATAATTAATATTACAATTTCTGATAACAACTCTTTTAAATAAATTGCTTCTTTACATGTCTCTGCAATAACCATATATTCAGCTTATGTACTTGACAGTGTAACAGCACGGTAATATTATCTTATTGTAACTCGGCCGTTTCTTTGAAATAAATACCTACAGCCGCGCGGTACGTAAACATGCGATAGGGCTACCAGCCTCCAGCATTTTAATTACATTTGTCTACTTTGTGTTTCCATTTAGTTTTGTGATTGTAAATATACTTTTTATAAATAAAATACTTTGTGTATTGAATAGGAAATTTGAAAATGCATTTTTTTTTATTGGCAGCTTTATTTCAAAAACCATATTTATGTTTGAATAATAAATCGGTCATATAAATTTGCGACTGAAAAATATTTGCGCCTCGACTGAGAAGTATGAAATGCTTTATTAGTATAAAAAATCCTCATTCTAATATAAAGCTTAATTTTAAAAACCAAAAACAGACAATATATATCCTACTCGTTATATAAAATATGTAAATATGTACTTGACTTCTTTTTAGCGAAAAAATCGCGCGGTTATTGTTAAAAAAACAACATACAGTCCGTTCGTCACTGTGGCACAGTCACGACTGTTTGCTTGCCGAACGCATGCTGAGATCGAGGCGCGTAGGTATAGCTCGCGCTTCGACCGTTTGTATGAAGTTGGAATACTGTATAGATAATATTACCGTGGTAACAGTCTGCTGTTTCCTACATTCATAGGACACTAAACAACCAGACAACTTGAAACAAAATCCTGTGTAGGATTTCCTGTCTATATTATTAGATGTCCAGTCAGTATCTACAAAACCTTCTGAGTCTTTATTATCCTTTTTAAAAATTAAACCATAAGATTTAGTTTTTTGTAAGTATTTTAATATACTTTAAAAAAAAAAACAAAAAAGATCTGCCTTTTCTCATTTTAAATTATATTCCATTGCAGTCTCTTCAGTATTACAATTAATCATAAAAAATCTTTTCGATAGTTTGTTTTACAAACTGTTACTGATCAATAGAAATATTATTATCAGCATATATTTTTACTATCATACCTAAACATCTTTTCTGTTTCCGAGGTCTTTGATTTTAAATTTTAATGCAAGGTTATTCTTCAGAACTTCAGTCATATTTTTACTATCTGAGAAAATGATAAAAACATCCACGAATATTGCAATTATAGTCTGCCCCTGTTTACTCTTCTTGCTATACAGACATGGCACTAACTTTGACTTTATATAGCCCATTTCAATAAAAAAATAATTTAATTTTTCATTTCATGCTCTTGCAGATTGTTTTAGCCCATAAATTGCCTTTTTTAATTTAATTAAAGTTTTTCATTGATACTACCTTGAATAATAAACCACTGTTTATGTGTATAATTTACTAGGGACGCGGTATCAGTTCCGTCTTTAAACCTCCGATTCTGTAACTTGACCTAATAAACCTACAAAAATTTTCAACAGACGTTTGGACTATGGACATACTGTTTGAATGTCAGGAATGTTAATTCATTACTACTTTCTAACTAATGAGATTTAGACCGCATTAAAATACTGCAAGTTAATCTCAATTAAATTAGGCAATGTGAACCAGAATCTAATTAATGGGACTCATTTGCAAATGTGTCAAAATTTTGCAATTATTTTACTATAAAACCACCTTGGACAATAAGTAGGCCATCAGTTGAACACAGTTCATCGTTGAAGATTATTAATTCCTTTTATTTGTCAACTATCAAGAAATATTTCAAGATGCAGTTCAGACTAGTCATATTATCGGTGAGTTTTCTTTTAGTAACCTATTCAATTATTGTTGGTTTCTCTTGAGGATAACCAACATTTAGTGATCTTCTTCATGTCAATAAAAATAGTCCTCCAAATTGAATTTTGATCGTGGTGGCCAAACTCAACGAAGATTAGCCAGGTATCAGAGATATTATGTACTCGTAGTGAACAAGCATGTACGGAAACGCAGATGCTCTCTCTGTTCCTTTACTCTAATAGTTCGATGCGACGGCCATCTGACACGACCGAAGAGAGTTAAGGCACAGGACCCACGACTTTACGTGCTTTTCGAGGCACGCTGGTATCACACGGTTAGCATCCAAACTCCAGGGAGCTAGAGTAAATTGGAAAAGTTTTAATCTATAACGACGATATCCACTTTGTTGTCGTTTTAAAAAGCCGATCATTTACGATCCCAAAAAACAGTGAAATAAAAAAGAGCTTTGTATAAATATGTGTGTTCTATGCTTCGATCTAAGTCTAAAACCTTGAGATTAAAGTTAGCAAGTTTTGAATTACCAACTTCCAGAAAACGCCACTCTTGACAATCTATTGACAATAATATATTTTTAGTGCACCATAAAATTGAATAGGCATCTTTTGCGCTCGCTCGTCCCATCGTTTTTATGTGTATTTCATCACCACTGTTTTCAAACGGTGCAGGAAAAAATCGTGAGGAAACTGGCATGTCATAGAGTCAAAAATTCGAAGACATATTACATTCACCAATTCGCACTGGGAGATTACGGCTCATTCCTTTTCCTATGGAGGAACCTGAGTCCTAGCAGTGGGTAGATTATTATTGGTAGAAGGCTGACTAGATTATGTTATCTCAATATTGTTTACTGTTTTTGCACTACTTACTAAATTGTCTGCTTTTCTTTTCCCTCAGGTCGCCTGCTTCTCATGCCTCATACCTTCAGCGTTGTCCTTCAACCTCATGGCTGCTAAGGCAGTTGCCAGCCAAGCAGCAGAAGATGTCGTCGCCATCAAAGCCAAGGCGATCGCTGCTAAAAAAGAAGCAGTCGCAAAGGCTGCTCATGAAATTGCGGCCATCGCTGTCGACGGAGTTGCTCGTAAAGGTATGGTTTATTTGTGGATATTGGTTGACCGACCCCAATACGGTTGGAAAAAGGCACTGCACTGACTAAGTTGGGTTCAAAACCCAACTAAAATTAGTTGGACATACATAATGAGGGCAGTAGTGGCCGAGTGGTAAAGGCCCCGATTCACGTGTTATAAGTCGCAAGTTCAAACCCAGCCAGGCGCATTACTTTGAGTAATTTATTTCATCACCATTGCTCTCAAAACGGTGAAAGAAAACATCGTGAGGAAACCGGCAAGTTTTAGAACCAAAAATTGGAAGACACGTGACAACTCGTACTGGGCCCGCGTTGTGGATTACGGCCCATTCCCGTTCCTAGAGAAGAGGTCTGAGTCCCAGCAGTAGGAATATTATAGGGCTGATGCTAGTGCTAGTGCTATAAATAATGTCCTTATAGATCCGAATTCGTAAGTATTCTTAAAAGGCCCCTCGCCTTTTTTTTTGGTAGATAAAATCATCCAATGACAAATCCCGCCCTTGGGCGGAGCGGGAAGTAGTGTCAGACTACCCCATTCCTTCGTTGCCTATCGTGCCGGGGCCGGGTATTCCTTTCGGAAGCTGACCCATGACCCAAGCAGGCTTCGACCCTGTCTGCCTGCAGCTAGCAGGCTGGGCTTCTACGGTTTGCTGACAGCTCCTTGAGGTGTCCGGTCGGTTACCGGACGATCGGACAGCGTGCTACCCATTGCACGCCGTTCGCAAGCCCGCGCCTACGGGCCGGAAATCGGGATCGGAATCCCGGCGGCGGCTGGGGCGAGCGCCCCGTTGCCTCTGCCTGATGCGGTCAGCCTCCTCCTTTGCTAGCATTACTGCTTCGCAGAAGGAGGCGACCGCCTGCCAACCCTCCTTACTCCGGACCATGTCCTCCGGGTGTTCCGCACAGCGGCAACACCCGGGCGAATCCTCCGCACGAATCCGGAACAGGAACTTAGCGAATTTGCCGTGTTCGGTAAGGACCTGCGTCATGCGGAAGTTGAGAACGCCGTGAGGTCTTTCCAGCTACGGCTCAAGGATGAGCCTTATAACCTCAATTGTGGCGCGCCCAGAACGAGGTTGCGATAGTCGCTGACGCCATTTCGCCATGAGATCCCACCGGAGCTCTGTCCGCCATGCCTCGACTTTTCGCGGCAGCGGAATTTCGCCCCGGCGTTGCATCTCCATGCGCTTATCGTGCATGTGTGCAAGGACTGTTGCCTCCAGATCCCATGGCGGTTGGCCAGCAAGGAGGGTCGCCACCTCGCGGGAAATCGTTCGATACCCTCGCGCCATGCGTATTGCCATGACCCTTTGGCACGCTTTCAGCTGGGCCCTCGGTTGCTGTTGCAACGACGGTGCCCACACTAGAGCCCCATAGAGGGCCATGGACCGAAAGATTCCCGCGTAGAGCTTCCAGCAAAAGGCGTCTGGTCCCCTGAGGTTGGGCAGGAGACGTCCGAGAGCAGCCCCAGTCCGGTTTAGTTTGGGAGCCAGACGTCGAAAGTGCTCCTTGAAGTTCCACCAGCTTTTGAGGACGAGTCCCAGGTACTTCATCGTTGACCCAACGCCGGGGGGCCTTCCTCACTAGCCTGTCGTCAACGTCGAGCATGGTGCAAGCTTGTTGCTTCATCTAACGCTGTCCAATGCAATGTTTCATGACAAGGCAATGCGAAAAAAGAGAGATAACGCCTAAAAACTCTGTTAGCATTCGGTAATTCCGTGATTTATTCGAATATTTTCAAAACTTGTTCTAGGAAATACGTGTTTTTTAAAACCCTTAAAAGTTTTTGAGGAAAATTATTGTCATTCAGAATCTCGATTAAATGTGCAAGGCTTCTATAGAAGTATTTTTTTACATTTTCAATATAATGAGTACATTATAGAGGGCCAAATTTCACGTAAAATATCAGAGGTCTTTACTGGATTAGTTTTACACAAATTTATGTTTTGATTTCTATAGAAGCCTAGATAATATCCACAATTCAAAATATCTGGAGAAAGATGTGTAATAACATCATAATCGCGTAAGAGCGGTTGTATGAAAATGTACCTCGGGTTGTCCGGCCTTAAGACCGTCTAGCCACGTAACACATTCTAACATTGTACACCTATAAACATGATCATAAATAACTTCTATAATTCATAATCACATGTCTAGATCGAAGTGTTAATAATGTTTCGATGAACTGATAAAACGATTACCGTTCGCCAACCACGCGTGGTAAATAATAGCAATCAACTGACACCTCCAATGTATCCAACTCGAATAAGTAATATAACACACGTTATCGGTACGGAAAAATCAAGCTAAGCTTTCTTTTTTGATTATGTTGGGTTCGGCATCCAGTCTAATAGCATCATCATCTTGGCCTTGTCCTATGTTATTTGGCATCAGCGTAATAGGTACGCTTGTTTCTTCCATTCTGTCCTGTCGACTGTTACGCTATCACTGACTCCCTTTTCTTTCATATCAGTCTTCTTACAATCCCTCCATCTTATCTTTGATCTCTTTCTCCTTCTCCTTCTCCATCCATCCATATATCCAGTCTAATAGCATAAGCAGGTATAGCACAATTATTAGCCAATAATTTTCTCACAACAACAACCCTCACCGTCCCTAACCTTAACCGTCACTGCTGGCCTATGTCTAACAGTGGTCGTCCTTCGATGAAAATGATGATGATGGTGAATATTCCCACAGTTAGGACGTCAGCTTCCTTTCTTTGAGAGGAGCTGCGTTATAATCCATCAGGAGTCCTCATTGCGGATTGGTTGATGTATCTCTAAGTTTTTAGTTAGAACTCAATACGAATACAACCAATCCTACATGAGAACATGCAATTTCTTCACAATGTTTTCCTATACCATTTTAAGAGCGGTGGTGATAAAATCTATTAGGATGCACTTGTCTTGGTTCGAAACTACGACGTACCATGTCGATACCATCAGTCCAAAAGATTCGGCTAAATACCAGTACTATAGTTACGTGGGGCGAATGTACCTCTCATCTCTACAACTTAGTAAACCTTAGTTTAGCAAACCCTCAAATCTTAAAACGTATGTCTTCTTTTCTAGGCGAAGCAATGAAGAATGCAGCCACGTCAATAGCAGCAGCGGTCATCAATAGTACAATGTCCATCGGAGCGACCCTCGCGAAGTCTGGTCTGAACATGCTCTTTGCCAAGTTGAGTGGCAAGCCAACTGTGGTGTTTGAGCCACCTAAGTTTGTTGTCCAGCCACCAGTGCTTCAGAATGAAATTGTGGAGGAGACTTTAGTGGAGGAGCCTGTTGTGGTTGAATATGATCAAGTAAGTATTCGTGAACTAAGGCCTTTGAGAGAGAAACTTGTAGCGACATCTATGACATCACATCGGAACTAAAGACTACAAAATTCTGCATCTGTATTAGAGTTCTTCACTCGATTAGAATATATACGGCTAAATTTTGGTCGTAGGCAGTAGTCGATCTTTGCGTACTAACTACATACAGGTCATTGACTCGCTCAGATGATGATTACTTGAACAAATGAATTTCGTACATTCGTAAATTAATTCGAGTATTATTTTTATTTTTAAATTTTATCTTTACAAATCCATCGATCCTCCACGGGATTAAAACGATAAAAGTTAGCCGTGTAGGCTCGTGTAGGTATACAATAGACATCAGTCTGGTCGGAGGATCCTCTCTTTTCAAAGGAACTTCCTACAGAACTTTATACTTACTTTGTTTCGCACACCTTTAAAATATATTGGGCAGCTACTCTAGTTAGATACAATATTTAAGCTGGGCCGATGCCCACTATTAAATTTCTGAAAAGGAATTCCTGGTCCTAGAACTCAAAGGGCAACTGCCGGACAAAGGTGTGGTTTTAGTCAGTAAAAGTCTGACACTCCTCTTGCTCTACCCTAGAGCGGAGACGTCATTGGTCGATTTCCCACCACAATAAAGAAATTGTTGATTATAATTATGATTCTGAAAACTATCTAAGTACGTCACCAAAGCGCCCAGGAGTTATCAGCCTTCTTTTGCGTTTTTGTTTGTTCAATTATTATGTTCGATTCCCGAAGTCTTAATTTATAGTGAAGTATTTTAAACGTCGAACTTAACTTTAGTCCTGAAATCGTGTCAAACTTTAGCATTTCACTAGGGTTTGGCACGGTTTAAATTCCAAATTCTCAATTTCGCGTCGCTAAGAACACAATGATATTTTTGTATATGTACGTCAATTCTGTGATACCCTACGCACAGTTCGTCTACAGTTATTATTCAATTACCATTTGCATAATAATTTAACGGTTTAATAGTTCATTGGAAGGGAAAACCACTTTATTTACTTCCATTTAGGGAAATCGTGCAGTGCTCTCTAAGCAATACTGTTATTAATAGGTTGATATTTTCAACTGGTTGTGGATAAAAAATAATATCCAAAGGAGTAGCGACACTATCGAATGGTGTAATAAATCAGTGTTTAGTTTCTTTTCAAAATTAATACAGCAAATAGTGTAGTTTTTCTTTCTAGTTTTAGTTTTCATAAAAATCGGGCCTGAGACTCCTTTGAGTATATTTCGCTTTTCTTCATAGCATAAGACTTTGGCCATCAACGCCGACAGGAAAAAATCACGCTGTATAGACTTCAATGATGTAAAGACCGATATTTTCAGTATAGTTAAAAATAACCGTTTAAAAACCAATGAGTGAACTTGGAGTTTCTTTCTTGACAGCAAGACTTCAAGTCAAAAATAATGCAGCCATAATCAAAGAAGAATTCATATTGAAAGAAGTAAGGTTTGTTACAAATATTAAACATCTATAATTATTTCCAGGCGGTCCAGGTGCCCATCCAGATGCCACCCGTTAGCTCAGTCTCCGTGAACGTCAACCCCCAGATGTGGGACATTCCCGCGCCCCCTCAGCTCAGCCAGTCAGTATGGACCGTAAACGAGGGTGGCCCTACATTTGAGGTTGTCGGCCCAGCAAACTCTCCCTACCTTACGTATGAGTGAGTATGACTTTGACTGACCATTTTTATGACGACGACCATATTTACGACACTATGATCTTTTTCTGTCATTGAAACCATTATCATCATGTGCCTGGCCTCGTCCCATTTTATTTTGGGTCGGCGCAACACGTTTGTTTTCTTCCAATCCGTCCTGTCAATAGTTAAGCTATCATTGACTCCCTTTTCTTTCATACCATTTTCTCACAAAATCCATCAATCGTCTCTTTGGCCTTCCACTCCCTCTCCATACATCATAGAGCTCATAAAGAATTTTAGACCATAGACAACAATTAAGACCTCTGGAAAACGAAGCTGAGACTCTAATGCTCAGTTTACCTATTAAGTCATATCTGAAAATTTTAGATAAATATTTTGGTCAGTTTTATATTAAACTTTCAAAAATACGGTTTTTGTAAATTATTTGCTGTAGACGTCGTTTTGACTCTTTATTTTTTCTTTCCAGGATCGTTCAGACCCCTCAATTGTACGGACCTGTCATAAAAACCTTACAATGGAAAAAGAAGTGAAGACGAAACCACCAACCCACGCTCCATGATCAAATTCACAAATATAATTTTACAATAAAAATAATTTAAATTATTTCATTTATTTTATTAACAATAAAATGAACCCTGGTTAGAGGTTATTGACTTACGATATGAGTACTTGTACTTTAACTAGTAGAATGTGTTTTTGGGGCTGTCATATTATCTATACGCTATATAGTTAACATTGAAAGCTAGGAAAACAATAATACCACACTAACGAACTTTAAACAATATCTGACACTCGTCAGGGTATTATTTTAGGGTCCGTAACAAAATGCATCGGTATACCAAAAGAAATGATTAAGATTTCTGTGGGTTATTTTGAATCGTTTTTTTTTTTTGTAACTACATCTCACACAGTTCGATTAATATTAGTAGTTACTAATATTAATTTTATTTATTTCTCACCTTTCAATTGCTGGGAATTAATCAATTATAATTTGTCTTCACATTGTTTGCTGAAATACAGCTTACAACTGCCTAAATCAGCATCCATTACTAACATCCGTTTGCCCCGTTAAAACCAGGCCGCCTATTTAAAACGAACATACTAAAGCTAAATCTAAACTGATTTATTAACCACTCAAGCAGTTTATCAAATTACCGCTTGTAAAATCGCATTACTCAACTAGAATACAAATGACACGCGACGGGCGACGGCTGACTTTTTTCAGGCACTAGATTCTTTTATTCATATATCCAGTATGTCAGTGGTACGACGTAATCCTAGTGGTTTGTTGTTTGAAATGTTACTATGTTGCCTGAGACACCGGTCAGGCAACTGGCAAAAAAAATCAAGATGTCCGCCGTCAAACGTTAAAAAAAATGGCTGCTGTGGCGCCAAAACACGCAATAATTCAAGAATTTTACATCAGCCGTAATTTCAACTGAATAAATGAACTTCATATATTATTTTGCATGCCATCATGTTCACGATGCAACATAGTATTACATTAGCCGAAGATGTGGTTCCCGATGACACACTAATTGGTTTTCATATAATTGTTGGTTGTTTCACAATATTGTAATGTTTTCTGATTCGGCGCAGGAAAGGATGTGATCGCAATCCTTAGTTTCTACTGTATCTGAGGTGAAGCAATCGTTGCTTTCAGCAGTTGCTGTTAAAAACAGTAGAACTAGTTTGCTGAATGAATATTTATGGAAATGTAGTCACTGGGCGTGTGTTCGAGAATGACCCCCATTTTCCACTTAAAAGATCTACATGTTTTAGAGATTTTAATAGATTTTCTATTTACGATGAAATATAAGCAACTACAATAGTTGAACAAAATAACACTTCATAATTATCTGGTTCATATAAGAGTACCTGCTTACTGGATTTTTCACTTGGTGCTTACGCCATCTTATAACACCCATAAATCTATGGGCGTATGTTACCTAATTGGGTACCTATTGAAATCTATTTATGGATGAACAGTTTAGTATATTATATAACTATCTGCCTATTTATACATACATGTAACACAAGTGTGCATTGCTTGGTGTATTCAAGGGATGTGCGGCGCGCGCATCCGACATGGTCTGATATCTCCCTCGCTGGCTTCGATTGTGTACAACATGTACCAACTACGCATGCTTGCCGATTAGTTTTTACTCAAGTACCTAATATATTCAAATGGGGCGGCATCGAACAACTATTTAGCATTGTTAATTCGATGTTAATAATTTTCGGTGCAGTATAAAAGTGCATGCAATTTGCAGTAACCACAACAATTACAGTTTACAGTCCAATTTGGTAGTGTCGTAGCGAGCAGCAAGAAACAAATAATATTTACGAAAATGTCTCGACTTACGGTAAGATGAGGCATCTCATGTTTTATGAATGGTTAAAATATTATTTATTTAGATGAAAAGTTCATAGTATAATAATTAAAGTAACATTGTTAAAAAAAACTAAAATTATAAATATAAATTTCTTTCAGATTCTTTTTGTTATCGCTGTGGCGTACGAAGTTGTTGCAGACGGTAAGTGAAACCCATCTGTATCACAGATCAGTACCTCTAGCACGAATATTTGTAGGTTTCGTATCGTAAACGTATCGAGTTGCCGATACGATAACGGAATACAACCAAAGTCGGAAGCACAAAGCTCTTTCGTAATAGTATCGAGACCTCGATACGATTACGTTAGTGACGTCATACTAATGTAAGTAAGGATGTACAAAATTGAATGAATGATCTCAAAATTGATTGAACGTTTCGTTCAAAAACTCCTACATATTTTAATTCTTAGTGATTTCAGGGCCTTTAAAACTTTAAAACTGTTCAAATTTTGATGAAATACGAAGAAACTGCAGTAAAAGTTAATATTTAGTTAAGATAAATGGTTTAATTATTAAATTTATTATTAAAACTTTTGTGTTTAGTGAGATTGTGTTCCTAAACGAACGACGCGTAACACTTGACATTTTTTGACGCGAAGCTCATTCAAGGTCAACCTTGTCTTGAAGTAAGTTTGTTGATACGTAAACAAAGGATTAAATTGAAATAAACTTGATGAGGTGCTTAATTTTTGATAATTATTTAGGTCTATAATTAGAAGGCAACATATTATTAGAATATATATAATTGGAATACATAGTCCTTTAAATACCTTACTTTACGTTCAATGCATCCTTTTACTTAAAACATAAATACGAAAATGCTTCCTTAGACGAAATCTATTTCTAAATTCTGTAATACTTTTTTTTATTTTTTGTAGGTTAATATTTTTTTTAGTTTTTTATTTTTGGTAGGTAAAATCATCCAATGACTAAATATACTAACTTGTTTTTATTCAAAAAAATATTGTGTTCTAAAATAAATCACCCGCCTTGTTTCTCTTCGTACATTTCTACTTTCAAAAATCAATCGCGCCGCAAGATAAATAGTACAATGCACTATGTCGAGGGGTGCTTCTTGTTAATCTAAGCATTTTCTAACAAAATTTGTTAACACAATCACTTAAATTATTATTTTATGCTTCCAATAAACTCCGACGAAAGTTTTCTCACTGCCAAATTTATAGTGAATAAACTTTCGAGAAACTCGCAAACCAGCCTTCGACAATGACGATACTATACGTCATTTTAAACCTTCGTGCTAATATAATCAAAGGTGCTAGCTATCTTCATACAAACGGCTCAAGGTTACGTACGTTACGAATTCGATACGAATACGAAACCTATAGGACTAAGTTCGTGCTCACAAAATTAGTTCAAATTACGCACACTAGAGGCGCTGTTCATGTTTCCATACAAAATGCTCACGTTAACGATACGAATACTTTTTCGCAAGTTGTTCGTGCTAGGGGTACAGATCTCAACTGTGAACTTATTAATGTCTTATTTGGACAACTGCTAATATCACTTTATTATATTTGACAGGTAAAGTAGCAGACTCACGTGCCGAGCAGTCTGGTATCGGACCCGTGATCGCTGGCGGGTACGGTGGCTACGGCGGCTACGGCGGCTACGGTGGGCTCGGCGGGCTCGGCGCTGCCGGGCTCGCAGGCGCGGCTTTGGCTGGCGGTGCCGGCATCGTCGCCGGTCCTGCTGTCATCGCTGGCGGCCCTGCCATTGGCTCGGGCATTGCACTCAACAACGCCGGTTCAGTAGGAGCAGCTCAGCTCAGCGCCATCCAGAACGCACAGGCCGTGCAGGCTGCTCAGATCGCAAACTCGGCCGCCGCCGCCATCCAGGGTGCTCGCGTCACCGAAGCTGCTGCCCGCGCTGGACAGGCACACGCTATCAACAACGCCGCCGCTCTGGATGCCGCACGTGTAGCCAACATCCAGCGTGCTCAGGCTGCCGCCTGGGAGAACGCTAGAGCCGCTGAGGCCGCCAGACGCGCCGGTGCCGCCAGCGCACTTGAAGTAGCACGCGCTGCTGAAGCCGAACGTTTGGCCAATGCTGCCCGCGTCCAGGCTATCGCTATTGGTAACACTCGCGCTGTTGAGGCCGCACGTATCGCTAACGCGGCTCGTGCTCAAGCTGCAGCTGTAGCCAGCAGCGCGGCCCAGGCGCAGGCGGTCGCTGACGCTGTCGCCAGGCAAGCTCAGGACGGTGCTCTCCTGCTGGGCGGTGGTGGACTCATCGGCGGTGGTGGACTCGTCAGTGGTGGTGCAGTGGTTGCCGGACCAGCCGTCGCTGTTGGAGGACTCGGTGGCTACGGACTCGGCCTCGGAGGCCTTGGATACGCCGGAGGCTACGGCTACGGCGGTCTTGGAGGCTATGGCGGCGGCAAGGCCATCTACCACTAAAGAGCAAGTGAATCGACCCAGTGATCATACCCTATTGTCTTAGACAATTAACAGATAATATCTACATCCATTTCGCTTTCTTCCATTGAAATGGTTAGCGGCAGATCTTACGAGATTTTGGACTGATCAAAGTTATGTAAATATTTAAAAATTGGCAATTTAGTCTGTCTTATAATTAAATGTTAGCAAACACCGATTATGATTAACTATTCTTTTATTTTCGGTCAATTCTTTCCTATTATATCAATCAGTCTAGATCAAATTGGATTTACATGTAGACTAGCGATGCACTCCAGCTTTCCACGGGTGTTAGAAATATTTGAAATTCTCGACTTATCACTGCTATTATAATGTATGCCTATTATAACTTTCCTTATGAATCACTGTTTATTGATGATACCCGCATGAATAGAGAGACAAACGGATGTGATGGGGAGGAACCTTTGTTTTGTATCATGTTAGGATACCGACTAAACAGGTGTTCATATAGATGTCGTGGCCAGATCTAAGAATTGATCATTTCGCGATATGAGTAATCATTTCATAAAATGGTGGCTTTTCATTATATAGTAACCCGCTTGCTGGCCACATTATGATATGGGCAAGCTAAATGAGCACTGTGCATTTAACGATATGAACATCTAAATGCTTGATTATTTCATGATATGGTCAATGTTTACGCCTGCGTACCATACCTCGAATACGGGAGTTTTCATTGAAGCCCCAACAGTCAAACATATCACAAAATTGATATGCTGTCTACCTATAGAGGTGCTGATTTCGCTTTGTTTTTGTGACGTAATATGGCGGCAGATATTTTATCAATCAGCATTTTGAATGCAGTTTTGCCAATGATATTCATATAGACGATCCTCCATTTATTCATTACCACAAAATATGTGTCTGTTACATCAAAAACAATCATTGTGTGGTTAAAAAAAATTACCACAAAGAATATCTCCTTCTAACATAACCTGTCCGAGTTGGGGTGCCCAAGTTCCTTAATAATTGTAAAAAAGTCAATTAATCCTATATTTATAATGATATGGCCAAACATGGATTGACAAACGTTGACGTTTAAACGATCTGGCCAGTTTTAGTTGGCCATATTATGAATTGTAACCATTTTATGATATGGCCGAACACATCATGAAGTTATCTTATCTAAGATCTGGCTACGATTTAGACGTCAACAATACCAAACTCTTCATTGTAGCTGTAATTCAATCAAATATTTTTTTTTTTTTCATTCAAAATAAATAATTGTTTTCTATAAAAACCACGCTCTGCTACCATTTGATAGAAAATAAACGAGTGTGTTTTTTATAGAAAAGAATTTATTTTTGCTTTAGGTATGACATCATTATTTAGAATCAAATATTTTTTTATCACCATGACAACGTTAAGACTCACTATGGAGTTTTGTTCACCTCACCATGCTGGCTGAATATTAGCAGTAGACCTTCCGGAGGGTAGCTTTCACATGCAACATTAAGTTATTCTAAGGCTATTCGTAGGTACTTACTGCCAATTAAAACAGTTAACAAAAACATTTGCGTGTGCAAACCATACATGCCTATAATAATTTGTATAAAAAACTTGCAACTAGGTAAATTGGTTATCACGATGCTTCCCCTGCTCTGGTCTGATCTGTCCATTGCTCACCATAAAAGCCATCTTTAGTTTACAGTATGTATTAGCCAAGCGTTTGATAAAGTGTGGAATAATGGGCTACTCTTTAACATCAAAAAAGCTCTACCGCACTCTTTCTTTCCAATACTTAAGCCTAAGTCAAAGATATTGTTAAGTTTAAGTCTTAAGTTTAAGTATTTTGAAAATAGATGAAGATGAAGTAAGATATAATTCTGATACATCACAAATGCACGAAATCAAGTCAGGAGTTCCACAGGGTAGTATATTAGGACCAGTTTTCTTTCTAATATACACAGCAGATTTACCCACACATGCCTATACCACCACAGCGACATACGCAGATGATTTCACACTTCTTTCAACTCATGAGAATCCTGATACTGCATCTGAAAGACTCCAGTCACACCAAACGCTCATGGAAACATGGTTCGAACAGTAGCGTGTCAAAGCTAACACAGATAAGTCTGTCAAAGTAACGTTCACACTTAGAAGGCAAACCTGCCCACCTGTAAAACTTTATAACGCAGAGATCCCACATTCAGATGATGCCAAATACTTATGCATCGACCGTCGTCTCACCTGGCGAAGATCAAAAGGAAACAATTAGACTGCAAACTTCGCAGCATGTACAGTCAGGGTTCAAAAGTGCAGTTACACTCTACCGATATAAAAGTAATTTTTTTTAGAAAAGGACCAATGGATCATCACTCAGTTCGTTTGTTTCATAGAAGGAACCTTAAGAATTAAATAACGAGTTGTGGCCCATTGGCCCTCTTTTACAAATAAATTTCATTCACTTAAGCATTGGTAGAGTGCAACTGCACTTTTGACCCCTGACCGTACAGGCTCATCGGGCTTAAGTCACAACTAACAGATGCTAGTAAAATGACTATCTACAAGTATAAAGCTATACTAAAATCTGTATGGACATATGGCATTCAGCTTTGGGGCACAGCCAGTCATAGAAATATCGCAATACTCGAAAGGTTCTAATGCACAACAATGAGAGCTATGTTTAATATTCCACCTTACATAAGCAACAAGTACCTACGTAAACCTAGACTACAATCTGCTATCAGTCAAAGAAGAAATTAAGTCAAACCGCATGAAATATCAAACCAGATTGGACGAACATATAAATGAGTTTGATGCTGAACTTCAGGGAGTGGACAGCCTAAGATTCTTTCGCTTTAAGAAAGATAGTATACCAGATCTAGCGCAAAGATTTACAGAAAATTGTACCACTGGGTGCAAATCTCAGCTAAAAGAAATATTTCTAACCCGAGGCCCTGGAACGTACCTCGGGGCCTTCGAAGGCAAAGAAAGAACTGGAGTGAGTTTTTAGTCAGAACATTATCCCCGTCTCCGGGGGATTATTGTTTTAGTACTAGTAATAATGGGCATCACATTAGTGACATTAGCTAGTACTGTAGGAGATAAACAAGTGTGAATCTTACCAATGAAAACAGTTCAATTCGCGATTAGAGTTACTGAGTTTATTACGAATCGCAAAAAAAAAACGACCGTTTATATCGCAAAAAAACATTTATATTTCGACACTCTCAAGAGAATGAAAATAAGGTACTTCCTGTTGACCTAGAACCCTGAAATTTGGCATGAAGCAAGGTCTTGCAGTACAAGTATAGGAATAATTAAACTGAAAACTGAATATTTGTAGTTAAGAAAAACTTTTTTGCGATTCGGAAATATCTTCGTAACTCAATTCGGGAATTGAAATGTTTTCATGGGTAGTTTGTATGGAATCCTCAGTGCGCGAGTCCGACTCTAATAATCAAAGCATTTGCTTTGATTATTGAATAGCAAAACATAGCTACACGTGTTGTAGCAAGTTAATTTTGGTAGGCGTTGGATTTTCTTGTAGAATTGGACAATGGCCATCTCCAAGTAGGTATCTGACTACATGTAAAACGACTGTCAAAGAGTTACGAATGACGACTGGGAACAAAGGCTTTAAGTGCTTTTCGAGGTACGGGGTGTAAGTAATGTCCTAGATAAACTTAGAAATTTAAAAAATCACATTAGTACTTGCCCGGTTGCGTACAAGCAACCGCATGAAAGGCGAATGTTTTTACCAACGGATTATCTATACTACCAAAAAAAAAAAACAAATACTTATGTCCTATTCCAAAACAGGATTTGCCCGAGTAGGTAGGTACATCATGCCCAAACAACTGAACGGTCTATGAGATTTAAGCTAGAACTACATTAGACGGACGCACACGTGTACCACGCCTGATTTGTACGTAGAACGAAGCCGCATGGTGTGGATCAATTGTAGCTCTACAAGTTCAGTTGCCATATAAAATGTATGGAGACCGACAAAACGATGTAACAACGAACGAGTAAGAATGTTTTTTTTAATTTTGAATGTCAAAAAAGCCCAGAACTGTTATTATGATTCATACAAAAAAGCGGTATCACCAAAAAAAATAAGGTCATAATTATTTACAAGAATTGACAAAATAGAACAGATAAGAGCGAAGTTTTTAATTAGTATCAGTATGTTTCTGTAAATATTTAGCAAGAAATAAAACAATTATGCTTTTTAATCGACTTTAAAAAATCGGCCAAGTGTGCTTCGGACTTGCGCTCGGAGGGTTTCGTACAGTTCGTAGCAAAAAACGGCAAAAAACATCGCATTTGTTGTATCGGGGCCCCACTTAACTATTTATTCAATTCTGTTTTTAGTATTTTTTGTTATAGCGGCAACAGAAGTACATCATGTGTGAAAATTTCAACTGTTTAGCTATGACGGTTCATGAGATACAGCCTGAAGACCGACAGACAGACAGACAGACACACAGACAGACACACAGACAGACACACAGACAGACGGACGGACAGCGGAGTCTTAGTAGTAGGGTCTCGTTTTACCCTTTGGTTACGGAACTCTAAAAAACAGATTATCAATGCTGCTAGACTATAACAAAATTTTAAAGAGTGAAAATCATTTATTTCAGATAACTTGATATATTAGGTCCATAAACTCCTTACGTATGAAATTGGTGTTTTTAAAAATGGGTTACTTTAAAACCTGATACCTTCGGATTGTCTCGGAATTTATGAGTTCATATAAACTTTATATGAAAGTTTCTTTGCGTTTGTTTTACTGTATAAAAATAAAAACATGTATTTATGTTGGATATGAGTTTGTAGCGTGGGAACAATGCGTAAGTATATTTTAATTGAAACTAAAATTTTTGTGCTTTCATTTGGAAAATTTTAGCTCTCGAATAACTTTTCGTCTCCGAGTGGCTACAGGACAAAAATTTCCAGAACTTGGTCCGCCATGTCCCGACCTGTCGCGGCAGCGGATTTTCGCCCCGGCGGGCGGCGCTGGCGTTGCATCTACAATCGTGAAAGCGTGTGTACGCACGTGCACATTGTTTCTGTGTGCATATTGTGCATCAGCTATATTCTTTTACATCAAGTGCTCTGAACTAAAATTGTCAAGAAATAAAAAGTCTTTTGACATTTGTATTTTGATTACTTAGCGGCTTGTCCGATGTAATGTAGCTACTAATAAAATAATAATTAGATAGTGTTCACACCGGTGTAGTAGTAGCCTAAAAAATGAAAAAAATGCCTACGTCAAAGTATATAATATAAGTACACTTTTTTGTTGGGGTGGGTTTTTCTTCTTACAGCAATCCGGTAGCAATCTACATTATATACTTATTATAAGTATAATTAAATTGGCAGTTTAGTTGTTAAACTGTCATGCCTCAACCGAACACCGGTGTCCGCACACCTGTTGTGTTTCTAATTACTGTATTCAAAGGATAATAGAACAACTAAAAATAATTATTATTTACTAGATACTGATAACTGCTTGACAGAAAAACCTAAAAAACATCATCATGGAGTGTTTTCCAAAAATGCGTTTTAATAAAATTAATGAAACAAACAAGAGATTACAACGTAGTTTGTATTTTTGCGGTAAGTTCCCAGTACGTAGATAAATATTTATGTTTGAGTTCATAAGTTCAGAGTGAAGATTATAATATCAATATAAAAAGATGTGCACATATCAGTCGGCACTCAATGGGACAAGATCTTTTCAACTGCTATTGTGTTTATTTATAATTTCTACTGCTGCAGTGTTTATATCATTTGTTTGACAATGAAGTTATTTGTGAGTGATTTTCTTCGTTATTATTTTTATATTTTAATGTTGCAAAGATATGTAGCTACTCAAGTGATTTTGTTATGTTTTTTGTTGTGAGTGTGTGTAAAAAATACTTTTTCAATACACTTCCTCGAAAACTGACTTTCATCGCACTACTATTAGGTTCAACATGCCATGTATACCACCCTGGTGTTTTTATTTTTTTAAATGATCACATCAAAGGTTTTTTTCTTTCCTATTTCGTCACGGTCAACGGTGTTTATTTTTAAAGCAAAGTGGCGGATGTTTTTAAGGTTTTAATAGAAGCTCTTGACTTCATGATACACTCGCCTACGGCTCGTGCGAATTCCCCCTCGGTCGCAATGAAAAACTTTCTGCACTTGTATCAAAACTAGCTAACTTATATACGTGTTGTGTAAATCACCTATGTTCCTTTGATTGCCTTTTTTAATATTCCCGCAGCCCCTTAAACTTTGGCGTTAAAGTGGAGGTTATCCCGCTCTGAAATCCGAATTCTCAAATTAGAAACCGGTCATAAGAAATAAGGTTTCATAAGTTTAACGTACTATGTAACTAAACGAGTGTTGCTCGTTTCAAATTATTATGTTAGCTTCGGTATTCTTTTTTATATAACTTTCCTTTCCAATTTGTTTGTGAATCTTACTAACAGATATGTGTTTTTTTTTCAGGTGTGTTTATTCCTGATCCTTATGGTTATAGAAGAATACAACTGTAAGTGATAAATTAAGTTTATTTTGTTCATTTTACCTAATCTTTTTTGAGCAGTAACAAATAGAAATCTGTAGATATATTATGCAGAGTGAGTTTTAACTCATTTGGTGAAATTAGTCAAGTCCATATACACCGTTAAATTTTGGTCGTTTTAATCCTGCAGAGGGTCGATTCGGTACATGAAACCCTATCGATTTGTAAAGATAAAAATGAAAAATAAAGTACTTTATTTTATACTCGACTTAATTTACGCATGTATGAAATTACGGTATCGATCCTCCACGGAATTAAAACGACCAAAATTTAACGGTGCATATATAAAAATAATGATGAAAACCCATTTAATGTAACACCAACTCAGAATTGATGGATAAAACAAAACAAAAATTCCCTAGTTACATAAGTCAGCAAAGTGTTTATTTTTAGTGTATTTACTGTTGCGTTTAAAATATTATAATAATTTAAACAAAGGATAAATATTGTCCGTCTGATTATGTATGTGGATCTGCATACATGTCGGATAATCAGTCATTTTAATGACTTTTTGATAACCTTATTCATTCCAGGTGCACCGTACCGAACGAGGAACCGACATAGGCATCACCATCATTTTCAAATCGGGAGGTCAAGACAACGTTCACCTTACAGATCACCATCTGGCCCCTATACTAGGCATCACCATGGGTACCAGCCAATGTACGATATGTACCATCCCTGGCGTAATACCCGTCACTGTACTTGGCACGCTTCTAGATACAGTTCCCGGCACTGCTCTGGACACGGTTATCGGCATGGGTCCCGATTCTACAATGGGTACGGTTCTCAATACAGTTTCCAGTACGGTAAGAATAATTTTATTCCAAACACTACGCCAATAGATAAGCCCGAAGACCAGCATGTAATAGTAGAAAAACCAATGGATAATGAAGTAGGGAAGACATCAGAAGGGTCTATGTATATGTCTACAGAAAAACAAATAGCTAATGAAGTAGGGAAGACATCAGAAGGGTATGTGTATATGTCTACAGTAAAACCAAAAGATAATGAAGTAGGAAAGACATCAGAAGGGTCTGTGTATATGTCTACAGAAAAACCAATAACAACAGAGGACACTTCAGAGAAGCCAATTGAGGTGCCAGTAGAGATTGTAACTGATAAATCAACAGAGACATCTAATGTCTGGCTGGCTCCAACAGATAAAACGACAGGAACGCTAGTTGAGAAACCAATGGAAAAGTCAACACTGGCCATAACCGTGACAACGGCCAAACCTGAAACGATGATTGAAGATAAACCACAAAATTTGATCATAGAAATGCCTTTAGATAAGTTAGCTAGTTTCTTACCAGAAGAGAACGCAAGAGTAAACCATGATCGTAGTATATTATATAGGCAGTGGATGGATAGCATTTTCTATGAACAGGTGCCAAAAGAGAAAAGTTTAGAGAAACCTACTGAAGAGCCGGCTGAGAAGCTAGTAGAGAAGGTAGCAGAAAAGCAAACACAAATTTTAGACGTGGAGCCAACAGAGAAGGCAACAGAAATGCCAGTTGACATATCAATCGAAAAGTCAACACCGGCCATCACTGTGGCCGCAGCCGAACTTGTAACGATGCCTCAAGACAAACCTCAAGACCTGACCGTTGAGGAGTTCTTAGACAAACTAGTAGAGAACCCAACAGAAAATGTTTCGAACACACTTTTAACTAACTCAGATAATAATTTGTCAGAATATTCGACAGTCAACCTATTCGGTGACTGGCCCACTGAAAACCTATCAGATTTGTCTACAGAAAGCCCATTTTAAGCGATAAAAATATAATGATCCTATATTGAATAAAGCCCGGACGCGGAGCAGGAAGAATTTCGTACGTTAACCTTTTATTACCTGTTTCTGTCACTCCCGCGTAAATATAATGCGTCTCGCTCGCACAGATGCAATGGCCTCCGTCGTCAGGGATTGTAAACCTTTACTGTACATTTTTTACCGTTATTTTAAGATTTGTTCTTTTTTGAATTTGGTTTTTTTTGGTTAGCATTTAGTCACTACAAAAAATCCTTGACAAAATTCATAAATTTAACCTTTTGAATACCGTAATTACAGACACAATAGAAAGACAATAGGTGGCGGACACCGGTGTCCTCTTGGGGCTTCAAAAATGAATGACAATGATAATTTTTATTTTATTATCATATTTCTACCAAATTCGTAATTTTAACTCGATTTTTAAAATGTAAATAAATAATTTATATATTTAAAAACAATAATTTATTTAATAAATTAGTCATTTTTTTCTCCTTCAAATGTTTAATGTAAAACGCACTTAATATAAAAATGTTTGTGACCACTGTCAGTAGGCCCAAAGGTCATTGTACGAAATTCTTTCTGCTCCGCGACCGGGCTTTAGATACTATAATTATTTGTATTTTTCAAAAATAATAATAATGATATATTTAACTACCAAAACTGTGTTCTTTAATTTAATGTTCCTATGCTGGTCTTACTTTTTTTTTTTTGAAGTGGATTATCATCAAATAATTTTTCCCGCTCCGGATGGAGTGAGAATGTGACAGACATTTACTAACTAGAACCGACATATCATTCGTTTTTTTAGCAAAAAAACGTTGGCTCACACTAGGAAATTATCGGAATCGTGGATGCATTTACAAACGTGTAAAGTCGCGAAACATACGCATAAGGTTATGTAGATTATCAATATGAAAGGATAAAAAGGCATTATGTGTATATTTATAATAAATGATATTGATTTCACTAATAGGTTTTAAAAAAACATTTATGCACGTCAATTTTTTTGGTCCATTCAAACTAGATGAGGTGGCTATTGAAAATTGTAATTTTGTGATCATTTACCGCTCATGTACACTCACTGCCGCCACCACCGCGCCTCTATGCTGTGTATACGTTCGCCACCGCACCCCAACGTATGTGCACTTACTAATCGTAAATTTTGATACCGAACGTTCGTATCTTTTGCGAAAGTTTATCTTCGTAAAGTGTGTGAAATTCACCACATGCTCCCTTTGCATTATTACAAAACCTACAACAATATAATAAGCCAATACTAACTTTATTTATTCGTTAAATTGGACATATCCATGCGAGTGTGATACGTATACTCTTCGTAACAAGCAATATATTACTAGAAATTTCAAATGTTATGGTAAAATTAGGCAGTGGCGGTGCGGTAGGAATGTATATACAGAATATAGATGCGCACTGGTGGACGTATACACAGCATAGAGTCGCGTTATGCTGGTTTACACGTTGGCCCAGCGTCGGCCAATCGCTATTGTGTAGCCATTGTGTAATCGGGGAAACCCCGTTTATGCAATGGCGATTGGCCGAGGCTGGGCCCACGTGAAAACCAGGCACTAGCGAATGCATACACAGCATAGAGGCGCCCCGCACCCTGGCGGAACGGTGACACGCCACATCCTGTACACAAGCACTTACACTTAATTCATAATGTTTTGTGACACGTCTTATTAATGGGCATAGTGTTATCTAATTACTGGGTTATAAAGGTCAGATAGTAGCTCTGTATAAAACACTGGAATCCAGTTGCATCCGGTTTGACTGGAACCAGACCCTAACATCATTGTGTAAAGGTAAGGCAGACACACTTCAGAGTATTTGATAAACGATAAACTAAACCGTATACCATTATTATGATAAACGGTATCTCCCACCCATAGCACCTACAAAGCGTTTTGGGAACACATTCATTATGCGTACAGCTAAGGAGTGGAATTCCCTGCCGGAGTCTGTATTTCCTGATAAGCTACAATAAGTCAAGAGTGAATAGATTATTTCTAGGCAAGTGTGCTCCATTGTCAGCCACATCATCGCTTACCATCAGGTGAGATAATGGTCAAATGCGATTATAATAATCAAATATTACAAATCTATAAAATAAACTCGAAGTTAATAGACTTCTTAAAGAATGTAATGCTCCAATGGAAAACTACACTCCATTTAAATTACCGTGACCATGATATTACAACTCGATTAATATCTATTAAAAAGGGTATTTATCAGGGAGATTCTTTAAGTCCTTTATGGTTTTGTCTCGCTCTGAATCCTTTGTCCCATCTACTGCATCGTTGCCGGGCCGGATATCCCCTAAAACATACCACGGAAGAAACTATTATCTCTCATTTAATATATATGGATGACATAAAACTATACGCAAAGTCTGAAAGAGAGATGAAAAAGTTAATCGATACCACGACCAAATTCAGTAGACATCAATATGCAATTTGGACTAGATAAGTGCAAGACAGTCCATATTATCAGAGGTAAAATAAAACCGGTTGACTATCATATTAACAATGTAGACACAATCACAGCTATGGAAACCACAGATTTGTATAAATATTTAGGGTACAAACAACTCAAAGGAATAGATCATGCATCAATTTAAATTTAAATTTCTATTGTATTTATAATCATTGAAAAAAACGTGTTGCGCCGACCCCAAGTAATATGGGACAAGGGCAGGAAGAAGAAGATTGTATTTATAATCATTATAATTTATTTTTAATTTAATTAATCAATCTTAATCTAATCAATTATTATTTTAATGCCTATGATTTATTTTTTTGAGTTTTTTTTTTTAATGACATTGATAATTTTTCTTCATTATTATTTTTAATCTCTTTTTTTTGTATGTAATTTTTTAATTTTCATAAAGCAGTTTTTCGTGCATGTGGTGTTAACCTTTAATTAATTGTTGCACTTACAAATGTTTTTCTAGTCATTAAGTCATCATTGTATGTTGTGTAAACAATTGTTGGTTAACCTAAATAAATAAATTAAACACACATTAAACACAGAATACAAGAGAAGAGTGGTCGCAGTATGTAAAACCCAACTATCGGGAAAACACTTAATAAAGGCATTGAACACCTATGCGATTCCAATATTAACATATTCGTTTGGAGTAATTAAATGGTCAAAAACTGACATCCAACAGATAGAGAGGACAACACGCGCTACACTAATTAAACACAATAACTTACACCCTAAATCTGTTGTAGAAAGACTGACAATTAAGCGACAATATGGAGGGAGAGGCCTAATTGACATCCATCACCTGTGGCAGAAACAAATAAATAGACTAAGAACATTCTTCCACTCTAAATCACACACAAGTAACATTCATAAAGCCATAGTAATCAACGATATCAATTACACACCACTTAACCTTAATGATCAAATAGAAACACCACATACTAACATTGATGACCCACAGAAGCAAAAACTAGAAAATTGGAAAAGGAAAGTGCTGCACGGACGTCACCCTCATGACTTAGAACAATCTCATGTAGATACTATGGCATCAAATAAATGGCTTAAAATAGGTTCTTTATTCCCGGAAACCGAGGGATTTATCATTGCAATACAGGATCAGATTATAAACACTAAAAACTACAGAAAGTTCATCATTAAAGACCCTACGGTGACGAATGATAAATGCCGCAGGTGTCACTGTCAGCCAGAAACTATTCAACACATTACAGGGGCATGCACCACACTCACACAGACGGATTATACATATAGACATAATCAGGTAGTAAACGTCATCCATCAAAATCTAGCACTAAAATATAAGCTCATACAGGACACAAATACTCCCTGTTACAAATATACACCACAAAATTTTTAGAAAATACTACTTACAAATTGTACTACGACCGCGCAATTTTGACTGACAGGACCATTCACTACAACAGACCAGATATAACTCTACAAGACAAAATTAATAAAGTCACTTACTTAATTGATATCGCAGTCCCTAATACACATAATTTACAAAAAACAATAGGTGAGAAAATCAGCAAATATGCCGAGCTAAAAGAAGAAGTGACCAGAATTTGGAGACAAGAAAAAGTGTATGTAGTGCCCATTGTTGTCTCCACTACGGGCGTCATACCTCACCACCTCCACCACAGCCTTAAAGTATTAGACCTAAAGGACTCAACGTACATTACCCTCCAAAAAGCTGCAATTTTGAACACCTGCAGAATAGTACGAAAATTCATGCAGATCGAGGAAAATGAAATTTCTCCACATAATACTCACTCTTAACCTTAAATTAACTCACAACACGCTACATTAACTTGGCTTGGCTCGTTAATGTAGCTAAAAACTAGCCTAGAGCTAAGAAAAACTACACGTTTTCCCAAAATAATAATAATAATAAAAACATTTATTTCTGACGAATTCCATATTCTGTTAGTAACAATTATCTTAAAACTAAAGTTAGTAGGAATTAACAACACAATACATAACACTACACTTTGACATGAAGTCGAACCCATCTTTGCAACATGGGGGACTCCCACCTATCTGCAAAAACACAAATTATATGCCTATCAATAATATAAAAAAAGGAAATGTGCAAAATCATAAAGAAACAAATAAAGTAATTGAAGATTTTTAGAAAAATAAAAAGATTTGGTTATTAGGTACTATTTATTTGAAAGTCTGCAAAAAGTAGGACATACTGGACGGACTATCACCCGCGCCGCTCCCCGCAACGCGTTGCCAGTGTGGCCAAGCAAAACGCGCCCGCTCCCGCGCCCGCGTCGCTGCCCGCACCGCACTGCCTGACCGAGCACTTTTTCGCTCGTATGACTGACATTTTAACATATCATGGTAATTTTGACCAATTTAATTCGAGTGTCAGCTATTTAAAGCTAGATGGCGTCACTAAGGTATAGGATTTACACTTTTTATTTGTAAAGGAGATCATTTATTTTGGTCCAAATTCAAAAGTGAATAAGGCCAAGAAAAAAAAATATGGCAATCTGTTAGAGCTTGACCCCTTGAGCATTTTTTATTATCGCACCAAAACTGTAGGCCCATTGCCCTGGGTTTTATTTAAGTTTAAAAAAAAACATTTTCCGTACATTTTCAGTAACATGAATTGTAAACACAAAGAGTTAGAGCTTGAATAGAAACTTCCAGGTAGCTGCCGTTTACCACCACACAACCTCCCCTGGCCACTGAACGCTCGCCCCACTTCGAATATCTTATCTGTTACTTTAGTAGGTACCTAAAGCAACGCGTGTGATATTGTATCACTCCCATTCCAATTGATCATGGACGGGAAGACCAAAATCTACCATATTGAATCAGTTAGATTCCATCCCCGATTTCTTGAGTCTCAATCGCTGCCACGACAGCAGCGTTCGATTCACTTATGGACCACGTACGATCCGTCCTGAATGATTTTTCAGGGGAGATTACAGTGACTGATGACCATCATTGGAAACTCCTGGGCAATGTATGTGGTCTGAAAACCGAAAAGAATGCAACTCCCGGCGAAGTAAATAAAGCTCAAGCAACAGAGCAGCGTGCCGCGCGCTGGGATAAAATGTGAGCTAGAACCCATTCACCTCGCCTTCTAGCACCTTCAGAGGAAGTAGAGCCTTCTATGTCTGTTCTTATTCGCCCCGATAAGAGTATCGCTCTCGATAACTCTGACAAAGCGAAATACTTAACCAACAGCCTACAGTTCCATTGTTTCCCTAGCCCACAACGAATAGACAACACTCACCTTGATATGAGGGACCCTAAAGTTGAACGTAGAGCTTCCCTCGCACTCATTGAAGATCTTAATGATCCTTTGTCCCCCTTTATCTCAGAGGAGGTGGGGAATATCATTAAAAAGCTCCAGCCTCGGAAAGACCTCGGCTGTGACGGTTTCATCAACAAGGTGTTTAAACTCTTCCCATCCCAACTCATAATACTAATGACCGTCATCTTCAATGGTGCATTAAGGAATAACATGTTCCCCCAAGCGTGGAAAAAGGTCATTAATATCGGTATTCCTAAACCATACAAGTCCAACTCAAGTTTGTTCCCTCCACCTACCTTTTCATCAGTCTATTCAATGTCCTCGATAAAATCTACGAGAGGGTTATTTACAGGCGGCGCAGAGATTATGCTGAAGTTAAGAGTGTTATTTCTAACGGTAGTTTGGTTTACGAATCGAACAAGTCCAGCGAATCGTTGAACACCAATGCGCTGGTTTCCAGCATAACGCGATGATGGACGTCTAGTTTTTTGTCTCAGCGAAAGGTTTTTGACAAAGTGTAACATAATGGTTTATCATTTAAGCTATATCAACTCGGTGGGCCAGATTGTCTAGTACTCATCTTGCGAAACTTTTTGTTGAATCATACCTTCCACAATTGACTACCAGATGGTAGCGCTCCCTCTATGCGATAGTGGGGAGATCTCCACCCATACGAGCAGGAGTTTTTCAAGGGTCTCCCTCAGATCACCACGTACCTATACCAATACGATCCCTTGGGAGAGCTCGGTGTGATCCTAGATCAGCATTTGACCTTAGCTGAGTACAAAGCAAATTTGTACGTACGCGTGCCGCTTTCGCACAAAGCAGGCTCCACTAAATTCTGCCAACCCGTAGGTATGGTCGCATTTTTAATACGCTTACTCTGTCTTCGCAGATGCAAAGCCCCGCCATCTCCATATAAGGAAAATACTTTAAAAGCGATTCCTAAAAATCCGCGAAGCCTATCATGTCTGAAATGAGAGTTCTTTTTGATCACAAAAGGGGATTTTCAGGGGAGATCATAAAATCCCCATCATCCAGAATTTCATGAAACGTTTCTCTAACACTGCTATGAGACAACGTTCCAAGCGTTTCTTTAACACTGCTATGAGACAACGCAACCCCGCCTTCTGGTATTGACCGTCCACTCATTTTCGAAATTCGCCGTCATATGCTTTTTTTTTTTTATTATGCCTTTGGGTTTAGAAAATATTACTGTGGTTCTAAAAGATAAATATATGGGTACTTGTTATGACTTTTCTAAACAATTAAAGCAATGAGCATTACATATACCGATATTCTTATTTTTCGTAAATCTTAACAAATTAAATTATTATCTATTAATTTTTTTTTTAAATAACGCAATAAAGACACAACTACAGACTGACTGTGTTTTTTGTTGCATTTTTTTTAAAACTATTGTTATGTATAGGATATTTAATTTTTTGAGAACGTTGTTCTTTGCAAACTAATCATTTTTGAACTTAAATAATACCGAGGCTAATGCTCCCACAGCATTGTTGCCATATTAAAAAATGTTCGTAAGAACAAGTTCTAACAGAATATTGTATTTTTTTTTTGGCCTTTAAATTTGGACCTAAAATGTATGGACCGTGGGTGATCTCCTTTCTTTTGATAGCCGCTCTATTGTATATGTTTGGTAAGAACTATCTAACTATATTTATCTTTGACTTTGGATTTGACATTGGCCGTATGTCAACAACACAATGCCGGGTTCCTCGAAACAGATAAAAAACTCTTATCACTAAACTTAGTGATGACAACTACAGTGGAAGTGCGTAGTATTCCACGCGCGCCTCAAGGAGATGTCAGCAAAACCGTAGGAGCCCAGCAGAGTCGAAGCCTACTGGGGCCATGGGTTGCGTGAAAGAGAACTCTGGGGCCCTGGAATGAAGTCAAAGCAGGAACAGCAGTGGATTTTGACAGTAAAAGACCGGGAGGGTGTCCTCTCGGTCCGCCCAAGAGCGGGAAATGTCATTGGATGATTTAAATTCCCACTTTAAAAAAAAACTAAAGTGGAAGATGCCATCGGATGATATCTTATCAAAACGAGGTCTGGGCTTGCCCAGGCTTTGTTTTAATTACAGATTGCATGTTGTTGTGTTTAATATCGCCCTGGGTTTAAGAGATAAAGCCAAACTGGTCAAGTGCGAGTCGGACTCGCACACAAAAGGTTCCTTACTATAAGTATTAAAATCAAGCAAAAAAACTGCCGACAAAATAAAGTTTCTTTTATGGCAATCTTTGTAAATTTTTACATCAATTTTATTTGATGATGATTTTTTTCCTATAATAATAATAATTCTTTATTATCAGGTCCTTAAGGCCCATAAACGCTACATAAGACAATCTTAAAAGTAAGAAACTAATAATAAATAGGTACTTATTCTAAGCTGAGTGAGACACACTGAACCTGGAGAAAGTCTATTTGACCGCGTGCAGTCGTATCCACCGCCCCAAGATCGGAGAGTCCCACCAGCCAGCGTTCTGAGAATGGTGTTCTTGGATTTGAATTGGTGTGGTTGAGTGGCTGGCGCGTACTCAGGATAGCAAAGACAAGCATTGACTGGCCATTGACTTGATTTGATAAAACGTAGTAAATTAATTTTCTGGTATATGTCATGGTGATATAATGTAGACACTTAATAACGATTTCTTCGCCGTTGTTCTTTTACTCTCTGCCTCTTTCGGTTTATGAGATACAGCCTGATGACAGACGGACGTACAGACAGGCAGGCAGATAGACAGCGGAGGCTTAGTAATAGTCAAGTTGGTAATGGTATACGTAGAGGTCTGTCCAGCTTGGGAAGAGCATCGCCGTGTCCTTGTGGGGTCGAAAGGCGGCAGCGATCTCTCGCGCCGGGCCTTGGTATAGGCCATGGTCCGGGGTGGGGACGGATGGCAGGCGGTCGCCTGCTTCTGCAAAGCAGTAATGCTAGCAAAGGAGGAGGCTGACCGCATCAGGCAGAGGCAACGGGGCGCTCGCCCCAGCCGCCGCCGGGATTCCGATCCCGATTTCCGGCCACCGTAGGCGCGGGCTTGCGGACGGCGGGCAATGGGTAGCTCGCTGTCCGTCCGTCCGGCAATAGACCGGACTGAGCCCAACTCGTTTACGGCGCTTTTTGTTCCCGCGCCCCAGGGCCCCGGAACCAAGGCAAAGAAGGAACGGGGTAGGTTTTTAGTCAGTAAGAGTCTGACACTATCTCCCGCTCCGCCCAAGAGCGGGGGATGTCACTGGATGATTTTACCTAATTAAAAAAACCCTCATGTATAGTGCGCGGCAAATAAGTTGAACCCGTTGCTTTGGTTACGCGCCACCTTGATTGAGACTCGAAAACCCGTTACTGCGCATTAAAGGTAGATCGCCATGATGGTTCAACTCGTGTGCCAAGGATGATACGGAACCTTATTTTTGAGGTTATCATACACGAATAAACTTAGTACGTCATTATAAAATGCTATTACTAAACTTATCTTTGTTCAGTATTTAAGAGTTCACAGGTCACGATTGCATACAGTATAAAAGCTGATAATTGCCAGATTTTCTACAGTAGGTGTGAGAACCAACCAGCAGAGTTCCGTTGTTTAACTTCACTGTACTTCAGTGTATTCACAAATAATCAACTATGAAGTTATTCGTAAGTAATCATACTCTTTATATGTCTCATATTTGATAACTGAGTCTTTGTTTTTATTTACATTAAAAACGTAATAATTTATATAATACATATATTTAATAATCTATTAATCATCACTACATAGTATAAAACAAAGTCGCTTTCTGCTGTTTGTCCCCATGTATGCTTAGATCTATAAAACTACGCAACGGATTTTGATGCGGTTTTTTTTTAATAAATAGAATGATTGCGAAGTTGGGGCGGGTCGCTAGTAACTTATAAATTAACATATTTAACTTCTAAACTTGTGTAGGTACTTTCTTTTTACCGCCTTTTTTATCTATGATAATTATTAATTATCATATAACATATCATTGTTTTTTTTAACTGAGAGCTTTCTGTAAAATAAAGTCAATAAATAGTATACGTAGCGTACGTACGTACTTAAAGTAACTTTCTACTGGTAAAAGAATTTTTAAGATCAGTCCACTAGTTTTTTAATTACAAGCAAGATTAACAATACTTCCTTTTTGATAATATTAATATAGATTAAGTTACGCGTCTCTATAAATGGGTGTGTGTGAGTGAATCGATTCAATAAATTTTGAGCAAAACTGTGATAGACCGTACAAAAAGACAGAAGAATGAAAAAACCAGAATCCTTAGAAAAATTCCGATTTTTTATTCGGACGTAAAAATCCACAGAAATATAAACATTATATTGCAATCATGGTGAATGTGAAACTTGAGCTCTGAAACTTTTGAAATTCTTCTTGTAGCGACACCTTTTTAACTGACTTCGAAAAGGAGGAGGTTCTATGTTTGGCTGTATGCAAGGGTGTCGCCAGCCGATGATCAAGGGGGGGGGGGGGCTATTGGAAGTAAATAGATAATAAAAAAGGTTTTCTTTTAAATAATAATAAAAGTTTATTGTCTCCACAATATAACTCTCTTGCTAGCCTTATATCTACGGTAACATGGGGCGTAGCCTCCCCCTGCCCCCCCTTGACGACGCCCATGGCTGTATGTATTTTTTTTTTAATGAATTTTCACTGATATCTCGGTCAATTGCGGATCGATTTTTTGCTATATTATACAAACCAAAATTCTCTCTGGAACTTTTCAACTAGTTTTAACTGTGCGTGTAATACGAATTTTATTAACATCAGCATTCTTTACAGGTCAGCGTGTTCATGATCCTAATGGTTTTGGAAGAATTCAACTGTAAGTAACTACATATATTATATGTTAGTAATATGTCAGACTCACAGTGAGTGTTTAGAATGCTAGGTGCATAGATATGTAACAGCAGTCACTTTTAATATAAAATGTGACTTGAAATTTTGTTGGGATAACTAAACACATTTTTTCGGTTCACTAATGTTTCGCCAAAACTCCATTGACAAATTTTTAGTATACAACCAACGTTTCGTATACTATTTATTTCACAAACGATTCGTTCTGCAATGGTTCATTTTACAAAATCTCGCTAAACAAACATTATTTTGGTAAATTTTTCTTTTGATAAATGGTTCGGATGATATTTAATCATTTATACATTTTTAATTTGGTTCTTTTGGATATCATTTTATAATAAATTTTCTAAACGATCACGACGGTATTGTTTGCATAATTTTATTGAACTACCACTTCCTTAAACCTTTTATTGGACTGACATACTAAGTAGATTAAGTAATTCTGTTATCAACGAGTACAGTACTTGATTTAGTAAACATGTTCTCCTGGGTAGATTTATGAGTAGAAAGATTTCTCCCTCCCCTATGTTGCCCAAGGTTGATTGCCGACAGGCAACATGCAAGAAGGCATGCAACATGCAAGCAAGCATGCAGCATGAAAGCAGGCATGCAACATGTAGCAGGCATGCAACAATTCAAGGAAGCATTCAGTATGCAAGCAGGCATACAGCATGGAAGCAGGTATGCAACATGCAAACAGGCACGAAGCATGCAAGCACGCATGTAGCATATAAGCTGGCATGCAGAATGCAGTAGGCATCGGTCGGTAGGCACGTCGCAAAAAGTAGTGCGTTGGCATTTTTCCTATAGCGTGCTGTAAATGCAACTAACGCGCGTTAGGTGCGATGCTTTCGTATGCTTACGAAACGCGCGACAGAAGTCGCGCGACAAAAAGTCGCCGTGGGCAAGGGGCCTAACATTAATTATTAAGGACTTTGGACTGTTATGTCACGTCATTTTGCTATTTATGAGCTTTACTTTCTGGCACTCCACTCTTAATTAAAAATAACCTGTTAATAATTTAACTTAAACTAAAGTACTTTGGTTCTGAGTGTATTACTACGAAGAGGTATCAGCCCCCCTAGCCAAGTTACAATCGTTTCGTTTTGCGTTAACGCTTGGATTTGGCCACGCCCTCAACTCTTTTGTTTGAACAAACGAATTGGGGGCGTGGCCAACTCCAATCGTTAACGCAAAACGAAAAGATTGTAACTTGGCTAGGGGGGCAGGGGACTTACCATGACGTGTTAAAACTGTTAGTCGTACAAGCAAGAAAGAGGGCTGTACACTGTATATAGGTCCGTCCCTTTAACCAGTGGCGTAGCTAGTCCCACAGGGGCTCCGTAACAAAAGTCCCATAAGGGCCACGTATAAAAAAATGGTGCTTTTTTACAAATGCTTGTTTTACCCTACGAAACGGTTGCAGATTACATGTTTCATCTACATTTTTATCTACATGGGGGCCCCTGTAGCGCGGGGTCCCCGTATAATTGACACGGCAGATACGACGGTAGCTACGCCCCTGCCTATAACAGTACAGTTTAGCTCGTAAAATGAATCGCGTTAAAAGCTCGTGGTAGCACTGCTTCTCACTCATCGATCAACCATTAAGTTTACCAATTATTTTTTTCTTTAATTTCAGGTGGACTGGTTCTGGATTATTATGGCGCTTACCCCGTGGGGAGAAGTTGGAGGACTGATTGTGGATTCGGTTATCCACACAATCATTATCCGCCATACTTTAGACGTCCGTATTACTACTACGATTGGTCTAGAGTTCCTTATTATGATGATTCAGAATACGACACACAAGACTCCAAAGAAATCGTTGCCTTGGGCAACTTCCAAGATAAGTTCTTAATCAAGCCCACAGAAAAGTCTTCTGAGAAACCCTTAGACAAACTTTCAGAGCAGTCCTCAGCCAAGCCTTTAGACAAGTCCTTAGAAGAGCCCTCAGACCAGTCCTCAAATAAGTTATTAGATTTACTTATAATACCTCCGAAACCTGACATTCCAAACGAATCCACTGCTGATATTGATTTGCCAAACGAGCAGTTAGATGAACATTTGTAAGACGTCTGTTAGCAAGCGCTTATTTTTTTTCCTTACATCATTATGCTATCGAAGTCCTAATCTTAACTGAGTTATATCTTAAGTATAATCGTTAACAAGTCCTCAAATCTTTAGGCAAACCTAGAACAGCATCTCAAGTAATTCCTCTGTAACGCAGTGCCCTTCGTAGGCCATTCCCATCCATGACTTAATTACCCGTAGTGTAAACTTATTTCAAATTTCTCTTTTGAGACTGCCACGAGTTTTTGGCTCTCGTCAACTAGTTTTAAGTTAGTTTATCTCTTTTCAACTAGTTTTAAGTTAGTTTATCTTTTTTCAACTAGTTTTAAGTTCGAAACGTGAAAATGTTGTTATTGTTACGATTTTAAGATACTTTGTACTTTAAATAATTATGTAAGTGTAATATTTTTTGTAACGAGTATTATTAAATATATTTATAAAATTAACATTTTTTTCTGTTTTCCTTTCCTTATTTTATCTTCCTTTCTCTCTGCTGTAAATCATTGACGTAGGTACTTTGAGATAGAGTTACCGTGGCCCTGGAACGCAAACGGTAACCTACATGATTTCTGTAGATCCTGACTGCTACGTCACGTCGTAGCAGCAAAATATTCTTCGTAGTACTCGTGCTACGGCGTAGTATTAGCTCTGAAGGTTTACAAGAATTAACAATTTCAAAATATATCAAAAACTGAGTGAATGGTGTTGTTACCATAAAAACTTCTTTTTTTCAAACTCGAATTAATTCACGCCTGTACGAAATTATTATTTTTAAGTAAACGTCAACTCAGCGAGGACAATAAACTGTAGGTGGTTAGAACGCAACGACCGACAACAAACCTACAAGGTCATTGACTCGTTTACTTAAAGAAATTAATTTCGTACATGCGTATATTAAATCCTGTTTTAGAAAATAAAGTACTTTATTTTTTAATTTTATTTTTCCTAATCGATAGTGTTTCATGTACCGAATCGACCCTCCACGGGATTAAAACGACTAAAATTTAACGGTGTATAAACAAAATTATGTTTAGACATGTGAAACCTGAATATAGTTTGTGCAGTCAGTAACTCAATCGATCCCAATGATTTTCACACCATGTTATGTTTTTTCCCAAAAATATTTAAAAAGGGTCACAAGTTGGACGTCACCGATACTAAGTAAAGGTCACGGCAGGCCATAGCAAGCATTGGGCTACAACGCACAGTTGGGTGCGGGACAAAAACAACGAATATTAAGACGACTTAAATGTATGAACTATTAAACCTGTTACAGCTATTACAGGTCTAAGTAAAAGTTGTAGGAAATGAGTTAAATCAGTTTTTTACTTGTAATAGAAAATCATTTATTTTTTGGTTAATAATTTTCTTCGTCGTATATAATTAGTTAGAACAGAGTCTAAAACATTATTTATGAGACAATTAAGTATTAGCTTATTTATTTTTACCCGACTGCGCCAGGAGGAGGGTTATTCAATAAATATCATTCAAAGTCAATATCTACATATAGTTTTTTATTTATAAGATTTTATTTTTGTTTGTTCATGGAGTAAATCAAATACTCGTAGTTCTTACCTGCTGTGGATAATTGATTTATTTATTTCAATCAGAACGCCAAAATGCCAATTACACTGATTACAAATTCATTCTGGATGCGCGAATTTGCTTGATGTTTTAATGGACTGTAGATTTAAAAAAGCGATCTAAGGTTTATTAACAATATGCAGATACTATGCCTGGCATGGGATAAAGGTATTGGGAAGGAGCACTGACCTTTAGACTTCGAAGGTTCCACGTGGCACCGCCGGCGATTTTCGACTTCGCACATTTAAATCACTGCCAGGTCCTGTTTTGCACTACACTGCACCACTGTTGTTGAGTTTGAATGGTTGGATCACGAAAATAGTCAATTTTCTTGTAATTTCGAGCGGGCGCGGTTAGCGGTGCGGTCACATTCACAATCGATGCACAAAAACGTCAATGTCAAATCCTTTCTTGAGGTCGTGCGGGGAAATAAACGGAAGGGATAGGATTGCTAGGCCAAAAAAATAAATTACAAAAAACAAAATCGCGGAACATAGCAAATTGGCGCAACCATTCCCCCCGGGTTTGAAGGGTTACCTTCAAAGAAAAGAAAAAAAACAAAAGCGAAACTAAACCCTATTACTAATCTAAACTGTCAATACTAGGTAGCGAAACAACTTATAACTAACTATGCCACTACTACTGATTAGGCAGAGGGCAGAGGCGAATAACCGGACGCAGGTACGATCCAGTTGCGGTTTTAACTTTTACGACTCGCGTTATTCCGTTCGAACCCGGAAAAACTTCTTCCACTACACCAAGAGGCCAGTGCAGAGGAGGCGCACTCTCAGTCTTCAGTATCACCACAGTACCGACTGTGACTGGATCTGAAGGAGTGTTCCACTTTTGACGCGACTGCAGCGTATGCAGATAATCTGTCCTCCATCGCTTCCAAAAGGACTGAACTAAGCTATCTAGCAGAGCGTGACGCGGGTGAAGCTGCAGTTTGTCAGTCTCGACATCTAAAGCGGGCAAATATTTAAGAGGAGTCGTCGTCAAGAAGTGAGCCGGCGTCAACGCTAGTGGCTCCGATGGATCACTAGACAAAGTCCGACACAACGGACGCGTATTCATCAACGCCTCTACCTGAGCGAGTACGGTGCTCAACTCCTCGTACGAGAGAATCTGTTCGCCTATGACCCGAAACAGGTGCGACTTAAGGCTTTTAATATTCGCCTCCCAATTGCCACCAAAATGACTAGCCGCTGGCGTATTAAAACACCAATCAATGCGATTCTCAGCCAAGACATGGGCGAATTCACTTTGGTAGTACTTGGAGCGTAAGAATGTATGTAATTCCGAAATATTGCGTCGCGCTCCAACATAATTTGTGCCGTTGTCAGAGTATAAGCGCTTAACGGGACCACGGCGAGATAAAAATCGTTTAAATGCAGACATAAAACCCTGCGTACTCAAATCACTGGTTAACTCTATGTGAACCGCACGAGTTGTCATACAAACGAATAGGCAAATGTATGCCTTTGTGGAACGTATACCACGACCACGGGCAATAGTGACTTTAAACGGTCCAGCATAGTCCGTCCCAGTATGTATGAAAGGTTTCACCGTCTGTACAACACGACAAGAACGATGGTCGGCCATTTCCGGCGCGTTGAAACGCGGGCGGAGCTTAAAGCAGGGCACACATCTGTGCACTCTAGCGCGTATCAAATTGCGAGCGGAAAGTATCCAGTACTTCTGTCGAAGAATGGACATTAATAAATCGGGACCAGCGTGACAATTCACCTTATGGTGATAGTCCACCAACAAATCCAAAACGTGATCCCTGCGTGGTAGAACTACTGGATGCATTTGTTCAAACTCTAACTTAGCATTTCGCAGACGGCCACCGACACGAATGAGTCCGTCTTGCAAAAATGGTTTCAAATGTTGAAGTGCGGGACTACAAGGTTTATGTGATTCTAAACTACGAAATTCTTTTGAAAAATAAAATTTCTGCAACTCTCGAAGTACAACTGATTCAGCTCTATCCAAATCAGCTGCGATTATAGAACCACGCGATGGTAATAATCTCAAAAATCTTAGGACGTAAACTACACAGCGTAATAGTCTCGACCAAGACGAGACTCGATTAGACAACAACAAAACAACTGACTCTTCACGCGGAACTGATACTACAAGCGTATGTTTCTTCTCCTCGGGTGGTTCTGAAACAGTAGCGGGGTTAAACGGAGCATTTGGCCACTCGTTAGGAGTGGTATGCAGCCAGGGAGGGCCACAAAACCAAAGCGGATGATTTAAAATTTGCGCGGGAAGCAAACCACGTGAGAGACAGTCAGCTGGGTTTTCTGTTCCAGCGACATGGAACATATTTTCCGGTGACAATTCAGCTTGAATCTTAGCCACCCTATTTGCGACAAACGTGCCCCATCGATGGGGTGAAGAGTGGGCCCAACATAGAGCAACGGTTGAGTCTGAAAACGCTACAATTCTCTCTATATTAATGCGAGGACGACAAGTTTTGACTATAGATGTAATCAATTGAACCAACATAAGAATAGCGCAGAGTTCGAGACGAGCAAGAGAGACAACCTTACGAGGAGATACCTTTGATTTTGCGCTAATGAGGAAAACTGAAATGTTATCGCCATTTTGGACCTGAAAGTAAACCACTCCCCCGTAAGCCCTCTCACTGGCGTCTGCGAAACCTACCACATTAACAACAGTGTCTGGTACTATACCAACATGGCGAGGAATCTGTATCTGATCGAGCATTGGAAGCTCTTTCCTATAGCGAGCCCACAACTTGGCAACACTGTCAGGAGCGGTGTCGTCCCAATCACAGTTGGAAAGCCAAAGCTCTTTTATAAGCAGCTTTGCATATAAAACGACAGGAGCTACAAAACCCATTATATCCCATATCCGAGCTACACATGCTAGGATAACGCGTTTGGTACAAGTTGGCGGAGTCGAGCTAATTTTAAGACTGAACATATCAGTTGCGGGTGACCAACTTAAACCAAGGATCTTATGCGAATCACTATCATCGAATTCCTTTACCGAAGTCAACCGGTGTGACGGTGGAATCGACTCTAATGTAGCTTGCGAGTTGCTTGTCCATTTCACCAGATCAAATTGACCGGACTTCATGAGGCTGATTACTTGAGCAGCGGTCTCTATAGCCTCTGCTTCACTAGGTACACTGTACACAAAATCGTCCATGTACAATCCGGTTTCAATAGTGGCCCTTGCTTTCGGGTATGTATCACCCTCGTCAGCGGCCAACTGCTTGATAGTGCGAAGAGCGTGAAAGGGACTAGACTTAAGCCCAAAACAAACACGATTGAATTTGTAAACCTTCAAAGGTTCCTGCGGAGAAAATCTATACAAGAAGCGTTGGAATCTACGGTCACATTCTCTGATTCCAATACTAAGAAACATTTGCCGAATATCGGCAGAGAGCGCAATAGCAAACAAGCGAAAATTTACTATTATTTCAAATAAGTTACCCTGGAGGTTCTGACCACAATACAAGATATCGTTAAGCGATATGCCAGTACTAGTCTTAGCGCTACCATCCATAACCACACGCAGTTTAGTTGTAAGTTTGTCTTCTCTAACAACTCCATGGTGCGGGATGATGTAAAACGGGTAATCACGTGTCTCCTCAGTCTCGGCAGGCGCTGATGAGATATAACCTTTATCTAAATATTCGATCAGCACATCATCATAGGCTTGCTTAAACTTAGGAGACGCCTGCATCTTACGTTCCAAGCATAGAAAGCGTTTTTCTGCGGAGGCACGGGAGCCACCGAGCGAAAAAATATCACCCTTGAAAGGGAGCGCGACAACATAACGACCATCTTTGTCACGAGTAGTCGTGCGGGTATAAATCTCCTCAGTGACCTGATCCTCAGGGCTGAGAATAGGCGGGACATTGACCTCTTCAATCTCCCAGAACTTGCGGATGGTAGACTCAAGCGGCGGCTCGACGGTGCAACAGTGCGACACAGTCGAGTAACTATCTAAACAAGCGGGTGCGGAACCAACTATAACAAACCCGAGAACTGTTTCCAGTGCGTGCGGAGCGGGGTACATCGGAAGACCTTGAATTTTACGTGATAACTGGAGATGCGGGAGAATCGAAGCACCGATCAATAGATCGATATCTCCAGGGAAAGCGTAATTTCCGTCGGCTAACTGCAAGTTCTTAAACTCCGTCAGCATGGACGTGTCAACCGGTACCGTGGGCAACCGTTCCGTAATCTTATCTGCGACTAGCGAATCCATTTCAAACGAAATATTACGATTAAAACGTGAACTAAATATTATTTTAATGGAACCGTGAATGGTTGCCTTTAAACCTCCAAAACCTTTCACTTCTGAGCGGGATGACCAATTATTAAAACTAAAACCAAGGCGTTGACAACAATCCCGAGTAATAAAATTACTCTGGGAAGCGCCATCTAGTAGCGCTCGAACGGTGTGCGGTTTGCCAAAGGCATCTACAATGACAACTTGCGCGGTCGCAAGTAAAACGGTAGTGATTTGAGTACCAGCGGCGGAAAGCGAACACAATGTTACGTCGTTTGCACTTGCAGCAGGCCGCGCGTCACAAGCGTCGCGCGTCTGCGCAGGCTGCTGCTGCGATGGCAGCTTACTACTCTCAAAATGTAAGAAGGTATGATGTCTAGCTAGACATTTACGACAGCTAACACCACTGTTACATGACGTAACCAGATGTTTGTCACTTAGACAATTAAAACACAAATTATTAGTGCGGACAAACTTGTAACGATCACTAGGCGATAATCTCTGAAATCCCGAACACTTGTACAGCTGTGTATGGCTACCCTTACACAGAGAACAGTCAGGTGTTGAGGCGGTATTAACTAGCGTATGTGCAGTCTTGACTGACTTCGATGACGCGTCTATACGTCGATCGGAACCTGTCCTATTCGTGACTTCATGACGTGCCGACGTGCGCTGCAATACCTTAATATGGTCGCGAATAAAAGATTCTAAATCTTCAAACTTAGGTATTTCTTTGCCGCGCTGAGTCGTTTCAAACAGACGAACAGTTTCAGGATCTAATTTATTTAAACCGATATACAAAAACAAAAAGTCACAGAGGTCATTGACCTTTAGGTTCTTTACTGCACGAACAGATGATGCGAAAATATTTAAAAACTTCTCTAAATTATGATCGTTACAAACGGAAAAACTTTTCAAATCGAATAATTGATCTAAATATGCGGTGGCTACTAATCGCTTATCTTCGTATTTTGTTTTTAAAGTGTTCAAAACTAAATTGTAATTTTCAGCGCTAAACGTAATTCCAGCACAGACAGCCTTTGCCTTACCGGTCAATTTTTCTACGAGATAATGCAATCTCTCGTAATCTGTCAGCGATGTGTTCCTATGTATTATATTTTCGAAACTATCTATAAATAAATTCCAATTTCGAATGTCACCATTAAATTCAGGTATTTGAATTGGCGGCAATCGTGGGCGTTCGCGAGGAGGGTTGGATAAACCACTCGCGGGGGGGGGGGTCTCTAAACTCCTAGCAATACGTTTGATACGACAATACAAGTCATCAAAGGACGACAATGCCTGATAACTCACACAGTAATCAGGATTTAACTCCAACTCTAAAATGTTTATATCCTTAATTGTAGATTTAAAATCCGCGCGCAAACTATCTAAAGTTTCCAACGAACACAAGAAAGCATCTCTAATCATCAGATCCGAGATTTGCAAAGATTTATCACAAATTGATTGAACACGTGAAAACTGTGAGTCCCTTTCGGCGTATAAAAGCTTTAACTGAACCTTTAAATCAGTACTAACCTTGGTTCCCTTAAGAGACATCTTGTTTTGATATATTCACACTATACACTCAAACAAACACTTAACGAATTATTAAGTAAGCGATAATTATCAGATAACAATATGGTAGTATTGTAAACAACAAAGCGAACGGCGAACGAACGGAATAACCTGTCTATATAATCTATGGTTTATCCGTTTCCTACAAATATTCACTCAACAATGAACGGGTATTTTTGAAATGCGTCTACCTACATGCAATTTGTAGGATGGTCGAATGAATTTTGGCAAGAAAAAGAATGCGATCGATTTATATCTACGCTGATATTTACGTAGCTAACTATAATTATGCGGTGCGGTTGACGGCGTAGGTACCGTAATTATCAATGACACTTTAACTATACGAGCGAAATAACGTATAGTTGCCTAAATGCCTAGATGCGGGTTTTCTACTATTATATCTAGGTAAACAGGCGCGTTGCGTTTATTCCCTATGGAACAAATACTATATTGCGAAATTACAAGAAAATGATTCACGATCCGGCTCGTATGGACCAAAAAGTAATGGTTGCGCAAATAAGCTGTGGACTGTAGATTTGAAAAAGCGATCTAAGGTTTATTAACAATATGCAGATACTATGCCTGGCATGGGATAAAGGTATTGGGAAGGAGCACTGACCTTTAGACTTCGAAGGTTCCACGTGGCACCGCCGGCGATTTTCGACTTCGCACATTTAAATCACTGCCAGGTCCTGTTTTGCACTACACTGCACCACTGTTGTTGAGTTTGAATGGTTGGATCACGAAAATAGTCAATTTTCTTGTAATTTCGAGCGGGCGCGGTTAGCGGTGCGGTCACATTCACAATCGATGCACAAAAACGTCAATGTCAAATCCTTTCTTGAGGTCGTGCGGGGAAATAAACGGAAGGGATAGGATTGCTAGGCCAAAAAAATAAATTACAAAAAACAAAATCGCGGAACATAGCAAATTGGCGCAACCACATTCTTATACCACAGATCGGATTTCAGCAACTTCCGAAGAATGTCGTCTCAATTTTGTAGTATCTGGAGCACAATTAATACAACGTTGGCTTCAGCCAGTCGAAATATGGTGCATAGAGTCGGTGTCAATCTGATGATTGGAGTTATTCTGAGAAGCAAAAACAAAGTCCGTGATAGAGCGGCCGGGGTTATTGTCGTACACAGCTGATTTAGAATCCATTGGCAGGCTGGGGTCGTTGGGAAAAGTGAATGCACAGTTCATTATGAAAGCGAATAGTTAAAATATTCACAAAACGAATTATCCGACATCAAAATTCAAATGTAACGCGGCAAAATATTACACTTCTTTTTTCTTCGCCTCATTTGGGTAGGCTAAGATCTTATGATCATACCGCCTCGTCATCAGTATAATATTTTTTTTAGTTACATTACAATGCGGGTACTACACATTATAATGTTTTTTTTTGCAGTATTTGGCAGCAAATGTATCAAGTTAGTCTTCTCGGTAAGCTTTGCGGTAGTCAATACTACAATAAAATACTCAGCGCCATTTTGCCCAGATTTATTAAGCGTGATTCTACATAGTTAAATGTCATAATCTTTGTTAAATGTCCAGTTGCAAAAAAATAGTTTAGTTTTGAATCTTAAGTGTAGACACCACTAAACTAATTTTTCAATACACTTGCTCAGAAAGTGGCTCTTATTGCACTACACTTAGGTACATAATGGCACCTGTTACCAAACTGTGACATTTTGATAACCATTACGCACTAGTGCTGTAATGTAGCTATAACCTTTTTGTTCAACCTCTTCGTTCGCAAATCAAATTTTGAATACGAACAAAATTCATGTTAGGTTATTGCGTTCGTTTAATAGCATAGGGAAATTAGTGTCTTACTTACATATAAATTTGTAAAAACGATTTATTTAATAACAAAACATATATGTTCTTTCAAAGAAAAATTATTTTTTTCTTTGTGGTTTATGGTCGCCATTTTAAGCGCCATTTTAAAATGCGCGCGGTTTTTGGTGTGATTTTTTCGAGTGAAGTTCATTGTCTATATTAATTAAATAAAATACTTACTACATTACTACAATTAAAACAAAAACATTAAATAAATACTACAAAAACATTAGAAAAAGTTACATCCTATTTTCATTAAAAATGACATTATCGTGAAATCCTTTCACACAAGAAAACAAACAACGACTAGGCAATTTGATCAAAGAAGAAAGACTATATAGCCATATCCTTCAGCTATGGGTCAATTAAAAAAAAAATTGTTGCGTGCCTATGAATGTTACCGCCATATTATGAATTTTTTTCCTAGTTTTGCTGTTGTAATAAGAGTTAGCTAAATCATTTTTCTTCACAAGTGTATTGAAAAACGTCGTATGATACACGGCAGTAATGTATGGTTACCATTCTTGGCTCTCTTAAGACCCTCGCCAAGGCTCGGGTCTTAATACCACCTCGACGGTAACCATGTACATTACACACTTGTGTCATAATGTACTATTAAATCACAATAACCACTAGGAATTAATTCATTTATTTTACCATGTTAAAATAATAATACTCACAGTAAGATTCTCCAAAAATCACTAACAGAAAGACACTGCATATCTGTAAAATTATTAAAGATCATATAAAAAATAAAATTAAATTGAAGAAATATTTTTATAGCCTATAGACAGTAGTTCCAGTTTGGGAGTTTTATGTATGTGAGTTTACACGTTTATGAAAGTACCCACGATACAGGACGACGGGCAATGGGTAGCTCGTCGTCCGCTTGTCCTGTAAGGATAGAGCCCGAGTCGTTGATGGCGCATAGTTTCAGCAAAAACGTAGGAGCCCAGCAGGCCAATGCCTGCAAGGATAATGGGAAAATGTGTGACACATATACTCGTGACCCTAGAACGCAAACCAATTAAAAATTAAAATAAAAAAAGAACGCATTCAATCTGAAAAACAATCGATATTTGAAATTCTTTTGTTATTAAAAATTTTTATTTTTAAATGAAGAATCTTAGAAAAAAAAGAAAAAACGTTTTATTCTAACGTAACAAAATCGATTTCGTATTATAAAAATGATCTCAAACGGTTTTTTATGTGTAATATAATATAATAATATAATATTCCACAACTATCACACAACGTCATCTAGTCCCAAGCTAAGCAGAGCTTGTGTTATGGGTACTAGACAACTGATATACATACTTATATATTTGTTAATACATACTTAATATAGATAAATTACACCCAGACACAGAACAAATGATCGTGCTCATCACACAAACATTTGGCCTGGGTGGGAATCGAACCCACGACCTCCGGTATAGCAGCCAGGGCCACTAACTACTAGACCAACAGGCCAGTCAAATGTGTGTACCCTACCAGTCATGTGTGTACCTTGACTTGCCTATAGTCTTGTTTTGTTCTGAAATAAACAATTTTATTATTATTGTAACTTTAAGGAAAAACTTTGGTGCCAATTAGTACATGTGTCATCGCACGTATAGCCTCAGTTCATATTGTGACTTCTTCCTTAATAATTATAAATAATCATGAAGTCATAATGTCTGGAACTTTATAATTGTGGTATTGTTAATACGTTAATGTACAGTCAGAAATCCCGAGGTCACAGGTTATAGATAACTAACAAATCATCGAGTTTAAACAGTGACTCTCGCAGTTTGGTACCGTTAGTACACTTTAACATTTATAATAGTTAAATATACAGTTGCTGAAGTGAGAGTCACCAGTCACATCATTTCAGCAGCTATCATGAAGCTAATTGTAAGTGTGTTTATATTATTATTAACTATTATTTAAGAGTATACTCTCTAAATGATTGGATGTATATTAGTGCGGTTTTTAATCAATAAAATATTTTTTTTGTGGATATTTTTTCGTACTATATTATCTTTATTATGGTTTGAACTCACTATCTATCTAATATTTATCCTGAAGAATAACATATATTTTTTCAATACACTTGCTCAGAAAGTGGCTCTAATAAGAGCCACTTTCTGAGTACTACACTTAGGTACATAATGTATGAAAATGAAATTTATTTTTTACCGCCATGTTATGAAAAATTTTACTAGTTTTACCGATGTAATATTAGTTAGCTAAATTATTTTTCTTCACAAGTGTATTGAAAAACGTCTTATGATACACGTGAGTAATGAATGGTTACCGTTCTTGGCTCTCTTAAGACCCTCGCCACGGCTCGGGTCTTAATACCGCCTCGACGGTAACCTCCTACATTACGCACTTATATCATAATATACTATTCTGCTTCTAGATCCTTTAGAGGATCGTATTATACTTTTGTGTATTATAAAACTTGCAATTAACTCTTGTAGTCCTCTTAATGGTATTACGCACTAGCTTCTGACGTTTCATAAATCCCTCTGTAGGGCTATATAAAAAAAAATCTTTTATTCATCCCCCCATCTCGGAAAGCGTATTTTTAAAAAAGCCGTTAAAAGCCGTTTTATTATACATTAGAGGATAAGTAAATTGAATTTAGAACATCGTGTGCACTAAAGTTTGTGAATTTAAAACATCATTAACCTTTACTTCTACCTCCATTGTGCCAATTTTATTATACAACTTTTTTTAATCTATTAAAACTTAGATTCGGAACCTCCTTGGTGTACTTTCTTTTTTTTTTCTTTTCACCTTATACAACCTTAGGTTAAAACAAGAATAAAAAAAACAACTTTTCACTCTTGTATAACAAATAACTATTTGAATTTTGAAATGAGAAACTGTCGGACAGGATCACTGCACTGAATTTGTGAGTTAAAAATAACTCTGTTGGAGTGGACGTTTTTCAGGCATACAAACTGCATTTTAATGAAAAGTGTTACTAGAAAATTTTGCCAACTTTTCTTTGAACATCCGCTATGTGATCAAAACTTTATCTAGTTCTGCGACCAAGGTTACAGCTACGCGAGGTCGACGTCTGGGTCATGTAGTACGCTAGGCACCACACGTTGGTAGACCGATAGTTGTTCTAAGTTTATGAAGCTTAGCTCTTAAGGAAATTCATTTAGTGCATGCGTGAATTAATTCGAGTTTGAAAAAAAAAGTACTTTATTTTTCATTTTTACCTTTACAAATCGATAGTGTTTCATGTACCGAATCGACCCTCCGCGGGATTAAAACGACCAAAATTTAACGGTGTAGAATGCCGCAAAATTTTCTGTCAAGTGAAACGTTTACGGTAAATATCTTTAAATTAGAGCACATTCATTGGAATCCTTATGTAAATGTACTAAAACAGATAATTATGACTGTCCGTATGACTGTCAAGTTGACTGTGAACATTCAGCATACAGTTGGAAATTTATCCTTTAACTTGGAGGGTAGTTAGTCCAGCGACTGACACCATTTTGAATAAGATTCTCTATAAATCTCTAGGGACCTTTCTTTTCAGTCTTTTAAATGATGAATCACTATTCATTGAGTGCATGGCTAGTACGTTTGGGTATACAATAATTTAAATTACACGAACTTATTTTGTCTCATTGTGACTTTCGCTATGTCCCCTAATTTACGAGTATTTGAATCAAACTTTTATTACAAAGGCTAAAGTTTGTGAATTTATGTGTGTTGTTTTTTCTTCACGCTCAAACAGCTGAACGGATTTCGATGAAATTTGGTACTCTAGTAGTGCAGGTCCTGGAATGGCACATACCTAGTATAACCGTAACAGCGTGACAAACAGACAAAGTTACTTTCACGTTTATGTAATATTATATAATACCTATAAATTTATCTTTTACTGTTTCCACGTGTGAAAATAAATGATAAAAGAAAACATAATTATAAAAATAACTTACCAGCTTGTATTTCTTTACAGATAAGCGTTATTGTCAGTTTAACGATTTTGGAGTTGTTCCACTGTAAGTATAATTCACTAGCACTTAGACCGCGACTTCGTTCGTGAGAATATTTTCATAAAAAACATTTAGCAAATATATATTATATACGCAAAAACAATGACATAACCAAAAGAAAAAATATATATAATTCAATTATAATTATTATGTATATTAGAGGAAGTTTAAAAGTGGCGCTAGTGACTGAAAAGTTGAAAGGAAATCGTTTGTCTTGGTATGGTCATGTGAAGAGGAGAGATGAAACACATGTTACTAAAAGAGTTCTAAGTTTACAAGTAGATGGATGGAGAGGAAGAGGGAGGCCGAAGAAGAGATGGATGGATTGTGTGAGGAGTGATATGAAAGAAAAGGAAGTTAGTGATAGTGTGACGGGTGACAGGATAGAGTGGAAGAAAAAGTGTGCGCCGACCCCAAGTAATATGGGATAAGGGCAGGAAGAAGAAGAAGAATATATACATAATATGTATCGAATTTCAGGTACACCATTAATTGGCAATGAAGACGGAAGTTACAAAGAAACTATTACTTCAAGCAGCTGGGGCTTCAACGCAGGTGTCGAAGCTGGCGCTGGTTTGGAAGCAGGGTGGAAAGATGGGCATGGAGTTCTAGGAGCTAAAAAACACCTCGGTGCTAACATCGGAGGTCACAAAGAGAATAGCCAAAAGGATACTTACAAGACACTCACTCCCGTACCCGCTCCAAACAACTACGGCCCAGGTTTTGGCTCTCAGTTTTACCCAGGAAATAACTTGCCTTACTACTCATACTATCAACAATTTCCGTCACAACTTCCTCAACAAGCTTCCCAACGGATAGTGTACTATGTGCCACAGCCCATTCAACAATACCCACAGTGGTCGCAATTTGGCCCACATTACGCTCAACCGGCTGGGCCACAGTTCGGTCAACAATATGCTGGCCTACAGTTTGCTCAACCCTATGGCCAACAGTTCGCTCAACCACCCGCTGGCCCACAGTTTGCTCAACAACCCGCCAGCCTAGACTTCGCTCAACAACCCACTGGCCCACAGTTCGCTCAGCAACCCATTGGCCCACAGTTCGCTCAGCAACCCACTGGCCCACAGTTCGCTCAGCAACCCACTGGCTCACAGTTCGCTCAGCAAACCGCTGGCCGAGAGTTCGACCAACAACACACCGCATACATCCTACCAGGGTCACAGTTTACCCAGTAGCGTCTGTTACCGGCTGCTCCAATTCCACAGCAAGATGGTAGCCGAAAAAAATCATCTTAATATGCCCCAGTATGTACACAACAAGCTGACCTTCAATACGGCCCAAGAATACCCAAACAAAAGACTGTCAATAATTTGGTTTCTAGATTATAAAGTCGAGTTGGATTAAGATCAAGACACAATTACTACATAGTATAATTATGTTAGAGATATATAGGTAAACCAAACAATTTATATAAGCCAACTTAGTACATAGATACGTTTAAGTTGGTGACATTACTCGTAGTCGTATAAGATGTCACCTCTTTTTTTCATCTTGTTTGTCAAACCTTGAATTTTCTTTTACTAAATATAATATATTAATTTAAATTCAATACTGTATTATTTTTGCCCTATCTTATCAGGTTATGGGCCCTGGATACGCAATAAATACCTGTACGTATCAATAAAATATTAAAATACGAGATGGCGAAAAACGAAGTCGTAGTGCCGCCATTGCAGGCGCCTACGGCCACGAGTTTAGAATAGCTGTTAATTTTGAAAAGCTTAGTGGTATTTCAAATTATGGAAATTGGAAATATTTGATGCGAATGTACTTGATTCACGAAGATTTGTGGGACTGCATCGAAGAGTCTGCGCCAGGTATTCCAAAGGACAGTGATGATCGCAAGCAACTACGGGCACTTGCAAAGATATGTCTGATGATGCAGCCGTCGTCGTTTTCTCATGTACAAAACGCAACCACTGGGTTTGCAGCTTGGAACAACCTAAAGACAGCCTATGAAGATAGAGGGCTGTGTAGACGTCTCGGACTATTACATACATTATTTGGATTGAAATTGGAACAATTTAGTGGTATGGAAGCGTATTTCTTGAAGATCACGGACCTAGATCAACAACTACGAGACATAAACGCTCCATTAGACGATGACTTTCTGCCAGTAATGATGTTAAGCGGTTTGCCACCGGATTATGATCCGCTCATTATGGCACTGGATAATTCAAACATTAAATTGTGCAGTGAAATAGTAAAAAGTAAATTATTACAAGAAAATTTACGTAGAGATTTTGACAAATGTGAAGAAGGTGCAATGTTTACAAACCAGGGTACGAAAAATCTTAACAAAAAATCTACGAAAGTTAAATGCTTCAAATGTAAAAAGCCAAATCACTATGCGAACAACTGTCCAACAAAACTAAACAAAAGTGATAAACGGAGTGAAGAAAATTAGAAAGCATGGAAAGGCACATTATTGACTGCGTTAGCTATGAAGATTAGTTCTGATGCTTGGTATGTCGAATCCTGTGCGACTTGTCACATGACGAACAACAAAGATTTACCACAAAACGATTTCGTGGATACGCTGCGGTTGGTGACCGTAGCCAACAACCAGAAGTTTTATAGTGAGGGATATAATTCATTCCTTTTTTTACCCGACTGCGCCAGAAGGAGGGTTATGTTTTTCGAGAGTATGTATGTATGTATGTATGTATGTATGTATGTATAATTGTTTGGCACGCTCTGCAGCCTGAACGGCTCGATGGATTTTAGCTTGAGAGGTGTCGTTAGATTCGTATTTACTGTGAGAGTGACACTGGGTATATCAAAATAAAAAAAAAAACAAAATGGCGGATTTTTAGCGCCAAATTCAAATGTTTGGCACGCTCCGCGACCTGAACGGCTCGATGGATTTTAGTTTGAGAGGTGTCTTTAGATTCGTAATTACTTTGAAAGTCATATCGTAATAAAATAAAACTAAAAAAATAAAAAATAAAAAACAGTAATTTAAAAAACTAAAAAACCCGACTGCTTTTCTGAGTATACATGAAAAAGCCCTCAAACAAGAAAGTCGTTGTACCCGATTGCACTTATCTTTATAATATTTTAAATACTGGCAGTCGGGACCCATTCTAGAAAGTCAGCCGTCTAGTCAATAGATTGGAGTAATCTGCAATGTAATATAGGTTAGGTATGTGCTCTCAATTCTAGAATGGGTCCCGACTTCCAGTATTTAAAATATTATATAGATAAGTGCAATCGGGTACAACGACTTTCTTGTTTTAGGGCTTTTTCATGTATACTCAGAAAAGCAGTCGGGTTTTTTAGTTTTTTAAATTACTGTTTTTTATTCACTAAGAATATTAAAATAACGCTTATAAACCGTTTAAATTTTAAAAAACCTAAAGGTTTTATTTTAAAAATTAATAAAAAACCGATGAAACATTCCACCACTGGGGGGTCCAGAATCGTGTACTGGATCCTTGACATTCATTTACGGTACGATATCAGATACACCCTGTATAGTGATAAATTAAAAAATAAAACAATGTTTTCAGCTGCAGCTAACTTTATAATGCTCTACAAACATGTATTAAATACATAATAATAAAAAATATTCATTGACTTGATTTGGTCTAAAATGTTGGTTCGGGTAACAGTTTAGCTCTTAGCATCTTGAGATGGTTTTCCATCAGGTTTGGGATTCTCAGCCTTGGGTTGGTCTTGTCTTCCATCAGCACGGGGCGGGGCGCCCTCAGGGCGGGGTGGGATCTGGGGATCCAGACGGGAATTGTCGCCCTTGGCGCCATCCTTAGGGGGGTCTACTGCCTTCATGTTGGGTGGCATATCGAGGCAGATGGCCACTGTCACCAGCATCAGCAGGCATGCGAACATCTGTGTTGAATTTTTCATCGTTAATATTAAAACAAACTCTATCTTGTTTCTTTTAATTCTACACTGTTAGACTTAAGTCGATGAGTGAGTGCATCCCTATCGTCAACGGGTCTCATCGCCCCGCACTAGCATCGTTGAGAACTTCTAAACAAAGAATTGCGCGCCTTTTCGTCATATTGTCTTTTCCATAGTAATACCTACTAAAATCATTCAGATAGCCCAGATGTGTGGTTTCTAACAATGATTCTCTTTGTCTGTTTAAGCTGCTTTAATGGATCAGTTCAATCGACAGTTTGAAGTTATCTGAGAATTTCTTTAGGTTAAATCATATGTAAAAGAGTATTATCGAGCTGGTGGTGCAAAAACAATAATATTTACCCACTATTTAATTACCCTTGTATTTATATCAGAGCAACGCGCAGAAAAGCACTGTTTAAAATTATAATAATACATTATTGAAGTAAGACTTTATTTTTACTGTCTCATCCAAAACACGGTATTCAGCTCAAACATACCGTTTTTACCTATTTTAGTTCCAGCCAAAATCAAACCCTAACAAATAACAGCTCAACCGAATATTTTTTCAGATTCAGCCGAAAATAAATCTTATCTAAAACGCCGTCATTTGCAAAACTCAAAATATGCTATTTTCAATCGTCCACCAAATCTTATTTAGTTTGGAAATCTGTTTAGTTCTTTGTGGTCACTATATTTCCGATCTTGCTTGTTACCGAAACAATTCAAAAATAAAATTCTCGATAGAAATCATCTTTCAAACTTTTTGATAATTTCTCACGTATTTCTAGCCAACGTACGTCGGTATAATTAATAATGAACCGGACCTTAATGCAAAACTTGAAGTATACAGAGACACCTAAACCTGGAACACCTATCTACAGGCTATACAAACTTTTTTCGTGCGGAATCAAACCCGCAACCGGCAGCGCAACATGCAATCGTTCAACCACTGTGCCGACCATACTGAACTAAGGGTCGACAAATAAATAAGATGCTCATAACCATAAAATAGTAAGTACAAATGAAAGAAAACAAGGTAAGACTCACCCCTAGACGAGACATTTTCAATATATTTTACAAAATCTAATCACTGACTGTCCATAGATTCAGACGAAGATCTTTTATATTAGCTGTCTACATAAGTACATAGTAGATTACCGTGGGATACATACGTAAGCAGTAATTACATTACTTCATATAAAAACAAGGAGAACAATCACTACAATGGATTTACTAGGATACGAGAAATTATCTAGCGTTGTCAATCAAGATTCCTTTAAACCTCTAATTATTTAATTGCCGCATCCTATTCCTATACATACTAATTTACAAGTATTGACCAATAATTAATACCTGATTATTGGAAAACTCAAAGGAAGATGGAGATAAGGAAGATGAATGAATGCGTCTTTGCGTCACGCGATTTCTTACAGTCACGAGCAATAAGATATAATGCATTGTCACTTTTTCTATTCATCTTAAGGGCCGGTTGTAGTCAGTGAGTATTTTGTATGAACTGAAACCGAACTGAAACTTTATCGACTTCGCAGGCCCAAAACCGTGGGTTTATTTTTATATAAAAAAAAACAATAACTATTCAAGATTTTTGTTTTTGCGAAGCGCTTTTTAATAACAAGCTTTATTTTTTTTTGTAACTTTCAAATATTTCCGTAACGTAATCTCGTAGATGAACACGTCGGAAATCGTAAATTAGGGTCAGATTCGCGATTTTTTTTGTCATATAGTCAATTTTAATAAAATATGTTTTCATGGTGTTCTCTTCTATATTTGTGGATTTCCAGAGGTACAAAAAAGTTCAAAATTAGTTGAACCTGGCCTTAACTTCTGTCATTATAGAAATATGTAATAGGTACATTGTATACTGTACTTCTGGGTACAATAATGACTGGTCTACATCGTCCTCTCAGGAGGACAAACAGAGCTTGTGCATGAGTAGTAGAAAACTAATAAATGTACTTAAATATTGCTAGTGTCCGACCAAAAGTACGGTTTCGGTATTCGAGTTTCGGCCAAAAACGAGTTTCTGTTTAGTTTCAGCGGCCAGCCTGCCGAAACTACGACCGAAACCGAAACTGCACTCGGGAGTTCTTGCTGTGATTTGTGATGTTCCATAGAAGCGAGTAAGTAACTTCAATTTTTTCCGCGTCCACATGCCAAATCGTGTCGTGACTGGCTTGTCACGACACGATTGCTGTGCGTTTTGTTTGTTGAGAGTTTTTTGAATTCAGTAAGTTTTATTACGTGATATAGAATAAGACTAGGTAGCTAACATAAAAAAGTATAGATATATAGATACTTACCTACGTAACAATTTTTTTTAAATAAAATTAATATACTTAAATTAAATGAGTAGGAACTTACATAGGTAAGTACCTGCCTAAGTACCGGTATAATAAAAATAGCTATGTGATTTAAATATAAAAAAATAAAGACTGACTGACTATAATAACGTATTCTTTACGATTCCCTCAAAACATGATATACATAAGTATGTTTAACAGCTGTCTTGCACTCATAACACAAGCTCTGCTTAGCTTGAGCCTAGACGGCGTTGTGTGATAGTTTTGAAAAAAAAAATATTCTTGTAAAGAAATTTCGGTTTTGGCCGAAACTGAAACTGTTGCCGAAATTCGGTTTCGGTTTCGGATCATGTCGGAAAACCCCGATTTCGGTCGGAAACTAAATGTTTCTAAATACATTCACATTATTATGTATATATAAATATTACTCTCAGACAAAGAACAAATGATCGTGCCGAGTATTATTTATTAAAATAAAAATAACTATAAAATTATGATCAGTTCAAATACTGATTAAGAGATTCAGAGGCTATCGATGAGGATATCGCCACATAAAATGAGGTTAAAATAAACATACAAAATTCTAGTGTAACAGTGTTTATTTTTATAATTATTTCTTTTTACAATACAATACAATACAATAAACTTTATTGTACACCAAAATACTCTCTCATACTTACTCAGTAGATATATAATAAACACCGTTAAATTTTGTGCATTTTAATCCCGTGGAGGGTCGATCCGGTACATAAAATACTAATTCCAGTTTTAAAAAAGTACTTTATTTTTTAAATTTATCTTTACAAATCGATAGTGTTTCATGTACCGAATTGACCCTCCACCGGATTAAAACGATCAAAATATAACGGTATATAAGGCAAAGTTCTGACTCACTCACTGGCTCATCAAGGCCCAACCCTTTGGGCGTAGAAGGTGCCTTTAATAATATACCTATACAAAGAATTATACAAAATTCACCCCCTAAGGGGATAAAACAGGGGCCCAAACTTTGTTTGCCGAAACTAACTTCACACAAACGGAACCGCAGGTAGAATCTAGTTGCAAATATAATCAATTAAAACCTCAACTACCAAAGAAAATTAATTTAATATGCTTCATAATTTAAAATGATCGATATTTTTGATGTGTTGTTCATATTCTTTTCAGCTCTCAAGTTAGGGACGTCCGGCCTTATTTCCGTCTGCAATATAAAAAAGGATTTTTAAAAAACTAATAGTTGTTAGAAATTATACATGAATATAGAAATTTCCCTACGCAAATATGAAGTTGAAGTGACTACGAGCAGAGAAATGTGAGAAAAAGCGATCGCTGTGCCTTCTAGAAGTTGATCTGATTAGTCTACATCACAGTCTTGCAGTGGCTTCATCACTATGATCTACAGAAAAGAAATATTGGCAGCACATGAGCTATATGTTTTTCAATACACTTACTCGAAAGCCCGCTCTTAACCCACCGCTTTTAGCTACGCAATAGACTGTTTTCCGCACTAGTGCGGGAAAAGGCGCGTGCTCACCCTCGACACAAATTTATTGTGACCCCTACGATGCGCCCGTCAACCCCCACGAGTCGTAAGTGTATTGTAAAACGTCGTTTAATACGCGTGCAAATTTGTTACTGCAGCCCTCCGCTCCATACCACACTTGCCTATGGCTCGTGCGAATTCCACCTCGGCTGCAATGACAAACTTTTTGTACTTGTATCAAAATGTATTATTTCAAATGATTAGTCAATTCGAGGGGATATCGTACCAGCACCTATACTGCCAATTACGAAATACAAAATCCACATTGCGATGTCAAAATTCTCAGCGCGATTTGAACATATTAGAGAGACAGTATAAGTAGGTTACTTTTAGGTAAGCGTAATCCATCGTAGACTACATCATCGTTTACTATAATAGTGGTCAAGCGAGAACCTATGAGTAGCAATAAAAAGAGACAGTCCAACAACAACCGTCATGCGGATACCCGATTGCCAGATATAATACCCGTCTACTCGAGGTGGCATTGCACAAGTCCGAGGCCATGTGTTTTCACGGCCCTCGGAGCGCGCCACCTCCGGGCTCCCAATTAACGGTAGGAGGAGTTCACATCGGCGTCGGGTCGACGATGAAGTACCTGGGACTCGTCCTCGACAGCCGGTGGAACTTCAAGGAGCACTTCCGACGTCTGGCTCCCAGGTTGAATGCGACTGGGGCTGCGCTCAAGCGGCTCCTGCCAAACCTAGGGGGTCCAGACGCCTCCTGCCGGAGGCTCTACGCAGGCATCGTTCGGTCCATGGCCCTTTACGGTGCGCCGGTGTGGGCGCCATCGCTACGGAAGCGAGTGGCGGCCCGGCTAACCGCCTGCCAGAGGGTCATGGCCATCCGGATGATCCGAGCGGCGAGCCTCCTTGCTGGCCTACCACCATGGGATTTGGAGGCAACAGTCCTTGCACACATGCATGATCTACGCGTGGAGATGCAACGTCGGGGCGAAACTCCGCTGCCGCGACAAGTCGCGGCATGGCGGTCAGAGCTCCGGCGGGATCTCATGGTGAAATGGCGAGAGCGACTGTCGCAACCTCGTGCTGGGCACGCCACGATCGAGGCGGTAAGGCCCCTCTTTGAGGCGTGGCTGGAAAGGCCCCACGGCGTCGTCACCTTCCGTTTGGCGCAGGTGCTGACCGAACACGGCAAGTTCGGTCCGTACCTGTACAAGATCCGTGCGGAGACGACACCCGGGTGTCGCCACTGTGCGGACCGCCCGGTGGACACGGTGGAGCACACAGTCGAGGTGTGCCCCGCTTGGGGGCGATCGGCGGCGACCTCTCGCGCCGGGGCTTGGTTCAAGCCATGCTCCGGAGCGAGGAGGAGTGGCAGGAGGTCGCCTCCTTTTGCGAAGCAGTAATGCTAGTAAAGGAGGAGGCCGACCGCCTTAGGCAAAGGCGGACACGCCGCCGCCGCCGCCGGGTTTCCGATCCCAATTTCCGGCCACCGTAGGCGCGGGCTCGCGGACGGTGGGCAATGGGTAGCTCGCTGTCCGTCCGTCCGGTAACAGACCGGTCCGAGCTCAGGTCGTCTACGGCGCGCACCGTTCCCGCGCGCCTCAAGGAGTTGTCAGCAAACTGTAGGGGTCCAGCAGGGCCGAAGCCTACTGGGGCCAAAGGTTATGTGAGACTGTCACCAAAGGCCCCAGGATAAAGGCAAGGAATGGAAAGGTAGGTTTTTAGTCAGTAAAAGTCTGACACTGTTTCCCGCCCCACCCAAGGGCGGGATTCGTCATTGGATGATTTTACCTACGTTAAAAAAAAAAAAAAAAAAAAAGATATAATACCCGTCTAGTTACAGTATTCTTCATTTTTTTCTGAAGGATACGGATCTTTCCAACTCGTTCCACATGCCTCTATACTATAGAACCAAGCGGAACAGCATGAGAATCAACACTTACAATAACATGAGTTGCGGGCTTGCGAATATAATTTAGGTGTCTTCAAGGCTAGAGTGAATAGGCTCTTAATAAACTAGTCACCATCAACGATGGCATCACTGCTTACGATCAGGTCGGGTAGGACGCAGATAAGCACTAGTTTATATTATAAATAAAAAAAAATACATGATCAATGAGACGAATGAGAATGAACTTGCTTTTCTGAGCATAGCTTCTCTTTGTGCTGTAATTTGAAAATAGAAGTTGTCATTTTAAATTTTTTAAATTGATTTGTAATCTGAATTTTGATTGCAGAAAAAAGAATTTTACGTAATTATAAACACAACGAACGTTGATAGAATTTTCAAAGCTGTCGTGTTCAGAGGGAGGGGGTTTATTCTTGGGATTCCTATAATGGTCTATAATTAAATTTAATATTTATCGTATCAGCATATATATACACAAACCGCGGTTGTACCTCGACTATTGAAGGGCAAATCTTAACGTATCGGTTTGTGACGCTCCTAAGGTGCGACGCACAGTTTGGTTTAAGTTTCTTCTACTCTATTTAAAGTTTTGCTTAGTCTGCTCTTTATTGTTTTGATAAAAATGGCCACAATATACAATTTGCCTGCTACGGTCTTCCCATCCGATTATAATTCTGGTGTTTTAAAGTCTACAGCGAATAGGCTTATTGCGCTTCACCATTAACAATTGCATCACTGCTTACCATCAGATGGGATCACAGTCAAGCACTAGTTTATATCATTAAATAAAAATACTCCGTCCATTGTGAGGCTTATATACTTACACCCGGGGTGGGAACGTGGGTCGTCGGTTTTTATTTCCCGGTCTCTTGGATCTGCAAAAAAGAAATGATGAGCAACTTTGAATCTTTTCCACTGTACCTAAAGTCCAAAACCAGTTGCCAATCAAGCTCAAAGCTTATTTAGTTTATCTTAGCTGGTATAACTGAGGTTATTTAAATCACAAGCTACGTAACCTGCGCAAGTATTGCCTTGTAAAAATGTCTTCAGTATTGCGAGTTAAGCTGAATTAATCATATTTATGTTCTGCAACCGGCCAAAGAGTGAGATTTGTGAGTTACATTAGAATAAGGGCGCAACACATTCTAATGTTTTTGCAGCCATGAGTCAGCTTTCTTGGAAAACTTCGCTGAGGTACCTACTCAACACTACAGTAAAATTCTCAACTCCCTTTTACCGAGATCGCACTTGTTTCAAAGATTCATGTTGTCCAGTTGCGACACTTGAGGTACAAAACTACACCAATGTTAAATCACAATATCACTTGCTAATCAATTTGGGAATTATAAAACATCCACTGAATTTCACTCGGAGAAATCTCGCCAAAAAGCTTCTCAAAAAACTTAATATTTTCTAAACTTGACACTGGCTAAATGCACAAATCATGCGAAAACAAAAAAAAAAAAATGGCAAGAATACTTTACTTACAGCCTGGGTGCACATGAGCTGAAAAAAAAAAACAAAATTTTATTAATTTTGAGTGTCATCGGTACGAATGTTGTGACCATATTACTCCTTACTACTATTTTTACGCCTTGTAAATCTCTGAAGTATTATCCAAATTATAATATAATAGTGGGGTAGATTTTTTCTTTGTTTAAACTTGCTAATCACTTTTTTAGGTAGGAAATCATCATGGGTCTCACACGTCTGAAGCGCCTCCTGGGGCGACTGGTGGGTGATGATGTTTTCTCTGGCACACTTCTCTAACCACTCCTCAAAGAGGGCAGGTATCGACGCAATTGTGGCATATCCATCCACTTTCATGAATGTTTTTATTTCATCGTAGGTACATATTTTTACAGGTATTTATTTCACAACAGATTGGAAAGGAAAGTACTTACCGGTCATGAAACCTGAAACAATGAAAAATAATACAGTTAAATAATAATTCGTTATTTTGAGTGTCGATGACTAAAACCCTTTTACGCTATTGGATAGCCCATGTATCGAGGAATGCTATATAACCATGACCAGTAAGAGCGGAGCTATCCAAAGACGCAGTTAAACAGCATTCAATAAATTTGTTTAACTAACCTTGTTGAGCTGCAGCCATGGCGATCAGCGCCAACACAAGGAAGATCTGAAATACCAAAAAAAAATTGTCTACTTACACATATCATAAACCTGTTTACGTTGGTCTTATAACACGTCACAATGTTCTATTGTAACCAGTTTATTAACAGGAAGGTCGAACTTATCACTAGTAATAGTTGCTTAATATGAAAGACAGAATTAATTTAAAATTAGGTATAAGAAATTTGAATAAAATTGGACAGGACCAGTCGATGTTAGGGAAGCTGAGAAGTATTTTTTTGGACAACATACTACAGTGTCTCAAGACGAAAGTCTATGAGTATGACCAGTACGTTTTGCCAGTGATGACATAAGGTTCTGAAACGTAGTCACTCACAATGGACCTCATCATATAGCTCATTACAGTTACCCAAGGGTAATAAAAAAGCTATGCTCGGAGTGTGATAGCATCAGAGACAAAGATAGAACCAACATATCCCGAAGAATTGCCAAACTTAAATGGCAATAGGCGAGCACATTACTCGCAGAATGGATGATCGTTGGGGCCGAAAGGTTCTAGAGTAGCAACCGCGTACTGGAAGATGCTGCGTCGAAAGGCCTCCTTCATGGTGGGCCCATCATAGTGGTCTCCTGGTGAGCCGCGGGAATCCTTTGGATGCGAAACGCAGCGGACGGTTCGTTGTGAATACACTTGTAGAACATTTAGACAGTGGACGTCTTTCTACTGAAATGTTGATGATGATGATCGATCGATGGGGCATCCAGCAGTGGACGTTTTTTAGTCAAAAAATAAAAAACGGAACAGCGAAAACCTTTTAACAGAATTAAACAGAAGAGAACTTATCAATATAATATATTGTTTCATGCCATAGATCTTATGCAAAATAAAAATTGCTATACCAGAGGTCTTCCTGGTTAATCTAAACGACTTCTTAGCCTAAACAGAATGATGATAAGGTTGATCATGGATTATTACCCCTTAATCAATCATCTATAGAGCCATAGAATCTAGACATGAACGTGTACAGTAAGGATTTGGACACGTACCATAAAAGCTAGTTCTACATGGTGCGAGGGAAGAATGTGGTTAGTGGTGGCCTTGGCCCAGCAGTGGGGATCAATGGCGATGACAAGTTAAGTTTTTTTAAGTTACACTAGACGGCCCACTCGTCAGAAGCTGCTTTAACGACAAAGAACCCTCTGACGTCATCTTAGAATGAGGGGCAGTGGCTTCCTAAAGTACAGAAATCATTGGAATAGAGTGGTCGCTCTGCTAAGCCTCTGTTACCATCAGGAACCTGAAGTGGTGTTGAGCGGAGTTAGGGAACGTTAGCCTATCGGCCAATAAAAAGTCTAAGAACGGACAAAGGAGTTCAGTCATAGAATTCATAGGAGATAGAAATTTAAATTAATTGTACTTACCAAATTAAAAGTCTTCATTTTGATATACTGGGTATTATCACAGTAGGTTAGATTACTATAAGTCCAAAACAGTGATTGTATATTTTCCTTAAGTTTTGCCTATTTTATACTAATTAAGATAACCAGTTCGAACAGGGATGCCAATAGTTAGGTACTCGGCTACATTTTTAAAATCTAGTTTCAAACTTTGAAATGCTGTTTACAAACATTTCCTTTATAGACAAATGTCAATGCTTTTTTTTTAATAGTTGCTGTGTGGGTTGGCATGTGTATCTTATTAATAAAATTATCTCCATCTACTTATACTCCATTAAAAATATGTAACTGTGGCCGTAAAATTGTAAAAACCGTTATATTACAATCAATCTAAAGATTGTGAACCTTAGCAAACAGCTCTACCGATTAATGTAAATGGAACTGGATGGATTGGAAGGGATCCTGAACATATACCAAGGCAAGCCCTAAAGTGGAATCCTCATAGTAAGTGTAAACTTGGTCGCCCTAAGCAGACGTGGCTGCGAACGGTTCACAAGATCAACTCCTACAAGTTTATATCAGGAAACGAAAAAAAATCGGCCTGTCCATACAAAATTATAAACTTGATTGGACAGTATGCATGGAGAGGCCCATTTTGTTTTGTTTCCTAAAAAAATCTTGTGGAAGTTTTGTTCAGTATCACCTATTGAGCAAAACCTTAAAGTTGGCGAAGACTTGTCTTTTTTGTTATGTTTGTTTTTTTGATATCGGATATCATCCGATGACTTCTTCCACTCTTGGGCGAAGTGGGAGGGCGTGTCAGACTTTCACCGACTGAAACCTACTTCTGTTCCTACTTTGCCTCAGACTTTTACTGCTTAAAACCACACCTGTGTCCTTCCTTCAGTTTCATAAAAGTAAGACAAAAACATTATAGCCTGGCGAGAAAACTAATATTGGCTTCTGATGTTGCCTTCTGAGACCGCCAAAATACGTCAATTAGAATTAAACTGTCAAGCCCCAAGAAGACACCGATGTCTGCACACCTATTTTATTCAAAGGGTTAATACACGAAGAAGGGTGGATGATTAAATAATGATTTAACTGTTACTAAAAAAATTGTAGGAATATGTTTGTAATGCAGTTGTTTTAAAAATGTAAACTGAGGCTATGGCTATTAGGGATGTACCTAGATTTAACATAAACTAGACGCAGCTAGATATCAGTATTTTACATGCAGCGACTGTAGGTCTGATGCAGTGGTGGCCGAGTGGGGAGCAGTGGTGGCCGAGTGGTAACGGCCCCGACTTACGAGTCGTAGGTCGCAACTTCAAACCCAGCCTGGCGCATTACTTCGTGTAATTTATTTCATCACCATTGCTCTCAAAACGGTGAAGGAAAACATCGTGAGGAAACCGGCATGTCTTAGAACCAAATATTCGAAGACATTTGACATCCACCAACCCGCACTGGACCCGCGTGGTGGATTACGGCCCATTCCCTCTACTAGAGAGGAGGCCTGAATCCCAGCAGTGGGAACATTAAAAGGCTGATGATGATGATGATTTTGACTGTCTGTCTGACCTCCACACCTCAGTAATTAAGTAACACGATACTAGTTAGACTACTGTCAGATTTCCTGGCTTCTCACTTTCCATAACGACTGTCAGAGGTCTATAAATGAAAAAAAAAAAAATGGAATTTCGGTACGGCATGACGGTCACCCATTCATACAGATTAGTAATATGCGTTTTATCCCTCCTCTTTACATGACCATTTTAAATGAAAAGTTGTTCGTTGGTCTCCCTATAACTGGAGATCGGCTGGAACGATTTGGCTAATTTTAGTCTTGAAATATTCGTCGATATCGAGTAGCGACGAATACTATTGCTTAAAACTCATGGTAGAGGTACTGGTTCTTGTAATGCCGCCCTGTAGATGACGTTATCCTTACTAGGCGGTACGAAGTTGGCCGGGTAGTAAAATATAAATTAAAAATATATTTTTTTTTTCTAAACTTAATGCCAAACTAAGAAACTACAAAAATAAAAGTAAGTTTAGAAGTTTGTCCTTATAGTAACATATAATATGAAAATGGTTTGTATACTTAGTCATCAATGCACTCATACAGGTTAACATAATAATATAGCATTAAACCGGCTATAATATCAAACTCTGAATTATACAATATTAAACTTGTAAGTGATATCTGTTACTGTGTTTCTGCTACAGCGCTGCTAAAAAAAACTGGCCAAGTGCGAGACGGACTCGCACACTGAGGGTTCTGTACCAATTAACTTATGTAAATAATTCAATATAAGTCTCGAAGATTTTTATATTTGAGTTGATTGAATGAAAGGTAAATTGCAGTTTATGATTTATGACGTATTAAAAAAAACTACTTACTAGATCTCGTTCAAACCAATTTTCGGGAAAGTTTGCATGGTACATCATATATGTTTTTATTTTTATGATTCTCTTATTTTAGAAGTTACAGGTGAAATCTTAATGCGGTTCACAGAATACATCTATTTCCAAGTTTCAACAGTATACTGCTTATAGTTTCGGAAAAAAGTGGCTGTGACATACGGACAGACAGACAGACATGACGAATACATAAGGGTTCCGTTTTTTTCCATTTGGCTACGGAACCCTAAAAATGACACGAGGCCGCAGCGCGGTTGTAGCCCAGAAGTCGCACGTTTTTGTGCTAAAGGTGCGATTCCAACCTCGGTGGCAGGCTGCATCTGCACAAATGGTTTTCTACGAAGTATTATGGATTTTTGTGAAAATCATTTTAAACGCGGCTGCGGCCGCACGTGCTGTCGAGCTTCAACTGCGAGTGCTGCTGCGACCTGCCGCCGCAACCGATCGCAGACCAGTCGTGCTTCTGCCGCAAGTCGATGCGCACGAAGTTACGTCACTCCAACCTGTTTAATTAAAAAAGTCTCAAAATAATCGCTACTCGGAGCCGATAGCGTCCATATTTGATTGAATTGTAGATAGACTGGCAGCACGTGCAGCCAGCCTCGGAATTACTCCCGACTGCGGATGCAGGCAACGGCTGCGAGTCATGCATGTGCTACCTGCATCCGCAGCCTACAGCTGAGGTTCGAATGGCTTCATAGACGCGTATTCGTCAATATACGCTTGGCGTATGCCTGCGTGAAGCTTACATACAAAACTATGGAACTGTGTCGACGAAACAGAAACGACACGACGGCATGACACTGTCGCTTCATCGACACAGTTCCATAGCCAAACCAACCAACCAACCCAAGCGACCAAGCGTTACGCGTTATGATCCCCCATTACTAAGTAATGGTTAGTAATATCTCAGTATCAATTTTTTGGTACACGACATGCCGATTTCCCCACGATATTTTCCTAATGATGATAATATAGTATCTATTGGTACTTTTTTTATTTTTAAAGTCAGTAAAGCATAGCATCGCATAGCATAGTATCAGCCTTATAATTTTCCCACTGCTGGGACTCAGGCCTCCTCTCTAGGAGAGGGAATGAGCCGAAATTCACCACGCGGGCCTGGTGCGGGTTGGTGGATGCCACATGTCTTCGTATTTTTGGTTCTAGAACATTTTCCGGCTACCTCACGATGTTTTCCTTCGCCGTTTTGAGAACAGTGGTGGTGAAATAAATTACACACACTCGTAAGTCGGGGCCGTTACCACTTGGCCACCACTGCTCTCGAAGTCAAAGTAGTAAAGTCAGGTAAAAATAGAAACAAATCGCAAAACTGAACTTTATTGCTATGAAATATTGACACTGACAGCTCATGAACATAGTTTTGTCGCGCTCACTGTCATATTGGCGCGGGCGCAATGGCTGCAATAAAATTATTACGCTTGTATCATGTGGTACACTATGAGTGAGTATATTACATCCTATCAGTGCTCAATAGAAAAATTTATTACAATTTGGGTAATGAGGGGTTTCTCCCACCTGGGCAAGTCTCTTGGTTTTATATATTTATTCTTCATGCAACTAAAGGTACAAAGGCGGAGTATTTAATGCCTTTAGTGATTCTCTACCAGTCAACCTAGTTTTCTTCTACTTCATAAAAAAAAATAACAAACAGGTGCCGTGCTGGCTTCAAAATTTTTTCGCACGAGTGTAAATGATTGCCAGCGACTTATCACGTAAGTGTGTTTCCAAAAAACGTCATTTTAAGGCGTTCTGATTTCAAGAGGTCTGTTCTAAGAACACGTATGAAGGATAACAACGTTTTTATTTTACGAACTTGGTACAATGTTTTGTCATTTCAACTATGTACACTTTTTAAGACTGAGAGCAATTATTTGCACATAGATGGCACGAACACAGGTCGCCGAGCCGAATTCGCTTGAAGTCTGACGTCTTCGCTTGTGTAAATACTTTTTAGGAAAACAAAATGTTTAAGGTATAGTGCCTACTTCGAAATTAGGTCTTTTCAAATTGTCTGTACTTAAGCTGTTTCAGACAGTCATCTAATTTGTATTTTGGTTACGAGAGCAGTATTGCAAAACCTGCATAACTAGGACTTCAAGCAACCTGCAAATTTGTCTCACTTAAAGAGGTATACCACTTATCCAGTGTCTCAGATAAATTAGAAATAAATATCTGTCTCATTTATAGAGGATTCCGTTAATAGAGGTGAGAATAAAAGAATAGAGGTTATTTCAGTCACAGAGGTGCGATTATTAAATAAAATAACGTATTTATGCAAACATTATTCTTGTCAAAATTCAGATTGGCCATAAAAAACTTAGTTTGAAAATTAATGTCCAATACCAAAATTCACGATGTAGATAGTTCAAAATTCTTAATTGAAAGACAAATTAATTGGAAAGATCACATCGAAGCACTATATAAAAAAAAAATAGTTTTTTTGTCTATCTTTTTTTTTGTGCCTTGAGCCATGTCCTCGTGGAGGCAATCAGTGGCAGCGACCTCTCGCGCCGGGACCCAGTCCAGGCTATGGTCAGGGGCGAGGAGTAACGGCAGGCGGTCGCCTCCTTCTCCGAAGCACTAGCGTAGGAGGCGGCCGCACGCGCGAGGGAACGAACATTCTCACGCCCCAGCCGCCGAGACACCAACCCCGACTACAAGTCACGGTAGACGTAGGTTTGAAGATGTCGAGCAATGGGTAGCACGCCGTCCGGCAGTCCGGTAGTCGACCGGATCGAACTCCAGTCATCGACAGTGCGTAGTGATCCACGCGCTCCTCAAATAGATGTCAGTAAACCATTGGGGCCCAGCAGGGCCGATGCCCGCTAAGTCCGTGGGGATTTAAAAAAATGGAAACCCGTAGTCCTAAAACGCAAAAGGCAACTGAGATGGAGAGCGTAAGTATGGTTTTAGTCAGTAAAAATCTGACACGCCCTCCCGTTCCAGGCCAGGAGAAGTACAGAACAGATGAAGGGAGAAGTAATTGAATGATTTCCCAACTTAAAAAATCTCCTATGCCTTGATAAACTTGCCCCTACTGTTATCCCAGAAGCACTACTTACAGCGTATCATGGTCTTGTAGATTATAATACGTTATTAGGTATATTCTGGAGTAACTCTAAAAATAGAGAAGCTGCTTTAAACTACATGGAACGGACAACTGTGAACGGTCTTTGTATATTTAGGAAACTGCCTTATTCGTCAAATTAACTCACACCTGTGTCCTAACATACCGTAACAGGCGGATGTGTTAAACGCGGAGGTAAAGCCAAAACAGCTCGATTCAGAAAACGCATATTATTCTGCTGAACCTATGTGTTTAACAAAATTCCAAAACAAAGTAAAGTTTAAAATTTAAAAAGAATTTAAAGACTTTCAAAGGATTCAGGGCTTGATCTACGTTTGTAAATTTAATTGAGAGATAAATTATTTTTTTGTTATTATATAACTTTTTCTTTGAAAAATGTTATAATATCTAAATTATTAAAAAAAAAAGTTAGTATAATAATAAGTTCTTATTAATTATTGCAGGATACCGCCAAGTTCTGTAGACAACATGGCACAGATCTCAATTATTTCGTCAGTAAAGTCGATAACTACACATTATTATAATATTGTAATATTGAGATTGGCTCCCATTTTGACATTTATGTTTTAGGTGGGGTTTTTAATTCCCTACAAACAAAAATACAGACGATTTACAATACAAAATCATATCTATGAATTAATTTATTTATTATACATATTTAATATTCATGCAACAGAAATGTAAAAGGCGGACTTAATGCCTTAGGCATCCTCTACCTCTCAATCTAGGATAATATTTCTTGTCATTGTCTGCAAAAAAGAAAGACACACGACTACATGAAATTACTGGAATTGGTACAGGAAAATATTTCGGTAGTATTTCTACATCACATCACGCCTAATATGTAGACGCTTCACTATTTGAACAATATTTGCTCAAGTCGGACAGGTTGTTATTGCCGCGGAGCTATATAAGACACTACTCTATGAAAATTCGGCATAATCTCGTCTGCTCTTATAGTTCTCTCATCATCTGTGATATTTTGTACTATTAAACAAAATGAAGGCTGTTTTGGTGAGTCAAATAGGATTACATTTTTGATTTTTTTACTGTAGCTACTCGTTTTAGCTCCTTTTGTCATTAATCATATAAAAAAAAACCCCTGTCTGGTTTTATGTGTTTTTTTGAGGTGAGGGAGTCATGAGCGATTGGAATTGTCAGACTTTTACAGAATAAAACCCAACTGTGTTCCTTCAGTTACGTTTTGTGTTCTAGGACCACGGTAAAAGTTTCAAATAATTCCGCAGCCTTATGTCGTATTTTGGACATTATTCGCAATTAAATTACTTAAACACACCGTTTTGGTCAAAGTTTCTATTATTATTGGCTTTAAGCCTATTATTTACTTAGGATTTCAGTACGTTTAAATGGTAGTGTGATTAATGGTTTATATGAACTTTTTTAGTTTTACTAATACATCAATTTTGCTCTTTTAACTTGTAACTTTATTTTAAATAAAGATAAAAAACTGTTCACTGAATTATTTTTTGTTGTGATGCTAGCGTATTTATCTAAATTCTGTTTAGTGTGAGTTATGTTTTATAATACATACTTCACGACTTCATGAGTCTATTAAGACTAAAAAAAAAATGGACCAAAAATAGTTTCATGGAGTGTTCTCCAGGTGAAAGGTGTTCCTTTTAATAGGCTCTCAAATTTAACAGAAGTCATCTGATTTGTTTTCACTTCAAACACAATGTCATCAAAGGGAGGTTTTGTAAACAAAGCTAATAAATCGCTATTATAATACCATCGATGCAGACAAACGCTTGACGCCTGAGGGGGAGATCGTCCGCGGCGAAATTGTGTGACGATCTGACTATGTTCGCTGGGCAAACTTAACAGAAGGGTCAGAGATCACAGTAAACAGAAAAGTTTGAAAGGAGAAAGGGGAGGCCTTTGCCCAGCGGTGGGACATACAATAGGCTATTAGAAACAAAAAAAATGTAGATTGGAATTCTTAAGTAAAGGTCGTTAACCCACGGTAAGAAAGATCGTTCTAAAAACAAAAAAATGCGCAAACGCAAGTCATACTAAACTAGCGACCCGCTCGGATCCGTACGTGTGCAATTTAATTTCCTGTGTTTTTTCCACAGAACATTGTTTGAACCTTGTCCTGTCAATTAGGAATAATAGAAAACAAAACATCAGGCATGCCTTGTCTCGTATTAGTTGATTATGGTGACTGGTCAGCTGATTTTAAACTGAGCGTGGTTGTACGAAAATATCTCTGTGACCATGGAACGCTCAGGCCAACTGAAGGTTGGACACTTCTCGCTCCACCTAGAGCGGAAGGAATTATCTGTTGATTTTCTAGCTCAAAAAATAAAATAAAAATCATAACGAAATTAAATTCTTCCTTGTAATTTTGAGATTGCTATATCCGCCTAGTATACAGAAAAAATGGATAAACCAAATTGATCATTTTGTGGTCAAGCAATGAGCGTCTCATAAAATTATTTAAATAGACAAACAAACGGACCGGTAGAAAAAAACGAAGGCTACGTGTGTGATAAGAAAATATTTACATATGATTCAAATCTCGGAACAGGTCTTATTCCGGAGTCCTTGACATCACGAATTCGTTGGGTTTTTTGTACCTATCTGTTTACAAATATACATAATTTTATTAATATGTCTACATATTTACTTATCACCTATCTTTTGTTTGAACTATCAACAAGCAAAGCAATGGTTAAATAGCTGTCTGCTTTATGTTTGTTATTAGCATTATGAAGACGTATATTTTTTTCATCTGAAATATTGGTACACACCCATATTTCACCTTGTTAAGTCCATGGCCTTACTATAAAGTTGTACGTAAAGAACGCGTCTATTATATGTATATGTTACTGGCAGTCTATAATTCAGGTATTCTATGCAATACCGAATGCGCAGCCGGTAATGTGTGTAAAAGACGAGAGCAGGGAAGGAGGTGATGTAATTTTAGGGCACCCCGACACGGACAGGTTAGGTTAGGGTTATTTTTTTTATCACCACCTGAAAATAAAAGCCTTGCTTTAAACCGTATTCTATATGTTGCCTAGGTATCTTATAAAATACAGGATTAAATAGATTGCCGGTAACATATATATGAGGTAGAATTCATTTATTCAACTTGGTACAGTTTCTTTGATAGGCTGTAGACATGGATGCTACGTCAGCATCATCAACATTTCAGTCGAAAGACGTCCATGGCTTGACATAAGCCTGCCCCAAGTATCATAAAGACTAGTCCTGCGCGTCTCGTATCCATCGGATTCCCCCGACCTTCACCACGTCTTAGTTCCACTCTGTGGGAGACCTTCCAACGCATCTTCCGGTACGCGATCACCACTCCACAAAGTTTTGACTCCATCCATCATCTGATCTACGAGTAAAGCTGCCTAATGCTACTTAAATTTTACGATTGTTCGGGTTATGTCGGTCGCATTGATTTCTGATTCATTCGATCACGTAAAGAAATTTCGAGAATAGCCCTTGTCCTGTGTGTGAGGGACTTTAAGCCTTCTGATGAGGCCAAATAGTTGGTCTTTACCTACTTTTGGCATTGTGAGTTAATCCTGAGGATTATCAGTAGCTACCTACCTGTGTATATCTTATCGACAAGATAAATCGAGCCCATATCACATATCTGACATTTAGAAATTCATAACAGTTGTAGCTTGCGTCAGTTTGAAAGTGAATCAGTGTACAATGAAGGTGTGTGTTGTGTTCCAGGTGTTCCTCGCACTGGCGCTGTTCGCCATGGCCGCTGCTCTCCCACAAAGAGGTTTGCTAAACAATATCATTATTTATTATTTTTCACACTAATATTATAAAGGTGAAATTTTATGTGTTTGTGTACGTAGTTTATGTGTTTGCGTGTGTGTGTATGTTTATTGCTCCTCGATCTGATGGCGGAACTGATTAGTATGAAAGGCTCGTGGTTGGATAAGCTCCTGAGATAGTCTGGAATATATTCTCTTGGGATATTTATCTCCTTTCACGCAGGAGAAGACTATAGCACAAGCTAGAACACGTAGCCCTTTGCTTTCCACGGCCGCGGTATTTTTTTCGAACAATGCCGTAGCCCTGGAAGGAGGCCTCTGTCTGAGATAGGAAATGGGTTGAAATCATAGATATCCGGAGATATGCCTTCATTGCAAAATAATAAGAAATCCTTGCGCAACCGCTTATCTCCCACCAAAATAATTACAACATTCACAAATAGTGTATTTACGACACACACTCAAAATTTGTACACGCACACTAAGAAGAAAGCAGTTACACTAAATCGATTTCTAATAGCACACATAAATAGAATGGGCGGGGCATTCACTTGTAAGCACGGAAACATTCAATGCACACGCATGCAATTAGAGAATCGAACAGACTGTCGATAATTGTTATCGATATTTAATTTCAGCATATTCTTGTAATATAATTACTTCGTCTTATTTTCTTTAAATAATTTCTTTTTTATATACTTATCCGAAAAGAGAGTAATGATTATAAAATAAAATAGGAATAAGTTTTTTTATATCGTATTACCGGTTAAAGGGAACGTTGTCTGTTAAATATCATGCTGTATTATTAAACAATATATTACTTAATCTTAACTATATGATTTTAATCTTATGTGACTACCTACATTCAGAGTTGGTTTAAACATTTAGGTAAATTTTATACACGTATTCAAACTCGCTAGCGTTAACATAAATTTTTATAGAATCAAAATAGCGTCATCTAGCAAACTCGTTTTAATTTTAAACAAATTGTAGGTAGTTGATGCTGACAGGATCGAATTCGTTAGGATGAAATAACTCACACTAACCACTCAAAATAAATACATCTAACAAAAAAAAAAATACTGGTCAAGTGTGAATCCGACTCGCGCACCGAGGATTCCGTACAAATTTACCTTACATAGGTAAATTGTTGAATGGTTCAATTCCAAAATTTCTCAAAGACTTTTCCGAATCGCAAAAAAAGATATTTTTGTCATCACAAATCTTTGCTGGAAGTGAGTCACAATCGTACTGCATGAAAACAGAAGGAGTTGGAATAGAAATTATATTATTATAAGTTGGAAAATTATATTCAAGATAAAAATGCTTGGATCAATGCTGGTCCAGCTCCACTACAACTAGGGCCTACGAAAACACCAAATATTCAGATTTAAAAAAATAATAATTTAATAGTTTTGTATAGCGAACACAAAATATTGTAACTTTTGACCAAAAATAAATAACTGTATAAAATTATACTTGTTTATCATGCTACTTATCATATTGTACTATAATTTTGATCATCTCAATCTTTAGATATAATATCAATTTAAGTTCACGAGTATTGAAATAACAATACCTTAATTTCGTTCAAACAACATTCATTCAATAACTAATTTAACTCTTACTATACATGTACTACGATAATATTCATAGAAATGTAAAAAAATATATTGAACTGCGAATAATACGCATATCGATAAAATCAACCTCGCGCACTCGATTGCACCTCTCTAAATCTTGAACGGTCATTGCGGTCATTGTGTTCGGGAAGATTCGGGCTAGTTCGGTCTAGTTCGTGTCGTTCCGAACTTGAGTTCGTGAAATATTTAAAAATTGATTTAAAATATAAAACAGTGACTTAATTGTTTAATTACCGGTGGCAGGATACGCCATTTGTCTTCAGGTTGATGATATGTGACCTATTTTTGCATATAATTACTGCACAACTCGGCATTTTGGTTTTTTACGCATCAGTAGTACCCTGTACGCAATTGCAAAGCGAATGAATGAAGCGTACAGCCGCTGTTCGATTATAAGGGTCGTTTGCCCAAATCGAGGCGCCACGTGCCACGGCCCCAAGGCATATCCCTCGATATCCGTGGTTGAAATTAACCACACGGCCCTAGTGCAAGTTGTTGTGATGGATGTCACATTATGTATTCGAATTTTTGTTTCTATAGACCATTTTTTTCTCGAGGTTTTCAACTATACAATTTACTGTTTCATATTGTCATATTTTAGCCCCTTCTGTTATGTTCTATAAAGTCTAATTATATCATTTCCTAAACGTTATTCTTGTTGCAAGCTCATAACATTATTTTCATCCACAAGACGATGAAAACGCTTTGCTTATGTCTGCTTATGTATTGTTTACAGTGAATGTTGTCGACAACAACAACCCTGGACAAGGTGAGTCTAGTAGATTTATACATGATACTTAATTTATTAAAATTATATCCTAAAATTCGTCAACTAATATTGTTTTTCGAATTTCTATCGACTTGACCTCACATTTATAGCCATACATTTTTTAAAAGCTAAAATAAATAAAGTGTCAGTTCTTAAACCTGATAATATAAAAAATACTGCTGTTGATCAGGATCCATGTTTTGCTAATTAGAAGTTAACATTGCTTACAGTTAACTTCGTTGACAACAGCGATCCTAGTCAAGGTAAGCTGCGAATTATAAATAATGACAAACTAACATAAATTATAAAAAGTATTCGACTAAAATTAACAAACGACGTTCGAATAAGCCGCTACTATTGCATGTTTACTTTTATATCATTTTGAAATGCAAGATTTGGCTACACCTCAGATTAAAAAAGGAGAGGTATTTGCTTTGCTCAATTGTAAATGTATTGTTTCTAGTGAACTTTGTCAACAACAACCCCAATGATGACAATGAGCAAATTTCTTTACTATAAATTAATCTAATACGTTATTAATAAATTCTGAAGTCTTTGAACAGGCATTATACCAATTTTCATGGGTGCCGGGAGGGAGGTGCAAAGTGTACTTTCATCGGACATCCAAACCTTTCAATAAACATTCAAAAATATGTATTTTATTAATTTTTATTTTAGTTTTTAATAATTAAGTAAATATTATTTTAATAATATTTTTTTATTAAATATTTATGCTCATTCATATTATACATTGTTGAGAAACTAGCATATCCCTGGTATGGTTGAAATTCTTTCGAGCTTGCTTCGCACCCTCTTGCGTCCTCATTGAAACTTTTGTAATTTTGAAATAATCATTCAAATGCCTAAATGTTATTTGTGATCATACCATGCTTAGCTTATATTGTACATGTATTTGTTTCTAGTGAATTTTGTCAACAATAACAACCCCAATGACGGGACTTCCGGTGAGCAAACTTCATATACACAATATAATATTAAAAAATACACTAAAAAGAAAGTAAAAACTACACAAATAAAAAAAAATTTTGGAATATTTAGAAATTTTCTATTTTAATTCAAAATTGAATATTCGTACAGTTTCAATTCCATGTCCAAACTTCCAACTCCGAGAATTAGTATAACCTTCACTGTTTTATAATTCATATATTGTTTCTAGTGAACTTTGTCAACAACAACCCCAACGACGGGACTAGCGGTGAGCAAACTTTATAATTATAATATAATATCAGTTAAATTTAAAAAGTTTTAAAAAAGAAAACAAATTTCGATATTGAAAGTCAGAAGGTCTTCATCATATCTTCAACATTAATGAATACTAGAACAACCTTCACTGTTTCCAACAAAAAACCCAAGAAGGTATTAAAGAACCAAGTTTATACAGCAAATGCTCGCTCTCGAATGTTACGGACGTACAGTAGGCCGCATATTAGTGATAACAATACTACTGGGTAGGACCAGCATTGTTTTAGAACAACTCAATGTCAAAGTGCTACCACGTCTTCATTAGATCTACCACTGACGCGAGATTGACTGTCCCATGGTTTGCTTTTAATTATTGATGTATTGTTTCTAGTGAACTTTGTCAACAACAAGCCCAACGACGGGACTGGTGGTGAGCGAACTTTATAACTATGACATAGTAGAAATTATAGACTTAAAACAACAAATGCAATAAAACACCCGTAGAATTAAATTCCGGTATTCGAACTCCGAAGGACTTTATCAGATCTTCAATAACACTAACGATAATCTTCACTGTTTCCAACTAAAACTCAAAAAGTTAATGAACATTTTTGTTCATACTGCGAATGCTTGCTCTCATATGCTATATGTGGCCTTATGTCTGTGGTAATAATACCAGTATTAATAAGCAGCTTTGTATTTTGACAGTTTAATGTTAAAGTACTACTGCTGACATTAGGTCAACTGTACCATGCTTTGCTCATATAATCGTTCATCTATTGTTTCTAGTGAACTTTGTCAACAACAACAACCCCAACGATGGGACTGGTGGTGAGCGAACTTCATTACTATGTCAATCCATTGTTCGAACAATAAATCAATGAATACATTCAACAATAAATCAATCAATAAATTCAACCAAACGTTCAATCAGAAGATCAGACAATCCGGTTCCAGTTGTAACAATTTGTTCATACAGCAAACGCTTGCTTTCAAATACTATTTGTGAACACACAGTAGGCCTCACGTCAGTGGTAATAATACCAGTAGGCATGAGCAGCCTTTTGAGAGGACTGTATAATGTTAAAGTGCCACCTACTGACGCGAGGTCGACTGTACCATGCTTTGCTTTTAATCGTTCATGTATTGTTTCTAGTGAACTTTGTCAACAACAACCCCAGCGGTGGATCTCACGGTAAGCAAACTGCCTAAGTAACTAGTCAAAAAAGGCGCCCGAGGCGCGAGTTTAGTACCTACACTGCGTTTTGGGCGCTCAATAAAATTTTATCGATATCATTATCAATGTTTGAGTAATAAACCTAAAAGACTGACTATGTTGGAGGTTCAGCAACAATAATGTGAACATTTTGTTCAACGAGCGTCGGCAAGCGCCTTAAACGCAGCGCACTGAGAGTGCCTCGGGCGCCTGTTTCATTAAATTAATGCCTTATTAAAATATAAGATCTAACTCATCATTTGTTCTGTGTCTGGGTGTTATTTATCTATAATATGTATGTATTTAGAAATATATAAGTATGTTTATCAGCTGTCTGGTACCCATAACACAAGGTCTGCTTAGCTTGGGACTAGATGGTGTTGTGTGATAGTTGTGGAAATATCATATCATATCATATCATAACTAGAATAGTGGTAAACACGGAAATTTAAATGTTTCTAACCAATATATAAATATTTTTAATTCAAATTAAGAGATTGATGACACTTGTTTCCTGAATTGATAGTTTGAAGTTGAAAACTTGATGAACCCTGCTTTGGCTTGAAAAATTGTCAATCTTTAGGTTTAAGGTAGAGTTTGACAAGCCCTAAAATTTTAATTATAAACTCAAAAACTAATCGGAGCTAGTTTACAACAGGTTTTTGTATAAAGTTTTTAAAAAAATTACAATTTTTTTATGCATATTACGTCTTCCAGCTGTAGCACTATTTTAGTTAGATCTTATACTAAACTACTTATCTTAACTTGGTAATTTAATATAGAATTCATGCATACTATGGACAACAACTGCTATGTCACGCTTTGCTTTTAATTATCATGTTTCATGCCATTAGGAAACTTGAGCACATCAGAAATCTTTATGAAATTCAGTAAATACTTTCTAACGTTGATTAAGATGCAGAATTTTACCCGAGACAATTTGATGTCTACCCTTTCTTCTGCGGGATTGTTCAAAAGAGTTTACAGGAGGGCTTTAGTCAGCAAAAGTCGACCCAGAGAGGGTGTGTGAATATTTTGTCAATTATTTCATTGGCGTTGCTCTCAGAACGGTGAAGGAAAACATCATGAGTCAACCGGCATGTCCTAGAAACAAAAATACGAAGACATATGACATCTACCAAACCATATCGGGCCCACGAGGTGGTAATGGGCGCTTCCGTCCCTGCAGTGGGAACATTATTAGACTGATTGTTCTTATATGTTTATATATAATATGATCAACCTTGAGTGCTATAGGTGTGTTATAAGTTTTTGAGTGGTGACTTTGAGCGAAGCTAGTGACTGGAGTTGTAAGCCTATAGATCCTATGTGTAAAATGAATGAATAAGTAAATGAATATCATTTTCAGGGCAAGCGATAAACCACTTTCCCGGACAAGGTTGGTACTATTCGTTAGAAAGCTTCTAAGGATTAGTTTTGAAAGTTCTGGCTTATAAATTCTATTTTCAAATATGATACTATAATATGTAAATATATCGCTGGTATTATAAGTGTCTAACTCCTACTTTCTCTTTTGTTTCAGTTATCCTGAACAACCGTAAGTATTTATAAAATCTGCTCTAATCAACTGACAAAGGTTAAATTAAGAAAAAAAAGCAGAAGAAACGCGTAAAGGATAGGAATTTTTTATATACAATTTAAAAATAGAAGTTAAAAATTATATTCGTTTAGTCTACTGAAAAAAAAAAAAAAATAACTTCAATAATAATTATTATCCTGTGTTTGCCAGCTTTAGGCAGTTAGTAAACTTTTCGTAAATGTTTGACATTGGGTGCTAAGTGTGCAGGGTAGTAGTGAAACATCAATGATGGTAAAATGACTTTGGTATATTGTATATAATGATCAAACAATTACACAAATAATCAACTTATTTTATATGTAATTGCGCTAGAGGTGGAAGAGTGGACTGCAAGCGTTATACCTTTAAGGTCACACACAGCTCATTAAAGCCACCCGGATTACAAGCTTCATATAAATAATACTAGCCGCACGAGGCGAGGCGGTGCGCAGTGGGTTCCGGGTGGCTCTAATGTGAGCTGTGACCTTTAACCTCTACTATTACTTATAACCTGAGTTGTCTTCAGCTAGCTTCTATGATTCATCGAGCAGGATTCAACTTGATTAGATGACTGCAGGGTCTAAAGTAATCTGGCGTCTTACCAAGATATGTTAAAATTTAAATCATGCGAGCGAGAAAGAGTGATAGAGTTGTATCTCAATATAGCTCCATCACTTTAACAGTTCAGTTTAGGTAGTTAAGGCGTATAGTCCCTTAAACATCTGGCCGGAATTAAATGCACACATATATGTACGGCCACCTAGGCGGCAAACGAGTATCTGTGCATTTGATTCTGGCCAGCTGCGCCCGGATAAAGCCCCGCTGACCTTTAAATCTTCATCTTCTTCTTTGCAAAATATTGATTGATTTACTTATTTTACCTATGTACATTCTGAATAACATTTAAGTTGCCATTTTTTTGCGTGTAAACATAAACATATTTGTAAAGATCAAAGCTGTTTGAAAAGAGTTAGGAAAACAAGCAAAAAAATATCATGTCGTAAAATTGTATTTTTTGGCAAAAGTATTAATTTAACGAAAAAATCATATCATGTTGATAATGTTGTACATGAATCTATAATAGACATAATTTTTTTTCAACTTATTGACCGAACCGCTACCGAGGAGTAGGGTTCAGAAAGTCACGGTTTTATAACAATGCTCGGGAGTTAAGGCCTTAAATGGATCGCATTAAGGACTCGTGGTACGGTCTCAGGCTAACTAAGTTATGAAGTTCTTAGGCTTATAGTTTACCGAGTTTTTATAAATTGCTTGGAATAATTTATTAAGAGAGTTATTAATCTTTTTCAGCTGACCCAGGTTTCAGCAGGCCCACTTTCGGCAGACCTCCATACGAGAGACCCGGTAAGAACATTTATTTTTTCATAATACAGCAGGACTAGCCAATTTACGACCGTTTCGTTTTGATTCTCTTGCGTTGATAGCCTCGAGTTGGCCACGCCTCCAATTCCTTTGTGCTGACGTCATCCCAAATGACGTCAGCACAAAGGAACGTCGTACGTCGTCGTCGTCATTAGTCACTTGGTCAGAACAAAGAAATCAGAGGCGTGGCCGACTCAAGGCGTTAGATGCAAGAGAATCGAAACGAAATGATCGTAACTTGGCTAGGGGCAGGAATAGTTTATAACGAGTTCGTGTTTTTTTTTTGTGGATTAATGTAGCTGTATAATAGAACATGTTTTTAAAATTATTCTGTCTGAGTTTGAAATAAGCAAAACATGGGTATAATTTATTCGTAATATGACTATCTATGATGACACGCGGGCGAGATGCGCACGGGACTCGTGTTCGACTACGATGACTTGCTCGTCAACTCGCGGCTGCGAGACTCGCGAGTGCTCGCGAGTTGGCATCTTCAGATTTTACCTACTTTTTTGCCACTGCAACTACGAATCTGTGGTGACCTGCGAGTGATCATAAAATCACGCAATCACACTGCTTAAATTGTTTGCCTTTATAATCTTATAAAACCAAAAAAACATATTTGAGTAATTTATAGATCTGAGAATAGATCATAGACTTTTTATACCCCTATATGATAAGTCTCTACCACACGGGTGAAGCCGCTGCCAACAGCTAGTATATGTATACACCGTTAAATTTTGGTCGTTTTAATTCCGTGGAGGGTCGATTTCGGTACATGAAACACTATCGATTGGTAAAGATAAAATTAAACAATAAAGTACTTTTTTTCTAAAAGTTTCGTACTGTAAACGGGTCAATGACCTTATAGGTAGTTGTAGGTCGTTGCGTACTATATACCTACAGTTCATTGGCCTCGCTCAGCTGATGTTTACTTAAAGAAATTAATTTCGTATATATGCGTAAATTAATGCGAATTTAAAAAAAAATCTTTTTACAAGTCGATAGTATTTCATGCGCCTAATCAACCTGAGTCTGACACTACTTCCCGCTCCGCCCAAGGGTGGGATTTGTCATTGGATGATTTTACCTACCATAAAAAAAAACCTTCCGTGGGATTAAAACGATCAAAATTTAACGGTGTCTATTTTAAACAGTTGCTCATTATTTTAATCTTTTTCCAGACATTTCCCCGGCCTTTGCTCCGAATCGCCCCGGCAAAGTATGTAAGTATGCAATCAGACGTGAATAACCTGGAAAACCGCCGGTCGTATGCCATCAGACATACTATATGAAAATTTATGCCACCAGCTGGCGCCACCACCGCTATTGAGACCCACATAACCTAAACCCGTAAACAGGACCATAGAGTAGTGAGATTCTAACTCAAGCGTCTGTTAGATTCCGGAGCAAGGAGGAGTTACAGGCAGTCACCTCCGTCTGCGAAGCAGTACTTAATGCTAGTAAAGGAAACGGCAGCACGCACGAGAGAACGGCCCTAACGCCCCAGTCGTGCGCCGGGATATCGATCCCGATTTCCAGCTACCGTAGGCTTGCGGACGGTGAGCAATGGGTAGCTCGCCGTCCGACCATCCGATAATCGTCTGGATCGAGCCCAAGTCGCCAACGTCGCGTAGTGTTCCACGGGCGTCTCGAGGAGACGTCATCAAAGCCGTAGGGGCCCAGCAGGGTCGAAGCCTACTGGGGCCATGAGTTATGCGAAAGAGAACCCCGGGGCCCTATTACGAAGGCAAAAAAGATGATTTCCTTCCAAAAAAGGCGTCTGTCAGAACCTACGCTCGATGTACTAAGACGATAATTTGAATTTAGTAGGCAACCCTGGAGTATCCTTAAGCGTCTATTACATCACTCGATATTCCGCACAAGTTCCACAGACTGTCTTAAAGTTTACTTCCGAGTAAGACAGTCTGACCCTTATTACACTACGCGACGTGGACTAAATCGGTCCGAATATCGAGTGGTGTAATAGACCCTTTAAGTTAATTTTCCTTGCAGTTATTCTGTGTAACAATGCTTTTTTTAACTTTAATTTTGTTTATTTTTCAGTCAACGACCCATACTTGCGCGGCGGCAAATGAACTTCTTCACTGAATAAACAATAATAACGAAATTCTTCAGTTACGTACCCAAATGTTTCAGTCATTCGTTCATTCATTTTAGTAATTTTCGTTCTTTAGCGATTAATTAGTAACAATACCGTTGAAAACTTTGATGTACAAACACTTTGACTAATTTGTATTTTTTTATCAATCTGCAAAATTATTTCTGTTAAATAAAGCCTTATTTAATTTCAATTGTCTTTTATTATATTTTATTTACCTTCATTGTATAGATTATGTACCTATACTCCATCTGTTTAGGTAGGTACTTAACGTAAACAATCTTGACAATTATTGGCGGGTTTCTGAATTGAGTATTTTGAGTTAAGAACGACTCATACCATACCTAAATGCCAAATTTTGACAGATTTGCAGGCTAAAGTAGAGTTTGAGTAATTCTCAACTTCAAATACTTAAATCAGAAATCGGGGGTATGTCTGTTTATTTAAAGAAAATCGTATAAAAGACAGGTACAAATATTATTTTTTAGTTTATTACCTAACATCGGTTTAGGTAAATAACTAATTGTAACCATTTTTAGATACAATGTTTTAGATAAAAAAGACGTGAAGATTGCAAATGTAGTATAGGTAGTTGGTGTACGAGTGCCACAAAGAGTACTTCAACATTCATTTTGGCCAAAAACCTAATTTTCAGACCGCCTTGAGGTTTTTTTTTTATGGTAGGTAAAATCATCCAATGACAAATTCCGCCCTTGGGCGGAGCGGGAAGTAGTGTCAGACTCTTACTGACTAAAAACCTACCCCGTTCCTTCGTTGCCTATAGTGCCGGGGCTGAGCCTTCCTCTCAGAAAACGGCCCTTGACCCCAGCAGGCTTCGACCCTGCCTGCCTGCAGTTAGCAGGCTGGGCCTCTACGGTTTGCTGACAGCTCCTTGAGGCGCGCGGGAACAGAACGCGCCGTCGACGACTTGGGCTCGGTCCGGCCGGTTACCGGACGATCGGACAGCGTGCTACCCATTGCACGCCGTCCGCAAGCCCGCGCCTACGGTGGCCGGAAATCGGGATCAGAATCCCGGCGGCGGCTGGGGCGAGCGCCCCGTTGCCTCTGCCTGATGCGGTCGGCCTCCTCCTTTGCTAGCATTACTGCTTCGCAGAAGGAGGCGACCGCCTGCCATCCCTCCTCACTACGGACCATGGCCTGAACCAAGGCCCGGCGAGAGAGATCGCTGCCGCCGATCACCCCCACGAGGACATGGCGATGCTCCGCCCAGGCGGGGCACACCTCTACAGTGTGCTCCACCGTGTCCTCCGGGTGTTCCGCACAGTGGCGACACCCGGGCGAATCCTCCGCACGAATCCGGAACAGGCACTTAGCGAACTTTCCGTGTTCGGTAAGCACCTGCGTCGTGCGGAAGCTGAGAGCGCCGTGAGGTCTTTCCAGCCACGCCTCAAAGATGGGCCTTATCGCCCCAATCGTGGCGCGCCCCGAACGAGGTTGCGACAGTCGCTGACGCCATTTCGCCATGAGATCCCGCCGGAGCTCTGTCCGCCATGCCTCGACTTGTCGTGGCATCGGAATTTCGCCCCGGCGTTGCATCTCCATGCGCTTATCGTGCATGTGTGCAAGGACTGTTGCCTCCAGATCCCATGGCGGTTGGCCAGCAAGGAGGGTCGCCGCCTCGCGGGCAATCGTTCGGTACCCTCGCACCATGCGTATTGCCATGACCCTCTGGCACGCATTCAGCTGGGCCCTCGGTTGCTGTTGCAACGTCGGTGCCCACACCGAAGCCCCGTAAAGGGCCATGGACCGAACGATTCCCGCGTAGAGCTTCCGGCAGGAGGCGTTTAGTCCCTTGAGGTAGGGCAGGAGCCGCCCGAGAGCAGCCCCAGTCCGATTCAGTTTGGGAGCCAGACGTCGGAAGTGCTCCTTGAAGTTCCACCAGCTGTCGAGGACGAGTCCCAGGTACTTCATCGTCGACCCGACGCTGATGTAAACCCCTCCTACCGTTAGCTGGGAACCCGGTGGTGGCGCACCCCGAGGGCCGTGAAAGCACATGGCCTCGGACGTGCAGTGCCACCTCGAGTCCCAACTGCTGGATCCTTTCAACGACTATCGCAACCCCGCGTGTCGCTAGTTCGACCGCCGCCCGGTACGACTCTCCTCGCGCTAGGACCAACGTGTCGTCCGCGTAGCAGACCACGCTGACCCCGTCGGGGAAATCGCCGCGCAGCACGTAGTCGTACCCGATGTTCCACAAGGGTGGTCCTAGTACCGATCCCTGCGGAACACCGCACGACATCTCTCGACGTTTCCACTCTCCCTGGTGACCGGGGTAGATAATATACCTCTCCGAAAGGTAGGCCTCGATCACACGACAGAGGTAGTCCGGTGGTACCGAAGACCGCCTTGAGGTGGAGTAAGCGGCGCTTACTGTATCGTAGTATCCCCAATAGGCCTTATCCACATGCAATTCAATATTGTGAAACGATAGACGTATACAGAAGTGATGACTCAGACTAACACCCGTATTTATAAAGAAGCAATTACTTGTAGTTAAGTAATTTCATATTAAGTCATTACTTGAGGTTAGAAATCTTCGTGAAATGTTTTTTTTAACTGTACTTAGTAATTAAATTGTTACTTAAGTAGTTACTTTTACTTAAGTCAGTTATACTTGTTTATAAATACGGGTGTAAATATTTCTATTAAGCTCTACCGGTACATCACTAACACTCGTATTTATAAAGCAGTAATCACTCGTTACTAAGTAATTTCTTATTAAGTCATTACTTGACGTTAGAAATTTTCATTCAAAATTTTTCTGAACTATAGAATACAAATTGTTACTTAAGTAGTTATTTTTTCTCAAGTAATTAGTTTTACTTGTTTATTAATACGGGTGTAAAACGACGCATTCCCTTATACCTCGGAGGAACAGGCCACATTAAGTCGGTTTTTTAATGTATAGTATTATATCTTGAGGTTTAGGCTGTGCTGCAGTTTCTCCAATCATCCTAGATTGACTATCGGTACGTTTAAGTGCTGAAGTGTTTGTACGAAAACGCCACTATGTCAGTCCGACTTCAGGATTAGACTTCGAAACCTATCCTTCTGCAGCGGGGTGTGAGGCAGAGAGACATCATTTCTCCAAAACTATACACGGCCAAAATGGAGGATGTCTTCTAGGTTCTGGACTGGAAAGGGCTAGCCATTAATGTGTGTATGTGGGAGAGTACATCACTCACGTTTGCCGACGTCGTCGAGACTATAGTAGAGGAGCTCAGCACAATGCTCGATGACCTCTGTGGAGCTTCCGAAATTGTGGATCAAGGACAAAACCAAAGTCACGTCGCACCCACTCCTATCAAGATCAGAGACTCTACAGTAAAAGTAGACCTCGTGAGGGTCGCGGGAATTTGATGGATGCGAAACGCATAGGACTGTTCAGTGTGGTGACATCTGGGGAAGGCCTATGTCCAACAGTGGACGTCTTTCGGCTGAAATGATGATGATTTAAAAAGAGTAATATTTTAATAATATATAAGTACTTAATTGTTATTTTAAAATAAGATTTACGACTTTCTTCATACTACTAAAATACAAAATACCATTAATAATATATTTTGAGCACTTCTGTCTGTCTTACCCTACTCAACCCTACTCTACCTACCTATGGGACGGCGGCGCTTCTAGTGATAAGACCCTCGCCACGGTTCGGGCCTTAATACCGCCGCGACGGTAATCACCATTGTTACACACTTGGATCATAATGTAATATGTATTTAATCTTCATGCAACAGAAATATATAGACTATGTCCAGAATTATCTGACCCACTAAAATTATAATATCTTGTTAAACCAAATAAAAGGTGAACTAAATGCCTTAGGCATTCTCTACCATCAACCTATGGCATATTGTTTATTAATTTCTGCAAAAAAAAAAAAACATTATAGTAAAACAATGCCAATTACATCTTATTTAACTGATTTCAAGCAGGGATGCAATCGTTGATGGTGAGACGCTGTATTTTATTAAGAGCCTATTCACTCTAGCCTTGGAGACACCATAATTATAATCGGATGGAAAGACCGCAGCAAGCAAATTGTTCCAGTCCTTCAATGTATGCGGTACAAACGACGAGGCGAAGCTCCTAGTCCGGACTGTAGATGTTTCATCAACGTAAAAGTGGATACTCGACATACGTCGGGTTGTCCGATAGTAGAATTGAGATAGTGGAATCAAGTCATGCGATTCCCGTGCACACTCTCCAAAATGCAACCTGTAAAATACCCAAAGCGGCGTTGAATCCTACCAGATTTGCTTCACCCCACTTGGAGACAAAATTAATGGAATCGATACAGGAAACCTTTCGGTAGTATTTATACATTACAACACGCCTAGTATGTAGAGGCTATTTGAACAATATTTGCTCAAGTCGGACAGGTTGTTATTGCCGCCGAGCTATATAAGACACTACTCTATGAAAATTCGGCATAATCTCGTCTGCTCTTATAGTTCTCTCATCATCTGTGATATTTTGTACTATTCGACAAAATGAAGGCCTTTTTGGTAAGTCAAATAGGATTACATTTTTGATTCTTTTACTGTAACTACTCTTATTAGCTCCTTTTGTCATTCATGTTTCAAATTACTTAAAAAAACTGAAGCCTCTGTGTTGTTTCATATCTTTTTTTTTAAATAACTTCTTCTGCTCTGGGTGGAGCGGGAGGAAGTGTCAGACTTTTACAGACTAAAACCAAACTGGGATCCTTCAGTTGCCTTTTGCGTTTCAGGGTCACGGTTTTTTTTATGGTAGGTAAAATCATCCAATGACAAATCCCGCCTTTGGGCGGGGCGGGAGATAGTGTCAGACTCTTACTGACTAAAAATCTACACTTTTCCTTCATTGCCTTTGTTCCAGGGCCCCGAGGTTCACTTTCGCCTAACCCTTGGCCCTTGTAGGTTTTGACCCTACTGGGCCCCTACATATCTTGTTTAGGACATATCGTAATTAAATTACATAAATTACGAATATTACTTTGAAAAACAATAGAAAAACACACATTTTGATGGCAGTTTCTATTGTTAGTGTATATAAGCCCATCATTTATTTATGATAATAATGCATTTAAAGATGGTGTGACAAATGGTTCATGTGAACTTTTAACTTGTAATTTTATTTAACTATAGACACAAAATGGCGCGGGAGGTTCACATCATTACTTCGTTTTGTGACGCTAGCGTATTGATCTAATTACTGCTTGATCTGAATTAAGTTGGATAATACATGCTTTAATTTAATTATTAAAGTATTCAAGAAAAAAAATAGAACCAAAAATAGTTCCTTGTAGGACCCCTTTAAATTAGACCTAAAAATTATATATCATAAAAAATCTAACAATGTTATAAAAGGGGGTTTTTGTAAACACAATTAATAAATCCCCTAATTGTCATACTAAGTTATAAATAATTTAATTATTTCATGTTTGTAACCGTAGTGCTGAGTCTGTCTCGAATAAAAGTATTTCTATTCTATTCTTTCTTTCTATTCTATATTAACCTTGTTCTGCCAATTAAGAATGTAAGAAAAAAATCAGATCAGTCTTGCTCTATCTTCTGCCTCGCCGTTATGCCGTTACGCGGGATCGGCTTTCCCAATCATGATTTGTATAAATTACTTAAGTAAAGAACTGATTCGACTGACTTGAATGTCTTGTCAACTATCAAACTCAGCGGGATTGTAAATAACACAAAAGGCAACTTCGGGAACACATGTGGATCTTAGACAGTAAAATTTTGACTCAATTTTAACTCTGAAAATTCTCCTTCTCGCTTCACCTAAAGCGGAAGGAGCTCCTGATGATTTCCTACCTGAAAAAGTATAATTCATAACAAAATTACGTTCTCTATAAAAAAAAATTATATTGTCTGTACCCACCTGGCATGCCAAAAACAATGAATAAATTATATTATTTATCATTTTGTGGTCAAACAATGAGCGTTCTAAAAATTATTTGAATAGATAAACAAACGGACCGGTAGAAAAAATGAAGGCTACGTGTGTGATAAGAAAATATTTACATATGATTCAAATGTCGGAAACAGGACTAACACCAACATTTTTAAAGAAGTAAAACTAATTACTTGAGTACAAGTAACTACTTAAGTAACAATTTGTATTCTATTGTAAAGGCCCGGCTACACGCTCTGTCTTGCCTGCGCAGTCTAGGCCTGAGCAGTCATGAACTCATGACTGTACAAAAAGACGGAACACTGTGTAGTGGCTACACGTGCAGGTAAGCTCGTGCAAACTGAACTGTGCAATCCTAGTTGTGTTTTGAGCGATTTGTATAGTTCTATGAACTGAGTTAAAAAATCCTCGGAAAACTCCTTACATCACTCATTTTTTTTATTTGCGACGTATACTTTGCCGAAAATATTTTTTCGGACTGATGCGAGGCTAGAATGACTTCACGTTCAAGTAAAACTGTGCAAGTCAAGTTTGCACAGTCTAAATTTTCGGTTAGTCACCCAAGACAAATGTTTGTGTGATGAGCACGATCATTTGTTCTGTGTATGGGTGTAATTTAACAATAAAATATACATACATACATATTAATAGAAATATGTAAGTTTATGAGTTTTCTGGTACTTACTCATAGCACAAGTACTGCTTAGTTTGAGATTTGATGGCGTTATGTGATAGTTGTGGAATATTGTATTGTTATATTACATTTCGCCTTGTATAAGTCCATGGCTTACCACATCGAAGTATGTAAGGAGCGTCTATTAATTACATGGTACAGCTTATTTGATAAATTATAGTCATGGATGCAACGCCAGCATCTTCAGCAACGTCTTTCAGCCGAACGACGTCCACGGTTATACATAATGTCACAACGAACGGGCTCACGCGTCTCTCATCCATTGGATTCCCAAGATTCTCCCCAGGTCATCGGCCCCTTTTGTGGAAGGCGTTCCAAAGTTGCCTCTTCTGGTAAACAGTCACCACTTTAGATCATACAGCCCCTACGATCTTCTGTTCTGCGAGTAAGGTACTCACGGCCACCTAAAGGCGTTTCTTTGGGTTATGTCAATTACCTTGGTACTCTTGCGAATGTCTTATTTCTGATACGATTACCCCTGGTGACTTAAAATATTCTGATGAGGCCCATTGGCTACACTATTAGCCCATATATCCTAGATCCGTTCTATCTCCTGCTTGATAAGGAAAGAAGTGAACTTATAATTATCTTCCTCCTCCTCTGTTCTGTCTGATGAATGTACCCGCAACATTACACAGAAGATGTGTGTTGTGTTCCAGGTGTTCCTCGCACTGGCGCTGCTCGCCATGGCCGCTGCTCTCCCACAAGGAGGTTTGATAAACATTTTTTTAATATTTAAAAAATATATATATACCTACGACATTATTTTAAGTATATATACGAAACCTAAACATAGTTTGTTCAGAATCAGTAACTCTATCGATTCTAATAATTTTTACACTATGTTATTATTTTTCCCATAAATATTTAAAAAAATTCACAAGTTGGACACTACCGACACTAAGTACAACACAGGTCACGGTAGGTCATAGCAGGCATGAAACCTGCACACAGCTGAATGCGAGGCAAAATAACCCCGCATTCATCCGAATGGCCCGGTGACCATGTGTTTGTGTGGACAACCAGGTAACATAACCAGCTTATATTTTTGTGATTTTCCATGATACAGTTATGAAATTATGTTCATAGATTCTTCGCATAAAAATAATAGACTCGTGTTTCGGGTTTCGCATAATTATAATAAAAATAAGGTTGTATATAAAAATATATTTTACACACTAATATTATAAAGGCGAAAGTATGTGTTTGTGTGTATGTTTATTAATCCTCGTTTTAATGAACGGCTTAGGATGAAAGTCTCATGGATGGATCAGGTCCTGTGATAGTCCTGGAATAAAAGTGTTAAATCCAGTGCGATTTTTCGTGTGTCTTGTGTCGATAGTGGTGCGTGTGTCGGTTGTGTCGTGTTTCATCGTTATGTACAGTCAGGGGTCAAAAGTGCAGTTGCACTCTAACAATGCTAAACTGTCTAAAATTTCTTTGCAGTAGAAGTCCAGTGTTCTACAACTAGTTTATTCAGTATTTTAAATTATTTGCTACAAACTAAATCGGTCATGATCCATTGACCCTTTTTTACAAAGAAATTTTACATACTTTAGTGTCGGTAGAGTGCAACTGCACTTTTGAGCCCTGACTGTACATACGCCGTACATGATTAACGCTCCGCCTGACACAAACCACGACAAGAGTCTGGACGCGCACCCACACCGCAAGTTGCAGGCAGGAGAAATAACAAAACCCTTGCGATAATTTCCTACTTACACGTAGGCGTGGGTGTGCGATAGATTTGTAAAACTACTCATGGATTTATGGCCGGTTACTGTACATAGTTAGGTCTAGTATACATACTTAGTTTAGTTTTTTTTATTTTTATTGTAGTTACTTATGAAGTCTACGGAATAAGCTAGTTGACCATAAAAATTGAATTAGAAGAGCTCGTTACTAAATAATAAACTACACCTCGGGTCGATATTCTAGGTTAAGAAGCGCTTGCCGAGGTCGGTGCGTGGATGGCTGATCAGTGATCATATACCGAGACTCCTCCGTGCCTCGTGAGCCGATGGTCCCGGCTGTCATTTGTGTATCTTTAACAATCGTTGCGGATTGTGCAGAAGGCAGAAATTTTGTAAAAACTCTCACTCTGAGTACAGACCTCGTGTTCGGTGTAACCACCCAAAACCTTACTCAGCAATAACGGTGACAGTCCGTCCTAATATCTATTGTCCTAATTGACTAGGTTTTATAACATATTCAGTGCACTTTCGTCTACCGCGATAGCGATAGCAATTTCGATAAACTAAGGTGGAATTCCATTAATATATTTAGCAAAGTTTAACATTAAGAACATTTTGAGTGGGAAGTAATAAACAGTAATTCTGGTAAACATTTCTTTCTCTCAATAAACTTAACTTACTAACATAGTTTTTAAGAATTCTGTTACTAACAATTTTGGGCCTAGTTAAACAACAATTATTATTATTATTATTATTAATAATAAACACCGACACCTGGCTACGTAACCCGACACCCAGAGTGAGAGTATCAACTATTATTTTTTCAAGACCCATCTGTGTAATTTCAGTTGCCTTTTGCGTTCCAAGGCCGCAGTAGTTTTACGAACAATTCTATAGTACCTATTGGAAAGATGAGAGAGAGGGAATGAGTCGTAATCCACCACGCGGGCCCTGTGCGTGTTGGTGGATGGACAGCTTTTTCACTACATTTTCAACTACCTACACAATATACTGTTTCATATGGTCATATGTTTTGCCCCTTCCGTAAAGTTCTTTAAAGTCTAATTCTATTACTTCCTAAACGTTATTCTTTTTACGAGTACAAGCTCATAATATTATTTTCATCTACAAGACGATGGAAACGTTTTGCTTATGTCTGCTATGTATTGTTTACAGTGAATGTTGTCGACAACAACAACCCTGGACAAGGTGAGTCTAGTAGATTTATTAAAAATATTTAATTTATAAAAATATATGTGGGGATATTCTAAAATCCGTCAACAAATATATGGTATGGTCCTGGACTCATCATATTTCATTTTTATTGAAAGTCGTGGGTTCGTTTTCCACCCAGGACAAATGTTTGTGTGACAAGCACGATCATTTGTTCTATGTCTGGGTGTAAATTATCTATAATAATTATGTATGTATTTAGAAATATATAAGTACGTTTATCACAAGCTCTGCTTAGTTTGGGACTAGACGGCGTTGTGTGATAGTTGTGGAATATTATATTATTATTACATGTTAATAATAACTAGAGTGTCACCTAATAATAAAACCATTGGTTACAGTTAACTTCGTTGACAACAGTGATCCCAGTCAAGGTAAGCTGCGACTAATAAATAATAGCAAACTAACATAAATTATAAAACGTATTCTACTATTTACTTATGTAAAACACGAAGTTCGAATAAGCCGCAACTATTGCATGTTTACTTTTTATCATTTTGAAATGCATGCTGCACCTTAGGCATAGTATTCAAAGCACCATTAGTTTAGCCTTAGGTCTCAGAAATGAGAAAAATCACCAAGGTACGAACCTCAGGTCCGAACTCTATGGTCCAATGGCTCGACTAACAACCTGAAAGATCTAGATCAAGATCAAGATGAAAAAGGGGTCCAAAGATTGTGCGAAGAAACTTATTTTCACGCGCTCAAAGTCGCTGGCAGAAACTATTATTTCAAAAATATCATACGAGCATTTTTTATAATATCATAAGAGCATTTTTATAAATATCATATGAGCATTTTTATAAATACCATAAGAGCATTTTTTTTATAGTGCATTCATGTTCTCAAATGCTTGTTTCTTTATTTTTAATGTGTCGTATTATTTCTAGTGCATTTTGTCGACAACAATCCCTACAATCCCTACAACCCCGGACAAGGTGAGCGTGAGCATACTGCTTTAATCATTAATAAGTGCACCCGTAGAATGAAAAGGATGAGCATTATCGAATAACACAATAATACTCCTATTACGCAATGATAGCTCTCCTTTACTGCTATGCTGTCATTTTCATTTATTGAAAAAGCGTGCAAGAAAAATATATCTACTATAACTTTTAATCCTTGTCATTCTATGATCTCCAACAATTCTTTAGTTATCAATATAATTTTCAACAAAAATGTGTATATTTTAAAGCATTTAATATCGAAATTAAAAAAATTATGATCATGAGAGCATTTTTCACTCATGCACGTGTTCTTATATGCGCTTCTGTGCATCAGAGTAGTGGGAAGATGTACCCTGAAATACTCCTGCCGGCGCCCATTTATATTTTTATTAGCATTTAAATTATCCATAAAAACCATAATCACAATTGATTTAGCAATAATCTATACGTCTATTAGCCAAAACTTATTTTATAAATGTTTTTGTTTCTAGTGAACTTTGTCAACAACAACAACCCCAATGACGGGACTTCAGGTGAGCATACTTCATAACTATGACATTAAAAAATACACTGAAAAAAGTAAAAACAAAACATCCGTTTTGCCACAGTTTAAAATTCTCCTTCTCCTTCAGCTCAAATCCAATGTCTGAACTCAAAAGGTCAAGTCTTTAATAAAAAGAAGAATTCAAAAAATATTCACAGCTTTGTATAAAATCGTTCATATATTGTTTCTAGTGAACTTTGTCAACAACAACCCCAATGACGGGACTGGCGGTGAGCAAACTTCATATTATAATATCAATTAAATTTAAAAAGTATTGAAAATGAAACAATTGCCTTTCTGTCTGCGATTGCTTTGCCGATTGATTTTTATACAATAATTTAAATAAAACAAAAAAAAAAACACCTGTAGAATTAAATTTCGGTATTAGCACTCAGCAGTTTTATAATAGATCTTTAACAACATTGAGGATAGATAATTTTCACTATAGTGTGTGTGAAGATTGAAGTGGCTGTACCCAACCAAAATTAATACTCGCTTTCAAATATTGTGGACGAACAGTAGGCCGCATGTCAGTGATAATAATACCAATGCAGTGCAGTGAAGCTAATCATAATGACAGCTTAATATTTATTTATTAAATTAGGTTCACCAACGATTTTTCACACTGAATTTCAATGAATGAATTCAAAATTCAAATTAGAATTTATAAAAAAATGGAAAAGGAAAGATAAAAAATCAAGAAAATTCATAAAAAAAATAACATGGCAATTTGCAAAAAATCATAAAAGTTTTAAAAATTCATAAAACTTCATCAAAATCATACAAAAAATCATAAGAAATCATAAACATTCATTGGATAAAATTGGTAACATTGATAAAATTAATTATTGTGCCTGATAAAATTGATAAAATTAATTGTAGCGATAATAATAATGATAAAATTAAGACAATTGTATAAAAACGACTAGGGGTTGATGGGTAAACAATACATCAAAGTATGGCTTTCTGTTTAGCAAGCGAGTCAAAATGGAGATCAATAACATCGCTGTAGCCATTCACTGCTTTACATATTCTCGCTACAGGTGAATTGGCTCCGAGAAGTATTCTTCTAACTGGCATACATAGAGGAGTGATGGCATTAAGCGGGATTCTAGAGGGTGCACGAAAAAGACCGAGTAAGCTAGGACTGTCTATTTTATGCTTAAAGACCTTGTAAGCAAACTATTTATCAATTAAGTTGTCTAGTGAGGTCATGTTAAAATGCTACTGCTACATATCAAAATACTACTGCTGTCATTAGGTCGTCTGTACCATGCTTCGCTTATAATCGTTGACGTATTGTTTTTAGTGAACTTTGTCAACAACAACAACCCCTACGACGGGACTGGCGGTGAGCAAACTTTTTAACTATGACATAGTATAAATAATTTTTTTTATTTAAAAAATGTCTTCATTATCACCTCGAGGATAACCTTCATTATTTCCAACAAAAACTCAAGAAGTAAAGAAAAATACAGTTCATGCATTGAATTCTCGCTCTCAAATGCTATTTGTGAACGTACAGTAGACAGCATGTCAGTGGAAATAATATTAGTAGTAATAAGCAGTCTTATATTAGGGCAGTTCAATGTCAAAGTACTTTTGCTATCATTAAGTCAACTGTACCATGCTTTGTTAATAATCATTCATATGTTGTTTCTAGTGAACTTTGTCAACAACAACAACCCCAACGATGGGACTGGCGGTGAGCAAACTTCATAACTATTACATAGTATAAAATATTTTTTTTTTAATATAAAAAAAACCGCAAGCAGTCTTATATTAGGATAGCTCAATGCCAAAGTACTGCTGCTGTCATTAGGTCGATTGTACCATGCTTTACTTTTAATAATTCTTGTATTGTTTCTAGTGAACTTTGTCAACAACAACAACCCCAACGATGGGACTGGCGGTGAGTAAACATCATAACTATACCATAGTATATTTTTTTTAATATAAAACAAACGATTGTCTTTAGCACTAAAAAAAGTACAGACTTTAAACAACAAATAATTAAAACACCCGTAGAGTTAAATTCTGATATTCGAACTCAGAAGGTCTTCAACAATAAGGATAACCTTCATTGTTTCCAACAAAAACTCAAGAAGTTAATGGAAAATTCAGTTCATACAATTAGTTTAAATAGCAAAAATGTTTGCTCTCCAATGCTATCTAGGGACGTAAAGTAGGCTGCGTGTCATTGGTATTAAGGCATTTCGATTTGCTTTTAAATATTAATGTATTGTTTTTAGTGAATTTCGTGAACAACTATAACCCCAACGACGGGACTGGCGGTGAGCAAACCTCATAGCTATAATATAATTTATAATAACACTAAATGATATTATAAAAAGCTAAAGAGAGAGGAACACAAGTTAGCGCAGCGTTCGCTTGGGGATTGCGGGGTTAAAAAAAAATGTTGTTATTAGATAGCTGATTTATTGAGGAAAGCTACTGCCTCTACAACATCACTCTATGACCCACATTAGCTGAGCAGTAACCTAAGAAGCGGGGGAAACCGCGGGAGAAAGCTACTAAGATAAATTTTAAAAATATTGGAAAATAATCCATTTTAGAAACAAATAGAGTTAATTTTTTTATGTTCGAACTCCTAAGATCTTCAACAACAACAGCTTTAACTATAATCGTTCATATATTATTTCTAGTGAACTTTGTCAACAACAACCCCAACGATGGGACTAGCGGTGAGCAAACTTCATAACTATGATGTAGTATCAATAAGTTCATAGAGCGAACGCTAACTTTCAAATGCTAATTTTTTGAACGTACAGTAGGACCCACATCAGTGGTAATGATACCAGTAGGTATGAGCAGTCCTTTGTCAGCACTGCTTAATGTCATAATGCTACCACTGACGCGAGGTCGACTGTACCATACTTTGCTTTTAATCGTTAATATATTGTTTCTAGTGAATTTTGTCAACAACTACCCCAGCGATGGGACTGGCGGTGAGCAAACTTTATAACTACAATATATCTAAATTAAATGTTTAAAATTTTCAAAAAACGTCTTCATTATCACAATGAGAATAACCTTCATTGATTCCAACAAAAATTCCAGCAAATGTTATCTGGTGGACATACAGTAGACCACATGTTAGTGGTAATAGTCCCAGAAGTAATAAGCAGTCTTATATTAGGATAGCTCAATGTCAAAGTACTGCTGCTGTCGTTAGGTCGATTGTACCATGCTTTACTTTTAATAATTCTTGTATTGTTTCTAGTGAACTTTGTCAACAACAACCCCAACGATGGGACTGGCGGTGAGTAAACATCATAACTATACCATAGTATATTTTTTTAATATAAAATAAACGATTGTTTTTTGCACTAAAAAAGTACAGACTTTAAACAACAAATAATTAAAACACCCGTAGAGTTAAATTCAGATATTCGAACTCAGAAGGTCTTCATCAGATCTTTAACAACAAAGTATTACAATAACTCATTTATTGAAGAAAGCTACTAGCTATACAACAATACTCTATGACCCACGTTAGCTGAGCAGTAACCTAAGAAGCGAGGGAAGAAACCGCGGGAGACAGCTACTAACAAATAAAAAAAGCATTAAAATAATTGATTTAAAAAATAAAAAGAGTTAATTTCTAATGTTCAAACTCCTAAGATCTTCAACAACAACAAGAAATAGAATAATTTACACAGCTTTGTCTATAATCGTTCAGATATTATTTCTAATGAGCTTTGTCAACAACATCTCCAACTATGGGACTAGCGGTGAGCAAACTTCATAACTATGATTTAGTATCATAGTTAGGAAGCTTCATAACTATAATGTCAAAGTGCTACTACTGACGCGAGGTAGACTGTACCATACTTTGCTTTTAATCGTTCATGTATTATTTCTAGTGAACTTTGTCAACAACTACCCCAGCGATGGGACTGGCGGTGAGCTAACTTCATAATTATGGCATTGTAACCATTTAACTTCATATTTTGAACGCTTCCTCTCAAATGCTATTTGTGAACACACAGTAGGCCTCACGTCAGTGTTAATAATACCAGTTAGGTACTTATGAGCAGTCCTGTGAGAGGACTGTTTAATGTCAAAATGATATCACTTTTGACAATTCAAAAGTACCTGTAAATGGTTTATTTGAAATAAACGTTTTTGATTTCCACAGACGCGAGGTCGACTGTACCATGTTTTGCTTTTAATCGTTTATGTATTGTTTCCAGTGAACTTTGTCAACAACAACCCCAGCGACGGATATTACGGTAAGCAAACTGCCTAAGGAACTAGTCAGAAAAGGCGCCCGAGGCGCTAACTCAGAGCACTGCGTTTTGGGCGCTTAATAAAGTTTTATCAATATATGTATATGTATCTACAGCAAGCGTACAGCGTTTTTGTATCATGCCCCACGTTCCACTTGCGTATTCCATTCATGACAATAAATACTTGTATGAAAAGGGGTTACGCATGCGGAGCAATCCGCATGATATTAAAAACACCTTATAACTTATTTTACCGAAGCGAGTATGCACCTTATTTCCAATTTATAGTGACCAAACCTCCCTATTTATACCTAAACATACGTATGTATCTAAATATATATCTACGTAAGTATTTACCACCATTATACACCGTTAAATTATAGTCGTTTTAATCCTGCGGAGGGTCGATTCGGTACATGAAACACTATAAATTTGTAAGGAGAAAATTAAAAAATAAAGTACTTTTTTTAAAACTCAAATAAATTTACGCATGTACGAAATTAATTTCTTCAAGTAAACGTCAGCTGAGCGAGATCAATGAACTGTAGGTAGTTAGTACGCAACGACCGACAACTACCTACAAGGTCATTGACTCGTTTACTTAAAGAAATTAATTTCGTATATGCGTATATTAACTCGAGTTTTGGAAAAAAAGTACTTTATTTTTTAATTTTAACTTTACAAATCGATAGTGTTTCATGTGCCAAATCGACCATCCGCGGGATTAAAACGACTAAAATTTAACGGTGTATATTTATTTGTTTTTTTTTTTATTTTTTTATTTTGCGAAGCTATTTGTATACTGGATTTTAAGCTTATGTCTATGTCCTACGTGCAAAAACAATTGTTTATGTGAATGAATAAGTAAATAAATATTATTTTCAGGGCAAGCGATAAACCAGTTTCCCGGACAAGGTTGGTACTATTCGTAAAAACGCCTCTAATTTGTTTTTGAAAGTTTAAATTCTCTTTTCGTAGACTACAATAATTAACGAAAATATAATACCATATAGTGCTTGAGGGGCCAATCAACGGTTTTTTTTAGTTTATGGATATTACCAAAGTTCATTAAAATTCATATATATCTGATTAAAAATAAAAATAATAAACACTGTAGAGATTAAATTACTTAGAAATAAAAATCGATCTTGATAAAACTGGCCGGTTGGACATTCAACACTAGGGCAACGATATGTAAAAATCAGTAGTATTACAATTTTCCAATTCCTTTAAATTTCTCTTTTGTTTCAGTTATCCTGAACAACCGTAAGTGCTAACAAACAATTTTTCAAATAACTGGCAAAGTTTAAAAAGCAAAAAAAAAGTCTAGAGTAGGGTGAAACCCGAATATAAACCACACTTTTTGAAACGACAGAAGCAGACAGCGAATTCACGACTTCGGTCTCGGTAGGTGATTGGTCGAGCGCGTGCCACTATGGCGGCTATGAGCGGCGCCGACCAATCGCATACCTACCCATACGACCCCGCTCGCCACGCCGCTCGCCGCTAAGACCAAAGTCGTGAATGCGCCCAAAGAGAAACACATCTATTAGACATATCTATCGTACAAAATAATGAGCAAAATATTTGATATTTGAGCAATTGGCTGCTGCGGTGCGTGTCGCGGGTTCGATTCCTGCACGATACAAATATTGTATCGACTGCAGATAATAATTGTTCCGGGTCTGGGTGTCTAGTTTATGTGAGATTAGAAGTTGGTGAAAGCACCCACGATATAGGAGAAATTGTTATTTCTTTTTCTCTTCTAATTTTCGGTAATTATTTACAAATATTACTAGTAATATTTAATAAACCATATAGTAAATGCAAAATTATAAAATAAAGCAAGATTAAACATTAGTTTAAAAACCGTAATTTATTTTAAATGACATATAAAAAGACCCACACAATATTGTTCATTCCATTCAATCACGAAGATTGTCTATGGATCCGAACTTCAAGTGCGTGTCCGAACATGAAACCTGAGTAGGGTCATTAACGAAACTTAGTTTGAATATCGTTCGTTTACAAAAGTTGCGTTTCGGAGACAGAGAGTGGACCTCCTGGCAATCTGTGTTACACACAATGGGCCATTCTTTTGTCGAGTTTATAATAAGCATCTCCAAAGGAATCTTCATAAAGCTTGCCTAAGTAGTGCGGGTCTTCAAAGCGGTCTACCAAAGCAGGAACGCTGTCTTTTTAGGAATTGTTAATGAGGGGTGAAGATTTAAAAATATCGTGTAACGAGTCCTTAGTATAAATTCTATGATATCATAAACTCATGAGGGTTATTTATGGTTTTACAGCTGACCCTGCTTTCAGCAGGCCCAGTTACGAGAGACCCGGTAAGTACATTTATTTTTTCATATAAAGGACGATAACGAGTGCGTATTTTTTTTAGCTGGGTCAATGTTATGTACGTACGTAATTGAACTTTCCATTTATTGCTTAAGACTTTTTTTTTGCCATGTCTGAGTTTGAAATAAGCAAAATATGACTACAATTTTTCCTCAATATGACTATCAATGACACGTAGGTCGTTACACGTTACTCAAGGACTACGACTTAGCTGATAACAACTCACGCGCCGACCAGCGGGTGACCATAAAATCAGTTTTTAAGTAAACTTATTTCGAAAACAATAACTTTATTTATTATTTCAATTCTTAAATACATGTTAAATTAAAGAATACGTGTTGACATTTTTTCCTTTATAATTTAACTTGTAAGTTCATCATCATGTAAGTTTTTCCATTGTATTTATTTATTTGCTAGTTATGTTAGGAGGCGTACAAATATGACGCGCAAATCTAGCTAAGGATTACAAATTAAGCGATATTTTACCTACCAATAGAATCTGAGTCGAGAATTACAAGTATATAAAGTCCAGTTTTACAAAGAGTTTCAAAACAACTCAGAAACTGGAGGTTTGTCTGACTCAACGTTGAACTGCACTCATTTTGATGAACTTCCCAATAAAACAGTGTCATATTATATTTCATCTTCCATCTAAAACGCGCTGTATTTGTCAAAATCAATTATTATAACAGTAACTCATCATTTTTTTTCTCTCCAGACATTTCCCCGGCCTTTGCCCCGAGCTACCCAAACTGGTACCCCGGCAAAGTATGTAAGTATTTAATCAGATGTGAATAACCCAGAAAAATGACTGCCGTACGCCACCAGACATATCACTCGAAAGGAAAATGTATACCACCAGCTAATGCCGATATGGAGAGTGATCTTGCACTTTGAAAATGTAACTCCACACGCATAACGTCCACATGTCATACACCTGCCTAACTCGACCGTAGAGTAGAGAAATAGTTTAAGCCAAGGGGAAGCCAACTCAAAACCACAGTGAAGGATAGTTGAAGGGCGTGTACGTAGAATAATTATTATTATAGCGCATAAGTACCTCTACAAACTCGTGTGCTCTCTCTGGTCCATTACTGTCATAGTCCAGTCGAGTTGATTTCAGGCGTAGGACGTACGGCTTTACGTGTTTTCTGAGGAACGGGGGTATCACACCAGCAACGTCCAAACTTCAGGCTGCTACTGTGAAGTTGTAAAACCCAACAACACTTTTCCTGAACCTGGAATCAGGATCTCATGCGCCGAAGTCTTACTTTGTGACTTGTTAACCATAAAAGAATGCCAGCTTATTCCAAGCTTCGTAGTTACAAAGAGATAATCGCAGGAATAAGCGATAGTCGCTTTAGCTTGTTCGTGAAAATTGGAAGGCGCCCTCTGTCGGCTTTTATGATGCCAAAAGGGGGAACTACATTAAACCGATGCATACGTAGGCAACGCGCAACGCCTAAGTTGTACGTAGAGTCGCGTTATGTGGCGTGAGTCTGATGTAGCTCTACAAGTCTAGTTGCCAAATAATATTTATGGAGCCCGACGCGCCCAGATCTGCGTACGTGGCCCACGTGGGCCTAATGTGGTTCTACTTTAAGGGCTGATTTCATCATTCAATATCAAAACTTAGTTCAGTTAAACTGAGCTCAGCGTAATCTAGTTTAAAGACCCGTGTCGTAAACATGAGAGACAACAAAAGAATTGAAACTGAGTTTAGCGTAAACTAGGTTCAATTCATACCGGTGAAATGCAAAATGAAGCTATAATCTCGATTAGGCGCTCAAACTGCGTTTTGTTTTATATAATCGCGATTAGTTTATTGGTGAATTTGGCCCTAAAACATTATTTACTTTTCAGACGACAACCCCTTCGCGCGCGACGGCAAGTGAGCTCCTTTTCTGAACGGACATAATTATGAACTATTTCAATTTATTATTTTAAAACCAAGACCTTTTAATAACATAAATATTATCAGAGCATAGTTGAAAATTTTGATTTATTAACTTCAATTTTAATTAAGCTTTTTGAGTTTTCACAGATTGTTTGTTCTTACAGTCTACAAAATTATGTAATATCTATTAATAAAGCATATTCTTAATTGTAAATGCATTTTTATTAATTAGTAGGTATGTTAGATATTTTGCAATTGAAATAATTAGAACTAATAATATTCTGACAAACCCTAACCTGAAAAAATGCCTCAAAACCTACCGGATTCTGAGTGTTCATGCATCTAAACTAATAGTACGAGATCCAATAGAAGAAGCACCTTCCCTCATCGGTTATTTGATTAGGATAAATATTATATGCTAGATGATGCTTTTATTGATACATTGCGAGTAGGTTGCCTATCTAAATCTGGTGCCAAAGATGTGAAACAATTAAATTAGTTAATAATTTTTTTTCACCAACTACCCTGATTGGTTATTTAAGAAAGTCGAACATCAGCTGAAAGAATGCACTCCGAGGAACTCAAAAAGTATAAGTTGCCTAATTTTCCTTGGGGCAAATATAGGAGTTGCCTCGTTTGAAGAGGTAGATGAATGGTGGTAATATACTCTCATCTGTTATTTAATCGAATTATATATCAAATGAAAGGTAATTTTATTCCTAATCCAACCGTATTAGGTTGCCTTCCCAAAAATGGTGTGAATGAATAGTTGCCTACATTTAAGATTTAAAATTTTCTGGGCCAGTTCTGGTATAAAAAATATATTTTCTCATCTGTAATTAAATGATAATAAGATTATACGCCAGATAAAGCATATATCGATATATCGCGAGTAGATTGCTTAGCTAAATCACATACCAATGATGTTAAACAATAAAATTTGTTATTAATTATTTTTTATCTACTTCCCTGACTTGTCGTTTAAGAAAGTCGTGTATCAGCTGAAAGAATGTGCTCTAAAGAACTGGAAAAATATAAGTTGCCTACTTTTCCTCGGTGCAACTATGGGGGTTGCCTCGTATAAACAGGTAAATAAAGGTTCACATGATACTCTCATCATTCTGTAATTTCATTGAATCGAGTATCAAATGAAAGGCTATTTTATTCCTAACCCAGCCCTATTAAGTTGCCTCACCAAAAATGGTGTAAACTTATGGTTACATAGATTTAATATATTAAATTTACTGGGCTAGTTCTGGTCATAGAAATATATTCCCTAATTTGTAACTAAATGTCAGTAAAGATTATATGCTAGATAATATATATATACATCGCGAGTAGATTACTTAGCTAAATCACATGCCAATGATGTTAAACAGTAAAATCTGTTATTATTATTTTTTTATCAACTTCCCTGAGTTGGAATTTAAGAAAGTAGAGCATCAGCTGAAAGAATGTGTCCTAAAGAACTGGAAAAATATAAGTTGCCTACTTTTCCTCGGTGCAACTTTTTTTTTTTTGTGGTGGATAAAATAATCCAATGAATCTCCCGCCCTTGGGCGGAGCGGGAGATAGTGTCAGACTCTTACTGACTAAAAACCCACCCCGTTCCTTCGTGGCCTTAGATACCAGGGCCGGGCTTTCCTTTCGGAAGCAAACTTTTGGCCCAGTAGGCTTCGACCCTGCCTGCCTGCAGCTAGCAGGCTGGGTCTCGGTACGGTTTGCTGACAACTCCTTAAGGCGCGCGGGAACAGTGCGCGCCGTTGACGACCTGGGCTTGGTCCGGATGTTTACCGGACGGTCGGACAGCGAGCTACCCATAGCTCGCCGTCCGCAAGCCCGCGTCTACGTTGGCTGGAAATCAGGATCGGAATCGTAATCCCCGCGGCGGCTGGGCCGTGAGGGCCGTTGCCTCTCGCGTGCGGCCTCCTCCTTTGCTAGCATTACTGCTTCGCAGAAGGAGGCGACCGCCTGCCATCCCTCCTCACTCGAGACCATGGCCCGTACCAGGGCCTGGCGCGAGAGATCGCCGCTGCTGATCGCCCTCACAAGAACACGGCGATGCCCTGCCCAAGTGGGGCACACTTCGACCGTGTGCTTCACCGTGTCCTCCGGGCTGTCCACTCAGTGGTGGCACCCGGGCGTCGGTTCCGCACGAATCCGGAACAGGAACCTCCCGAACTTACCGTGTCCGGTGAGAACCTGGGTCATGCGGAAGGTTAGGACGCCGTGAGGTCTTTCCAGCCACGCCTCAAAGAGGGGCCTTACCGCCATAACTAAGGCGTGCCCAACTTAAAAGGGCTGGATTTGGAATAAAATAGCCTTTCATTTGATACTCGATTCAATGAAATAACAGATGAGAGTATCATGTGAACCTTTATTTACTTGTTTATACGAGGCAACCCCCATAGTTGCACCGAGGAAAAGTAGGCAACTTATATTTTTCCAGTTCTTTAGAGCACATTCTTTCAGCTGATACACGACTTTCTTAAACGACAAGTCAGGGAAGTAGATAAAAAATAATTAATAACAAATTTTATTGTTTAACATCATTGGTATGTGATTTAGCTAAGCAATCTACTCGCGATATATCGATATATGCTTTATCTGGCGTATAATCTTATTATCATTTAATTACAGATGAGAAAATATATTTTTTATACCAGAACTGGCCCAGAAAATTTTAAATCTCAAATGTAGGCAACTATTCATGCACACCATTTTTGGGAAGGCAACCTAATACGGTTGGATTAGGAATAAAATTACCTTTCATTTGATATATAATTCGATTAAATAACAGATGAGAGTATATTACCACCATTCATCTACCTCTTCAAACGAGGCAACTCCTATATTTGCCCCAAGGAAAATTAGGCAACTTATACTTTTTGAGTTCCTCGGAGTGCATTCTTTCAGCTGATGTTCGACTTTCTTAAATAACCAATCAGGGTAGTTGGTGAAAAAAAATTATTAACTTATTTAATTGTTTCACATCTTTGGCACCAGATTTAGATAGGCAACCTACTCGCAATGTATCAATAAAAGCATCATCTAGCATATAATATTTATCCTAATCAAATAACCGATGAGGGAAGGTGCTTCTTCTATCGGATCTTAGATCATAAGGGGTTTAATAAATACCTACTTAATCACTATAGTTATAGTAAAATACTTACTAGGTATGTATATTATATTGTTCTGTGACATGCTTAAAATACTACTACGCTGTAATTAATAAAATGTAGTGTCCTATTTTCGCAAACTTCATTTCTTTGACTTTTTCTTCGTCCACTAAAAAAAAACTGGTCAAGTGCGAGTCTGACTCTCACATTGAGGGTTAAGCCCGGTTTCCACCAAAGTGGAGAGGAGAGGAGACGAGAGGAGATGTGTTGCGAAGCTGGCAGGTTGTTCCCACTAAAGCGGAGAGAAGAAGTGTGACGGAAAGGAGATGTGAGCTTTGTGTAGCAGAGATGTAAGCTGTAAGAGAAGAGGCGCGGGAAGAAGACAGCGGGGTGCGGAGTACGCGAGTGCGTGCACCGCTCGACCTCCCGACTAGACACTTCTCCGCTCTGCCGCACCGCTTGCTCGCTCGCTGCACAAAATTCTATAGAAATATGTGACATCTCCTCTCTTCTGCGCTTGATCCATTTCCACCAAAGCTATGCGGAAAAGAGATATGAAAATAACGAAATCGGATTGGTTTATTTAAAGCCATCTCCTCTCGTCTCTTCTCCTCTCCGCTTTGGTGGATACCGGGCCTTACGTACAAACTAACCTAAAATAGTTCAATTCCCGAATAGTCTCGACGATTTTTGCGAAAACAAAAAAGTATATTTGTGACGTAACTGTAAAACAATTTTCAGATTTAGATTCATTCAACGGGACTAGTATTTAAGTACCCAATAAATTTTGATTCCCTTGAGTGTCGAAATATCCGTTTTTTACGACATAAATGGTCATTTTTTTTTTATTGCATAAACTTAGAAATTTGATTTTTTCACAGCTTCAAGGGACCACAGATTTTAGTATATGGTTTTAATTGCAACTCAATAACTCTACGCTTTCTCGAAATGAAGGGTCTTGACAGACTGACAACTAAGTGATCCTATTAGGTCCGTATTTTCCTTTTGATGTACGGAACCCTAAAAAGAATTTAAAAACCGGCCAAGAGCGTATCGGGCCATGCTCAGTGTAGGGTTCCGTAGTTTCTCGTCCGTCACAATAAATGTCCCCACTTTAAGAGTTAAATACCGGATAAAAATGTTGAGTACAGCGCCATCTACCGAGAACATGGCCACCTCGGACCCACAGCTTTCACCGTAAAGCTCATCTTTCACTACGTTCAGAAATTCACCTTCTTGTAGAACAGATTTTTCACACAGTATACAGCACAGCATAATCAGTATTAAAATGTTCCCACTGCTGGGTCTTAGGCCTCCTCTCTAAGAGAGGAAATGGGTACCTATTCCACCTCGCGGGCTCTATGGGGCTGGTGGATGTCACATGTCTTTAAATGTTTAGTTTTAGGACATGCCAGTTTCCTCACGATGTTTTCCTTCACTGTTTTGAGAGCAGTGATGATGAATTAAATTACATAAAGTAATGCGCCTGGCTGGGTTTGAAACCGCGATTCGTAAGTCGGGGCCGTTACCCTTCGGTCAACATCTGCTCAAACACAGGTAATAGAATTTATTTTGTTGCAAACCATTGCATGCCCATAACCTGATGAAATAACACTACGCAGTGAGATTATGTAGGATATTTATTGATTACTAGCTGTGCCCGCGACTTTGTTCGCGTGGACGACGAAACTTATCAATGAGTTTTTTCTGTAAAGTGCTATTTGTGTAGAACGTTGTCTATCGAGCATACCGGTATTAATACTTCTGTATTATAATTTATATTTCTTTCTATATTTAATTATCGTCCCGGCGCGGGCCCTTTGTGGCTAATTACAATAGAAAACCAATTGTCTCATTAGTGGTGATTAAGAGGGTATATGATATCTTTGCTCGCGGCATCGCTCGCGTTCTGTAAGTTTTTTGTAGTAGATTTCTACTTTGGTAGGTACCTGTTTAGCAGGATAACCGATAGCGAAGCTGACGTTCATTGCAACGAATGCTCACAAAGATAATGGTAACGACAGATAGTCACCGTACGACATCAATTGAGAGCTTCAGCATACACGACATTATCAGTGAGCCCGTCCAGAATATGAACGTTCCCACGTACAATATCAAATATGCTACCAATACTTAAAAATTAAAATCTATACCTACGATTTATACAAATAAACCTAAATAACTCTACCTTAAACTGTACTTAGTAAAAACTGAAAGGAATAAAAAGGTCGCACTGAAAAGCACGGTTTAGAATTGCAAGTAGCAGTTACGTACAATTTATAGAATGCTAAGTGCTCGATTACGGAGACACGGCGCGATGGGCGACACGTCGGGCGGTCCGTCGTACCTTGCCATATGTTTGTGTTTGCGCAACGCGCCGCGTCTCCGTAAACACGGCCTTATAAGAACGGACGCTCGCCACTTGACACGTGCGTTCAAATCAAAGTTCAAAAAATGTATGATGTGTGCGTTTTTTTTTTGATGCGCGCGCTCAGACTCCGTCCCTATATACGGTAGCGAACCGTGGCGGCCGCGCGCCACGCGTGTCGATCGGTGCAAGCCAAATTCAACCTTCAGCACTACATTTACAGCATAACTTAGGGGCGCTGCACACGACTAAGATACTATAGTATTTCATCTTAAGATACAATATCGCTCGCCATAGAAATTCATCTTAAGATTCGAAAATATGAAATATTATTTATTATCTTCGTAGTGTGTGATAGTCCATTGAATTGTATGGCGAGCGATATTGTATCTTAAGATAAAATATTATAGTATCTTAGCCGCGTGCAGCGCCCCTTAGCGAACTCCACTGCGGATGACCTAACCTACGACAAACTTATTATTTGCGGTTGGTACAGTAATCGGGTCTAGGGATCGAACCGCAAAATTAAGTTTGTTTTTTATTGTATATACTTTTCCGGGATAAAAAGTACCCAGTGTGGTGCCCAGGATATTAAAGAATAATTATACCAAGTTTCATCGTAATCGAACCCGTAGTTTTTGCGTGATGCCTGAACAAACAGACAGACAGACAGACAAAAAATTTTTTAATCACATTTTTGGGTTCGGTGTTAGACCGACACCGAACCCAAAAATGTAACACCCGCTGCTATTTATTTTTTTGATATTTTCAATGTACAGAATTTTTACTTCTACAGATTTATTATAAGTCTAGAACCCGTAACAAAATTACCACAGGGGTCCCGCATAAAACAAATGGTGTTTTTTACTAATGCATGGTTTTTTTTATTATTATTGATAGGTTCGCGCTTGACCGTTATCTCACCTGATGGAAAGCGACGATATGGTCGACCCTTGGATTTCACAAAGGGTTGGTTTACCCTTTATGACGGTTGTGGATAATATGTCCCGAATTTTTGTTTGCGATGAGGCCCCTGTATGGTGGGGGCCCCGTATAATTGATACGGCAGATACGGCGGTAGCTACGCCCCTGGATATATACATAATAAAACACAATTGAAATTAAGTAAGGATTTATTTAACAGAAATAATTTTGCAGACTGATAATAAATACAAATTAATCAAAGTTTTCAACTATATAGTTTCTAATGAATCGTCGATATGGTCCTAAAAGTGTTGGGTATGTAACTGAAGTTATTTGTAATTATGTTTATTCAGAGAAAATGTTCACTTGCCGCCGCGTAGGTTGGGGTCGTCGACTGAAAAAAAGTCAAAATTTTGAGTCAGTTTACACCAAACACGACGCTGTGCATGCATTTTAAAAGAGCGACAACGAAGAAACACATTTAAGCGTTGCGGCGCGTGCCTCGATTTGAAATGTTTATCTTTTCTTGCAGTAAATAAAGTTAAATTTTGATTAAAATGTGCGCGCTGCGTCGCGTCGCTTCTCAGTATGACCTGAGCCTAAAGTTAAAAGCCGTATTACACAGACTAAAAATCTACTTAAGGTGGATGCTCCAGTGTCAATAGATACTTTTTATTGTACACCAAAAATAAAATTACAATAGGAACTTAAAACCGACTTATATTCTGCCAATAGACAAGCACGTTTATGGAAACTATTAATCAAAATCATTGATATATATGTACTACGCACTAGATGAGGCGTGCCGTACAGTTACTTTACTTCACTTAATTGACCTGCAGGCCGAACACTTTTACATTGATGGCATTAGTGCAGTTTTGACGTTCATGCAGTGTCAGCGCGACGCTTATAAAAACAAATTTAAGTGAACTTGGACATATATAATAATTTTGTAGTCAAGTAAGTAAAACCATTGGTTGTTCAAGCAATGTAATAGCTTCTACTATCGTAATAGTACGTTAGAGAAGATATTATTTTATTTAAACTCTTCCCCATTTTACAATCATAGACTAAAACATGCAGATGTTCCCACCCACAAAAAGCTGAATTAGGTTTTTACCTACAGCTAGTTTACCAAATACAGACTTCGCACGGTCTTTTATACTGTTTGAAATTTTTAAATATTTTAATTTAACGCTCTTTCTTTTTTTGTATAATTAATAACAATGTTTTTTTTTTTTTAAATAAATTACGACGAAATGTCAGCAAATCATGAGGTATCAGTTTTCATCGGTAAGTTTTGTTGTTAAGCATGCTGTCATTCGTTAGCACTTAGGTAATTTACGTACCATATTACGTGCAGGTTAATATTAAATTTGAATTAGGTTCAGTTGAATTTGTAGTCTTATTAGTGATTTCTGATTTATTTATTTGTTTTACTGTTATTGAGATCTCGTTTTTACATACACTATAATTACATTTTGAAATAGAATATTATTGTAATGAAGTATTGTAGGCAAGAAACTGTGTCACTTCTGCGGTATAAAAATCTATATAGATGACATGTCATCACACTAAGTTGAACGAAACGCGTAAGTACTAGGAAATGCATGGCGCTTTAGACCTTTTGGTCGCGAAAAAGTATCCTCTATAAGCTGTCTTAGCGCTGTAAGTTTTAAAAGTTTTGTTAGACGACATAATGGCAATCTAGCGCTGCAGCGATTTATTGTTTGAACTTTTCAGTATTTTGACAAATAGTTTATATGAACGTGCTTGTCTATCGCAAGAATATAGGTCGATGATCAAAATATTGAAAAATTAAAACAAAAGTTCGTTGCAGCACTAGATAGAGGATACTTTTTTTATAGACCAAAACGTCTTGGACCATGAATTTCATGGTAGGTACTTACCCGTTTCGTTCAACATTGTGTAATGACACAGAGAGGTACGTTGCACAGGAGACCTACTACTGACCCTTCCTTACAACGGAATTATATGATCAAAGTATATGATGGTATTAAGACGGTTATCCTGATTGGCCCATATTCTATATTTGAATACATAAATGCCGTTGACAGCTCTCTTTTCGTCGTGCACTGTCACGGGCACTTACCCCAATCCCCGAGGCCCCCATACCGAAGGATCCCAATTTATTGTTATCTTGATAAATTCAAGTATTCCCGGCTGGTGTTTGTTTCGTCTACTTGTTAAGGATATTCCACTCTGCTTGCATACTTACATTGCTTGCCAGGCTGGTTTGGAGCCCAGTCCGGGGAAATGTCAACTGTCAACAAGGAAATATTATGAGCAACTCGACTATTTTCATATCTAACACGGCTACGGCCAAAGCTGGCCCATTGTCAGACAGTGATGTTAAACATTTATCAAAAAAGCAGATCCTTTTCAGGGTTGACTTTTAGATGGTGGTCAAAATTATACCTCCATATAATCTACGATTATTAATTAATTGTAATTTTCAGAATGTCTCATTCTGCATTAAGTGCAGGCATAGTTCACTCCGACCGAAATTAAACAAGAAATAAAATACAAATGTATGATTTTTTATTTTTTTGAGAAACACTCGTGCAGTGTAATTTAGGAAATTAAACAAACATATCTTTTGATTTCAAAATTGAGAATTTAAAATCGAGAGCCTGTCAAACTCCACTAGTAAGGTCTTTTTATGAGGTGGGAAATAATCCAATGTCTTCTCCTGCCTTGGGTGGAGCGGGAGGGCGCGTCAGACTTTTACTGACTAAAATCCACTCCTGTTCCTTCTTTTCCTTTGTTCCAAGGCCCTGGGGTTCAGTTTCACATAACCCATGGACTTGAATGGTCTAGTTCCAATAATATCTACTCGTTCCATAAGCGCTATTTGACAAGTTCTTCACTTGAAATTCTCAATTCAGAAACCATGGCAAGGATTTGTGTAGGTAAGTGATAAGCCCATATAATGTGGCAAGACCTCGAAGGGTTATTTAGTTATAAGTAAATTTTCTTACCGGGCTCTCCCCCTGTTTGGTCTGGTCGGCCGAAAGCTGGGTCAGCTGTAAAACCACATCTATTTAGTATTATACAAAAAAAAAATACGCTAAGTTTTTTTTTTGTTATGTTACATTGTGTCTACCGCTGGGCAAAGGCTTTCACTTTAGCTGAACTGAGTACTAATTTATTTAGGAAAATAATTTTGTAAATACTTACGATTGTTCAGGGTAGCTGAAAATGAAAGAGAAAAAATATGTTAAATAAGCAGTAACAATAATATTTAACTTATCTATGTATTCTATAGAGTGAGACAAAATTACACCTCCAGAATAGTGATAGTCATAGTAGTTTATTGGTAAAGGATTCGTACACGTCATATACCTACAGATTACATTACAATCAACAAATTATTAAAAATACATTAGATACATTATTAAGCAATGTCAAATAGTAAAAGATGTCAAACCAATAAAAAAAACAAATACCTAGCAGTCAAATGATACTTAAAGATAAATAATCAAATCAAAATAAAAGTCACAATATTAATTACAGTCCAAATTAATACATGTCAAAGTTTCGATATTTTTTATCATGTATATGCTCGCGGTTGACTACCACCGATCATCTTAAATTTGCAAAAGAAAAAAAGTTTACTCGATAAACAATTTTTTTTTCGACATTTGGTTTAGCTAGTAATTTAGTCTCTTACAAAATGACTATACTTTTTCATAATGAACTCATTCTGTGTCACAAAATGAGTAATAGTACAAATTAAGTGTAGATGTAGCTCAAATTCCAACCCATTGTATAATCGAGCTGTGTAATTCACGATTTGTAAGTTACACTTGGAATTACTTATTCAGTGACTTGGATCAAAGACCTTTGGTTTCTGAATTGAGAATTTGAAATCATTCTCTAGTTCGAATAGTAATCCTGTTAATGGTGAATTTGACAAGTTCTTTAACTGAAACTAACTTTTGCCAGCGGCTTCGCCCGCATGAACGTAACGTTCACGGGCCTCAAAGCTTTTTAGGGCCCGTTCCAACCCATTATGGGAAGATTTTTGGAAAATCCTCTCTTACACCTGTATTTATAAACAAGTAAACTAATTACTTGAGTTGAAAAGCAACTACATAAGTAACAATTTGTATTGTATTGTTAAGAAAAATTTAAATTTTAAATGAAGATTTCTAACCTCAAGTAATGACTTAATAAGAAATTGCTTATCAACAAGTAATTACCTCTTTATAAATACGAATGTTAGTGCTTGCTTACGTCATAAAAGTGAAGTTTCGACTGTGCTTTGATACTCGTATGTCAGTCAGTCAGTTTTCCCTTTTAGATTTTCAATTCAGAAACCAAAGGTATGTGTAGGCAAACGATAGTTTTAGATAAACGTACATCAAAAGGATTAATATATAATTACATATTGAAATAATTATTTAATAAATAAATGTTCTTACGGGAATTGTCGGTCTGGCCGAAAGCTGGGTCAGCTGTAAAACCATGAACACATCTCATGAGTATAATATGAATGAATTTACAATAAATATTTTACTAAAGTTACTAAACGTTATAAACATTTTGGAAGCAAAGTGATTTTGGTAGTAGAATTAATTTTATTTTTTAACTATTGATTATACGGTGTATTGTAGGACTCTAGTAATTAACCCTGTAATAATTTTAGTAGGTATATGCATAAATCAATTGCCACAAATTTTCATAGAGCATCATTTCAAAAGGGTTCAAACGCTTTGCCAGATTTTTCTTTTGTTGCGCTCGTAATTTTCAAAACAACAATTTTTGTTACGTCCAATAGAAATGTCAAAAATACTTTTTTTCTTAAGTTCAACTCAACTAGGTATGTACTGATTTATTTAAAAAAAATATTTTGTAAAAACTTACGGTTGCTCAGGATAGCTGAAAAACAAAGAGAAAAACAAAGTTAGATACTTGTGACATAATAACAAAATTACTGGTAATCCGTTATAATTGAGCACTACTCGAAATCAATTTCCCCAGCCTTAACTCAACTGTATTAGGGCCAGCGTCCAGCGTAACCAGATGCAGCTGAATACCAATAGTTTTATATGAAGCGACTGCCCATCTGACCTTCAAACCCCAGTAACTGGATAACACGCCCTTTGGCAAGATTAGTTTTTGGATTCCTGACTTCGGACTATCCATAGCGATTGCCAGAGGTCTAAAGCTGTGTACTCACGCGTGTACGAACACGAACATAACGAACACAAACATCAAACTTGAACATTTGATTCATTCGTACGGACAGCTTCGAACACGAACGCGAACATAGTCCGAATCGAGTTCGCGCACAACACCCGTGAACGCTATTTTAATAACCATGGCATATTTCATTGTGAAGTAGCAGATTTTTTTTTGGTTTCACAGTGGTTCACGAAGAACATCGTCCATACAGGAAGTACTAATGGGATCGCCACAAACATGTTTGACGAACAGAGTATTCGATGTTCGTTAGTAGTACGCCCGTACGAACAAAGTTGTTGCGTATCATGCAACGCAACAAATTTGTTCGCAAGTGCGTACCCGGCTTTACAACTGACAGCCGGGACCAACGGCTTTACGAGCTTTCCGAGGCACGGAGAAATCTCAGTGTGTTATGTTTTTTTTTTTTTTGTGTAGGTAAAATCCTCCAATGACAAATCCCGCCCTTGGGCGGAGCGGGAAATAGTGTCAGACTCTTACTGACTAAAAACCTACCCTGTTCCTTCCCTGCCTTGGATCCGGGGCCCTGGTATGCAGTGTGTTATGATGGCCTCCTATCAACAGACCGGCCTGTGTTACTAAAATTAAGTTCTAAGGTTACAGCTTGAAAATATAGTGAAGAACAGAAATTCACTAGATATACTTTACCGTTGTAGAACCTTTCACTTATACACTTATAAATCTTATAAATTAAACCCCGATTTCTGATTTAAGCATTTGAAGTTGAGAATTACTCAAACTCTACTTTAGCCTGTAAACCTGATAAAATTTGGCATTTAAGTATAATTTGAGACGTTCTTAACTCTAAATACTCAATTCAGAAACCCGCCCTTAACCTATAATGGTTTTCTTACGATTAGTGTCATCGCGTCCATTGTTGTTGTCTACCACATTCACTGAAAATAATATGAAACATGATGATTAAAGCAAAGTCGTGCAGGTGCAGAGCCGTATTTGTCTATGATAATTATGTAGATATGTTTTGAAGGCTAAATTTTAAGATCTAACATAATTCAATAAAATAGGAGATCGTTTGGACTTTAAGGAAAGGCGACCTATCAAAAGTTTGAATAATAACTGAAATGACGTCATTTCATGAAAAGACTGACTTCCTGAAATGGAAACTTTATTTGCTTAACTTCTTGTTTGATAAAGATGTAGATTAGTCTCATTGACGATTGCATCTCACAATTCATCTACATATATTATGTTGAATTGCGAATTCAGGACATCAAAGTCAGTAACTTTAAAAACTGTGAAACAATTGAATTTACATTTTTACTTTCTATTCAGTATATTCTATAGATAGTAAGTTAGCTCACCAGCAGTCCCGTCACGTGGTTTTTCGTTGTCAAACTTTTCTAGAAATAATACATTAAATAATATAAACAAAGCACCACATGCAGTAGAGAGCGTACATTCACTATTTATGTTCATGCAGCTGATAATGTACAGGTAACGGTGTAATAGAAAAGACATTGAAACTGTTTAACCCTTTAACCTAGGCAGCTAAAGGGTCAAGGTCGCACATCCACGACCAAATAGTCCATCTTGTCAGCTCTTCTGTCACCTATGGGGACAGTATACCATGATTTTTAATTAGATGAACCAAAGTGACAGCAGTGGACAATGCCCATCTGTCAAATAACAATGCCCAACTGTCAAACAACCATTGTTATAGCTGTCACTTTACTTCATCTAATAAAAAATCATAGTATAGAGTTAAACAAGATAAAGTACCCAGTCGCAAACACACGACGCCGGCGAATATGACGCGAAAACACTTGTTGTATTAATCCGACGCGGAGTGTTAAAAGCATATAGTATAATCAAGGAACGAAAAGGTTTAGCACCTATTTTTTACTTTACTAGCTCATTAATAACAATTTAAACGGTCAAGTAAAACTGCTAAAGAATTATAAAAAAAAAGTTGCAGAAATAAATAATATTTAATTGAAAAGGGCTTTTCCATTTCATTCAACGAATATACATGATTATTAATGTAATATGCTCATGCTCACCTTGTTCGGGGCGGTACGGTTTGTAGGGTTTGTTGTCGACAAAGTGCTCTAGAAATAATATGACCAATTATAAGCCAAGCGTTGCGACTACAGTGAAGTACAAAAGCGTTTGAGAGCATGAAAGCACAAGTTGAAAAATGCTCTTAATTAAATATTGGTCGTTTCAAAATTAAACAATACGTATTTATTGTTGAAAATAACATTGTTGGCTGTAGAAATATTAAAACTACCATCAAGGAGTGAAAAGGATTAGCATTTATTGGAATGTATTATTATTGTGTTTAAAAATTCTCGTCCTTTACGTTGTGCGAGTGCACTTGTTATTGTGTTATACAGTATGCTCATGCTCACCAGGTTCGTGTTTGTTGGGTCGGTGGAAATCGTTGTCAACAAAGTGCTCTAGAAATAATGATACCCATTATAAGCTATGCGTTGTAACTACACTTAGGTACAGAATTTTTTAACAGTGTTAATGTAGAAGTGAAAAGTTTTGTTAATGAAGTATTGACCGTTTCAAAATTAAAATGTTGAAATCCTACGCATTTGTTGTTGAAAACAACATTTTTGGTTGCAGAAGTATTGGAGCTGCCATCAAAGAATGAAAAGGATTAGCATTTTCTTGCAAGCTTCATAAACAAATAAAAAAACACCAAAAAGACTAGTAGCCATGATTACGTTGCAGAAGCACTCGTATTATTTTGACTGGCCTGTTGGTCTAGTGGTTAGTGGCCCTGACTGCTATGCCGGAGGTCGTGGGTTCGATTCCCACCCAGGACAAATGTTTGTGTGATGGGCACGATCATTTGTCCTGTGTCTGGGTGTTATTTATCTATATGTATGTATTTAGAAATATATAAGTATGTTTATCAGCTGTCTGGTACCCATAACATAAACTCTGCTTAGCTTAGGACTAGACGGTGTTGTGTGATAGTTGTGGAAATATTATTATTATTATTGTTGTGTTTGAAAATGCTCATCCTTTACGTTCTGCGAGTGCATTTGTTATTGTGTTATACAGTATGCTCATGCTCACCAGGTTCGTGTTTGTTGGGTCGGTTGAAATCGTTGTCGATAAAGTGCTCTAGAAAGAATGTAACACATTATAAGCAATGCGTTGCGACTACACTGAGGTACAGAAACTTATAAGAACGTTAATGCAGAAGTAAAAAGTGCTCTTAATGAAATAGTGATCGTTTTAAAATTAAAAAGTTTTAATCAGACGCATTTATTGTTGAAAATAATATTCTTGGCTTCAGAAATACTAAAATTACCGTCAAGAAATGAAAAGGATTAGCATTTATCGGCAAAATAAATGTTTATTGGTCGATGCCATGATTACGTTACGGGAGTATTATTATTGTGCTTGAAAATGCTCATCCTTTACGTTCTGAGAGTGTACTTGCTATTGAATAATTATACAGTATGCTCATGCTCACCCTGTCCATGTTTGTTGGGTCGGTGGAAATCGTTGTCGACAAAGTGCTCTAGAAATAATGTGACCTATTATAAGCCAAACGTTGCTACTATACTAACAAACAGAAGCGTTTAAGAGCGTGAATGTACAAGTGAAAAATGCTCTTAATGATATAGTGATGGTTTCAAAATCAAAAAATTTAAATCATATGCATTTATTGTTGAAAATAATATTATTGGTTGCAGAAATATTGGAAATACCATCAAGGAAAGCAAAAGATAAGCACATATTGGCATCATTAATACATTTTTCTTGCACGATTCAAGAAATGAATATAACAGTATAAGAAAAGTGGTCTTGTATGCATGTGGGAGGATTATTGTTATATTTAAAAATGCTTATCATTTACGTTCCATGAGTGCTCTTTTTATTAATTAATACAGTATGCTCATGCTCACCAGGTTCGTGTTTGTTGGGTCGGTGGAAATCGTTGTCGATAAAGTGCTCTAGAAATAATGTGATTCAATATAAGCTATGCGTTACGACTACACTGAGGTACAGAAACTAATAAGAACGTTAGTGCAGAAGTGAAAACTGCTCTTAATGAAATAGTGATCGTTTCAAAATTAAAAAGTTTTAATCAGACGCATTTATTGTTGAAAATAACATTCTTGGCTTCAGAAATACTATAACTACTGTCAAGAAATGAAAAGGATTAGCATTTATCGGCAAAATACATTTTTCTTGGTCGCTGCCATGATTACGTTACGGGAGTATTATTATTGTGTTTGAAAATGCTCATCCTTTTCGTTCTGAGAGTGTACTTGCTATTGAAAAATTATACAGTATGCTCATGCTCACCCTGTCCATGTTTGTTGGGTCGGTGGAAATCGTTGTCGACAAAGTGCTCTAGAAATAATGTGACCTATTATAAGCCAAGCGTTGCTACAACACTAACGAACAGAAGCATTTAAGAGCGTGAATGCACACGTGAAAAGTGCTCCTAATGATATAGTGATGGTTTCAAAATCAAAAAATTAAATCATATGCATTTATTGTTGAAAATAATATTATTGGTTGCAGAAATATTGGAAATACCATCAAGGAAAGCAAAAGATAAGCACATATCGGCATCATTAATACATTTTTCTTGCACGATTCAAGAAATTAAAATAACAGTATAAGAAAAGTCGTATTGTATGCATTGTGGGAGAATCATTGTTTTATTTAAAAATGCTTATCATTTATGTTCCATGAGTGCTCTTTTTATTAATTAATACAGTATGCTCATGCTCACCATGTCCAGGCTTGTTGTGATGATAGGGATTGTTGTGATGATAAGGATTGTTGTGATCATAAGGATTGTTGCCGACAAAATGCTCTAGAAATAATATGATCCATTAAGAAAAATACTGCAAGTACGCTCAGATACAAAAGCATTTCTGTTATATAGAAGATAGAGCATGACTGCACAATATGAACTATGTGAAGTGCTTTTATGATAATATTGATATTTATTTATTTAAATATGAAAACCTTTAATAGTACATTATGATACAAGTATGTATCGTAAGTGATTACCGTCGAGGCGGTACTAATGCCCGAGCCGTGGCGAGGGACCTCCGCGCTCCTGTTCCTTCGTTGTCTTTATTATATCTCGGCCGAATCTTCCTTTCAGAAACGGACCCTGGCCCCAATGGGCTTCGACCCTGCTGTACCCCTACGGTTTACTGACAACTCCCTGAGGCGCGTGGACGATACGCGTCATCAGCGTCTTTGGCTCGGTCCGGACGATTACCGGTCGGTCGGACGGCGAGCTACGTATTGCTCGCCGTCCGCAAATTGCTTAAGCTCATGACGCTATTGTCTATATACATTTACTGTATATTTTACTTGTAATATAACATTATAGCTTTTATTGGCATTAATCAGTAAATCTTAGCAGTGTTTCGCATATAAATGGTTTTTTTTATGTTCGTCAAGTAAACGTTTTAAATGTCTCAACTGTGGAGTGATTACTTAGTAGGTATTATTTTTACTTAAATAAATTAATCATTAAACATGCTCACCAGGTCTACCAGGTCTACTGGGTCTATTATACCCATAGTTTCCTGAAAATAATTTCACCAATTAAGCCATGCATTTTTTCGCGCAAAGTGACTACAAGCATTCAATAGTGCATATGTATGTACACTTAACAGTTTATACATTTCTGATCTTTAATTAAATAAATACATAATGTAGCTAAGGTTCTGTGCTCACCATAGCGTGGTCTGTTGTTGTCCGAAAATTGTACTGAAAATAATATAAGTATCCCATATGAGAAGCAGTTTTTACATGCTTGAGAAGCGAGCATTCGCAACGTAAATAATGCATTGAGCATTCCAGTTAACATTCTCAGAGTAAGCCGGGCTTTCAGTCATAATTATTGTATGAAGTATTGAAAAAAAATAGGTTGGTATCAATCAGTGCTTTATGGTTTCTGTTGCACTAATTAACCGACTTCAAAAAGAAGGAGATTATATTTTTAACCGACTTCGAAAAGAGGAGGTTCTATGTGCTGCTGTATGCTTTTTTACGTTTATTAAAGTTGACTACACCTTGATCTTGTACGTCATTATTTGATTTGTATGATAATGGACTTAGTAATATTCCAAATTCCCAAACGAAAACGTAAAAAGATTATGCTCACAACCATTTCCGAAAATCTTTTAATTTTATGCTCTTAGCATTCACGTTTCGAATGTAAAATTACACTATTTTATAAATGAATGTGCTCACCAGGTCTAGGTCTATTAACCCCATTATTGCCTGAAAAAAAGTTATATACGTAAGCGAGCATTCGGGTGAACATGACCAAGCATTCAAAGATAAGCATGGATGTGGAATTTCGATAATGTTATATAGTACAGTAGTATTTATAGTTTTATTGTTGTCCGAACTTAGTTAAGGTTGTGACTTGTGAGCTGTAGAATAAGTTATTATGACACCCACTCGGTTATTGCAATAAATTTTGTCTTTCTAATTTCTGATGGAGTGTCTAAATTCTTAACTACACTGCGTTCAGTGATAAGTCTATTGTTATAACTCTTCCCGTAATGGGTGGAGGAGATGGAGTACACTCCAACAATCCCGCATTCAGTGCCATGGGGCTGTTCAAGTATTACGTAAGCAGATTTTTTGCAAATATTAAGCCGCCCCTCCGCCTCGTCAGCAATAGTAGAGCGTAGAGCTCTCACCCCCCCCCCCCCCCCGCCGCCTCATGCTAACGTAAACATTATCATATAGCTTATTAATTTATTAGCAAATTAATTTAAAATTTTTACATTAATTCAAATTAACAGTTCTCAGTCCATGACACACGAATCCATGACTCTAAGTCTTCAATGACAATAGATGTATGAGTCCATGCTGTTTAATGATGTGTGATTTTCAAACATCGACATTGTTCTCTAAAACTAAAAAAAAAATATGCACTGCTGACGTAATCACCATCTAGACCCCCATCCCCCATGACACTAAAAATAAGCAAAACAAAGACGCCCCATCCCCCTTTAGTGCTTACGTAATACTTGAATGGCCCCCATGCATAAATTGCGATGCGCAAGATACCCTTTCTTATAATCTAATGTGATACTCGACTCATGCTTACACTGCTGTTTAGTTTAAGTAATATACCTAAGAAGAAACTGTTTATGGGTTATAGTGCACGGCTTATAAGTTGACCCATTTGGGTATGGTCACGCGCAGACCCCACCTCGATTGAGACCCGAAAATAGGTTACATCCCTCATCACATGTTGAACCACCACGGCGGTCGACTTTGGCAGTAACCGATTTTCGGGTTTTAATCGAAGTGGTGGGCTGTGCGTAACCGTAGCAAATAGTTCAACTTATTTGCCGTGTACTATAATGGTTTGTACAGACTTACTACTTAGTTTATCGAATATAAATAAATAAGTAGTCGTGCAACCTTTTAGAAAGCCCTTGGTGGCCTTTTAGAAAGCCTCCTTACCAAAGTAAGATTTTTAGTAGTATTTTTAGTATTCATTTCATGTTAGTTTGTTGGTTGTTAGTAACAGGCAGTTTACCTTGATTTGGGTTGGTGTTGTCCACGAAATTAACTGTAAACAATGTTATAAACAATGACAACAAACTTCTAATTAGCTATTGACGAATCCTGACCAAAAATTAATATTGAAAAGTAATTTAATTTATTTTGAAAACTGAAATCTATTTGAATTAATAATGGCAATTGTTTTTTCAATATTCTTTAGACATTGCCTACGAAAGATCTTTTTTTGTTTCAAGTATTTCCTACTGCTGGGCAAAGACCACCTCCAAATTCTTCCAGATTCTCTTGCGGCAGGCGTCCAAAGTAGAAAGACGTGGCCACAGCTACCTAGCGTGCCTAGGTCGTCTTTGACGGTATTTTACATAAAAAAATAATAATACGTGTTCACTAGGTCTATTTTCTGGCTTATGAACCAGGATGGCTTAGTCGGTAGGAGCACCAATGTCAACTTACGACAACCAACCAAAAAATTTTGAATTATGGTGACCTCAAAAAATTCTGATGAGATTTTTTTAACGAAATAGCTATTTCTAATATTAAATTAAAACGACTAGACGCACCTTGTGAAGGATCGCTGTTGTCCACAACATTCACTGAAATAATACATAAGCAGACATAAGCAAAGCGTTTCCATAACCTTATAGATGACAGCAGTAAGATTAAGAATTAGAAGGAGCATAAAGAAAGCCCCCCTAGCTAAGTTACAATCGTTTCGTTTAGCGTGAACACTTGGAGTTGGCCACGCCCCTAATTCCTTTGATCTGACGTCATCTCAACAAAGGATTTGGAGGCGTGACCAACTCCAAGCGTTCATGCTAAACGAAACGATTGTAATTCGGCTAGGGGGGCAGAATAGAAATAGGAAAATATTAACATGTAACAGGAAACAAATGAATTATGAAATTACAGTCAGAGAAATGTATTGTGTAGATTGCAATGTTCAACTACAGGTACCCATAATGACAAAATTACTACTTACTATCAATCAAGTCCGCTGACGTTATAGTGGGTGATCTAGTCTAATATATAAAAAAAATCGAGCCATAGTTCTCCGAAACGATTCGACCGGTAGGTCTTTTTTTTAATATATGGCTATTTCCCCCTACCCCATCCCCATTTTTTTCTTTCATGATTTAAACAATAGTTCCTGGGTCAGCTGGTCTTAATGTAGGTACTCAAAGTCCTGCCTAGGTGTACGTAGATATACAAAACCATTGTAACTTTGAAAATACTTTATATAATTACATTCTACTTGATATAATTCTTTTACATTCTGTAACAATATAATTTCTTTGTTTTCCTAGTCTGCGTATTGTAAAATGTACTGTGTCACACAGAACTTCCCATCTGTCTAACCTGCTATTTAGTCCAGTGGTTATTCTCTAAGAAAACGCAGCGCTGCCGCAACGACGAACATCCAAATAGGATACATTGAATTAACAATCCATTGTTTAGGTACATTAGGTTGACAATCCAATGTATCCTATTTGGGTGTTCGTCGTTGAGGCAGCGCTGCGTTTTCTTAGAGAATAGCACCACTAGGTCACTAAGATACAGGCTGTGCCTAGTTTAGGGCCCACGGCTACTTCTAGTGTGTTCTCGGTTGGTTCTATTCTCAACTGTATAACTTGTAAGCTTGTCAATATATTATTATTTCTTTTATTCATCATATAAATTACATTTTTAAATATTTTTTTAAACAAAATTATATTTAAAAAAATAACATTTAAAAATATAAAAAATAGTAGGCCAATGGCATCGGGAACAGGGTCCAAGCTACCAGTGGTTAGGGCTTCTGATAGAGGAACCTCCGAACAATACGAGCCGTGTCCAGGAGTACTCACTTCTGGATCAAGCTGCCATTGATCCAACTGCCTGACGAGAGCTTCCTCAGATGTTGGTCGAGGCTCTTGGCTATTAAGCCATTGGCCGTTATAACTTATTATTATTATTATTACATTTGTCCTGTAATCCAGTGTACTAGTACTACTGGAATTGTTTAATTAAAATCAAAACACGATCGAATCATATAATGAATACGCCTAACTATGCTGAGGTCAGTGTCCAAGTTAACTGGATGCTAATAGCAGTCGCTGCTTCGCTAGTTATGAATATTGGTATTACAGCTTACACTATCACATCTAGCGAGTAACCCAGGTAGACCCATCCCAGTCATCATCATTTCAACCCAAGCGTCCACTGTTGGACGTACGCCTTCCACCAGAGTTGCCATAACGACCGGTCCTGTGCATGTCGCATCTATGGCGTCAATCATTGCCATCTTTGATCATTTCATAATGTATCATGAATGACATTTGAACGATGGTACTCACCGTCATTCAAAAATTATTCCCCATCATTCATTGATTGATGGTGATTGATTGCAATGATTGACCGTGTAATGGACGCCTTTAGGATCCCCGCGATTCAATTGCTTTTTTTTTTAAACGAAATGCCACACTAGGAAGACACCTCTGTATCGTGTTCGTGTGCAGTGGGTTGGTGGGTGCGGTGTGGTTCACAAAAATCTAATAGCATCAGCCTTTTAATGTTCCAACTGCTGGGACTCAGGCCTCCTCTCTAGAAAAGGGAATGGGCCGTAATCCAACACGCGGGCCCGCTGCGGGTTGGTGGATGCCACATGTCTTCGAATTTTTGGTTCTAAGACATGCCGGTTTCCTCACGATGTTTTCCTTCACCGTTTTGAGAGCAGTGGTGATGAAATAAATTACACAAAGTAATGCGCCTGACTGGGTTTAAACCCGCAGTCTACAACTCGTAAGTCGGGGCCGTTACCACTCGGCCACCACTGTTCTCTAGATTATATTATCAAGTAATGTTCTAAAAATAGTTAATAATATTGTTTAGCAAACCTCCTTGAGGGAAAGCTGTGGCCATGGCGAACAGCGCCAGTGCGAAGAACACCTGGAACAGGAAAAACACCTTCATTGTATCACTGATTCACTTTCAGACTGATGCAAATATGAAAAAAAAATATGTTCCAAATATTGACAGTTTCTGTGATACGGAGAATTTATCTTGACGATAAGATAGAGGTATTACTAATACTGGAAATACTTCTAACTAGTTTAAGTATTTTATTTCAAAGTATAAACATAATGAATATCCCTTTAGAAACAGAGGTCTACTCGGTCAATTTGCAAGTATTAATCGAAAGTCAAATAGACGAAAGTTTAATTAATTATCTGATACATCGATCACTAATAGCATATTAGTATAAATAAACCTGGAAGTAACAGATACTGCCAGATCTCATCGACTAGAACCCATCGCAGAAAAAAACAGCTAATACACAGGAACGGGTTTTAGACTTTTCATAATTTTACAGCAGTTTATTGATAAAATTCAGGGCATTGAATTTATGTTTTTGAGTTTAAAGAAAAGTGTATAAGTTTGTTATTCAGAGTGGTCTAGATTTCTCACAATTAGCCATATTTAGCTATGAGGTAGCAAATATCAAAAAAAGCGTCTAACAACACGTTTCAAAGAGTTACCGTGACCCTAGAACACCAAGGATAAATGAAGGAACATAGGTGGGTTTTAGTCCGCCTTCTCACTATCCTAGAGCCGGAGAAGTCATTTGACTAGCCATCCGATTATTATTTGGGTGTCTTCAAGGCTAAAGAAAATAGGCTCTTAATAAACTAGTGCGCCATTCACGATTGCATCACTCTTTACCATCAAGTGGGATCGCAGTCAAGCACTAGCTTATATCAACTAAAAAAAAACTACCCAGAAAAAACCCGCGTGCCCGACTGTAGACTGTCAAGAAATAGGCAATTGATGTAATGCTAGATCAAATAAATGCTAAAAAAAATAAGTAATCAATTATTTTTTTTAATCATGATGTTTAAGAACACGTACAAAAAACCTAAAGAATCTAAGAATTCAAGGATTTATGCTGAATAAGACCTGTTTCCGACTTGAATCATACATAAGCTTATCACACACGTAACCTTCGTTTTTGTCTGCTGGCCCGTTTGTTTATCTATACAAACAATTTGATCTGGCGCTCATTGTTTGAACACAAACTTGATTGAGCCATTGGATGTTTTAGACACAATGGATTTGAAATGACAAAGCTGAACTCATAGAATTTATTTGTTACATAAATGCAAGATCACAGGAAACTGCAAAATATCAGAGTGACGATGAAAACAATAAATTTGAAATAAAAAGAAATAAACAGTAGTTCATTCACGATCTAACTAAAATAATATCATGCAATGCACAGCGTCATCTATAAACACAAGGTTCTTTTTAGAAAAGAAAATATGCATCTGAGCGATGACACTGCTGAGACCGACAGTCAAAGAAAAAAACTTATTATACATTTACCTCTCAAACAATTAATCACACAACATCAATTATTACAAAGCAATTGCGTATTTACACAAACTAGAAAGACAATGCCGTGTAAAAGAATGATAACCAGGTACAGCTAAGCTAATCACAATTAAAAAAAACAATGTAATTATATCATTAATCAGTTTGCAATCAATACGTATTATCTACATTCAAGTCACTCTTTTATTACCATTTTCGTTTGCGCACGTTTATTCTTGGTTTTTAAATGATCTTTATTATCGTGGGTTATCGTACTTTAATTAGGAACTGAAGCTGTCTTTTTTATTGTAATTTTATTTGTATTCAGAGATAACTGGAGAAGCTATTAACCATAGAAGCTGGAAATACACTTTCAAATTTTTTTTCAATTTGGAAAAAAAATACAGTGTCAGTCTTACATTATCTAGATTTTTGTATAAGTACGAAGAAAGTTAACCTTGTTTTTAGAAAAATATGGATATTATGACCGGAACAGACAATAACAAGCGTGCAGTACACTTTTAGTGTTAATTTTGATACCTCTTTTAGTAGTGTTCCTCAGGGATCTACATTAGGTCCGATATTATGTTATAATTTTAATGGCCTTGCTTGCCTTGCATATTAGATATATTTAAGGCAACTACCACTTCAAATGTAAAACAAATTAAATAACACGACTTTACAATAGAAAACATAATTATGTGTAGGTACCGCGCAGGTTCACATCTATTGTTAAAGAATTGGACAAATATATCTATCGTTAATAAATCACACGACCATTACAATATCATATTAAGTTTAAGTAATTCCAAAATAAATATCACACCTACAAATAATAATTCGGCTACCTAACCACAAAAATTTGCATTTCCAAGTAGGTAATCACATTAAGAAATGTCTAAATCAACACAGACAACAGTTTTTAGGTGTTGTAATTTTATAAATATAGGTAATAAGAAGTTAATAGCTACAGTAAAAATACCAAAAACCACTTACCAAAAATGTCCTCATTTTATTTAATAGTAATATTGCAGATGATGAGAGATCTATAAGACCAGACGAGATTATGCCGAATTTTTTTCAGAGTAGTCTCTTATATACCACTGCACCGATAACCCGTCCGACCTATATGAATATTGTTCAAATAGTTAATCTCCCAAATATTTGGCTCGTTGCGATATACAAATACTTAGTATCGAAATGTTTTTCAGTACCTATTCCAAAATATCATGTCATCGTTCAGCTGTTTAAATTTTACGGAGAAAAACGTAAATGGTACTGTTTTTCTTTAATTTCTGTGAATAATTTATTTTTATTAAGTATTTCTTGTCATAGAAAAACTATCTGTATTCTGAGGACAGTTAAGTGAAGAATTGAAGATATGCTGCCAATGCCTGTTTTTATCTCTTAATATTTACACTTACTATTTTCCAATTTATCCGGAAGGTTAAAAGTAGCTCAGTACCTAAGATGCACATTATTATTTTGCTTTTGTTTCTAGTGGTTAACGAGCTTTGCGGTTTTGGAACAGGTGAATGTTACATATGTAATAGGTAATGTTTGTAACATTGTCTATCAGTACCTGAGCACCAACTTAGTATCAGGCTTTATTCCTTAAGAAGGGTAGCTATCCAAAACAGCGGTATTTAATAAATATGTAGATCTAGCGGTCGTTGGAGCATGTTTTTACCACCACCATTACATGCTTAGGCCGTGTTTACGGAGACGCGACGCGTTGCGCGGCGCGTTGGGCGTTTCGTCGTTCATTGCAGCAGCGGGCCGCGCCGTGTCATCGCTCACGCAAACACAAACTCATGGCAATGTACGACGGACCGCCCGACAAGCCGCGCAACGCGCCGCGTCTCCGTAATCGAACACTTAGAGTTTAAATAATTAATTTAATAATTTGTATTATTTTTTTGTCCGCTTGTCTTTTTCATTTAGCCAATATCACGATAAGTTTATCCAATACGGACATAATAACGGACATAATAAAGGTAGAGAAACAGAAATATAATTATATTTTATTTTTTTATTAATTTTAACGGAATATGAATAATTGAATATTAAAGGATAGACTTATGGAATCAGTAAATTCATAATAGTAATTTGGCCTTGCATATGTTTTTTTTTATGGTAGGTAAAATCATCCAATGACAGATCCCGCCCTTGGGTGGGGCGGGAAATAGTGTCAGACTCTTACTGACTAAAAACCTACCCTGTTCCATTCATTGCCTTTGTCCCAGGGCCCCGGGTAACATTTTCACATAGCCTCTGGCCCCCACCCTTGTGGAACATCGGGTACGACTACGTGCTGCGCGGCGACTTCCCCGACGGGGTCAGCGTGGTCTGCTACGCGGACGACACGTTGGTCCTAGCGCAGGGAGAGTCGTACCGGACGGCGGTCGAACTAGCGACACGCGGGGTTGCGATAGTCGTTGATAGGATCCAGCAGTTGGGACTCGAGGTGGCATTGCACAAATCCGAGGCCATGTGCTTTCACGGCCCTCGGAGTGCGCCACCACCGGGTTCCCAGCTAACGGTAGGAGGAGTTCACATCAGCGTCGGGTCGACGATGAAGTACCTGGGACTCGTCCTCGACAGCTGGTGGAACTTCAAGGAGCACTTCCGACGTCTGGCTCCCAAACTGAATAGGACTGGGGCTGCTCTCGGGCGGCTCCTGTCCAACCTCAGGGGACCAGACGCCTCCTGCCGGAAGCTGTACGCGGAAATCGTTCGGTCCATGGCCCTCTACGGGGCTCCAGTATGGGCACCGTCGCTGCAACAGCAGCCGAGGGCCCAGCTGAATGCGTGCCAGAGGGTCATGGCAACACGCATGGTGCGAGGGTACCGAACGATTTCCCGCGAGGCGGCGACCCTTCTTGCTGGCCAACCGCCATGGGATCTGGAGGCAACAGTCCTTGCACACATGCACGACAAGCGCATGGAGATGCAACGCCGGGGCGAAATTCCGCTGCCACGACAAGTCGAGGCATGGCGGACAGAGCTCCGGCGGGATCTCATGGCGAAATGGCATCAGCGACTATCGCAACCTCGTTCAGGGCGCGCCACAATCGAGGCGATAAGGCCCATCCTTGAGGCGTGGCTGGAAAGACCTCACGGCACTCTTAACTTCCGCACGATGCAGTTCCTAACGGAACACGGAAAGTTTGCCAAGTTCCTGTTCCGGATTCGTGCTGAGGATTCGCCCGGGTGTCGCCACTGTGCGGAACACCCGGAGGACACGGTGGAGCATACTGTAGAGGTGTGCCCCGCCTGGGCGGAGCATCGCCGTGTCCTCGTGGGGGCAATCGGCGGCAGCGATCTCTCTCGCCGGGCCTTGGTTCAGGCCATGGTCCGGAGTGAGGATGGATGGCAGGCGGTCGCCTCCTTCTGCGAAGCAGTAATGCTAGCAAAGGAGGAGGCCGACCGGATCAGGCAGAGGCAACGGGGCGCTCGCCCCAGCCGCCGCCGGGATTCCGATCCCGATTTCCGGCCACCGTAGGCGCGGGCTTGCGGACGGCATGCAGTGGGTAGCACGCTGTCCGATCGTCCGGTAACATACCGGACCGTACCTAAGTCGTCGACGGCGCGTTCTGTTCCCGCGCGCCTCAAGGAGCTGTCAGCAAACCGTAGAGGCCCAGCCTGCTAGCTGCAGGCAGGCAGGGTCGAAGCCTGCTGGGGTTAAGGGCCGTTTTCTGAGAGGAAGGCTCAGCCCCGGCATGATAGGCAACGAAGGAACGGGGTAGGTTTTTAGTCAGTAAGAGTCTGACACTACTTCCCGCTCCACCCAAGGGCGGGTCTTGTCATTGGATGATTTTACCTACCATAAAAAAAAAAAAACATTGCCTCTGGCCCCAGTAGGCTTGGGCCCTGCTGGGCCCCTACAGTTGCTGACAACTCCTTGAGGCGCGCGGGATCAGTGCGCGCCGTAGACGACTTGAGCTCGGACCGGTCTGTTACCGGACGGACTGACAGCGAGCTACCCATTGCCCGCCGTCTGCGAGCCCGCGCCTACGGTGGCCGGAAATCGGGATCGGAATCCCGGCGGCGGCGGCGTGTGCGCCGTTGCCTGATGCGGTCGGCCTCCTCCTTTGCTAGCATTACTGCTTCGCAGAAGGAGGCGACCGCCTGCCACTCCTCCTCGCTCCGGAGCATGGCTTGAACCAAGCCCCGGCGCGAGAGATCGCCGCCGATCGCCCCCACGAGGACACGGCGATGCTCTTCCCAAGCGGGGCACACCTCGACTGTGTGCTCCACCGTGTCCTCCGGGTCGTAAAGAAGGTGATTTTCGATTCTATTGGATGTAGTTTTTTTTAACGTGTGATCAGCAATATCTTCGTTTTGACGATTCTTACAAAGACAAAGCCCATATTTTGTCTACCGTCTAAGTCAGTTTCAGTAGCACCATAGTACAATATATTTTCCTGTCTGTAGACCAGTGAGCAACCTGAAAAAATAATGTAATTTGTGCAGCTGCAATATTTTGTTTTTTCAAAAATTGTTGACATTAGCAAAGACGTAAGTAATTTAAGTTCGAGCGAATTTGGCTTGGCAACCTTGTTTGTGCCATCATTGTGCAAATAATTGCTCGATGACTTTATTATGTGAACATAGCTGAAAAAACAGTACATTACAGGTGCAAAATTTGTAAAAACAAAATGCTATTTTCATACGTTTAGACATGAGGCTTCTATATAGTTATTACCTTAATTAAAAGTGTCACGATGACACTACTTTTATGCACAAAAATTGCCATGATGGCTAGATTACATCAAACTCAAACTCAAAACTCAAAATCGTTTATTTCACATAGGTCTACATGGGCACTTATAAAACGTCAGAAGCTAATGCACGGTTCCAATTGGTCGTTTCCTATGGAGAAGAACCGGCAAGAAACTCCATGGTTACTCTTTTAAATCCGCTAATCAAAATTTATTGTGGGGCAATGGCATACCTACCAGCTATTTGCACAGTTTTGTGCCAAAAATCGTGTTGAAAAATCACTTTGCACGTCGTAAAGCAAGGTTCTTTCTTTTGCGTTCCAGGGTTAGGGTATAGCTCCCTCACTATTAGGGTTTGGTCTATCTACTAGATACATCATATGTAGTGTGTACCTTAAAATTCACTTTCAACTTGTGTCTGAGTGTCCATGGAGTTTCTTGCACATTTTTCATCTCCATAGAGAGATATTGTCGTAGAGAGTTAGTGAATTAATGTATGCAAAATTGACTTTTTAATGTGTGTTGACAATAAGTCTAAAAAGTATTAGTGGTGTGAACTCATCTAGTGAATATTTTACGCAAGCGTGACATCGCTCTTGCTGGTGAAACCGAGGCTAATAAGAATGCCGAATCGTTGCGGTGCTTGTGGATCTACAATAACAAGATCCAATGATTATATGGAGTGCTCGAATAGTAAGTGCAAGAAAAAGTATGACTTAGCGTGTCTGGATATTAATATAAACGCATTTAAGTCATATTCGATGTCATTTAAGAAGAACTGGGTGTGCCCAGAATGTGTGTCTTCGAAACCTAAAGTAGGGAATAGTGAAACTCCCGTCCGAATAAATACACCGGACTTTAAGATCTGCTCCACTAATACACCAATGAATAACGTGGACAGTCAGCGCGGAAGTCAGCGCGGGAGCCAGGCTAATTTATCACCTACAATCATGGATAATGATTGTACATTACTCGAGGAACTAAGAGAGTTTAGGGCAGACATGGTAGCTCGCATGGATAGCCAGGCAAATGCGATAACATTATTGTTGAACCAATTTTCTCAAACGAAAACAGAGTTGGACAACATAGTTCAGATCATGAGGGTACTTGAACAAAAAGTAGATTCGAAGCTTTCTCAGGAAATGCAAACACGAAAAAAGACGTTACATGAAGTACCTGAAAGCCCTCCTTTTTCTTCCACTTCTACTCTTGCATCTACTTATGCAGAAGTTGCTAATCAACCAGGTGGTTCTTTTAAGAATACCCACGTCAAAAAGGTAAACAAAGGTGGGGCCACAAAATCCTCGGCATTAGCGGAAAACATTACGGGCTTTACTAATCTACTGGCAGCGGACGAGGTAGAGAATGCAGGGAATGAAGAGAACGAATCGGGGTGGACGACAATACGCAATAAAAAATCTAACAGACAACCAAAAGATGTAAAAGTGGGTACGAATAAGGAATTGACGGTTATCCAAGCTACCGAAAAGAAAAAATACCTGCACGTATGGAGATTGCATCCGGAAACCACTCTGGAAGCCATAACAGATCACGTAAAGAGTATATGTGGCCCTGAGTCAATCTTCAAGGTTGATAAAATTAAGCATAAAACGGAGCGGGATTACTCGTCGTTTGTTATCGCAGTGTCTGAACACGGTTTTGCTAAATTAAATCAAGCGGAGTCATGGCCGATTAACGTGGAGTTTAATGAGTGGATTTGGTTTCGCAAGTCAACAAAGAGAACGCCAAATGAATAGTATCGATATATACTATCAAAACGTACGTGGTCTTCGCACAAAGCTGGAAGGGTTCAGAAATAACATTGACTCTTTGAATTTTGACGTATATGCAATCACGGAATCTGGTTGTAATGATTCTATTGCAGATCTCGAAATTGTCCCACCCGGGTATCAAATACTGCGTTGTGATCGAGCAGACGGTCGAAAACAGGGAGGCGCACTTTTAGTGGCCACACACCGGTTCGCGCTGCGGCAAGTACATGTTACGGACGTATCGATAGACAGCTGCGTTTTTGAAATGGTCTGTGCGACAGTCCACTTAAATAACAGGTTTTTGTTTTTGTGTTTAGTGATTTATATTCCTCCTGGTAGTACTGAAAATGACTATATGATTTTGTTTAGTATAATAGAAAAACTGTGCACTAGATATAAGGAAATTGTAGTGATAGGTGATTTTAATTTATATACGTGTCCTTTGAATGTAACTAATTATTATGAATGTTTCGTGTCTTTTTGCGAATTCACTCAAAATAATAATGTACCCAATTGTTTAAATAGGCAGCTGGATTTGGTTTTAAGTTCAGGTTTTTACGGCGAGGTGTCGGTAGTAGCGGCGGACGAGCCGCTCGTGCCGGTCGACGCATATCACCCGCCGCTCGCGATCCGCGTACCGCCCGCGAGCGCGGCGCTCCCCGCCACCGCCGCCCCCGCCGCTTCCCCCACTGGCGCGCCCGGTGCTAATGCACGTAATAGTAGACCACAGTGGAATTTTTACAAAGCGGATTATCAATTACTGTATTCAATGTTAGCGTCGATTGATTGGACAAGCATGTATGAGACGAGCGATTTAAACGATATTTTGGATGTATTTTACAGTACTGTTTATAACATTTTGGATAACTGTGTTCCCAGGAAAAAAACTAGTCCAAAGTCCCGTTACATTTATCCGGAATGGTACACGAACGAAATAATAAAAGCATTAAGAACTAAAGCTAAGCTTCACAAAATATTTAAAATAACTAAACATAGTAAAGATTATGAAGAATATTCTAAATACAGAGCGCTTGTTAAAAAATCTATAGAGATTGCTCACACACTGCATCAACAAAAAATCCAGTATCAGTTTGCTAGGGATCCTAACTCATTCTGGCAATACATACGATCAAAAAAAAGTGCAGTAGCCCAGAAAACTATTATAAAAGATGGTGAGCATTTGTCGGATGAACAGTGTGCTGAACAGTTTGCAATTTTTTTCAAATCTGTCTACAGTGATCGGCCCCCGCGGCTAGACGCTGAAGCGGCGGCGGCGGCGGGAGTGGCAAGCAGTGCGCGGGTACAGCTTGACTCACTGAGTCTGAAGGACGTCAGATGTGCTCTCGAGCGCCTAAAACCGAAACGTTCAGCGGGCCCGGACGGTATACCGGCATTTCTTTTTAGAGATTGTGGTAGAGTGCTCGCTGAACCGCTATTTTATATTTTTAATATGTGTCTTCATTCGACGACGTTTCCCACTCAATGGAAGACCACGCGAGTCATTCCAGTACCCAAAGGTAAGGTAGGGTCGGACATAACTGGTTATAGACCAGTGGCCGTGCTGTCGACGCCGGCTAAGGTATTCGAGTCCGCAATACAGCGCTGCATACAGGAACAGGTGAATGGACAACTGACGGACGCGCAGCACGGGTTTCGGCCGGCGCGCAGCACTGCCACCAATCTAATGAACTTTATGTCGCAAGTGGTGCCGGCGGTTGATGCTGGTGGGCAAGTCGATGCTGCTTATTTCGACTTCAAAAAAGCTTTCGACACAGTCGATAATGATATTTTATTAATAAAGCTCGCAGAAGTTGGCTGCACACCACATCTGCTGCACTTCTTCGCCAGCTATATGCAAGATAGGCAACAGTACGTAGATTATAATGGGTGTGAATCCGACCCATATTACACCTGGTCTGGCGTGAGCCAAGGCAGCAATTTAGGGCCTCTTGAATTCATTGTGATGATAAACGATTTGCCAAAAGTCGTCAAAAATGGCTCTTGTTTATTATTTGCAGATGACCTTAAGTTGCTGCTCGAGGTTAATAGTAAATCCGATTGCGAACGATTGCAGGAGGATATAGATAGGGTAGTGGAATGGAGCCGGGATAACAAGCTTTTCTTCAACGTGTCGAAGTGCTCGGTGATGAGTTTTACGCGCGCGCGTGCTCCGCTAGTACATGAGTACGTAGTGGGCACCACGCCCATGCAACGTGTCTCGGAGGTGCGGGATTTGGGGGTTGCAGTAACTCCTGAACTCTCGTTTCGCGATCACATTACGAGGATTTGTAAAAAGGCGTTTAGAAACTTGGGATTTGTTTTGAGGCAGACGAGGCACTTCACTAACATCGCTGCTGTCAGGGTCCTATATGACTCACTTGTCAGGAGTCATCTGGAACATAGTGCTGTCATATGGGCTCCGCATGAAGCCAAGTACTCGACAATGCTAGAACGCGTACAAAACAAATTCACGCGCCACTTGTACAAGAAGCTATATGGGGTATATCCGTTTTACCCGTTGATGTACCCCACTTTGTTTGTGCTCGGTATGGTCGGGTACAATCAACTGAAGGTGCGACGGGAATTTACGCTCGTTTCCTATCTGGTTAGGTTACTTCGTGGCATGGAGAATAACCCGGGAGTGCTGAAATGCCTGAGTTTGTGTGTACCGGATCGTTATGTATGGAGGCGGCGCCGCCCGCCGCTGCTGGCCGTGCCTGTTGCCCGAACCAATCTTCTTGCAAAAACGCCTTTGACCCGCGCAATTCGGACGATTAACGAACTGCACGTAAAAATCGACGTATTTTCATGCAATTCGAGTGATTTCGCAAAAATACTACTCTTTATTGTATGTTATAGGGTAGATTAAAGTAGGCTATAGTTATATATTTTAAGTATTGTGTTTGTATATTTATTATGTTGAACTTAGTATGTAAGGTATAATTATAAGTAGTAGGTAAGTATTATATTACATTTTCTGTTAGTTTAAATTGCATATAAGTTATTTTTTAAGGCCACACTATCGCATTAGGTATTTACCTGTAATGATAGTTGTAAGGGAGTTATAAATAAATAAATAAATATGCTTGTAATGTGCAATTAGCATAATTTTTGTTTCGGACAGATCGACTTCTTGACTTTCAAAATTGCCTGATGCTTTTGACTTTAGTGAAGTTTTAACTGACTGGGATTTTTTGAAAAATTAAAAACCTTCCCTGACTTTAGGTATCTACTAACTATACTTCATAACAGCCTTTTTTTAAATAGGTAGGTATTCATCAATTAACTTCTCTCGTTCTGGGTGGCAAGAGGAAGTGTTAGTATTTTACTGACTAAAACTCACCTGTATTCCTCCAGTTGTTCCTTTGCGTTCCAGGGCCGTATAATGCTCGTCATCCAGCCGTCCGATTGCCGTCCGATTACTGTCCGGACTGAGCCCGTGTTGTCGACGGCGCGTAATTTTCTACACACGCCTCAAAGAGATGCCACCAAAACTATAGGGGCCCAACCTACTGGGACCATGGGTACACTTCCGAAAGGGAAATCCGAGGACCCACAAGGCAAAGAAGAAACTTAATTGTAGGTTTTAGTCAGTAAAAGTCTGGCACGCCATCCCGCTCCACCTTGGAGTGAGAGAAGACATTGGATGATTTCGCATCTAAAAAAAAACTTTATAGTAAGTACCTACATAATTACCAAGCTAACCGTCGTACATTGCCATATGTTTGTGTTTGAGCGAGCGATGATGCGGCCCGCTGCTGCAATGTACGACGAACGCCGAAAGTTGATTAACAATAAAAATTAACACTAGAAGCGCCGTTTGAGAGCAGTGATGGCCAAGTGGTAACAGCCCCGACTTACGAGTTGTAGGTCGCGGGTTCAAACCCAGCCAGGCGTATAACTTTGTATAATTTATTTCATCACCACTGCTCTCAAAACGGTGAAGGAAAACATCGTAAGGAAACCTACATGTCCTAGATCCAAACATTCGAAGACATGTGACATCCACCAACCCGCACTGGACCCGCGTGGTGGATTACGGCCCTTTCCCTCTCCTAAAGAGGAGGCCTGTGCCCCGCAGTGAGAAAATTAAAAAGGCTGATGATGATGACTAGAAGCGCGGGCATCCCAAATTTGACCCTGCTCTAATTTTATTAAGTTTAGAATCACAAAGCACCTACTTACACCAAAAATATTTTTTTTAATTATAATCGAAAGTTTCACACTTATGTAAATGACGGCGTATTCACAATCTCTCCTTCTTTAAACAATTAAGGCCGCTGTAACAAGTGTAATAAATAAATAAATAAAGTGTAATTTCGTCAGCCATTGTTTCCGATAAGAGTAGCCCGTTTAAGAGTCTGCATTTAGTATGGGCTTAACGCTGTTGCAGACATGTGGAAGACATAGATAGCTCAGCAATAAAATAATTTTGTGTTGGCCGTGAAATTAGTTGCCAATATTGCAGCCAAATATAGCAGAACAATGTGGCCCGTTTAGAAGCACCATAGGCCATAACTCGTGCCATTAATCAATCCTCGTTGCCGACGCGACAGTACGGTTGGTTTCACAAAAACAAACATAATATAGGTAGATATAGTACGCGGCAAACAATTTGAACCATTTGCAATGGTTACGAGCAGCCCCCCACTTCTATTGAGACCCAAAAATCGTTTATAATCTACGTTACACAAGTTGAACCATCATGGCGTTTGACCTGCGCTGTACAGTGGTGCTATTCTCTAAGAAAACGCATCCAAACAGGATACACTGGATTGATTTGGATGTTCGTCGTCTGCCGCTAACTTCAGACTCGCCAAGATCCGTTGGCCGTACCTACTGTACCTAACCGATTTTCGGGTCTCAATCGAAGTGAAGAGCTGCGTGTAATCACAGTAAATGGTTCAAGTAATTCTCTGCATACTATACCGATCTTTTCCCAACAGTTACGAACTCGACAAAAATAATTATCAAATCAACCGAAATGTTCCCAAGTGGTGCTCTGTCATACATTCCGAGATATGTGACCATCTCCATATGTGAACTCTCTACTTTGCACAGATTTATTTAAATACTAGTTTTTTCTCGTGACTTCACTCCCGCTCAATCCTACTCTACTCGATCTTACTGTACCCTACTCTATCCTACTCTACCCTACTCTGCCCTACTCTACCCTACTCTACCCTATTATACCCTACTCTACCCTATTCTACCCTACTCTCCCCTACTCTGCCCTACTCTACCCTACTCTACCCTTCTCTACCCTACTCTACCCTACTGTACCGTACTCTACCCTACTCTACCCTAGTCTACCCTACTCTACCCTACTCTACCCTTCTCTACCCTTCTCTACCCTACTCTACCCTACTCTACCAACAAAATAATAATTAGCGAAATCGGTCCAGCTGTTCTCAAGATTTGCGCTTAGCAACACATTCAGCGATTCATTTTTATTTTATAGATGTAGGTAACTACTAATAGTGGATTTTTTTTTTTATTTCAAAACCTTTTATAATATATTTAGATACTCCTTTTTTAAGCTGTTTATTAGTGTTCGAAGCACCATGTCTAATGTCTGACTAATAAATCACTTGTTATGTAGATATTAAAAAACTTGTTTTTACATGAGATTACACCTACCTAAGCTTTGAGCATTTATGTACAAAACAGCTACGAAATAATGGAAAATGAAAAATAGGTAGGTTCCTATACCTACCTATTAAGGAAGCACATTCTGATCATGTTAGATTACCCATACTATTACGTAATCTATGCCCAATACCTACTAATTCAGGTATATATTATGACAGTGATCTGGAACTAAATAACGAGTATAATATAAATAGCTAGAATTAGGTACCTCAAATTGCAGAACTGGTTCCAACCGTTTTTGTTTCATTTTTCTTTTTGTATTAGTATTCGAGCTTTTATTAAGAATTCCTTGAATTATTTGTTAGGTATTTATTAGTCTAATAAACTGGCTATACACGACTAACTTGGTCTACTACACAGTGGCGTAGCTAGTCCCACAGGGGCCCCGTATCAAAATTTCCACAGGGGCCCCTATAAAACAAATGGTGTTTTTTTTACAAATGCTTGGTTGACCCTATGAGGCGGTTGTGGATAATATGTTCCGAATTTTTGTTTACCTCGGGGCCCCTGTAGGGTGGGGGCCCCGTATAATTGATACGGCAGATACGGCGGTAGCTACGCCCCTGCTACTACAGCAGAACTAAAAGTTTGTCGAAGATATGACCCGAGTTTTTTGCATTTTCTTTGATAGCATTCTCTAACCTAAACCCTAACCTAAATAGCTAACCTAAATAGCTTGTTTTTTTTTAAATATTCCTTAAACCCCAAGAGAACACCGGTGTCCGCACACCTATTGTCTTTCTATTGTGTCTCTAATTACGGTATTCAAAAGGTTAACATTTCTGTAAATAGATAGATGGATGACGCCGCGTTTCGGCTCGCAATCTCTATAAGCTTAAGGCTCACCTTGTGTTGTTCCTCATCGGTACCACTGTAGCGAAGTTGTCGGCAGCCTCGGACACCATGGCCTGCCCTGCTGCAGGAGCGTAGGCAGCATAACAAGGCACGTTAGCATCAACGACATTATTCGTCGAGCTTTCGTACCTGCCTTATTAGAACCTAGCGGCATGGTACGTGACGATGGGAAGAGACCGGATCATATGACGTTGGTGCCGTAGTAGGTGGGTAGGCCTCTGGTATGGTACGCGATCTGTGTCGATAACCTTGCGGTATCCCATGCTCCGGTATGGTAATTACAGTTTCGAGCCGTTTGGGGTCGAAACGAAATTTTACACAATCTGATCGACACTGCGTGATCAGAGGGCTGGCTCTTTCTTCACTCAAAGAATTAGCATTGCCATTCAAAGTGGCAATGCCGCCAGCCTTCTGGATTATCTTGTGTGCTATTTTACATAATAGATTCGTGCTTACACCTATTAGACACAAGCACAATGAGACAGTGTTACCATTATTTTAACGTGTACCTAATTACTTTTTGATCTCTGTATCCAGAATAACTAGTCGTGTCCTGTGGTGTCTCCAACTACTTATACACTCTATAACCAAGTATTTTCAAGGGTTAAAGTAACTTTTTTAATTACTCGAACTAAATGAACGTCAAAGTTTTAAAAATAAATATGTTCATAATAATAGCAACACTGTCATTAAAATGTCAGGATGTCAGGTTTGTTGACAAAAGTTCACGAAAGCGCTGGGATTGCAAAGGATTCAGGAAAAACATATTTAGTTTCTGGAAAATATGCATATTACCATTATTTATGCGATGGTTTTGACGACAGAGTAAGATACATTTTATATTGATCCTAGTTCATAAATCTCTTGTAATGTTTTCATTTTGAGGTTATGTTGTTTACGTATTTGTTTTTATAATATTTTCTTCTCAGGGTTGGGGCTGTGGGTATAGAACTTTGCAAACAGTATGTTCCTGGATAACTTATAATCAAAACTGTGACGTCAAAGTCCCTTCGATACGAGAGATTCAAGAGATATTGGTACAGCTAGAAGATAAAACCAAAGGCTTTCTGGGTTCAAGGCAATGGATCGGTAGTTTTGAGGTAAAACATATTTGAATACCACAATTTTACGAGTGTTTTGGCGTTTCATTATATTTTATATTATAATCATCATCAGCCTTTTAATTAAAGAGGGAATTTAATTTTATGTATTTAAATATAATCCTTAAAACTATTCTGTAAATCGATTAAATGGCTAGTCGAGAAAATAATGATGTTTCAACATAATGGACTTTCTCGATGCCGATGGTTGGACCTTAAAGTTCTCGAGATTTTGGTGTATCGAGGTAGTGCACTGTCACTCATTATTTATCGATGTCAACTAGTTTCAAGTCAACATTTTTCGAGCAAGCGTTATTTCGGCTAACATCATTTGAATTCAAGTACGGAACCTATCTCAGGAGTAATTACAAAAAAAAATGCTCTTAGAACAAGAAAAAAGATGTTTGATGTTAATCTTCTTTTCACCATTTATTAAGTCTAAATACTCTTATCACCTTATAGGTATGTCTAGTAATAGACAAATTGTATGACATTCCCTGCAAGATACTCCATGTGAACCAAGGTGATGAACTTAAAACAATAGTGGATAATTTGGTGTCCCATTTTGAAAAGTTTGGCAGTCCTGTGATGATGGGTGGAGATGTGGATGCCTCGTCTAAAGGAATTTTTGGCATTCATGTCGGTCACAGAGATGCTAGTCTGTTAGTAGTTGTAAGTATTCATTACTACTAGTGTTTTATTGAACTGGGAATCAAAGAGATATTTTGTAAAGTTGGTAATTTTTTATCAAGTGTGTAAGGTGACCCAAATCCCAGCAGCGGGAACATTATAAGGCTAAGAATATACTATGACATGCTAAAGCTCTCATAGTTAGCGTATTTGTTGATAGTTACTCAATCATAAAGAGAACCTACTGCATTTTATTTATTTAAAACTTTATGCACTAATGAAAAGGCGGAATTAATGCCTAAGGCAATTTCTACCAGTCGACCAGGAACTAGTCGCAAATTTATCCCACCCCTGTACTATGTCTCATCAAAATCTGTTCAGCCGATTGAGAGAGAAGAAATACTTAACAAATATACAAACACAAACTTTAGCCTTTATAATATTAGTGCGATACCTTTCATTTAAGTGACAATTTTATTATTTTACAGGATCCCCATTATGTGGGAAAGGAACAAACGAAAGAGTTCTTATTTAACAAAGGCTGGGTGAAATGGCAGCGGCTGTCAGATTTTATAAGTGGCTCATTTTATAATTTATGTTTACCTCAAGTGAAAGCAAAAGTAAATCAGATTAGTTCAACCTAAATTAGTTCAGTGAAAGATTTTCCCAATGACATTTTCAAATTTTTGTGCAGTCAAAGTTGTATAAATAAAAATGCACATTTGAAAAGGCTGCGCTCGATCTTTTTCAATTTAAGTCTGAGAATAGAGTTCAATGATATCAAAAAACAATATACTCGGCGTCAAACTTAAACAATATTTGAGGGCTAACGCTGCGTCAAGAGGGAGCACGCGCGGTTGACCACGCGACCACCCGCAGAACAGTTTTATTACTTACGCAGTGTCGCTAGTTCAACTATAACAGTGTGCATGTGGTCATGTTGATGGAGAACTTTAATGTATTATTTCGTAGCAAAAGAGGCCCGGAGCGCGTGCGCCCGCTTAACGCAGCGTTGACCCTTATATTTATTTGGTTTTTCTGCACTATGCCCATGCTGGCTCCTTTATTGCGCATCCAATGTGATGTGGGCTGTGGTGACCTTCATTAAAACAATAATTGGACCCTGTTAAGCAGAAAAGATCCAACCAACACTTTTTCAAAAATCTAGTTATCTACATTTCCATAAAGTACTCATCAAGTTTCATATGTGCACAAAAGATCCAGGCATTTTGACCACATTAACGTAACAAAAGTTATACTGTGTCAAAGATACCATCTCCTAATCACCAATTGTGAAAAATTTAGAAAAGTATCATGTTGCGTGGACACAGACATTAATAAGATTTATAGTTTTCAAAAGATTCATGTTGCATGGATCTTTTTAAAACTTTTAAAAGTCTCAATAATTGTTGTATACATAATTTTCATACCATACGGTTTGGATCTTTTTGCATTATAGATACCTCACTTTATTTCAAAAACTTAAGAAGCCAATGCCTTTGTTTCACACATTCATGATGCTTGGATGTATTCTACTTAAAATATGTTTTATTGTTATTTAAAATAATAGATTCAAAGTGAACTTTGAGGATACTCAAATATTTTGAATTTCAACATGCTATTGTTTTTTGTTCAGTATAAAACAAATATAACTTTATTTTGGTAATATCCGTTTATTTGATTATGATATTTTTTTATACTTGGTAAAGATTATAGAGGAACATAATGACTATCTTAAAACTGCAGAAGATCTTAAAAAACGACTGAAAAATTACATGGCTCTCGCAAGAACTGATCCTTACACAGAAACAATTACATACGATTTTGAAAAAACGTTGCCACTTCCACGCATTCCTACGAATATTGTATTTTATAAGAGGCAGTTATGGATGTACAATATGGGCATACATACGGGATCAGATGATCAAGGGCACTGTAACATTTGGGTAGAAGCTGAAGCTGGGAGAAGCTCCCAAGAAGTAGGTTCTTGTCTGATTAAGCACCTATCGGAAAGATTGAAAGAAGTGACTAATCTTATTTTGTGGAGCGATTCTTGCGGCGGCCAAAATAGGAATATTAAGCTCACCCTTATGCTTAAAGCTTTTTTAAACGATCACCCGACATTACAACAAATTTTTATTAGATTTTTAGAGTCTGGACACAGTTTCTTGCCTAATGAGAATGAACTCTGAATGGGAAAATAGAATGTGCTCTGAAATACCAACAAAGAGTTTACCTACCTGAAGATTATATGAACACAATGAGAACCTGCAAAAAAAAATAAAACTCTTCAAGTGCACAGAATGGAAGTCAAAGATTTTCTTGGATCAGCTAATCTTTAAAAAACAATCACCAATAGAAAAACATTACTGGTGAAAAAATTTCCTGGCTTAAAACCAAAGAAATTTTATTAAAAAAGGAAGCAATGTTTTCCTTGTTTATGCGAAAAAGTTTAGATGATGATTATGAAGAGGTGGATCTGAAAAAACGTCAACGTGGAAGACAACCCTTCATTTCCTGAGATATGATGAATATGCTTTGGCCAAATGATAAACCTATAGCAGCTGCGAAATTGAGTGATATCAAGTCTTATGCATTTGATTCCATGTGATGCTCACACATTCTACAAAAATCTGAGAGGTGACAATAATGTAGAAGGATTTGGTGCTGAACCTGATTTTGAGATAGAGAATGAAGCTGAGGAAAGTGATACTACTTAAATAATTTAGAAACCCAACCATTCATTTTTTTATTATATTTTTTTACATCAAAGGTCAATTTGTATTATTTTTTGTCATTAAGCTGTTCTTATATTAGTACATATATTAATTTCCTTCTCCTTCTAAAATATACCACACATTAAACCGATACTTATTTTGTAATATTGTATTTTGCATAAAAGATCCACGCATAGTTTTTCAGGAATAATTAATACTTAACATACAAAAATACACTATATATTACTTTCAAAATAATGTATATATTATGGTCTATTACACTACTAAATTTCAAATAGGTACTGTATCATACGATTTTTTTATTACCTGCCTAACTTTAAACTGCATTTACTCAAAACTAATAAAATGTTGGTTGGATCTTTTCTGCTTAACAGGGTCCAATTTTATTCTTTGTGATTTAACCAACACAACTTGACTGTTGTATAAAAAGAAACATCATTAAATAAAAATACAAAGACCTGAACTTTTTAACTTTGACCTCAGCAAGAGCATACTTAGGTAGTAGGTCAAGTTCATCCACTTTTGTAAACAAATAACTCTGACCGTCACATTACATCCTCCTTTGACATGTGTTTCACATGTTTGAATGTAAATAATGTAAATATGTTTTGTATTGGGTACAAATAAAAAACAGTAATTTAAATTCTAACCAGTCTTTATTTAACATCTAATAAACGACCTTACAATAATTATAATGCAACATAATTAATTAATATTATAGTAAAATGTATTCTAAAAAAAAGGTACTACATTGACTAGACCGTTGTCATATGGGGTGGCGAGACATTTTGGCGCTCTATTTGATACCTATCAAAACAATACTAAACATACATACTAAATAGATTGTCTCATCATAATTCAAAATACCACCTTGTCTCATTATTTTTCGGTGTTTTTTATGCTTGACGACTTACAAATCAACTCTCAACATCCGCTATATTGAAAAATTCGCTAAGATTTACTGTCATCATCTAGGCCGTAACACGCCCTCTGCTGGACATAGGCCTTCCCCAAATCTCGAAAACCTCCAAGCATCACGTGTGGAGACTTCACGTGAGATGGTCTCGGAACGTATACCAGAGCGCCACTTGAGAACATCTTGATTGATTTTTGTTGTTGGGTTCAAACTGTCAGGAAAAGATTGGAACGCATTTTTTTTTTTAAACCCATCTTATACTATATATATATAATAACATACTTTACAAAAATGCCTTCGCCGCATTCAACATAATATTCTCCTAACTCAGTCGGTGTTCATAATAAGGCAGACGCCTTGCAGGATCCAATGGCTCGGGTGTTCTGCGGTCCACAGGTCCGAGTTGAAGACTAGACCAACTCCCATAGCGTTGCGTCGCTGCGAGGTGGTGTACACAGGCGTACGAAGTGTGTTCTGGTGAATGAAAATAATAATAGAGTAACTAGATGACCCGGCAAACGCTTTTTTTTTTGTTTTGCCATATAAGTTATCGAAGAAAAATATTGGGGTTGGGGCAGGAGGGTAACCAAAAAAAAAAACATGAAAATCCGGAAAGTCGTTTCGGGGGGTTCGATTTCATTTATTAATTTTTTTAACTAATATTAATAGCTTTTATCAGCGGCTTCGCATGAATGAAAATTGTCTCAAGTCTATATTTCTAGCACTTAGTTGTATTTGACATATGATTGAATACAGACGGCGCCGGCGAGCTTCCCGTTGGTCGTCGCCGCAAGCTAACGCCTGCGGTGCCTGGAAATCGGGACGGGCGGCGGCTGGGCCATAAGGCAATCCGTTCCTTCACACGTGCGGCCCCTAGTAACTGGGGATTCGTGTGAAAGAACTATTGTAGTTCTTGAGTATTTCATGATCGGTCAAAGTTTAACAGGGTTTTTCAATTTGAAATTTTCAGTACCTAGATCTATCAGTAAACTCGAACCCATAGAAATATCTAGGACCTATCGGTAGGTAGGTAAGCTCGGAGCGGACTTATAAATATATCTTTCATGTTTCCTGTTCGTCACTCTTAAGACATTGGCCAACAAACATGACTAACATGAAGGAATGTTTAATGAAAACATTTCGATAACAATATCAGAGAATGTCTTCCTGTCACCTTACTAACATGATACCTATCCTTTAAGTAGGTACCTATACGTTCTTAAAACATTGCGATAATAATATCAGAAATGCCAGGCACAGTAGCTGTTCAATAATCTAATATCAAAGATAAGATATGAGCATCCGTTATGTCATTTTTAACCGACTTCTAAAAAAAAGAGGAGGTTCGGATGTTTGTATTTTTTTTTGTTCGCGCTCGAGATTTTTGTAGGAAATAGGGCTGAATGATACACCTGAATTAGACTGAAATAATCTGCTTTTATTGAACTTTCTCCTTATAAAAATACACCTTCCATCTTAATATATTTCTTCGTAAGCTCTGTCACTTTCTTATTCTTTATTACCCGACTGCGACAGAAGGAGGGTTATGTTTTTCGAGAGTATGTATGTATGTATGTATAATTGTTTGGCACGCTCTGCAGCCTGAACGGCTCGATGGATTTTAGCTTGAAAGGTGTCGTTAGATTCGTATTTACTGTGAGAGTGACACTGGGTATATCAAAATAAAAAAAAAAAACAATATGGCGGATTTTTAGCGCCAAATTCAAATATTTGGCACGCTCTGCGACCTGAACGGCTCGATGGATTTTAGTTTGAGAGGTGTCTTTAGATTCATAATTACTTTGAAAGTGATATCGTAATAAAATAAAACTAAAATAATAAAAAACGGTAATTTTAAAAATTAAAAAACCCGACTGCTTTTCTGAGCATTCATGAAAAAGCCCTAAAACAAGAAAGTCGTTGTACCCGATTGCACTTATCTATATAATATTTTAAATACTGGCAGTCGGGACCCATTCTAGAAAGTCAGCCGTCTAGTCAATAGATTGGAGTAATCTGCAATGTAATATAGGTATGTAATTCTAGAATTGGTCCCGACTGCCAGTATTTAAAATATTATATAGATAAGTGCAATCGGGTACAACGACTTTCTTGTTTTAGGGCTTTTTCATGAATGCTCAGAAAAGCAGTCGGGTTTTTTAGTTTTTAAAATTACCGTTTTTCATTTTTTTCAACCTCAGTTCTTAAGTCAAACCTACTTTTTATATTTTTTACTAGAAAAGAGTCCTACAACTCTGACTTCATTGCTTGCCAAATGATTTGAAAAATTCTGTTTTTGTTGGAAATAGGAGACTTTCCAAATGGTCCCATAGTCACCATCAAGTCGGGATCTGATGATGGAATCTTGGCGAATCGAGGGAACTCTTCAAATATTATAGGCAACCATATACTGATTTTGGTATTTTTATCGCGGACTTGACCATTTACAGTAAAAATGTAACATTTGATGAAGTGGAACTGATGATGAAGACCAGAAATGCCCAACGGAACTTCTTACTCACATATATATCACAATGAAGATAGTAAAGCGACTATGACAATACAAATAAATAAATGGTTCTGAATAAAAAATCGTCAAAATGACTTGATGATGATGATGGAGCAGCAAGATGAGCAAGATATTCACCGGAACTCCGTATATGAATCTATGTATCTAAGCCGTGTTTGAGCTTATTAGAATTGTCATGAGGTACTATCAAACTGCCCTGATGTTGGAGCCGGCATGTGGAAGGTATAAGAAGAAGGTATAAGCTATATTATATGAAAAATAGGCACGCTGGTTATAAATGCATCGCAACTAAAAAGTGATAAAAAAGTTTTTTATGATGTACTTATATTTTTTAGGTGTAGGTAGACGTAGATATAATACGCAGCAAATAAGTTGAACCATTTGCTATAGTTACGTGCAGCCTCCCACTTGGATTTAGACTCGAAAATCGGTTACTGCACATTCAAGGTCGACTGCCATGATGGTTCAACTTGTGTGACGAGGATTATATATAGGTATGCAACTGACAATGTTATGAGATAGGCACCTCACCTACGTTTGGTGTTTTTCAATATTTCTATGTTAATTAATGTAGGTAATAAGGACTTGTACTATTTTACAAGCTTAAATAAATAAGTACAGTCTGCCGACAATTTGTAACGCTGCTGTATTTACATATTTCTTCTACATTTCCAGACTAATTAAAAAATTTTTTTTTTCATTACTACGCAGCAAATTTCAAAAAATAATAAAGATAACAGGACGAAAAAAAGTGTAGTTTGTAGACAAACAAAATGCCTACCTATAGACAAAATTTATGTAGATAAACTCTTGGTCTTGAATGTGTTTAATTTAGGCTATCGACATCCACTGAGGTCACTGTAGATGCGTGAGTAAAGTCGTGTATTCACTGCTACTATAACTTACTTACACATATCTGTAGGTACTTAAGTTATAAAAACTATTGATAAGTCAAAAACTGTGTTGGTAAATAATTATTTTTTTCTTTGTTTTTAGTCAATGTAAATAAACAATTTGATTTGGTTTAATATCAAACTCACACTCTCATACTCTTGTTGACGTCGCCAAACTGACGTGCCACGACGCAACGTACACTACTCACACACTCATGCACATTTTGTAGACCAGTTTTCAACTGTTTAAAACGATTTATTTGGGGTTTAAAACCGGCAACATTTTGTTAAAAACGTTTTAAATCGGTTGCTTTACATAATTTATAGTCACGTACATGTAATTTAAAATTCAAACAAAATATATTTAAAAACTTCTGAAGTACCTAAGTACAATTTTTTGTGTCCCACTTTCCATAATATATTATAGGGGAAGATACATTACACTCTAACATCGCAATCAGAAAACCTGGACTCGAAACTCACAAATCTATGATCAGTGTCATCACAGTCACAAACGTACATTCACTGATAGAGAAGGACAGAGATAAGAGCCGGCGCTGTCGTGCGATTGAAATTGCGTTAACCGCCAAATGTTTACGATTATGAATGGCGTGAGGTCCGCTCCATCTATCTCGTTTCGCAAAATGGCGACCAAAACTGTAAGCGAAATTAGAAATATCATAAGAAATAAGTTTTCATGTATACGAGTGAAATGAGATTCCATGTGATTTGTTTTATTTTATTTGAATAATTTGTACAATGCATAAAAGCACACGTAAGCATTTTGATAATTGTTATCCCACTTATAACAAAAAAAAAGAAAAAAAAAATTTGCGTAACACCCTCGTGATGTCACTTGCCGATTGCGACTGAGTGAACTTAGGATAAACTATCCTGATTTCAGCGGTCCACGCGCTAGAGGCCAGTCACCTATATTCCGCTGTTTTGATTATATCAATGGATGGATCCCATTATTTGAAACTAGCCAAAGTAGTGACGAATGGCGAGAAGTAGGTAGATGAAATTGAACTAGAGCTCAGGCATACAATGCTTTTTTTGGACGGCGTCAATTTAAGCTAGTACACAGTGAATACGACGCTTTATAATCATTAATTTCATAAGACAAGAGATTTCGTAAAGTAGGCATGTAATGTATTTTATCACAAACATTTAGGTATCATGATGCTGGGGGTTAATTTTTTCTTTCGTTTTTTTGGACTAATAACGAAAAAAATAACGAATAAGTATGCTTCTGAGAATTTATTGTTATCATAATGAAAGTAGGTCTAAATAACGATGGCACGTTCACTTTTACATAACGGATGAAGGCATGATATAGGTACCTATACTAGGTACCTATATCATGCCTTAAGTGAGTGACGAAATAATTGAAATGAACCTACATTTTAATTCCACACTGCCCGTTCCATCATGACCATCATCGGACCTTTAGACAGTGTTACGCTACCAGATTTCCCTGTCGGGGTCAGTGTTTCCTGCTAGCTACAACCTAGGTCTTTAAGTCGAGAATGAAAAGGTTGCTTCTAGGCAAGCGTGCTCCATCGTCGGCCACATCATCGCTTTCCATCAGGTGAGATAATGGCCAAACGCGAGCCTATCAATAATAAAAACAAAAATACATGCTAGATGTCCCACCGATACTTACAAAACATTTGGGATCACATTCATTGTGAGCACAGCTAAGGAATGGAATTCTCTGCTGACGTCTGTTTCATGATTGCTACAACCTAGTCGTAGTTAAGTCAAAAGTGAAAAGGTTACTTCTAGGAAAGCGTGCTCCATCGTCGACCACATTGTTTCTTACAATCACATGAGACATTGGTCAAACGCGTGCCTGTCCATAATGAAAAAAAAAATCGTAACGTTATGAATTTTAAGATCTAATCAAACTGTAGGTACTAAAATGCTCTCAGAGGAGACCGTTATTCTTCTCAGGGATGTGCCCTAACAGGCGTTGCACAGAGGGGGTTCCGGAATGGTCTTTTAAGAGGTAACGGCGCCCCTTCAATGTGCTGATGGTGATCAACGGGGTGGTTTTAGTGAGGTAAAAATCCCACACTCCCCGGACTTATCCCCAAAGTCCGGGTGCCTTTTGAATTCGAAATAAATAATAACATCATCACTGATTTTAGATGGGACTGAAGGAACACAGGGATTTAGAGTCTGATACTCCCTTTGGTATACCCAGAGCGGGAGAAGTTAATTGATGATTTCCCATCTCTAAAGAAAAAAAAACCGGCCAAGTGCGAGTCGGACTCGCGCACGAAGGGTTTTTGTACCGTCCGTAGCAAAAATAGGTAAACAAAAATCACGTTTGTCGTATGGGAGCCCGTTTTTAGTATGAAATTTTTTTTTATGACTGTCTATCTATCACAGTTCATGAGTTATAGCCTGGAGACAAACGGACGGACAGCGTAGCCTTAGTGATAGGGTTCTGTTTTACCCTTTGGGTACGGAACCCTAAAAAACACTGATTACAGATGCAGTCATTCCAAACAATACTCGGAAGTCTTGATGCGTCATAGACTTTATCTATGAGCAAAAAAAAACACTTACCTACGAGAATGTAGTGAGGAAAATCCGCATTGTGTATATTTGATTTTTTTTTCTATTGTTTACTTACAAAAAGTGTTTAGTAGACAATTTATTAAGTCATGAATAGTCATGATAGGAAAAGTCCCCGTCTGAAGAGGTGTAGGTAAATAATTTTAGGTACTTATATAATCCTACTGCCCTGCATACAAAAATAACCAGAGTAAGGTTTTTTTTATGGTAGGTAAAATCATCCAATGACAAGTCCCGCCCTTGGGTGGGGCGGGAAATAGTGTCAGAGTAGGGTAGAGTTGCGACCCAGGGTCGTTCTTTTATAACTCGAGTAGCTACCCTAGAGTTAACCCAACTAACTCTAGCTCCGAGCAGGGAAGGTTGGTGTAAGAGTACCTACCCGATGACGTCAAATTTGAACGCAGGGCTGCACGTGAGTTTGTTTTCTTAACTCCTAAGCGGTTCGACCGATTTGGGTGTAATTTAGTCTTTATATTTGAGTTGGTGTCTGGACGGTTTGAAAATAGAATTAATCCTGGTAGAGTTGGTATACACCGTTAAATTTTGATCGCTTTAATCCCGTGGAGGGTCGATCCGGTACATGAAACACTATCGATTTGTAAAGATAAAATAAAAAATAAATGAGTCAATGACCTTGTAGGTAGTTGTCGGTCGTTGCGTACTAGCTACTTACAGGTCATCGAACTCGCCCAGCTGAAATTTACTTAAAGAAATTAATTTCGTACATGCGTACATAATACATTAATTCGAGTTTTAAAAAAAGTACTTTATTTTTTAATTTTATCTTTAGAAATCGATAGTGTTTCACGTACCAAATCGACCCTCCACGGTGTTAAAACGATCAAATATAACGGTGTATATTGTCCAAGTTGGAGGTATACCTAACTATGGGTCGACGAATGAAGGAGTTGGTATATAAAAAGTAAGGCTATTCTTGTCCGGTGCGGCTTTATACTAAAGTGCAATTACGTGGCATTCGGTTTTTTTTTTTTTTGGTAGGTAAAATCATCCAATGACAAATCCCGCCCTTGGGTGGGGCGGGAAATAGTGTCAGACTTTTACTGACTAAAAACCTACCTTTCCGTTCCTTGCCTTTGTCCCGGGGCCTGTGGTGACATTCTCACATACGTGGCATTCGGTGGATTTTCATTTTCGATGCCAAAAAGTCCATCCATCTGTGCGCTGAGTGTGAGTCGTTTTTACGAAAACGCAATCGAAACGTACATATGGAGGCATAGCACGTTTCGCTCTCTGTTTAGAGCGGGTTTATCGGAGCACCAAACGTCTTAAATGTATTGATCGCGTTGATGTAAAACAAACTTGCCCTGGGCCTTCTGTCTAAGCCACAGATAAAAGATAAGAGGTCTAAGCAGTATTTTTACACTATCCAATATGACATTCGCGGATATCGGACATTTCCCAACTACTATAACGTTCTAATAAACACTATAACTATATTACATTACCAGTAGAAATTAGGTTGAGTTTGAGCAGGGGCGTAGCTACCGCCGTATCTGCCGTATCAATTATACGGGGCCTCCGCTCTACAGGGGCCCCTGTATAAGAAATAGGCAAAAATTCGCAACATGTTGTCCGCAACCGTCTTGTACGGCAAAACAAGCATTTGTAAAAAACACCATTGTTTTGATACGGGGCCCCTGTGGGAATAGCTACGACACTGATTTTGAGGTAATTAAAAAAAAAAAAAATTAACTAAGTTCAATAAAGTGGAGTGTCCGATTTTAGCAAATAATAATCCTTGACAGCACAATGCTCCCATAAAAACTAAATCGACGCCTCCGGGTAATAAAATCGGTAATCGAAAACAATTTTTTGGCGATTACTAACATAATACCTGGTGACGCCGAAATATACCTACTAAAAAGATGAGTTTAGCGCCATCTAGCGAGATTATAGACACTTCTAGGCCCATAATAGCTTTCACCATAAAACATGTTTTATATTTTAGTTTACATTACCTGCAGCTTCAGCTTGTGAGCTTCTATGGGTATGACGTACATGATGGGCAGTTCAGTGACCAGCACTTTGGGGTGCGAGCGTCTCAGGCAGGATTCTTCCAGATCCCATCTCGAACCCTCGAGGTATAGACCGCGCACGTAGCAACCCTGGACAGAAACAAGGTTTAAACATATTATTACGAAAATTCCGAATTTATTGCCCGACTGTCGATTAATGCCTGTTTGTCCTGAGGTTTCAGGCAGATTTTGATGGTCTACTCTAACTTCTATTCTGAATGTCTGTACTGTGACTGTAGAAAAAAACATAGGTAATGCTTAATTTTCTGCAAGTTATGCTTAAGTAGTTTGGTGATCGCGATCGCAAACGTAACGTCTTGGAATTGATCTACAGGGCAGGCAATTGTGTATCTAATAGGTATATACTTATACCTACATATAAAAGAAAGTCGTGTTAGTTACACTATTTATAACTCAAGAACGGCTGAACCGATTTGGCTGAAAATTGATGGGAAGTAAGCTTAGAACCAGGAGAAGGACATAGGATAATTTTTATCCCGTTAAATAAATAAAAAAAAAAAATTCAAAATCTGCTCATTTATTGGTAGAGTAGGGTAGAGTGGGGTAGATTAGGGTAGAGTAGGGTGGCGTAGGGTAGAGCAGGGTAGATTAGGGTAGAGTAGGGTGGCGTAGGGTAGAGTAGGGTAGGGTGCAGTGGGAGTGAAGACGCGGGCAAAAGCTAGTATACATATATATTATGTTTTGCACCCCAACGATCACTAGTTGAATGATATCTAGTCCACGTGTTGTCTGTACGTGTATATGTATACTCACGCAGACGGGCCTCTCCTCGATCTCGTCGACTTGCGTCCATTTGGTGACGCGCGTGAACTGCGTGGAGCGGTCGAGCGGCCACGTGTACAGGCGGCACGCGATCTGAATGTGCGCGATCAGGTACGACTCCGGGATGTGCAGCCCCGACAGCCAGATCACCACTGGCTCTTCCATCGTCGCCTGAATGAGATAATCATGCACTTAGTTACATAATGGACGGCTTAGGTGCAAAAAAAATCCTGTGCAAAATGTCTACTGGGGTGATTCTTTGAAACCGAGAGGATGTCTCTCACGAAAACTAGGCCAGACGGGCCTAGTTTTCGTACCAATCAATTTTGTGTCGTATGGCCGCAAATTAATCCCTTTGATACATTTAGTGATCAGGGAAAATAATATGCAAATAAAAATATCAAATAGTAAATAAAAAATTAGGCCAGATGAATGAGACATTCTCTCGGCTTCAAAGAATCACCCATTGGCCGTAAAATGACTATTATTGGCAAGGTAGACAGAGACGTAACACATTGGATCAATTCAGAATGGATGAAATGGCGACAGGTCATTGGAAAAACTAGTGACCCACGGATGCCCCGAAGACGAATCGTTTTTCTTGGCATGGTCATGTAATGAGGAGGGAGAATTATGAGTGTACATGTGGATGGATGGAAGAGAGGCAGAGGCAGGCCAAGGAAAAGATGGATGGATTGTGTGAGGAGTGATATGAAAGAAATGGTGTTAGTGATAGCGTGACGGGTGACAGGACAGAATGGAAGAAGAAAACATGTTGCGCCAACCCCAAATCTCCTCGACTGAGAGCCGAAATTAGTAAACCCTCGTCACGCAGCAAACGATTTTTGGGTCCCAGGTCCAAATCGAAGTGGGGGGATCTACAGCAAATTATACTTATTTACTTACCACCAAGTTGGTACAGTACTATACCAACTTGGTCGTAAGTTATGATAATGCAATAAGGCCGCAAATGAAAAAATAAATAAATGCCAATAACAGTTGTTAACAGCAATAACAACTGCTATTGGCATTTTTTTTTAACCATTTATTTTTTTACGAGTGCACAAGCGCTAAAGTTCGTAGAGCCTAACTTCAGACTCGCCAAGTTAAAATGGCCGTACTGTACGTGCGTCCTATTTTTTTTATGTGTTATGTACACAATAAAGTAATAAATTATTCAAACTTAATTTCTGTTTTTCTTTATTTTTCACGTGATTTCAGTTTGCGTCTCCTTAATAGAAAATATATAAGTATATTCTTAAGTGGGTGATCGACGTATGAGCCTGTACCGCGGTTTTAAAAAAACATCGGTTTTACTCGCGGCTCGTTGGTGTTGATCGAATAGCGAGTAAAACAGTTTATAGAACAATGAGCCGAGTAGAAAATGGAGCAAACATGACGAGCCGCGAGCCAGGCTCGTCGTTCGTATTGCAATGGCCAATGATACACCGGCGAGCTTTTCCGACGAGCCATAAGACCGCGGTTTTACTCGGCCGCCGATCAGGACCTTTGTGACCTTTCAATCTGCAATTCACGTTGGTGTTGTGACATTTTAGTGAGTATCTTACCCAGTCAGTATACTGTTTAGTCCGTGCCATAAAATGGTCCATCCAGCCGCCGAGCCCCTTGCAGGTGGCAGGAGCCAGGTCTCGCCACACCTATAAGTTATGTTATTTAGTACATTAATTAACCTAACACCACTGCGTAGGACACTTCCTACGTAAATAAGCAATGGAACTCGAAAGTGAACGCGAAGCGTTGGGACGCGATAGGAACATACATTTAAATCCACAGAACAGAAAGTATTTCTCTGTTTGTTTTTGTTCCCCTATTACGTTTTTTTTTAGGTGGGAAATTATTCAATGACATCTTTCAGTGTCAGACTTTTACTGACGCTGTTCCGTCTTTGCCTTTGTTCCAGGGCGCCGAGGTTCTCTTTCGTACAACCAACCCATGACCCCAGAAGATAGAAGATTTCGACCCTGCTTTCTTTCCCTGGCCTCTTCAGCTTTGCTGATATATCCTTGAGGTGCGCGTGAAACATATTACGCGCCGTCGACGACTTTGGTTCGGTCCGGACAATTAGCGGTCTGTTGGACGGCGAGCTACCCATTTCTCATCGTTAGCAAAACCGCGCCTACGGTGGAACACCTATTACGTTGGGTTACGTGACCAAACGGGCACGTGTTGGGCACGGGAGTGCAATTCAGCGACGAGCGAAGCGAAGCGGATCCATTGTGTTGGTTTTGTATTTTCGTGCGAATTCTTGTGGTGCACTTATTTTATATAAATGGCGTCAGATGTGGCGACAATGCGTTCACATAGGACACAACCGCTGCGTCGCGTTTAATTCGCGTATATCACAATGGATCGTCTCGCTTTTGCCTTTACTTGTGTTATGAGACCTTACTCCTAGCCAAATTTCAGGGCACTAGACATTATGACCGATTTCCAAGCGATTATCAAAATACCATAAACAGCCTTCTCTTTAGATTGGTTAGCTCCAAGGGGTAGAAGACTTGAGTATCAGTTAATAATTTCAGCTTCATACCTTCACGCGTTCCTGAGTAACGGTCTTAACAAACAGATAACAAAGCGGGTTCTATTTTTAAGGAACCCTAGAAATAGCCTCTACTTTTTTATTCTATATTTTTGCAGGGGTTTAAAGAAACAAGTTATTCAGTTCACCTCAGGCAGTTGTCCGTTGAACATGCAGTACGACACGTTGTCGAGTACCGCGTCCATGCCGATCTCGCCTGCTAGCGCCTTGCGGAGAAGTGAGAGAGTGGTCCGCATCTTTTGGATTAGACGGTTGAACCTGAGGGAAATGATTCGAAAAGATTTAGGAAGGAGATGTTAATTTACAAGGACGATAAGATCGAGGAGGAGATTTCAGTCAAAAGACGTCCACTGTTGGACATAGCCCCCAAGTGCCGCTATAATGACCGGTTCTGGAGTGGCGACCACGTACCGGTAGACGCACTGTTGTCGCGTCCTCCCACAAGGTAAACTAATGAACTGGTGACAGCCGTAGGCATCCGATAGATGCACGGACAAGAAGTGTGGAAAGCTAATTTCTTCTTAATTAATTTATGACCGAGCCGTGCCCGGGCCACGCACACGGCACGCCCCGGGCACGGCCCAGTCTAATATAATTGATCCCTAAAAATTGGTTGGACGAAATTTGAGCCATATCGACAGAAGAAGAAAAATTGTTCCTACCTTTCCAACTCCTGCAGTAAGACGACCAGCGTGGGCGTGATGTTCATCTCGAACTGCTTGCGCACGCGCCAGATCTCGTACGGCACCGGCAGCTTTGAGAGCACGTCTGTGGCCGTGCAGTCGATGAACTCTTCGCGACTCATCGCGCCGCCACCCTCGCCTGGTTACAAGAAAAGGCGACAAATTACAAGTTTTACTGAATTAGGTAGATATTCACTAACTTACAAAGAGTTTCTCAATAGGGACGCTCGAACTGCCTACACGACAAGAATAACCCAGAATCAAAGTAACAGCAACCACCAACACGAGGAAACAATAGTAGACGTAAATACGAAAAATAATTCCTTTCGTAGTCACGGGACAACGTTTTAACATTTTGTTCCAGAACATACAAAGTGTCTACAACAAACAAGATATACTTGAAGCTTTCATCGAAGAAAATCAAATATACAACGCCATATGCCTATCAGAAACCTGGTTATCAAGCGAAAAACAATCCATGATACAATTTAGTGGATATAAAATAGCTGCATCATACTGCCGAAAAACGCGAGGAGGTGGTGGCGTCTGCATCCTGGTCCAAGATCATATCGATTTTAGAGAGAGGAAAGATGTTACAGATTTATCTATAGAATATATAATTGAATTATGTGCAATAGAATTACCCAAAGAAAATATATTATTATTAGCGATATATTGGAATAAGAGAGAAGAAGATATATTTATAAGTCAGTTAAAAAATATCTTAAACTATATAAACAATAAATACTACAAATTTAATATTATTATAGGCGGAGACTTCAATATAAATGTTTTAGAGAGCAACAGAAAAACTAATCAATTCATAGACTTAATGTTAGAGTTCAAATTTACACAACACATAAAGAAACCCACACGTATTACTCAAACTACAGCTACATGCTTAGATTTAATATTCACAAACTTTAACACACAAAACATATCTACAACCATTGAAGAATATGGTTTCTCAGACCATTACGGAACAGCAATACAAATCTCAATGTCACATGCCACCACAGCTCAATCTACTTGGTACACAAAAAAAAGATTATTTAGCGATATCAATATATTAAAGTTTAAATCAGCATTACAAGTCGTAGACTGGAACAAAATAATAACTAATGACCAAAATGTGAACGATAACTATAATGCATTTAACGATACGCTAACTTCTATCCTAAACAAATACATACCCTTACGTAAAATTAAATTAAAATCTACTTTAAAAAAGAAATGGCTAACTAAAGGTATTAAAACTTCCTGCAAAAATAAGAGACTACTAAAAATACTTTTACTTAAAACTAAGAACCCTATACTTTCACAGCACTATAAAAAGTATGAAAAAATATTAAAAAAGTCAGTAACAACAGCTAAAAAACTACAATTCATCGATAAAATAAAAAAATCTAATAACAAAGTAAAAACAATGTGGAATATTATAAACGAAAAAAACAAGAGAAAAAAGACAAGTTTAACATATCGCTACAAACACATAACAATAAAACAACCTCAGAGCCAAAGGAAGTCGCCAACATATTTAACAACTTTTTTGCATCTATTGGTGAGGAAAGTTCTACACGGGCAAACAATGCAACTAAATATATACCAGTGAGTCCACATACCGAAAATACAATTTTCCTTAGTCCAGTTGACCCTCATGAAATTAATAATATGCTGAAAACATTAAAAAATAAAAACAGTCATGGCATCGACGAACTTCCACCCTGTTTACTCAGACAATGCGCTGACGAACTAACGCTACCATTTTTTAAATTACTCAACCAATCTTTTGAAGAAGGTATATTCCCTGACCAGCTGAAAATAGCGTTAGTGAAACCTCTACATAAGAAAAATGACAAAACAGAGCCAAGTAACTATCGTCCAATAGCTTTATTACCTACAGCTTCAAAGATCTTCGAGAAAGCGATGTGCAATCGTGTGTACGCTTTCTGTGAGAAATATAAAATATTTGACGAATGCCAAAATGGGTTCCGTAAGAACCGATCAACAGCATTAGCGGTCTATAAATTTATACAAGAAGCCTTAGGCATAATAAATAATAAGAAATATGCAGTAGGATTAATGCTTGATATGACCAAAGCTTATGATAAGGTTCAATACGATATTTTATTAAATAAATTATATAGATTAGGGATCCGCGGCAAAGCTCATGAATGGTTCAAATCTTATCTGAAAAATAGATCACAGTTAGTAGAAATAGAATACTTCAATAATAATACAAACGAACTTCAAAAGTTCCGGTCTGAAAGAAAGGCAATTAACGCGTCAATACCCCAAGGCAGCGTAATTGGATGTCTTTTATTCCTCATCTATATCAATGATCTCCCAAAATTTATAGCAGAATCCGGACCATGCATTTTGTTCGCGGACGACATCTCCATTCTCACCCAATGTCATGATAACAGAAACCTTAATAGCACCCTTCATGAAACGCTTAGCAAAATAATAACCTGGATGAACGGTCAAAATCTCGAAATAAACTTTGCGAAGACTAAACTAATAACTTTTCACCCCCATCAAAAAAAACCTTTAAATGTATCCTTTTCTTTTAATAATCATATAATAGAAACTGTCAATGAATTCACACTATTAGGCATAACTATAGATAAGAATATAAACTGGAAATCACACATACAAAAAATAAAATCTAAACTGTCTAAATTTTTATACGCTTTTCGTGAAGTTAAAAAAACCACAGACTCACAGACTGCCCTTGTTACATACTACGCCTATGCTTATGCGTGGCTAAGCTACGGCATAATAATGTGGGGACACAGTACAGACGCACATACACTGTTCACAATTCAAAAAAAATTTATCCGAATTATAGTAAACATACAACAGACAGATAGCTGCAAACCCCATTTTATTAATTTAAATATTTTAACTTTGCCCTGTATATATATATTTGAAATATGCAAGTTCGCTCACAAACACCAAGACTTATACACTAAACGGGAAGATATACAGACAAGATACACACTCCGACATAAAACACGACTTAACCTACCGACATCCCGCTTAAAAATACACTCAACAAGCCCTCTAGTTATGTCTATCAAAATGTATAATATGTTGCCCGAATCAATAAGAGAAGAAAAGAAGCTCCACCTATTTACATACAAATTAAAAAAGCTATTAATAAGCAAATGTTATTATAGTGTCGATGAGTATTTTAAAGATACATCCCTAAAACACATAAAAATATAAGACTTAAAATGTTTAATTTATTAATATTTCTTCATTAATATGTATTATTATTAATTAATTAATTGTTTTGTATGAATGTATTTAGAATTTAGGTTAAGTTAAATTATAGAATACATAAAGAATGAGTCCTCATCTCTGCATACCCTTCTTTTGCTGTGCCCGACAGGGTCCATAATTGATTCATATGTTAATGTTTACCATCTAAGCTTACATTGTGGAATGCAATAAAGAATTGAGTATTGAGTAACTTTGCGAGCACAGCGGGTATCTTGGTAAAGCGATAGCTCTCAAATTTGGCATAAATTTACATATTTAGTCGTGACATTTCACCATGGAACGTAGCGTTCCAAGTTAGTAGGTACGCCATGCTTCAACAACTAGCTTGATAGAACGTTTATTGATTCATAGATAGTTAAACTTAATTTCGCTACTCTCTTACGCAACAAAAACAATTATTCAGATTAGTTTTCTTTTAACTGCGTGCATATAGGCTTTAGAAATGTAATTAATTCTGAAAGATTTTATTTGCATGTTAAATACTGTGTACAGTAAAAAAAAGCAAAAAGCCAACGTCACGCGGTGTTCCCAGGCGGTCACCCATCCAAGTACTGACCGCGCCCGATGTTGCTTAACTTCGGTGATCGGACGAGAACCGGTGTATTCAACGTAGTATGGACGTTGGCGAATGAAGACTTAAAACTTACACTAACTATCTGTTCTGATTATCTTGTCATAGAATGAAATTAACGAATGTCAATTTTTCCGTCTCTAACTTAATAATCTTCGTCTAAAAGCAAGACCCACCGATACGTCTGACTTTGTGCAGTAAGCGTTCTATGCAAATTTGGACCTTAACATCGAGTATTTAATGTCCATATTCCTTTACACTACTACAACCAAATGTTTTATTCAATTAATAAAAAAATATGTAAGTATTGACATTAAAATTATAGTGATGTATTCGTTTATGACACATATATTATTTAGTAAGCGTAACACACGAAGACAAAGCTCGATCTATTACTTTGCCTTCAGAAATATGCATAAAAAATCAAAATCTACATATACCTACTCTTCTTCTTTTTCTATAATTAGAATTACCAAATGTTTCAAAGAGATACAAACTCGCAAAAGAAACCACATTTGTATCGGACCTAATCAAAGCAAAAAGCCAACGTCACGCGGTGTTCCCAGGCGGTCACCCATCCAAGTACTGACCGCGCCCGATGTTGCTTAACTTCGGTGATCGGACGAGAACCGGTGTATTCAACGTAGTATGGACGTTGGCAGTTGCAATTTTGTAAACTAGCTTTATAAGGCAAAGTATTGGGTCATAGCATAGTATCAAAAGAATGAAAAAATCCGCTTTGATTACCGCTATGAAACCGCCCTAGACATAGTTGGCCGTATTTTAGAATAATAGTAACTAATCGGCTAATTCTATAGTGATGTACTTACTGATAATCTTACCTTTAAGGATGCCTGGCAGCATTACAAATCAAACAATTATAAATTAGATACTTAACAAAAACGTAGAACATGAAAGATTGTATTTACTTCATCAATACATTTTCGAATACTTACGGTCCCATACCGTTGCTAATGCCGCGTGAAAAACAAAAACAAAATTTTTGTTTAGATACTTATTAAAATTGTTATTTCTAAGTACACTACAATTGTTATATGATGGTGCGGGTGACAGCTGTCAAATTCTATGCTACATTGCTATCCTTTCCTCTCATCTTAGGCTGAGCGTCCGCTTGACAAGATCAACACACAACTCACATAGACAAGATTGTCTCAAAACTTAAAACGAAACTGTTTTGTCTACGACACGTTGCGGCGCCGCATCGCTAAAATCGGCGGTGCCGCCCGCCGCAACACAGAGTTTTGCGGTGTGCACCGCGGCCCGAATACCATAGCTTTATTAAATGGATATAAACCAGTATCTTCTTTGTAGATTATTTAAAATTGAGTAATGTCTTAAGTTTTAGGGGTCCGCTTAGGTTTTAGGGGGTTACGATCCATGACAGAGAAACGTCTATCCACACACAAAAATCTGGTTATCCCTGTAGGATACGACAATAAACGCTGAATGTCGCGTCGCGGCGACCGGCGCGAAAAAGAACGGCGGCCGGCACCGTCAATTTTAGCGGCGCGGCGCCGCAACGCAGTTATGTGTTTCGGGCCTTACCCATATAAAAAATACCGTAACAAATCTCGTCTCGATAAAAAAAATATTCTTACTTGTTTGCGGCTGCAGTTCAATGAGGTGTCCCCACATCTCTCGCACGGCCTGGCTGAAGTAGCCGATCTCTGCGTTCGGGTGCAAGCCAAACACTTCGGGCGTGTTCGCTAGCGGCAGGGTGTCGATGAATTCTAAGTATAATATCAAAACAACAAGTTCATATACAGGTTAAAAAACTACTTATACATTTATTACTATAAGGCCGTATTGACGGAGAGGCGTACATTGCAGCAGCGAGCCGCGTCATCGCTCGCGCAAACACAAACCTTATGCAATGTATGACTCGATGCGCAACGCGCCGCGTCTCCGTAATCGAGCACTTAGTGCCAGCATTGGAATACATACCGATATACTGATCCTTCTCTCCATCGGGCGGGATGACGTAGTCGAAGACGCTGTCGCAGTAGAAGTGGAAGGGCTGGAACTTGTCGAAGAGGAAGTCCCCGAGGTACTCCTCCATGTACGTGCCCACCACGCGGCGGTCGTAGTCGTCGATCACGCGCCCGCCGTACATCACCTGACAACCACCATATTCTTTATTATTGATAGGATCGCGTTTGACCACTATCTTACCTGATGGAACGTGATGATGTGGTCGACTATGGAGCCCACATACCTAGAAGTAAAGTTCACTCTTGACTTAAAGACCCCTAGGTTGTAGATGACTTTTTTCTCTATTGGAAAACCTCATTAATATAGTCAACCTAGGGTGAGGGACACACCCTCACGATGTTCTTCAAATTTTCTGAATAAGAGCTCTACGCTACACATCCGTAATTTACCACGCAGGTCCTATGCCGTGTGCGTGTTGGTGGATGTCACAAATCTCTTCCAATTTTTACTTCACCGTTTCGGGGTGATTCTTTGAAACCGAGGGGTTGGCTTTGTTGTTTCTTTACAATTTGATCATTTTATTCGTAGTAGTAGTATTTCCCGATCACTAAATCAATGGCACTCATTTGCGGCCAGTGGCTTATGACAAAAAAAAGGTAAGAAAGCTAGGTCAGATGAATGAGTCGTTCTCTCGGTTTCAAAGAATCTCCCTTCGAGAAAAGTGCTGATGAAACAAATTATACTAAAGAAAGTGCATGCTTGGGTTTGAAACCAGACATAGGTACAACTCGTAAGTCAGGTTTTGTTGTCAGTCAGCGCTGGCAGGGTACTGCTCAGTATTATAATTTTACTAGCTACTGCTAGCGGCTTTGCCCAAGAAAACTATACCAAGGAAACACACTCCCGGAGTAAAAATGATCCTATGTGCCATTCCAGGACATGCTATAACCGTGTACTAAGTTTCTTCGAAGTCAGTTAAGCCTTTAGAGAGTGAAGCAGTAACAAATATGGACATACACTCCCAAACTTTCGCCTAAGCGTTGATGCATCGTAAGCGTGTACACATCTCAAAACATAAGCTTTAAGCTAGAATTACATTAGACCGACGCACACCTGCACCACGCCTGATTAGTACGTAGAACGACGTCACGTGGCGTGGGTCTAATGTAGCTCTACAAGTCAAGTCGCCATGTAAAGTGTAAGGAGACCGACGTGGTAATCAGAGATTATTGAGGTAATTGGCGTACGTAAACCACGTGCGCTAAGTGCTTCTAAAAATATTGGCAACGGCCATATTACATCATCATCCATAGTCTGACTTTGCCCACGGCTGAGCATAGGCCTATCTTTTTTTTGTGCCAATCCTAAGTTCCCGAGCCACCCTCATGATTACATTTGCAGTTACTCTATTAGATACTCACTTCACCAAACAGATACTTGAGCGTGGCCCAGGGCGTGGGCCCGCGCACGGCGTAGCACCTGTCCAGGTAGCACTGCAGTATCTGCATGCACACCGTGAAGTCCGACTCCGCGAAGTCGTACGATATGTTCCACCCGATCTTGTCGTACTTGCGACGCTCCTGGGAAACAGAACATACAGGTAAGTTGAACCATTTCGATTGAGACCGGAAAATCGGTTAGTAGGCATTCAAGGTCGACCGCCATGATAGTTCAAGTTATGTGACGAGGGTTATCGCCAATTTTTGGGTCCCAATTGAAGTGGGGGGCTGCACGAACTATAGCAAATGGTTCAACTTATTTGCCGCGTAGGTACTACACATAAAACTAACACTTGTCTTGTTTACTTGTAAACTTTAAAGGTATTATTATAAAATCCAAAATTCAAAACACTATCCATTCTAACTGTACCTATCCTTTTATTTAGTTAACATATTTTTGTATTTATGTAAAGTGTGGGGTATGTTGGACTGTAAAAAAGAAGCATGAACAAAAGGTCCAACGAAATTAAGATGCTAAGGTGGGCGGGGTTGAGTGTGACTAGGCTTGACAGAGTGCGAAATAAACACATTCGAGGAAGCTTAAAAGTCGCACCAATCTTTGAAACTACATTGCGAGGAAACCGGCATGTCCTAGAACTAAAAATTCGAAGACATGTGACATCCACCAACCCACACTGGGCCCGCGTAGTGGGTTACGCGGCCCATTCCCTTTCTTAGAGAGGAGGCCTGTGTCCCAGCAGCGGGAACATTAAAAGGCTGATGATGATGATGATGAATCTTCGAAAAGATGACTGAAAATCACCTTCGTTGGTATGGACACGTCCAAAGACGCAGTGAGAACCACGTAGTTCAAATCGCTCTACGCCTAACAGAACAAAAAATAGGTAGAGGCCGCCTGCCATTGACCTGGTGGTCAAATATAGAGAAGGACCTCAAGAAAGCCCAGTTGCCAAAATTGACAACCCAAGATAGAACCATAATGGGACCAGGGAAGGGAGAAGATGAAGATGCAAGGGCGTCGCCAGCCGATGATCAAGGAGGGTGCTATTAGAAGTATAGAGAACAATAAAAAAACATTTTTTTCAAGTAATAATAAAACTTTTTTTTCTCCACAATATAACTCCTAATTGCTAGCCTTATATCTACGGTAACATATAGGATGGGGATTATATTGTGGGAGACTGGTGCCTAAATTTGGCTCTGAAGCTGTAAAGCAAGCAGGGGGGGCCGTAGCCCCCCTACCCCCTTGGCGACGCCCTTGTGAAGATGTAAAGTGTGGCGTAAAGAGACCGTCCAAGAGCGTAGAGACTAGTTTAAGTTACCTGGACAACAGCGTGGAAGAAGGCCAGCACATAGGTCAACTTCTTGAATTGCGGGTGAATACATTCTTCGAGTGCGTGGCTGCGCATCTTGAAGTATGTGTTGCGTAAGTTCAGCTTCAGACCGTTAGGGGGCTCTGTTACCACTGTAAAGGAATTTATGAGTTGTTACGTGTGCAAGATTTTAAATAATAACGCAAGTGCAGGTTGAGTATGGAATTGAAATATATTTCGGATAGCTTGCCCCTTTAATATAAAATTCCATTTTTAATAATAGCCTAATGTGGGTACATTTATAATATTCATTCGAACACTAAGGGCCATACGTAGGTAGATGGTAAGGATTGATATTCCGCTACAAGTCATTATTTTGGAAATATAAGAATGAAATTGTAAAATGTGGAGACGATTATTAAACGTAAGTAAATGAAAGCACTAACAATACTCTTTATCCATGCTATCTTTTATGCAACTAACTGCTGCCAGCGGTTTCGCTTGCACGAGACTTGAAAATTGTCCCAAAGGAAAATTTTCCGGGGATAAAAAACCTATAGGTATGCTTAATCCAGGACATGGTCTACCCGTATGCTTAATTTCATCGAAATCCGTTCAGTTGTTCAAGTGTGAATAAGTATCAAACACACTCACACATACACTCGTAGACCTTTATAATATTAGTATAATGATAAATAAAAGTGTACAAAAGAATAATCTAGATAAAAGAATACTTCAAAATAGAGATTTTATGCAAAAAGCCAACGTCACGCGGTGTTCCCAGGCGGTCACCCATCCAAGTACTGACCGCGCCCGATGTTGCTTAACTTCGGTGATCGGACGAGAACCGGTGTATTCAACGTAGTATGGACGTTGGCGATTTAAGAGTCGAAAAATTCGAACCAGTATTCCTGAGGTAAGCGTGTTCAATCAAATAAACTCTCCATCTTTATCAATTCATAATATAAAACAAAGTCACTTCCCGCTGTCTGTCCTTATGTATGATTAGATCTTTAAAACTATGCAACGCCACTGATTTCGATGCAGTTTTTTTTAATAGATAGATTGATTCAAGAGGAAGGTTTACATGTATAATACATGCATATATTTAATATCACCATTGCACCCGTGCGAAGCTAGGGCGGGTTAAGATGTGTGAAAAAAAGTCGGAACCGAGTCGCATCGCAACAAAAAAAAAATAAAGCTCCACAAGGTGAGGTATAATTCATTATTCCCCGAGAGAACGCCGGCGTCCGCACACCAATTGTCTTTCTATTGTGTCTCTAATTACGGTATATCTGGCGAATCATAGCGTGGCGAATTTTTCACTTGCAGACAAATATCAACCTTGTGTAGATCAAAATAAACTCAATATTAAAAACTAACTCATTGATGAATAAGCATCAACACGGACAGGGGTTAGGGTAATTTATTTTCGACTTTACTACAGATGCTTAAGGTCGATATTTGTTTGGCACGGAAAATCAAGGTAGGTAGAAGATAGAAGTTTTTATACTTTGCCTTTTTTTTCCTTATTAACTTCCTGTTGTTATACGCAATAGCACTTTTCCTTTCTTTCTTTAATAAGTACCTACTTACCTTTAAGAGACCTCTGGAGTATCCCAATAGGGAAGGTAGGCGTGGGGTCAGTGGTCAGCCAAAGCCGGTATTCAGGATGTGGTTTCGTCATCATCTCCAGCTGCTTTTCCAACTCGCGGAGGAAGGACACGAGGAGATGACAGTTCTGAAGGATCAGCCACTGGCCGTGTGAGATAGCACCTTCCAGTAGAGCCAAGGCTGCCTGGAAATAAGTAAAATTTTGTTTAATTTCGACTTTTATAATGGTTAATATAATATTAAACATTGACCGGATTACAGTTGACTTTGGTTGAGAGGGGTGGGAATCGGGAAATAATTAAATAACTTGTCTCGCTTAGAGTGGAGTGTGAAGGAGTATTAGACTTTTACTAAGAGCCACCCGTACTCCTTGCAGTAGCTTTTTGCCATCCAGGGTCGCGCTAACTCGTAGCATAATTTAATAAAATAGTGTAACTACTCTTTGTGGCATTTAAATAATTTTTATTTATTTACGTATTGTAGAAGTATTAAAAAAGAATATTTAGAAATAGAATTAAAAAATGTTATATTATTGAGCAAAAAGCCAACGTCACGCGGTGTTCCCAGGCGGTCACCCATCCAAGTACTGACCGCGCCCGATGTTGCTTAACTTCGGTGATCGGACGAGAACCGGTGTATTCAACGTAGTATGGACGTTGGCGATAGCATAGTTAAAATTTGGCTTCTTATATCGCCTTTTTGGGATGGGCGTTTTTTCATTACCCGATGAGTGACGACTCGTTTAACGCAGTAACTACTGCGTTAACGCAGTAGTTTAGAGCGCCGGTTGAGATGCAAGGCGCGCGGGTTCGATTTCCACACCAACACAAATCGAATTTATTTATTTATATAAACTTTATGCACAAAACACTGTACAAAGGCGGACTTAATGCCTTAGGCATTTTCCACCAGTCGACCTTAGGGTAAATTCATTTTTTTTATTTATTTGTCGGTCGATCAGTGTGCATTTCTCTTCCACTTTTTCGAGTCATTTACAGTTCGTTCGACGGTTCTTGGCGCACCTGAAGTTAGGCTCTGCGAACTTTAGCGCTTGTGCACTCGTAAAAAATAAATGGTTTGAAAAAATAAATGCCAATAGCAGTTGTTATTGCAGTTAACAACTGTTATAAATCATTTATTTAGCCTAACTTCAGGCCAAGAACCGTCGAACGTACTGTAAAACCCGGCGCACATGCTTATGACGTCCTCTACGTTTAAAAAAAAATGTATTTTATTTAATCTATGCTTCTACCCTAGCACAATAATAGTGCTCAAGATGGAAGCTATATTATAATTAGAATTACGGGGCGATATCATCATGTTGACGGAGTCCTCTTAAATAAAGATAAAAAAAGAAATACTTACTTACTATTTTCGGCTTAGCGGCATTTTGTTAAACTATAAAAATGTTATTATATTGTCTTAATAGTCGTGCTTCTGTCTACTATTATTGCGGTTATTTCCTTACCGCTTCCTGTCCTTGGCCAAGTGACAAGTACTTGAACTTGCCGCCTCCGAAGCCGCACCTGTCAGCCAGCTTCATCAGATCAGCCGTGGGGTCGGAGCCGGGGCTCAGAATGAACACCACTGGAGTGAACGGAGTCGTTTGCTCGAATATCATGTCCAAACTGAAAATAATTGAAATATTTATTAATTGTATATATCTATAGTTTCTGCCTATACTCTATTCGCGACAGCATTAGATAGAAGATAAAAAAGGTTGTTTTTAGTTTTGTAATAAAAGTACACTTTGTAATAAAAGTACAATATATGTATATTATGTATATTGAGCTTAATTACAGTTAAACCTGATGCTGAATTTATTATGATCAACTTATATACCAACTGTTATACCTAAATGAATTCATTTGAACTATCCATCTTCTGAATTTTAAGGCTTATACATATAAACTACTATAATTGATACTATCATTTAATCAAATTATTTGAATTTATTTTGAAAAATAAATGTTGTGCACACCTGCTTCTATGAAAATGTTTTGTCTAATGCAGAAGTGAATGGAGTATAGCAACACGGGAAAAAGGCGTGAGTTTACGTAAGTTGTATTAAGTAGGTATCGATTAAAATTCAACAAAATGTAGGGTTTATACGGACAATTGTCTATGACAAAAAATACTACAGAAAAAGAAATAAGTGTAAGGAGTGAAAAACATCGAAGGCTACAAAAATAAAAATTAAAAAGCCAACGTCACGCGGTGTTCCCAGGCGGTCACCCATCCAAGTACTGACCGCGCCCGATGTTGCTTAACTTCGGTGATCGGACGAGAACCGGTGTATTCAACGTAGTATGGACGTTGGCGAAAGGATGAGTAAAAGTTACATTGTCTATCTGCTCTACAAATAATGTTTCCGTCTCTATCTAGCGCAGTTGAGTATTGTATTCGAAAACCTGTCAAAAGAACAACGGCGAGCAAATTATTATTTCGCTAAATCCGAACTTTGTGCAAATTCGAAGACATAGAATAGAATAGAATAAACTTTATTGTACACCAAAATAGTAGCAATTCGCAGGAATCTATGGGGACATCCACCAACCAGCACTGGGCCCGTGTGGACCTTGGTGGATTACTACCCATTCTCTCTCGAGCAGTGGGAACATTACAAGGTTGTTGCGAGGTTGATTGCGCGTTTTTTAATAGACTCACATAAAAAAAAGCTTTTTCTGTTTTTTCCAGGATAATGAAGATAATTAGAAACCAAAATGTTCAGCCGAATGAATTTCATACACCCGTGTGTACAGTAGTTTTGGGCTGTTGCGGTTTGCGACTGCCCCGCCAATGACGGATTATAAATTAGTACATATTGTCTTAAGTATCTACGCGACAAATAAGTTTAACCCGTTGCTATAGTTTACGGGCAACCCCCACTTCGATTGAAACCCGAAAATCGGTTACTGCGCAATTAAGGTCGACCGCCATGATAGTTCAACTTGTGTGCCCAGAATTATACCTGTCTTTTGATAGTCTAATTAATTTAATTAAATAAATAAGCACAACTTGTACACTTATATGAGTAGCGACATCTATCTACTTAAAAATAAGTTATCAAATCTGAGAACGTAACTACGAAACCATAATGTAAAAATACTACACTCATAAAAGTACCACACTCCATAGCAAGATGGCGCTGTTATAAGTTATGTCATGTCTCACCATGTTTGGTCAACAAACGTGCACCTCTCACACTCAACACGAATGCATTTTTTTAATTATTTAATTTATTTAAGATCCACACTTGTGTACCAAACAACAACTGTAAGGATGATAACTGCAGAAGTGTCAGGCTTTAATAACTGTATCGCTGTTATTCACGACACAGTAAACCAACATGGTACCTACAAGGATACAAGGGACAAACACACTGTAGCAGCGTAGCAAAAAGATATAGTTCAAAGTAAGTAAGTAAATTACAGATAAAACTGTTCAGGGTTTTGTTGTCGTGTGGGTGAATTTACAGGGAATGTATTAATTATAGAAATTTCGATTTCTGATTTAAGCAGTTGAAGTTGAGTATAAATACTCAACTTCAATTTCTTAAACTGTTGAGGGCAGTGGTGGCTGAGTGGTAACGGCCTCGACTTACGACTTGTAGGTCGCGGGTTCAAACCCAGCAGGTGTAATACTTTGTGTAATTTATTTCATCAGAACTGCTCTCAAAACGGTGAAGCAAAACGTCGTGAGGAAACCAGGATGTCCTAGAACCAAAAATTCGAAGATATGCAACATACACCAACCCGCGCCCGCGTGGTGGATTACGGTCCATTCCCTCTCCTAGAGAGGAAGCCTGAGTCTCAACAGTGGGAACATTAAAAGGCTGATAATGTATAATTTCTTAAACTCCAGTTAAAGTAGGGTTTGAGACGTGCTTAAATTCAAAATGCTCAATTCACGCTCATAAGTAGATATCGCTACTAATACATATAATTAGTTGTGCTTATTGCAGTCGCGCAAACTAGTTAAGCAAGATATTAGTAAAATTTTGCTTGTATGCAGATACGGATTGTAATTTTATTGATAAATGTTGCCAACGTCCATACTACGTTGAATACACCGGTTCTCGTCCGATCACCGAAGTTAAGCAACATCGGGCGCGGTCAGTACTTGGATGGGTGACCGCCTGGGAACACCGCGTGACGTTGGCTTTTTATTTTATATTTTTCTCCAAAAAAAAGGTTTTCCGTTAAGTTGTATTTTTATTTATTACCTTCTAACTTCGACCTTATGGAAGTAATTTAGAATAATTACCATCCATTAAAAATAATATACTTCCAAACAAATCCAATTTATATCAAAATCCAGTTTCAACGATGGTATCTTTAAATAATTAAAGGAACTCCCCAAATATTATAGGCACAAAGCGATTTTGGTATTTTCATCATGAAGTCAAGCCAACGGATCTCTGCCAATATCTCCCCGCAAACATCGGAGGAATATAGAACCTGACTGACTGACATATCAACGCACAGCCGAAAATATTCGTAAAATTTTGCACAAGGTTTCTTTTTACGATGTCGCGGTCGGCGAGCACAAACAGAGGAGTTTTTAAAATCCCCCCCTAAGGTGATGAAATTGGGGGTTCAAAGTTTGTATGGAGAAACCTACTTTCGTAGAAGCTAATAAGAGACTATGACAAAAAAATGATGATGCTAGGATTTCTATGATATCTGGGCCCAGCTTCGAATGTGTGTTATGTCATTGGATAGGTAATTTTGAGCTGAATAAAAGTTACTGTGACACCAAGTTTTAAATCTTAGTCCATTCAGAGTTATTCAAACGCTTCTTTTTTTACAAATGTGATTAAATGTCTGGTTTTTTCACTCTCTTTTTTCTCAAGGCAGCAAAGAAAAAATTTGAAAAGAAATTTTGCTAGCGGGCGTTAAGCGGCAGGTCGATCGTGACGCGTCACGTGTGCGGTACTCTTCTGAATTAACTTTTTCAAAGGGCCCAACGCGGCGTAGGTAAATTGACCTGCCTAACCGTCAACGGCACGTTACCTAGCCGTCAGCGACGCTTTCCGTGACGGTTGACGGTGTTTTGCTATTTGAGGCAAGGACAGTAAGTTTCCGAATTGATTAAAGTATGGCAACCATTGGCCGCAAACTCGTCGAAACGTATACCTGATGACGGGCGGAGTGATGTACTCCTCGCCCATGGTGACGGTGATGTAGTCGGTGAGCGCGCGGTAGATGCGGTCGACGCGGAAGCAGCGCAGCAGCATGAGCAGCTCGAAGGGCTGCAGCTTGTCGCGGTAGCCGCCCGGGATGTCGGCCGACTCGGGGGTGTCGCTGTCGAACCACTGGGGGATAAATAAAGAAAAAGATTACTTTAATGTAAAACCATTTTAGTTCAATAAAGACTGTTTTCATAACAAGCTTCCGTTTTACGAATTTATTTTGTGAACATTCGTTATTTGCTTAATGGATATACTTACATTCATGATAGACACACAGACACGCCTAATTTATCTCATAGTAGGTATTTTATTGTAAACTTTTGATGGATTCAAGATACATGTCTGTGTCAGAAAACGTGAAATACTTAAAATCAATAAGGGATTGTAATTATAAACTTGTCGTTTCTTTGTTCACAGGTATGTGTCTTGGTAATTCATTTATGATAAAATTACTCGTTAAGAGTTTAAACAAAAAAAAAAACTTTGTTCACTGCGCAACACATTGATTTAATTTCATTTTCCCAAGTGACACAAGATTTGGTCTTACGACAGCTTACGACACAGAATAAGTAATAGTACAAACTTATATTTATAACCCCCTCTTTTTTGCCGGGGGTTAAGAAAATTTAAACAAAAAAACTTTTAAATTTTCAGTTTATGATTGTGGTACCCCACAGTTAAACCAAAACAGTGCCAGTTCATTCTAAAAAATGAAATAGTGAATATATAAAAAAGTCGAAAACTAGATCATATTAGATGTGCAAAAATTAAAATGTATGTGTTCAGGTACCTCTTGCCAGTCGGCCAGTCTCCTAGTGATATCATCAGGCAAAGATGCAAAAGAATCTTGGAAATCCAAGCTCAGCTTCATTACATCTTGCCAACCCTGTAAAAATAATCCTCACAATAATATAATAACATTGCTCTTACACTAGGAATCGTTCCAGTATCGTGGATCCCATCATTTGCTGATGCATAAAATACATACACAAGACTTTAATAAATAAATTATTTAGCAAATCGTCGCAAATACGGTAATTAGAGACACAATAGAAAGACAATAGGTGTGCGGACGCCGGCGTCCTCTCGGGGAATAATGAAATGGCCCTGAAACCTAATCGCTTACAAAGATATCGCCATCAGTAGGCTTAAGAGTCACTCAAAGGGCAATGGAATGGGCTATGCTCGGAGTTTCCTTGTATGATTGCATCGAATGAAGATTTCCGCAGGTGAACTAAGTTTATCGACATAGCCTTCTTCGGGCGCTAATGGGCAGGCAAAATTGCTTGCAGAATAGATGGTCGATGGGGACGAAAAGTTCTGGAGTAGCGACGGCGCACCGGGAGACGCAGTGTTGGAAGGCTTTCCACAAGGTGGAGCATGAGGGTGTCGCCGAAATTCGATGGCTGTGAGACACACTCGACCGTTCGTTGTGAGTCGCTACGTACAACTCGGGCGTCGCCGAACACGTGGAAGAATGGGTTGCCCCCACCAGGGGGTGTCATGGCATTAGCTCTTTGACGCCGAAACCAACCGAGACTCGTTACAACGGGCTAGTCCTTGGGTTGCCTATTAGGCTAGGTTTTTACAAGCTTTTATTTAGTTTCACCTGTCCCGATGTTTGTCTGTGATCAATTCTAGCAAATTAAATTTGATCCACTACTCGGTTACCGATTGAGCTGAAATTTTGCATGCATGTGTAAATCAGATGCCAATGCAAAATTATTAAGACATGGAGCTGACCTAATGATGGAACCGAAACGTGGCCATAGGAACTCAGTAGTTAACACAACCCCATCGAGTTTAGATTCTTTTGATCCGTCTTACCGAGTACTGTGGTACTAGAAGAAAGAAAAACACCCAGATAAAAGTAGAAAGATAGCCAGGGTCTGATGATGGAACTGGAAGATGGCCATAAGAACTCGGTAATATGCGTAATAAGATAAGCCTATCATGTTTGAGCTTTTTGGAATGTTCTTGATAAGTATTACTTGTTTAGGTATATATCATGCTATGAAAGCTTAAAATATTTTCATTGAAAAGTTATTGTATGTGTGAGTATACACTAAAGCGTCGCTCAAGTGTGCGTCGATCTAATGTATTTCCCACTCTAAAGCTTAGCACGCACTGCGATTAAACGCCCGCGTTTTACCGCAAATCTGAAACCGCAAAAAAATGTAACACATGGCTATCTATACAAGCCCACGAATTAGCGATTTTTTTCTGCGTGACACGCGGTTTTGCGTTTTCAGCTATTCCAAAACCGCTTGCGTTTAATCGCAGCGCGTGCTAAGCCTAATATCGGGATTTCATTCGAATATGGGTCGGACAAGTTCTGACCTGTGAAGGCATCCAGGTGCCGGGACAAGCTCGTGGCGACTTCTCCAGCGAGACGTTGCCTTTGATGAAGAAGTCCAGCTGCATCTGGTTGACGTGATCGTCGCTTTGTTCCAGCTTTATGTTCATTTGGAATGAGAACAACAGCTTGTGCCGCTCGAATATACCTACAATGAATTACAGGAAAGTGATTTCATTGTTTGATGGTTTTTATGGTTTCCTTTTCATTTAACTAACATGTTTGTGAGAGAGATTTCATCCCTATGATTGACCCTATCGATCGATGCCATAAAAGTACAAATACAAATACAAAAAGTTTATTTGTGCACACAGGTACAACCTAGGTGTTACAAAAATTTATACAAGTGTCTCTGTGTTCTGCCACGGTAAGTGGCATACAAATATTAATAAAAATAATAATTATTATTACGCCAACTGAATAATATTGAAAAAGGTACAGAGTGTCATATTTTACAAAGCGAATTTCCAAAAACATTTGTATCTCTCTATGTTCCTTTTTATAAAGAAAGGAATGATAACTTTAAGTAAAATTGTGTGTATAAAATTTTGAACAATTCAAAGAAAGCAAATACCATAAAAAAATATTGACTGATATACTATATTAATAACATAATATCAAACACACTATCACACAATGTCGTCTAGTCCTAAGCTAAGCAAAGTTATGGGTACTAGACAACTGATAACCATACTTATATATTTCTAAATACATACATATTATAGATAAATTACACCCAGACACAACAAATGATCGTGCTCATCACACAAACATTTGTCCTGGGTGGGAATCGAACACACGACCTCCAGCATAGCAGTCAGGGCCACTAATCACTAGACCAACAGGCCAGTCGTGACTGATTAAAACACTTTTACACCTCAAATTGATTGATCAATCGAGTTATTAGTTTCTTATTATCTTACCAGTACATCCATAGTCGTACACATTCTTAGTGAGCATGTCTATAATGTTCTTGAGACGTTTTGCCAGCATTACGTTCGGCATCGCTTTGCGTAGGGAATACGAAAATACCTGCGAATTAGTAAAAAAAAACATCTGATGCTGTATTATAGATAACTTAATTTAGAAAAAAACATTGCCAACGTCCATATCACGTTGCATATGTCACCGTAAAATTGTAAAAACTGTTAGATTACAATCTAACTCGCGATATTGTAATCTATCAAAAAAATTGTGAACCTAAACAAACAGCTCGCGATTTAACGCATTATTTTTTGGTAGATTGTAATATACCGATGTGAAAATATTAAATCACAATCTATCGCGCGTCAAATTGTCACCTGTCTCTGATTGGTCGGTTTTATAGCAGTTATATATATCTAGTTATTGTCTTCGCATACAATTATTATTTCTATGGCATAACCGTAAATATTTGAATGAAACATTTCTTCCTGTCGCTTATACGGATATGGACATTAAATACACAATTATAAAGTACATATTTGTATGCAACGCTCGCTTAGCAAATTTGAAAACACATCGGCCTCTCAAATCAAATCAAAAACGTTTATTTTAAATAAATCATTTACAGTTACTTTTGTATTTTCAAAAAGTCTGCCAGTCTTGCTCAGGCGGAGATTAAAATGTGGTAACTATTGTTCCTGTCAGCTGTCGAATTACAAGCGCTGGATAGAGATGGAAACATTATTTGAGCCGAAGTTAGTAATCTCGTTAGATACTAAAGATGAGGTTAGCAGAGCAGAATGTTAGTATAACTTTGAGACAAACATCCGCCAACGTCCATACCACGTTGAATACACCGGTTCTCGTCCGATCACCGAAGTTAAGCAACATCGGGCGCGGTCAGTACTTGGATGGGTGACCGCCTGGGAACACCGCGTGACGTTGGCTTTTTTGCTTTGTTTAGGGTTGATACAAATATTGTTTCGTTAGTTGGTTCATCTCTTTGAATCTTTTGAATTAACAATAAGAATTTGATTTTTGCAGTTTATTTTTGAGGGCAATGTAATAAGCTCCTTTATTAGACTACCTTTATTAAATACGTGTATCATACGAATGTAATCATTACTTATTTGTTTACACGTACAGACGCCAGCACATCAACTTACCTCAATCTGTCAAATTTCTTTAATAGATTTTCAACCTTATCACAATACAGGAAGGTTAATGTTCGATTGGTAAAATTTGACAGATTAGGGTAGATTGACGTGCTGGCGTCTGTACATAAAGATACAGAGGGGGATTTAATGCCTTTGGCATTTTATACCAGTCAACCGTTGGGTGATGCAGAGAAAATGGTGGCAGGTGCAATAAAAGAGAGGAAAAAAGTGAATTCAAAAAAGATATAGGTACAAATGAATAGTAGATACAATAAAATTAAATAATATACATAAATACACAATTTAATAGACTAAATATATAAATCATTATAGATTATAGCTTTGGATTATAGCTATAGTTTTAACTGTAATATTTGAATAAACCGTTTGCTTACAGTCGCGTAAAGATATGCGGAATTATGAACATTAGCTGAATAGCAATAAGGTTCATATTCATATAAGACGCTTACTGCACAAAATAAAGTCAAAGACGTATCGATGAGTGTTGATTTATGTATAGTATGTATAGTTTGTATTAGTATGTATAATATAATTATACCTATATTAAATTTTATTATTTAGAATGATATTGTGCCTCGAATATGTTTTCTCTCTATAACTCAAAGGTTTGCTGGAAGAAAACTCATTGCTGAGTTAAGCTCGCCTTTGTACATGAACTGTTTGTATATCTATATGCTATGTTATATCTGTGTGTACAATAAAGAATTAAGAAGAAGAAGATTAATAAGCTAGATAGAGACGGAAATATTACTTGAGCCCAAATTACTTATTCTAATTATCCACTGTCGTTCTAACAAGGTAAGCACCAGATAGTTAGTGTAAGTTTGAAATCTTCATTCGCCAACGTCCATACTACGTTGAATACACCGGTTCTCGTCCGATCACCGAAGTTAAGCAACATCAGGCGCGGTCAGTACTTGGATGGGTGACCGCCTGGGAACACCGCGTGACGTTGGCTTTTTGCTGTTTCTGTTTTTAAGGCTGCTAACGGATTATAACGTTTTTTTTTTAAATTTCAGTTATTATTAGTGTGTAGTTGATTTTTTCGAAGTCAATTTCTGAGGGCAATATTGAGCTTTGTCTTCAACACTTACTAAATATAAATCGCATAAGGACATTCTTTATTGCAACCGTCAATATTTGAATGAAACGTTGCTTACAATCCCATATACGCATATGGACATTAAAAACACACTGATAAGGTTCATATTTATGTGAAACGCTTATTCAGCAAAGTTAAAAACCTCTCAAATCGAAAACGTTGATAAATTTAAAATTTTAATGAACCATTTACAGGCACTTTTGGATGGTTAAATACTCGGACAGTCTTGCTCCGAGATATAAAAATTTATAAACTTTTTCACTCTCTACATGTTTTGGATAGCATTGTTGCCGTCACTGTCACACAACTGTCGAACTACAAGCGCTAGATAGAGATGGAAACATTATTTGAACCGAATATCATTCATAAAACTTGTTATAAGTTAAGGTTAGCACAGTAGAATGCTAGTGTAACTTTGAATATCTCATTCGTCAACGTCCATACCACGTTGAATACACCGGTTCTCGTCCGATCACCGAAGTTAAGCAACATCGGGCGCGGTCAGTACTTGGATGGGTGACCGCCTGGGAACACCGCGTGACGTTGGCTTTTTGTTCTTTTAGGCCTCATATTTTTAACTTATCTTTAACGCTTATGAATAATATCAATGATAACCGTTTTTTTTTTTAAATTGTTGTTTACGCGGTTCAGGCGAAAGAGTAGGCTTTTTGTTATTTTTAAGTATTCTAACGAATTTTTTTAACGGTGCTAATGGATAATAGCGCATTTTTTTTTTAACTTTTGAGTTAATCTCTGTAATTGGTTTTATTTATGTCTATTTCTGAGAGCAATATGATAGACTAAGCTTTGTCTTCATATGTTACGCTTACTAAATATATGTCACTTACGAATGAAATCAGTATTTCTATATTGTAACCGCCAATATTTGAATGAAACATTGCTTACAAACCGGATACGGATATGGCCATTAAAGACATAAAGATAAGGATCATATTTGTGTGGAACGCTTGTCGAAAACACATCGGCCTCTCAAATCAAATTAAAAACGTTTATTTCAAATAGACTATTTACAGGCAATTTTGGATTGTCGAAAAATAGGCGAGTCTTGCTCCGAGACGAAGATTAATAGATTTTTCTTAGCACATGTTTTGGGTAAGGTTTGTTCCTGTCACTGTCACACAACTGTCGAACAACGTGCGCTAGATATAGATGGAAACATTATTTGAGCTGAAGTTAGTTATCTTGCTAGATAGTAAAGATAAGGTTAGCAAAGCAGAATGCTAGTGTAACTTTGAGATACCTATTCGCCAACGTCCATACTACGTTGAATACACCGGTTCTCGTCCGATCACCGAAGTTAAGCAACATCGGGCGCGGTCAGTACTTGGATGGGTGACCGCCTGGGAACACCGCGTGACGTTGGCTTTTTGTTCTTTTAGGGTCGATATTTTTAACTAATCTTTAACACTTATGAATAATATCAATGATTACCGTATTTTTTTTAAAATTGGAGTTTACGCGGTTCAGGTGAAAGATTGCAAACTATTAGAAATTTGACATGTTGCTAGCATTTTTTGAACAGTTACCAAAATTCCGAAATTTTTTTGAGAAGCGCGGTATGCACAGTATCAATCGAAAACCGTTATTGAACTTGTGGGTGTCGACAAAATGTCATACTATATTCGAATAAGTGGGCAGCTGTCCCTCTGACTCGATATGAATGTGCGTGAAAGGGACGGATATAGGGATTGCCATAACAGCCAAAAAATGAATTTATCGCGATACAAAATCAACGTATAATCCTCGGCACCTAAGTTGAATCATCATGTCTGCCGACCTTGAGTGCGCAGTAACCGATTTTCGGGTTAAACATATTTGCCGCGTACCAGAGATATTATACAGCGGAATCTAAGAATCAGTACTAGAATACTAACATCCAGATAAGACGACAGCGAGTACTGATACATGCTGTTTACGCCGGCCATGTCTGACAGCACGAAGAACAGAATGGAGCCGCGCTTGGCCACGGGCCGGTAGCCGTCGCGCAGTATCTCTATGTCATGCGTTGTTGATGCTGCTAGCGCGAGTTTTTCCATCACCTAGAAACAAAGGAGTATGCAGTTATTTATTTCTAACCAGTACTATCCCATTGCTGGGCAAGGCTTCCCCCAAGTTTCTCCAGGCATTTTTTAAACGAAGATTCGGCCCCTGTATTAAAGGCAACTTAGTAACAGGAGTGGGTTTTTAGTCAGTAAAAGTTTGACACTATCTCTCGGCCCGTCCAAGGGCGCGGAGATGTCATTCGAATTCAAAGTCCTTCCAGGCTTTCTTCTCCCGCGTCGTCACAAAACAATTCTCATGGTACGCGCCCATTTCATCTCACTACCTCTTTTCTAAGCCATACAAATATTGCTCCGTGCGTGAATCAAACACGTACCACTGCATCATCCGAGCCCAATTTAGTGAAGATGATGATATTATGATGACTATATTTACCTCAGCAGCCTTTGACTTGGTGTTCTCGAGCGTGTTAACCAGCTCGACGTTGTCCAGCATGTTGCCAGTCGACGTGGCCAGTTCTCTCAGCAGTGAATCTTCAAGCCCTGACAGTAGACTCTTGTTGGCGCTAGTCTCTATGATGAGACTCTCTCGTTGCTCCTCCAAGTCGGAGCGCTCGGCACGGACTACTACGCTTAGTAGCTGGTCTTCTAAGCCCTGAGGAGAAAGAAAATATTATAAGGGTGCTGGATTTTCAACAATTTAGATAGCAGTGGACTGGGCCGAGTGGTAACGACACCGACTTACGGGTTCAAACTCAGCATTACTTTGTGTAATAATTTAATTCTCTCACCACTGCTCTCAAAATGGTGAAAGGAAACATCTTGAGGAAACCGGCATGTCTTAGAACATGTCTTAGAACTAAAAATTCGAAGACAAGTGACATCCACCAACCCGCACAGGGCCCGGGTGGATCCATCACGGTCCACGAGGGACGAAAGGTTCCGTATACCTCTCATTAGTTCCGATTGCGAAAAGGTCTTAAATTGTGTTTAAACCAGAAAAGGTATTATCACCACGCTTGGCAAAAGGTTTGTCGTTTAGAGTGAGGTTCTGAAAAATACGTGCGCAATACTAGAGCCCATTTTCTGGCCAGTGATTTATGTGCATAGTTTCTTAATTTTACAAATTATTTTTAATCAGGGTAATACAAATACAATATAGACTAGAACTTCCATGATTGAAACAGTTAATTACACGTACGTCTCCGAAGATAGACGATGTTGCCCGAAGCGAATACTTTTCTTGGTGTGTCTGTGAATGTACGAACCTGTACAGTGACAGTGTAGTTGATCACCACGGCCTTGGAGTACGTGGCGGGGTTGAACTGCGGGTTGCCGAGCTTGGTGGTGAGGTACATGCGGTAGTTGGGGTCGTAGTCCACCTCCGTGCTGCCCAGCATCACGAATGAGCGGCCACTTTCAACTGGAAACAGAGTATAGTACGCGAAAAATAAGTTGAACTATTTGCTATGGTTGCATGCAGCCCCCCACTTTGATAGAGACTCGAAAATCTGTTATAATTCTCGTCACACAAGTTAAAAAAAATAAAGGGTTTAAAAAAATAAATGCCAATAACATAAACCATTTTTTTTTTTCGCAGAGCCTAACTTCAGACTCGCGAAGTTAGAACGGTCGTACTCTACCTTTGATGTTCTTCTCTAGTACATTATCAACGACAGGATCTATGTACTCGTTGACGTCTTGGAAAAGCACCGGCATGCCGTACTTGATAGCCATCTCCAGTTGTCGCAGGAATTGTGGGTCGTTGAACGATAGCACCTGGAATTTGTGAAACATCTTATAGCTTTTCGATGCCATAACGTGATCTTTGTGATAGGCTTCTACAGAAAACTGCAATGTCATGCAATACAACGCCGCTTCGCAGAAACCTGCGTCGCGAATTGCTGCGATGCGATTTCATGCGACAAACATCGGTTTAGGTGACCATACAATGCACGATGCTCCGTGTAAGCTCGTTATTTATTGTGATGCTAATTTATAATTTGAAGAGTGCGTGTGGTGGGATATCAGGTGGGCCCTAAGTTGATTGAAACAAGTGACAAACACACAACGCCTTCTTGCGACAGTGCATCTAGAGAGCAACCCCAATCGGATATTGCTAAAGTTTTTCCTTTTCCTTTGTCATTTGGAAAGAATGAGTGTATACTTTTTTCCAGCATTGGGACAGTTCAGTTTATTATATAGCTTTAACCCTTTAACGACCTTCATCGTATATATCCGACAAATACTCTCGCGTTTATTTCGCCAGGGTGGCACATCCACGACCAAACAACAATGAAGTATTTGGTCGTGGATGTGCCGTCAGTTCTTTTATCACTTAAGGGGATCGAAGAGCTAAACCAGATGGAATAACCTGTCGGAAACATACTGGCGAATAGAACGCGAAAAAAATAACAAAAAAGTGTCTACTAACTTTACAAACGAAGGCACGCACCTTAAGGTTATTTTTGGCCTCCTTCTTCTTGATCCAGGACAGCGCTTGTGTCTGCGGATCGATACACAGTGGGAAGCGCGACGCCCTCGTCGTGAGGATGCCGTTCTGTACCGACAGCTCGTCTGGGGGTAGGCCTTCCGAGTTCCAGCTGGTAGGTGACGGTGACAGGTTAATTTAACAGGAAAATTTAAAGTGACGCCATAACGTAAGTCATTCAAAACAACTATTTTGAAAGTACACACACAACGTTTTTATTTTATACTTGTATACGTCAGCGGCTTCACCCGCGTGACAGTAGAAATTATATAGTCTATGTTACTCAGTAAAGATGTAGCTTTCCAATAGTGAAAGAATTTTTAAAATCGGTTTAGTAGTTTTGAGGTACATCGTAACAAACAAAAAATCAAATCTTTCCTTTTTATAATATTTGTTCAGATAGTTTAGACCAAATTAAGGTTCTGTTCAAAAAGCTTCGAAGTTAACACATCTGGTAGATAAATTATTGCTTATAGCAAAAATAAACTATAGAAATCCAATGAAGATAGTAAAGTATGTAATAAAAGAAAAGGGACCATTAGGGATGATAATCATTGATATATAGGGAAAAAATAATTTGACGCTAGTTACAAGTAACATAGAGCAAAAACATAACGATAATGACGTCGTTCACGCAAAATTTGCAAGTCTTAAAAAATGATCATGAAGAAACTCACCCGCTAATCTCAACCTCATTTGTCAAATTCTTCTCAATAGTAAACGGCATGGTTAGAGGGATTCCTCTCTCTAGTACATCACCCATCCAGTCCTCATATATCATGGTCTGCCTGAAGGAGAAACTGAACGGTCCTGCGTAGCTGAGGAACGAGGCTGATAGTAGGCAGTTGCCGATCAAGCGCGATTGCTCCACGTATAGGGCTGCAAGGTCTAACGTCCAGCGCTTTTGTTCGCTCGATAAGCCGGACATCAGTTTGTCGGCGGCCACCAATCTTGAAAGAAAGGAAGATTTTTTTATTTATATTAAAAAAAAAAAGTTTTTTTTAGTGATGTTTTCAGATTTGCTCCCCTATACGTGTTATGAGACCTTAATTGCTTTTTGATTACTTAATTATTCTGTGCCTTTTGCCAAATTTCAGGATTCTGGGTCAATAGGAAGTACCTTTGCTACCTTTTTTAGAGCAATTCAAGGGTTACCTACCCTTGAAATGCACCCTATGAATTTTGACTCCTTGTGAGTGTCGAAATATATAGTTTGATTTTTTCACAGCTACCGAGGGACCGCAGACCTGAATATATGGTTTTAATATCAACTCGATACCTCCACGCGTTCCCAAAATAAAGGGTCTTGAGAGACAGACAGACAGACGGACAACAAAGTGATCCTATAAGGGTTCCGTGGTTTTCTTTTGAGGTTCGGATCCCTAAAAAAAACTAGTGCTTGACTGCGATTCTACCAGATGGTAAGCAGTGATGCAATCGTTGATAGTGAGCTGCGAGGCGCACTAGTTTATTAAGAGCTTATTCAATCTAGCCTTGAAGACACCTAAATTATATATGGATGGGAAGACCGCTGCAGGCAAATTGTTCCAGTTCTTCAATGTACGCGGTATAAACGACAAGGCGAAACCGTAGTATTTCATACCGTAAAATTAAGTGGTTATCCTAAGAATCGAGTGAAACTGGGAACAACATCTAATAGAATAGAACAAAAAGACAATGGACATACCTCCGCATCATAATATCAGTTTCCTCCTGCAGCTCCTGCCTCCTCAGCATGGCCGTCTCGTACTTGTTATTGAGTCCGTCAAGCGTCTTCTGCAACCGGTCGATCTCGCGGTTCAACGACGCCAAGTAGTTGCAGGCTTCCGTGTACTCCTTCTCGAGAGCTTCCACTCTGTCCTGCTTCGGTTTGACCTCTTTGTACACGGCGCAGTAGCCGAGAACTGCGATCACGAATTTCAGGAGACCGTAGCTGTGAGAATGGTAATAGGCTATTTAAAGTCTGTAATTGTTTAATCTGAACTCCCAAGTGCATACACATTACCTTTTTCATTAATATACCTTATTTTTAAGTTGGTTAATTTTTTTTTCACTTTTGTGACTAAGTTATTGACTACATATTTCAATATTACAAAAAATAAAATAAAAATAAATGTGATAGGATGATAAAAAACTAAAATTTAAAAGAAAATGCTCGCAAAAGTTGGAAAGGGGTGATTTACATCCCATTTCTTCTCACCAAGTAGGGAGGAAATAATCGGCCGGTTTTTGCTTACCCAAGATTACATATCTGCGGCATACTATCGAGTATCTTGCTTTTTTTTCATATGCACCTTAATTGATTTAAGAAGTTGAACATTTCTCAAACTCTACTTTAGCCTAAAAAGCTATCAAGGCAATCAAGTATGGTTTGAGACGTTCTTACTACTACCTCGCCCTTTGACCTGTATTTTTGTGATGAGGTGCTTGATAAACAGGTATTATACGCAAAACTAGATCTTAAAATGTTCACCTAGAAATTCGTCGACAGTTTTTCAGCGAATCCAAAGAAAATGTGGGCCTTAAATTATTACAATTACAGTTTAAATTCGTTTACCCAGCTTTACTGATCTGTTGCATAGTGTCAAGTTTTTTGCTTTTCTTCATGTGTGCCTTAACATCTTTGACCTGCTTCTGCGTGATGAGGTCGCAGTTCATCTCCTGCAGGTTGCGGAGGAAGTTGGGGTCGGCCATCATGCCTTTGGCGCCCTTCCAGTTGATTTCCTTGACTCCACGGATTATGGCCACGCACTCGCATACCACCTGGTGAACGGGAATAGGAGTTTAATTTAAATAAAAATTGCTGGGGTCATATTGACTGGCCTGTTGGTCTAGTGGTTAGTGGCCCTGACTGCTCTGTCGGAGGTTGTGGGTTCGATTCCCGCCCAGGACAAATGTTTATGTGATGAGCACGATCATATGTTCTGTGTTTGTTGGGTGTAATTTATCTATAATATGTATGTATTTAGCAATATCTATGTATGTTTATCAGTTGTCTAGTACCCATAACACATGCTGCTTAGCTAGGGACTAGACGACGTTGTGTGATAGTTCTGGAATATTATATTAAAAAAAAAACCTGAAAGCTATGCTGCAAGAGAGCACCGAGTGTTTATTCCTTTTTAAGTTAATTTCTAATGAAAAGCGATTAATCAGCGGTGAGTCATATCCCGCCATCTTGCGAATATCAAAGCCCACGATATTAATATGTACCAGACGCTCAATTGTAATTTTATTTATAGCTTAGATACTAGGTAACTAAAGTCAGTAGATAATTTTAACCAATAGTTGCTGACATCGGATTGGTCCAATGTGATGTGATGTGATGTTTGTGAGTATTTTCTCGTCCCAGAGTCGTGTGTTTCAATCCTCAAAGGTGACTGAAAAGCTGACAAGATATATTATATAATTGTGGATGTGCGGTCCTAGCAGAATCACGAGAGTGTTTGTCACATATATCCGATGTAGGCGGCTAAAGGTTGATAAAGGGGTACACTAATTATTTTGCGCGTTAACGATTATTTTTGGTTCTGAAATTTAAGGCACCCGAGACTCAAGGTCACCAGAGTACAAGGATCACTGACCTGCACAGCCTCAGGTGGCGTTGCGAAAGATCTAATCTCAGTGATATCATTCTTGTCCAAGTCTGATAGCGCGAGCCTGGCAGCCTCCAGTGCCGGGAGGGCCGCAGAGAGCGCCTCCTCGGCCTCCGACTTCTCTTCGGAGATGATCGCGCTCTGCTCGGTTATTTCCGCCGACTTTATCGAGGCTACATTTTGTTTTGCTGTTGCTGCGCTTGTGGCTAGTGGGAAATTCATTTAAAATAAGTTTGTTTCGAACATTAAAATTTTTTATAGTATTCGTCAGAGTTATTTTTTTTTAAATATAAAATAGAGTCCTCATTGTACTGGTGGTGTCCAGTCTAAGATTAGTTAGGGTTCCAAATGAAGTTAGGCCAATTATAATGCCCCTGACTTCGTTATCGACGTCTCCGGGCAATAAGTCAGTAATCGCTGAAATTAGTTTTTCGATTACCGACTTTATTTCCCGGGCATTAAGTCGGTAATCGAAAAAATATTTTTTTGTGAAAAATGTATGGAAATATTTCTACTGAAATTTTTAAGAATCTCTAAATTCTATTTTTTATAAGGTTACAATACATTTATTAAAACAAGTAAAAAAAAAAAAAACAATAAATACTAAAAAAGTGGGTAAAATACATACTAAAACTGTTTTTTAGGCTTTAAAATAGATAAATAATACTATGTTTTATTTGCGTGACAAGGTAGACGTAATATGCCTCCTTCACACTATATTATACTAAGCAGTAGTCTATAGAAAAACGGAACATTCCCCATATCTCCATTTTTCTTTTCCTACTAGGTACTAATCTGAAATAGCGCAGTTCTTTATGGACCAACGTCGGGTCTAAAGGAGTTGTTATTACAAGTTATTACCGTACTAAACAGACGTATAGTACGCGGCAAATAAGTTGAACCTCGTTTGAGACCCGAAAATTGGTTACTGGGCATTCAAGGTCATGATGGTTCAATTTGTGTTACAAGGATTATAATCGACTTTTGAAATCGAAGTAGGGGGCTGCGCATGTCCATAGCAAATGGTTCAACTTATTTGCCGCTGTGTAGGTTTAGTAATAGAGTTTAGTTTTTACCTCAGTACCCCATAAGTAAAGAACCACGAAATGAACTAAATTATCAAACCTTTAGTGATCTCTTGGAGCAGAGTCTCGCACTCCTTGGTTTGTTCGGCCACGATGACTTTCTGCACCGCCAGCTTCGCGTTCAAATCTTCCAGCTGAACGTTTGCCTCTTCGATCTTAGCCAGCCCGCCTATAAGGCGCTCGCACTGAGAAAATTTATTAACCTGTTGAGTATCGTAATTACAGACACAATAGAAAGACAATAGGTGTGCGGAGGCCGGCGTCCTCTCGGGGAATAATGAATTAAATAGATGAATCTTGTATAGTATTTTAGATAGCTTCAAATAAGATTAAAGGTAGAACTACACTGCGCACACGTGTACTACACACACGCCGATCTGGGCGCGTCGGTCTCCATACATTTTATATGGAAACTAGACTTGTAGAGCTACACTTGATCCATGCCACGTGACGTCGTTCTACGTACAAATCAGGCGTGTTACACGTGTGCGTCGACCCTTCCCAACAAAATTTTATATTTCACTAGATGGTACGCGCGTAGCGGTTTCGTGCGCGTTATACTGGAAAGTTATCTTAAGGGAACATTCTCCTGCGATAAAAAGTATCCTATGTGCTGTTCCAGGACATGGTCTGCCTGTGTACAAGTTTAACTGGATATAACGACCCTTTCCAACAAAATTTTATATTTCACTAGCTGGTAGCGCGAAGCGGCTTGCCGCGCGTGATATTAGAAAGTTATCTCAAGGGAACTCACTCCGGAGATAAAAAGTATCCTGTCTTATTCGTGTGGTGCTATTCTCTAAGAAAACGCAGCGCTGCCGCAAAGACGAACATCCAAATAGGATACATTGAATTAACAATCCAATGTATGGGTTAATTAGGTTGACAGTCCAATGTATCCTGTTTGGGTGTTCGTCGTTGAGGCAGCGCTGCGTTTTCTTAGAGAATAGCACCACTGGTCTTTGGTTCATCTTAAAGGGGAGTCAGGGGAGAAATATTACTCTAAATCAGATATTATGTAGTCGTATTTCCGAAGATAGACGATGATTGCCGAAGCGCATAAGTTTCCTTTAGCCCAGTCACGAGCTCTTTACGCGGTCGATTTGACGACCAAAACCGAACTGTTAAAGAGATGGAGCTATATAGGGTGAATAGCTCCATCCTTGTTTCTCGCTCGTACAACTGACATTTTAATACCTCTTGGTAAAGCCCCCGGCCATCTCATAGGGGTGTCTACAAATGCCGCTCAATCACATTTCCTAATACAAACGTATTTCCGAGGATATACGATGTTTGCCGAAGTGCATAAGTTCCCTAGACGTTTTATTACCTGTGCCACAATAAAAGCGTCCTTCTCTTTCAGCAGCGACAGGTAGTTCGTGAGGAAGTCCATGTAATGCTTGGGCGTGACGTAGTTGTTGCGGCGTAGACGCAGCTGGAACTCGTGCGAATAGTGCGCGATCGACATGTGCACGTGAACCACGTGCTCCACTATGATCGATCGGAACTCTTCGGGGATTTTCGCCACCTGAGAATTATTTGAGAAGTATTTATACACGACGGTACAACGTTGGCAGTTAGTTGATTTTTCATAGTTTTGTATGTAAGCTTCACGCAGACGTACACCAAGCTTATAATGACAAATACGCGTCTATGAAGCTACGCGTGCGTAGACGAACCACATAACCGCGGTACCGCAACGCGCCATAAGTCTTGTACGAATTTCTACCACGAAGAGAATGTTCATGACCTTGTCTACAATACAACTAGTACACAAGTTTCTGTGTCGATGAGAAACTTGAATTATATCAATCAACTAATGCGCTTGCCGTGACTAGGCCTGCCATCTAGCGAACGCTATTGAAACTATTTTCAAATTCTTTCTATGGGTGCAATTCTATCTCTAAACCAATGAACCAGGACAGTAGCAGAACTTTTTAAAATATATTTGGTATTATTATGTAATTAATAAATTTATCGCTTCCGGTTTTTTTATAACGTAAGTAAATTCGATTGAAGATTAGTAAGATTGAGTGTTCTTTCCTGATTCGAGAAGAGGATTTGGTGGACTGAATATCAGTCAGTCGACCAAATCCTCTTTAGGCAAAGTTCTTTAGTCAAAGTTTCTTAACTTTATTAGTTTTAAAGATAGCGATACAATATAAATCTTTATTTTTTCTACACACAAATGTTGATTGTAGTAAGTAGGTACCTATATTTTTCAGTGAGAGAATTGTAATGCATACTTGGTCATTAAAATTTATTAGATTGTTTTACTGGAATGTACAGTAAAAAAAAATAAAAAAAATGTCTATGTCTCTAATTTATCAAAAAAAAAAACTAAGTCATCAGCGAACCTTACATGGTTTAAATAGCTGTTGTTTATTTTTATACCTTTGTCACCTAAATTGTTTATTGCTGTTTTAGAAAACATATTCAGAAAGATAGACTGGATAACCAGAGGAATGTACACTAGGTAAACAAAATTGATTCTGGGTACTGTTATCTTGAAAAAATCAAAAGTGTGCGAATCTCGATGGGTGGGTGCTAATCCTGATTCAAACGTCAGGTTATTCACATTTCTTATCTCATTCATAACAAGAACCCACGCTTGTATTCAAAGGTATGCACAGTATGTAGCACAAAATAAAAATTAGGACAAATAGACAAACAGATAATTAGGATAACGGCCATTCTCCAATTCGGCGTTCTTTGCCTAATTACCGTAACCTTTTTTATTTTTCACTGATTTGACTTAAACACATTAAAATATGAAAGAAATCAAAGATACGAATTCAATAATCAATGTGGCATGTAACAATTAATAGTGGTTTTCTAGTTATTGAGACTAAAAAAATTTATGAGTACGGTAATTAGAAAAAGAAAAAAATTAATGTAACGGTAATTAGAAAATATCATCAAGTCTATGTAAAATATGATATAATAAAATGATAATAAAACACACTAATAATTTGTACACATATAATTATAATTAAAGCAATAGAATTAAAGATGTCCCTCATAACCATAATAAATAGTACAAAAAAGACACTTTATCATTACTATAATTTATGAAAAATTAGACACTTTCAATGAAAATCAGGTAAAAACAAACTAAATAAAACAAACATTGTTTTAGTTGGTATTTTTATTATATAAAAAAGTTGAGTAGGATGGAACTTCAAAAAATAATATTCTAAATCTTCTTAGATAATAAAGATAGATCTATCTTTCGCTTAAAGCTACTCACAGCTCTTTTAAGATTTGCTTATATTAATATTACTAAGTACATATATACTCGTTATAGAATCATCATAATTATACACTCGACTAGTATGTCATAAATTTCAATCAGTCTTGTTTTATAGTAATTTTCTATTTAAAAATAACAAGCAAACAAAAAACAATATAAAAACAGAAAATAAATATTAATGTTTTAAAAATAGATTCTTCTTATCTTTAATACTATTATTTGGAACGTTTGTCATTGTTTTAAAGGAAAACGTTGGAATCAAGAGACACGGAGCCCAAAAACTGTCTGTGTTAGATCATCATCATTATCATTTCAGCCAAAAGATGTCCGCTGTTGGACATAGGCCTCCCCCAAGCGTCGCCACAATAGCCAGTCCTGTGCGTCTCGCATCCATCGGACTCCAGCGACCCTGACCAGGTCATCGGTCAACCTTGTCGGAGGCCTTCCAATGCTGCGTCTTCCGGTACGCGGCCGCCACTTCAGAACCTTTCAGCCCCAACGGCCATCTGTTCTGCGTGCAATGTGCCCAGCCCATTGCCACTTAAGTTTGACAATTCTACGTGCTATGTCGGCAACCCTGGTTCTCTTGCGGATATCTTCATTCCTGATTCGATCACGCAAGGAAACTCCAAGCATAGCCCTTTCCATTGCCCTTTGGGTGACTTTTAGTCTTCTTATGAGGCCCATTGTAAGCGACCACGTTTCAGAGCCATATGTCATCACTGGCAATATGCACTGGTTATATAAATCGCACTATGTTAGATAACTTTACGCTATTTCCCGCCTTTTCGAACCTCTCAAACCTCTCCTGGGCGGAGCATCGCCGTGTCCTCGTGAGGGCGATCGGCTGCAGCGATCTCTCTCGCCGGGCCTTGGTTTAGGCCATGGTCCGGAGTGAGCAGGGATGGCAGGCGGTCGCCTCCTTCTGCGAAGCAGTAATGCTGGCAAAGGAGGAGGCCGACCGCATCAGGCAGAGGCAATGGGGCGCTCGCCCCAGCTGACGCTGGATTCCGATCCCGATTTCCGGCCACCGTAGGCGCGGGCTTGCGAACGGCGTGCAATGGGTAGCACGCTGTCCGATTGTCCGATAACCGACCGGACCGAGCCCAAGTCGTCAACGGCGCGTACTGTTCCCGCGCGCCTCAAGGAGCTGTCAGCAAACCGTAGAGGCCTGTCTGGGTCATGGGTCAGCTTCCGAAAGGAATACCCGGCCCCGGCACGATAGGCAACGAAGGAACGGGGTAGGTTTTTAGTCAGTAAGAGTCTAACACTTCTTCCCGCTCTACCCAAGGGCGTAAAAAGTATTAATTTTACATACAACGGTAATTATAAGCATATGGTAATTAGTATACGGAAATTAGAAAACGACAGATTTTCTTAAAAATTTCAAAAACCGACACAGTATGTAAATACTAGCTTATTACAACGTAAGGAGGCCAAAGTACTGTCTTCATTTACATGATTAACTTGGGTCTAACTTAAAAAATCAAGTGTTAAAATGAGTACAACGGTAATTAGAAAAGTTTTTAACCAAGGCCACGGTAATTATACACTCACGTGCTTCATTGGCGGTACACTAACGTTAGAGACGAGCAACTGCTGATGGGCTGCGGCACATGCTGAGCAGACGCGACATGTACGGTAGTGATGTGCAAAATATTGTTATTTAGGGGTGTGCACCCGAGAACAGAAAATGTCACGGCAATTATAACTTTCGACTGGACATGCGGTTACTTAGTGATAGTTAATTATAGACTGGTTCTATTGAGTCCACATTTTGATAAACGACACACGTTGCTTAATACCCTTTCAAACGTTGAATGGATCAAAGTAAATGATGTACGTTACAAAAATTACAAGCAATTTTTAACATTAAGTTGGTGTGCGGACACACCACGGTAATTAGAGAACAGAGGTTCTTTGAACATAGGTTCAATTAATTTAGTCTTAACTACATAAAACAGAAGCCAATGTTTTTGTTTACAGCTAGATACGGATGCTACCTAACATATAAAAAAAATCCATGATTGAATATGATAATATTACGGATTATGCAAGCCCGGACACGTAAAACTTGCTTATCGGAGAATGGCCGATAACAGATATTTTAATGTGAATTTGTGGAATGTAATCGGGGTGTAGCAGTGAAACGAACGAGTAGGGACAGCTGCTTTTAGCTATAAAATAATACTCTGTGTACAGCTGCTACCTGTTTCTCGCGTTTCCACGGAATCTATTCCGTGCGTGCATATCCTATGTGCTATCCCTTTCGCACTCGAGTGCGGCCAACGATCCTTCGTGATCACTCGTTTCATCCTGTTCGCCACTTCGCCAATCGCCAGTCGAAGTAAAATACTTAACGCGAACGTTTGCCGCTCCCAACTACAGTCAGTGTGCCCATAATAATAATACTGGGATTCAGTGCTGCGTGCTAAACTATTAAATTGTGTGACTATTACTACTACATATACTATTTCTACGCTCATTTGTCTCCTGTTTAACTATCTGTGTTCTGTGAATCTTCCATTACGTAAGTTGTTGCGTTTAATAATCTATTTCTCAGTTACTCGTGTAGTCGCTTCCCCTTTGAGGCGAATGGCGTCCGCTGATCAGGGATTGAAAACGGTTCCAAAATACCGGTAAAATACCGGTATTTTGGGGTTCCGGTACCTATACCGGAACAGGAACCAGAACCTAAATAGGAACCTATAGGAACCTTTATTTTACCGGTTCTTAGGCAAAGCGAGTCTAAACTTGTTTTTTGAGGTGCGGTCGGGTGACCGGCGCGAGCGCGATGCAGCGCGTGGCGGAGTGTAAGGAGAGGGGAGTTTGTAGGAAATCACGTTTGTATTGGTGTTTGGTGAATCTTCTTACCAACGCGCGCGACTCGCTCGTGTTTGTATTGATAAAATTATTGTTTTAAAATCATACGTACCTATTTGATTGGCTTGTTTTGTGTGTAAATTAGTTGTTATACATATATTTGTGTAATAAGCAAAATATATTAGTATAATAATCCATTTTAAGAAGAAGACGTTACTGTAATTATTAATACGAAAACTGACAATGGGCCGAAATAAGTCGAATTTCGTCTATAAATATTTTATATAAGATGAACATCAACAACATTCCACATGTACTGTCAATGACTGTGGTGCAGTTATAAAGGTAAGTACTTACCTAAGTAATGTCATTATTTAATCGTTTTTATTTAATAGGCTGAACGAGCTATTTACCTTCGTATAAGTTAGTAAGTATAGTGTTATAAATTTTAATTTTATAGAAACTTGGTTTGCGAATCTAATTTTTGAAATTGAGTGGTTTCCTAGTAATTATTAATACTATGAAAGGTATGTTTGAAAAACCTTGCACAAAAAGTATATGCGGGTTCAATCTCCGCACGGAACCCGTGAGTTTGTTACACAAATATTATTGTTGTTCCGCTAGAAAGCAACTAGTTTTTTTAATAGGTTTACACAGTGTTCGTTAACGAAAATAACCCTAACAAAATACATTATAAATATTATTTCAATATTTTAGCGATCCCGGACCAGAGTGCCTAGTGTGATTTGTTTTACGCTAACGCGATCGACACGTTTATGACGTTCGAGCCTCCAATTGGCCCGCAAACGCGGTAAACTTTTCGATCGCGTTAACGTAAAAACAACTGACACTCAACGCATTGAGCTGATAACGCAACCTGTGACAATTATGTATGTAATTTGTTGTGTTGGATAGTTATGCTTGCCTTTGCATTGTGTATATGTGTGTCTTGTGCTTGAAAGACGGCGGCAGTATTGCTACTGAATCGCATTTGGTGTTTTCTTTTCTAACAATATATTATACAGGGTGTAAAAAACCTCATCACAAAGCCGTCAACCAAGCATTTTGTACATCAGATTAAGTAATTTTACGCAAAAGTTATTGCTGAGAAGTGACTTTTTTATGGTAAGTAAAATCATCCAATGACAAATCCCGCCCTTGGGAGGATCGGGAAGTAGTGTCAGCCTCTTACTGACTAAAAACCTACCCCGTTTCTTCGTCACATTTTATGGTAAAACTCAATGTAACGCACTCAAAACATTATTCTGATGGATGGTTTGAATAGTACGGGGGTCATGGAGGCGTTTTAAGTAAAAAGAAAAAAACTGGAAAAGTTGGAACTTTGACATTTTTGATGTCTCCGTAACTAGGGTTCCCAAGTACCTATAGTGTGGAAAAAAAGAATGATCGCAATGATGAGGAGAAAATGTGTCTTTCGGTTTCGTTAAGAGGTTTTTTCACCCTTGTAATCAAATTTATAATTTAAAAAATTAAATTGACTAATATAAAAAATGTATGGAAGAAGACCAAGCCTTGCATATTTTTGCTTTTTCGGGCTTGGTTCGAAGTGAACTTTGTTCAGTGATAAGTACAAATATAAATATTTAAAAGTATCAACAAATTTTACTTCGGGCCCCTTCATAAAAAAGTATAAAGTTACAGTTTATTTACTTCCAATTTACTTTTTAAAACATAATTGGTAATACTTATGGTATTTATTTAAAGTTTGACAATTTTTTAAATAAACTAACCGCATTTTAAAGATGCTGCATGTTACTTGCGAGTTTTAGTAAATTTATGAACGTGCTTTTATGCTTCTTACAGGGAAATCATGGAACAAATTTATTAAAACACATGAAGAAGCATCCTGTGCAATATAAGCTTATACTGCAAGAGAATAGCAATAGCGCAAGTGAAAAACACGTCGAAGGAAATAGAAAAAACAATTCCAAACAAGATTTAGAAATGAAACTGATGGACGAATGTATAAATTTAGTAACTTTGATTGACGACAAACCTTTCCAAAACATATTGGATATGGCAATGGCAGGATGCTCACACAGTCCCTTAAACTCTCACAAAATTCGTGAAGCCACCCAAATCAAAGCTGACAATTTGCGTAATGATATTGCTTCAAAGATTAAAGAAAAACTTATAGCTCTTAAATTAGACATCGCATCATGCCATTTGCGAAGTTTTTTAGGAATTAACCTGCAGTTCATCGAAAATGGCCAGATAATTATCAAAACATTAAGTGTGACGTAACTCACCCAAAGACATACAGCCGAGTTTTTAAAAGACCAATTGGTTTATGTATTGAATCGTTTCAGGATATCTATTGCCCAAATTTATTCCATAACCACTGATAATGGAGCAAATATGCTTAAAATGGTCAGATTAGTGGAACAAGCCTTAAAAACTAGCATCCAAGAAAATGAGGACGATTCAGATGATGACGAGAATGAAACAATGGAGATGACGAGTGACGAAGTAAATTTTATACTCGAAGATTACTTAGAAAGTGAACATTACACAGTTGCGGCCGTTAGGTGTGCTGCACATACGTTGCAGTTAGCAGTACACGACGCTTTAGGGAGTGAATCTATTCAGATGATGCTCACAAATGTGCGCGAGGTTATAAAAAAGTTACGCACCACAGTGTATCAACACTTGCTAAAAAGAATGGGGGCTAAAAAACCTGTGGTGGATTGCCCGACGCGTTGGAGTTCGACGTACGATATGCTTACTCGGCTACTAGAACTTCGGCCAATATGTACGGAGAATTATGAGCTCTATTTGTCCGAAACTACGTGGAATTCTATTGAAGTTACTATAGCCTCTTTAAAACCAAGCAAAATCTTGACTAAAAAGTTACAAATGGAACAACTGGCTATGGGTGACTTTTATCTTCATTGGATAAATTGCAAAATAGAGCTTAAAGCGATAAACACCAACCTCGCGTGCGAATTACATCGCAACATGGAAATTAGAGAAAAAGTCCTGTTCGAATCTAAAGCGTTTGTCGCAGCTGTATATATGGATCCACGCGTTAACTTCCTGTTGACTACTGATCAACTGGAGATTGCAGAAAATGTATTAATTAGTACATGGAGGAGATGGCGCAAATTAAATAAACAAGACCGTGATAGCATAGTGATTAGTTCTCCTGTCGCCTCTACTTCAACGCAGCAGCAAAATGAAGGTTCTCAGCTCGAAGACTTCTTGGATCAGTCTTATAATAATACCCTGCGAGGAGATCCAAGCTATGGCTGCGCTGGAGATGACTCAGATATCAAAATACACTTAAAAGAATTTTTGAACAAACAGGTGCGCCTTCCTTCGAGTAAAAATATTTTATTATTTTGGGAAAGCAAAAAAAATATATTGCCTGACCTGTATATTTTATCAAAGATAGTATTGGCTTCACCTAGTACACAAGTCAGTGTAGAGAGGTTATTTTCCTCTTTAAATTTTGTATTCAACAAACTTCGAACGAAATTAAAAAGTGACTTAATTGATGATATCCTATTCTTAAGAAATAATTCAGATAATGAAACAGTCAGATAATTTTCATCATATACCATAGATCTTATTATTATTTTTGAAGTTTATTAGCCTATATGATTATGATGATTGATCATAATTACAGATTCTGGATTCTTTTGCGCATCAGTTACTAAGCTTAGAATTATTCTAAGCTGATTCTAATAAAACAAAAAAAGGTTTGAAAAAGTGACAAATAATTTTTTATGTAATTTTTACTTAGAGTATCTAAGTAAAAATTACATCATTACATCTGGATAGAATGAATATCCAGATATAGTATCTAAGTAAATTTTATTAACTTATGTTTTTTTTTCATTGTATTTTATTGGAGACTATAATACACAGGATTTTAGGTTTATTTAGGTATGTGTATTGTGTCTTGGACCTTGCTAATCGTTATGAGACTTTCATGCGACTTGGACTTCATAAGTTACTGTATTTCATGTTCGGAGAAAATAAAACATGATTATCATATTTGTATTGTTATTTATTATCAGTCAACCATTTAATTAAAAACTTAACATTACTTATATTTAACATATTGGTTCCTATTTTTAACCTACCTCTTCAGAATCAGTTAAAGGAACATCTTTAGAGTGCTTGCCTTCCAAGGAATGTAGGAATACTAATATTCTTGAGTACACACGTGCTCTCATACAAGGTTTTATATTTTTCATCTCTTCTTTTACAAGTAAGCTAAAAATGTCATTTCTTTGATCCTTTTCATCTTGTTGGATAGACATGCAGTGGAAACATTCAGGTTGATGTTTTTCTTTCCTCAGGCGTTTTTTTTATTTTAGGGTGGAGAACAGAAGGAGACTGTGGTCGTTCCGAATTTACAAAAATAGTATCTGGCGAATGATCGCGCTTACACATGATGGCCAGTTCTGAAATAAATCATATAAGCAAAAATTGTTAGTAGGTACTTTAATATGTCGTGACTATACAGGGGGTCGCAACCCATCATTTGAAAAATACTGATCTAACTAATGGGCGTTTTCCACTTGCCGGCACAACACCGGCCGCCGCACTGTGCATCGGCCCGAAGCAAAAATTTATGAATATATACATATTATATGGCATGTCTTTCCATTTGCCGGCAGCATCGGCGACAGCACGGCGTTCATACATTTTTGTTTCCCTGCAGCTGAGCCGGTGCCGGTAAAAAGGGCATTAGAACAAATATATAAGTAAGTTTAAATTATCCTAATGGTTGAATGACAGTGACAAGTAAATAGATAAAAATATTTCATTTTAAAACATCTGACGATCGTTTCTCCCATGATACCTAGACCTACGAGTACCTAAAACCCCGTTCTATAAATAAATAGGTAGGGATGGTGTTTATTTGTCTTTAAGTATATCGTGTTTAGGACGGAGCCAAATGGACGAAATATTTTGAGTTGTGAGTCTGTAAAATGTGTCCCTGTCCCTGCATTCGGTTGCATACAAAAGTTCTGTTTGTGCCACACGGAGCGGCGACGCAAAAAGAGTTGACTGTTGACTAGGATTTCTGTATGAAACCGCATGCAGCGACTTTACGAACTCATAGCTCGAAAAATTACGTTCGTTCGGTGTCAGTCTAAAAAAGTATAAAGTAATACTAAGTTCATTGATATATTAAAAGGGGGAAGGATGCGCTAACATTGAAATCAGAAAACCAAAAACTCACACATCTATGATCAGTGGCATCACAGTCACAAACCTACAGTCACTGATAGACAAGGACAGAGATAAGAGCCGGCGCTGTCGTGTGAGCGAAATCACGTTGGCTGCCGAATGAACGCAACTACAAACATTTTATTATTAAAACACTGTTTAGCTGCACAAGTCATTTTGAACTGTATTTATTAATAAAATAAAAACGAGTGTACTTTTTAGACCACACGAATGATTAAAACTTCACGTAAACGCATATTTGTACTTACTTTTATTATCCATCTTGGCGACAATCTATGTAAAGTTTCAACACTCTTGTGATTATGTTGACAAACAAAGTAGACGCGGACACATGAATGGCGGCAAAATGGCAAAACAACTTGCTTTATCTGGCTCGGCCGAGGCACGAACATCAATAAACTTCGGTTATTCAATCTCTGCTCCGAACACACATCCCCTCTTCCGTAAGGAACCTTTAAATCGGATGACAAGGAACCGGTATAACATCATCCGATTTAAAGGTTCTAGGAACCGGTATTTAGAACCGGTACATCGGAACCCAAACCGGAACCGATACCGGAACCGGAACCGTACCGAAAAGAGGAACCTTTATAAGAACCTAAATGAAGAACCAGAACCGCAATTGGTACCGGTTTTCAATCCCTGCCGCTGATAGACGTAGGCCAGAAAGGCTTATATACTGAATATGTACTCGAATATTTTGTAGATTCTTTTTATAAATAAACTGTACATAAGTACACTATTATTGTAGAAATCGTCGCATGCTAATATAGCGATTACATAGCAGCTTAAACTTTCCTTGTACCGGCACGCAACGGCAACGTGACCTATTTGTTTTGGCTAACAACGATAGGCATCCCGTCGCTTCGGCGTTGGTCCAGGATAAACCTATAATTATATTCTAAACACGAGTCACGGTTACGTTTTATAACCGATGCATAAAATTACCTATGACAGGAACCTTTATTGATGGCGGTGCCATTAACTATTATAAACAAAATACAAACAAAGCGTGCTGCCACATATTTTTTTCTTTGGTGATTTATAGTAAAAAAATAAACAAATATGGACGCTATGTATTTATTTGACTTTTTACATACCAAAATTCGTAAAGTAGTCATAATGTCAATAATGCTAGCTAATAGCATCAGCCTTATAATGTTCCCACTGTTGGGATTCAGGCCTCTTCTCTAGGATAGGGAAGTGCATACAGTGCTATGTATTTTTTATTTAAACGAAAGTCAGTGTGATTTCGGTTGTTGCAAATTATCTAGATACTAAGCAATTTTATATTGGTGTGCCCGTATTTCGATGCCACGTGCCACTATTGGCACGCGTGCCATAGGTTCGCTATCCCTGACCTATAAGGTAATAAATACATTAGTTAGGCACTCTCTTTCTGCAGTTGGGTAAAAATGCGGCTGATTTCGTAGAAATAGGAAATATCATTACAAAGTTTTATAGCTGATGTTCAAATTAATAAATAATATAGTTAAACTTATTACTTGCAGATTCATCAAGCAGAAGAAATCGAACTTGAACCAGATCACTCTGGGAAGGAAACTGAAGAAGAGTTTTTACGCGTGATGAGATGCACTAGATAAACGACCAATAAAAGAGTTGGTTTTATATTACTTCCGCGTCTTTTTGTGTGCCTGAGACAGAAGTGTATCCATGAGCATCAAAACATGAACAGTAAAATTAGTAAAAACACGATCAGTCACACCTGGCAGCCAGGAACAGCTGTACAAGGCCTGATAAATTTTAGAATATTACAATATTCAGTCACGAATGAAGATGGCTTAGGCGTTTTCGATGGCATTTGTTTTAAAGCAAAAATAAAGGGGTTCGATAATTATGTCACCGTGCTCATTTAAGACAAGCAAACAATAATCCACGATTGCATCACTGCTTACCATCAGGTAGGATTGCAGTCAAGTGCTAGTTTATAAAATATATAAAAAAAATAAACAATAATTATATCACAAAGAAAACTGATTTGATCGAGTATTTCACTCAGGTATTTGAAAATTAGACAAACTTCTGAACCGAACAGCAAAGGTAAAGGCATGATTTTGAAGAAAAAATTGATGAAACCGAATGCCTCTTCGTAATTTACTTATAGCGAAAGATGGTATCAATACCAAAATTTATTAAGATTCAGCTGACTATTGAACAGCCTGAAGGAGAGGTTGTTACACACAACGATCATACAGATGTAAAGACTTTGTGAAAAGTATCCATATAAGAATAAATTACAACACTAGCTGAACAGTTAGAGAACTTTATATGTGATGAATGTGATTAGTGATGTTCGATTGTTTATGTAGTTCGATGAATATCTCATGTTGCGCTATCATTTAATTCTAGCGCTTATTGTTTTTGACATTTCTGAAATTCAATGTGTTGAATATTGGATCACTCTCTTATGAGAGTCAAAGTCTTTGTAATAGACGAAGAATTTCTTGTTCTGGTCAAAAACCTATTAGTGTGTAACGTTCTAGCTCTTTTACATTTCGGCATTACCAAATTTGGGTAGTAAGTGATCCACTGAAGTGATCCTTTTCATTTAATTAATTATTACACACTAAGTAATTCTGTTATAATAGCAATTTAATTAATTCTATTTAAATATTTACTATCATAAGTAAGAAATAAAATTATACTAAGCTCATCTACCTATCTCTATGAAACATTATGAAGTGTATTAATTTTAGTGTTAAGCGTGTACTTTATGGCGGATACATCATCTATCCCGGTCACCACCGGTAGAGTGAAAACAGACACATGTCGTGCGGTGTTCCACAGGGATTGTTACTAGGACCGCCCTTGTGGAACATCGGGTACGTGCTGCGCGGCGACTTCCCTGTGTTCTGTGATCCTTCCATTCCTGACGGGATCTGTTACGCAGACGACACGCTGGTTCTGGCGCAGGGAGAGTGGTACAGGAGGCGGTTGAACTAGCAACACACGGGGTTGCGACAGTCGTTGAGAGGATCCAGCAGTTGGGAATCGAGGTGGCACGGCATAAGTCCGAGGCCATATGCTTCCACGGCCCTCGGAACGCGCTACCACCGGGTTCTCAATTAACGGTAGCAGGAGATCATATCGGCATCGGCATCGGAATTAATCGGCTTCGTCTGGCTCCCAATTTCGATCGGACTGGGGCAGCTCTAAAGCAGCCCCTGCCCAACTTAGGGGGTCCAGACTGCCGGAGGCTCAGCGCAGGTATCGTTCGGTCCATGGCCTTTTATAGAGCGCCAGTATAGGCAACATCGCATGGAGGATCATGGAAATCCGGATGGTGCCCATACCACACGGTTTCTCGCGAAGAGACGGGCCTTCTTGCTGGCCTACCAACATGGGATCTGGAGGCAACAGTCCTTGCACGCATGCACGATTTGCTCGTAAAGATCCAACATGTAAGAAATAAAATTATACTAAGATTATCTCCTTACCTCTCTAAAACATTGTGAAGTATATATATATTTTAGTGTTAAGTGTGTATTTTATTTTTCAAGCAATTTTTTTATTTGTATTTTAAATGCACCTAATGATATTTGCATTTTGTTACATTCAAAACTCTACGAATACAATACTGTACAATAAACTACGTGTAAATAAATAGATAAGAGCTCCCAAAATAAATCCATAAATATTAAAGTTTTCTTTTATTTTCATTATTTAAATATCAAGAATCTTATTTCAGGCTGTCACCGTCCTCCCTCTTACACAATTATGACTTTCAGATCGTAGAAGAAAGAAACTAGATCAATGCTGCTAAAACTAGGTCAATAAGTACCCTGTCCCTATTGATGATATGTTAGGTTTAAAGGGAATGACGAAGGGTACAAAAAATACCCAGTTAAAATAAAAATAAAGAAATCACTTAATGACACATAACAAAGAGCCTAAATGTTTAAATTCAAAATTAAAGTTTATACAAAAGGTCGTGGATTATTGTCGAGGGACAAATCCCATCAGGTACGGAAGAAAATAAATTAAGTATGACCACTGACTAAATATAATATGACTTTAATCATCTAGGCTATTTGGGCGCCTTCAACTAAGCCGCAAAGTGCTGCGCGACGGCAGCGCTGCCGCGCTTAACAAAAGCCCCCCTCCCTCTATTTCTTCTATTGTACCCAGCTCTGACCTGTGACTTAGATGTCTTCCTTAGGAACTAGCAAGAAGTGTCTTGCTAGTTCCTAAGGAAGACATCTAAGTCATCTCTCATCTCCTTAGTATACCGCGACTACGTTATTTTATTTTTTATGAATTTCAGGCAGTTGTGTTCCACTGCAAATTAAAGGCCTTTTCTCTGTCTTTAGCTATATCTGGCTAATCATTTAGGTCTAACTCATCACGCCATCTCTTTCTGAGTCTATCGCACCGGTTCCTATTGTTCGGAAACCAGTTCACGGTGTTTTCCGAATAAAATAATTAAGTACAAGAAGAGGAACATGAATTAAATGAAGGGATTGCTTAAACATACGTCAGCCAAGAAGACATTGGCCACAGCCAACAGCGCCTGCTTCGGCCACGGGAACTGCCAGTCTATGGTAGTGTTGTTCACCAGCCCGGGGAAACTCCGACACCTGGTAACATGATGAAACACGATACAGTTCGATTCAAAATTAATATTGCTCAACTTGCGTTGTTTCAATACCATATATCCCACCCACACGTACAAAGCGTTTTGGGAATAAATTCATTATACATAAAGCTAAGGAGTGGATTTTGCTGTTGGAGTCTGGTCAAGAGTGAATAGGTCGCTTCTAGGCACGCCCATAACACCGCTTACCATCATGTGAGATAGTGATCAAAAGCGAGCTTTTCCACAGTAAATAAATAATGTCGTTCAAAATCCTGCGCTGCGACTCGAAGACTTGTCTGAGCCGCCATTATAAGTTTAATTTGGAGTATATTTATCAGTCACGTAAGTTTATAGACCACAAAATTTATTATAAAAGAGTAAAAAAATTGAATACAAATTATATTATATTAACGATAATAATTAATTTATCTTCTTATATATAAAAATTAATAGCTGTTCGTTAGTCTCGCTAAAACTCGAGAACGGTCGGTCCAATTTGGTCCATTTTGGTCTTTAAATACTTGTGATACTCCAGGGGACGTATAAACGGTAAGAAAATATGGAAAAATTCACGAAAAAAAAAACCAAGGTTTGCCGGGTCAGCTAGTAAGTAGTTGATAAATCCAAAATGAATTTGTTTGAATCTTGGTCGGGTGACATACAATATATACGGTGACTTCTCTATACTTCGGAAAGCTTATTAGGTCATTAGACCTGACCGTCCGTATACCAAATGGATCCATAAGTCCGTAAAGAGTCATTTAGACGGAGAGTTTCTTGTCTAGAAGATACGATTATCGAGAGAATATAAAAAAGTTTCTTCGGCTAAGTATTGACAACACTCGTTCTATCACTTTGGCTATAATTGCCTTGTAATGGTGTCCATATAAATACGATTCATACAATTTCTACCTTCCTGATCAAAAGGTCTAAGTAGCTATAAGTCCAACAGCGCGAAACGTCTTATGAGTAGTAAGTCTAATTAGCAAAATGCCCATGTAGCAAAACGTTGGACATTTTGCTAGCAGAACGCCCATTTAGCAAATCAACAAAATGTGTACACTCATGATAAAAAGTAAGTCATTTGTATATTACATTAAATCTATTAGATAAGAATAATCAAGGTTATAAAGCTACCCAAGCAGCACGCAAGCGTATCAAACATCAATAAAGCAGCCGATATACAGCTTAGAGCTGTATAAGGGCTGTACAAGGGTGTAAAACACAGCTTTAGGCTGCATAAAGGTATCCGCGTACGCTTATGGTTCTATATCAGAGTATTTTTACTCAATTAAACAGCTTTAAGAGTTTTTTGACACTTAAGGCTGCGTTTTACACTTAAAGCTGTATATAGGCTGTATATTGCACGTCACCACTTCCTTTATACAGGTCTAAGTGTTATATTAGTGTACAATGATACTTATTGCTGTATATTGGTGTAAACGAACTCCATTATAACTCTTATTCGTTTGGTGTAATTGTACACTCTTATAACTATTGTGGTGTTATAACTACTGCCTACAAGGGTGATATACAGCTATAAGAGTAAATGAACGCTATAGTACAGCGTTAGGCTGTATTACTAATGGAATCACTCGGATTGTGTTTTTGTGAACATCAATATGGAGGAAAAGACCGGTCAAGTGCGAGTTGGGCTCGCGCTCCAAGGATTCCGTAAAAACTTACTCGCACCGTGTCCGTTCTATGGGCCCTATGATTAAAAAAAAAGAAATTCAATTATCTCGAAAACGGTGCGTCCTAGGTCAAAAATAACCAAAATTTGAACCCCCCTGTGACACCCCCGTGCAAGTACCAATAGAATACAAAAACGTAAAAAAAAATTTTTTTTTCGTGATCGAATCGGAGCAAGAATTCATTCCAGAAAAAAAAAAAATATCCGAGCAATTGGTGAATATTTTAATATAAAATAAAACTAAAGGCACATAACTCATAATGGTTGAGGTTAACCCAAAACTACAAAAAACAAAATGCTGTAGGTATTCTGTACCAATCAACTAAGGGTGGTGAAGAGAAAACATTGAATTAAGAGGAAGGTCAAAAGGAAATATTTAAATATTACAAATGCAGATAATTTATTTAAATACAACAGACAGTAGAGATAGTAAAGTATAATTTATTGGAGAAGATAAAGTAATAGATCACAATCTGCTTCTTCAATGATGATAATAATAGACTTTATACGCAGCATTTTGATGTAACCCCACGATGATCTGGAGGGTTAGAACTGTCATCCTTCACCAATGCGTCCGACGTCTAATCACTCGCTTAGTAATTTTAGATCGCCTTCTGATTCTCGTGACCTTGATATTAGACCAAGTCAAAGGCCTTATTGTACCTTTTCTGAAAAATAGATGAAAGATCGGTTACAAATCTTACTCACTACTTCACAATAAGTATATAAATTGTTAAATTGTATTCGGACATATGAGATTTAGTCGTAGGTAGCTGAGGATTTTTTATTCCTTATACGTATCTCTAAAGATGGTTAGAAATGTACGTACTTGTTATGAACAATTACACAGATTATGGAGTAAAAATACTCTATTATACAGCCTAAGTCGTAAAAATACTCTATTATACAGCCTAAGTCGTAAAAATACTCTATTATACAGCCTAGGTCGTAAAAATACTCTATTATGCAAGCTGTCGCCATTTTGCAATGTACATAATGATTTTATAAACAAAATAAAAGGCTTATTTGGCAAAAGCCTAAAGTCATATCATGATTATCAGCTTGAATTACGGTTGATTTGCATTTATACCTATTATTTCAACATATTTTTTTAATATAACCTAAAAAAATAATAACATTACTTACCGTATTTACTGTTTTCCTTGATGTTAAAATTGATTATTTCGCTGGCGCGTTAATATTTTCACCGAAAATATACACACTTTTACAATGAAATTAAATCGGCACTATAAATTCACTATATTACTAAGGTCAACAAGTCCAATTTAACATATTATATTTAAAACTAAATGTATATGGCGTAGTCGCCATTATAATAGTAAAATATTATAAAAAATAATCTTTAAGTTTGGATTCTTTCGTATTCTTACACCAATTAACAGCTTTTTGCTGTATATGATAGTTATAATTGAATATCTGTAGAGTTAAAGTGTAATTGTACACCGATATACAGCTTAGGGTGTACAAAAACGCCTTTATACAGCCGATATACAGCCAATACGCAGCCAATATACAGCTTTTATTCTCCACTTACACTTAACGCTGTATATAGGCTGTATATGTGGGCCCTTTTTGGAGTTACAAGGGCTGTATATAGGCTTATACAGCCTATATACAGCTTACTATACAGCTTAGAGTGTAAACCTGAACCTATATACAGCCCTTGTACAGCCTTTTGTGCTGCTTGGGTAGTAGCCTCTTAAATATTATTAGGATCAAAACATACGAAAACTCTCTCCGTCTAAATGGACCAGGGCCTATAATATAGTCTGCTTAAACTTTTAATTTGCTGCGGTCTACCCATCCAGTTATAATTTGGGTGTCTTCAAGGCTGGAGTGAAAAGGCTCTTAAAACCAGTGCGCACCATCAACGATTGCATCACTGCTTACCATCAAGTGGGATCGCAGTCAAGCACTAGTTGTTTATATCAAATTAAAAAAAAAACCAAAAGGTATTGTGTGATTCAGTACCTACCTCCCCGAGTTGTTGAAGTCAGATAGGTAGGTAATTCAAGTAAAATACAGCTACATCTGGCAAGACCGAAGTCCAACCCCGGCTAATTGGAAAAACGCTAGCCAGATGATGGTTTTTTAAATTACCTGTTTCTCAATATATCACCGCTGGGAGACATGGACAGCACAACGTGGAGATTTTCACAACATCTATTGCAGAAGAAGTTCCACACCGAGTCCCTGAAATATATATTTTTCTAAAGTGTCTGTTCGCCACCGCTAATCGCTTTCACGAGGACATGGCGGCGCTTGACTCAAACGGTGCAAACTTCAACCGTATATATATATATAACTGTGTTCTGCGAGTGATCCGCAAAATTATTATACTGGGGGTTTTATTCCTGCCGAATCCAAAACCGAAACCTCCCGAAACAACCATATTATGTGAGGACCTGCGTCAGGCGGAAAGTGAGGAGGCAGCCTAAGTTGTGCCGCACTAACCACTCGACTTTTCAAAGAGAAGACTTATCGCCTATGTACCTACTATAGCGACATCTATGGCATCATGTGTCCTGGTGGGGGCGATCGGCGGCAACGATCTCTTGCGCCGGGTCTTGGCTCCGACCGAGTGGCAGGCGGTCGCTTCATTCTGCGCAGCAGTAAGCCGCCGCCGGGATGCTGAACCCGATTTCTGGCCACTGTAGGCGCGAGCCTGCGGACGGCGAGCAAACCGTCCGGTAGCCGTCCGAACCGAGCCCAAGTCGTCGACGGCGCATATTGTTCCACGCGCACCTCAAAGAGATTTCAGCAAACCGTAGAGACCCAGCAGGGTCGAAGCCTTCTGGGGCAACAGGTTGTGCCGGAAGGTACCAGAAGACGCAGTGTTGGCGCGGCCTAACACTAGGTGGAGCGATGACCTAGACGCCCAGGAACGGGCATTATGGTGACACTTGGGGAAGACCTATGTTCAACAATGGACGTCTTTTGTCTAAAATGATGATGATGAGTTAAATACTATATTCGAATACTAACTTGGCAACCCCATAGCCAGCCTCAATACTAGCATTGCGGACAGCATTGATGATAGAGTCCTTCTCGTCGTCGGCGAACAGCGCAGGGATCATGCCGATCATCAGGATGTTGTTGATGAACTCCAGGAAACCCTCCTCGATGATCTAATGGGATAAAAGGTGATTTGAGACTGATACTCTAACATGACGACTACAATTATCGGGACAAAACTACCTTAGACGTATTATTAAAGAGAAACCAGATAAAGAACAGTTGCGAGTTTTTAAATGATCTTGAACGTCGTCAGTTCTGTCGACAGAGCGGCAACGTCGAGTAGTTGCTGCTTCATCGACCGAGGCTCATAGTTTTGTATATAAGCTGTGAGCAAGTGTGCACCAAGCGTATAATGACGAATACGCGTCTGTGGACAGTAGGCCTTAATAAAAATTACCTGTGCCGCAGTGAACAAAAAGACAGTCTTCTTGTTGTCGACGCCGAGCGCAGTGTATAGCCTCTTCATGTCGTCTTTGAGAGAGTTTTCGTTGTAGTTCCGCATTATCACGATCTCGAACACGTCGCAACCTGCATGAGAAAATTAGTCTTTCTGTACAAAACTCGATCACCGTGGTTAATCTGAACGGATTTTAGCCAAGACCGCAGGAGATAGTGAAAAGTGTGTGCAAGTGCAAGTAAACTCTGTTCCTTTAATTTCATAGTTCGATGGGAAAGCAATTCGATACAACCGCACAGATTAGGAGCAGATTCATTGGGAAGACATCGTATGGACCTCTGCAGAAGTCAGAGTGGTGATGATCATCAGATTATGATCACTTCGACAAGAGTGTTACGACGAAGAATCAAACCCACGTTTAGTAGTCGCGGTTGCGAGCACGATGAAGTGCTTCGATTTCGATGCCCAACGAAATGACGGTGTATCTATGTTTTTTTTTTTATTTTTTTATTCAATCATTCAAAAGCCGACTTTGGTACCTGCTTCACTAAAATCCATTTGTGAAATTGAATGAAATAGTCATTCTGTTTTAAACAAAATGACAGCAGAGTGACTGCTGTGTGAGTGAAACTAATTCGAAGTCCTCATAAAATTAAGTTTTCTCTTACATGTTGCTCAAACTGCATGATTAAGAACAAGAAGCTTAGATCTTCATTCTATTCTGTTTCTCATAATTAAAAGTGAGTATTAAGCCAGGATTGAAAATTGACTACCTAAAGAGCTTCATGAGGGAATGTAAGTTCTGTAGATTTATCTATATATGAATATAAAAGAAGAAACTGACTGACTGACATTTTATTTTATTTTATTTTTAAGACTAGGACTAGGAGCGTAAAAATTTGCACAAGTTTTCCTTTTAGGACATACGCGAGCACTAAGAGAGGATTTTTACAAAATTCACTCCGTAAAGGGATGACTCCGGGGTCTAAAATTCGTATGGAGAAACCTACTTCTACACGGCCGAAGCCGCTGGCAAAAGCTAGTTATCCGATAAAAAGCCTTCTAGAAGTGAACCATCTTCACACGTACCTGCCGCGAAAGCCGCGAGCCGGCAGATGGATTTTTTGCCCGAGCCGCCCACGCCGATGATGAGCGCGTTGCCGCGGTCCATGCGCAGGATGCGCTGCGCGCGCGTCAGGTGCTCCAGGCAGTCCTCGAAAAGCACCACGGACATCTTGCCTATGCGGTCGTTGTACTCGTCTAGGATCTGTATGGAAATATACAATTTTATATAGGAATCTAAATGCTAAATTAAAACTTAAAACATGCACATGCTTTGTTGCAGTCATTTTGTGAAAAGCAAAAAACGTGTTCACGACGACTTGAAAACTCGCATCAACGGCGCGTATAGTAAGCACAGTGTGCTTTAAGGTTTGGTCAAACTATCCTGTCTTTTAAGTCATTATGAACTCCTTTTTTGACACATTTAATTAGAGAAGAACAATCCCTCCATAAAATGTCAGCAGAATCGTAATCAAATGTACTATCGTAAATGTATTCATGCCATAATTTCAGCCCATAGACCTCCACTGTTAGATATAGACCTCCTCCAAGTGTCGGCATAATGACCGGACCTGTGCGTCTCGCATTAATCGGATTCCCGTGACCCTCACCAGGTCATCGGTCTACCTTGTGGGAGACCTACCAACACTGCGTCTTCGGGTGCGCGGATGCCACTCTAGTTCCTTCCTAGGACTGAGCAATGTGTCTTGCCCACCGCCGCTTGAGTTTGGCTATTCTTCCTTTTGTAACCTTGGTTCTGCTGCGGGAGAACTTGCCCTTTGGGCGGCTCTTTAAGTCACCCAAAGGACTTGGCCTTCTTGATGAGGCTTAAATGTATGGGTATAGCTATTTAGATCGTTTTTAACTTAACAACGCATATCAACAACTCAACAGTACCTCTTGGAACAGGAAGTAGACAGCCTCATAGTCGAGTAGGTCCTCATAGTATCTGATCTCCTCCTCGTCTAATGCGTTGCGGTAGTCTCCGAACAACAGCGGGTCGCGGAATACGTACGCTTCCAACTGCGAACAACAGTTACACCGATATAGATTTATTAATTTATTTATTTGTTTATCCTCACATCAGAACGCCTTAGAGCAATTAGACCAATGGAGCACAATTAGTTCAGAATCTGTTACTTTCTAGTGTGAAGTGCCCGGTGGAGTCATAGCAAACAAAGATATGACGTTACATAATATTTATACTGTCATATTACACGTGGGCGTGTTTTACATTAATGATTGCGAATTAATCCAATTATTTTGCATCGAAAATGAAAACAAAAATACCGGGCAAGTACGAGTCGGACTCGCTCTTTGAGGGTTCCGTAACATAACTATGAAAACAGTTCATATCCCGAAGATTTTTCCGAATCGCACAAAAAAGTTTTTCTTTTGTAACGTAACTACAAATTTACAATTTTTTCCTATACTTGCGCTATGAGACCTTGCTTCATGCCAAATTTCAAGATTCTAGATCAACGGGAAGTACCATATGAATTTTGATTCCCTTGAGAGTGTCGAAGTACACGTTTTGCATTACTACTGATATTGTAGGTTTATCAGCATTTTGGTTCAACTTATTTGTATTTACCGTGAGCTCCTCTTCGGCTTCTATTTCCTCCTCTTCCTCGATCGCTTCAGCCACAGTCGCCACCTGCTCTTCAGGATGCTTCTCTATTATCATGCCGAACTCTGCCAGACAAGTCAATTGCTATCATCAGCTCAGCCGAAAGACGTGAACTACTGAGCTTCTCCCAAGCGCCCAGGCAGGTAATCTGCAGGCTTAGTCAGTTGATAATCTACAATCGTTAAAGCTATTGGAAAACTAATTTAATCTATGGGAATGACATCATCTCAACAAAATTCGTAGTTCACGTCGTTTAAAATGAGAGAATCAAATGTAATCGTTTCTACAATGTTCATCGCTATATTCTATAGTTTTATGGTATAAATGGTACTTACGCTAAGGTGTTACCGATTGTAGAAAGAGATTCGTCACAAAACGGTCGTAACTTGGCTAGGCCTGGTCAACATCGGCCAACCGAGAGAGAGTTTTCATTTCACTATATTTTTTAAGTGGACATAATATTATAGAAGAAATATGTAGGTAATGGTCATAAGATGGTCATGATGGTTGTTAAATCTGACTCGGCTGGGCCGCGTTCCAGAAGCTGACTAAGCTATTAGTTCTTCGCTCGCGTAGGCAACCAACACTCATTCCCCTCGCTTCGGAGGATGGTCTGTACCAGGGCCCGGCATGAAAGGTCTCCACCGCTAATCACCGCCACGAGGACACGGCGGTGCTCCTCTCAAAAGGAGCACACCTTCATCGTATCCTCCATCGTGTCTTCTGGGCGGTCCGCACAATGGTGACACTCAGGCGTTTCTTCTGCCTGAATCCGATGCGTTTCCTATGAGGACCCAAAGGACCTCCGTAATGCGGAAGGTAACGACGCCGTGACGCCTCTCCAAACTCTAGGAAGCTTTTGTTTGTAATAAAAACTATGAGTCTACGAATATACCATCTAATTCTTCTTCTTCAACTTTAGCTTCTTCTTCGGGCACCACGATCTCTTCAAGAACAACAGGCTCCTCTTCAGGGAAGTATATCATCACTTGCTCGTGAATGTGGTTGCGCATCAAATCGTTATCCTTTCAACAAAAATAAATATATATATTAATCATTTGACAAGAGGCTATGTAATAAAAAAAAATAGGGTCCTTAGTATGTTTTTAATATCATGCGGATTTCATCCCACATGCGGATTTGCTCCGCATACAAAAAATTTCAAAATAAAAAAAACCCGTGCCGCGTGCGTATTGCACATCATCATCAGCCTTTTTTTAATCTTAACTCAGGCCTCCTCTCTAAGAGAGGGAATGGGCCGTAATTCACCACGCAGGCCCAGTGCGGGTTGGTTGCGCCAACAGCGTACGACGAAGCTTCTCACTGAAGTAGGGTAGTCTCATGGGAGTGATCATCATCATCATTTCAGCCGGAAAACGTCCACTATTGGACATAGGCCTCCTCCAAATGCCGCCACAACGACCGGTCCAATGCGTCCCGTATCCAACGCATTGCCAGGTTCAACGCAATGCAGGTTCCCGCATCCAACGCTTGTATTTGGCCACGCCTCCAATTCTTTTGTTCTGACATCATCTCAACGCTCAGTCACGTGGCCTGAACAAAAGGATTGGAGGCGTGGTCAATTTCAAGCGTTCGCGCTTAACGAAACGATCGTAACATGGCTAGGGGGGCAGGTCATCGGTCCAGCTTGGGGGAGGCCGCGCCAAAGCTGCGTCTTCCGGAGCATGCCCAAGCAGCACGCAAGCGTATCAAACATCAATAAAGCAGCCGATATACAGCTTAGAGCTGTATAAGGGCTGTACAAGGGTGTAAAACACAGCTTTAGGCTGCATAAAGGTATCCGCGTACGCTTATGGTTCTATATCAGAGTATTTTTACTCAATTAAACAGCTTTAAGAGTTTTTTGACACTTAAGGCTGCATTTTACACTTAAAGCTGTATATAGGCTGTATATTGCACGTCACCACTTCCTTTATACAGGTCTAAGTGTTATATTAGTGTAAAATGACACTTATTGCTGTATATTGGTGTAAACGAACTCCATTATACCTCTTATTCGTTTGGTGTAATTGTACACTCTTATAACTATTGTGGTGTTATAACTACTGCCTACAAGGGTGATATACAGCTATAAGAGTAAATGAACGCTATAGTACAGCGTTAGGCTGTATTACTAATGGAATCACTCGGATTGTGTTTTTGTGAACATCAATATGGAGGAAAAGACCGGTCAAGTGCGAGCTGGACTCGCGCACCAAGGATTCCGTAAAAACTTACTCGCACCGTGTCCGTTCTATGGGCCCTATGATTAAAAAAAAAGAAATTCAATTATCTCGAAAACGGTGCGTCCTAGGTCAAAAATAACCAAAATTTTAACCCCCCTGTGACACCCCCGTGCAAGTACCAATAGAATACAAAAACGTAAAAAAAAAATTTTTTTTTTCGTGATCGAATCAGAGCAAGAATTCATTCCAGAAAAAAAAAATATCTGAGCAATTGGTGAATATTTTAATATAAAATAAAACTAAAGGCACATAACTCATAAGGCCATGAAACTTGGAACCTAAATAGTTTATATGGTTGAGGTTAACCCAAAACTACAAAAAACAAAATGCTGTAGGTATTCTGTACCAATCAACTAAGGGTGGTGAAGAGAAAACATTAAGAGGAAGGTCAAAATGAAATATTTAAATATTACAAATACAGATAATTTATTTAAATACAACAGACAGTAGAGATAGTAAAGTATAATTTATTGGAGAAGATAAAGTAATAGATCAAAATCTGCTTCTTCAATGATGATAATAATAGCCTTTATACGCAGCATTTTGATGTAATCCCACGATGATCTGGAGGGTTAAAACTGTCATCCTTCACCAATGCGTCCGACGTCTAATCACTCGCTTAGTAATTTTAGATCGCCTTCTAAATCTCGTGACCTTGATATTAGACCAAGTCAAAGGCCTTACTGTACCTTTTCTGAAAAATAGATGAAAGATCGGTTACAAATCTTACTCACTACTTCACAATAAGTATATAAATTGTTAAATTGTATTCGGACATATGAGATTTAGTCGTAGGTAGCTGAGGATTTTTTATTCCTTATACGTATCTCTAAAGATGGTTAGAAATGTACGTACTTGTTATGAACAATTACATAGATTATGGAGTAAAAATACTCTATTATACAGCCTAAGTCGTAAAAATACTCTATTATACAGCCTAAGTCGTAAAAATACTCTATTATACAGCCTAGGTCGTAAAAATACTCTATTATGCAAGCTGTCGCCATTTTGCAATGTACATAATGATTTTATAAACATATACAAGGCTTATTTGGCAAAAGCCTAAAGTCATATCATGATTATCAGCTTGAATTACGGTTGATTTGCATTTATACCTATTATTTCAACATATTTTTTTAATATAACCTAAAAAAATAATAACATTACTTACCGTATTTACTATTTTCCTTGATGTTAAAATTGATTATTTCGCTGGCGCGTTAATATTTTCACCGAAAATATACACACTTTTACAATGAAATTAAATCGGCACTATAAATTCACCATATTAATAAGGTCAACAAGTCCAATTTAACATATTACATTTAAAATTAAATGTATATGGCGTAGTCGCCATTAGTAAAATATTATAAAAAATAATCTTTAAGTTTGGATTCTTTCGTATTCTTACACCAATTAACAGCTTTTTGCTGTATATGATAGTTATAATTGAATATCTGTAGAGTTAAAGTGTAATTGTACACCGATATACAGCTTAGGGTGTACAAAAACGCCTTTATACAGCCGATATACAGCCAACACGCAGCCAATATACAGCTTTTATTCTCCACTTACACTTAACGCTGTATATAGGCTGTATAAGTGGGCCCTTTTTGGAGTTACAAGGGCTGTATATAGGCTTATACAGCCTATATACAGCTTACTATACAGCTTAGAGTGTAAACCTGAACCTATATACAGCCCTTGTACAGCCTTTTGTGCTGCTTGGGTGGTCGATGATGAACGTGGATGATAATCTAGGTGTAATCTATAAACTTACTTGCACACTAATAAGTCTATCACAAATGACTCGAGTGAACTCGTTGCGCCAACAGCGTACGACGCAGCGCTTCTCACTGAAGTAGTTGGGGTGCGTCAAACACATGCCGGCCGCTACTCGAGAAAGGTCGCGGAGATTGAATATGTAGTGGAACTTGGCTGGAGTTGGAGGTAGCTCTACTATTATTATCTGAAAGCATTCAAAAATCAATGGATAAAGAAAGAAAGAAAGAAAGAAAAAGAATTTATTTGGTAAGTACAGCATAAGGCATGAACACAACAATTAGGTAACACAAAAAAAAAAATAAAAAAAAAAAAAATTAAAAAAATAATAATTGTGTGCCTCATGGCTGCACTAAAATAGGTCCAGTTCAGCATGAATGCCAGACAACTAGTGCCTGACGCTGGTTTTCAACTGACCTGTTGTTGTGACGAAACGGACGTAAAACCGTATTGGTGTTTTTTTTTTATGGCAGGTAAAAGGAGTGTGTGTATACTATGTATAGTACTAAAATAATATAGACCTACAAAATAGGGTTTTAATAATTTACGAAAAATGCTAACTGAACTGATCTATCTGATGAGAATAGTGATGGTTTTTTCAGCCATAAAGCTACGTACATTATCAGACAGTATAGAAGAGTCTAAAGCCGCGTATTTATTTGTCGTGACGACAAATAATCATGTAGTTTTTAAGTGTCGTTGTTTATATATTTAAATGGGATGACAAGATTAACAGTCAACAGTCTAGAACTTTTTTGCAGTGACGTGACACTAGATTGTCATGATAATGGGTACGGCTAGCACGACAGTCGCAAAATTTGTCAAGACTAAACCGTGACGGTAAGTCATGTGCCGTTGTTGTGATTATCTGTCGTGGCCACGACAAACAGTTGTTATAATGGGAACAGTTAGAGACGATAGTCGTCTGACGATAAATGAATCGTTACGACAATGTGGGAACACGGCTTTAGGGTGCATTTGCATTGAAGCGGTGATGACGGGAACTGAGGCGCATAGGAGTTGACAAATAACATGACTGAAATCGAGACGTCGAGTCTCTTTATTTAGAACCCTGACAAAATTCGTCAGAGGCAGAAGTTCAGTTGCATCTGCAACGCTTTCTGGGAAATTAAATGCTCTCCTCGTACGAACATTTCGTGCTGAAACCAGGAGTAGCGAAGCCAGGAGTAGCTAAACAAGATGCCTTGTGAACCAACTTTCAAGGGACATGATTTCACGTTTTCAGCTAAAAATATGGTTAATAAACAAAAGAGAAATACCACTCACTGATTAATCACGAAATCTCAGAAACAATTACACTTATAAAATTAAAATTTGGCAGATAGGTTCCATAAAGGGTGTAGACGTTCGTTAAGAACGGATATTACGAAACTCCACCTCTAAGGAAGTAAATCAGGGGTTGGAATTTCGTATGGAGAAACCGAATTTCATGCGGGCGAAGCTGCTGGTAGAAGCTAGTCTAATATATAAAAATAACAATCTTCCGAAACCGCTTTACCGATTTTTGTTTTTTTTATTATTTTTATTTTTTATTATTTGATAGGTCTGAGAATAGGCTGTAGGTTATTTTTTGGTCTCCTTAAAGTCTCTATTAAAATTCAAATAATGGGGGGTGGAATTACCCCCATGTTTTTCTTTGATATTAATTTATATGACATAACAACTTTGAGTCAGCTATTAGATAGATTATATACTATTATGAAAGTATGGTTCGTGTAACGAGATAGTTGTACGTGACATTTCGAAATTCGTAATCATACTATAATCATATATAGCAATTTATAGAGCCAGTACGTATCGGGGGCGTAGCTCAGATGGTAGAGCGCTCGCTTAGCATGCGAGAGGTACCGGGATCGATACCCGGCGCCTCCAAACTATTTTTTCAATGGATTAACAGATTATTTTTGGAACTTCTACGATAATTGAACAGAGTCCACATCCTTTTGGGGTAGTTGAGTAAAAGGGTGAACAATACACCAGTGGTATACTTGATATTGTATACTTCATGGGTGACGATGATTTAAACAAATATGTGACACGCCTGTTAGTTTGCGTCTTTATTAAATACTTAGCTTATGAAACCAACTTCCAAACACCTTTTTACCCCCGTAGGGGTGTAGTTTCATAAAATCCGTTCTTATCGGATGTCTACACCCTATAAGGAACTAATTTTTGAATTTTTGTGATTAATCAGTGAGTGGTATTTCGTTTTTATATATATAGACTAGCTTCTGCTAGTGGCTGCACTCAAAATTAAAAAATATAACCTATGTTAATCAGTGATAAAGTAGCATCGCATTGGTGAAAGAATTTTTAAAATCGGTTCACTATTTTTTGAGTTTATTCAATACAAAAAAAAATTACTAAAAATATATATTTTTTTTTATATTACTGTAGATAATTGATCAATAAAAACCCTACCTTATATAATTCCAGCGTCATCTGCACAATCTTATCAACGATCTGCTGTATCTCCTCGGGGAAGGTTTCAAAGTGTCCCTTCAGGATCGACACGTAGATGTGGCGCAGCGTGGCCTCTGAGGGGAACTGCAGGTTGTACGTTGAGAACATCGAGATGAAGCGGGGATCCACCTGGAGACAATTAAAAATTTAAAAAAAATTGAAAATTATTTATTGTCTCAATTCAATTTAAAATCTTAGATGAAGCCCGGAACCCTACACTAGGATTCCCTATGTTGTGTCTCTTTCAATCCATAGCTGAAGTTGGGTACAGTGTCAAAGACAATAGTAGAATTAATCTACTAGATATGTCTAACAAAGTAGTAGTTTGGGTAGAGTGTGGTGTAGTGATTGTAGTGTGGGAAGTGTAGGTGTAGTGAGAGTAATGTTGTAGGTGCGGGTGTGTGAGTGCATGTGAGAAGGGTTTTTTCTTTTTCTTATGGTAGATAAAATCTTCCAATGACAAATCCCGCCCTTAGGTGGAGCGGGAAATAGTGTCAGACTCTTACTGACTAAAAACCTACCCTGTTCCATTCATTGCCTTTGTGCCAGGGCCCCGGGTGACATTTTCACATAACCTTTGGCCCCAGTAGGCTTCGGCCTTGCTGGGCCCCTACAGTTTGCTGACAACTCCTTGAGAAGCGTGGGAACAGTCCGCGCCGTAAACGACTTGAGCTCGGACCGGTCTGTTACCGGACGGACGGACAGCGAGCTACCCGTTGGTAAGAGTGGTTGCAAGTGTTAGTGTGAAGTTTAATCATTTACCTATTCATTTATTGTTTTCATTTTATGACAATATTTTTAAGACATCCTCTGTTGACAAAGAAGAAGAGAGCTCTGAAGACAGGAAGAGGTCGATGGAAAATAGTGTTGTATCGAACAGATTTTTTATAACCCGACCGGCCATTCAGGAGCCAGTACCGTTTTAAACTTCAAAGATGAGGCGGAGTATGATACTGCTCGTTCTTATAAATAAGACTGTCAGTGAGACAATTATACCTACTGAAAATTCTCATACAACAACATCGTAATACTCCCTACAATGACCATGCTACAGGCAGACGCACAGCTCGCAATATTTGTCCATATATTAAATGCAACACTGCATCAGCAAGGCGGCAGCACCTATATTTAGCACAACAAAGTCAATACATATATAACAATAAATCAACTTACATATAACATTTTCAAACACAAAATAAAAATATGGCTTCAAACATTAAACTATTCGCAGACTGAGCAGCTCCTACAGTAAAATCATCAACCTCTTACTTACTTAAACACACACAAACACCAACAGCTATACGATCTTAAGGTTTTATTTTTGTTTTTATTATGTTAATATTTATTTTCAAGCATTACTTTTTATTTTTTTATTTTTTGTAAATTATATTTTTGAGGAAGAGTCACTTGGACCTTATATTTAAGCGACACCAATGGGAGAAGACACTGACTTCTGTAATACAGGTTTCTACCTAGCTCGGAAGTCAGGGCTTCAAATTATTGTGTATATTATATTTAAAGTGTCAATAAACTATTTGATTGAAACTATTTGATTGACTGTTGTCTTGCGTATAATGTACACGTATTTGTACAAGATATACCTATAGGAAAACTTAACAATGTTCAGCACCAGCATACCTACTCGTGGGGCCTAGCTCAGATGACAGAGCGTTCGTTGAGTTACGTCTACCTTCAAAGTTAATTTTATCTTTCACCGTTACCAAAATATATTCCTATTTTTACTGAGCATAAATAGGATGTGCTTTCGTCAATACGATCAAGTTTAAGTTATACAGTCAGGGGTCAAAAGTGCAGTTGCTTCTCTACCAATGCTAAAGTGTATAAAATTCATTTGTAGACAAGGATCAATAGTTGATGATAGATTTAATTTATAGCATGGTATCCAAAGTATTGAATGAACTAGTTGTGGACCATTGAACTTTTACTGCCAAGTAATTTTAGAAATTTTAGTGTTTGTAGAGTGCAACTGCACTTTTGACCTCTGACTGTACATCTACACCCATTTTTTTAAATTATTGCTCCCACTCTGGGTGAAGCGAGAGAGAGTGTAATACCTTTACGGACTAAAACCTACAGTGTTTCTTCCGTTTTCCTTTGCCCTAGCAGAAATGTATCTATACTTTATACTCTTTAACTAGCTAATATCTACAGAAGAAATAAAATTAATTAATATGGACACACCATTTTGCTTTTGCCAGCTTGGGAAATATAACAGTCAGAATTCTCGGTAAGAAGGACTACACTAAATTAAAACGAAAGTCGAACTCACATCATTCCTTCCACCACCAGCTTTCCCCATCGCAGCTAGGAAGCCAACATCCTTGATGTTCTTCCAGGTGAGATCCTTCCCGCGGTCATAGAAGCCCTTCCTCTCAAACAGCAGCTTCAGCAAGGCGATAGGTTGCTGGGTGCCGTATTTGTCTACCTGTGAAGATGGAATGGTAATTACCGCTCTAAAGACTTTAATATGATTGAACATTTGTAAAAGAAATTGTTAAATCTACCCAACTGTAACACTTAGCTCATGTATGAAGGGTTCGAATCGTGATCCAATCTTTCGCTCGCTCTTTTTCAGAAAGGAGGTTACCACTGTCTAACATAAACAAAAATATAAGTTTGGAGGCGCCGGGTATCGATCCCGGTACCTCTCGCATGCTAAGCGAGCGCTCTACCATCTGAGCTACGCCCCCGATACAAGTTACAATTGTAAAAAGCAGTGTAGTATGCACTTACCACACTTACTCAATGACGAAATGACCTTTTGATTTCATTGTAAGTATTACAAAGAACTGGTTAATTGGCCACTATATGACTACAAGTATCGGAGAGTTTAATTTTATCACCATCCAGCCGAAAGACGTCTACCGTCGGACATAGGCCTCCCCAAGTGTCGCAATAACGACGATGTTTTTGTCTACGCTAAAATTATAAGTATAAAAGCATTGTAGTTTAAAATTATTTGATTTGCGAAATTAAAGCAGTATTATTTTTTAGAGTGTCACGTGAGTCTGTAAAAGCTCAGTTCCCTTGCAAAAGAAAGTTCTTGGAGGCGCCGGGTAACGGTCCCGGTACCTCTCGCATGCTAAGCGAGCGCTCTACCATCTGAGTTACGCCCCCCTATGTGTCCTCACACTATAAAAGGTAAAGTTATAGCAAGTGCAGTAAGCACTTACTTGATCACGAAATGACCTTCACTTGCGCTGTGTCAGCGAAATAGTTTTGTAATATCAGCAATAACAATTGTAACATTGGTCAGAGCGCTAATATAGGGAGCATGACCTACGGTAATACATAATCTATAGATATAAAAGCGAAATACCACTCACTGACGAAATCTCAGAAACAATAACACCTACAAATTTAAAATTTGGCAGGTAGGTTTCTTATAGGGTGTAGACGTACATTAAGAACGGATTTTACGAAACTCCACCCCTAAGGGGGTGCCAACGTAGGCGCGGGCTTGCGGACGGCGAGCTATGGGTAGCTCGCTGTCCGACCGTCCGGTAACCATCCGGACCAAGCCCAGGTCGTCAACGGCGCGCACTGTTCCCGCGTCTCAAGGAGTTGTCAGCAAACTGTAGAGACCCAGCCTGCTAGCTGCAGGCAGACCAGGGTCAAAGCCTACTGGGGCCAAGGGTTTGCTTCCGAAAGGAAAGCCCGGCCCTGGTATCTAAGGCCACGAAGGAACGGGGTGGGTTTTTAGTCAGTAAGAGTCTGAAACTATCTTCCGCTCCGCCCAAGGGCGTCATTGGATGATTTTACCCACCACCACAAAAAAAAAAGCCCTTAAGCAGGTAAACCAGCTTTGACGCGGGGGAAGCTGGCAGAAGCTAGTGCAGCATAAGCAGTTAGGTCTTGTTTTTAACCTGTCGATGGTAAACTAAATTGAATAGGCCTACAATTCAGTTTGGCGCTTCTTTAATATCGTTCAGCCAGTTTCTAGAAAAGAAAAATGGAAAGGTAGAATTACATAGCGCCCACGTGGGCCACGTACGCCGATCTGGGCGCGTCGGTCTCCATACATTTTACATGGCAAGTAGACGTTTAGAGCTACATTAGACCCACGCCACGCGACATTGTTCTACGTACTAATCAGGCGTGGTCCAGGTGTGCATGTCTAACGTAGTTCTAGTGTTAATGTAGTGTAATTCTACAAACGATACAGTGCGCAGGGCTCACCGTCCGATAAGGAGCCCGAATCAACAGCGCGTTGTGTTCAACGCGTGTTTCCAAAAGATGTCAGCATGACTGACGAGGGCCCATTAAAGCTGACGCCAGGCTGGCCTGCTAGCTACACGGTAACTCTTTCGAACAATCCCCAACTCTGGCAGGAGTGGTGGAGGAGTGGCAAATACGTCAATGCCTTTAGTCGTGTAGTATGTAATGATAAACTAACCAGTTCTTTCGAAATGCTTACTACGCATTCAATTCAATAGGTAATTTCGTCATTGATTCGCTAAGTGAGTGGTACATTGCGTTTTTACCGTAGTAACTTGTATCGGGGGCGTAGCTCAGATGGTAGAGCGCTCGCTTAGCATGCGAGAGGTACCGGGATCGATACCCGGCGCCTCCAAGTGTACATTTTTATTTAGATTTTATAGTATGGACGATTTTTTGCAACTCCACAATATCAAACACGTTCTGTTGGTCTCTTGGCATGTATAAGAATGGTTTTTAAAATTTAGGCCAGGTTATCTCTAGTCTTGGTACTGAAATTGTAATTATTGAGATGAGGCATTTTTGACATTATTAAGTGTAATTTACAGTTGCAAAATAAAGTGCTGTTTCACGCCGTTTACTTCACGATTCCAAATAACACCTGCTAATTTGTATAACATATATGCCGTGCCTATATATAAAAAACTGGGCAAGTGCGAGTCGGGCTCGCACGTTGAGGGTTGCGTACAAACAAACTAACTTATGTAAACAGTTAAATTCCCGAATCGAGTTTCAAAGATTTTTCCTTATAGATTTTTTTTTGTGACGTAATTATAAATTTGCAGTTTTCAGATTTATTCCTATAGTAATGCTATGAGATATTGTTTCATGCCAAATTTAAAGGGTTCTTAGTCAACGGGAAGTACCCTGTGATTTTTGATTCCCTCGACACTCTCAAGGGAATCAAAAAGTTACATTTATAAGTTTTTTGAGAGATAAACGGCCGTGTCTTTTTTTTTCCGTTAACTTAGTGGTTTGATTTTTTCACAGCTTCAAGGGACCAGTGACCAGACAAGGGTGAGTAGGTATATGGTTTAATTTCAACTCGATACCTCCACGCGTTCTTGAGATAAAGGGTCATGACAGACAGGCAGAAAGACGGACAACAAAGTGATCCTATAAGGGTTCCGTTTTTCTTTTTGAAACCAGACTTTTTTTAATGATAGATGTCAGATTTTTTTTTAAAGTAGAGAAAGAATAGTGGCATTTTAAGGTATGATTCCGATCGCATGCACTTGGGTGCTGTCTGTCGCACTGATTCAATTTTCGAGCAAGGCTAGCGCTGTTTGTGTAAGTATAATTAAGATACCTAATTGGTGTGACTGCTAACAATTAAGGGCTGGGTATATATTCACCAACTAATTAATTGTTCTTCTTTTGAATCAGAGAAATTCATCCAAAACGCAACCTGTCACTTACAATGTTCTTCCTAAAAAGGTTTGATATGTATGTAGTTACTTACAATAGGCATGTTCATATCATCGATGAACACCAACATCTTCTTGCCCACCGGTGGACCGAACGTGTCCTTAGTTCTCTTCTCCACAACCGACTCCAAGTTACGTTGCACGTCCATTGACGATGTTCTTGATGAGAAGTTCATTTGTTGGACTATCTGTGGATTGGTTTTAGATAAGTTTTATAAATAATTCAAGGTATTCAAGCGACTGCTCGGTTGGTGGAGTTGATAAAGGAATAAATATTTGTTTGGCCTACAGAAAGATATTCCGGGTCTGCGTGTCTTGTGTACCAGGCCACTCAGAAAGTTTTGTGAAAAAAAGATTATGTACTAGGCACTGGCCACTTGCAATTATTTTGAAAACTTTGGTTACAGTAAAATATACCATTGTTCGAATTTTGAATTTCCCTCCATATTTTTTCGAGAGCCAAATCAAATTATCGTGTCTTTCATATACAAAATGGGGCTCAATCAGTACCCGTTACTGATCATATTTATGTAGTCAAAAGTACAAAAAACCAAATCCCAAAATTGTCCACGAAAGCTTGTCATTATTGGTAAATTCATAATTGATTCATCATTCATAAGAACTACTACTAGAAAATACTAAGCGCAGTGATTTTCCATTTTTATTGACATTATTTCATTCATAAACAATAACCTGTAAAATGTTTCCATAAATTGAGTGAGATTTTGGGATACAAACAAACGCTCATAACTTTGCTGTATATGAATATTATGCATTGAGACTTTACTTAAATAATAACAAGACCTTTTCTAATAAGCCCTTTAAGTATTTGCCATAATTAAAAAATAGTGGTGTACGTGCAGATTCATTATTAAATATAATGAATCTGCATTTTTTTAAATGGTAAAACTAGTGCTTGAATGCAATTCCACCTGATGGTAAGCAGTGATGCAATCGTTGATGTTAGGCGCACTAGTTTATTAAGAGCCTGGAGCAGATTCACTCTAGCCTGGAAGACACCTAAATTATAATCGGACGGGGAGACCGCAGCCGGGAAATTGTTCTAGTCCTTCGATGTACGCGGTATAAACGAAGAGGCGAAACGCTTGGTCCAGACTGCAGAGATTTCAACAACGTTTCATTAAATGATTTATTCGGCTCTCGGTGAAGCTATAAGGACTGTCCGTGATACAACTCACTTTTATTAACAAAAACCCATCAGTATTCGTAGGAACACTGATGGGTGTTTGAACTGTAGAGTTAGTTACTTTTCGTTCCAGGGACCACGGTAACATTTTTGAAGAATTCCGCAGCCCTGGCACCCAGACCGTAACTAAAGTATTCCTAGTGAAAGAGCGTATGTTGAACTCAATTTCTCATTTCAAATTCATACTCAACGAATTATATTAAATTTAATTAATATCTAGATGTAATAAATGATTAAAAATACAAAAAGAAGATTTGGAGGCGCCGGGTATCGATCCCGGTACCTCTCGCATGCTAAGCGAGCGCTCTACCATTTGAGCTACGCCCCCGATACGGGGTGAACCCAAATAGCCATTCACGTTCACTGGTGTTAGTCTCGTTCTTATTATATATATAGGACCAATTTAATTTCGTAATGTAATAGTTCCGCAAAACTGGCACAGATAAAAATAGCTGAGCGAGCTTACATAAGAGCATAACGAGCATAATAAGTGTTCTGAACAAATAAATAGTTGCATTATTGCTATTTATTTATACAAGTTCGATTACATTAACATAGAAACGTAAAATACAGATTATTACACTAAGATGTAAAGGCTAAGATATAATACATTAAAAGATTAGTTGTTCGAAGCTATTATTTCAGTGCCCGGATAATCATTACTATCAATATCAATCAATTGGTAGTAAAAGAATTCATTAATCATCATAATTTCAGCCAAAAGACTGTCCACTGTTGGACATAGGCCTCACCCAAGTGTCGCCACTATGAACGGTCCTGTACATCTCGCATCCATCGGATTCCCACAACCCTTGCCAGGCCATCGGTCCACCTTGCAGGAGGCCTTCCAACACTGCGTCTTCCGGTACGCGGCCGCCACTCCAGAACCTTTCGACCCCAACGGCCATCTGTTCTGCGAGCAATGTGTCCTGCCCATTGCCACTTTAGCTTGATGGAACGTTTGTTGATTCATGGATAGTTCAACTTAATTTCGCAATTCTCTTACGCAACAAAAACAATTATTCAGATTAGTTTTCTTTTAACTGCATGCAGCTTTAGAAATGTAATTAATTCTGAAAGATTTTATTTGCATGTTAAATACTGTACAGTGTACAATTGTACAGTACAAAAAAAATCAAAAAGCCAACGTCACGCGGTGTTCCCAGGCGGTCACCCATCCAAGTACTGACCGCGCCCGATGTTGCTTAACTTCGGTGATCGGACGAGAACCGGTGTATTCAACGTAGTATGGACGTTGGCGAATATGTATCTCAAAATTACACTAGCTATCTGCTCTGCTTACCTTGTTAGAACGACATTGATAACTGAATTATAATAAGAAGGTAATTTGGGCTCAAGCAATATTTCCATCCCTATCTACACTTCATTCACTTCTGCATTAGACAAAAGAGGTTCATAGGAGCAGGTGTGCACAACATAAATTTTTCGAGATAAATTCAAACAATTGTAATAAATAATGGTATCAATATAAAATTTTAACATTACCTACTTAGATCAATTTGATTTGACAACACTTAGATATGTAAATGAAAATGATTTTTTTAAAATAAACCTAACAACAATTTTATGTAAAAAAAAATTACATGTCGTAAGTATGTCAACAAGTTTCCTCCTAACAAGCTTTGTTTTGTGTACAATTCATATTTTTTTTTTTGATAATTATTTAACATTCATACAAATAGAAATAACTAATATTATATAGTACCTACTTGTATAATGAAAAACGTTTCAGGTGCTGACCACCCCTGCTTCTTATAGGTTTTTAACATTGACAATAGGATTATAAGTATGAATTAAATTATTTAATTAAAAGCCTCATAAATTCAGAAGATAGATAGTTTAAATTAATTCATTTAAGTATATAAGTTGATTATAATAAATTCAGCATCAGTCTTAACTGTTATTAAGCACAATATACATATATTTTACTTTTATTACAAAGTGTACCCTAAAAACCACCTTTTTTAACTTCTGTCTAATGCTGTCGCGAATAAAGTATAGCTTATTAATCTTCGTCTCAAAGCAAGACTCATCGATACGTCTTTGATTTTACTATGTAATGTGCAGTAAGCTTCCTATACGAATATGATCCTTTTTTTTATGGACTTAATGTCCATAATTCCGTATACCTTTACGCGACTGTAAACAACCGGTTTATTCAAATATTACCGTTAAAACTATAGCTATAATGATTACATTCGTATGAAACATCTGAAGCATTTGAATCTTTAGTAAGCGTAACATCTGAAGAGAAATCTGGAGCTTATTACATTGCACTCAAAAATAAACTGCAAAAATCAACTTCTTATTGTTAATTCAAAAGTTTCAAAGAGAAGAACCAACTAACGAAACAATATTTGTATCAAACCTAAACAAAGCAAAAAGCCAACGTCACGCGGTGTTCCCAGGCGGTCACCCATCCAAGTACTGACCGCGCCCGATGTTGCTTAACTTCGGTGATCGGACGAGAACCGGTGTATTCAACGTAGTATGGACGTTGGCGAGAACTATATTTAAATTAAAAATCAGTATCATTTAGGTATCTACACACATTCTCGTTGATGATACACCTTTGTAACATACAATCTGAAAGTAAAGGTGTGCTTATCCTTTCGATGTATCTATAGGAACATGGTTATAATAGATTTGTATCTTTGTTTACGTAGTATTGTAAAATAAATTAGAGTATGGAGTATACTTACATATCTTTCTGGTGGTAATCCTCGTAGATAGTTAGTGATTATAGCAGTTTTTGATGTCCCTGTTTCACCGACTAGTAGTACGGGCCGTTCAACCTGTTGACAATTAAGATAATAAATGAACAAAATTGCAGAGCTACCGCAACTCGACTGCCGCTAGCTGCTACCCTGTTCTTAGTATAATAACATCTCTTGCATGCTGACAATATATTTTGTGATGTATGTATTGTACTCATATTTGATCAAATAAATTGATTATCTCAAATTAAATTTAAATAATTTATTTATTTAACGATAATAATCAAAACTTAATACAAATTAAAAATAATAATATGTCCAATCAAGTAGAAATAGATTTTTTTAAAATCTTTATTTAAAGAGCTTTTTCGCTGGTGCGAATATAACACTGTAGGTAAACATAATTATGAAATAAAATTTGAGTTATTTAAAAAAAAAATGGGTAAAAAAAAATCATCTACATCGATATCAATGGGAAAAGTGACAAGAACGCTGACAGCATTGCCAATTGATTATCTTATTTTATCTTATGATAATTTTCGGCTCATTAATTACCTCTTACTCTCAGTTAGGGTTGCCAACATTTCTTCGACAAAATATAGTATTTTTCAAACTAAGCTATCAAAAATATAGTCACTTTAAAAAAATATAGTATTTTTTATAGAAAAGCAAAAAATTTACAAAAAAATATTTATTACTTATTTGCTTTTATAAAAACTATAGATTTGTTTGCACTTCTTGCATATGTTTAACAATGTTTTTATCTAAAATGAAAGTGTCATAATATTAAACCTCACATTCAATTTTTAAATTAATATAAATCAAAATCTCTATATTTTTATTAAGGTTTATTTTTTAGTTTTTTTTTGTATTTATCATTTTTTTTAATCAATGGTAGCGACCCACTTCCGTTATCGCTACTATTTTCCTTTTCTATAACTAATTTATTTGACGCAGTAAGATAATATGTTGAAAATATAGTATTTTTGCGTGTATTTCTTCAACAGTATATAGTACACAGACTCAAAATATAGTAAAATACTGTATATTATAGTACTACTTTTTTCCCAATACTCACACTCTCCATGATCTTGATAAGCCAGGTAAGCCTCAGCGTGTCCACTGTCGGCACCAGTATAGAAGGGAACTTCATCTCGCGGTCGTGGACGTACTCGGGCACTAGCCACTCCCAAGCTTCCCAGGTTTTGGTGGTCAGTTCCAGGCAGTAGTCGTACAGAGATGGGAAGCCCATTGGGAAGTGTTCTGTGGAGGGAGAGTTTGTTACTTGTGGTTTCTGAGGATCTACCATGAGCTCTTTCAAATAAACAATGTATTGTTCTTTGTACTAGTGTAGAAAAGCGCGACGGATAGCCCCCGTCGCAATTTATTAAAATTGTAGCAAGCTGGTTGCCAAAGAACTAACAAGGCGCACGAAATAAAATCTACAAATTTTCTCACAATAATAATATAATAATAATATTTCCACAACTATCACACAACACCGTCTAGTCCCAAGCTAAGCAGAGCTTGTGTTATGGGTACCAGACAGCTGATAAACATACTTATATATTTCTAAATACATACATATTATAGATAAATAACACCCAGACACAGAACAAATGATCTTGCTCATCACACAAACATTTGTCCTGGGTGGGAATCGAACCCACGACCTCCGGCATATCAGTCAGGGCCACTAACCACTAGACCAACAGGTCAATCAGACAGTAGATAATATAACAGTTATGAAATAATGCGTACAAATGAACAGTACGGAAATATTTAATTGTCAATTTTGGTCATTTGCGTCTCTTCGAAACATAGATTTTGTAACTACAGTAGAACTAAACTAACAGTTAGGTACTAAACCAAAGACCAAAGAAGCGACAAGCGGAATAGAATACTGATTTCTTTGATTCTGATTACTGTTTTCAACAATCGCTTTAATATACTCGTACGAGTATTATATCAATAAACAATATTCGTATTTGAGTCAGTAGTAACGAGTGTGACCTATAAACCCATATTGAGGTTGTGAAATTAATTTTCGGCACATTTCTCGCCAACGTCCATACCACGTTGAATACACCGGTTCTCGTCCGATCACCGAAGTTAAGCAACATCGGGCGCGGTCAGTACTTGGATGGGTGACCGCCTGGGAACACCGCGTGACGTTGGCTTTTTGCTTTTTTGTTTAGACTTGATATTTTTGAATATTGCAACGAATCTGTTTAACGCTGCTAATGGATAATAGCGTTTTTTTTTTTTAACTTCTGAAAAAAATATTATAGATTGGGCTTTGTTTTCGTATGTTACGCTTCATAAATAAAAGTTGCATGCGAATGAAATCATTATTGCTATAATATGTAATCTTGAATATTTGAATAAACCGTTGCTTACAATCTCATAAACATATGTCAGCGGCGGTGTCTCAAATCATTTATTAAAATAAAAAACATAAATCGAAATCGGTAATCATGCCAGATATCATTTATTTAATTTGTTCTAAGATTAGGTTAGCAGAGTAGAATGCTAGTGTAACTTTGAACACCACACTCGCCAACGTCCATACTACGTTGAATACACCGGTTCTCGTCCGATCACCGAAGTTAAGCAACATCGGGCGCGGTCAGTACTTGGATGGGTGACCGCCTGGGAACACCGCGTGACGTTGGCTTTTTGATATTTATTTTTATCTTATCTATATATAGTGACAACTTTAATACTTGTAGTGGCCTTCTTCTCCAGCGTATCTTCAACGAGCATCATTGGGCAAGCTTTCTTGATGTACACGTCGAAGTCAAGGCGGCCATCGTCAACAATGGCAGCTCCGAGGCTATTGTACATCGACTGAAATAATCAACAATCAATCATTAATGATAGTATTTAGTTCAAAAAGCTTTTCTCAGGTACCTATACAAGCGTCTATTTGGATACTATCCATACATGTATCCTACGAAGTTTATCCTCGGATGCTTAAATTACAACTCATTGAAGGTAAGACGGGCTGTTGACCAAATTACAACAGCCTATAAAATTATCAATGGTTACACTGACGCATCCGACTTACATGCGGAGTTGTGTCAATTATTTGTTCCAAATAATTACAATCGCTCTAGAAAGCATAAATTATTTAATGTCCCATTTTGTCGCACTGTAGCTCGATCCACCTCTCCTATACCGCGTATGCTAACGATGCTCAACGCGCTCGTGGAGACCAACCCTGGATTGGATTTGTTTGCTGATGAATGGAAGACGATATTACTAGAAAGTTTAAGGTTTTGTGAGAAGACAGAATGAAAGGTTTAATTTAATTTAGTATTAATGGCTATTTTGCTGTACTGAATAAATAAATAAATTTGTAATAATTGGGTGTAGTTAGAAAGATTGCCGCTTCGTCGACAGAGTTACCAGTGGCGTAGCTACTAAGGGGCAGGGCCGCGGCCCGGGGGCAACCAAGCTTGGAAAGCTCCCAAAACCTGTCATCCAATGACTTCCGCTCAAGGTGAAGCGGGGCATGTCATACTTTTACTGAATAAAACTACTACAATAGTTTAAGAGCCCTAGTTTGTTTTTGCCCCAGGGTCACCTAGCTACGTCACTCAGAGTTACATATAGTTTTGTATGTAAGCTTCACGCAGACGCACGCGTGTAAGCGTATAAGGATGGATACGCCAACTCATTTGTCTAGTGATTGTAAGTGCTACTGATGGTACAAACCCAGAAAAGCGCTTTAGCATAGCATAGCATCAGCCTTAAAATGTTCCCATTGCTGGGACTCAGGCCTCCTCTCTAGGAGAGGGTAAAAGCGCATTACTTTGTGTAATTTATTTCATCACCACTCAAGACTTTCGTTCTCAAGACGGTGAAGAAAATATCGGGAGAAAACCCAGCCAGTCCTTGAACTAAAATTGCGAAGATATACGACATCCTACAACCTGCACTGGGCCCGCGTGGTGGATTATTTCCTCTCCATTTCCTTTCCTAGAGAGGTGGTTCCATTAGTGGGAGCATTGTAAGGCTGATTATGTTTATGCATGGCAATACCCTTGCCTTATACTCTTTGAGACTTGATCGTAAATGGTGAAATTGGGAGTATCAACCACTACTCAACTCATTCGGGATTTTCGGCATCACGGACGTAGCTACCACCGTGTTAGCCGTATCAATGATATGGAGCCTCTAGGTTACAGGGCTACAGGCCCCCATATGTGCCAAACTTTTTAATTTATGTTATCCACAACCTTATGAGGCCAATAGTGAATTAATAATGGCTATTTGAATGAATTTAGTCTAATAGTTTTCGTTTCGCTCGTTGTAGCATTTTCAATATCAAATGACAATAAATACTAAAATTATCCCAGTAGCGAATGCTCCAATAAATGAGCTCATTTACATTACGACCCTGTCACGCTGTCTCAAGGCACTTCTGTGTTGTGTATCTATTTAATTAAAAAAAAAACTCTCAATCATTTTTGATACAGTCCTTAGATCTAGCTACGCCACTGTTTGGCGCCACTGTTTCTCTACCAGTCAGCCATTGGGTTAAAAATACTGTGGTAGGTGTGCACAATAAATAACTATTAACAACTAATAGATATTTTAAATACAATTAAGTATCATTATATAATAGTAATATACATATACATTATGATAAAATTTTAAACGAATAAATACTATGATAATTATCAGATCATTATAATTAAGAGAACTTAAAATATATGACGAAGATCGTACTAAGGTTGAGAGGACTTTAAGTGGTTCCGAATTTTACGCTTCAAGGAAAACTTACTTTCAGCTTATGGTTGGTTGGGAAGGCCAATGTTGTTAGATAAAAAAACTAGTATTCCCAAAATATAAATTTAATTTGGAGGCGCCGGGTATCGATCCCGGTACCTCTCGCATGCTAAGCGAGCGCTCTACCATCTGAGCTACGCCCCCGATATGTGTATTGCATGAAATTTGTCACCATGTCGGTAATTAAAGTAGCAGTTATTTTTAATAAAATAAACAGCATTCAATTTGAGCACGTGACATTGATATGATGTTACCTTGAAAATCTTAAGTAATAAAACATTTGTTCAAAATTATCTGATACATAAATAGATAAAATACATCAAACAAATGAGAATGAGTTTATCTTTCTAAGCTAATAAATATAAATAATGTAGATATAGTACATTTTGATACAAAGTTTGTCATTGCAGCCCGACGCGAAATTCATCCGAGCCGTACAGGCGAGGGTGTTATGGAGCCGAGTGCAATATATTGGCATAATGGTTGAGTGATTGTGTGTCGCTGGTTTGATTCCCAGACGGAAACAATATTTGTTTGGCCTTAGTGAACGCAACCACGAAACAGGAGTAGTTCCTAGTGTGGGACTATGTATAGAAATACACCGAAGGGATTACAAACAACGATACGATTGCAGTTAGGGCGGCGCCACAACTCGCATTCCATGCATGTATGCATTTTATTTTACGAATCCTTGACATTCATTCTAACTTCACTAATGTATCTCTTGGACAGTTAAGGAGAAGACATATGGTTCTTACTACCTATTTACCGGTTGTAGTCACTGTTTTTTTTGTATGAACTCCGCTCGGGACTATGTCGACTTCGCGGCCCCAAAACAGCGGTTTTATGTTTATTAAAAAAAAAAAAAAACAATAACTATTCAAGATTTTTGTTTTTGAGAAGTTTAAATAACAATCTTAATTTTTTTTGTAACTTTCAAATATTTTCGTAACGTAATTTTGTTTTTTATCGAGCCAACTAATTTATATTGTGTTTTCATTTTTTCATAGCGTTTTTTTCTATATTTGTGGATTTCCAGAGGTTTAAAAAAGTTCAAAATGAGTAGAACCTGACACGGTTAGTACAGTGGTAGAGAGTTTGGCTGCTGCGCTGCCTGATTCCCGCACGGAACAGATATTTGTATGGTCTAAAGATAAGTGTTCCATGTCTGGGTGTTTTATGTATGTGAATGTGAGTTTATATGTCTGTGAAAGTCCTCCAAACATAAGAGGCAATGATTAAAAAAAAATAGCTAAGTACAGCCCTATTTTTCTAGATATCGAATGATAACGGATTGCTTCTGAGATGGAAATTTCAGGTGGAAAAACCCAACAACCTGGGCCTCGTCCTTAGCAGTAGGTACTGTTTACAACCATTACAGCAAAGAAGTCAATCATTCAAAAGTATTCCTTATAACAATGGCATAAGAATCATTATCACTATAACACTTACCACCATGAACACACATTCGACAACCGACGCGTTGACCTCCTCGTTAGGATCTTCCCTGTTCGGTAGCAAGCCGCTGATCATGTAACATAGCTGCACTACCTGTTAATATATTAGTAGATTGAGTAAGAATGCTTTCTAAAAAGGTGCCTAAAAAGGCATGAAAAATAAAAATCTGATACACCCTCTCGCTCCGTCCTAGAGCTGACTCTAGGGAGAAGCGAGAGGGCGGGTCTAAAACCCACTTGTATCCTTCAATTACCCTTTGCGTTTTAGGCTGTGACTGCCGATAAGCGATACGAGGACTATATTTGACATAAAGCAAATCCAACTGTACTTATGCAAGTTTAACCAATACACAGAAAATCGAGCACCTTCAAGCCCTAAACCAACTGACATAACACCCGTCCTTGACGTCGTCGTCAAGGTTGGTCAGAAGATCCGTGCTTCTCCGAGAAAAGTAAAGGATTTTCGACTTTATTCCTCGCACCTTTAAAGTTCTCGACGTATACTGACCAAGTTAAGCGGCGTCTGCGGCACAATAGTCTTGAGAGGAGTCTGCTGTTGCAGGCCGAACATGCCGAACACGATATAGTTGATGGCACCCGACACGTAGTGGTCGAACATGCCGTTCATTTGTTCGCGTTCTAGCTCGTTGTTGCGGCCGCGTAGCCATCTGGCGGCAACGAGAGAAGGTAAATGAGAAACTGTCTTATTGTCTTATCTTGAGGTTAGGCTAGGTTTTTTTTTATAGAAGATCATCAAGTAACTCCTTCCACTCTGGGTGTAGTGAGGAGTGTCAGACTTTTACTTAGCAAAACAGTTCCAAAATGGCACATGTATACATGTTTTTGTACATGTACATACGCAGCATCAGCCTTATAATGTTCCTACTGCTGGGACGTAGGCTTCCTCTCTAGGAGAGGGAATGAGCCGTAATACCACGCAGGCCCACCTTTGCTGTTAACCGTTTTGAGAGCAGTGGTGATGAAATAAATAACACAAAGTAATGCGCCTGGCTGGGTTTAAACCCGCGACCTCGTAAGTCGGAGCCGTTACCACTCGGCACGACCACAGCTCTCAAATTGATAAATAACTACAAAGTATTAAAAAAAATAGTTTGGAGGCGCCGGGTATCGATCCCGGTACCTCTCGCATGCTAAGCGAGCGCTCTACCATCTGAGCTACGCCCCCGATATATGCTAACAGTGTAAAATGTAACGTAGTCAGCACTCACATTCCATTAATAAATAAATGACGTAATCAATAATAAATTGTAACCATTTCGCAACTATTCATATGTCAATACACTCTACACGACTACAGTAGGTCAATTTCAAGCACATTATAATCTATATGTATAAATAAGAATCACTATACACACCATAAATTGTGAAAGAAAGAAAAATTTAACAATTGCGCGATTGACAGTACACAGCTAAGATAGGACAATGTCTGTCAGGTGAGCTAGTATTGAATTAAAAGTTGCCTTCATTGGCCGGCTGTAGTGAACATTGACGAGGAACAGAGCTCCCACCTCCCTTTTGTCTTTATTGGCTGGCTTGACCTGAGATTTGCTAGAGCAAACATGTTCGGGAGAAGGATGTATAATCCAGTAAGATGCTGGTAGGGCGTTTGATCGTACATCCGGGATTGCCCTGATAGCCGTGGCATACCTCTCCACTCCTCAAGCACCTCAGGATATGTTGCCTTCTTGTTGCTGCGTCACTTCGTGCTAGCGGCCGTTTTTAGAGCCCGTTTATTGAGTTTATTGAGTGTGCAAGTCACCCCCTGCCTTTTTATCGACGGGTATTAATAACATTGTTCAGGCAGGGGCCATGGTCTTAACATAGTTTGGTTGCGCAAATAAGCTGTGGACTGTAGATTTTAAAAAAGCGATCTAAGGTTTATTAACAATATGCAGATACTATGCCTGGCATGGGATAAAGGTATTGGGAAAGAGCACTGACCTTTAGACTTCGAAGGTTCCACGTGGCACCGCCGGCGATTTTCGACTTCGCACATTTAAATCACTGCCAGGTCCTGTTTTGCACTACACGGCACCACTGTTGTTGAGTTTGAATGGTTGGATCACGAAAATAGTCAATTTTCTTGTAATTTCGAGCGGGCGCGGTTAGCGGTGCGGTCACATTCACAATGCACAAAACGTCAATGTCAAATCATTTCTTCAAGAGGTCGTGCGGTAAGCGGAAACGGTAGGGATAGGATTGCTAGGCCAAAAAAATAAATTACAAAAAACAAAGTCGCGGATCATAGCAAATTGGCGCAACCATTCCCCCCGGGTTTGAAGGGTTACCTTCAAAGAAAAGAAAAAAAACAAAAGCGAAACTAAACCCTATTACTAATCTAAACTATCAATACTAGGTAGCGAAACAACTTATAACTAACTATGCCACTACTACTGATTAGGCAGAGGGCAGAGGCGAATAACCGGACGCAGGTACGATCCAGTTGCGGTTTTAACTTTTACGACTCGCGTTATTCCGTTCGAACCCGGAAAAACTTCTTCCACTACACCAAGAGGCCAGTGCAGAGGAGGCGCACTCTCAGTCTTCAGTATCACCACAGTACCGACTGTGACTGGATCTGAAGGAGTGTTCCACTTTTGACGCGACTGCAGCGTATGCAGATAATCTGTCCTCCATCGCTTCCAAAAGGACTGAACTAAGCTATCTAGCAGAGCGTGACGCGGGTGAAGCTGCAGTTTGTCAGTCTCGACATCTAAAGCGGGCAAATATTTAAGAGGAGTCGTCGTCAAGAAGTGAGCCGGCGTCAACGCTAGCGGCTCCGATGGATCACTAGACAAAGTCCGACACAACGGACGCGTATTCATCAACGCCTCTACCTGAGCGAGTACGGTGCTCAACTCCTCGTACGAGAGAATCTGTTCGCCTATGACCCGAAACAGGTGCGACTTAAGGCTTTTAATATTCGCCTCCCAATTGCCACCAAAATGACTAGCCGCTGGCGTATTAAAACACCAATCAATGCGATTCTCAGCTAAGACATGGGCGAATTCACTTTGGTAGTACTTGGAGCGTAAGAATGTATGTAATTCCGAAATATTGCGTCGCGCTCCAACATAATTTGTGCCGTTGTCAGAGTATAAGCGCTTAACGGGACCACGGCGAGATAAAAATCGTTTAAATGCAGACATAAAACCCTGCGTACTCAAATCACTGGTTAACTCTATGTGAACCGCACGAGTTGTCATACAAACGAATAGGCAAATGTATGCCTTTGTGGAACGTATACCACGACCACGGGCAATAGTGACTTTAAACGGTCCAGCATAGTCCGTCCCAGTATGTATGAAAGGTTTCACCGTCTGTACAACACGACAAGAACGATGGTCGGCCATTTCCGGCGCGTTGAAACGCGGGCGGAGCTTAAAGCAGGGCACACATCTGTGCACTCTAGCGCGTATCAAATTGCGAGCGGAAAGTATCCAGTACTTCTGTCGAAGAATGGACATTAATAAATCGGGACCAGCGTGACAATTCACCTTATGGTGATAGTCCACCAACAAATCCAAAACGTGATCCCTGCGTGGTAGAACTACTGGATGCATTTGTTCAAACTCTAACTTAGCATTTCGCAGACGGCCACCGACACGAATGAGTCCGTCTTGCAAAAATGGTTTCAAATGTTGAAGTGCGGGACTACAAGGTTTATGTGATTCTAAACTACGAAATTCTATTGAAAAATAAAATTTCTGCAACTCTCGAAGTACAACTGATTCAGCTCTATCCAAATCAGCTGCGATTATAGAACCACGCGATGGTAATAATCTCAAAAATCTTAGGACGTAAACTACACAGCGTAGCAGTCTCGACCAAGACGAGACTCGATTAGACAACAACAAAACAACTGACTCTTCACGCGGAACTGATACTACAAGCGTATGTTTCTTCTCCTCGGGTGGTTCTGAAACAGTAGCGGGGTTAAACGGAGCATTTGGCCACTCGTTAGGAGTGGTATGCAGCCAGGGAGGGCCACAAAACCAAAGCGGATGATTTAAAATTTGCGCGGGAAGCAAACCACGTGAGAGACAATCAGCTGGGTTTTCTGTTCCAGCGACATGGAACATATTTTCCGGTGACAATTCAGCTTGAATCTTAGCCACCCTATTTGCGACAAACGTGCCCCATCGATGGGGTGAAGAGTGGGCCCAACATAGAGCAACGGTTGAGTCTGAAAACGCTACAATTCTCTCTATATTAATGCGAGGACGACAAGTTTTGACTATAGATGTAATCAATTGAACCAACATAAGAATAGCGCAGAGTTCGAGACGAGCAAGAGAGACAACCTTACGAGGAGATACCTTTGATTTTGCGCTAATGAGGAAAACTGAAATGTTATCGCCATTTTGGACCTGAAAGTAAACCACTCCCCCGTAAGCCCTCTCACTGGCGTCTGCGAAACCTACCACATTAACAACAGTGTCTGGTACTATACCAACATGGCGAGGAATCTGTATCTGATCGAGCATTGGAAGCTCTTTCCTATAGCGAGCCCACAACTTGGCAACACTGTCAGGAGCGGTGTCGTCCCAATCACAGTTGGAAAGCCAAAGCTCTTTTATAAGCAGCTTTGCATACAAAACGACAGGAGCTACAAAACCCATTATATCCCATATCCGAGCTACACATGCTAGGATAACGCGTTTGGTACAAGTTGGCGGAGTCGAGCTAATTTTAAGACTGAACATATCAGTTGCGGGTGACCAACTTAAACCAAGGATCTTATGCGAATCACTATCATCGAATTCCTTTACCGAAGTCAACCGGTGTGACGGTGGAATCGACTCTAATGTAGCTTGCGAGTTGCTTGTCCATTTCACCAGATCAAATTGACCGGACTTCATGAGGCTGATTACTTGAGCAGCGGTCTCTATAGCCTCTGCTTCACTAGGTACACTGTACACAAAATCGTCCATGTACAATCCGGTTTCAATAGTGGCCCTTGCTTTCGGGTATGTATCACCCTCGTCAGCGGCCAACTGCTTGATAGTGCGAAGAGCGTGAAAGGGACTAGACTTAAGCCCAAAATAAACACGATTGAATTCGTAAACCTTCAAAGGTTCCTGCGGAGAAAATCTATACAAGAAGCGTTGGAATCTACGGTCACATTCTCTGATTCCAATACTAAGAAACATTTGCCGAATATCGGCAGAGAGCGCAATAGCAAACAAGCGAAAATTTACTATTATTTCAAATAAGTTACCCTGGAGGTTCTGACCACAATACAAGATATCGTTAAGCGATATGCCAGTACTAGTTTTAGCGCTACCATCCATAACCACACGCAGTTTAGTTGTAAGCTTGTCTTCTCTAACAACTCCATGGTGCGGGATGATGTAAAACGGGTAATCACGTGTCTCCTCAGTCTCGGCAGGCGCTGATGAGATATAACCTTTATCTAAATATTCGATCAGCACATCATCATAGGCTTGCTTCAACTTAGGAGACGCCTGCATCTTACGTTCCAAGCATAGAAAGCGTTTTTCTGCGGAGGCACGGGAGCCACCGAGCGAAAAAATATCACCCTTGAAAGGGAGCGCGACAACATAACGACCATCTTTATCACGAGTAGTCGTGCGGGTATAAATCTCCTCAGTGACCTGATCCTCAGGGCTGAGAATAGGTGGGACATTGACCTCTTCAATCTCCCAGAACTTGCGGATGGTAGTCTCAAGCGGCGGCTCGACGGTGCAACAGTGCGACACAGTCGAGTAACTATTTAAATAAGCGGGTGCGGAACCAACTATAACAAACCCGAGAACTGTTTCCAGTGCGTGCGGAGCGGGGTACATCGGAAGACCTTGAATTTTACGTGATAACTGGAGATGCGGGAGAATCGAAGCACCGATCAATAGATCGATATCTCCAGGGAAAGCGTAATTTCCGTCGGCTAACTGCAAGTTCTTAAACTCCGTCAGCATGGACGTGTCAACCGGTACCGTGGGCAACCGTTCCGTAATCTTATCTGCGACTAGCGAATCCATTTCAAACGAAATATTACGATTAAAACGTGAACTAAATATTATTTTAATGGAACCGTGAATGGTTGCCTTTAAACCTCCAAAACCTTTCACTTCTGAGCGGGATGACCAATTATTAAAACTAAAACCAAGGCGTTGACAACAATCCCGAGTAATAAAATTACTCTGGGAAGCGCCATCTAGTAGCGCTCGAACGGTGTGCGGTTTGCCAAAGGCATCTACAATGACAACTTGCGCGGTCGCAAGTAAAACGGTAGTGACTTGAGTACCAGCGGCGGAAAGCGAACACAATGTTACGTCGTTTGCACTTGCAGCAGGCCGCGCGTCACAAGCGTCGCGCGTCTGCGCAGGCTGCTGCTGCGATGGCAGCTTACTACTCTCAAAATGTAAGAAGGTATGATGTCTAGCTAGACATTTACGACAGCTACCACCACTGTTACATGACGTAACCAGATGTTTGTCACTTAGACAATTAAAACACAAATTATTAGTGCGGACAAACTTGTAACGATCACTAGGCGATAATCTCTGAAATCCCGAACACTTGTACAGCTGTGTATGGCTACCCTTACACAGAGAACAGTCAGGTGTTGAGGCGGTATTAACTAGCGTATGTGCAGTCTTGACTGACTTCGATGACGCGTCTATACGGCGATCGGAACCTGTCCTATTCGTGACTTCATGACGTGCCGACGTGCGCTGCAACACCTTAATATGGTCGCGAATAAAAGATTCTAAATCTTCGAACTTAGGTATTTCTTTACCGCGCTGAGTCGTTTCAAACAGACGAACAGTTTCAGGATCTAATTTCTTTAAACCGATATACAAAAACAAAAAGTCACAGAGGTCATTGACCTTTAGGTTCTTTACTGCACAAACAGATGATGCGAAAATATTTAAAAACTTCTCTAAATTATGATCGTTACAAACGGAAAAACTTTTCAAATCGAATAATTGATCTAAATATGCGGTGGCTACTAATCGCTTATCTTCGTATTTTGTTTTTAAAGTGTTCAAAACTAAATTGTAATTTTCAGCGCTAAACGTAATTCCAGCACAGACAGCCTTTGCCTTACCGGTCAATTTTTCTACGAGATAATGCAATCTCTCGTGATCTGTCAGCGATGTGTTCCTATGTATTATATTTTCGAAACTATCTATAAATAAATTCCAATTTCGAATGTCACCATTAAATTCAGGTATTTGAATTGGCGGCAATCGTGGGCGTTCGCGGGGAGGGTTGGATAAACCACTCGCGGGGGGGGGAGTCTCTAAACTCCTAGCAATACGTTTGATACGACAATACAAGTCATCAAAGGACGACAATGCCTGATAACTCACACAGTAATCAGGATTTAACTCCAACTCTAAAATGTTTATATTATTAATTGTAGATTCAAAATCCGCGCGCAAACTATCTAAAGTTTCCAACGAACACAAGAAAGCATCTCTAATCGCCAGATCCGAGGTTTGCAAAGATTTATCACAAATCGATTGAACACGTGAAAACTGTGAGTCCCTTTTAGCGTATAAAAGCTTTAACTGAACCTTTAAATCAGTACTAACCTTGGTTCCCTTAAGAGACATCTTGTTTTGATATATTCACACTATACACTCAAACAAACACTTAACGAATTATTAAGTAAGCGATAATTAACAGATAACAATATGGTAATATTGTAAACAACAAAGTGAACGGCGAACGAACGGAACAACCTGAATCAATGAGTGAATATTACCCAATTTCTCGATTAAATATATGCGTATATAATCTATGGTTTATCCGTTTCCTACAAATGTTCACTCAACAATGAACGGGTATTTTTGAAATGCGTCTACCTACATGCAATTTGTAGGATGGTCGAATGAATTTTGTCAAGAAAAAGAATGCGATCGATTTATATCTACGCTGATATTTACGTAGCTAACTATAATTATGCGGTGCGGTTGACGGCGTAGGTACCGTAATTATCAATGACTCTTTAACTATACGAGCGAAATAACGTATAGTTGCCTAAATGCCTAGATGCGGGTTTTCTACTATTATATCTAGGTAAACAGGCGCGTTGCGTTTATTCCCTATGGAACAAATACTATATTGCGAAATTACAAGAAAATGATTCACGATCCGGCTCGTATGGACCAAAAAGTAATGGTTGCGCAAATAAGCTGTGGACTGTAGATTTTAAAAAAGCGATCTAAGGTTTATTAACAATATGCAGATACTATGCCTGGCATGGGATAAAGGTATTGGGAAAGAGCACTGACCTTTAGACTTCGAAGGTTCCACGTGGCACCGCCGGCGATTTTCGACTTCGCACATTTAAATCACTGCCAGGTCCTGTTTTGCACTACACGGCACCACTGTTGTTGAGTTTGAATGGTTGGATCACGAAAATAGTCAATTTTCTTGTAATTTCGAGCGGGCGCGGTTAGCGGTGCGGTCACATTCACAATGCACAAAACGTCAATGTCAAATCATTTCTTCAAGAGGTCGTGCGGTAAGCGGAAACGGTAGGGATAGGATTGCTAGGCCAAAAAAATAAATTACAAAAAACAAAGTCGCGGATCATAGCAAATTGGCGCAACCATAGTTCCTATAAATCAGTCCACTTAAGACTCCAAAAACCATAGTCCTATTGTCTTTGTTTTCCATATGTCGCAATAGTTTCTTATCAACCGACGGTTAACTTAGTTTTCGAATTGGGATGTCTAGGGGTATGCACTACTAATCCTAGTTAAATATGTTGTTTAGATTGCTATCGACACGCTTAGAAGTAAAAACGAATATTTTCAATACAAACCTATCCCAATAAGGTTGGTATCCCAAATTCTTCGGATCTACAAACACCATGCCAGCCCTAGACACAGTCGCGGGCGAAGCAAAGTTCAGATCGCCGACTTCAAAGAGCAGCGCACAGTAAGGTGCCAACCGGATCCGCTCGCCGTTGGCCAGCGTCAACAGTTTGTTGTCATCCATTACCGAGTTCATGTTCTCTATCCAGAGGGCGTCCACGTCGCCGTCGAAGAGTGAGTACCGACGTTCTTCTTTTTCTAGTGGTCTGGTACAAAAATAATGTATTAAAATATGGCTGATGTTTAATTCGAACCAAAGATTTTGTTAGATTTAACCAAAATAAAAAATTGTAAATTTTAGCGAGACATTAGAACCAAGAATTTCTCTCTCTCTTCGACATTAAAACTCGTGATTCCATTGAAAGCAGCCAACGTCAAATTATGATTGTATAATAAAAAAAAGAAACAACATACATAAAAAAAAGATCAGAAAATATGTGCTATTGTGCTCGGTATATGCCAGGTAATACAGATATACCTCGACATATGTCATCATCATCTTCCTGCCCTTTTCCCATGTTCCTTCTCTTTCATATCACTCTTCATACAATCCATCCATCTTTTCTTTAACCTCCCTCTTCCTCTCCATCCATCCACATGTATACTCATAACCACGGAATAAAGTCTGTGCTCATAACTCTTTTAATAACATGTGTTTCATCTCTTCTCTTTACATGACCATACCAACCAAACCTCGTGATATGACTGTATTGAATTTTAAAGATATTAACGACCTTAAAAGTACAGGGATTTAGTTCGACCGTGGATCTAACTATCAGATTATCAAAGACATAGTTCATACAAGTGAACATATAAAAACTTTTTTTTGATATTAATACCTGTTCATTTCTCGGAATATTCTAGAGTACAAGCCATCTGTCCAGTCTCTGGTTACAGGGTCCAGCATTCCGTACAGCTCTATTACTGAGCAAGCCTGTAAAATTACGCATCAGTATACTGGATGGAGCAGTGGTAGCATGGGTTCAAACTCAAGCAAAAGCATTACTTTAATCGCCACAGCTATTAAAACGGTGAAGGGAAACATCGTGAGGAAGTATGTTCTAAAACGAAAAATTCGAAGACCTGTGACATCTACCGACCCGCACTCGGCCAGCGAGTAGGATTTTTGTTTTTAAATTGATATTAACTAGTGCTTGCACTTTAGCCTGTTATGAGTACTAGGATGTCGCTACTATATCTTACCTTAGGATTAAGCACCGTTAGTTTAGTAGGTAATCCCATCAAACCTTGGGCCTTGACTATCGTATGAATTATAACAGTCTTTCCCCCGCCAGTGGGTCCCACAATCATGGTGCAGTGACGAGTCATCATCGTCTCGTATAGCTGTACTACTTTGTCGACCTATGGAGAAAAATATCCCATTATTTTCCCATGATTTGTCTCTTAGGTGGTGCTCATGGCAATGAGAAAATTCAAATACAACTTGTAGCCTTTAAAGACTAAGCCTTTGCTATGCCTCGGGGCGAAGCTGCACAAAAGCTGCACTGACGTTCATAGTCGAGGATCACCAGTTTAGAGGTATACTGAACAGAGAGTAAAGTCCCACATACCTCCGTTGAAAAGGGAGGATCGCGAGGAGTCGAGCATCGAGAGATCGGGAGGAGGCGACGAAATCCAAATAAGTACATTGGATTTGTATGTGATTTAAATGTACCTATTTGGATTTGTCGCACACCAGACCCACGTTTAGCACTTACCTGATGAGGCAGCACGATGTATCCATCTTTCTCGAGGACCTCAGTGACCGCTGCGTTGAAGTCCGGGTAACCAACACGAGGGCATTCCAGACCAGGAAATAGGTCCTTGATCTGACCTAGGAACAGCGGGACGTCTTCGAACACAAACTTCGGGTGGTTCATGTCTCTGTAAGAAGAAGAATTTATCATGCGTCTGAAAAAACTCAAAAATCACCGTAATCTTTTCATAGTATTGCAGTCTTTATTAAAGAGAAAAAATTATTATATTAAAAAAAAAAAAGTTCATGACATTACAATCATTGTAATGTCATGAACTTTTTTCACTGACGGTTTTATAAAAGTATAACTTAGCCGCCAATATCACAAAAATATTGTCGGCCTGCAATTTACTGTGTATGTTGAGTTCATCGCCATCTAGCGACAGTGCAATCTCCGATTTTAGCAAATACCATTTCCTCAAGACAAGGAAATGGTATTTGCAAAAATCGGAAATTGCATTGTATTTAATTTACATATTAATCCACCAGCAGTGCTATTCTCTAGGATTGTTAACCCAATGTACCTATATATTGGTTTGTTAGGGTAGGGCTTCCTCACTCGCGTATCGTCATCGTCGAGCATGGTTTAAAAGCTTGTTGCTTTATCTGACATAATTCAACGCAATGTTTGATGAAATGGCAACGCGTAAAAAGAGAGATAACGCCGGAAATCTCTTTTGGCATTCGGTAATTCTGTGATTTACTATGAATACATTATGGTGGGCCAAAGTTCACGTAAAATAGCACATTTTCAGAGGTCTTTACTGGATTAGTTTTACACAATTTTATGTTTTTATTTCTATAGAAGCCTAGATAATATCCACAATATATCTGTGTATTCAAAATATTTGGAGAAAGATGTGTAATATCATCATGATCACGTAAGAGCGGTTTTGTGAAAATGTACCTCGGGTTGGCCACTCTTAATCCAATGTACCTATTTGGATTTCGTCGCTGCTGCCAACATTGCGCTTAAGGCTGTTTTCATAGAGAATAGCACGCCAGATTTGTGAAAAATAACTAAACTAACATCCGACTTCGACTCCCGACCGAACCGGCTCTATTTATAATGCCTGAGCATAGTCTTACGTTGCTTTGACTTGTAGGGGTTATCTATAGGACTGTTGATCATCATAAGGGTAGCACGGCGGTGAGGGCGCGCTGGCCCCAGTCGTAGTACGACTGCTTCGACAGCTGCTGCTGAGCGACGTGGTACAGTAATGTTAGGTTACCTGAGCGCTCTCATGAGCACCATGATCTCGCTGAGGCCGGGCGAGTCCCTGCGCAGCTTGCCGGCCATGCGCAGCACGGCGGTGAGGGCGCGCAGGCCCCAGTCGTAGTGCGACTGCTTCGACAGCTGCTGCTGAGCGACGTGGTACAGTAATGTTAGGTTACCTGAGCGCTCTCATGAGCACCATGATCTCGCTGAGGCCGGGCGAGTCCCTGCGCAGCTTGCCGGCCATGCGCAGCACGGCGGTGAGGGCGCGCAGGCCCCAGTCGTAGTGCGACTGCTTCGACAGCTGCTGCTGAGCGACGTGGTACAGCACCGTCATTTTTTTGGCTAAGACCTGTTGTGACACTAAATGTAAATCCAATCATCCGCTTGTCAGTATAACACTTGACCTGACCACCTGGGAAACTCACTCTGCTACAAAAATTTCAATGTTTAGACATTGAAATTCTTGTAGCAGAGTGAGTTTCTACAACAATCATGGCCAGCACAGCCATGATGTTTGATGTGTTTTCAGTGTAAGGGCTCGTGTACACGATGCCGCCGCCGCGCCGTCACCGCGCCGCCACCGCACCGCTATACTGTGTACACGTTCGCCACCACGCCACCTGGTGTATTGACGGTGCGGTGGCGATCGTAAACACAGCACAGCGGTGAGGTGACGGCGCAGCAGCGGCATCGTGTACACGAGCCCTAACACGCTGGGCACAGACCGTATCTACTATATGCTTCCAAAACTCTGACGTTTAGAGACTTTTCTAGGTAGTCATCAAGAAGAATTTAGTCAACACACTGATGCCACATTTTTTTTTGGTATTGATTTTGCTTGGATACTAAGTTCTTTAAAGCCATATCTTCTAATGAATATGTAAACACGTGAAATATTGAATGTATTTATTCTAATGTTTTTATAGTATTTGGTAGTAAATGTTTCGAGTTAATTTTTTCGGTAAACATCGCTGAGGAAGCCAAAATTAAAATAAAATTCTCAACTCCATGTTACCGAGATCGCGCCTGTTTAAATGATTCCACACATTATCTAGTTGCAAAGACACTTAAGATACAAAACCACACCTATTTTATACAACACAATATCCACTTTGAAACAATTTGCGAATAATTTAATAGCCACTGAAGTAATTTCTTTATTTATAAACACTTTATTGTCCACCAAGACTACAATATATATAAGGAAACCTTATACCGGAACTTCACTCGAAGAAATCCCGCCAATATCTCCACTAGTGCCACATAGGCGTGGCTCAATGACAGCGTCCTTTTTTAGGCACACTAGATTCATGATTCTGGAACCCTGGTCTTTGTGCATTCGTCAGATATGCTTAGTCTAATCTCAGATAGATATTACAAGATACATTCAGTCAAAGTTATATATAAGTTATAGTTACCTTAGCAGTCAAAAACCCATCAGAGAACAGTGAGATCTGGCAGATCATCTCGAGGTCCGGCAGGATGCAGACGACGGGTCTGAACAGAGCCTTGACGGACTCCGGCAGCTCTGTACGGCCCGCATACCCAGGGTTCATGGTGATGAAGATGCCCACCTTGCTGTCCATGACTATCTCTTGACCTTCAAACTGGAGAAGATGCAGAGTTTAAGATTAGATTCAGTAGACTGGGTTAATTGGGCGTGTTGCTGCTTTTACAGAAAAAAATGGGTAAGTGCAAGTCGGACTCGCACATTGAGGGTTTCGTACAACAAACTTATTATATGTAAATAATTCAATTCCTGAATCTCGAAGATTTTTTTAGAACCGTAAGAAAGAAATTTTTTTTGTGCCGTAACTACAAATTTACAGTTTACAGATTTATTCCTTTACTTGTACTATAAGACCTTGCTTCATGCCACATTTGAAGGTTCTAGGTCAACGGGAAGTACCCTATGAATTTTGATTCCCTTAAGTGTCAAAATATTCGTATTTTACAACATAATCGGCCATATCTTTTTTTTTTTTCGTTAACTTAGAAGTTTGATTTTTTCACAGCTTCAAAGGACCGCAGACCTGAGTATATGATTTTAATTTCCACTCGATAACTTGACGCTGTCCCGAGATAAAAAGTCTTGACAGACAGACAGCTAGACGGATAGCAAAGTGATCCTATAAGGGTTCAGTTTTTTCCTTTTGACGTACGGAACCCTAAAAATGTTGAAACAATGAACATCTTAAACTATATAAAAATAAAGAATACAGAAATAATTATGCAAAATAAGCCACAGATTAGCTTAATGTCGTGGCAATTAAACTAGGTACTACGCCCAAACCTGTATCGCCTGTAGCGAAAAATGGCCGATTCCGTAATCGTTTTTGGCTAGGTAAAAATTCCATACATTCTGGGCTTTTCCTCCTAAGTCCAGGAACCTTTTGAAGGTTTCCCCTCGATGACATGAAAAAGGTACTACGCCCATACTCTGATTTTGACCGCTATCACACTAGAGGATACTTGTAGATGTGGCTTCTGATGCTCTGTTTCTGAGCTCCCCCCTCCCTCTCAAAACATGAAAAAGGTTTGGAGGTATGCGAAACAGAGACTAAAGTCTCACGTACCTTCATTGAAAAGTGAGGATCCTCCGACCAGACGTGTTAAGTGTGGTGGGTTTGAATAGGTGCAACTGCCCGATACATGATTTCGGGCAGTTGCACCTATTCAAATCGCGCGATGCAGGATAATTCCTTTGTGACAACATAGATGTCGCTACAAAGGTACTATGCCCATAAACTAGAGACTACTTGTAAATGTGGCCCCCGAAGCTACTCGTTTGGCGATGTAGCAGGAGTAAACATATTCGTTTTAGATGTAAAGACTCCAAGGTGGAAGCACAGTCAAAAGTTACTATTTTTTTAGGGTCAGAATGCTGTAGGTATATTAACCAACCTAATAAAACATTACAAAATTCTTTGGCCTTATGCAAAGTCGGGTAAAAAAGCACTCACAGTAAATCTTTTGAGTTTCATCAGTAGCGCGGATCTGATGCACTGCAGCTGCGTAGAGATGACAGAGAGCACAGAGATATCGATCCTGTTGAACTCGTCAAAGCAGCCCCATGCGCCGCACTGGCACAGCCCCGCCAGGATCTGCCCGACGGCGCGAAAGTCCATGCCTTCACCGCAGTTTGTCACCACGCAGAGCAGGCCTAGGGCTTTTGCTAGGTCTTTTGTTGTTTCGGTCTTGCCTGTGCCGGCTGGACCTGGGAGCAATATCAAATATATCAGAATAAAAACTCTCTGCCTGTATGCCAATGAACAGGCAAATATAACTCCTGTTACAAATAATTACGTTTATTCATAATGGGTATTTGTCTGTGTGTGTAGATTTTTGACGGTTAGAGAACGTATTTCCTATGAAATCTTCTATATATAAAAGTGAAATACTACTCACTGATTAATCACGATATCTCAGAAACTAAAAAACCTACAAAGTTAGAATTTGGCAGGTTTCTTATAGGGTGTGAGCATCCGCTAAGATTGGATTTTACGAAACTCCACCCTTAAGGCGGTAAAACCAGGCCTGTCTCACTTCCATACAAGCGGCGCAAAATCGTCGAGATATTTACCTACTGTTCTGGAAAACAACCTAATTTCAACCTTTTGCATTGCATATAGCGTTCATAGTACAATAACTGTGTGCCGTCTCGCTTCAATCTGCCAGGGCTGTCAGAGGTACTACTTTATCTGTGAAAGTAATACACGCGAAGCGAGACAGATGGCGACACATGTTGATACGATTTCCAAACGGGCAATAGTCTAGGAGCTAGACAACCGAGATTGGTACTTAAATAATATGAAATGCCTACCTGTAAAATAATAATAAAAATAGGGATATAATGATAAACAAAGACCAAATTATACAGTAATTATGTTTAATTAAGTAGGTAGGTACTAAAATATATAACAACAGACAATACGTTTTCTTATTTTTTTAATTTTATAGTTGTTTTACTTTTAAATACTGTTTTATTGATTTTCTTCCTGATTTAAAGCAACGATTGATTTCCAACAGAATATACAATACCTAGTACATTACGGTATTAACAGTTTACTTTAAAATTTGTTTCGCGGATGCGGGCGCTGCGTGTGCGACAAATCGAGCGAGTGCCAGCCTATTGAGACTAGTCCGGTGACCGGACGCTTGCGTTTATCATACCTAAACTAGGGAGTGAAACTTCTGTACCGGTAAGGTACTATTATATATTCTGTGGTAAAACGGGGTTTGAAATTTTTTTATGGAGAAACCGACTTTCACGCGAGCGAAGCCGCTGGCAGAAGCTAGTGCTTTATATACTCCTTGTTATTTGAATTTATGGGATTTTTTTACTTAGCTTATTTTTGGGTATTTTTTTTTCAGTGAATAGTCATCCAACGTCTTCGTACGCTCTGGGGTGGATCAAGAGGGCGTGAAAGACTTTTACTGACTAAAACCCACTTCTGTATTCCTTCTTTGCCTTGCGTCCCAGGACCCCAGGGTTTCCTTTCCGACAACCCATGATCTAAGTAGATATGTATTTTCTATTGTTTTTCATAAAGTTATGCCTACCACGTTTTCTGCCTCACATCGCATTTTCTTAAGGTCGATTGGTAAAAAATGCCTAAAGCTTTCAGTCCTCCTTTCTTACTATTAATAAACCAACACTACACACTACACTACTACTTTAATTACTATCACCGAATGGGCATGAAAGACCCCACGATAGATGTTTACATAGTTTTTGGTCAGTGCATGAACTGTTAAATTAGAAAAATATAAGGAAATCTTACCAGCAGGTGCACCACCAAGCTGCATGGTAAGCGCTTGTGTGATGGTGAGGTAGATCCGATCCGTGAGCGGCGTGATCACCAGGCGCCCGTTCAGACCCATGTACTCGTAGCCGTACTCGAAGATACCTGCAAAATGGATACATTTTAGGTGAAAGCTACGAGCCTTACAGTGCATTCACGACTTCGGTCTTAGCGGTTCGGGCGCGGCGGCAGGGCAGTATCGGTAGGTGATTGGTCGAACGCGCGCCGCTATGGCTGCTATGAGCGGCGTCGACCAATCGCCTACCGAAACCACCCCGAGAGCCGCGTCCGAGCCGATAAGACCGAAGTCGTAAAGAGGCCGTTACTTGTATTGTCTTATACACAGTACCTCTACCATGAGTTTTAAGCAATAGTATTCGTCGCTACTCGATATCGACGCCGTAAATATTTTGTATGGCAAATTTTGGTTCTGCAAGTGACCGCTAGAGGCGCTGCAAAATTTGCCATACAAAATATTTACGGCGTCGATATCGGGTACGACGAATACTATTGCTTAAAACTCATGGTAGAGGTACTGATTATCATCTTTTTTAAGCTAATTGAATTGTACCTGACTCCTCCACTAAAACACGATGGTCTTTGTTACGGTATCACGCAAAAATCCCTCGATAACATGTCTAAAACTTCAATACAAACAAGAATTTCTCACCAGTACACTGTCGGATCCACAAGTTATCATCCTTCTTGAGCCAGTAGAACCGTAGCTGACTCTCCCATTCAAACTCGCTAGCTTCTGTTACGTTGTCACGGACGAATCCCTCGATGATGTCACGCGCGTGCACGTCGATTGTGGTTATCGTGCGGAACTTAAGGCGGTCGTTAGACGACAGATCTAGGGGCAGAAGATGTGGACATGAATATGCAGAACTGCGAAGACCGCATAGGGGTGTTTTTAATATCATGCGGATTTCATTACGCATGCGGATTTGGCGGGGCCGGCCTAGAAAGAGTTGGCGGGATGATCTGGACGCGTACCGCGAGGACTGGTTTGAGACGGCGCGGGAGAAGAAGGTTTAGTAGGACTTGGCGGAGGCCTTTGCCCAGGAGTGGGACAGTAAGGGCTATAAAAAAAATGCGGATTTGCTCCGCATCTAGAAAACGACCGGTCCTGTGCGTCTCGCATCTATCAGATTTCCGCGACCCTCACCCGTTCTTCCAACGTTGTCTTCCAACGCTACGTCTAGAGGTACGTGGTCGCCACTCTAAAACCCTTCGTCCCTATCGACTATATATCTGGTCTGCGAGCAATGATAGATAGATAGATAGATATATTCTTTATTGTACACCAAAGATTAAATTACAATAGGAACTTAAAATTAATAGGGTGTCACAATGGGCTGTCTTATCGCTAAAAGCGATTTTTACAGACAACCTTTGGATGGATTTGGCGGAGAAAAAGATACGCAGGTAGTTTGTGGTGTACTATTTACATATATAATATACATAATTAATAAAATACATGTAGCACAATCAATATAATATATAACCACACACACACACCACACACACACACACACACACACACCACACACACACCCACACACACACACACCACACATACTACCTAAGGCCCTGCGCGCACCGGTGACTTTTGTCACGGTGACTTTTAAGTGTTTGTCACTGTCACGTCACGTATCCAATGTGGAGTGCGCGCACGACGAGCGACAGTGACAGTGACAAAACCACAGAAATGTAAAAAACAGGAGAAGTGGCAAGGGGGCGTGTTTGCGTCCGCGGTACTTGCTCAACAAGGGCACATACCGGCAAACAGCCGTTTGACGTCCGTCAGTTACATCGCGAACGTGATCGTAAATAAATTTAAAATACCGTGTTGTTCAGTGGTTTCATGCAAAAACTAAAGCAAAAAGACAAGCCTGGGTCATCAAAGAATCTCTCACCATAAATAAGTATAATGTTAATAGTATATTTATCTTTAAAATCAGGAAAAAGAACAAATCTTCTAATATCCCTTGCTTTTACTACGTTATTTTTGTTTTCAAATATCAAAGCGACTTTATTACTCATACAGTAAATATATTGCTCTTTAACCACTACCTAACTTTGACGCTCAGTAACTGAACAAGTAATGTAAAAATAACATAACGATACTTTATCAGTGCGGTGTATTTCTTATTACGGCCGCAGTCAGTTGAGCCGAGCTAGGGATGAGCCTGTATACATCCGCCAGTATAGACTATCGACCACAATATCGATTGATTGGATATCCGAAGTGAAATAATGTATTTTTATTTATTTTGGAGTAGTAGAGAAATACGTCAACAACTTTCGTAAACTAAGTTGGTAAAGAGTAGGTCAAAAGTCGGTGGACAAATGGGAATAAATAAAAATTACAGTTTTTAATTTTATTATAGATAGATAGATAGATGTATTCTTTATTGTACACCAAAAATACTGGTACTGGTACTGGTTACTGTTCTAAAAAAAATAATTATTTTCTAGACATTTATTTTTATTTTATTAGTTTTAGGAACCTAAAAAAATATCATTATAAAAATGAAAAAATCGATAACTTTTCTATTTAGTCAATCACTAGCGTAAATTTAAAATAAATTGCTTTTGCACAGCACATCGACATTTATGTGTGCGTAAGTTATATGGTGCATGAAATATATACGCTGTGTATAGGAAGATAAGGTTTATAATATATTGTGTAGTATGGTCTGATTTATAATTTGCGAGTGTGTGCAGGACTGTGTAATAATAGCTGCATATGTAGTAGAGTCAGTGATGGTAGGAGACATGGTGTTCCGGTACATTTTTCACTGCGTAACATATCTTCTCCTTTCTAATATCTTTGGACGAAACTTTTTTAAATCGAAGCGTCATTTGTCGGAGTGGCGTAGCGTGCGTTTTCGCAGCATGGGGCCGCCCTTAAGTTTTTAGTATGTACTTTTGTTTATTTCACCTAATTGTTTAACTTGTTTTGTTACGCTCCAAGTGCAACCCCACTTTATGTCCATGCAATCTCTTTCCATCCCAGGTTGCCTGGAAGAGTTCGCAGTTAGCGATAAGGCCGCCCATTGTATGTTTTTATTTAAGTCTCAAAATTTTATAATCTTTTTATCTTGGTGTACAGTAAAGTATGTATATAAATAAATAAATAATTACTCATAATCATATTTTTACATTTTCCAAATTATTAAATTGGCGCTTCCTACCGCCCCCTTTCGTATGGCTCCTGGGACCTTGCCCCCCACCGCCCCCACCCATGCTACGCCACTGATTACGGCGCGGTGACAAAAATGTCACGGGCTTGTCCGCTCCATGGTCAGCGTACAAAAAAGTCACCCAGTTGTCACGTCGCTACGTGCGCGCACTTCCATACATATCCATGGACTTGATAAGGGTGACAAAAAGTCACCAGTGCGCGCATCGCTTAACGATCGCTGAACGATGGGTTTTTTTTTTTTTTTTTTTTTTTTTTTTTTTTTTGATCGCTGATCGATGGGTGACATGTCGATCCACCTGTCAATATTCTATGAACCTTGAAACTGAAATATCTGAAACGCGTTTCCCTAAAATCGTAGTTGTATGGGATGACATGTTATTATTTGTCTGCGTTCACTTATGGTCTATGAAACTGTACCGATGCATTAAAATTTGATAATGTACTGTTCATATTGGACAGTGATCTTATTTATGTGAAATAGCCACTCTCATTTTTAGTGTTTCAGCACTGATGATAATGTTAAAATGGCTTTAATTTTCTTTGCGCAATAAATATTTTACTTACTTACTTACCTAAGTTTGGCAATTTTGGCAAATAATGCTTACCCTGCCTCACTTTAACCACAAGCCCCGCTAGCTGTTCGTTCTGCTGCAACAAATGCTCCTTCATAGCTCTCTTGTTGCCCTTCCGTATGCGTATGAAAGTCTCTTCTGTTTCAGCGGTCCACCACACGCCGTTCGCGGCCAGGCACACCATGCCTTGGTATTCCATGATCCAATCAGTTCTGGACAGAAAAAGAAATGACATGAATGAATGATACATATCACTACATAGTCGCTTCCCGCTGTCTGTTTCTAAGTATATTTAGATCTTTAAAACTAAACAATGGATTTTGATACAGTTTTTTATAGATAGAGTGAGTCAAGCGGAAGGTTTATATGTATAATATATGCATAATATATTTAGTATCACCATTGCACCCGTGTGAAGCTGGGGCAGGTCGCTAGTATATTATAAATAAATTACATCGAGATGTAATTTATTCCGTGTCGAGACACGGAACAAATGATTGTGCTCATCACACAAACATTTTTCTTGTGTGGGAATCGAACCTAGGACCTCTGGCATAGCAGTCTGGGACACTAACCACTAGAACAACAGGCCAGTCAAAAATGAATTTGTTCTGAGTAAATAAAACCCTAAGGTCGGCAGAAAATGCCTAAGGCATTAAGTCCGCCTTTGTACACTGTTAGTGCATAAAGTTTTAAATAAATAAATAAAACTGTATTTGGGTAAACCAAGACACCCTTTTAAAATCACATTTTAACTGAAGGGTTCTAAGAGCATTTTAAAGAACCAGAACTTCCTTGATAAAGTTACTAACAATATAAACAGAGGCTTGATAAAGTTCTCATTATTTATACCAGGGGTGGGCAATTTAATTAGATCCACGATCTACTGTTTACTAACTAGACGCTGTGAAAGAATAATAAAGCGAGCGAGCAAGCTCACAAATAGCACAACGCTTGAAAGAGGTGTAAAATGTTAAACGACCTCCTTGGATTACGTTCGATTTTTTTTTGACAAACAAGAAATTACGGGGCACTGTTATAGAATATAATAAAGCTGAATAGCTAACTATCTATTGCCTCGCTCAATAGTCCTCTAAGGCTAAAAGTAAACATAAGGTTGACTGGATTAACAGCTAAGATCGACCGATTGGCTACCCTGATTTATACCATTTTGAAGACATTTTTTTTTCAGTTTTTGTTCTTCTGAAGTATCCTCAATTTGACTATAAGTATAAGGAGGGAAATACTACAAAAACGATAAATGGGTGTGAAAAATCAATTTGGCAGACTGAGCTTCGGCTCTAGAAATACATATTGTGACTAGTTACCTACCTCGGTACCTTCCAGTTCCTGCCGTAGTAAAATATAGCCTTCTTGGAGATAAACTTATTGGTGTTTCGCATCTCATTGAGTACGAGGTTCATCCAGTCTTCAACGCGACCCTCGGTGTAGACCACATTGCGGAAGTCCATTATCTAAAATATAATACTTTGGTATGGTTTTGGAAAGAATACCAGGCTGTTATATTGGTAATGTTGGCGCCGTGATTGGCGTATTTGGCCAAGTATTCGCGTAACTCGAAGAATATATCTTATTAGTATTGAGGTGTTTTAGAGATTTGCAGAACAGGGTGAAAAGTTCTGCAATCCTCTGTTGGAAAGGGAGGATCCTCCAACCAGAGGGATGTTATGTCTGATCCGAGTAACTGCCCAACGGTTTATTTCGGGCTGTTGTATGTGTTCTAATCTCGAAAAGAACTCTGATGCCGCTATTTAGGTTCGTTGTCTCCGACATTATAATAAAAGACTTTTTGTGATTAGTATCTATTTTTTATAGATGATTTATATTCGTCATAGATGACGCTACAGTTTATTTTATACTAAAAGTTTATACAAGAAAGTGAATGAAAAGACTAGCGTGTACTGCAGGGTTTCTTAATTTGGGGTATACGGAACACAGAGGAAACATATACAAACAAATAGGGATTCAGAAACTTACAGGTGCGCAAACTTATGTAGATACCTACTTGTGAACTAGTTACTCAATAAAATTTACATTACCTCAGCTTCAGCAGAAATCATTTTGGCGGCTACCGGCCGGTTGGTATGATCCACGTACAGTTCCAAAGCCCGAATATTGTCGAACATCTGAAAAAGGACGCAATTATTTAATCTGATATTCAAGCGACGGTTACGCTATTGTGTCATACTGTGGGATCCACAAATTAATAGACTTTAATAAAAAATAGTAAAAGAGAGGTGATTGGTTTACACTGTGTCAAATGAAGTCATGACAGGGAATTCCACTCCTTAGCTGTACGTACTCACAATGAATGTGTTCGCAAAGAGTTTCCCGCGTATAGGTGGTACCTATGTCCACCATGTACCGGTGGTGCATCGCTACTGTTTACTATAGGTACGCGGTATACACCTTTGCTCATATAGGGTGACTGGTAGTGAACGATACCTAAAAACGTGATTGTAGTCATAATAACAAACAACTTTTACTCTGGGACCAAACCTGAAAGTTCAGTACATTTTGACCAGTTAGGCGAACATAAATGTACTGAACTTGGCAGATATTTTTCGCAATATCAGGTTTGGTCCCATAGTAAAAGTTGTTTGTTATCACGACTACAATCACGTGTTTAAGTATCGTTCACTAATTACCAGTCACCCTATATATTTGTATGTATAACATGTGACAGATAGTAAGTTTTACTTGTTATTAAAGACACTTACTTTGATCATATGTTCTTGGACACAGCTGCACTCGCTGCTGCCAAGAATTGAGAGCAGCTCGTCCGTAGAAATGAAGAAGAAACGCGGAAATATTCGTCTCTTTGAGTCCAAGTAGTCGTTTAATGATTTCTGGCACCTGTAAACAATTTAATGTAGGTAACCTTGGTGGGTAAGTGGCCCAATGACAAGAATAATGGAAGAAATACAGAGAGGCCTTTGTCCAGTAGTGGGAAAATACAAACCAGATGTAATAAACAACCTTCATAATTCTCTTGCTCATATCCCAATTTACTTCCGAAAGTCATCGACATTTCACCGATTCCATTCATAATTTCTTTCACAAATGCGTTTTTTTTTTAAATATTATTATTGATAGGCTCTCATTTGACCATTATCTCATCAGATAGTAAACGATGATTTGGTCCACGGCTTACCTAGACGTAATCTCTTCTCTGTTGACTTGAAGAAGTTGATAGCTACAACTTAGGAAACATGCAAGCATGAATCTCACATGTGTAGTCAAAATGTTCACGACATTATATCCATAAAGAAAGAAAGAAAAACGTCTATTCGGCTTACAATAGACGCACAAATTATTTACAATAAACAGTTTCCCCGTCAGGTCATGTGTGGAACGGGCATAGCAATATTGCACCTTGTGACCATAGACAACCTAGTCGTCTCAGCAGAGACAAACGTAACGAACAAAAAACTAAAATACAGAAAAAGAGACATAATTTACAATCTATAAATACAAGTTGTGCGTCGCATTCAAACAAGAATGGGCCATTGCTCAGCGTATACCGTGACGCAGGGCAAATCCAGCTATCAACGATGCTAACGTTTATCGTTAGCATCGTCCCTGCCCGCCTTATTCCAAAACGCGATATAAAATAGTCCCGGGACTAATACTAGGTTTAATCCCGATTAAACACTATCTAAATGTAGTTTTCGGGATTATTACTAAATTTAATACCAATTAAAAGCGATCTAAATGCATTTCCGAACTATTATTAGGTTTAATGTCAATTAAAACTAGTTATAGTCCTGGAATTATTTTAGATCGCGTTTTGGAATAAGGCGGTGCGAGATTTGCCATTATTTTAGGTCTACGCATTATTAATCTTTGTTGCTTAAAACGATAACACTTACTTCTGCAGGCCAAGGCCCAGGGCAATGAACTCCTCGAGTCTGCCACTCATAGTGCAGCAGTCTACTACGTTTAACCTCTTGGCCGTGTCCAACATGATCTGAAATGTTTTAGACGTCACTTTATTTTATTTTCTATTGAAATGTATCGATTCATCTATGAACTATTTCCACGATTTAAAACTACAAAATCTTTACAAATCCCATAAGAGCTGCTGCTATTAATCACAGTGGATGGTTATTGAACTTAGTGAGCATTTATGATGTTGATCGGGGGCCTAGTGGTTAGCGGCCCTGACTGCTATGCTGGAGGTCGTGGGTTCGATGCCCACCCAGGACAAATGTTTGTGTGATGAGCACGTTCATTTGTTCTGTGTCTGGGTGTAATTATCTATAATATGTATGTATTTAGAAATATATAAGTATGTTTATTAGTTGTCTAGTACTCATAACACAAGCTCTGCTTAGCTTGGGACTAGACGGCGTTGTATGATAGTTGCAAAAAAAAATTGTTACCCATAATCGGCATCATCATCATCATCATTTCAGCCGAAAGACGTCCACTATTGGACATAGGCCTCCCCCTAGTGTCGCCGCCCCTATGACTGGTCCGCAAACTTGTCTTCAGGGCAGGCAGATTTATTAGGTTATTCCATGCTATGAAATTTTTTCCCTAACAACCGAAAGAGTTTAGATTTAAGTCAAGTTGATTATGGGAACGTTTAAAAGATTTACTATGGCCCTGGAACGCTAAAGGGGAATGAAGGAACACAGGCGGGTTTTTAGTCAGTAAGTCTTGCATTTCTTTGGTAAATAAAAATAGGTTTTTTTTTATGGTAGGTAAAATCTAAAACCTACCCCGTTCCTTCGTGGCCTATCATGCCGGGGCTGAGCCTTCCTCTCAGAAAACGGCCCTTGACCCCAGCAGGCTTCGACCCTGCCTGCCTGCAGTTAGCAGGCTGGGTATTTTTGGGGTTTGTAGAAGTCAGACCAAACAGTCACTTCATGAAAATGTCTGGTATTCGCCGTATCCACTTGAAACTGGAAGTTGTCCGCAACATAGTGAGGGACAGGCTAGAGCAGATGATGAAGTAACCCACCTTCCTAAAGGACCGGTCGATATCATCGAACTTCTTGGCCTCGTCGGGCAGCTGCACACGGATGTCTCCACCCACGAATATCCCCTCCAGGTACAGCCACTTGCGCTGCGTGGCCAACCACTCTTCTATTACTTCTGATATGTGGGACAGGCGACGCTCCCATGTATGGACCACGGAGAGGAATGGACCGATGAATCTGGAAGAAACGGATAACTCAGTGACAGCCATTGTTTCTACTTTAAGAGTCACTGCAGATAGCACAGCTTTCTGCTAAAACAGTTTTCTTTGATCAAACTAATAATCAACTGTACCAAGTCGCTTTTACATGCTCTTTACGAAATAAATAGCACCACCCCATCTCTTCCCGTGGATGTCATAAGAGGCGACTAAGGGACAAATCAGAGAATGGGCAACAGCATTTTCTGTGCTTTGCAACTATCACACTTCTATTGTCAACTCTCTTGCTAAGTGTGACGATTATGGAAATCCATATAATATGGGGTGGGAAATCATCCAATGACTTCTTTCGCTCAAGAGTGGAGTGCGAGGGCATGTCAAACTTTTACTGACTAAAACCATATTTGTGATTTTCAGTTGCTGTTTACGTTCTAGGACCACGGGTTTCCCGTTGGGGAATATCTGAAAAGGAAACCCATGGTCGTTGGGGTGGAAGCAACGGATTTAACGGGTATCGGCCATGATGGGCTCCTACAGTTTTGATGAAACTTCCTCGAGAAGCACGTGGAACATTACGCGCCGTGGACTAGGGAGGGGTCTAGTGACACGTCATTTCAACCCTCCCTAGTCACGTTATTATCACGATAATAATTACAGACCTAATTATCACGATAATAATTACAGTCATAATTATCACGATTATTATGTCAACCTTCATGAATAAATAGTCTCATTAAGATTTATCTGAATATATCTATTGAAATTCTTCTATACTTACTGCGAAGCGGCCATGCTCTGCAGCGTCATGGCATCGTCGTCCAGCTTCACACTGATCTCGTCGCACGGGTTCAGCGTGTACCCTCTATCTTCTCCGCGGTTGAAGTGCCGCGCTACTGTGAAGGCGATGTTGGCCCAAGTGTCTTGCACGTCCTTCACTCCTTTCTCTATTGCTAACTCCTGTAACCGCATATAATTGTGTTCTTAATTTAAAGTTTTCATAAAATCTTTTCTCTCAGCTTGACTCAGTTTTTTTTTTTGAGGCAAATCATCAAATACCTTCCGCTCGGGATGAAGTGGGAAAGTGTAAACCAGATATGATTTAATTTTTCCCAATGTTTGCAGTAGTTATTTGGCGATTTCACACCAAAACAAAAACTTTGACAGAGCTGGCCCAAAGTCATTGAAAGGGCAAGGGTGCGTGTTCAAATCAGAAATGAATAGAACACAGCGCGAGAGGTAGCTGCGTACCAGCGCAGATCAACATTAGAACTCCAACGCACTAGTATGAAGGAAGTTCATGACCTGCTGAAGGTCGTGCTGAAATCCGTTGGGTTCGAGGGGCCTTACCATAAGGACTTAAATTTCATTTCCAGTGTGTTAGCAAGAAAGAGGGACGGAGCTGTACACCCTATACACCGTAAAATTTTACTGCAAAATTCGGCTGTTTTCCCACGGCAGAACGACTTGATAAGGAGTACTTTCGAAGCATACAGTTAAAGTAAAAAAAAAAAAAAAATTTAGGAAGTCGGTGTTTCTCGATATTGTTTATTTCTTATTTAACACTGACTCCGAAGTTAAAGTTATTTTGATGCTTTTAGTACTTTTTTTAATAAAGTAGTTTTTTTTTTTTTACTTTTACTGCATGCTTTGAAAGTACTCCTTATGGCAAGTCGTTCTTCGGCGGGAAAACCACCATTAAAATTTCACGGTATATAACTACATTGCATCCCTTTAACAGTTCAATTTATGTCGTCAAATGGATCACGTTAAGTGGTCCTATTCTCTAAGAAAACGCAGCGCTGCCGCAACGACGAATATCCAAATAGGATACATTGAATTAACAATCCAATATTTAAGTATGTTAGGTTGAAAATCCTATGTATCCTATTTGGGTGTGCGTCGTTGAGGCAGCGCTGTGTTTTCTTAGAGAATAGCACCAAAGAGCTCGTGATAGAGCCTCAGGACTTCCTCAGGCCCGAACTAGGTCCAGCAGTGACGACGGCATTTTTTCTATAGTTTACCTTAATAGCATGGTTGACAATGGTCTCAGCAACTTCTTGATACTTGTGCAGCTCCATAGCGAACATATTTTCCAATGTAAAGCGATCCGGAGACATGTCGAAATCCTGACCTGAATGACAGATCAATATTTAAGTTTTATCGTAACATTATCGTCTGTAAACTTGTACCTAATTAGGTACACTTTTATTAATGTTCAAGGTACCTAAGAGAATAAAATTAGGTATTGCGTTTATTAATTTATATTTGCATTCTGTACAATGTATGGAAAAGGATTTCTTTTAATGTGATGTGTCAATAAAAGCTCTTCATAATGAAGAGTATAAAGTTTTGGTTCTTGAATTATTTTAATTTCATCTTATATGGCACGATTAAATTGCAAATGTCATAACATTGGCAGACATTCTACAAATAAAGGCCTGCGCAGCTCGGGACAGCATGGCGTAAGATTTTGCCACCAATCAGTGCACAATAGCCGCTTAGATGCACCGGTAATCCAGCGTTTTGTCAAGACATGTCGTCTCACGTCATCGTATGACACGATAGCTTCAGCTGCTCGACACACATTTCAGTCATAAGTAGCGTTTGAGTGTTGGCGGGCGGTCGCCCTCGTCATACTGTTGCCAACCGCAGTAGATCGGCTCCCCGCCGTGGGAGCTCGTGGCACGTCTTTCAATGGCGAATTCATTTTGATATAACGACTACCTATGTTTGCGTAGGTCTTTAAAGAGCCTGTTTGTGATTCCGCAATGGTCTTTTAAGAGGTAACGGCACCCCTTCTATGTGATCACCGGTTTTAGTGAGGTAAAAATCCCACACTCCCGGGATTTATCTCCAATGTCTGGGCGCCTTTCGAAAGATTCCCCTCGAAAACAAAAAAAAAAAAAATATTTATGTAGATAAAATAAAAAATACAAAACGCCCAAAAAGGTCCTCACCAGTCTTATGCATAAGCTCTTTCCAATGCCTCTCTCGCATGGCTTCGTTCTTCAATGACACCATGAGAGGCACTACGCCCTTAAACTGCCTCATCTTCAGGTCCAGCATCTGGCCACTAGTCGTTAGGCGAACGACTTTTGGTAGTTTTCTAGCAGAAGAATGTGTTCATTAGTTTAAATATTCTTACGAGTAAGTTCGGGTTTCAAACTGTGGTTTACTTTGAAATTTACATGAAAAAATGTATTTAGAAATGCCAATAATCTGAAAAGTTTCTAATAACGTCATGTTATCAATACTGCTGAATTCATTCTGAGGTCCTAGGTACGATTCCCAAAACATAATTAAATTAGGTTTATTTGTATGTAAAATCGGTTAAACAGACAGTAAAAAAGTTTTGTTTTAATGTCATCATTTCAGCCAAAAGACGTCCACTGTTGGACATAGGCCTCCCCCAAGCGTCGCCACAATGGCCGGTCCTGTGCGTCTTTCATCCATCGGACTCCAGCGACCCTGACCAGGTCATCGGTCCACCTTGTGGGAGGCCTTTCAACGCTGCGTCTTCCGGTTCGCGGCCGCCACTCCAGAACCTTTCGGCCCCAACGGCCATCTGTTCTGCGTGCAATGTGCCCAGCCCATTGCCACTTAAGTTTGGCAATTCTACGTGCTATGTCGGCAATCCTGGTTCTCTTGCGCATATCTTCATTTCTGATTCGATCACGCAAGGATCCGATCCGAGCATAGCCCTTTCCATTGCCCTTTGGGTGACTTTGTTTTAATGTAATAATATTTAAATAATCTTATTGTGAATGTAAGAGAGTCACAAAACTGTAAATGCATTATTTTCGTCGATCTCTGCCTTACCCTTTGGGAAATACAAATGTGACGTTATGTGACAAACAAAAATCTATCATAAAGATGGCCTTTAACACCTACACAAGTTTTTTTTTAAATTAATATAAACTAGTGCTTGACTGCAATCCCACCTGATGGTAAACAGTGATGCAATCGTTAATGGTGAGCTGCACTAGTTTATTAAGAGCCTATTATCTTATTCTATAATCGGACGGGAAGACCGAAGCATGCAAACTGTTCTAGATCTTCGATGTACGCGGTATAAACGACAAGGCAAAACGCTTAGTCCAGACCATAGAAGTTTCAACAACGTAAGAGTGGGTATTCACCGAAGTGTTATAATTCATAAGCATCATCAAAACTAGACCAAAATATACCTGAACGGCTATGGTCCATTTGAGTTAGCAAAATAGTAAATCATCGCTGTCACCCAGCTTAAACCCGCCCCTTGACCAGTTAGGATCATAGAAAATTACAAAAACCGAGTACAGATTGATCAGTTGATGTAAACTTTTCAACTTTGGGGACACATCTTTTGTCAAATTTACAAATGAATACCTCTGCACCTTTACCAACAAGCAAAGGAGAAAATTCTGACGATTATGTTTAATTTTTAAATAATTTAATTAATATTAATAACTGAACATATTGTATAATAAAAAGTCTCCTTTAATATTAAGGGTTTAATTTTTACCTCACTATGAATATGTTTTTACTTTGCAGTTTCACTGATGCGTCCCTTTTTTCTTAACGCGAATAGACTGTAGTTCCATTACATCATAAAGAAATTCTCACCTAAACTCCTTGAAGAACTGCTCAATACCGTCGACAAGGGCTTGCGGGTTCAGATTAGACCAGAGAGTCTTCGACCATATCTCCCTGGCGTATTTCTGGGCCTTATAGATCTTGTAGACCATCTCCATGTAACCGAACTCGACTCTAGCTCGGTTGAAGTTCGAGAAGTCTGCCAGAGGATTGTCAAAGAGCTGTTCTGCTGCTTGGAGCGACTTCTTTCGGGTTTCCAGTTCGTCGAAGTATTTTGTGTATTCCTGTTAAAATTTATTTTGAAGTAAAATATAATATGGGGTTACAAATGGGGTAATAATGGGATATGTGGTGTGGGACTGGGGTAAGGGATATAGAGATCACAGAAAATACAGGACGGATTTATACAACAAACTAAAACCTACGTTTCATTAAAGCGGTCGCGACAGACATTCTGTTTCAATAATTATCAGATTGAAAGCAAAGATCGGCCTTTTCCTGTACTTAAATTATTTTGTTGTTTATGACCACCACCTGCTAGTGTGATAAGTTTGCACATAAGCATAGTCATTCTCGTCAAATCATTCATGCTAATCCGTGCGCGTAACTTCAATCATGTTTTCCAATTCCATCTACATTTATTTGAATTAAGATTATGAAACATATTACACAAAGTTTTTCCTTCATATTTCTTTGCAAATTCTTTTTTGACGACCTTATTTCACTATGAGTGGTCATTTAAAACTGAACTATACACTTCGCTAAAGTCGATACATAAGCTGGTAGCGATGCGTTGAAATTATTTTGAATTATGAATTCAAGTATATCTTATATTTATATAACTAGCTTCTACCCGTGGTTTCCCACTCTACGAACTGGAAGAGTAGGGTAGAGTAGGGTGGAGTAGGCTCCACTCTACTACCCTACTTCCCTACCCTACTCTACTCTATTTACATAAGCAAAGGAAACTGAAAAAGGAGTAATATGAAAAAAAGAGAGTTAGTGACAGCGTGACGGGTTACAGGACAGAATGGAAGAAAAAAACGAGTTGCGGCGATCCCAAATAAAACGGGATAAGGGTTTTTTATGGTAGGTAAAATCATCCAATGACAAATCCCGCCTTTGGGTGGGGCGGGAAATAGTGTCAGACTCTTACTGACTAAAAACCTACCGTTCCATTCATTGCCTTTGTCCCGGGGCCCGTGGTGACATTCTCACATAACCTTTGGCCCCAGAAACGGGATAAGGGTAGGAAAATAATAATAGTGATCAATAAATACGTTACCTCCATAAGAAGCAATCCTCTGTCCATATCTTCATTGACAGTACCGGGACCTTCGTTGTCGAACTTCTCAACGAACTCGTCGAGCTCTTTCAAGAAGTTCGCTATCTCTATCACGTTCATCTTGGAGAACTTTTCTTTAGTTTTTTCTAATGTGGTTGCCCGGAACAGCGTCGTTTGGTACAGACCACCCCAAGAGCGTTGTAGGTCTTTCGCAAATGTTATGTCATCTTCTGGTACCTGTAAAAGAAAAATGGAACTATAAAAGCATTTGACTTTAATGGTGCACTGATAGCATGATGGGTGACAGGACAGAATGGAAGAAATAAAACGTGTGGAGTTACGAACATTTTCGAAGAGAGAGTGATTTTTCTCTTACTATGGGAAATTTAAATTTACACTCACCTTTTCTCTACGTGAAAATGTTTTTTTAACCCACTTTTTGGATCTAAATATTTTTTGTTTATGTACCTAATAAGTTCATCATTTTGAAGAATAAAAACTTGCTAAATTGTATGAAATGCCGTGAGTAACACTCTTAAATTATATGTTAAACACGGCTAAATTTTGATCGTTTAAATCCGTGGTACATTAAACACTATAGATTTGTAAAGACCTCGGTCTTGCGTACTAACTACCTATAGGTCATTGCATTCGATCAGCTAATATTTACTTAAAGTAATTAATTTCGTACGTGCGAATATTAATTCGAGTTTTAGAAAAAAAGTACTTTATTTTTTAATTTTATCTTTACAAATCGATAGTGTTTCATGTACCGAATCGACCCTACACGGGATTAAAACGATCAAAATTCTGCAGAAAAATTATGTGTTTATATGTAATATATATTAAGTTTTACTTAATTAGCCCCGCCTCAACATTGTATAAAACTTACCTCAATACCATGCTGCCTCAGCATGTGGAATATCTCCTGCATATTCTGGTACTTGCATTCGACAGAGACAGTCATTTGTTGAATTAAAGTGATTGTCGCCATCACGAGCTTGAAGTCTTCCAAACCTTTGATATTCATGTTGACCGTGGCTCGGAGATTCTGGTTACAAAAAGTAGTACGATTAGAAAGATATTACGACTACGAGGTACGAGATTTATATCAGTCACCCACCGGATCAATGCATTTATTCAAATACCGCCAGTTTACAAAGAATCTCGCGAGATTATTATGTACACTAATATAATCTGATCGAATTAATTCATTTATATAAACTAAAATTATAAAAAGGTTGGTTTGTCAATGCCGCAGCTATCTCGTATGACACGCAGTATTGCAAGTTGGCGCACCGACTTTATGATAGCCGATTTGAAATCCGGATGAAAGTGAGATATCCGCATCTATATGGACTTCAAAGAAACACACTGATGCTATTAAAAAAATCTATTTTATAGCAGAGAGGTACAGGATATTTTTTATTGCAAAAAAATACGTAGCCCGTCACCTGTGACAAGACTAAAGTTGTGGGAAAAACATTATATCCTGATACTATCACCCGAAGTAGTCGCTCAATTCCCGTAAAGAAGCGCAGCTGGTTGTGCGTAAACTCAACCCTTGCAACCCACGGTTGCTTTAGCCTGTCAAAACGAGAGATTGCCTCGGGTGGCCCTGTAGGCTATGACTTGTGGCAGGTGTTTGTACTTTTGAATTAGTAGTAGGGCCACAAGTCAGTACTGATCCAATAGTGCCACTATCACTTCACTACGGCGGTCAGTTTCCGCTTGGCGAGAGGTGTGGAGATTCAACGAAGGTGCCGACTTACTGAGGATGTATAGTGAATACCATTAACCACGATTGGCGATACTAGATTTGACGCAGTGGTTGAGCATTTGGTTACTACGCTGTGTCGCGGATTCGATACGCCAGTATTTCAAAGGCCGATTTTTTGAAGTACATGACAAATGGTAGTGACTTGTCGGAGACACTATACCATAAAAATCTCCTTGTAAAACAATGATAAATCATTTGATAAAAACAAACCAACTTACATCAACGTTAGTCTTCAATTCATACATGCTATTCTTAGTCTTCGTCGCGATGCACGCTCCTAAGATATCCTTCCACTCTTGCGCATGATCCTGTATCTGCTTTATAATAGGCCTGAGATTCACTCTAATAGCACCTATGTCGACATAATTTACATGATCGTGGAGATCGGCTATAATGTCTTCGAAAAAGAAGAATTTTTCGTCGTATTTGTGGATTTGGTCGTATTTTTGAACGTACTTCTCGCAGGACAGATGCTTATCGAAAGACCAGAGGTGGGAGTATTTGTACCATCTGGAAGAAGTAAATGTTAATTGGGTAGTTGAATCACTTTCATTTATTGCTAGCTGTAGCCAGCGGCTTTGGCCAAACGAAAGCAGAATATTGTTCCAAAGGAACTTATTCCCGGGATAAAAAGTACCCACTGTGCTATTCCAGGACATGGACTACCCGCAATTTTTTTTTTATTTGTTATAAACTAGAGCTTGACTGCAATCTCACCTGATGGTAAGCAGTGATGCAATCGTTGATGGTGAGGCGCACTAGTTTCATCCAAATATAATATTAGTGTGATTTGTATCAAAGAGTTTTATCTAAAATCACAAATAGAAAGAATTCTTCAAGTCTGTTAAATATTAAGTAAGCGGGATACCTTTTATATGCGCCCATCGCGGTGCATGCTGTGCACGGCTACGCTACACTAATATCTACTGATAATTAGTAGAGGTCAGTGTGTGTGTATAAATGTGCGAGATATACCATTACGCTGCACTCTTTACTGCTTCATTTAATAACCAATTTTGATGCTGATTTCAGAAAACAGTTTTTTTTAGTATTGTTTGGATTGTTTGGTAAATATAAAAGGCAAAGTCCTGACTCATCAACGCCCAGCACAAAACCTTGGACCTAACCTCTAAAACTGGTTCCTTTTTGATATATACAAGTAATAAAGGGATGCAGCGTGGGTTCAAATGTTTGTATGGGAAAACCTACTTTCTGGCGGACGAAGCCCCTGGTAGAAGCTAGTATTGTATACAACATTATTTTTAGTATATGCGAAACCTTAATATAGTTTTTTCAGAATTAGTGACTAACTGAATCGATTCCAATAATTTTAACACCATGTTATATTTTTTTTCCAAAAATATTTAAAAAAGTTCACATGTTGGATAACACCGACACTAAATATAGCACAGGTCATAGCGAGCATTAGATACCAGCGAACAACTGGAAGCGGGAGCAAAACTACCCCTCAGTCACCCGGATTGACAGGTGGCCATGTATTTAAGTGGAGGACCAGGTAATATAACAAGCTTATAACTTTGTGATTTTTCTTGATAGCGGAAGCAAAACTACCCCTCAGTCACCCGGATTGACAGGTGACCATGTATTTAAGCGGCGGACCAGGTCATATAACAAGCTTATCACTTTGTGATTTTTCATGATAGCGGGAGCAAAACTACCCCTCAGTCACCCGGATTGACAGGTGACCATGTATTTAAGCGGAGGACCAGGTAATATAACAAGCTTATCACTTTGTGATTTTTCATGATAGCGGGAGCAAAACTACCCCTCAGTCACCCGGATTGACAGGTGACCATGTATTTGAGCGGAGGACCAGGTAATATAACAAGCTTATCACTTTGTGATTTTTCATGATACAGTTATGAAATTTTGTACATAGATTTTCTACATAAAAATACTAGACATGTGTTTTAGGTTTCGCATATACTAAAATTAATGTTGTATAAATAAACAGGTAAATACCCAATAGTGACGAAAGGTTTAAATAAAACCAAAGACGATAACCAGTAAATAAAAAAAAAACTAACTTCTGTATTTAAGTATTGATATCCGTAGTAAGTCTAAAGACGATAACCAGTAAATAAAAAAAAACTAACTTCTGTATATAAGTATTGATATCCGTAGTAAGTCTAAAGATGGTGTCCTGTATGAGCAGCGAGATGTCATTGATGGCCGCCACGCGGAGAATATCTTCGAAGTACGACCACGTAAAGAACTCGTTGCCAGTCGCCACCTTGATGCGCTGCGGGGAGCACGGGAGGCAGGTGTTCTTCATCCAGCGAGGGAATGATGTTAACCTGGTTAAAGATTCAAATATTCAAAGCTTTTATTTCAAATAAACCATTTACAGGCAGTTTTGAAAGGTCACGAAATCGGTCTGTCAGAAAAAATGATGCTAATTGCACATTCCAAAGCGTAGATCTCCATGGAGAAGAATGTGCAAGAAAATCTATAGACACTCTTTTCAATCATGTTATGTATTACAAATATCTTGTTTATATGTTTCTTGACACTATTAAGTGAGAACAATGTAAGTAAGATACAGAGATAGAAAAAAACAGGCAACTAAGAAATGACCAGTCTCAACAGACAACGCCCGTTCACGGACATGACGCGTATATCAGCACCACTTAGCTCTAACATTGTGAAGGGAACCAAATGATTCAACACCAGCGCGCCACCATCAGTAAGACATTTGACTGAGCATGACAAGCTCTCATTTTAAAAACTCTCAGTTAATTAAACATATAAAATCATGGTTATTTTCCTTACAGGTATAGGGCCAATGGATTGTTCAAAAGTGTTACCGTGACCCTAGAATACAAAGGACAAGTGGAGGAAGACAGTAACAGTCTGACACTCTCTCATGCTCCACCCAGAGTGTGAGGATCTATTTGATGATTTCCCACCTCAAACATTTCCGGCCACCGTAGGCGCGGGCTCGCGGAGGGCGGGCATTGCGTAACTTGCTGTCCGTCCCTCCGGTAACAGACCGGTCCGAGCTCAAGTCGTTTACGGCGCGCACTGTTCCTGCGCGCCTCAAGGAGTTGTCTGCAAACTGTAGGGGCCCAGCAGGGCCGAAGCCTACTGGGGCCAAAGGTTATGTGATAATGTCACCCGGGGCCCTGGGACGAAGACAATGAATGGAACAGGGTAGGGTTTTAGTCAGTAAGAGTCTGACATTATTTCCCGCCCCACCCAAGGGCAGGATCTGTCATTTGATGATTTTACCGACCATAAAAAAAAACCTCAAAAAAATGTTCGTCACAATTTTTTGTAATCTATATATACAAAAGTGAAACACACTCACTGATTAATCACGAAATCTCAAACTAACATCTACAAACTTAAAATTTGGCAGGTAGGTTCCTTATAGGGTGCAGATATCCGCTAAGAACGGATTTTACGAAACTCAACCCCTAAGGGGGTAATGGTTGTATATATATTAGTACACAGTCCGCCCTTTACCTTACAGAATTTATGCGAAGCAATTTGAGTTTCTCGACACAGAAAGAAGAAGTATAGTGGTAAGACCACGTTCAAAAACTCTATTGACCATCGTTGGTAATGCCGAATTTTGCCAAAGAAACAGTTCAAGGAAACCTTTTTGCGCTTTCTCTAATATCATATCACATTTTTACTCATATGGGTCCCAGACACATGCTCTAGACACAAGCTTACTTCGAACAAGCACATGAAAAATGGACTTGATAGCGATTGTGTTCTACAAATCTTTAGCATTTCTCAAAGGCCTAAATTAAATATGCATAAGTTACGAGACCAAAATTACACTCGGGGATAAAGGGTAGAAATAAACGCATATATATTCTTTTTTTGACTCACCGGCTAAGATAATGCTTAGCGTCATATCCGAGTATATTACAAACTTCGGTCTGTGTAGGCCGCATGGTGATGTCAGGCGGCACCAGCACGGCGTCCACTTGAAACACCGGCACTCTCCCGCTCAGATTCGCTTGGAAGTCTTCCAAGTTTTCTAGGGTCAATCTAGAACGAAAAAGGTAGTTTTTTATATCTTTTGTAACGTTTGTGACGTTATTAAGAAGGTATTAAAGTTTCGAGATATTAAACTAATTAAATTAAACACATTCAAGATTTTTGAGGCATCAGTGGCATAATGACTAAAATATGAAGAAAATTGGAAGATAAAATATGTTTGACATCACTGTTTGGGCTGCTGGGCTGTTCATAACTATCACCGCGTTCCTAAAACGCAAAGAACAACTAAAGGAATACAAGCAGGTTTTAGTCAGTAAAAGCATGACACGCCCGCCCTCCACCTAATGAGGTGCGAGAAGAGTTATATGATGCTTTCACAGTATCAAAAAACGCTTTGCAGAAATCCACATTTACTAACAATCAAATACGGCTTTAAGATCTGCACGTAGCGTTAGGAAACCTTAGTCTTTTACTTGTGTAATGTCAATTATAATGAAGAGCAAATTAAACTAAACCAAAGTGTATGAGATCTATGATCTTTAAGATAAAAAATATTTATATTTTAATTCATCGTATTTAACTTTGCTATGTAACAACATTTTTTTTTCTTACCTGACTAGCTAGTGCCCAGGAGCAGAATTAATTCCTATAGCCGTATCTATGCCGCTACGTAGGAACTAAGACACAGTCCTATATAGTAGTAGTAGTAGTTTAGAAGTATTTGGGACAGAGAGTAAAGTCCCACATACCTCTGTTGAAAAGGGAGGATCCTCCGACCAGACAGGTGTTATATCTGGTGGGCTACTGCCCGATACATGATTTCGGGCTATTCTATATATTCAAATCGCGCGGAGAATGTTACTTGCACGATGCAGGATTAGTTCATTTCTGACGACATAGATGTCGCTTCATAAGAATCGATTTTTCCGCGCGATTAGGCTACAGTCTATAAAAAAAAACTATCGGAAACCAAATACAACACCCGTATTGTCGAAGGAACCTCATTATTTCATGGCTGTTTGGACAACTTTACACTCTCCTCTCATTTTCAGCCTGTAGCACTAGGTACTGTTGTGTATTACTGACTTGACAAGACACAAGAAGATCTTCTTCTCCCAGTGCGTGTAGTAGGCGTTCATCATGCTAGAGGTGCCGGTGCAAGTGCCCAGGATCAGGTACTCCAGCTTCATGAGGATTGGACCGATGCGCTCGTACATGCGCCCTAAAGCTGCCACCCGGGTAAGACGCTCGTGTTCTAATTCCACAAAGAATGCCTGAGAAATGCGTAAATAATTTCCATCTAAAATAATTTTATTTATTGAGGGATAATAAACAGCTATAACATAAAGGTCATGCATAAAAAATAACACTAACTAGAATAACTAGGAGGTAATGTTGCAGCCAACTGCACTATCCACAGACTAAACATAATTGTTATACATTGGTTGCCACTAGATGGACATTATTGTACATTATAAAGTACTACACACTATACAGATTGCTCAACATAAAAATATTTGGTTAAACATTCGTCAGTCATTATAAACGCAACTTATATCAAAAAGAATAAACATATTACCTATAATATCAACGACTAAATTGCAAATAATGAACTTTTTTATAATATTTCTTTTAAATTTAAATTTAAAAACCGACCATCGTCTACCGTCAACCGTTACCCATCTTTGTACTAAGTACTACTAGGACTAAGGCAAACGAGACGAATTTTTATACCAAACCGGATTTTTTAAGAATCCTACTATTTTCGGGATCATTTTAAAAATCTGGCTTCATTTGGGTAAGACGCGAATAATTGTAGGTACTCATATTACTGTTGCTATTAGTGCTGATTGAATGATATGATTGTAATGTATCAATCCTCATCTATCATCATCATCATCATCTTCCTGCCTTTGTCCCGTTTTATTTGGGGTCGGCGCAATAAGTTTTTTTCTTCCATTCTGTTCTGTCACTCGTTACGCTATCACTCAATCCCTTTTATTTCATATCACTCCTCACACAATCCCTCAATCCCTCAATCTCCTTATCTATATATAGGTATATATAGGGATTATAGGGAATAACGAAAAGGTTTGTTTAGTATATACAGACTACTTCATGAAAAAAAAAATACTTTCTTGGATAAATACCCTATAAAATCTATGCGAACGCTTGTTCGCTTGTTGTTTAACCGAATGGCGCGAAATCACGCGCGACACTGATGTCGACGGGTTTGAGTGATCGGCTACATTCTTTGACAAACCAGTATGGACATAATCTTTCTTACCTTCCTTAGCCTGACAGTGAGACACCGCAACTAAACGCAACAAACTAAATTGCTACAAAGAAATATTTTAAATATAGGTTCCAGTTTCTTTACCTTGCAGGGATATAACCACGTGGGGTCAGGGAGCTCAGTGTCCGGGTCCACATAGTTCTCCGGCTTCAGCAGCGGGTACAGGTCGAAGGCCTGAATCTGATCAACCAAAAACTGGATCTCCTTTTCCACCATCTTCAGTTGTTTATACACGGCTTGTAAGGCGTGCTCACCTGTATTTTTTATGGTAGAACAAGATTGAAAAAAATTATAATAATGTAGTAATTATAGCAATTACAAGACAACACATGACATTTTAGCCTTGCGTTTCTTGGGCAAATTATGTGATGCCCCTGGTTTACTGATGTCGGATTTGGCATATCAAGATAAAATGTCTATTCTGATCAGATAAGTACAGAAAGGCAGGAAACTTATAACTGCAATAGCGTCGATGTAGAAAACCATTTCAGCCGAAAGATGTCCACAGGTGGATACAGGCCTCGCCGTCGTCGTAGCATCGATTGTCCTGTGGTGCTATTCTCTAAGAAAACGCAGCGCTGCCGCAACGACGCACATCTAAATAGGGTTCATTAGGTTGACAATCCAATGTATCCTATTTGGGTGTTCATCGTTGAGGCAGCGCTGCGTTTTCTTAGAGAATAGCACCACTGATAGCGATGGAGGACCTCCTAATATTCTCTTCCTGATATTACGTCTTACAGTACGTTATCACCACTTCAAAATCTTTAAGTCCCGACGAAACCGACCACTATTTTACGAGCAAAGTAATATATGAGCTAAGTCCGATTTGATAATTTTAAACAAACCTTTAGTGATATCCTTGATATACTCTCCGATGCCGAGCGCAGTCCACGTGACCCTAGTGAGCCCTGGCAGGATGTGCCTCTCCATGTCCAGGAGATGTCGCTTCATGAGGAAGGTCTCCGAAGGACTGAGTGAGAGCACGTTTTTGTTGTACTTCTCTATTACGATGGTAAGCGCTTCCAGTTCGTAGTATAGCCGAGCCTTCTGCATGGCGACGTCGCGAATACATGCTGGTAGGTTGAAACCTAAAGGATTTTTTGACATTGAATTAACAAGAAGTAGCTCCACGCCGCATCACGGCTAGCCGCTAGTGCGTTTAAGCTCTAAGGTTTTTCTTCTTATAATTGCAATATTTCATAAGTCAACACTTACCAAGCTGCTCCATCAGCTCAGCCTCGCGTATGACAAGAAATATGTAATCGTCAAAGTTGGTCTGGAAGGTTAGATTGTACTCCTGTAGCAGCTTGTGCACCGTGAGGTCACGCCACGTCACGTCCAACTAGGTGGGTAGAAAAAAAATGTATTGAGTTTTTTATATTGGCAATAATAAGAATGACTGGTATCCTGGAATCCTTGTAAGGGTTGTGGGAATTCGATGGATGCGAGACGCATAGGACCGTTCAGGCCTATGTCCAACAGTGGGTGTCTTTCGGCTGAAATGATGGTGAAGAAGAATAAGAATAAAAAAGTCACTTGGCTAAGGGAAGAAAATATATTTCTAGTAGGTAAGTGCATCAAGAGCATAGTACAATGACTAAGGAGATAACCTGCTGGGTTTTAGAAAAAGGAAAATTGTATATGTTGTAGGAATGACAAAAATAAATGGTAAAACGACATGATGCAAGAAATAAGATCTTTTGCTCGCTAATGAGTGTTAAATCCTTCCTACACTCATCCATTAGCTACCTTAGACACCGTATAAGTAGTAAGTAGCAAGCTTTTATTCGTAAAATATGATTTCCACGTACCAATCCTTCTTTAGCAAGAAGGGACATAGAACTAGGCGACCTGACGTTCTCGTAATGTTGTCCCGGGATTCTCATCAGCATTACTGAAAATTTTAAAAGATATTAAAAAAAAACTTGCATTTAAAAATGGTGTTATTTGATTTCTTATCCAGATTGACATCCATGATTGGTGGATCGTTTACAATTTGATTGCTAAATTTGACCTAAAGAGGTGATTTATACAAAAATACTATTCATAATCATCAACTGAATGGGTGCGTTTCTACTGAAGCGGAGTTGGGCGGAGTGGAGAGGAGCGGACTGTGGAATTAACCAATCACAGCGCTCGAAATCTCCACTCCACTTCAGTGGAAACCATTATAAGTGGAGTGGAGCTGAGCGGACTTTCAAATAAGACAATTGGACACGCAGCCTTGAACATGCGGTTCAAGGCTGCGTGTCCGTCTCGTGTGAGAGTACTTTACTCGTCACCCAAAACCGTTATTTATCATCGTTGCGACTTTAAGACCTCTTATGAGTCACTTTTGGTAAAACCACTTTTATGCCTTTTTGACATTTTGAAGCTCTATTGAATCCAAAAACTCTCATGTATATAGGATGATGATGATTAAATAATTCTACACACATGAGTGGCAAGTGTAGCTTGCCACTCCTCATTGCTCATCTCCGCTCCACACCGCTTTAGTGGAAACGCACCCTAATAAATTATTTGAAGTAAGTACATTTTGTGAAGGAAAAGAACCGTTATTTTTAGAACAGAAAAGTTTGAATTAATTTATGTTGATGTGAATTCGTGAGCAACTTTAGTCATTTACGAAATTTCTTTTTTATGCATGTTTCTTAATTTAGTTTTTACGAGTAAACAGAGTACTTACATAAGAGTTTCAAGAATATAAAGGGTCATTTTACAGGAGTACCACAAGTTTTTATTCACTTTTCTTCTGGATTATGAAGTTTAGACGACTTTTTCATGTTTCTTACTTTACCACTCAATGGGTCAGTGTATGCTTTTGCTGTTTTATAATTTGACAGCAAAAGTGGGTTTTTTTGAGAACCCAAACTACAAACTATACGAAATTACATATATTAAAATCTGACGGCTTAGCCATAAAAGTCGCCTAAGGCTATTAAACGCCTGCGTTTTACCGTCAAGTCTGAAACCGCAAAAAATGTAACATATGGCTTTCTATACAAGCGCACGCATTAGCGATTTATTTCAGTGACTGCTTTTAAGCCGCAGTGCGTGTTGACTCACGGTTTTGCGTTTTCAGCTATTCCTAAACCGCTTGCGTTTAATCGCAGTGCCTGCTAAGCCTTAAAGAAGAGGATTAAACCCTGATTTTGACCTGACTTATATGCATTAAACATAATCTAGTCCGTAAGATACTCGTAGAAGTGAAGTCTAGAGTGCGTCGAACACTCGTTTAAGTACCGTCAGTTGCCAACACGTTTGTTGAATTTAAATTTTTACCAGACTGCGACCCAAAACGAAAATAATATTACAAAATACAAGAGTGAAGTTCAAATTAAAACACCCGCGTCTTATTTTTTTTCTATTCCGTCATGAGACTGGGAGACTATTTTTTTTATCATATCTGCTGCTGCCAGCGGTTTCGGTCACAAGATAGTAGGAAACTGTCCTAAAGTAATATACTCCTAGGATAAAAAGTATCCAATGTGATATTTGTCTACCCATGTGTCAAATTCCACTTAATTTCGTTCAACCGTTCGATTGTGAAGAATTAATAAACACACACACTCATAAACTTGCGATATAATATTAGTACTATTATTTTTAGCGATCAACTCAACGAAGTTGATTCAAACCCACTCCTTTTATTTTTGAAGTGAATACTTCTTTATTTTTTGGGTAATAAATGAGACTGAGCCGTCACGCTTAGCTATGTAACGTTCGTTCGGGTAAGATCGGCTCGAGTCGACTAAAAGAGCGAGAAAAATATAGTCAACACGTCACTTTGGTCATGTCTCATTGTGTCTTGGCGTTAAGACATTTCTGTCACACATCGTTGTTTTTTTTTTCACATAGTGGAGACCCGTATTCTAGCAGTGGCAATGCTATAGGTTACTTTTTTTAAATAATACATATAAATTAGTGCTTGACTGCGATCCCACCTGAAGTGACTTAAGTAACCTTATCTTCTGCAGTAGTACTTACAAGCCTTGTCTCTTTTCCTCTTCTCAGCGATCTCTTTGTTGACAATATCGGTGGGCTGCAAGGATGTCCTGGAGCCGATTTTCTTCTTCCGTTCGAGGTGTGCTTTACCAGCAGCCGTTACGTCCATACCGCGACCGGTTGGTGCAGCTGGCACTACGAAGATATTGTGAGAATTAATGTTGCCAGTGGTGGTACGGTTGGCGCTGCGCATGGAACAAATATTTGTATGGCATTTAGATGTTCCGGGTCTGGGTGTCTTGTGTAATGTCAGTTTACATGCACCCAGAAGTCATTCATAGTGTGGAGCAACATTTTTTTTTTAAGAAAGACTGACAGAAATAAAGTTTTCTTTTAAAATCAACTGACACATGTAACTTTGAGGTGTAAATTGACATGATAACGGGTTTTTTTTTGCAATGGAAGAAATCTGTATAAAATTTTAAATCTTACCGTCCTCCTTAGATTCGTTTGCTTGGAAAATAAATGGAAAGAATAATTAAATACAAATAGAAAAATGGAGTTCTAAAAACGTGTTGCGCCGACCCCAAGTAATATGGGACAAGGGCAGGAAGAAGAAGAAGGAGTTCTAAAAACAATAATGTTATTAGCCGCAAGGAGCAGCTTTGTTTTTTCATATAAATAAATGACGCGCGGCCGCGGTGCGGCTGTCGCACGTTTTTATTTATATGGAATAAGCGCCCTTAAGCTGTATCACATACCAATACATGTTATATAAGTCGTGAATGTGCAAGTAAGGGGGCATTATTAGCTCCGATATTCTCAGTTCCTTACGTTAAATTATATGGGTAAAGAGACGAAAACATACAAAATAATACTCCTAGCATAATCCGGTAAAATATATGCAGTGATGCATTCCAATGTAACACTTTTTTAAAGTAAGAAAATCGCCATTTAGATACGACATCATAGAGATGTTACAAAATGTCAAAAAGAATTGCGACTGTATCTTGACGGCCGGGGGGAGTGATCTACATGTATAAAAGAAGAAACTGACTTATCAAAGCAGAGACGAAACTACTGGGTCTTGGAGTAGGAAATTTTGCACAAGGTTTTCTTTTATGACGTTTTTTTTTTTTTTTATGGTAGTTAAAATCATCCAATGACAAATCCCGCCCTTGGGCGGAGCGGGAAGTAGTGTCAGACTCTTACTGACTAAAAACCTACCCCGTTCCTTCGTAGCCTATCGTGCCGGGGCCGAGCATTCCTTTCGGAACTAACCCTTGACCCCAGTAGGCTTCGACCCTGCCTGCCTGCAGTTAGCAGGCTGGGCCTCTTCGGTGTGCTGACAGCTCCTTGAGGCGCGCGGGAACAGAACGCGCCGTCGACGACTTGGGCTCGGTCCGGTCGGTTACCGGACGATCGGACAGCGTGCTACCCATTGCACGCCGTCCGCAAGCCCGCGCCTACGGTGGCCGGAAATCGGGATCGGAATCCCGGCGGCGGCTGGGGCGAGCGCCCCGTTGCCTCTGCCTGATGCGGTCGGCCTCCTCCTTTGCTAGCATTACTGCTTCGCAGAAGGAGGCGACCGCCTGCCATCCCTAATCACTACGGACCATGGCCTGAACCAAGGCCCGGCGAGAGAGATCGCTGCCGCCGATCGCCCTCACGAGGACACGGCGATGCTCCGCCCAGGCGGGGCACACCTCTACAGTGTGCTCCACCGTGTCCTCCGGATGTTCCGCACAGTGGCGACACCCGGGCGAATCCTCCGCACGAATCCGGAACAGGTACTTAGCGAACTTTCCGTGTTCGGTAAGCACCTGCGTCGTGCGGAAGTTGAGAACGCCGTGAGGTCTTTCCAACCACGCCCCAAGGATGGGCCTTATCGCCCCAATTGTGGCGCGCCCCAAACGAGGTTGCGATAGTCGCTGACGCCATTTCGCCATGAGATCCCGCCGGAGCTCTGTCCGCCATGCCTCGACTTGTCGTGGCTTCTTTTATGACGTAGCCGAAATTCACCCTTTAAGGGGATGAAAAAAAAGAAAGAAAATATGTTTATTCTGCTCAAAACAGACGCACAAATTATTTACAAAAAAAAAAACAGTTTTCCTGTCAGGCCATGTGTGAAACGAGCATAAAATTACACCTTGTGACCATAGACAACCAAGTCGTCTAGGTTGTCTACTACATCCTGATGCATGCTGGGGTCAAGGGCCGTTTTGCCTGCTGGGGTCAAGGGCCCTTTTCTGAGAGGAAGGCTCAGCCCCGGTATGATAGGCAACGAAGGAACGGGGTAAGTTTTTAGTCAGTAAGAGTCTGACACTATTTCCCGGTCCACCGAAGTGCGGGATCTGTCATTGGATGATTTTACCTAGCATAAAAAACCCCTAAGGGGATGAAACGGGGGTCAAAAGTTTGCATGGAAAAACCTAATTTCATGCGGGCGAAACCGCTGGTAGAAGCTAGCAAGGTATATGGTATGGAAATCATACTTGGTTGGAAGAGTAAAACGAACTCAAAATATTCTCTATACTATGATTTTTTATTGGACGAAGTAAAGTGACAGCTATAACAATAGTTGTTTGACAGTTGTGCATTGTCCACTGCTGTCACTTAACTTCGTCTAATAAAAAATCATAGTATAGTACCCTGGCCAAGGTAACTGAAGAACTATGCTTTATTCATAAACTAGCTTTTGCCCGCGGCTTCATTCCCGATTTACCCTACTCTACCCTATACCAATAAATGAGCAGGTTTTGGTTTTTTTTTTATTTAACGGTTTCAAAATTATCCAATGTCCGTCTCCTGATTTTAACCTACCTCCCCACCAATTTTCAGCCAAATCCGTTCAGCCGTTCTTGAATTATAAATAGTGTAACTAGCACGACTTTCTTATTCTTCAGTATCAAATCACACCTGTATTCTTCAGTAGCTTTTTGCGGTTTAGGATCACGTGGTCATAACAGGCATCGGCCCTGCTGGTTCTCTAGGAGTTTTTTTTCTTCATTGCACATAAATTTATACATCAGCAACTATAACACCAGACACATATTAGAACTTACCCTGCTCCTTAATAAATTCCACTTTGAGTACATTCTTCTTCATCATATTATCGACGAAGTGCGCCGCCCCCCGCACCCACTCCCTATACTTGGCGTCTTCGTACTCCTTGATGGCTTTGGAGAAGGCTTTGTATTGCGTGAACGCCTCTCTCTTTTGTTCGCAGTCATTTAGTTCTGGCACCTGGGAGGTTATTGAAAATATATAATAAATAATTATAATATAATCCTCGATACACAATTTGAACTATCATGGCGATCGACCTTGAATGCGCAGTAGCCGATTTTAACTTATTACAAAAACGGGTTCAACTTATTAAAACATTATAGTAATGCTAATAATATGTAATTAAAATAAAGCCTCGACCAACATCTGAGGAGGCTCTCGTTAGGCAGTTGGATCAAGGGTTTGATTCAGAAGGCAGTACTCCTGGACACGGCGCGTATTGTTCGGAGGTTCCTCTCTCAGGAGCCCTGACCACCGGTAGCTTGGACCCTGTCCGGTGGGCAACAATTTTTTTTAATATTTTTAATGTTTTTTTTTTTGTTTTTTTTTTTAGAAAATATTTAAAAATGTAATAGAATATATGTAAATAAGTAGAATTAGAATAAAAAAATATTGCTCATTCGATTTACATTTAAAGACCTTGCGCATACATATACCTACATATTTTATAGAGTAGATGCAATGAAATAGGTTATTTTTTTATTTGGTTATAAACTAGTGCTTGATTGCACTCCCACCTGATGGTAAGCAGCGATGCAATCGTTGATGGTGAGTCGCACTAGTTTATTAAGAGCCTATTCACTCTAGCCTTGAAAACACCCAAATAATAAACGGATGGGAAGACCGCAGCAGGCAAATTGTTCCAGTCCCTCGACGTACGCGGCATGAACGACGAGGCGAAACGCCTAGTCCGGACCGTAGATGTTTCAACGACGCAAGGGTGGATACTCGCCGTACGTCGGCTTGTCCGATGGCGGAATTGAGATGGCGGAATCAAGTCATGCAATTCCCGTCATCAGATCCTGGCAATAAAATGAATGCCTGAATATTAGAATACCTTTTGAAACTTCATGATAGGTTGTTTCATCTTGTTGAAAAGCGCTCTCGCCCAGTATATGGCGCCAGCGACCGGCGGGTGGTTGCGGAGAAGTGGCGGGTTTTTGCGAAAGCGCTATAAAACAAGGATAAATTATATTATAGATATAATATATAATTAATTTTGTTCCACTCTTTGGTTTTAAAAGAAAACATGCTTTTTTTAGGTGGGAAGTCATCAAATAACTTCCCACATTTTGAGTCGAGCGAGAGGGCGTATGTGATTTTTACTGACTAAAACCATCCTGTGTTCCTTTAATTAACCTTTGTGTTCCAGGGCCACGGTAATTCTTTCGAAGATTTCCGCAAAAAGGCAAACATGATGTGCTAGTTTGCAGCTAATAGTTTAGGTCCGTGAAGATTCGAGTAGGATAATATGGAACTAGCAAATTTGCAAAGAAATTTATTAACACATGTCTGTCGGTTCTGTAGTAGTAGTAGTAGTAGTAGTAGTAGTGCAGAAGCAAACGATGTGTAGCGATCTCTATGACGTCATATAAGAACAAAATCCTGCATCACGGCAGTACAGCTCTCTGCGCAATTATAACATTATACAAAAGCTCAAAATCAACCATAGGGCCTAGTTGCCTGGATCAGACACAACATCCGTGTTGTCAGAAGATTTCCCAGTGGGTCTCTACATCCTGTTCCGCATACTTTTATACTAGTGTCTCCAACGTGATACACACACATACAGTTTTGCCGTATTCATCACAAGCATGTCGATAGCTTCCCTAAACAATATGCAATTATGACATATTTACTGGACATATCCACTCAAATCTGTGCGGTTTTTTTTTTCTCAAAAGACCATCCCAGAGACTAATCTCATTTGATTTGACTATTAGATGATTTCTATATCATAGCATAGCATCAGCCTTATAATGTTCCCACTGCTGAGACTCAGGCCTCCTCTCTAGGAAAGGGAATGGGCTGTAATCCTCCACGCGGGCTCAGTCCAGGTTGGTGGATGTCACATGTCTTTGAATTTTTGGGTCTAGGACATGCCGGTTTCCTCACGATGTTTTCCTTCACCGTTTTGAGAGTAGTGGTGATGAAATAAATTACACAAAATTATACGACTGACTGGGTTTGAACCCGCGACCTACAATTCGTAAGTCATAGCGATTACCACTCGGCCACCACTGCTTGTTTGCTATATTAACTTTAAAAGAGACCTTCATCTCTGAGTTTGTTTCGGTGTTTCTTCTCAGGGTACTTAGTCAGCTAAGAAACACCGGCCTCATATAGCTCAAAAATTACGAAAAAGTGACGTGGCAAAAGTGTACTTTAAAATCTATTTAGAAAATAAGTATCACTGAACCATAAATATTAAAATTGTGCGCTCACAGTAAACTTATCCTCAATAGAAGCGATCTCCTTAATGAATTGTCTCATAACGAGGTCGAACTTGGTGGCCAGTTGCTTTTTGATCGTCTCGCGGATGTCGAAGTCCAGAAATTTTAGCAAAACCGTCAGAGCTTCTTCAGAAGATCTATAGGGGAAGGAAATAAAATAAGCTTCTTGTAAAAGTTATAGAGGTGAAAGCTACATGGCGCTGATCATGTTTTTTTTTACTTTTATTTTGTTTTTAATGTAAAGGAGCCTTTTAAAGTGAAGGAAAACGTATTTGATGGAAATCGTATTTGATGAAATCAGACACTTCACTTTAAGAAATCCATTTAACCCTTTCATGAGCATTGGTAAAATTTTTTTTTTTTTTTTTAGTACAAATAAAGCCAAAATCGGAGGTGTAAATAGTATTGCTCGCGAAAGGGTTAACCCAGACTGTTTATGCATGTATCATATGGGTGGATGTATTCGGGTGAGAACTAGGACCATAAAATAATCACCAGTTAAAACATAATAACTTGCATTGCTTATAATTTAGTTGGTATTCAATATCGTTGAAACAAAATTAGATTCTCGATATCAAAAATATATTGAAATCAGTTGTATTTTTTTTTTACAGCCAAACTTAAACAGTGTGCAAGTTCTAAATTCAAGTACTTATAAAATATATTCATTTCAATAGTGTGCCTATATTTAAAGATTTCCCTTGATTTCTCTAAGATCCTAATCTGATAATTATGAAACCACCTGGGAAGTATACCATTTCATACAATAAAAGAGGATACTTGATCATCATGGCCATGATCTGGAATTTCTATTTTAGCAGTCGTAAAGTTCCGTACAAGGAAGGTCCATCCACGAGTCTTGTCAAACAACTAAAGTAGTAAAATTTGTACTTTTTTTTTGCTAGCCTTTTCTGTTCCCACTCCTATACATAGGCTACCTTCCTACATATTTTTTTTTGTGTAAAATTAATTAATATACTGTCACGAAAGCTCACCTCAAATTCCCGAAACACTGATTGATATAATTCTTAGCCTCCTCCTCTAGATACCTGACTTCAGCCCAGAAGTCTCCCATGATAACATCCCAGTTCTCTTTGTTATCGAACACGAAAAGGCTGAAATCGATCGTTCTGATCGGATACACGAGGTTCTTCACGCGCTTGCGCACATCGTCGATCTGTGTTGGATCGCTGATGATCGATTTTAGTTCGAGACCGAATATGCGCTCGAAGTCTATTAGGACCTGAAATATAATTATGATTATAAATGTGAACCGTAAAGTAATGAGCACGATTGGCGAACACAGAATATAACAAAGTCAACCTAAATCTCCGCATACGTTATAATAACGCCTTCTGGGTTCTGTTGGGGCTCCCGCGGTTTTTGAGCATCGGGCATGTTTGCGCATGTTGCGGGCTGAGCGAGTCTAATGACCTGTAGGTAATTTTAAAAAAACATGTAGGTATTTAGGATGCAACGACCGACAACTACCTACAGGTCATTGAACTCGCTCAGTTGACATTTACTTAAAGTAATTAATTTCGTGTTTTAATTATTGTATCGTAAATTTTTTTATCGTATTTTTTTTATTTTATCTTTTCAAATGGATAGTGTTTCATGTACCGGATCGAACTTCCATTAGATTAAAATCATCAAAATTTAACGGTGTAGAGCTTTGGGCTAGGCTGAGCTTTCAAGCTATCATGCGAAAGAAAATCATCCCTGATGCGAAGGATTCGGGGGAGCACCAACAGCATTTTAAGGGTGATAGCTGCGTGAACATCATTTATTGGAAATCTAACCTTCTAATATAGCCAAAAAGTTGTTACCTACCTGCACCACATCCCCCAGGTCCCTAGCAACAGTGCCCATGTAGTCAGTCTGCGTGAACAACAGCGGTTGGTCGAACTCCCATCTAGCCCCCTTGTTGCTCAGTTCTATGCTTCGTCGAGTTTCTCTGTACAACGTGTGCCACATATCCATGATTTTTTGTCCGTTTCGAGCCAGGGCGAGAACTTCCTCGTTGGATTTGCTGGAAAATTATTGTTGTTTTTAATTAGGAGCTGGTGAAATGCAGTAAAACGTGGTTTTAGTATACAAATAACGAGATTCTTTTCAATTTCATTGCTACACATTACAAGATACAACAATATTTTATAGTAGTCAGTGTTCGAGGTATTTTTATTATTATTATTATGAGCGTATTGTGTCTCACGCAAGAACAAAGGCCTCCCTTATACACCGTTAAATTTTGGTAGTTTTAATCCCGCGGAGTGTCGATTCGCTACATGAAACACTACCGACTTGTAAAGATAAAATTAAAAAATATAGTACTTTTTTTCTAAAACTTGAACTACGAAATTAATTTCTTTAAGTAAACGAGTCAATGACCTTGTAGGTAGTTGTCGGTAGTTGCTTACTAACTACCTACAGTTCATTGGCCAGTCGATCAGCTGACATTTACTTAAGGAAATCAATTTCATACATGCGTAAATTAATTGGAGTTTAAAAAAAAGTACTTTAATTTTCATTTTTATCTTTACAAATCGATAGTGTTTCATGTGCCGAATCGACCCTGCGCGGGATTAAAACGACCAAAATTTAACGGTGTATTCTTGCACTTTCCTGTCCCTAACTACATCTGGAAAATTCTTTACGTCTGGCCCTACCGATGAGACGTCGCTTCACCGGTTCCTGCAGAATTGGCAAAAAGTGTGGCATAAATATGCTTGAATGATATCGAAGGTAAAACAATTTTTGGAACAAAAATAGAAAATATATTCTAGCCTTTCTATACTTACTCGAAAAGCTTATACACGTCAAGGACTTTCTCGAGCTTATGATTCAGTGCCCAGGAGATCCTCGCCAGCAGTGGCACCATGGTGTCATCAGAGCGGTACCCCTTGGACAGCACCCACATCATGTAGATACTCTCCACCATTTCCGGGAGGATCTCTATGACTTGTGGTAGTGTTGAGTCGTCTTCTATAACCTGAAAGATTAAAATAGAAAAGAGGGTATGTGAAACATGTAAACTAACAAACACAAGACACTCAGACCCGCAACAACTATCAATAGGCCATACAAATATTTGTTTCATGCGGGAATCCAAATAATGGCTGTTGGAAAGCGAATAAATTATAGATTGGGGATAGGTGCATTGGTGTAGGGAAATATAGAATAGAATAGAATAGAATAAAACTTTATTGTACACCAAAAAGTTACACAAATTGCACATAAATTTAAATGTACGGGTACAATGGCGGTCTTATCGCTGCCAGCGATATCTTCCAGACAACCTTAGGATGGATCGTAAGGACTTAAAAAATTACAGGGGGTAGTCTGTGGTGTACTGCTAATAAAGTACCAAATAATACACTATAAATAAGCAAATATATAAAATAATTATAAAACTAATATATATAATATATATATATATATACATATATGTATAGATATATGTACATACATATTGCAATAAGTTACACAAATTCATTAAAATAAAAAATAAATAAAAAAAAGTTACATTACAGAGAAAAGAATAAAGTAGGGTTGGTGTAATGGCATTAAAGAGACAGGAAATGGTCTTTAACTAGATTTTTAAATGAACCTAGTGACTGAGCTTGCCTCAGGGGTAATGGCAACGCGTTCCACAAACACACTGCTTGGATCGCAAATCTGGAAATATGAGTATTGTACCCAACTTAGTCGTGTTATAGCAAAATCTGAAAAGAATTTTAGTTGTGATACTAATATTTAGGTAGTTATGTTGGACTATCAATTTACAAACAATTATAAATTTAACTGATTACGTCAAACGAACAAAGGGCAGTCATAGAAATATTGTTCCAAGTTCACCGCTTTATTAGCCATATCATCATCATCACAGTAGAAAGACGTCCTCTGTTGGATACAGGCCTCCCCCAAGTGACGCCATAATGACGGGTACCATGCAGACGCACATGAGAATTAGTATATTGAAGAAGAATTTCTATAGCACAAACTAAGAGAATTAACCAGGCCGCGTATGAGTTGATACATTGTAAAAAATTTGTTTTTTGTACAGTCTTAAACTGTACACATTTTGCTGACGCGGGGACTTACCCCCGACGTGCGTCATTTTGTTAGTATAAATAAACATACTTTACAATAAATCAATGAGTGCAATTACTGCTACGCGGTGACTAACATTAAAGAAAGGAATCGTCAACAGTTTTCGTTGTAAACCATATTTTTACGTAATAAACCCCTCTCGGGAACTAAGTGATCTTTTCTCTACGTGCTCCAACCTCAACCACAACAACTCTGCAAGTGTACGAACCGTACAATATTTAAATTTACATCTAAGCCAAATAAAGCATCTTGTTATTTTTACATTCAAAATTAGAAATACTTACAGTAAAGAAACGCATCAAAGTGGAGAGGAACTTCAGATTGTCACTCGCCATGTTGTATTGCTCTACTAGTCCTTCTTTGTATTTGTTAAAATTCTGTAAGCAAAAAGAATTTTGATACTGAAGGCCTCACCTGTAGTGAAAACGCGGTGACTAAATGCGTGCGGGCGCAAAGTACCTACGTAGCCAGAGTACACGTATCTCACAGTACACTCGTCTCAAGGATACACGTGTCTCACAGTACACTCGTCTCAAGGATACACGTTTCTCACAGTACACTTGTCTCAAGGGAACACGTGCCTCACAGTTCAGGGTAAAGCAAAACACGTTCGCTCGTTGGCGAGGCCGCTCCCCATTTTCAACTTCAGTATGAACGCAAACGGTGGCGGCGGTTTCATGTTTCATACAACTCGCTCACGCCTTCATGCACCTTCGTAAGCACCTCACCCTGGCCGAAGGGTACTGCAGAATTATAAGTAAGACAGAAAAGATATTCACATCTTGACTATGCTCTTTTAATTTTAAACATCTGCGCAACGATTGGTATTGTACTTTTCGCACCCAACCAATACGTATTTGGGCGATTAAAGTTAATTAAATTATCTAATAGTTAAGGTGGATGTTTAAGTTTTTTGTATTTTGCAGGTCAGTATCAGGTTTAGGGGCCCAGTAGGGTCGAGGCCTAGTCTGGGGCTCTGGGGAGGTATGAAAATGCATACCAGGGCCTTGGATCCAAGGCAGGGGAGCAACAGGGTAGGTTTTTAGTCAGTAAGAGTCTGACACTGATTTGCCATTGGATGATTTTACCTACCATAAAAAAGGTCAGTATCAGGTTATATGTTCGTGAAATTTGACTTGCGGCCGTAACAAATGTGGCTTTAAAAATGAAAAAAAAAAAAACTTTGAACATCCACCTTAATCCATTAAGTTACAAGTGACGTCCATTGTTGGACTCAGGTCTCGCCCAAAAGGGAGGGGGAAGAGTAAGGGAGGGAGTAAGGGGGGACCCTTACTCCCCCCTTACTCCCTCCCTATAGGGGGGGTATAATCGCCACGCCTGGCAAGCGGGTTGACGATCACAGTGTGGTAGTTGCAATGCAAAGAGAATGCTGCTGCCCATTCTCTGGTGTATCTCTTAATTACCTCCTCCAACACCCACGGGAAGAGATGGGGTGGTGCTATTCATACGTTACTCCCCTATATCGCAGGGGAACCTATATCTTATGCAAGCAATTCTTTTGAAAACATATTACTTTTTTGTATGTTAAGAAAACAATGCAATACCATCTGGTTACTGTTGGTATCCCCAAGAATGCTGGCTAAGCATGCTTAGCCATCATAACATATCTCAACGAATCTAAAGGGGCTGAAGTCACACAAAACTATAATAAACTTAGTCTTGTCATGTATTTAGAAATATATAGCTCGACGCCCCCGAGCAATAAGTCGGTAATTGCAAAGTTTTGATTTACGATTACCGACTTATTATCCGGGCAATAGAGTCGGTAATCGAAAAACAAATATTTGCGATTACCGACTTATTGCTCGGGGGCGTCGAAGTATGTTTATCAGTTATCTAGTACTCATGTCACAAGCTCTGCTTAGTTTGGGACTAGATGGCGTTGTGTGAAAGTTGTGAAATAAAAATAAAAAAACTAAAAACCTAACAACAATACCTCAAGGTAAGGAGACTTGACTTTCTTCAGCAGGCTCAGTATCTTGACCACCATCGGTTGCTTGAGCTGCTCGACTAACAAAGATATCTCTGCGTCACGCTCCCGCCAATACTTGTACTCGGCCACTGGACCGTCACCTTCACGAGTCTGTTGATAAATTGAAAATAAATCTATAGATAGAGCATAGACAAATAGACTTATGTCCCGGGGCTGCAGGATTGGCCGAAAGAGTTACCGTGGCTCTGGAACGCAAATAGCGTCTGAAAGAACACAGGTGGGTTTTAGTCAGTAAAAGTCTGACGTACGGCGAATATCCACCCTTATGTTGTTAAAACTTCTACGGTACAGACTTAGCGTTTTACCTCGTCCTCGAGGGATTGGAACAGTTTGCCTGTTGCGGTCTTCCCGTCCGATTATAATTTAGGTGTCTTCAAGGCTAGAGTGAATAGGCTCTTATTAAACTAGTGCGCCTCACCATCAACGATTGCATCACTGCTTAACATCAGGTGGGATTACAGTCAAGCACTAGTTTATATAAAAAAGGGACTGTTACTATGATTAAAACATCAAATTTATGCTTATTTCGCTCTCATTCCACCCAGAACGGGACAAATTATTTGATGATTTCCTACTAAAACAAAAGGCGATGGCATGTTGAGACAGACCCTAACTGCCTTATTCCAAAACGCGATCTAAATGTAGTTCCGGGACTATTACTTGGTTTAATACCAATTAAACGCTATCTAAATAACTGAATGATGGTTGACTGGTAGAGAATGTCTCAGGCAATAAATCCGCCTTTGTACCTTTGGTTGCATGAAAATTAAAAAAAATAAATGTATTTCCTAACTAGAACTACGTTAGATCGCCTTTTGGGATAAGATGGTAAAAGTCTCATAGTGTCCTTTGTTTTGACTTCTGTGAGTCTTATAATAATATAAATAATTTCAAACCAGCCCCCCTTGCCAAGTTACAATCGTTTCGTTTTGCGTTAACGCTTGGAGTTGGCCACGCCCCCAATTCGTTTGTTCGAAGAAAGGAGTTTTTGAAGAAAGATTGTAAGTTGGCTAGGGCTGCAGATAAGTAATAAAGCACGATTGGGCCACGAAAAGAATACTTGGTAGGTTTTTGCAGAAAGTGGTATCGTAGCACCATCTGTGATCTGTTACATTGAAATCTTTTTGCTTACTGCCTGGCTCTGAAGTTCTTATAAGGAGACATAGATGTCGTAACAGTGTTTTGAACGTTCCCAAGCACATAAAGTTTTACTACGTTTCTTAGTTTTAATTTAAACGACTATGTAACACGCTTAAATTAACCTATTTACATATTAATGACAACAAATTTAAATCTGTGGAGAGTTTCAACTACACAAGTTCTACTACCATCTTACTACTGCGCAAACGTTTGCAAGAGTTAACGTGGCTCTGGATAGCAAAGAAGACCTGAAGGACACAGGATGGTTTAGTTAGTAAGCCTGTCACGGCCTCGCGCTCCGTTCTAGAACGGAAGAAGTCATTCGATGAATTCCCAACTCAAAAAAAAACGAACACCTTACTAGATAGCAGTTAAAATCTTACCTTGCCCAAGCAGGCGGATATAGTGTTGTCAATATGCTGCTGCCACATCGTGACGGCCTGCTCTAGTTGCGATACCAGGTCTTGGTCAAGGATCTCCACGGTGTGAGTCCGTTCCTCTGTCAACATCGGTATGTTCGGCATCGGGAGCTGGATCTCACCTTCTATGTGTTGTATGGTCCTAATAGAAAGATATTTTTTTTAATACTTATTTTGTGAGAGCAGTGGGTAGCCAAGTGGTAGCGGCCTCGACTTACGAATTGTAGGTTGCGGGTTCAAACCCAGCCAGGCGCATTACTTTGTGTAGTTTATATCATGTGAAGGAAAACATCGTGAGGAAACCGACATGTCCTAGAACCAAAAAAAATAAAAAATCGAAGACATGTCTAATCCGCACTGGGCCCACGTGGTGGATTACAGCCCATTCCCTCTCCTAGAGAGGAGGCCTGAGTCCCAACAGTGGGAACATTAAAAGGTTGATGATGATGACGATGATGATGAATCTGTTTAGATAAAATAAGAAACTGACTGACTGACATATCAGCGCACAGCCGAAACTACTAGGACTTGGAACGTATAATTTTGCACAAGGTTTCCTTTTATGACGTAGGCAACCACTAAGACGTGACGCTAAAAATATATTTGTTTTCAAAATGCTGCCCCCCTAGCCAAGTTACAATCGTTTCGCTTTGCGTTACCGCTTGGAGTTGGCCACGCCCCCAGAACATAGACAAAAGAATTGGGGGCGTGGCCAACTCCAAGCGTTATTGCAAAACGAAACGATTGTAACTTGGCTAGGGGGCTGGTCACAGAACACTACCCCTCTAACATCTCGTAAAGTTATATTTATTATAGATATGCCATTTTTATAATTTATTTTATGTGTTATATCTATTTATGTGTACATTTATTTACTGTTATTATTATTTTGATGTACTTAATATATGATTTAATTTAAGATGTTACAGTCAATGTTTTTTCTTTTTTAAATTATTTATACACACTGCGTCTACATTTCTCATTCAGCTCTTCTGTCGCAGGTCTGCTGAAAGAAATTTCATTAGAAACAAGCAGTACCTTTGTACTCTTTTATCTGTGTTTGTTCTTTTCGGTTTTAAGTGTTTGTGTGTACATAAATAAATAAATAAGAGTATATTTTCCAAATTTCACCCCCTAAATGAATGAAACAGGCGTCCACAGTTTGTCAAGAGAAACCTAAATTTTACGCAGGCGAAGACGCTGGCAATAGCCAGTAAAATGTAATTACAAAATGAATACAATTTAATTTTGAAACCTTAATTTGCACAAATAGACACAGTTCAATCGAAAAATGGGATGAATGGACGCGTGGATGTAGAATATTATTTCTAGAGAACATATTTAATTTATAAAACCTATTCATATGCCGAATTTCATCTAAATTCGTTCAGCCATTTCAGCGTTCAGGAATAATGAACACATTCATAAAACTTTCACCTTTCGAATATTACTCGTAGTTACTAGCTTCTACCAGCGGCTTCAAACTTTCTACCCCCATTTAACCCCCTTTTTTTTGAGTTTCGTAAAATCCGTTCTTAGCGAATGCCTTCACCCTATAAGGAAACTGCCTGTTATACTTATTTAAAGTTTTTAGGTGATATAGTTTCTAAGATTTAGTGAATTCAAGACCCCCCCCCCCAGCGCGCCCCAAGCGGACACCGGTGTCCGCACACCTATTGTGTCTCTCATTACGGTATTCAAATGGTTAAATCAGTGAGTGGCATTTCGCTTTTTAACCCGCGATGGAAAAGAGGGATGTTATACATATATAAAAAGATTTACAAACCAATTCACAATTCCCACGAGATCTTCTATGTCTGTTATGACTTCTTCTGCCGAAGATTTTTCCTCAACAGCTACGCCGAAAACAGCGGTCGAAAGTGGTGCGTCCTAGAAACATGTTATAAAGACAATGTTGACACACACACTGCTGCTATTTGGTTTCAACGTGATCGTAAATGCATTTTTTTTAATGTGTGTAAATGTGAGTACCGTTATAGAGCAATGTATGGTTTTAGGTAACTATTAAAGTTGTTTGACATAAATGAGCATGGCAGTTGAGAGTGGCGCGTGGATCATTCGGTTCCCTTCAAAATAGTTCAGCTGAGTGGTGCTGATATACACGTCATGTTCGTGAACGGACTGTCAGTTAAGACTGGTCATTTGTTAGCTGCCAGTGGCTTGTTTTAATATCTATAAATGGTTTTTTTTTTACCCTGAAAACAAATTTGAACTTTCTATTTACGGCTATCATAAGCTGGCCGAATTAATACCTATCGATTAGTATGAGGCATAATTTTTTTTTTGTTGGTAATTTGCTATGATTACCTTGAAGAAGGTTTATTCATTTCGATGGGTAGAAGGAATTTTTTAAATACAACCACGCCTTTCCATTACATGCAGTATAAAAAAAAAGTTAAAAAATAGCAAATATTTTACCGAATCCTTTGCTGCTGATGTTGAGCCTGCATAGAATGAACGTGCTTCGTCTGGAGAAGAGTGCATGTTCTTCATTCTAAAATAAATATTTTTTAACGTTATTTGACTAATCAATTTATTGAACAGTGGTGGTTGCTAACCCAGTCAGGCGCATTACTTTGTTTATTTCATCACCAATGCTCTCAAAACGGTGAAGGAAAACATCGTGAGGAAACCGGCATTTCCAAGAACCAAAAATTCGAAGACCTGTTACCATCCACCAACCTGCACTAGGTCCGCGTTGTGGATTACAGCCCATTTCCTCTACTAGAGAGGAGACCTGAGGCCCAGCAGTGAGAACATTATAAGGCTGTATGTGCCATAATCCCTTTACTTACTAGAATGTAGGTTTTTACATGGTGCTAGGTTTGTTTTTTTAAATAAACACTGTCTCACACTAGGAATGATTGCTGCATCGTGGGCGCGTTCACAAACTCGTTTACACATGACCCGAAACACCTACCAGTGGTCCATACAAATATTAGTTCCGTACAACCACTGCGCCAGCTGTGCCTTTAAAATAAACTAATGCAATAAAAACTGGCAACTGACCTTCTTTCAGCATTCTCTCCTCGAGCTATGTTAGACATTCTTCTGTAGTCCGAAGGTCTAAGATAGTTCACCTGAGTAAAACAATCAAAATTAAAAACAAAACCAATACACATATTTAGGGCGTTACGGACCCTAGCGCGACTGGACAATATGTGGAATCATTGAAACAGGCGCGATCTCGATAAAATGAAGCTCAGAATTGTATTGTAGTCGATCTCGATAAAATGAAGCTCAGAATTGTATTGTAGTGTTGACTTATGACAGTTAAGTTTGCCGAGAAGGATGACTTGATATATTTGCTACCAAATACTGCAATACCATTAGAATATGAACATCCATATTTTTATGGTGAACCAATTAACTATTCATATGAAGACATGGCTTAAAAGACTTAGTATCCAAGCTAAAAATTAATAAAAAAAAAGAATTGTTACAGTGTATAGGGCATTCATTACTTTTTAGAACTTTTTAAGAGTTTTTCAAGAGTCTTTTAATACTCGTACATTTTATGTCATAACATTCAACACAAATGTAACTTGAGTAATTGAGTGGATACAGATATGTTTACTGTACAAAGATTTTTTGGTGTTTCTTCAAACCAATTTGTCAACAGCACCTCTATGTAAAACAGGCGTTAAAAGATTCTTGAGGCACTACATTACAATATGTGGCCCATCTGAAATTGAGTCATAGAAAAAGTTTTGTTTTATAAAGTGTTGTCTGTGGTATTTGTCACTTTATATACCAGTGTGACATTATCTACCCTTTTTTAGGTAGGATCATCCAATAACTTCTCTCGCTCTAAGGTGGTGCGAGAGACGGTGTCAGACCTTTACTGACTACCTAAAACTCAGTCCTATGTTGCTTCTTTGCCTTGCGTTCCAGGATCTCGGGTTGACGAAAGCTACGGACCCGAGCGTGGCTATGTTCTCTCGCCAGATGGCGCTGAACATATGAAAGAGTAACCTAGCCAAAAGTTAAAAGTTTAAGTGCAAAAGGAAACTGAATGACACAGGTGAATTTTAGTCAGCAAATCTAACACGCCATCTCGTTCCATCCTAGAACGAATGAAATTTGATGATTTCCCACCCCAAAAATTAGATGGCGCTGAACACAAAACTTTATTAAAATTTGAGTTTTGCGCGTGATAGTTACCTGTGATCCAGTGTCTGCCATCTTATGATGACTCCCGGCGAAGGAGACCTGTCTTGTGAGCATCGCATTGCTCGCTTCCCGCGTCACTGTGATCTCACGGAACTGAGATTGGAACAAGGGGATGGCAGCCTGAGGACAACAGAACTCATAAGTAGGTACATATTAATTTAAAATCTAAGGTATTTACAAAGTTTTGGGACAACAAGCTCTATGTTTTGCATGATAAAGTTCAAATTTTAATTGCATACTTTATGGAGTAGTAATAGAGTAAATTGCAATGGAATGATATTATCCAACACTAGCTTTTGCCAGCGGTATTATCCGCCTGAAAGTGGAAAATTATCGCTAGCGAGGAGTCATCTTAGTCAGTTTTTCCGCACTAGACCGGTGTGGAGCTATACAGGCCGCTCCCTCTCACTAAGAGCAGGTATGTTACCCAGCAGTGGGAATGTTGTAAGATAGAATAAGCTAGTTATGTTATTACCTCTTTGAAATGCTGTCCATGAGTCATCAGCACATTGCCATTGAAGAGTCCAGAGAGAAAGAAATCCGTCATTTTGAGTTTAATGAACTTCTCAGTCACTGATGATGGTGATTGACTAAGGCCCGTATTACAGAACCTTACTCAAGTACTACTTAAACTGCATTCAACCGATTACTGCTTGAGCGAAGAATCTCTACTTAAGCGTTCAGTTTATTTTAGAACTATCCTTAAACTCAAATCCCTCTCTCGGCCTCTCTTTTTCTCTTGCTCAGAAGAAACCTGTATCCCAGCAGTGGGAATCTTAAATAAACTGATTATGCGTTACCTCTTTCAAATGTTGTCCTAGAGTCAGAGAACGAAATATGACATTTGGAGCTTGAAGAGCTTCTCAGTCACCGATGGGTACGCCCTCTTGCGTCAGTTTCACGAAGTAAAGTACCTACCTATGATTGATTATAAAAGTGGTAATGTTATAGTAACTGATTATGCATTAGGTACTGTATGACTGGCCTGTTGGTCTAGTAGCTCTGGCTCTGACTGCTATGCCGTGGGTTCGATTCCCACCCAGGACAAATGTTTGTGTGATGAGCACGATCATTTGTTGTGTCTGTTAGTAAGTTTATCAGTTGTCTAGTACCCATAACACAAGCTCTGCTTAGCTTGAGACTAGACGACGTTGTCTGATAGTTGTGGAATACTATTATTATTATATTACCTCTTTCAAAAACTGTCCCAGAGTCATCAGCACTTTGCCAGTGAGTAGCCCAGTGAAGAAGTAGTCCGACATCTTGAGCTTGATAAACTTCTCGCAGTCGTGGATTGGCACGCCCTCCTGCGACTGCCTCACGAAGTACAAGTAGCGTCGGTTGCGGTTCGCTATGTGAGGAGTCATTTCGCCGAATACTACGGTCAACTTGGGGTATTGGATTATTCGGGGGACTGGTCGCTGTGTGAATAAGAAATATATTATAAATAAATAAAACAAAAAACACGTAATCGTAAATAATAGCATTTTTTAATTTTTATACGGATGTATAAAAATTTCAAATTGCTTTTATTTATACGACAATATATTATGGTGAAATAATAACAAGGTTTGCTAAGCAATTGAAAATCTTGACATAGCTTAGTACTGGTATATACCTACTTATATAGGGTGACTGGTAATTAGTGGAAGATACTTAAACACGTGATTGTAGTCATGATAACAAACAACTTTTACTATGGGACAAAATCTGAAATCGCGAAAAAAAATCTGGTAGTCAGTAGGTACATTTGTGTTCGCCTAACTGGCCAAAATGTGCTGAACTTGGCTGTTTTTTTTGGCGATTTCAGGTTTGGTCCCATAGCATAAGTTGTTTATCATAACGACAATCACGTGTTTAAGTATCGTTTACTAATTACCAGTCATCCAATATACATACTCTCACAGTCTAATGGAACAAGAAACAACGTTTTCTTTTTTCGTTTACTAAGGCACGGTGTCTCATACCAAAAATTTCTAGACTCCTGGGGGCTTACACTCGAGTTTAATTCCGATCGGTCGACATTGGAATTGTGACGTTAGGTACTCTTGAATTCGATGCTAGTGTAAAGACCAAAGGTGGTTATCGAAAAGTGATTATGGTTCAGCTGCTCATTGATACTTTTACATATTTAGGGTGACTGGTAATTAGTGCACGATACTTAAAACACGTGATTGTAGTCATGATAACAAACAACTTTTACTATGGGACCAAACCTGAAATCGCGAAAAAAATCGGCCAAGTTCAGTACATTTTAACCAGTTAGGTGAACACAAATGCACTGGCCAGCAAGATTGTGTTTAAGTATCGTTCAATAATTACCAGTCACTTTATATGAGTAAGGTCCGCAACTTATCGACGTTGACGTGAGAAACATTTGTGTAAAATTAAATACTAGCTAGCTACCTACACAGAGACTAACATACTATTTAGGTACCTAAAGGTAGGTCTACACTACGCGAGCACGAGACGAACTCAAACTCGTATAGTGACGCCCAAGCTCGGTGCCTGCCCTGCATCCAAAAAAAAAAAAAAATATTTGGGAGGAGTCGCTACTCCAACCATTCAAAATTGCTTCTCAGAGTTGTCCCAGATTCGTTCTTTTACAAGTCGAGGGGTAGCTAACCCTAGAGTTAACCAACTAATTCTAATTCCGAGCAGGGTAAATTGATGTACCTAAGCGGCCATAAATGACACTTGCTTGACATTGACAGTTGAACTCTACGTTTGCGTTCAAAAATGCGTGTAGAGTATCTACCCTGAGGACGTCATTAGAGTTAACTCTTGCTTGTCATATGAAACTGAATTTCAACGCAGGTCTGTAGAGTCAGTCCACATTACACGAATTTGAGCTTGGCTCGTGCTCCGCTTGTGCTCGGCTCCGGTAGCGTAGACACACCTTAATCCAATACGCAAATAGCAAACAAATCTACTTCTAAAGATACTATGTAAATGACGTTAGGTATCCTTACGATAATTGTATAAAATTCCAAAGTTCCGTCCACTTCTGGATCAAAATCCTCGGGTGCTGCAAAAATATATTTTGAACTTTATATAAAAAAAAAATACCATGGAATTCCATGTGCAATGAAACAACAGCAAAAAAACGTTTAAATATTTAAATAATTTTTCTAGGTATTTTCGTGTAGTAAGTATATAATAATATCATACACGCCAAACCAAATGGTGGTGACGTCACATTGTAGTTTGTGCGTCCTTTTATATCTTTATGCAACCAAAGGTACAAAGGCGGACTTAATGCCTCCTTTTCCTGTTAGTTGAGTTTTTCCTTCCACCAAATTTGAATGGTTTCTTTAACGAATTTCTAACTCAACTTACTTAAAAATATAAATAAAAAATCTTTACAATTTTGTATAATTATACTTTTTGATACAAATAATACAAAAAGAGTCTTGGGTACTTGAAAATATTTAATATTTTAAACCTCTTAGTTGTTGCTAATAGGTACAGCTATTTACATTAAAAGCACAAGTTTAACAATCTATTCTGTAACATGAAGCTAAAGTATAACTGGCCACATTTATATTATAATATAAATAGGTACATCTCTACCATCCCTTCAGAGAATTATTTTGAAACTTCATTCACAGGACCTGGACATTGTTCCGACTTTTGGGGGAGGCCTATGTCAAAAAGCGAACAGTACAAAAATCTATTGGCTGAAGTTATAACCATGTTATTTAAGACTTACGCGGTGGAAAGTAGTATGTATCTTCAGCGACAAGACGAACGTCACCATGAGCTGAAGGTTCCATATCTTCTTCCTCTTCCAAGGTTCCCGCTGCGGTTTCTATATCCACCTCTGTGCATAAAGATTTATTAACTTGGCACCATTTCATTACTAACGTTCTAATTTGAAACTTGCTAAGCTGGCAAGAAACGATTATTGAATTTTGAACCTTATTACAATAAGAGTAAACTTCTGAATTAGGTACAAAATTATGGAACAGAGTCTACACTGACTGAGTGAATGTTGAATTATAGAACAACAAACTCTATGCAATTATAACAAAGTTTAAATTCCATTGCAACCTTTAGTATGTATAAGACTATTTGAATAAAAACATTCATTTAGAAATCAACTTAAAAGAGATATTTCTAAAGTCGATTCTTGAGTTAGTGGCGTTAGATTCAAATGCTCTCGAAATATTAATTAATTAAATATTAGTTGTCAACTTTGTAGGTACTCGATAAAAAATAATACCTTTAAAAATAAAATGTAACAAGATTACTTACTTTAAAAAAAAGGCCTATTTTGACATTTAACAAAGACCCTACAATGTAACTTGGAACGAAATTGAAAGAAACAATAAAATAATAATTAGGGGTCAAGTGTAGTAGTAACAGCTATTTTAGTAGTAGCTACATTGCACCGGACAAGCCGCTAGGTAGTCAAAATACAAATGTCAAAACATCTTTATATTTTTTTGACAACTTTACTTACCAGCAGTAGATGCAAGCTTCTCATCTGTAAAATAAATAAAGTTTATTTAATTTATTTATAATTATATATATAAGTTTGATATGTTTACAGCTTAAACCAAGAAGGATAATAATAATTATAAAAAATAATTTATATGTTACAATCAGTGAATAAAGAAAATAATAATAACAATATAATAATAATATTCCAAAACTATCACACAATACCGTCTAGTCCCAAGCTAAGCAGAGCTTGTGTTATGGGTACCAGACAGCTGATAAACATATCTATATATTTCTAAATACATACATAGTAACACTATGGGATTGCTGAATTGTTTAAAAGAGTTACCATGACCCTGAAACCAAATGGCAACTGAAAGAACACAGCTGGGTTTTAGGCAGTAAAAGTCTGACACCATCTTTCTGTTTTTAAAAAAAAATTGCACAATACTATGAATTTCTCCTTTTCCATGGATGAGTTCACAAATATGTTAACTCACATACACAAGATACCCAGACCGGAATCACATATCTGTAGGCCATACAAATATTTGTTCCATGTGGGAATTGAACCTGTGACACATAGCACAGCAGTCAATTACTTAACCACTACGCTATAATAATAGCCAACACTGGTCTGGTGAGTTTTCTAGCGAGGTAGAAAAAAACAAAAATAACAAAAATATTATACATTACTATAATATATAATAATAAGTAGGCACCCTGAAACACACATACCTAGTTTGCTTTTCATACTTTTAATACTTTTCATGCTTTTCATACTTTTCATGCTCTTCATACTTTTAGCACTCTTTTTACTGTCTATCTCCGGTTCTGGCTCCGGAGGAGGTTCGGGAGTCTTTGCTCTACCTCTTCTTCCTTTCTTTGGCTTTGGTGGTGGTGGTGGAGGTGGTGGTATGATTCCTGTAATAAATAATAAAGAAAATAAGACATTCAATAATCAATAACTTTAGACCAGTTTATGATTATGATCAAAATTATGAGAATATGTTAATATAATCAATAAAAATAAAAATTAAATGTTGCTTACTCCACTCCGTAAATTCCTTATCTTCATGAATCAGCTTGTCAACAATCACTTTCGACACATACATCATTCTCTTGTCTAGGCTGATTTCATTGGGCTTTATTGTTCCAGTTATATATCTCATGAACTGCTGCTTAGCATCTCCTTCTTCCAACATATTGTAGAAGAGACTGTCATCATCCATACCGACGAATGCTAGGACGCGCTCCTTGAACCATAGCACTCTTGGGTCGTTGTACAGGTCAATGTAGACATCTAGGTCGTCGAACGCCTCATCTGATGCCGACTTATGTGCATCTGGGTCTGATACAGAAGCCATGGTTGTTTCTTCGGGCTAAAAGTGAATTCCTAATGTAAGTATTAAAAAAATATATACTTAGTTATTCACAGATTTTTTTATTGCTTTACTTTTTTTATTTTAAGCCGACTATTTGAACTCTTCGCAAAGCAAATAAGAAAGTGTTCAGCTCTATATTACTAACTTGCCTTTTACTCCAAATATGGTTGCGGCGTACTACTTATTTATTTGATCTCAATTATTCCACTTTTACACTGATTTTTACACAATTACGACATTATATACAAATTTTATTGAAGTCTAAATAAGACTGATTGATAAACGCATTAATGGTATCCAAGAAGTAAATAAAACAAGAAATCAAAACAACTTCTGGCTACCATAGCAACAAAACTTTTCTTTTATAGTGACAGCGATTCAAATTTTCGCGCTGCTGTCACTAGTCGTTCGGAAACATACCAAATATAGATTTTTTAATTCAGGATGGGAATATTTAAAGTGCTTAATAATTGTTTATAAAGGAGAAATAAACATTGGGTAGCGTGAATAAAATAATTCCCTGTACCAACAAAAAAATAACTCCTTATAATTATTATTTTATTTTTGTTTTGGCCTTGCACGTTTTGCTCGGGTGTCATAAGAATAAACTTACTTTTGTAGATACCTACTTACACCAAGGATCTTATATTTTAAGATTACTTACGGAGCAATATTACACACTCTAAACTGTACTTTATATTAATAGAATTTATTTTCATATTCATGTTTCATTGACAAGCAAAAGGGGAAAAACGTTCCGATGATGCAAGACAACGAGAAAGAGGTGGTGTGTCCCTTTTTTACCCCTATTTTAACTAGGGTAACCATAAATAAATTTACTATTTAAGTAAATTATTGATAACACATTTTAATGATGTTGTAGAATTTTACATATGGACGGCAAAGTACCAGTAACTCCTAACTGACTGTGAAACCTGAAATAATAGTTTAATTTAATTAATTTTCAATTGCTAAATTATTTTTTTGTGAAAACCATTTTATTTTAGTGATAAAGAAGAAGCTATACTTTTAGTAATCTTACTTGAGACTCCCCAATTAAGAACAGATTTCAGAACTATAATTACATCTCGAACTTATTTAGAATAGAATTGTCCCGTAGTTCGAACTAGTCTGTGGACACACTAGTAGAAAGGGATAACATACTCTTTTGTATCGTACTCTTTGGAACTTTTTTGAGGTTGTCGTGACTTCGTGAGCAATTTAAATAGTTTATAAAATCTTTGACTCATACATATAAAAATAACAAATATATTTATCAAGGAACTTTTAACTAACAAAAAACGGAAACTGAAGACATGATTTTTTTTTTCTAAATAACTTTATTCAAATGTCGACCATCGCGGCTCTGGCACTCTTCATAGCGGTCTCTAACTTTTATGAAAACGCACTATGGGCCAGTCTTCATGCCCGATAAACTATGGCCTATACCAGGGCCCGGCGCGAGAGGTTACTGCCGCTGATAGCCCCAAGGCGGGCATGGTGGTTCTCCGCCCAAGCGAAGCACTCATGCATTGTATGCTCCATCGTGTCCTCCAGGCGGTCCACACTATGGTGTCAACCGAGCGGTTCTTCTGCACGAATTTTATTTTTAAGAGTTATAACATTGTACCTGCATACATCATTCCCTTACACCTATATGAAATATTGCACCTGCACCAACGCAATGGCTGCGAAATCCATTTTTTTAGGTAGATCATCAAATAACTTCTTCCGCTCTGTTTTGAGTGAGAGGGAGTGTCAGACTGTTACTGGCTATTAAACCTATCTGCGTTTGCCCTTTGCATTCTAGGTCTAAAGCCACGATAACTCTTTCGAACAATCCCATAGCCCTAGCAGCATCTGGGCGCGAACGCACCAAATGAAAATAGATAAGTGTCAATAAAGTAGCACAACAGCAATCTTCTGACTCTAGTCTTCTACAAGCTACTTTTATGTGTGGCGGTCCATCATAATATCTATTTTATTTATTTTATTTTATTTATTGGGGAAAACAAACAATAACACATAGAGTATTACATAAAGAAAGAATTTAAAATAACGTTTTCCACAGATAAAAACGTGAGACATTAATTTGGTATGACAAATGCTGTTATTTTTTTTTGTTTTAAAGCGAAAAGTAATTACTATCAATTTTAATAAAAAGCAAATAAATTACAATGTTGTATGCAAACAATATAGCCGGCTCAATATATTGCTAAGTTTTATTATTGTAAGCCATACTGATCTTTTATGAAGTCAAGCAACATTATTTTAAATCTTTTTTTAGGTACAGAAAATATCATCGTCATTCATCACATCATTTCAGCCGAAAGACGTTCACTATTGGACTGGTCGTCAGTCCTGTACGTTTTGCGTTTTGCGGTTTTGGGATATCGGATACCCACCCTCATCAGGTCATCAGTCCACTTTGAGGGAAGCCTTCGAACGCTGCGTCTTCGGGTACGTAGCTGCCACTGTAAAACCTTTCGTAAAATGCAACAAGCATGGTAATAAAAGACCTTATTTTATTTAATATTTTCCTTTATTATTTCTTTATTTTAGTACACATCTAGCTCAACAATTTAGGCACCTGCATTGTAATTTCAAACTCGTTCTCAACGAATAAGAATATTTTTGTATGTTTGGTATTTAACTTAACTTATTTACGTATACAACATAACTTAACTAAGATTACATATCTCTCGTTTTTGGTTGCAGTCTAGTCTCGAAATATTTTGTTTTATGTTCTTTGTTTGCCTACCTACTTATCTACTTACACCTATGTTTTTATTTACATCAATTAAGATACTATTTTTCAATCAATACACATCCACTTCACCGTTCGCTTTAACATTTTCTTTTTTTTTTTCAGTTGTACCTGAATGTAGGCATAAATTGGCGCGCAGGCCTTTCTTTGGGGTAACCGTTATTATTATTATTATTGCTATCAAAATCTTCTAGTCTAGAATTAAAGTTATTTTGTACTAACTGTCTAGAACCTAAGCTACCTACTGATAATTGTGGAGCGGTATACGAAGATGGTCCAGAGTACAGGGGGTTTACTCTGTATTGCTCATTTTGTTTAGGAGTTGTTGGGTGTTCAACAGAGAAGTCTACGCTAGATGTCATAATCTGCTGTCTTTGATTATTGTTTTGATTGTCATCAGTCTGTGGCTTCGTGAGGTCTCTGGGAGCACCGAATTCGTCAATTTGGAAAGCACTAAGAAATTTTTGTTGATCTTTTTCGTCTTCTAATTCGTAACTCACTGAGGGTATAAGTTGAAACGACACTAAATTTTTTGGCATATTGTTATCAGGAGACTGTAATTTTGCACTTTGTTGAGTATTTGTATTAGTCTGCTGGTTTGTTGCCAAATTCTGTTCAATAGTGTTGTCTTCTAATTTTGTGTAAAGGTAGTATGATTGGTCTTTTTTGTATGTGAGGACCTTGTTGTCTTCCGATGGATGTGGTATTGTACCTACGATTTTGTCTTCTAGGTGTGCTGATATTCCATTTTCACTATTAAGCAAACTGTTAAGAGTCTCCTGACTAGCAAATTGTTCCCCTTCATTTGGCGGCTCGAGTTGCAGTTTGGCTGGATTCAAAGCCACGGTTTCTGCTTTAACTACTTCAAATTGAGGACTAGACTGCTTAAAATTATCAACTGCATTGTTATGATTTGTGTTTTGCTGTACACTGTACATTTGTGTAGTCTGTTGTTGCAGTTTGCTGGGATTAACGAGGTTTGCAGGGCTGGGACGGTTGTATATTTGATTAGTTACATCTGGAACAGACCATTGGTATAATTGACCACTGTACAGTTGGTTTTGACTGTCAAGAAGATTTTGCTGAGCACTGGGTACTTGATATCGTGATGAGTAAAAATTACCTTGAGTTTGTTGTGGCGGTGTTAATTGGTTTGTTTGTGTTTGTTGTGCCTGATTCGATCCATCTGTGTATTTTGCATTGCCTGTAAATTGATCAAGGAAATTAGTATTAGTTCTTTTGGTAGGAATAATATTTGTGTTAGCGCCAAAACTGTTGAGGTTGTTACTGGAGTATTGTGATGATGTCAGCTGTGATATTTGGTTTGTAATTTGTGACAGTTTTTCGTTGTTCAGGTTCTGAAATTGTGATAGCGCAGGTGATGCTGTAGACGATTGTATATCTCGTTGTGCAATTGTGTTATATTCCCTCGCTACGTTGATAGAGTCAGTCAAAAACGAATACACGAGCGCCTGTGAATCAGAAAGATTATTTGAGTGTTGATTTCCAATTAGTTTAGCGACAGGAATAAAGTTAAGTAAATCTTTCTTGGGTATAAAGTTGTTACTCATAACCAAATAATTGCTGCTTCCGGTATTTAATATTTCTAGTTTATCAAATTCAGAATCGCTTCGATTTTTAAAAAGAAATGCGGCAATTCTCTCTGGAATAGTGATTTTGATTGAGACTGTGCGCTCTATAGTGTTTGGTATGCCAGTTTCTTTATAGAACGGTAAATTCGCTAGCTGGTTATTATTTTGGTATATAAAATTTTCATTAGGAGGTACCAAATTTGTTGCAGGTGTTGATATGATCCTAGAAATTTTTGTAGACACTGTTGGAGTTTGTATTGGAACTTGAGATGTTAAGGTTTCACCGCTATCGGTTGTCGTCCTGGTTGCTACGTAATTTTCTGGATAATCAAGGGATTTGAATTCTTTGTGGTTCTGATATCGACTATATTGTGGAGAAGCAGTTTTCAAAATATCGTCTGTATCTTTTACTATATCATTTACAGTGATATCGAGTTTTTCTTTGGTTAAAATATCAGTGAATGTTAAATTCTGATGGTTAGTATTAACGCGAGATTGTTTCATTACAGAAAATGAAGGTTGGTTCAGATTTTCACTAAAAGACGCACGAGTGGGTGTAGAAATAGTTGGTAATGCTCTTAATGGAGCATTTTGGTAATATACTGGTTGTTGAACATTTTGGGGCAAATAAAGTCGAGGTAGGGTGGTTGGGTTTCTCGATGGAGGTAGATAGAATCGGGCAGTTGATGTGAATGGCGAAGGAGTTAGATACAGGCGAGATGCTTTTGTGGGGAGTGGAGATGTTTGTGGGTAATTTGTAATTCGTCCTGAAAAAGTAGGACGTGTCGGCAACGTTGTGGGGGCTATATAGATACGTGTAGTTTGGATTTCAGTTGTTTGTACTTGCTTGGCAGAAGGTGTTGGCCTGTCATAAACATATGGTTCCTCGGATTCTTGTTCGGATTCTAGTTCCGGTGAGATTATTTTCTCTTTGTCTTCGGTTCGAGAAGAAATAGTGGGCACATCATACACATAAGGTGTGCTATCTTCTAAAAGTCTTTCTGTAGGTGATGGTGACGGTGATGAAGGTCTTGCGTAAGTGTACGGAGTAGGCTCCGCTATTAGTTTTGCAGATTTAGTTGGCTTTACAATCCAAGTTTTTACTGTTATTCTGGACTTTGGTTTGCCAACCTTCGGCTCCTGTATAATCCTACTATAAGTTAACGTTTTTGTTATAACAGTAGATGGAATATCTCTAATTGTACTTACCAAATTTTCTTTTAGTTCTCTACCAGCTGGATTGTTCAAATGGTTCGGGTATTGTGGTGTATTGGTTGCAGAGGTACTGTATGAGTGCGGTTGTTTATTTTGATTATTATTTTGACTGTTCTGTAGTTTTGCAAGTTGAACTTCATTATTTGTTTGAGGTAACCTTCTAGGTTCTGTATACTGTGCACGTTGTCTGTTGACTTGTCCTCTCTGGGCGTTCTGTGTATTGCTTGCTTGGGGGTTACTTACAGAATTTGATTGTCTCTGTGAAAATTGATTTGTGATTTGTGTTGGACGTGGTGCTTGTACTTGTGCTTGTGAGTAACCATTGTTATTAGCTAAGTTTTTGTTTCCATTTTGTTGAAACCTGCCCGCATGACCATTAGAAATAAGGTTTCCGGTGTGTGATATTTGTGTAGTTGGCACTTTAGTGTTCTGAATATTATTCCCAGTGTTATATTGTCCGTTTTGTCTTTGTCTTTGAAAAACTTCTGCATCTCTTTGCAACGGTAAAAAGTTAGCGTTTAAAGGTGCTGGTACATATCTGGGATCAGGTGTAGATGCTGAATAAGAGAAATCATTTTGATTGCCTTGTATGAGATTTTGTTGTATTTGCTTTGGTGGAACATAAACGTTGTTTGGGGCTCGTTCTGGACCTGCTAATAACGCTCCGTTAGGAAACAATTGCCCAAACGGAGGCTTATAATCTTGCATTACTATGAGATTACTCTTCATTGCGTTCTTATCATAGGGGTTTAGCATCGGATGAGTTAGCATTTTCTTTATGTCTTTCATGAGTTGTGGCCCTAGTCTGAGATTTTCAAACTGTTCGTTGTTGTTATTGAAGAACTGTTGAGAGTTCTGGCAATCGACGTTCATCCACCAATCGCACACGAAGACAGCTTGGTTGAACAAGGTTCCATTTGGGCAGAGGAAGGACTGGAAGCCGTAGGTTGATCCAACGGTGCAGACTCTAAATACTTGACAGTTTGCTTCTAAGTCTGCATAATATCCTGGAATTGAAAATGGTTATATTTTATTCCGTGATCATGACAATAAATGGGTACCTATCAATAAGTAGTCGGTATACAGAAGACCATTTCAGTTCACCATCAAAAGTTATGTTGTCATAAATCGCACTGACTCTGGCTATAGATTGCCTGGCGTTAAAAATCTCAGGATATGCTAATACGAATCTAGAAACGTAAATACTTCTGTCTGGATTACCTGGTTCTCTTCCGGCGCACGAGAAGGATGTCCTGGGTATCGCGCCCAGGGTGGGGTAGTCACTGCCGGGTTCTCCTGGAACTGCCAGCCGGATATCCCACCCGTGGCCATTATGGTCTTGGTACTGCGGCCCTCGACCATTCTGGGCTTCAGCCCACGTAATGGTGAGGCACACTGAAATGTAAAAATGTTAAAATTTAGTCTTTAATTTAAAAATACTTTTTTCCTAACGACGCTTCTAAGCGAAGTTTGTTTTTTTTTCGGCTTTAAATTAAAAAATCTTTTTGAGAGTTTTTTTTTTTTTGATGATTCGACACTATAAAATAATAATGCTGGTCCTACGTGACATCTCGTCTCTCTCCTGTCTTGTTGAATTATTATTCACTACAACCCAAACCCGTTACATTAAAAAAAAAAACAAAAACACAAAGGTATGGTTTAAAAAAAATTGCGATTTTTTTTATAATTAATTAACGAAACGTATTTTTTTTAGCAACAGGAATCCACCAGTCAGCGATAGCTTGCTACATATCAGTAATCTGTGGTCAGCGATAACAATTGTAGAAAAGTCAATCAATTTGACATTTAAAGACTCGCTATCAATAATAGAAAATGCAAGAATTTTATAAATTATGTAGGGTATGCAAGATCCTTGATGTGAATGTCACTTTTTATTGCTTTTTATAAACCTAAAAGTTAGAACGTTACAGCTTTTAAAAATAATAATTTCTATTTAAAAAAGTGGTCAAGTCAAACAGACTGAACATAGTCTATGGTCTAAACGGCTAAATGTAATAACTAAAGACGCAAATGAAAGAGATTAATTAGGCAAGCTTTTACGAAATGACTGCAGCCGAGTATCTATATTAATTGGCTTGGAAACTTTACAGCAATTCTGAGCTAGTCGTCTTATGATCGTTAATATTTGTTCTTTCTACGGTAGTATTTTATTGATTAAGGTGCCTTTAAACACTGGGTACATTATTATAGTACGCGTTTCTTTTTTTGAGATGGCAATCTATAAAATGCTTTCTTCAGTTGTGTGATGAATCAAATGTTTGTGTGATGAGCACGATCATTTGTTCTGTGTCTGGGTGTAATTTATTTATAATATGTATATATTTATAAATATTTATGTATGTTTATCAGTTGTCTAGTACCCATAACACAAGCTCTGCTTAGCTTGGGACTAGACGACGTTGTGTGATAGTTGTGGGATATTATTATTATTTCCTTTATTTATTTCTTAAACATATTAACTTATTATTATTAGTTCTATGGTGGAGCGAGAAGGCTGACTAAAACCCACTTATGTTCTTTCACTTACCCTTTGCGTTCTAAGGCCTAAGTAGACTAGCACCTACAGATTTGCTAGTTTTATCGAGATTTGTTAGATATCTTCTTATGAGTATCATGGCTTTTGATCACCATCTCAATAATTATGGTTCTGGACTGTAGTAAAGGGCTAGTAATTTGACCCCGGGGGCCTAGTACCCTAACACCCACCAACAACAACATACTCCAACATGACCAACAAACACACTCCCAGTCGACTCTCCCAATCCAGACTCCAGTTCAACTCTCTTTAACATACGCCTTCTGTTGTCGTCTGTTGCTTAAATCAAATCGTATCTTAGAAAGAAATCAGTTAAAAAGGATTTATGGTACGCGGCAAATAAGTTGAACTAAAGTGGCAGTCGTTGTTATGGTTCGCAGACCCCGTTGTGCAGCAAATGGAATTCGTTTAAGACCTGAAAATCTGCTACTGGGCATTAAAGGTTATAGTTTAACTTAGATACGTGGTCTGTATTTTACAATTCAATTTATTGCAAATCACATGTGTTTTTTTAGGTCTTCAAGTAAGTATGTATACAAGTTCACTTGGACACTGTTGGGCACAGCAATTTAATACAATAGGTTTATATAATAATAATTAGCAAAATTTCAAATAAATATATACATAGATATAAAAGAAATTCGTGTTAGTAACACTATTTATAACTCAAGAACGCCTGAACTGATTTAGCTGAAAATTGGTGGGAAGGTAGCTTTGAACCAGAAGAAGGATATAGGGTAATTTTTATCCTGTTAAATAATAAAATAAAAGAATCAAAACCTGCTCATTTAGTGGTATAGGGTATAGTAGGGTAGAGTAGGGTAGAGCAGGGTAGAGTAGGGTAGAGCGGGAGCGAAGCCGCGGGCAAAGGCTAGTTAATAATAAAAGTCAATGGAATAAAACCGCAAGTGTCAAAATCAGAATAATAAAACATGAATTCTAAATTCAAGGAAGTGAAGGAAAGTTAAAATATAATCTACTTTTACTTTTAGGATACAAGATTCATAGCGAAATAACATTTGTTTTTACTCGGTTGAAAACAGTTATTATAACGCCATGGATCTGCAATACAAAACAAACTAAAGAAAATTCAAATTGGATTGAAAATCCTGTAAAATCAACTATATTGTTTCATGGTAGCTGCAGTGATGTTTTATCTTGTTTTGTTATTTTCAAACTCAATTTAGCTGAGTGTTTTTACGAAGAATTTATCAGAATACATTCTCGAGACAGAATGGTTCCTGGGTAACCAGAGATGGCCGTGTCAGATGTACAGCCGCTAATGAACGGAGCAGAAAAATGCTGAAGAAAAGGAATGATAGCTCTGCTACTACAAAAACAAAAGTTGTTTTGTTATACATTGTAATTTAGATTTATCGGTATAGTTTTTATTGCAGGAGAGCAGTGGTGGTCTAATGGTATCGGCCCCAATTTATGAGCTAGGTCACGGGTTTAAACCCAGCCAGGCGCATTACTTTGAGGAATATATTTCATCACCATTGCTCTCAAAACGGTGAGGGAAAAGGGTGAGGGGAAAATGTGCCAAAAATACGAAGATAATCATGTGACATCCACAAATTTACACTGGGCTCGCGTGATGGATTACGGCCCATTTCCTCTCTTAGAGTGGCCTCCCAGCAGTGGAAACATTATAACGCTGATTATGCGTATTATGTTTATAATGCTTTTGCTCGGGACCTCTTCCGCGTGAATGTCATTATTGCAGGCACGAAATCGGAACCAGATAAAAAGTAGCCTTTGTCCTTCCGTAGGGTTCAAGCTTACTCCGTACTAACAGATATAGTTACTTTTACATTTCCAACGACTTCAGCTACGTAGAGGAAAATTATCTCAAGAGAACATATCGGAATAAAAATTATATGTACCCGTGTGCTATTCTAAGATATGGTTTATATGTGTGCCGAGTTTCGTCGCAATCCGTTCGGCCGCGTACCTAGAGCGTGAAGAAGTGACGAACATACACACATACAATTTTTCGCCTTTATAATATTAGTGTGATTAGTATGGATTAGGTTTGTTTGGAATGTATAGGAAAACATATTTCCAATACTAGTGTCTTTTATCTTTAAAAACTGAATGTATTTTTGGTATACATAAAGATTTAAACACGCTGACGCTTCTGATGCACCACAAAGAAACCCCAAAACTATGATCTTAGTACACTTTATTGGACCTGCTATACATAATAATAAACCTTAAACACACTTCCAACAACTCCCAGCTCACTCCAGCAAAGTTTCTTCAACAATCATGTCGTAAACTTCGATACTATGGAGACAGTTCACATAGTTCTTGCTGGTTGGAGTAATATGGAAGCAAAAACTATCTCGTTGACGTGTGCTCACACGGTTGTTAGGGTATTGTTACAAGGACGCCTAGGACACAATGTGCTGGTGTAGATCGATCATAATCGCAGTAATAAATACCTTGAGGTCTTGAGCTTGGTTTGTCGAGAGAGATACTACATAACACACATAGGACAGAGCAGGGCAGGGTTGTAGGACTGGATCAATTTGCCTGCAGCGGTCTTCCCGTCCGTTAAAAATTTACCTAGGTAAGATACCTAGGTAAATTTTACCAAGGTAAATATTCTCGATTCACCATTACCGATTGCATCACCTTATCTTCAGGTAGGATCACAATCAAGCACTATCATAAAAAAGATGATAATCTACCATTACCAATGCACCAAAAAAAGGATAATTATAAGGCTCAATTGTAACAAAGTAACTCTTTTTTTCGAGGTGGGAATTTTCCCACTCTAATGTAGAGCGAGAGGGCATGTCAGATTGACTAAAATCTCAGCTATGTCCTTCAGTTGCTCTAAGCGTTGTAGAGATCAGATAGCTAGTCGGTGTGTATAAAACACTAGCAGCTGTATCCGGTTAGACTAAATACAGCTTGGTACTAGTATTTTTAACAAGGATAAACTAGGTTAGAGCGCGAAGGAACTACTGAATAAAAATGTTGAGTAGAGTATAAATCCTCACTTTAAACGGTGATAAAACCAAAACGATGGTTGTGGATCACAAGACTGAAAATCAACCTAAGATACGTGAAATAGCCAATTGCGAAGTTAAAAGGTACTTAGAACACACCACAATCACAAATATTGCCAGTTGCGAAAAAGAAAGTAAAGGACAGTGCGCTAGGTTATGATCAGTCGTGAAGAAGCTGATGAAGGTATGGAAAGATCGCCATATAATTAAAAACACCAAGGTTCAAGGTTATTTTCCTGTGGATATGGTGCTGAAACATGGATGATTCAATAAAAGCATCGTATAAATTATACGCCTTTGAGATGCGATGCTAAAAACGTTTACTGAAGACAAAGTAGACTACTGACCGCACTAATATTTCGATCTTGTAAGAGCTTCGACTCAAACAATGACCTTTATCGATGCAAGTGCGAATTTTTATGAGGTTTGGACACATGATCGCAACAACAGCTCTTTGAAAAGATTACTAGTACCAGAAAGAGTACAGGGCCAACGTTATAGTGGCCGATCACCAATCAGATGGACAGACCTCATTCAATCATCACCGGAGTGTTTCCATATCGAACGTATACACGCAGTGTCATGAATAGAGAGAGATGGAGAAGTTTCGCTAAACCTGTTATCAACCTAACAGACGATTCGTAACCACGACCATTCTGCCAGGAGTGTACTACTAAGAAGAAGAAGAATATATGCAGACTTATTTAATTCAAGAATGAAAAAGTACAAAATAAATCACTGTATGTATCAATTCCAGTAAAGAAAAAATCTAGACGCACGTGACAAACAATCCGAAGCCGAAAGTTACCTCGTAGGTAATTGAAAGGGTACATAAATAACACCTGGCAGTAAGAATGACTCAATAAGAAAAAGTACTTACGTGTTTTATGTGCGGGGAATCCTTCTAAGCCTGAGGGCCCATTCACGACTTCAGGTTTAGTGGTGAGCGGCGCTGCGAGCGGGGCGGCATCAGTAGGCGATTAATCGAGCGCGCCCCGCTATGGCCGCTATGAGCGGCGTCGACCAATTAACTACCGAAACGGCCCCGCTCGCCGCTAACACCTAAGTGCTTGATTACGGAGACGCGGCGCGTTGCGCGGCGCGTCGGGCGGTCCGTCGTACATTGCCATGTGTTTATGTTTACACGAGCGATGACGCGGCCCGCTGCTGCAATGTACGACGAAACGACCAACGCGCCGCACAACGCGCCGCGTCTCCGCGCAACGCGACGCCTCTCCGTAAACACGGCCTAAGTCGTGAATGCGCTGTATTATGATTACCCGTTCAGATTTATGGCAGTAACGAGTGGTGTTTAGCTCCTGAAACCAATTTAGCTTGGAGTTGTAGATCTAGGTCTTAGATAACAGGCTGAAGGATTGTTCGAAAGAGTTATCGAGTGCTGGAACGGAGAATACAACTGAAGAAACACAGGTGAGTCTGGCATTCCCTCTCCCACTACCCAGAGTGTGAGGTATTGTTTGATGAATAACCCCCATCCAAAGGACCCTAAATAACAAATTTCTATACGAAGTGTATGAAAAATTTTGGTGCTTGAATAATATTGCTAGCAACATATCAGTAACCTGTGATTGTTAGGAAGGTTTCTATAGATAAAAGTAGTGTAGCAACATTTTTATTCATAGCACTATTAGTTCCGATTATAATCCACGCTCAAAAAGATTCATGTACAGCTTCAGTGATAGTTAATAATATTCATCTTCTTTGTAACCTAAGCCAGCTATGTTATTCTAGAAAATTATCCCGCCTGTAAAGCCTGACATTTTCAAGGTTGTTAATATAATCCGTAAAACAACCACCAAATTGACTTGGAAACATAAACAAAAAGTAATACCAACATCATAATAATTACGAACCCGCGAACTTTGACCCAACTTTGATGGATTGCTTTGCTTTTGTTTGACATTCGAAAAACGAATATTGAGCTCTCTGGTTTAGCACTTGCGCGATTGATTGGCTTATGTCCAAAAAGCGGGAGGCAATCAAAACTATTTGAGAATGGTAGGTTTTATTGATATTGGTTTTAAACCTTTGCAAATGGTGGCGAGATAGGTCAGTGCTTGATAAATGGCAGACTTAAATCTATTTTGTTCAGTGATTATTATTTATGCTTGATAAACTGCTTGGTTACCATTTATTTTCTTTTTAAGGCATTCTTTTGATATTGACAGCAGAAAATGTGTTTTGCTTATTTTTTTGCTGTAATTCAGTTTTGAATTAACGTTATTTCATGTAATGGACGTCGCTAAACATTGTTTTATTGTAAGCTCGTTTAACTAAGTAATGAATATACGCAGATGTTAAGCTAAATATCAAACAACAGCAGAGGTATCATTAATCAACAACAGCATTGATAACACAGTTTAATCATAATTTATAAATGTATACGCGGGCTAATCTGCAATAAACAATCCATATTCATCACACGCCGGCCGTTGGATCAATCGGCTTATCCAATACATTTGTCTTTTAAAAAAAATTACGTCCATTCAGTTCCCACAGAGTAAAAATTTAAATACAAACTGTCATCGTCTGTCACATTAATAGAATAGGTGTTATGGCAAAGGCAAGTTATGTCATACGGTCTCTTAAATGAGTTTAGGAATACATTATAATAAATTGTTTCAACGTCCGGTATGGTATATGGCCACCATGGACCATGGTGCATTCTCACAGTAGAAAGTTCACAATATATTATTATACATTAGGTAATCGTTACCCATTGGACTAATTTTAGGTGTGTGTGACAAAAGGTCAGAGTGCTATGGGAAAATTATGTTGATTTCAAATTTGTTTTGGACAAACTACTATTTTATTGATGTTTATGGCAGTAAAAGCCGATCAGTGAAATCGGCCTACCTATATTACAGTAAGACATGTGTGGCTTTTGGCCACGTGTCACAGTCGAAAATGTGATTATAACTAAGTATTCAATTTTTAATTTATTGGCAATTGGTGTAAAAAACTTTTATTGTCCTCAAGATTTTGTCTTGAAGTGCCATGGGAACTTTGACAGAATTGATATTTTTGTTAATATCCTAAGTTCCTACACTAAGGTTTCCCTGAGAGATGCCAAAGAAATAAACAGTCACTGGCTATTGTTGAGCTTTTGTTTCTGTTCTGCTTACTAACAGTGAAAGTGTGAAGATAGCGCAATCGGCTAACTTCCATAATTGATGTTATAATAGAGTCATGCAATAGTCATTAATTTTTATATTTATTGCTTTATAAAAATTTAAATCGTTTTTTGTTGTCTATGCCTACCCACGACCGACTTCCCTATTAGTTCAGTGCCTGAGGCGGTAACTCCTTCTAAACTAGGCAACGGATTTTGAAGCGGTTTTCACTTATTGAAACAGCGATAAAGAAAGGTTTGTGTAGGTATATGTTGTGGCTAGGTCTTAAAATTGATCACTTCATGATGTAATCGGCCAAATCATGAAATGGTGGCATTTCATGATATAGCACCTTGTCCACTGGCCACAACATGATATGGGCAAGCCAAATCACTGAAAAATATGCGTTTAAATGATATATAAACAAGTGCTTGACTGCGATCCCACTTGATGGTAAGCAGTGATGCAATCGTTGATGGTGACGCACTAGTTTATTAAGAGCCTAATCACTCTAGCCTTGAAGACACCCAAATTATAAACGGACGGAAAGACCGCAGCAGGCAAATCGTTTGTAATTCTGTACATCCGGTAACTCCTCCTAAACCAGGCAACGGATTTTGAAGCATTTGTCACTTATGGAAAGAGCGACAAAGAAAGGTTTGTGTATAGGTATGTTGTGGCTAGATCTTAAAATTGATCACTTCATGATGTGACCGGCCATATCATGAAATGGTGGCATTTCATGATATAGAACCTCGTCCGCTGGCCACATCATGATTATGGGCAAGCCAAATCAATGAACACTCTGCGTTTAGCGAGATGAACGGCTAAATGTATGATTATTTCATGATATGGCCAAACATGGTTGAAAATATCGTAAAATAGTTGGGTACCTATATTTTGTACCCAAACAAAGCCAGGGTTGCTATTATGAATGCGCAAGTATCTATTTCTGTTTGTCTGTTTCTTATCTCTGTTTATATATAATTTATTTCTCATAGATTAAATACATAATCGCTTGACGGGAAACAATGTTTTTTGAATTATAATAATAGAAAGTGCCGGGTGCATACGCTTAAAATATAATACTATTTAATAATTGGGTGCATCGCAAAAAATAATAAGTCAAGCGCGCTGTCGCTGTACACATCAAGCTCGATGTTATTATCAGGAACTGTTATCTATTGTAAAGAACCATGCGCACTATAAAAGACACTACAGCTTTATTAATTTCCTACAATGCCCACTATTTCTTTATACTCTGCATTTTGCATATATCTGCACTTTTATGTTTAAGCCGCTTCGCTAATTTTAATGAATATTGTAAGTACGAGTAATGCAGATAGATTGACCTGTCTCTTATGTACGTTCATGAGGGTGACATCGCTGTCAGAAACCAGTAAACCAATAACTAAAAAAGCTACAATGTTTCACTGTACTAAGTACCTATACACTATTATATCGCCTGAAACGCCTGATTGACATAGATTTAAGACAATCTGTTTTTTCTGTTTTACTTTAAAACATAAATTTTATTATTTTCTCCATATGGGCCATTATCTCCCCCGGATCGTCGGCGCGGCGGCGTATCGCTAGGGATTTGAATGAACGAGTCAATATTGAAGTTCATAATGAGTGGACGGGTTTGGCGCGATGAAATTGATTTGTTTGACTTTTATTTTATAACTAGCCCGCCTGCTGAAGGTCAACGTCGTCAAAGTCTACAACGGCGAAGGTGGTTTTTCTTTTTGGTAGGAAATTATCCAATGATTTCTTTCGCTCTAGAGCTGAGCGAAAGGGCGTGTCACACTTTTAACTTTTTCACTAAAGCCACACCTATGTTCCCTATTTACCTAGCTTTCCAGGACCTCGGATTTACATATCTGAAGTCAACCCATGGGCCTAGTAGGTATCGGCCCTGCTGAACCCCTATAAAATATAAAGATTTTATTCTATCTTGTTAATTTTTAAGAAATCATCATCATTTAAGCCGAAAGATGTCCACTGTTGGACATAGGCCTTTCCCAAGTATTGGCATAATGACCGGTCCTGTGAAATATCCGTCAATCCATCATTTCCCATTTTTTCGGATTTCACGTTAGATTATAACGAGTCTGAATGTCCTACGTCTCCATATATTCCGTGACACCGATTTTAAGGTTAATAACAAAATAAAAGATATAATAAAAAAATATTGTGTTCTCGGTATATTTATCAAATACATTATTTAGATCATCTTTTGTAAGTGGTTGCGCGAATTTGCTTTGTGGACTGTAGATTTAAAAAGCGATCTAAGGTTTGTTAACAATATGCAGGTACTGCGTCTAGCGTTTATTAATGGGATAAATGTATTAGAAGGACTGACCTTTAACCTCGAAAGTTCCACATGGCGCCGGCCGGCGAATCCCGAACTTCGTACTTTCAAGCACTGCCAGTTTCTGTATTGCACTACACTGTACTATTGTTGAGTCTCTGAATGATTGGAACACGAAATAGCCAATTTTCTTGTAATTTCGAGCGGGCGTGTTAGCGGTGCGGTCACATTCACAATGCACAAAAAACGTCAATGTCAAATCCTTTCTCTCGAGGTCGTGCGGGAAGCGGATACGGTAGGGATAGGATTGCTAGACCAAAAAAATAAATTACAAAAAACAAAATCGCGGAACATAGCAAATTGGCGCAACCATTCCCCCCGGGTTTGAAGGGTTACCTTCAAAGAAAAGAAAAAAAAAAAACTAAAGCGAAACTAAACCCTATTACTAATCTAAACTATCAATACTAGGTAGCGAAACAACTTATAACTAACTATGCCACTACTACTGATTAGGCAGAGGGCAGAGGCGAATAACCGGACGCAGGTACGATCCAGTTGCGGTTTTAACTTTTACGACTCGCGTTATTCCGTTCGAACCCGGAAAAACTTCTTCCACTACACCAAGAGGCCAGTGCAGAGGAGGCGCACTCTCAGTCTTCAGTATCACCACAGTACCGACTGTGACTGGATCTGAAGGAGTGTTCCACTTTTGACGCGACTGCAGCGTATGCAGATAATCTGTCCTCCATCGCTTCCAAAAGGACTGAACTAAGCTATCTAGCAGAGCGTGACGCGGGTGAAGCTGCAGTTTGTCAGTCTCGACATCTAAAGCGGGCAAATATTTAAGAGGAGTCGTCGTCAAGAAGTGAGCCGGCGTCAACGCTAGTGGCTCCGATGGATCACTAGACAAAGTCCGACACAACGGACGCGTATTCATCAACGCCTCTACCTGAGCGAGTACGGTGCTCAACTCCTCGTACGAGAGAATCTGTTCGCCTATGACCCGAAACAGGTGCGACTTAAGGCTTTTAATATTCGCCTCCCAATTGCCACCAAAATGACTAGCCGCTGGCGTATTAAAACACCAATCAATGCGATTCTCAGCTAAGACATGGGCGAATTCACTTTGGTAGTACTTGGAGCGTAAGAATGTATGTAATTCCGAAATATTGCGTCGCGCTCCAACATAATTTGTGCCGTTGTCAGAGTATAAGCGCTTAACGGGACCACGGCGAGATAAAAATCGTTTAAATGCAGACATAAAACCCTGCGTACTCAAATCACTGGTTAACTCTATGTGAACCGCACGAGTTGTCATACAAACGAATAGGCAAATGTATGCCTTTGTGGAACGTATACCACGACCACGGGCAATAGTGACTTTAAACGGTCCAGCATAGTCCGTCCCAGTATGTATGAAAGGTTTCACCGTCTGTACAACACGACAAGAACGATGGTCGGCCATTTCCGGCGCGTTGAAACGCGGGCGGAGCTTAAAGCAGGGCACACATCTGTGCACTCTAGCGCGTATCAAATTGCGAGCGGAAAGTATCCAGTACTTCTGTCGAAGAATGGACATTAATAAATCGGGACCAGCGTGACAATTCACCTTATGGTGATAGTCCACCAACAAATCCAAAACGTGATCCCTGCGTGGTAGAACTACTGGATGCATTTGTTCAAACTCTAACTCAGCATTTCGCAGACGGCCACCGACACGAATGAGTCCGTCTTGCAAAAATGGTTTCAAATGTTGAAGTGCGGGACTACAAGGTTTATGTGATTCTAAACTACGAAATTCTATTGAAAAATAAAATTTCTGCAACTCTCGAAGTACAACTGATTCAGCTCTATCCAAATCAGCTGCGATTATAGAACCACGCGATGGTAATAATCTCAAAAATCTTAGGACGTAAACTACACAGCGTAATAGTCTCGACCAAGACGAGACTCGATTAGACAACAACAAAACAACTGACTCTTCACGCGGAACTGATACTACAAGCGTATGTTTCTTCTCCTCGGGTGGCTCTGAAACAGTAGCGGGGTTAAACGGAACACTTGGCCACTCGTTAGGAGTGGTATGAAGCCAGGGAGGGCCACAAAACCAAAGCGGATGATTTAAAATTTGCGCAGGAAGCAAACCACGTGAGAGACAATCAGCTGGGTTTTCTGTTCCAGCGACATGGAATATATTTTCCGGAGACAATTCAGCTTGAATCTTACGTTCCAAGCATAGAAAGCGTTTTTCTGCGGAGGCACGGGAGCCACCGAGCGAAAAAATATCACCCTTGAAAGGGAGCGCGACAACATAACGACCATCTTTATCACGAGTAGTCGTGCGGGTATAAATCTCCTCAGTGACCTGATCCTCAGGGCTGAGAATAGGCGGGACATTGACCTCTTCAATCTCCCAGAACTTGCGGATGGTAGACTCAAGCGGCGGCTCGACGGTGCAACAGTGCGACACAGTCGAGTAACTATTTAAATAAGCGGGTGCGGAACCAACTATAACAAACCCGAGAACTGTTTCCAGTGCGTGCGGAGCGGGGTACATCGGAAGACCTTGAATTTTACGTGATAACTGGAGATGCGGGAGAATCGAAGCACCGATCAATAGATCGATATCTCCAGGGAAAGCGTAATTTCCGTCGGCTAACTGCAAGTTCTTAAACTCCGTCAGCATGGACGTGTCAACCGGTACCGTGGGCAACCGTTCCGTAATCTTATCTGCGACTAGCGAATCCATTTCAAACGAAATATTACGATTAAAACGTGAACTAAATATTATTTTAATGGAACCGTGAATGGTTGCCTTTAAACCTCCAAAACCTTTCACTTCTGAGCGGGATGACCAATTATTAAAACTAAAACCAAGGCGTTGACAACAATCCCGAGTAATAAAATTACTCTGGGAAGCGCCATCTAGTAGCGCTCGAACGGTGCGTGGTTTGCCAAAGGCATCTACAATGACAACTTGCGCGGTCGCAAGTAAAACGGTAGTGATTTGAGTACCAGCGGCGGAAAGCGAACACAATGTTACGTCGTTTGCACTTGCAGCAGGCCGCGCGTCACAAGCGTCGCGCGTCTGCGCAGGCTGCTGCTGCGATGGCAGCTTACTACTCTCAAAATGTAAGAAGGTATGATGTCTAGCTAGACATTTACGACAGCTAACACCACTGTTACATGACGTAACCAGATGTTTGTCACTTAGACAATTAAAACACAAATTATTAGTGCGGACAAACTTGTAACGATCACTAGGCGATAATCTCTGAAATCCCGAACACTTGTACAGCTGTGTATGGCTACCCTTACACAGAGAACAGTCAGGTGTTGAGGCGGTATTAACTAGCGTATGTGCAGTCTTGACTGACTTCGATGACGCGTCTATACGGCGATCGGAACCTGTCCTATTCGTGACTTCATGACGTGCCGACGTGCGCTGCAATACCTTAATATGGTCGCGAATAAAAGATTCTAAATCTTCGAACTTAGGTATTTCTTTGCCGCGCTGAGTCGTTTCAAACAGACGAACAGTTTCAGGATCTAATTTATTTAAACCGATATACAAAAACAAAAAGTCACAGAGGTCATTGACCTTTAGGTTCTTTACTGCACGAACAGATGATGCGAAAATATTTAAAAACTTCTCTAAATTATGATCGTTACAAACGGAAAAACTTTTCAAATCGAATAATTGATCTAAATATGCGGTGGCTACTAATCGCTTATCTTCGTATTTTGTTTTTAAAGTGTTCAAAACTAAATTGTAATTTTCAGCGCTAAACGTAATTCCAGCACAGACAGCCTTTGCCTTACCGGTCAATTTTTCTACGAGATAATGCAATCTCTCGTGATCTGTCAGCGATGTGTTCCTATGTATTATATTTTCGAAACTATCTATAAATAAATTCCAATTTCGAATGTCACCATTAAATTCAGGTATTTGAATTGGCGGCAATCGTGGGCGTTCGCGAGGAGGGTTGGATAAACCACTCGCGGGGGGGGGAGTCTCTAAACTCCTAGCAATACGTTTGATACGACAATACAAGTCATCAAAGGACGACAATGCCTGATAACTCACACAGTAATCAGGATTTAACTCCAACTCTAAAATGTTTATATTATTAATTGTAGATTCAAAATCCGCGCGCAAACTATCTAAAGTTTCCAACGAACACAAGAAAGCATCTCTTATCGCCAGATCCGAGGTTTGCGAAGATTTATCACAAATCGATTGAACACGTGAAAACTGTGAGTCCCTTTTAGCGTATAAAAGCTTTAACTGAACCTTTAAATCAGTACTAACCTTGGTTCCCTTAAGAGACATCTTGTTTTGATATATTCACACTATACACTCAAACAAACACTTAACGAATTATTAAGTAAGCGATAATTAACAGATAACAATATGGTGATATTGTAAACAACAAAGTGAACGGCGAACGAACGGAACAACCCGAATCAATATTCATATGCGTATATAATCTATGGTTTATCCGTTTCCTACAAATATTCACTCAACAATGAACGGGTATTTTTGAAATGCGTCTACCTACATGAAATTTGTAGGACTTCCGAATGAATTTTGTCAAGAAAAAGTATGCGATCGATTTATATCTACGCTGATATTTACGTAGCTAACTATAATTATGCGGTGCGGTTGACGGCGTAGGTACCGTAATTATCAATGACTCTTTAACTATACGAGCGAAATAACGTATAGTTGCCTAAATGCCTAGATGCGGGTTTTCTACTATTATATCTAGGTAAATAGGCGCGTTGCGTTTATTCCCTATGGAACAAATACTATATTGCGAAATTACAAGAAAATGATTCACGATCCGGCTCGAAGGACCAAAAAGTAATGGTTGCGCGAATTTGCTTTGTGGACTGTAGATTTAAAAAGCGATCTAAGGTTTGTTAACAATATGCAGGTACTGCGTCTAGCGTTTATTAATGGGATAAATGTATTAGAAGGACTGACCTTTAACCTCGAAAGTTCCACATGGCGCCGGCCGGCGAATCCCGAACTTCGTACTTTCAAGCACTGCCAGTTTCTGTATTGCACTACACTGTACTATTGTTGAGTCTCTGAATGATTGGAACACGAAATAGCCAATTTTCTTGTAATTTCGAGCGGGCGTGTTAGCGGTGCGGTCACATTCACAATGCACAAAAAACGTCAATGTCAAATCCTTTCTCTCGAGGTCGTGCGGGAAGCGGATACGGTAGGGATAGGATTGCTAGACCAAAAAAATAAATTACAAAAAACAAAATCGCGGAACATAGCAAATTGGCGCAACCAGTAAGGAACGGTAGCTTTTTAACAGGTAATGTTTTACGGAGCATAATCATAACCCTGCAGATATTATTTCTTGGAAAACATTCGAGGGAATGAGTAGATATATCCTTCGAGTGTAGTTTAGTGGCTGTTTTTTGTTAGAATAATTTAAATAAGAGAAAAATATGTTGTTGTCAAGCAAAGAGATTAAAGAGAAACAATAGAGCGGACATCAGAAGAAATGTCTTAGAAAAACTGTCATCCTATGTCAACTAGCTTTCAATAGTAAATATGCGAATTTTTGTAACTAATATGTTTTTACGCTATTTTCTAGAACTATTTGCGAAAATTATTAAATACTAATTAATTAAAGAGATTAAGCATGGCCATACAACGTGGCAATGCCGCCAGCCTTTTGGGCACACTTCCAGTCGACAGCGATGCGGAGGAGTTTTTTGACGCTATATTTTAGTTAGGAGTAGCCTTTAGTGTTTATATTTATATTTTTGTGTAATGTATTATAATCTAAGAATTAACTGAAATAAATGGTTTCCTCATTAAAGAGTAAATACGAAAAATATTTACGAAAATAAACTGAAGTTAGGTCCAATCGTCCACATCAGACTAAGCGACTTACTACTCAAACAACTAACAACTACCGAATCACGATTTTGTTCGCTATGTTCTGTCTATTGGTAGTCTATTATTTACTGTACTCTTTGATTTAATGTCTTTTTTGTCAAGAGTGTTTAGTATTTGCAAGTAACTAGGCATTACCAGGATTTAATAATTAGAACATTTCAAATGACTTACATAGTAAAATAAAATAAACTAACAAATAGGTCGGCACAACAATGATTAGCCAGTAACTACAACAGTCTTAAAAATATCAAAATAGTTTCAATAAAATAAATGCAATACTATGAACACCATTTTTACATCACAATTAAATAACTGTGATGTGTGATGGTGTAGTTTTGGATCTCATTGTCTACACAAGTGGATAATAGAAAAAGGTAATGATCTGTAAAACATTAGTATGTAATACATCTGTATTCTAAAGAAAATCAAAGTAACTAAAAATTAAATACTTACTAAACTTGACATTGACGAAAACAAACCGTTTGCAGCTAAGTACAAAACAAGAAAAAAAAGGACATCAAATCTCATGTGACATCATATCTACTGTGTTTAGTTAATCTAATTAACAAAAAAACAACTTATTACAAGTGATAATAATAATACCAATAGCCTGTTTTTAAATACGAAGAAGGTACAAAAAAGAACCATGATCACATTATACGAGATTTAAATAAAACAGACCTTTAGAAACAAGAGTTAGGTCTTGGTTCCCGAAACCTACCCTTAATGCTATAAGTAAAATATCAATTTCTGAAATACCTACCCAAAACAACCTTTACCATAATTCACGCAGTCATTTTGCATCTGAATTCCTGTGAAGCCTACAAAATCGAAAACAAAAGCATGCCACAATCCGACACAGGATGCCAGCCAGTCCACATCCCGCCACAGCCATTAATTTGTCTGTAGCTACTGCATCATGTATGAGGCCGGTCAGCCACTGGGCCATAACTGTCAGATAACACGAATACACAGTTATTGAATTACTAGCCGCACAATAACAACCACACCATGAGAATGATCAGAAGTTTATAATCTAAATCTATGATAAATTTTGACTTAAAGTCTATGCACGGGGCCCAGCAGGGTTGAAGCCTGCTAGAGCCATGGGTTCGCTTCCGAAAGGAAAACCTGGGGCAAGGCAAAGAAGGATTTTGAGTGTGTTTTAGTCAGTAAAAGTCTATAGTCTACACGCCTTACCACTTCGCCATAGAGCGGGAGAACTTATTGGGTAATTTCAAACCTAAAAAAAGTTTATGCTCAATAAAATTTAATTTCGCTAAGTCTGTTCCATCATTGGACTACTGGACGTACGGTGTTGTACTATTGGTATGTGGTGGACAATCCACCCATACGTACAAAACGTTGTGGGAACTCATTCATTGTGTATACAGCTTAGAAGAAGAATTCCTTGCCGGTATCTGTGTTTCTTTATAGCTACAACCTGCTAGTCTATAAGTCCAGATTTAATACGTTACTTCTAGACAAGCGTGGTCCATCGTCGACCATAACAATATCATCGCTTAATATCAGGTGAGGTCAAGAGATAATGGTCAATCGCGAGCCTGTCATCATCATTTGCCTAGCTTGGGGTCGGTTTCGAGTCTAACCGGACCTGAGATCCCGTGTTTTACATGGAGCGACTGCCCATCTTCGACCTCCGCAATCCAGTTACTGGGCAACACGATAAGTATTCCTTGAACAGACTGATGGCCAGATTTTAATTTCGAAGGACTACTTGTAACATCGATATGACCTGTAACGTGTAACGACTGTCAAAATCTATGAATGACAGCCGCGACTAAGGCCCAGCGCACACCGCTGGAGGTGCGGCGGAGCGCAATTGAAGACAACAATTTAATATAAACCTTAACTACCTTTACATACGGTCTACCAAAGAATACGCGCGCATGCTCTTGTACTAGCTTGAAGGCGCTCCGAGCGCTGCATGCGAATTTATTCTTTTGTAGACCGTATGTCAAGGTAGTTAAGGTTTATATTAAATTGTTGTCTTCGATTGCGCTCCGCCGCGCCTCCAGCGGTGTGCGCTGGGCCAAATTCGACTTGTAAATGTGCTTACTGTAAAAAATAGGCTCTGTAAGTTTTCCTAAAAGTAATCAAATAAATAACCAACACGAGAATTTCAACAAAAAAAAAATCTGGAACGCAAAGAACAATTGAAGGAATACAGGTCAATAGAGGTAAGAGTTAGACATTCCTCTCGATTCACTCAGAGTCGAAGAAGTCATTTAATAATTTTTCAGCTTAAAATAAAAGTAGATCTGTACAAACATTGGATTTTATAATGACGATGTTCATTATGATTATTACTGTTATTGTAAAACTGTCATTTTCAAGGAGTTGTTCTCTTGCCACAGTCAAAGTCAATTAATGAAAGCCAGCGTTATCTCTATAGAATATAGAGGACTCTCTGAAAATAACGAATGGTCACGGACTGACCACAATAAGTGCAACTCGAGCTGCTATAGACCAAAAAAAGGTTTTTATTGTACATACAAGTAGAATCCCTTTTGTAACCTTTCTAAATATTCGTTTGGTCGAGTTATGCGAACATAATATTGTTATTTTTATATTATTGATGATAAAAGAGATATATATTAAATGGCAACATATTTTTTTATTGTTTTTGTTACTGCCAAGGAAGGTTCTTACGAAAGAAAAACCTAGGGTAGTGTAGGGTAGAGTAGTTGACGGGAGCGAAGCCGCGTTCAAAAGCTAGTATTACTTAAATAATAATTGTGATGAGTTATGGATTGCAAGGACGTTATAAAGAGTTAACCGCGGCCTCAGAACGCAAAGGACACGGATGGGTTTTAGTTAGTGAAAGTTTGACAAGCTTTCTCGCTCCACCCTAGAGCGGGAGAAGTCATTTGATAATTTCCCACCTCAATAAATTAACACGTTTGCGGACAGTAACGGTCACGGGCGTCTAGTATAGCTAAAGTAATACGACGGTACGCCTGTCGACGTCCGAGTTTTTACTTGCATAAAATCAGTACGCTATATGACGACTGATTTTCCATACTATCATAAAGAACGGCATGTTGTAGTGTCACCATAGGTATAATTAAGACTTTAGTACTGTCACTACACAATTCACAAAAAATCGTCAAAGAAAGTACCAGTTCAAGTTTTTTATGGCCTCCTTCTTACGCACACTACGTTCGTGGGCGTCGTAGTTACATACAATCGGTCGAGTAGTGCGTCGCTGCGGTGTTCGTGCGTTTTGCAACGTGTTTTCGCCTTTTAACCGCCTTACGACGTTTATGCCTAGAATAGTGCTATCATATATATATTTTTTACAATGCATTGTGATACTACGGCCGTGGGCAATGTATGAAAATAAGTAGTGTCATAGTCGCCGCATTCAGTGAGATAGTACTGTCCACCAACGTTTTAATTAGGTTATTCAATCAAATTCCCCTTTAATCTCAAACTGCATAGTTTAGATTAGACAATAGATATCTTTTCAAAGTGGATCTTCGTAGTTACTCTCTAACTGGTCGTAGCACGTGCCACGAGAATTAATTGCTACGGAACCCCATGGTTTGACATGAGAACTCAATTTACAGATAAGACTAGCCTATTTACTGTGTCATATGGGTTTAGGTTGAGCTCGCAATGGAGCGGTTTTGTTGAGGAATACACCGTGCAATATAATTATAAACACTCGTCCTAAAAGTGATATAAGAATCGTTTACTGAATCAAATTACTTTGCTCCTTGAAATATATAAGGTCGGTAGGACTGGTAATTAGTGAACGATACTTGTCCTAGCTCGAGCGGACACCGGTGTCCTCTCACATCAACTCCACTATAGGCCATAATATTCCACAACTATCACACAACGCCGTCTACTCCCAAGCTAAACAGAGCTTGTTTTATGAGTACTAGACAACTGATAAACATACTTATATATTTCTAAATACATACATAATATAGATAAATTATACCCAGACACAGAACAAATGAACGTGCTCATCACACAAACATTTGTCCTGGGTGGGAATCGAACCCACGACCTCCGGCATAGAAGTTACGGTCATTAACCATTAGACCAACAGGAACAAAACTTGGCTGATGTTTTTTTTTTATTTCAGGTTTGGTCCTATAGTAAAAGTTGTTTGTTATCATGATTACTATCGCGTGTTTAAGTATCGTTCACTAATTACCAGTCACCCTATATATGTTTTTATCCTAAAATAATAATATTAAGAATTTATTTTAGCATAAAAAAAAAAAATTCTAGTGGCCCACCTGTGTGTGGTGCGTGCGTAGATACTAATTATTGTCGATTGCCTTATTATAAATGCCTCCTATATGGATAATTAATTTAAAAGAAAACACAACCCGAGTACATTTTTAAGTAAAACTTCAGTCCTTAAATTATAATTGTAACTTGACTTTCTAATTTGGCGTGTATCAAGATGTGCATTATTCCAGTTAAATTTTAACCTATAAAATTGCCCATTTTTAAAATAGGTTGTTTGAAGTGATTCTTTGACTTGAAATACGTAGGTATGTACGTTAATCTTATCAGTAAGTACGTTAATCTTTTTTCTAAATTAGGTATTTACGACAGAGGCGTAGTATGGCATGTCGGAGTAACATGATGGCTAGACGCTTTTGTCACTGCTCCAAACTGGTTAAGATAACTCTGTTCAAGGCTTACTGTCAGTCGTTCTACACCAGTCAACTCTGGTACAGGTACACGAAGAGTGCGTATAATACTCTTCGTGTACAATATTATTACGCCTTTAGAGCCTTGCTTAAGCTGCCGTGGCGGTGTAGTGCGACTGGCATGTTCGCTGAGAACAGAGTTACTGCTTTTCATGGGCTCTTGAGAAGACTCAAGGCATCTTTCCTGTCTCGACTGACGCGATGTGGTAATAAGGTTGTGTCTGAAGTGTTCCAGGGTGTGTACCTGCTGAGACGCTGTCAATTATGAATTTTGTTTTTTTTATTATCTTATCTTAATTTTGTATGTTACTCAATAATTTATCAATAATTTTAATTTAGTTTATTATAATTCCAATGTATTTATTTTAATCTGTTTATTATAATATGATGTAAGAGTAATACTATTTGTTACTATCGGTTTAATGCCTGAAATAAACGATTATTATTATTAGGTATTATTGGTTTCTTTGCGTTTTGTAATTTCTGTAATATCACTGTATTTACAATCATTTTTCTATGAAATCTAAGAAAACTCGCATTATTTTGTAATATATATATATATATTTTTTTTATGGTAGGTAAAATCATCCAATGACAAATCCCGCCCTTGGGCGGAGCGGGAAGTAGTGTCAGACTCTTACTGACTAAAAACCTACCCTGTTCCATTCTTTGCCTTAGTCCCAGGGCCCCGGGTGCCATTTTTACATACCCTTTGACCCCAGTAGGCTTCGGCCCTGTTGGGCCCCTACAGTTTGCTGACAACTCCTTGAGGCGCGCGGGAACAGTGCGCGCCGTAAACGACTTGACCTCGGACCGGTATGTTACCGGACGGACGGACAGCGGGCTACCCATTGCCTGCCGTTCGCGAGCCCACGCCTACGGTGGCCGGAAATCGGGATCGGAATCCCGGCGGCGGTGGCTGTTTTGTAATACGAGTTCGGTTTTGGCTGTAACTGTCCTTGCTGTCCCGTCTCAAAACTTCATTCAGTATAGGCTTTTTAATAACCGTATGTGAATTGAAGCGTAATAATAATAAAAGATTCGCTTTTATCTTGCACATAAGATAAAAAAATATTACCTATTAATCTGTGTGAAAGTACTTAGTTCTGTAGAAAGAGGTCGAACAAATACATTCGATTTAGTTATTGATCTTGTACGCTTTTGCATTTCTGGTTCTTGAAACGACCGTGATTTTTTTGTTTGTTTTAGGCACATTATCATTCATTGTAAACATTACAGCCAAAAAATGTCCATATTTGGACATAGGCCGCCTCCAAGTATCGCCATGACCACCGGTCCTGTGCGTCTCGCATCCATCGGATTCTCGTGGCCATCACCAGGCCAACGGTCCACCTAGTGGGAGGCCTTCCAACGCTGCGTATTCCGGTACGTGGTCAAAATTCCAAGTGAGATGATAATATGCCAGTTTTTTAGTACAGATACGTGTATAATCTTTTTACTTGGAAGGATCTCTTTTTTTTTAGGGTTGCGCACCTCAAAAGGGAAAACGGACCTCTTAGGCTTATAGCATCACTTTGATGCACGTCTGTCTGTCTGTCAAGACCCTTTATATAGAGAATGCGTGGAGGTATCGAGTATAAAAATATAGAAATTATAAACATGAACTCAAGTCTGCGGTCCCTTGAAGCTGTTAAAAAATCAAACTTCTAAATTTTCGACAAAAAAAAAAATATGTCGCAAAAAATGTACATTTCGACACTCTTAAGGGAATGAAATCATGAAGCATTTTTTTTATGTTAGGTAAAATCATCAATGAAAAATCCCGTGGGAAATAGTGTCAGACTCTTAGTGAAGACCGCCATTGTACCCATAGATTTAAGTTTAGTATTGATTAATTAACTTTCTTGGTGTACAATAAAGTTATATTCTATTCTATTCTATTCTACCCTGCTCCATTCATTGCCTTTGTTCCAGGGCCCTGGGTGACATTGGATGAAGCATGGTCTCATAGCACAAGTATAGGAATAAATTTGAAAAGACTTGATTCGGGCATTGAACTATGTATTTACATAGTTTGTACGGAACCTTCGATGTGCGAGTCCGACTCGCACTTGCCCAATTTTTCTAACTATAAACTACTAGATAAAATAAAATAGAAAAAAACTAGATGAAAACTTAGTAAAGACTTGGCATCAATAAATTATGTAGGTACATATCTACTATACCCATTAGTGATGTACCTACATAATTTATTGATATTTACAGAATCTATTTTCGATTATTTAAACGACTAATAATAAATCACAAAAGTTTGTCTTACATAAGGTGTGACATATTTGGCTCCGAATGGAATTTCTTCGACACAGTTTAATAATAGTTGTTTATATTTAAAAGAGTTATGTCATGGCTTATTGGTTAGATATGGTTACATTTTATGGCTTTTTTAGAACCTTGTCTTGTCCATGTAAGTGGTTATGTTGCTGAAATAATAGATTAATTAACTTATTAAAATTAAATCTGTTAGATTTCAGAACCAGCGGTTTTGCCTGCGTGAATTTGGAAATTTATCGCAAGGGAATGTACCACTGAGATACATATGAAGAAACATCCCCTATGGAACAGGTCCCAAGTCCTAGATCTATACTATGATTTTTTATTAGATGAAGTAAAGTGACAGCAGTGGACAATGCCCAACTGTCAAATAACAATGCCCAACTGTCAAACAACCATTGTTATAGCCGTCACTTTACTTCATCTAATAAAAAATCATAGTATAGGTCAAAGTTTCATTTGTATTGAATCCAATAATAATACACCGTTCAATTTTGATCGTTTTAATCCCGTGGATGGTCGACTCAGTTAATTTACGCATGTAAAAAAAAAATCTTTGAGTAAACGATACAATGACCTTGTAGGTTGTTGTCGGTCATTAACTACTAACTACCTACAGGTCATTGGACTCGCTCAGCTGATAAGATTTTCCTAAATACATCCTGAGATTTTTAAGACCAAGTAAAAAACTAAATAATCAGAATTTGATCCTCAAAAGGAAAAATACAAAGGTTTTTTTTAAATTATGGATCTGAGTTTATTGTCTATGATATGCCGTATTAGATTTTTTACTACCATTAACCCATACTTTAATAAAGAAACGTGATTCTTACACTTTTCATATGCACCTTAGCGCTTAGCAAAACAAATGTTTTGCTAGTAGAGATTTATTTTTATTTATAGACTAGCTGATCTGGCAAACTTCGTACCACCTAATAGTCGATGAATTCTTTTTTTTACCTTTTAAACCTTCCCTGAACTGTTGCAAATATTTTAAGATCAAAATTAACCAAATCGGTCCAGCCGTTCTCGAGTTTTAGCGAGACTAACAAATGGCTATGTATTTTTATATACACCGTTAAATTTTGGTCGTTTTAATCCCGTGGAGGATCGATTAGGTACATGAAACATTATCGATTTACAAAGATTAAAAAAAAGTACTTTATTTTACATTTTTATCATTATAAATCGATAGGGTTTCATGAACCGAATCAACCCTCCGCGGGATTAAAACGACCAAAATTTAACGGTGTATAAGATGTATATTTTTTACTCTCCAGTTCCTGTTTGCTAAAGAAGCTGACTGATTCCATTATTTTCCCATCAAATTCAAATCTTATTCTTAATTTGAACAGCCTTCTAAAAATAGGTATAATCGATAGACCAGCCTGCATGCTGACAAGGTACGTTTTTCATGCGATCTACTTAGATACCACAATACTCATCATCATAAAAAAACAACTTTCTTTAAAGAGACAAATCTATAATGAATAGGTAATTATGTTCAAAATGAGAAAAGATATTTTTATATTTGTTCAGTACATGTTTGCATGACTAAATAAAGCATAGGAAATTAATTTTCTATAAGAACGTCGCGTTGTTCAGAATGTATAATTCCTAAAAGATTGGCAAGGAATTAAAAACTAACCTGCGTTTTTACCAATCACGCTACACTATTGCCAATTACTACAGTCCAGAAAGATGTTCCTAGGGCTGCAGGAGTCTGCTGCTGCTAGAGTCATTGTGACCTTAAAACGCCAAAGACAACTGTAGAAACACTGTTAGGCCATTCACAGCGAGAGAAGTTATTTGATGATTTCCAACATCCAAACTTACTTTAGAAAAACAGTTAAAACCCTCCTCCATAATAAGCTAAATTATAAATTATGAAAGATGCACTAAAAGTAACTTCCCATATTCTTAGCCTCTGTAAACTTCGAGCCTTTAGGAGGAAGTCTAACAATAATATTTATGCATCTGCACATGCTGCGGGATGTTCCACGATCATAAATATGAACTTGAGAGACGCATTGCTCGAGATAAACCAAGTTTTAATTAAGTTTTGCAAGCCGTAAATATTAAACATAGTAATTTTGCAGATTTAGTGAACTGCCTGCACGTAAACATTAAATTGTGGCCCGTGTTTCGCTTCTCATTTGCTCATATAGAGAAAAAATCACGCCGAAAAACCAAGTTTGAAACCATGAAATGATACCGGTGTTCCTATTGAATAGATCATCTACATTTTCCAAGTTAGGTTTTAGTAAACTAGGTCAGGTAAATTTATCGGGATTAGTTTTGAGCCTGTTATATTAAGAAGTAGGTCAGTCGATGGTCATCAGACAAAACTTTATTCACTTATTATTAACTTTTTTCATAGATAAGTAACAAGCAAACTAGAATCATTACCATGTCTCAATTTCTATTTTCGTTAATAAAAACATTACTGTGAATTGTTCTTAATTAAATAATTTCTCGAAAAAATGCTAAAGTGAACTACGATAAATAGATTTTTCTCAAGAAAAATCTGTGTAGGTACTAAAAGTAAAACTTACAAAAAATCACCAAGCCCCACATATCAGAAGATCACCCACACACTTGCACTAAACCGTTCTATACAATATAAAACACCTCTAGTTATTAAAAAAAAATATCTTCACACACTGGTCGTGGCACTACTCTACGACGGGCGAGTCAACATTGTGAATGAAAAGCCGTTCTCTCCGAGAGGTAGCTAGAGGAACTCCGCCCTACCATAAGGGACCATGAAAATTGGGAATAAGTGATAGTGCGTCGTTATTTGTGTTTCAAATGAAACCAGTAGCAGACCAAGAGTTACAATAAGGTGGTTTAACTCATTTTCGCATCGATGACGATTGATTCTTACTTGCTCTATAATATGCGGTGTACACGCAGCACAGGCCCATATGGAGAAGGCTGTCTTCATTTATGCTACTTTTTTTGTGGTGTGAAATTATCGATCTTCATTACTCTATAGAAGGAATGAGTTAAGTCCTTATAAGAATATTTTTCCCGTGCTTCTGACAACTGATTTATAATAATAAATCAGTTAATAAACTCATGCATATTTAGTTATTGAGAGCAGTGGTGGCCGAGTGGTAACGGCCCCGACTTACGACTTGTAGGTCGCGGGTTCAAACCCAGCCAGGCGCATTACTTTGTGTAATTTAATTTATCACCACTGTTTTCAAAACGGTGAAGGAAAACATTGTGAGGAAACCGGCATGTCCTAGAATCAAAAATTCGAAGACATGTGACATCCACCAATTCGCACTGGGCCTGCGTGGTGGATTACGGCCCATGCCCTCTCCTAGAGTGGAGGCCTGAGTCCCAGCAGTGGGAACATTAAAAAGGCTGATTATGATGATGATATTTAGTTATTAGTCGTATTACAGTTGCCAAATGATGCATTTGTACGAGATAATTCGGAAGTGTAGAAGAACATATATGTACATAGTTTACTTATTATATATGTTACGTACCTAGGTTTCATTAATATGTATATTTTCATCACTGACTGTCTTGTCTAGCTCACCCGTTTTATTTTCATCATTGACAGTCTTATCTCTCTCTCCTATTATATTTTCATCGTTGACATTCTTGTCTCGTTCACCTCTTCTATTTTCATAATTGACATTCTTTTCTCGTTTACCTCTTCTATTTTCATAATTGACATCCTTATCTTACTCACCTGTTTAATTTCTGTGCTTCCACCGAGGTTAAGATTTCTTGGTTTACATAAATTCTAGAAATTAAAACAATATTAACAAGAGTGAAATACTTAGAACGTGTCTAGAACAGTAACTCTAAGTCCCAATTAGTGATAAACTAGACTAGAGACTCTCTCAAGTTCAACATATCCTTGGTCTGGAGGTTACCTTTCCTGCTGAATGTTGGTCTGCTAATACCTACTATGAATGAGAATAACCAAAAAAAATTAACATGACATATGTAACTATAGATATATTAAACAAGCAATATCTGCTAATTATAATTCGAAGACATGTGATATTCACCAATCCGCACAGGGCCCGCGTGGTGGATTACGGCCCATTCCCTCTCAATGAGAGAAGGCCTGAGTCCCAACAGTGGGAACATTAAAAAGGCCGATAATACTAAATAATACTAATATCTGCTGTGATTCATTAAATAAATTATCAACAGCCAAGCTATTATACTTTCGTTTAATTTACGACGTGTCGTTAAATTTATTTCCAGCAATCTTCTGAACGAAGAAAATCGAATAATATCTATTATTTGTATGGTAGAGATATAGTAAGGTTATTATCAGGACTTTTAAAGCAAGTTTCACTTCGATATATTATTCTCATATTGTTACTTTGTTCACAGCTCAGTATTATTTATGATCTACCATTTGACGGCAACGGATAAGCTCTTAGTTTTTACCGTCGTTGCGAAGTATAATTTACGAGTATTATGATAAATGAACGATTATGTTCACTTCTATTGAATCATGTTATGTCGTAGTAAAGTAGAAGTTATAATATTTGTATACTTTATAAATACATATGCTACTTATTTTGTATGGCTTTAACTATTTTTTTCACCTGCTGTGGTATGTGGCTATCGTAGCGTTTTTAAAATGATATAAACTAGTGCTTGACTGCAATCGCACTGATGGCAAGCAGTGATGCATTCGTTTATAGAGAAGCATATGAACACTTGTAATACCAGGGGTACTGCAGGTTCATTGCCTTCATTAGACACCGACTGTCTCAGAATTTTTGTTTGCTTTTTTCCACTAAAGATTTTTTTTTGGGGCGGAACATTACAAAATAATTTCTACCGCTCTAGGTGGTGCAAGAAGAAGTGTCAAACTTTTATTGACTCAAATCCACCTGTGTTTCAACAGTTGCCATTTGCGTTTCAGGGCCGGTCACTCTGACGAACAATGCAGAGGAGAGCCGATTACACATAATTTTGATGTTATCTGTAGGTTTAAGATTAATGTAAATAGTAGAATTGATTTAAATTTTTCTTCAGTTCATAAGTAATTATTGTCATCTTCTAAGCGATATCCAAAACCAAATACACGTTCATTCAATATCAGTTAACAATACCATTTTTTCCGAGCTAAGAAATCGTGTCATCGATTTGGTGTTCTAGCATTTTCTGCAAACATCAGTAAGTGTCTTGATTTATCAACACACCAATCAGCAACTAAACTCAAGCATTACTTAACTAGACAATGTAACGTTAAATAAAAACCCTTTGATATTGATTGTCATGTGAATAGCGATAAAAAAAAAACTCCGCTGTACCAATACCAGCGTCTTATACCTACTAATGCTAGAGTAACATGGTTTGCTTTGGTATATTTATTTGGTTGAATCAAGCATATTGAATCCAGTGGACTGGCATCGTCATAACTGTCGCCCTGTAATATAATATAATATATAATATTTCCACAACTATCACACAACACCGTCTAGTCCCAAGCTAAGCAGAGCTTGTGTTATGGGTACCAGACAGCTGATAAACATGCTTATATATTTCTAAATATGTACATACATATTATAGATAAATAACACCCAGACACAGAACAAATGATCGTGCTGATCACATACATTTTTCCTGGGTGGGAATCGAACCCACGACCTCAGGCTTAGCAGTCAGGGCCACTAACCACTAGACCAACAGGCCAGTCATACTGTAGTTATAGCGGTCCATTGTTGAATTTTTCGGGCCAGTTTCTAAGAATTTTGAATTAATTTTCAAACTGTACTTTAATACGAAGGTCTATAAGGTAAAGTTCGACAAAAATTTGACATCAAATACTTTATTAGGAAATCGACTAGCCCTTTGTTTTAAGCCTAATAAGGTCAGATAAACGCTTTACTCTTTTAAGCCATTATCAGTTACCGTGGCCCTGGGACGCAACGAGCGACTGAAGGAAAACAGTTAAATTTTAGTCAGTATAAGTCGGACACTTTCCTCTCCTTCCACCAAGAATGCGAGAAGTTATTTGTAGATTTCCTACCCAAAAAAATAACTTGATTTTCAACCTCCTTTATACACTCACTATCAACCAGCCCGTGTACACTTGTCGCTTCATCTATCGCAAAAGGGGTTAAGTAAGTTCAGGGTATGCCCTCAGTTTACTGATTTGCAGGCCCCACGTTACATTTTCTAGCCGTTTGCTCTTATACTATTTCAAGATATATTCAAATGGTTTATAATTTTCATGGTAAAGAGTTAAGTATTGCCATACAACATGGCTATGTCGCCAGTTTTTAGGGCACAGTTAAAAAAAAAAAAATTCCTAAGTTCAACTGGAATGAAATGCATTCCAGTTGAACTTAGGAATTTTTTGACCCAATATTCTGAGATATTTTATCATCATCAGCCTTTTAATATTTCCACAGCTGGGACTCAGGCCTCCTCTCTTTCTCTTTGAGATATTTAGTTCGGAGTTTTTGTTTTACTCGTAAATACTATATACCATATAACTAACTATACCTACATATAGTAGGTATAGTTAGTTAGTTAGGTATAATTAGTTGTGTTTTGTAATAATATTTGGTTATTTATAATGATAAATTTTGTAGTTACATTTCTAACTAGGACAAATGTTTGTGTGATGAGTACGATCATTTGTTCTGTGTCTGGATGTAATTTATCTATAATATGTCTGTATTTAGAAACATATAAGTATATTACCCATAACACAAGCTCTGCTGAGCTTGGGACTAGACGCCGTTGTGTAATAGTTGTGTAATATAATTGTATTTTTTGTTATTAAAAACAGATGTTAAATCAAAAGAAGTAAAGTTAAAAGTTAATCAAGTAAAGTTATGATCATGTCGTCTGGTTGAACCGTGTAACATTTCCATTATGTACAAACATAATAACCGCACAGTTAGTACTGTTAGATGTAATAAGACTTGGTCGTAGTGGTTCATATGTAATTTTATTGCACATTGGACAATATGTGGAGCAGAAAGAAATATTGGCTTTGTTAATTAGTACTTTTCATTTGATTATTGTGTGCTTGACATAGATCTGGCCGGTTTTATGTTGTGTTTGATCTGGTTATGGATCATAGCTGTCTTTGTTGATTGTAGTATGTTGTATGTTCACGTAAAGATTGCGTTTTTAATATTAGTGTCAATCTGAACTAACATTAAATATAGGTACAGTTTTTTAATGATGTTTCAGTAGGGTTAATTAGTCTGAAGAAACTTATTTTGTATACAGGTACAGATGAGAGCAAAATTTGATAAAAATCTTACCTAGGTATATTATTTATGACTTTATTGCACACCTTAGCTTACTACAGGACTACAATTTATAAAAATAAGAGTAAATAGCCGGTCTTATTACACAGGGCAATTTGTATTAGACAATCTTTTGTATATGTATGATTTATAATTATTACTAGCGACCCGCCCCAGCTTCGCACGGGTGCAATGGTGATATTAAATATATTATGCATTTATTATACATATAAGCCCTCCTCTTGAATCACTCTATCTATTAAAAAAAAACTGCATCAAAATCCGTTGCGGAGTTTTAAAGACCTAAAAGTACATTGGGACAGACTGCGGAAAGCGACTTTGTTTTATACTACGTCGTAATAGTGATGATCACCTTACTTAAGTGGCAGTGGGCAGGTTCAATGGGGCTGAAAGGTTCTGGAGCGGCAACCACGTACCGAAAGGCACAGCATTTGAATGCCTCCCACAAGGTGGACCTATGACCTGATGAGGGGAAGAATCCGATGATGCGGGACGTACAGGACCGTTCAATGTGGAATGCAAGGACGTTCAAAAGGAAAACACTTGGAGGAATTTTATTTATTATTTTCCGGTGTTTGTATAAGTTTGGTCTCTTCGCTATTTATTTAACACCGACTCCCGAAATTAAAGTTATTATGCACCACATGTGTTTTTTTTTTACATTGAAGCCGGCTGTATTTTTTTTGTAAAAAGTTTTTTTTTGAAAGTGTTTATCCTGTCCACATTATGAGGTGTACAATAAAATATACATAATAAATGTAATAAATACTGGACCAAAAAAATCTTTCACTAATAGAATGCATATCTATGACTGAGTATCAATTAGGCCATAATTATACAGATATAATTTTTACGTTAAAGCGAGCAAACTCGCTGGTAGAGTCATAAAAGCAGAAAATATCCAGAATACTATTGGTTGATACCTACTTTTGACATGGTAAATAAAAAATCTCGGATAGACACAAAGTTATGATTTATGGAGCTGTCGAAACGCATAGCGCATACTAAAGCTATAAGAGTAGATACCAATGTCAATAGCAACCATAGCTAAAATAAATTACGAGATTGCAAAACATCGATCGTATTATTCTGTATTCAGTCACATTTCCAAAGCATTATTTAATATTAAAGAAATTTCTTCCTTCAGATATTGCAGAAAAATACATGCGTTACACAAGTTAATATAAAGTAAATTAAATGTCGAGCAACATACACGCAACGACAGGTGTCACGGAATATAGATATTGGATCCTCTATTATGATATATTAGGGAGAGGGCGCCACCGTCCGCATTGGTTTATTGAAAATACTAGCTTTTGCCCCCGCACGGTTTCATCTGCGATGTAGTCTTGAAAAGACATTTTATCTTCTGGAATTGCATTTGCTACTTGGCTAAAACGTTTATGAGATGTTCTTCTATATTACCGATAAATTGTTTGTTCCCTCGCACAAAAAGTTTTAAGTTTCTAAATTTTCATGCTTTTTTTATCATTATTATTTCCTTTATTTCATTTATATACATATTTGCTAAATTTTTAAATATAAAAAAATCATTTAAAAATTTAAAAAAAATGTATCCCACCGGTATCGGGAACATGGTCCAAGCTACCGGTGGTCAGGGCGCTGGAGAAAGGAATGTCCTGACTATACCAGTCGTGTCCAGAATAGAATAGAATAATCTTTATTGTACACCAAAATATGTAGTAACAATTCACAGGAGCTTAAATCTCCTGTAGCCTAACGTGAGCCTGACACGACTATCGGTAAAATGATCGCCGAGGGCTTTAAATTCATTATCATTCCAGCGAAAAGACGTCCACAGCTGGACATAAATCTCCTCTACTGTCGCCATTATGACCGGTACTACTGTGCGCTCTCTTCAATCATGTTCCCGTGACCATCGGTCCACTTTGGAAGAGGCCTTCCAAAGCTGTGTTCTGGTACGATTTCATCGACCATCTATAATATTCTGCGAGCAATGTGCCCAGCCACTGTCACTTAAATTTGGCTTCGGGCTATGCCCGTAACCTTGGTTTTTCTGCGGATATCTTCATTTTGATTTGATCACTCAAGGAGACACCGAGCTTAGCCCTCTACATTACTTATATATAATACATTATAATGTATCTTATATTTGAATAATCATAATCATTTATTATTTTGCAAATGAATTTAAGTCTTAACGTGCCAATTTGTTTTTTTTTACAAATCTATTTTGATTTTTAAGCGTGATAAAATAACGGACAAACATAAGTTTGCTGTTATAATAGTTATAAACCTACTGCAAAATAAGTAGGATATTTCTCCGAAGAGTGCATTGTATACCCTGAAATCGTGAACTGATTAAAAGATCCTGTTGGTTCGGAATCGTGGACTGATTTTAGTTAGAAACGAATGTGAGTTGCATTTGTAAATGGAAAATATTTTTCTGCTTGAAATATTGGAAAATGTCTGTTGCAGATTTCATTTTTTAGAAATTCTGAACCAGAAATGAAATTATTTTTATGGTAAACTAGCTAGAAGTATATTCAAAATGCCACTCAGTGTTTACAGCTTCCTATAAGGTAGACCAATGACCTAGTAAGTGTTGCGGGAATCCAATGGATGCGAGACGCAAAGGACCGTTCATTGTGGCGACACTTGGAAGAGGCCTATGTCCAATAGTGGACGTCTTTCGGCTGAAATGATGATGATGATGGTGATGACTCAGAACTTACGTAAACTAGGCTACTGCTTTGTTGAACACTAGCTTCTACTAGCAGTTTCGCCTGCGTGAAAGTAACTACCTCTTAAAGGGTAAATTTCGGAAAAATTCTTTCTTATACATACCTGCATCATAAAATTTCAGCGTTTTAGGTCCAAGGGTTTGGAGTAGGCGCTGATGAGCCAGTGAATAAGTCGGAACTTTGTCTTTTCTTAATCATAGTTCTTGTTGAGAAAAGAATAGTGCTATTTATCATATATATCTAGTATAGCTGCGTATCTCTTTCACTTCGGATATGATTTATTTCTGGTTTACCTTAATAAAAACATAAAATTTGGCATGGTCTAAAAGTAACATGTTTTACTAAAGTACCTACTCCTAATTATAAAGAAAGAAAGTTTTAAAGTAATATGAAATTAAAGTTTATACAAAAATGTTGTTTGTTTAAAATTGTGTGTTTTAGGCATCTGAAATAACATTGGGCACAAGGCTTTTAAATTAATAAGCCGCATTCCAAAATAACATCGCCATTTTAATGCGATTATTTTACCCATTCCTTCATAACAAACATGATATCATTGTAAGTCCAAAAAATAAAAGACATGATTGAGTAATAAAAAGCACATAAAAGTTCTTCCGGCTCCATATTGACCATTAAGATGCGCACAAAACAATTCGTATCATTAAAATAAGTCAGCCGTAAAGATATGTCAAGTTATTGTCAGATTTTACTGCCCAGTTTCATGGCCTGACCAGGCCTGAGATAGAGGAAAATTTCCATCGTATGAAGTTTTGATGACGGTAAAAGTTTGGGGGAATAGTGGAGTTTTGAATGTGAAGTTTCCTGCTGCTTTAAACCATCGCATCGCATTGCTATCCTAATTTCACGAAGTGAAGGTTTTTTGAGTGAGTTTGACCGTGAGTTTGACCTTGTGCGACAAACCTACACTGCGACTCACCATAGTTCGAATGCATGGTTGTTCGACACACGGATGCTCTACATTACCTACTCTAGTGCGACAAACGACTGTGCGATCTCACGTGGTACACTCCCCGACAACTACTGCGATTTGGATATCCTATTTTTGTACTGAAAACGGTTGTTTTTTTTTGTATTTTTTCTTAATTATTTTGTCTAGTTCTGTAGAAAAAAATATTGCTATTGATATTTAAGTAATTAAATTGAAGGGATCGGTTTGGTTCTCTTACTGGGCGGGGAGTTGCTTATTACTTACCGTCCGCTAGCTGGTGCCAACGACTATCCTATAACTTCCGATGCTCAAGGCTTATAATTACTAGCGACCCGCTCCAGCTTCGCACGGGTGCAATGGTGATATATTAAATATATTATGCATGTATTACCTACGCATATAAACCTTCCTCTTGAATCACTCTATATTTTAAAAAAACCGCATCAAAATCCGTTGTGTAGTTTTAAAGGTCTTTTTTTTTTTTTTTTTTTTTGGTGGTGGGTAAAATCATCCAATGACATCTCCCACCCTTGGGCGGAGCGGGAGATAGTGTCAGACTCTTACTGACTAAAAACCCACCCCGTTCCTTCGTGGCCTTAGATACCAGGGCCGGGCTTTCCTTTCGGAAGCAAACCCTTGGCCCCAGTAGGCTTCGACCCTGCCTGCCTGCAGCTAGCAGGCTGGGTCTCTACGGTTTGCTGACAACTCCTTGAGGCGCGCGGGAACAGTGCGCGCCGTTGACGACCTGGGCTTGGTCCGGATGTTTACCGGACGGTCGGACAGCGAGCTACCCATAGCTCGCCGTCCGCAAGCCCGCGTCTACGTTGGCTGGAAATCAGGATCGGAATCGGAATCCCCGCGGCGGCTGGGCCTTGTGGGCCGTTGCCTCTCGCGTGCGGCCTCCTCCTTTGCTAGCATTACTGCTTCGCAGAAGGAGGCGACCGCCTGCCATCCCTCCTCGCTTCGGACCATGGCCCGTACCAGGGCCTGGCGCGAGAGATCGCCGCTGCCGATCGCACTCACGAGAACACGGCGATGCTCTGCCCAAGCGGGGCACACTTCGACCGTGTGCTCCACCGTGTCCTCCGGGCAGTCCACGCAGTGGTGGCACCCGGGCGTCGGTTCCGCACGAATCCGGAACAGGAACCTCCCGAACTTACCGTGTCCGGTGAGAACCTGGGTCATGCGGAAGGTTAGGACGCCGTGAGGTCTTTCCAGCCACGCCTCAAAGAGGGGCCTTACCGCCATAATTAAGGCGTGCCCAGCACTGGGTTGCGACAGTCGCAGTCGCCATTTCACCATGAGATCCCGCCGGAACTCTTTCCGCCATACCTCGACTTGTCGTGGCAGGGGACTTTCGCCCCGGCGTTGCATCTCCACGCGCTTATCGTGCATGTGTGCAAGGACTGTTGCCTCCAGATCCCATGGTGGCAGGCCAGCAAGGAGGCTTGCCGCTTCGCAGGACACCGTGCGGTATCCCCGCACCATGCGTATGGCCATGACCCTCTGGCACGCGTTCAGCTGGTTCTTTGGCCTTTTCTTCAGCGTGGGCGCCCATACCGGTGCTCCATAAAGGGCCATGGACCGAACGATGCCTGCGTAGAGCCTCCGGCAGGAGGCGTCTGGACCCCCCAGATTCGGCAGGAGCCGCTTGAGGGCAGCCCCGGTCCGATTCAGTTTGGGGGCCAGACGTCGGAAATGTTCCTCGAAATTCCACCGGCTGTCGAGGACGAGTCCCAGATACTTCATCGTCGACCCGACGCCGATGTGAATTCCTCCTACCGTTAGCTGGGAACCTGGTGGTGGTGCGTTCCGAGGGCCGTGAAAGCACATGGCCTCGGATTTGTGCAGCGCCACCTCTAGTCCCAACTGCTCGATCCTCTCCACGACTGTCGCAACCCCGTGTGTCGCTAGTTCGACCGCCGCCTGGTACGACTCTCCCTGTGCCAGGACCAGCGTGTCGTCTGCGTAGCAGACCACGCTGACCCCGCCAGGGAGAGTTTTAAAGGTCTAAGCATACATAGGGACAGACAGCGGCAAGCGACTTTGTTTTATACTATGTAGTGATGTTAAAAAAAATACAATACGCGATGTGGTCTACGATGGAGCATGCTTGCCTAGAAGTAACCTATTCACTCAAGATTGTTGCTAGGTTATACTTGGTGCTTGATCAATAGTTAAGTATGTTTAATCTAATACAGCATCAAGAAAACTTCAAACAAAACCAAGATTTTTCTTCGTTTCGTAACATTTACAACACCCGTGCTGCACAATGCACAAGTAAATTAGATAGATCGTTTGCTAATCTCGTTGGCCCAGATATTGGTGTCATTATTGATCAATACGTGCACCTATCTATGAGCACAATGCCGTGTATTCGTCTCAGGAGCTTTTTGTTGAAATCTCTTGGATATGTCAGCAAAACTGCATTATTTTTAAAGACCAGATTTCGTATTCGGCCGAGAGCAACCCACAATGAGCCTGCGTGTGGTGAATTACGGCCTATTTCCCCTCCTAGAGAGAAGGCTTGAGTCCCAGCAGCGCTAACAGTAATATTATAAGGTTGATGCTACGCAGGTATATTTCTCGCACGACAGATGGTCGATGGACGATGGGGCCAAAAGGTTCTAGTGTCGACCACATACCGGACGACGTATTCGTGGGCCTCCTACAAGGTGGACAAATGTCTGCTATGACAATAGTGTCAGAATGGTCTATCACTGATTTCATAATTTTTGATTTTGACAAGTTTAATCTACTAATATAATGGCATCATTGTAACTTTCCAATGATCAACCAATGACACTCCATTGAAAGAAATGGCATAGAATGGTAATCTCGTATTTATCTACATAATGACAAAATGAATGTCTGACTTATATCGTAACAAAAACCAAACACTGATACATAACAAAAATAAAACACTGAAAACGTTGGCCGCTCTAAATACACAGTAAGCAATAATATCACATTTGACTTTGACAGCTAAAAGACCACTGACCGACTGATGCTCGGTCATTATGAATTTTGCAGTTTACGAACTTTTAGCAAAATGACAATGGAATCGTGTTGAAATGACGAATTTATAAAAAAAACAGACTTGGGCCCCTGGTGAGGGTCGCGGGAATTCACTAGATGCGAGATGCACAGGACCGGCCGTTGTGGCGGGACTTCGGGAGGTTCTATGTTCAATGGACATCTTTCGGTTGAAATGATAATGTTGATGATGAACATAATTAGCTAAAAAGTTAAGTCATGAATTTTAAATCTCCTTATCTAGAATACTGATAAACTTCACAACATCCAAACTAATAGTGTTCAGGTATACCCGAAATTGTGATAGGTATCAAATCTCGAGACATATCCTGTCTAATTCCCCTGGAGAAATGATGAGTTTACTGCAATGGCAACTCGCTTTGAATTCAGGAACAGTGTTTATAACTAAATATACTGGGATTCCTTGTATAGACATAGCCTTGGAAGTAGGGATGTCGATCTGACATGGATTAATCGAAGCATCGATTTCAAAGATAAAAACATAATTTTTTTCAAATTGATTTGAACAATGAATTGATCTCAGAAACTTGAAATCGAGTCTAGATGTTTTTTCTGCAAAATGCAACCGTATATTAGATATTATTTTATCCTTTCCTCCAGCTTATTTTTACATTCGATTATACACAAGTCATGAAGCAGATATGCATTCTAGGATAATCTGTTCCTATCGTGCTTTTTAGGCTTCAGTACCTGCTCGGTAATCAACGGATCGATGTTTAAGAAATCGATCGTTTAAAGCTCGATTTATTGTTGACTCGATTCTTTAGAATTCGTTTCAAAAATCGATGTGCTTTAGGAAAAACCGCCAGCCCTACTTGGGAAGAGTTCTCTTGATTTAATAGACAACAGTACTACTGCAGTTGAATGTCGGGATGGCCTAGTGGTTAAGGCACACAACTATCATGGGAGAGGTTGTGGGTTAGAAACCGGGAAAGTACCAATATTTATTTTGTAATTCATATATACTTACTCGTACTTTTTTTAGTTTATCTAGGACATTATTGACACTTCGTGCTTCGGAATTAAAACGTCTCGTAACTGCTCCATCTTTGTTTTAATTTTAACGATACCATATTATATTTGAAATATCTGTTATTTATTTATTGTGCACACCTACCACAGTTTTGTCTTTTTAACCCAAAGGTTGACTGGTAGAGTATGCCTTGTTGCTTTAAGTCCGCCTATGTACCACTATTGTACATGAAGATTAAATAAATAAATAAAAAAACGGGGCCCTTTTAGGATTACTTTTTTGTCCGTCTGTCTGTCTGTCTGTCAACAACTTTTATTTCAGAAACGCGTGGAGGTATCAAGTTGTAAATAAAACTATATAAGTACTCAGGTCAGGTCATGGTCGCTTGAAACTGTGAACAATTAAATTTTCAGTTAAGGAAAAAAAAAATGGTCGTTTATGTCGCAAAAAATGTATGTTTCAACATTCTTAAGAAAGTCAAAATACATAGGGTGTTTCCCGTTGACCCAGAATCTTGAAATTTGGCATAAAGCAAGGTCATCTAGCATAGCCTGTACACAATCTGAAAACAGTAAATTTGTAGTTACATCACAAAAAAAATTGCGACTCTGAAAAATCTTCGAGACTTTTTAGAGTCGCAATTTTTTGCATTGAATATTCGGGAATCGAACTATTTATGTATGTATGGAACCCTTAGTGTGCGAGCCGACTTGCACTTGCCCACTTTTTATTTTTATGACATTTTTTTTTTATATTTCTTAGACCTTGGTTACCTTATATCTCCGAGCCCTTGGGCGGGCCGGGAGATAGTGTCAGACTTTTACCTTGTTTCTTCGTTGCTTTTCATACCGGGGCTGAATATACCTTTCAGAAACCGACCCTGGCCCCAGTAGTCTTCGACCCTGCTGGGCCCCTACGGTTTGATCACTTCAGAGGCACGCGTGAAGCAATGCGCGCTGTCGATGACTTGGGCTCGGTCCGGACGGTTACCGGACGGTTAGACGGCGAGCTACCCATTGCTCGCCGTCCGCAAGCCCACGCCTATGGTGGCCGGAAATCGGGTTAGGAATCCTGGCGGGCGGCTGGCGCGTGAAGGCTGTTACCTCACGCGTGTGGCCTCCTCCTTTGCTAGCATTACTGCTTCGCAGAAGGAGGCGACCTCTTGCCACTCCTCCTCGCTTCGGACCATAGCCTGTGCCAAGGCCCGGCGCGAAAGATCGCTGCCGGAACTTTATTAGTAATTTATTATTGTAAACATTTTAATTATTGACACTTTTTTTTTTTTAAATAGCATCTTTGTAATGTGAATGTGAGAACACTGTAGACTCCGCAAATTCGCTTTTCGATATTGTGACACTTAAAAAAAAATATTATAATTTTATTGTGCTGATCTACAGTCCTGACATGTCTATTTGTAGTCTCTCTATCTGTATGATGTCAAAAATAATTTCTTTAAGTTTCCATGGAATTTCTTGTGGGTTGTTTATAGGAAACCACCAATAATGAACACCGTACACTACCTTCCGACGTTTTATAAGTGCCCAACACTTATGCAAAACCAAAATATTTTGGACTTGAATTTGAGTGCTGATACCTACAAACGATATCGTTTCTAGACCTTCATCAGAGAAAACACCTACATTATTTGACGTACATAATTACAATTATCATGAATTCCGCTCGTACAGTTATCTTATCGCACGTAGTGTTGTTTATTTAGGAATATCAGCATTTAATTTTGATTTTTTTTTATTCTTTCATCATTGTTAAAGTACTTATTATACAATTGTGTGTTTGTTTTTGTATATTAGATAAACGTAGTTAGGTTTAGTACTTCTAATGAGTTATTACATACATTTTTATGTACTTTAATAATCACAATCTATATACGAGTATTATATAGAGTAACTGGTAATTAGTGAACGATACTTAAACACGTGATTGTAGTCAAGATAACAAACAGCTTTTACTATGGGACCAAACATGAAATCGCGAAAAAAATCTACCAAATTCAGTACATTTATGTTCGCTTAACTGGTCAAAATGTGCTGAATTTGGCAATTCTTTTTCGCGATTTTAGGCTTGGTCCCATAGTAAAAGTTGTTCGTTATCATGACTACAATCACGTGTTTAAGTATCATTCACTAATTACCAGACACCCTATATAAAAGGTGAAAGTGACTGACTGACATATCAACGCACAGCCAAAACTACTGGGACTAGGAACGTGACATTTAGCACAACGCTTCCTTTTATGATGCAGGCGAGCACTAAGAGGAGGATTTCCCAAAATTTACCTCCGAAGAAGATGAAACGGAGCTCCAAACTTTATATGAAGAAACTTATTTTTAGGCAGAAGGAATCCATTGGTATAAGCTAGTCTTCAGTACACAAGTTTAATAAATATAGTACTATCTCTCTTTGCTTAAAAGAAATAAAATACAATTATAGATAAAAAAGATACAACTAGCAGGTATCACATCACTACTATTAATCATAACCTAGTAAGAGTCGGACACGAATAATGTTTCAGGAACCATTACAAATTGTACCTCCAGATAAATGGGGTGAACTCCAGAGTGCCTTCAAGAAGGACTGGCCACGAGGAGCACCAGCACACTCGGTACTGGCCATGCAGAAGCAGTGGGTGGATAGAGGTATTGACTATGATTTTAAAGTGTATTGTCCTTTTGGTGATGTGCAAAATGGAATGGTGGCTTTAAATGAAAAGGTTAGTATTTATAAGTGGTTATTTTTTTGTTGCGAATATGTTTTATACTTTATTACCGATCTATTAATATCGTCTATCAGTCATCACAAATGAGATTATTATAAATTTCTAAATAATTAAAATTATTACGTGTTTGATGTAGTGAAATAAAATGTCCATAATTATGAATTCGATTAGCAAATCCATCTATCTAACATAATATTGGAATATATAATTTTCAATCCCTATATTAACTTTCTGGGCCGGCCTAAAAAGAACTGGCGGAATGATCGGGACGCGTAACACGTAGACTGGTTTGAGACAGCTCAGCTAACGAGACGAAAGTGTGGAAGGACTTGGGTGAGGCCCTTGCCCAGCAATTGGATAGTACTTAACCCCTCGAATGCCGATTGTACATACGTTAGTTAAAAAATTATAATATCAACTTTACTGACTACCTATTGACTGGACTAGAAATAACTAAATACTTTAATTTTACTGTTTCAGAATGCATGTTACGAAGTCATAATTCAATGTCCAAATGATAACGTGGAAAATCTCCGCAAAGCTCTAAAGGAAACAAAAATTATTGATTGGAAGAAATCTCCTTTAATCCCATATGCCCCGAACCACATTATTAAATTAATTAAGACAATATTAAAAGATACGAATATTGATGTGGAAATAGAGTTGATATTACCGGCAGCGACATTTATATTCGAAACTAAAAGACCCTATGATGATGTAAGGTAAGTATATTTTAACTTTTTTGTTACGTAACCTGAAATTGCTTTAGGGCTTGTTCAGATTAAAGCACAGTGGCCAACCGTTCAACTTCTGTTCTATGGAGTATGGATGGTAAAATTTTTAAACTAGGTTGTTTTCCATTGCCTCATTCATGACTCAAGGAAGGTGCATCTATTTTGTACAAGTTCAAAACCTTGTTGAACCACGTGAGTGGCACATTTGCAGGCCTGATAGATATGTATGCTATGCTAGTAGGTATGTCGACAAATTCTTGATTGTGGCCACGCTAATAAGGCGTAGCCACACGATCATATCGTCGATCGAAACACGATCTATGTAGCGGTTAATTTTCAAATCGATGGTGTAAATGTAAAATTGCTTAACCACCACTTTGGTCGAAAATGAGTTATAATATATTATGAGAATCAGCTATTTTTTTTATCAAAGGAGTTATGAAAAGGAGGCGCGTCTATATTTTAAGTAAAATTCACTATCAACTATTTCTAATTACCTTTATTGTCCCACCTTATGGTGGGCCTACCCGCTGGTCAAACATAACTATTTAACTATTTTGTTCCAAAAGTACTCACTTCTCATTTTTACATTTCAGCCTACCAACAGGAATAACCTTCGAGCTTCTAACAAACAAATACGTGGACATAATCGACTCAACGTGGCCTCTTCGCTATCCCTCATCATCCACATACTTCGAACTCCTCATTAACAACAAATGTGGCTTCGGGCTCTTCCTAAATAAAGCCTTGATTTGCTGGCTCCTTGTCAACGAATCAGGAGACCTAACACATTTGTACACAGTAAAGGAACATAGACAGAAAGGCTATGCAGAGTTACTTCTCAAATTAGTCTGTAATGTTTTGATAGGAGATGGACTGATTGTGACTTCCTACTGTCTTAAAGACAATTACAATGCTATGAAATTGCATAATAAAGTTGGTTTTACTGAAATTGGTGACGTAGACTGGTGTCATTTGAGAAGTACGATAAATTAAACGTATTGAAATTTCTTGAAGTTTTATTTTATCCTGTAAACTAAAACTGAAAAATTATATAAAAGTTCTGCTTTAGAGATGATCTCGGGTCAGTAAATAAAGGTGCGATGAAGACAGAGGACGTTGCCTTCTACGTTTCGCTCCCGTAAAATAACACAGATTTATTATTGGATCCAAAGCTAATTAGTTTCTGTAATAGATAAACAAATCTTAACTGTTTGAAAATACCTCTGACTTTGGCGATCCGGGTAGTGACGTTTTCTACAGTTACTCTAATTTCCACTATGACTCTCCCGACTTATGTGAATTTGTAGAAACATTCTACTGCCTCTGTACCAATAAGCAACGCTGTAGGATGCGCATATCTCCTGGGCCTTTGGGGTGTTAATTTGGAGTCCATTTTACGTGGCCTCTGGTGTGTGGCTGTGGCAAATAACCATTCAATTTTGTTTGCATGTCGGCGTGTATAAGACTCAGCAGCCATAGCCTTAGCCTTCGAAGACGTTGAATATTCTCTACTCTATCCCGCTGTGCCTATTGTCTTAATGCTAAGCATAATTCTGTCGAGAACGACTATAAAAAAAAGAGATGCTTACAGATACTCTCCGTTAGACAGACCAATTTTGGCAGCCGATCAATGTCCAGAAGGTGTGACCAAATGCTGGACCATTTCAGCAAATTGAAGCCAAAGGTATGTCTGCCTGTGGCTTTCTGACGCCTGCTCGAGTACAGACAGTGCTGATCTGGTCTTTACGCAAATGGCTCAGACAGGAACCAGCCTGGTCTATGGCCGGGGTCTTCAACAGTCTGTCCAGGATTACCTTGGAGAATACTTTAGAAGGAATGGGAGAGCCATTGCACAATGCCTCTTCAGAGATCGCCTTTCTTAGGCACTTAGTTACAGTCCTCCGGAAATTATTCAGCGGTTCTGATCTTTTCAATGTAAAGGTACCAGTACATCAACGGTTATAAGAGCACAGTCGTCCTTCTTACATATATATTTTTTCGATGAAAACTTATTAATTGGTATATGCCAGATATGTCTGACTGTGTCAGTGTTCAGCGGGTCTAAAAAGGTTACATTTAGCGATTTATTTCCTGAATTCCTGTCATACTTACGATCTTTTAACAATTCTGCTAGTATTCGTAAAATTTTACCAATGCGCTGTCATTTGGACCCGTCTGTCAAAAAAAAAACTGTCAAATAGATGAATTGCATTGCTGAATCATACCTAATATGAATATTGTTTACGTATAACAATATGAACTGCCAATTCGTGACCATTTTGCGATTTTTGACATGATTCATATTATTATTATCCGAATGCAGATCTGCTAAAGTGGCCTTTTTAGCCCCCCACTTCAGTGTTGTGCTAAGTACAAAACAGAGAGTCATCTACTCAAATATTGATGTAACAAGATAAAAGTTTACGTTTATTATATCATATTTATGCTATCATCAGACGTTAATAATTGTTTAGTTTTCGGTGTTTTTGTTGTAGTTATTTAGAAAATTCGTAACATGCGCAATGTCTCCTTTTTTCAGTCCATTCAAATGTTGTCTGTACGATTTTTTTTTATGTTAGTCCAGTGTTTATTATGCCTTGTACAATAGTATGTAAAATAGATAAATCATAGTACATATAAAAGACTAGCTTTTGCCCGCGGCTTCGCTCGCGTTAAGTATTTTAAGTATTATAAATTAGGTATATTTTATGCGGCTTTACTTTTGTTTAGCATGTGAAAACAAATCTCTTATTTTATGGGACTTGAATTAAAAAAAAATCCTATTTAAGCAGACGTATTCATCATAGTAGCTCCAATCTTTAATTTCAGCTCAATTAGTCGAAAATCTAAGAAGATTTATACAAACTATCATCCCCTATTTTATTCCCTTAAGGGTGGAATGTATCAAAATCCTTTTTAGGGGATGCCTAGGTCATAGTAGCTACATGCATGCAAAGTCTCAACCCGATCGGTTTAAAATTGACAAAGTTTCATACAAACTTTCATCCCCTATTTTATCCCCTTGGGGGAAGAACTTATCAAATCCAATCATAACAACTACCTGCATGCCAAATTTCAGCTCGATCCCTTCAGTGGTTTGGGCTGTGCGTTGATAGATCACTATCTCAGTCAGTCAGTCAACTTTGAGTTTTATATATTTAGAAGAAACTGACTGACAGACATATCAATGCACAACCGAAACAGAGTCTAGGAACGTGAAATTTGCACAAAGTTTCCTTTAATTACGTAAGCAAGTACTAAAAGAGGATTTTCAAAAATTCACCTTCTAGGGGAATGAAACGGGGTTCCAAAATTTGTACGCAAAAACCTATTTTCAAGCAGGTGAAGCTGCTGAAAGAAGCTAGTTTGATATAATGTTGTAAGGACCACATTTTGGAGAATGAAACTCCAATCAATTATGTTTTCGATGGAAAAAAAATATACATGTATAGATATAGATTATATTTCACTCCATATTAATTTTAGTTAAAATTGGACGAAATTAGGAAAGTTTTATTACTGTGAATAGGGATGCTGGGATTTTGTTCACTGTTTATTATCATAACATTGCAGTTTGCAGTCTGCTAGGTATAAGTACTTTTCGACTTCATAACAGCGTAGTAAATTCGTACTGGAAACTCTATTTCCATCATAACATTTAAATTCTAGCGAGTATTTTCATAACCTACTTTGGTACATAATATGAATACCTAGTTGGCGGTTATCACTTGATTACGTGGCATTTTCTATTTTTTTTCTAGTGAAATGAAAGAGCATTTGCACGAAAAAATTCAAGAATATTGGTTAGATTAAAAATTAAGAATTAATAGTTTCATTAAACTCGATAAAAAATAAGTTGCATTTTAGGGATTTTTTCAAATGTCAAAACGTGCCTTGTTATGACATTTGAAAAAATCCCTAGAATGTAACTTGGAACGAAACTAAAAGATACAATAAATTGGGTAATAATTAATTACGTAATCAATGTGTTTTAATGTAAATTCATAATGTAATCTAGACGGTTACATTACGTAAATAATATAAACATCAAATGTCAAAACGGACCTTTTATTTTTTGACAACTTTACCAGTGTATATTCTTAGCAAACATAATATATGTAAGTGAGAAAACCATTTAAGTTCACTTATCCAAAGTTTAGGCTTAGCCTGGTCGTAAATGTCTTTTCAGGCTCATTAGTCTAGTTTAGTTCTGACAAGGAAGTTATTTAGGGGGAATCACTTTTTCTTTTCTACTTTTGTTGCGGAATGAAAGGCAGTGGATTCGTTTCTTGACACGAACTTCATTGCTTTGTCGCTTTTCTGGTGTTTGTCACCGTTGATTCTGACATTTAGGAATTGTAATGATTAGAAATAGTGTGGCGGTCTTGTTTTGTGTTCAGATCAAAAATTTATACTATTTGACATAATCGTTTATAGTTGTCTTTAATTGAGGTCATATCATACACTGTACGTTATCGTTATGCAAATGCAATGTAATTATGTAGTAGGTACTATTTATAAAATACACCGTTGCTAATAATTGGCTCAGGTATTTGTAACAACGTGTGTTCTATGAAATTCTTAGAATAACTAAAATTATCAATATATGTCCGAGAATAAGCACGGTGTATATTTACCTTATCCTCAATGCAGGGCATGTATCTACCTTGGCACCAATGCAGACCATATATCGAACTAGTTTCTAATGCAGGGCATATTGTAAGTGTGTATTTTGTCCATAATACAGGGCATATACCTATCTGCCTTGTTCTTTATCTTGCATGGGTGAACAAAGGGGAATCGAGCATTAATTATGCATACACACACACACATGCACATATTAAAAGTTAAAAAAAATAAATTGGCAGTAACTATTCTAACAAACTATTCCGGAAGGGACATAAGTAAAACACTAAATAGGTATTCTCCTACATAGTTGTCCCAAAAATGGTTTGGAAAAACAAGGTGAAGAAAATTAAGTTATAGGCCTGTGCCGGCGCTGCCGCTGCGGCTGCTGAGACCCTTAAACGGAGCAAATACTGTAACCTTATTGGTAATTACTGTTTTGAGCCGTTTGGGGTTGAAACGCTTGGGTCATGGGGTCCGAATGCGCGTCTCCTTTTTAAGGAAATTCCACGCCGTCTGATCGACACTTTGCGTGACCAGAGGGCTGGCTCGTTCTTCGCCCAAAGAATTAGCATTGCCATTCAACGTGGCTATGCTGCCAGTCTTCTGGGTACATTTCCGGATGACAGCGATGTGGAGGAGTACTTCGACGCCTGAGTGTACTGTATTTTTCTATTATATGTACACAGGTAGGTTTTAGTATAATTAGTTTAGTTAATATTTAAAGTTTTGTATATGTGTAGATATAATTTAAATAGTTATTTATGTATTTATTTTGACAAGTTAGGGTACAAAATATACACGTTATTGATTACCAGGTTTTCTACTATACTAAATGAATTATACGAGTTATAGGAGAACACAATTATTAACCATCTAGAAGTGACAGAAAACCACAACCAAAATGTAAATAAATGAATAAAAATCGAATCGTAAAAATAGCTAATAATTGACAAAGATATTACTGAATAAAGAAAACATACATTGGACCAAATTGAGAACCAACTCCTTTACAAAGTCGATTAAAATATACAAGCAACACCATGTGCAGCTACAAATATGGAAACAAGAGCAATAAAGTACACAATATAAGGACTAGAACGCAGTCATTTTATTTATAACCCAGTGAGAGTCGGACTCCAATAATGTCGCAGGAACCATTACAAAGTTTACCTCCAGAGAAATGGGGTGAACTCCAGAGTGCCTTCAAGAAGGACTGGCCACGAGGAGCACCAGCACACTCGGTACTGGCCATGCAGAAGCAGTGGATGGATAGGGGCATTGACTATGATTTTAAAGTGTATTGTCCTTTCGGTGATGTGCAAGATGGAATGGTGGCTTTGAATGAAAAGGTTAGTAAAAGTGATTATTTTTCTGTATATACCACTATTTTTTAATTATGGTAAATACTTAAAGGGCTTATTAGAAAAGGTCTTGTTATTATTTTAGTAAAGTCTTAATGCATAATATTCATAAACATCAAAGTTATGGAGCGTTTGTTTATATCCCAAAATCTCACTCAACTTATGGAAACATTATACAGGTTATTGTTTATGAACAAAAGAATGTCAATAAAAATGATAAAGCACTGCGCTTAGTATTTTCTAGTAGTAGTTGTTATGAATGATGATTCAATTATGAATTTTTCATTTTATTCCATTTCTGTTTCAGAATGCATATTACGAAGTCATCATTCAATGCCCGAGTGATAACGTAGAAAACCTCAGTAAAGCTCTGAAGAAAACAAAAATCATTGATTGGAAAAAATCTATTATAATCCCATATGCCCCGAACCACATTATTGAATTAATTAAGACAATATTAGAAGATGTTAACGTCGAGATAGAATTTATATTACCTTTAGCGACATTTATACTAAAAACTAAAACACCGTATACTGATTTGAAGTAAGTCTATTTTTATGTTTTTGCTAGCTAACCCGGTTGTGGGTCAGCTAACTGCTGCGCTGGATGTCAACACAACTATAATAATAATAAATCATTTACTATCAGGCATCTTAGCCCATAGATTCATACCTTACAGACTAACATATAAGGTATAGGTAAGGATACTTTAACTTATCATTGGTAAATAAGACTTAGACAGAAGTTGAACAGTCAGTCACTGAACTGAACCATTGCATCAACCGTGCCGTTCAATTAGAATAGTTATGTAATTTTCTTTATTTATTTTACTACTAGCTGTGCCCGCGACTTCGTGGACGACGAAACTTATCCATGAGTTTTTTGTGTAAAGTGCATTTTTTATATTTATCAGCACTTAACCTCAATTCTCGATCGGCACTGGTTTCGCGAGCTCTTGCTTCAGTCATGCTATCCCGCATGCGGCTTAACCGGGATCCTCACTCCTCAGCTGATTCTTACGATCTGGCTAGTCTCATTCGCCTAGCGTGTCTCGATGTAGCAGAAAGAGATGATCTCTTTCTGGAAGGCATCGTGTTATAAATAAATCCGTATTAAAAATAAAGAAATCTTAAAGACTATCTTTATAGAAGAGCCCTAACACCTTATATGTATATACCAATAAATAAGCACCCATTGTACCCTCCACCGTAGGCGCGGGCTTGCGGACGGCGTGCAATGGGTAGCACGCTGTCTGATCGTCCGGTAACCGACCGGACCGAGCCCAAGTCGTCGACGGCGCGTTCTGTTCCCGCGCGCCTCAAGGAGCTGTCAGCACACCGGAGAGGCCCAGCCTGCTAACTGCAGGCAGGCAGGGTCGAAGCCTACTGGGGTCATGGGTTAGTTCCGAAAGGAATGCTCGGCCCCGGCACGATAGGCTACGAAGGAACGGGGTAGGTTTTTAGTCAGTAAGAGTCTGACACTACTTCCCGCTCCGCCCAAGGGCGGGATTTGTCATTGGATGATTTTACCTACCATAAAAAAAAAAAACCCGTTGTACCCTTATTTATAATAATATGTCCTATATTTGTTGTTTATGCGGTGTACAATAAAGAATATATACGTAATCCCACCTAAGAGTACTAAAAATAACCTACGTTATACACTATCAAATATCAAAACCTACAGTTGAAATTAAAATCTATGTGGTCTACGCCTTATAAAAGTAAACCTAAGTACCTAGCTAATTAAAAAAAAAAACGCCGTGTTCAGCGCCCCTTAGTGACTACTGCGGGTGACGTAACCTACGACAAACTTATTATTTGCGGTTGGTCCAGTAATCGGGTCTAGGGATCGAACCGCAAAATTAAGTTTGTTTTTTATTGTATATACTTTTCCGCGATAAAAAGTACCCAGTGTGGTGCCCAGGATATTAAAGAATAATTATACCAAGTTTCATCGTAATCGAACTCGTAGTTTTTGCGTGATGCCAGAACAAACAGACAGACAGACAGACAGACAAACAGACAAAAAAAAATTTAATCACATTTTTGGTTCGGTGTCGGTCTAGTAACACCCCCCTGCCATTAATTTTTTTGATATTTTCAATGTACCGAATTTTTACTTCTACAGATTTATTATAAGTATAGATTTATGTACACACTTAAGAATAAAAGAAAAGAAGAAGGAAGCAGAAAAATAGGACCAAAGGTAATCTCTTCCAGCACACCTGCGCAAGGAGAGTTAGAAAAATAGAGATGTAGACACTGTGTGTAAAAAACAGTAAAAGGAAAATTAGTACATACACAATAATTGACGATGAAATAATATAACATGTAAATAAAAAATACTATTATAATTATACACATACACAAAGTAAAATAAATATCACAAGAATACATGTTATTTAATATAATCAAATAATGCATACTAATATATGTAACTATGTCAGAAGAGAAAGATAGTATTCCTTCACTCTACTTTTGAAAACTGCAAGACTTTGGCAGCCCCTAATGTCAGGCGGTAAAGAATTCCACAACCGTACTGCGTGCGCAGTGAAGTAGTGGGAATAGAAATCGGTGGAGTGGGGAGGAGATTTAAGGGCATTCTTTAGATGCGACCTGCAAGGTGCATCAGATGGACGTGAGTAGGAAAAGCGTTCCCGCAAATAGGAGGGCGTTTTAGGATTGTGAAGGATGTTAAATAGCAGACACAATATTCAAGAATCCCTGCGAAGTCGAATAGGGAGCCACTTGAGTATCTAGCCAAAGCCTGAGACATGATCATACTTTTTAAGATTGAAAATAAAACGAATACAAATATTTTGCAAACGTGCAAGTTTATTTAAAAGCTCCGCGATGGCATCCGAATAACAGGCGTCAGCGTAGTCAATGATGGGCTGAATAAGTGTTCTTTCATACTTTTGTTTATTTTTATACGTATTTAAATTGTGGTATTTAAAAAGATAAAGATTTACCATAGCCTTGAAATGCAAAGGTCAACTGAAGGCACAAGAGTGGATTTTAATCAATAAAAGTCTGATATTTACTCTCACTCTCACACCAATAACGTGAATGTAACGTAAACGTATTTATAAATAGGGTGACTGGTAGTTAGTGACCGATACTTAAACGCGTGATTGTAGTCATGATAACCAACAACTTTTACTATGGGACCAAACCTGAAATCGCAAAAAAATCAGCAAGTTCATTGCGCGGTTGGATCAACGGCCACGTCAAAATGCAGTAAAAACATTCACGCCTAGTTCCTACAGTGGACAACTTTCGGCTGAAATGATGATGATGATTGGTTGGGAATAGTTTGTCAGGCTTGTATGATCCAGGGTTCTACTAATGGAATAATTAAAGCGCTTCCAAAAGTTTCAAGACTGCCTCTTTGTCAAATAGACCATGTTTATACCATAGCAAGGTCATCGAAAACCTGTCTGCAATGGAAAATACCCGCAAACGATCCCGCATCAGACAAAACATTTACAATATTTGACATACCTATTTACGATTATCTTGAATTACGGTCATACATTATCTTATCGTTATGCAAGTGCAGTGTATTATTTGTATAATATCAGAATTGTCATTTATTAGCTTACTTTAGCCAATAAGTGGCAATTCTTGTATAACTTGTTCCAATATATATATATACATAAAATATGTAATAGAAAATTGAATTGATAGTAATTTGATAGTGTAAAAAAAATTTGGTAGTTATAATGTAATAAACCCACTACCTGTTCGGAAAAGATCTCGATGCAGAGCAAATATCTACCTTGTCCCAAATGTATTGCATACCTACATCTACCTTGTCCCCAATGCAAGACATTAGTCTATAATAGAACTAAATGGAAGAAAACACAGAAAATAATTAACCAGTAGTTGCTATAGTAGATAATGATAAAACTACTCGTACTATATCAACAGAAAAGAATCGTCAAAACGAAGATATTTGCTGATCATACGTTAAAAAAAAATACATCCAATAGAATCGAAAATCACCTTCTTTACGACCCGGAGGACACGGTGGAGCACACAGTCGAGGTGTGCCCCGCTTGGGAAGAGCAGAAGAGCATCGCCGTGTCCTCGTGGGGGCGATCGGCGGCGATCTCTGGCGCCGGGGCTTGGTTCAAGCCATGCTCCGGAGCGAGGAGGAGTGGCAGGCGGTCGCCTCTTTCTGCGAAGCAGTAATCCTAGCAAAGGAGGAGACCGACCGCATCAGGCAACGGCGCACACGCCGCCGCCGCCGCCGGAATTCTGATCCCGATTTCCGGCCACTGTAGGCGCGGGCTCGCAGACGGCGGGCTCGCTGTCTGTCTGTCCGGTAACAGACCGGTCCGAGCTCAAGGCGTCTACGGCGCGCTCTGTTCCCGCGCGCCTCAAGGAGTTTTCAGCTAACTGTAGGGGCCCAGCAGCTCGGGAAGCTGCGCGATGTCTTCTCGTCCAATATACCACAGTGTCGCAAGACGAAAGTCTATGACCAATGCGTGTTGCCAGTTATGACATATGGCTCTGAAACGTGGTAGCTTACAATGGGCCTCATAAGAAGACTTAAAGTCACCCAAAGGGCAATGGAAAGGGCTATGCTCGGAGTTTCCTTGCGTGATCGAATCAGAAATGAAGATATCCGCAAGAGAACCAGGGCTGCCGACATAGCTCGTAGAATTGCCAAACTTAAGTGGCAATGGGCTGGGCACATTGCACGTAGAACAGATGGCCGTTGGGGCCGAAAGGTTCTGGAGTGGCGGCCGCGTACCGGAAGACGCAGCGTTGGAAGGCCTCCCACAAGATGGACCGATGACCTGGTCAGGGTCGCTGGAGACCGGCCATTGTGGCGACGCTTGGGGGAGTCCTATGTCTAACAGTGGACGTCTTTTGGCTGAAATGATGATGATGAATGAGGTTTTTAGTCAGTAAGTGTCTGACACTATTTCCCGCCCCCCAAGGGCAAGATTTTGTCATTGGATGATTTTACCTACCATAAAAAAAAACTTTTTTTACGAAGACGATTAAAATAAATGAGCAACGCCAAACGTACCTATCAGTATTAAAACAAGAGCAATAAAGGCAAGGATAAAAGGAGCATCACACAGTCATTTTATTTATAACCAGTGAGCGTTGCACACGGATAATGTCGCAGGAACCATTGCAACGTTTACCTCCAGAGAAATGGGGCGAGCTTCAGAATGCCTTCAAGAAGGACTGGCCACGAGGAGCAGCAGGGTATGCCGTACTGGCCATGCAGAAACAGTGGATGGATAGGAGCATTGATTATGATTTTAAAGTGTATTGTCCTTTTGGTGATGTGCAAAATGGAATGGTAGCTGTGAATGAAAAGGTTAGTGACATTGGTTGTTTGATTGATTTCTATGTTGTATATATTTTTTGTGCATTCAAGCCGCTTATCTTCAATTGTGTGTCGGCTTCTAGTCTTGATAAATGCATGTATTAAGAATGTCTTTGAGTAGATAATTTTGATCGTTTTAATCCCGGGGAGTGTCGATCCGGTACACGAAACACTATCGATTTGTAAAGATAAATTAAAAAAAAAAAGTACTTTTTTTCTATAACTTGAACTATTATACGCACGTACGAAATTAATCTCTTTAAGTAAACGAGTCAATGACCTTGTAGGTAGTTGCCGGTCGTTGCGTACTAAGTACCTACAGGTCATTAAACTCGCCCAGCTGATGTTTACCTATCTATTTCAATAACGGAATTATCACAAACTGAAGTTGTCTAAAAATAAAAGGTCCGTTTTGACATTTGTATTTTGACTACCTAGCGGCTTGTCCGGTGTAGTGTAGCTACTTCTTATATATACACCACAGGGCTTATTAGAAAAGGTCTTGTTATTATTTAAGTAAAGTCTCAATGCATAATATTCATAAACAGCAAAGTTATGAGCGTTTGTTTATATCCCAAAATATCACTCAATTTATGGAAACATTGTAGGTACAGGTTATTGTTTATGAATGAAAAAATGTCAAGAAAAATGGAAATAAAAATCCCTTAGTATTTTCTAGTAGTAGTTGTTAAGAATGATGATTCAATTATGAATTTACCAATAATGACAAATTTTCGTGGACAATTTTGGGATTTCGTTTTTTGTACATTTGACTACACAAATATGATCAGTAACGGGTACTGATTGAGCCCCATTTTTTTGTGCACTAATTAAAAAATAGGGGTGTATATATATATATATATATATAATAGTTACAACTATTCTTATTTTAGTAGTAGCTACTAGCTACAATACAAATATCAGAACGGGGCCTTTTATTTTTGGTCAATTTTAAGGTCTTTTTTACATAGCATGAGTTTTTTTTTTATGGTAGCTAAAACCATAAAGTGACATCCTGCCCTCGGGTGGGGCGGGAGATAGTGTCAGACTCTTACTGACAAAAACCTATCCTAGTCCTTGCATTGCCTTTGTCCCTTGGGCCCCGGGGTTCATTTTCACATAGCCCTAGGCCCCACTAGGCTTCGGCCCTGCTGGGCCCCTACAGTTTGCTGACAACTCCTTGAGGCGCGCAGGAACAGTGCGCGCCGTAAACGACTTGGGCTCGGAACGGTATGTTACCGGACGGACGGATAGCGAGCTACCCATTGCCCGCCATCCGCGAGCCCGCGCCTACGGTGGCCGGAAATCCGATCAGAATCCCGGCGGCGGCGGCGGCGTGTGCGCCGTTGCCTGATGCGGTCGGCTTCCTCCTTTGCTAGCATTACTGCTTCGCAAAAGAAGGCGATCGCCTGCCACTCCTCCTCGCTTCGGAGCATGGCCTGAACCAAGCTCCAGCGCGTCAGATCGCCGCCGCCGATCGCCCCCTCAAGGACACGGCGATGCTCCTCCTGCATAGCATGTTTGAGATGAGAGAAAAAGATAGGAATACGACAGCTGTCACCCCCACCTTCCTATGTTGATAATGGTATAACATGTAAAAAAAACATCCTTAACAACGTGTATAATTCTCGACACACCATTTGAACCATCATGGCGGTCGACCTTGAGTACGCAGTAACCGATTTTCGGGTCTAAGTCGAAGTGATGGGCTACGTGCAACTATAGCAACGGGTTCAATTTATTTGCCGCGTACTATCCTGAAAAACGTTAATTGACGTACTGTACATACAAAATTCATAAGACCGAAAATTTTAGTTTTTATATTTTTATTTTTCCTGAAAAAAAAAAACCATAAAAAGTATTTTTTTAAATTATTTTTGTTTTTTTTTTATGTGATTTTCTAAAAAAGGGGCAATTACGTAATAATAATACACCTGGCGTGCGAGGGGATATAGAGCTGTTGTGAGGGTAGTTAGAAAAAAAATTGTAATCATAACACTACTGATGATGTTTTTGTTACAAAATTAGCTTTTGCCAACCTTCGGTGTACCCGTGCGCCAAAGGCGACAATTTTCGACAACAACCAAATCCATTCAGCCGTTAACACATTGACTTTTCTGTTCCAGACTGATTTTTACGAAGTAATCATTCAATGCCCGAGTGATGACTTGGAAAACCTCGGAAAAGCTCTAAAGATCACCAACATTATTGACTGGAAAAGATCTATTATAATTCCGTACGTCCCATACAACATTATTGAATTAATTAAGACAATATCAGAAGATATTAATGTAGAGATAGAGCTGATATTACCTTCAGCGAGATTTATATTGGAAACTAGAACACCCTATGACGATATCAAGTAAGTACACCAAAATAAAATTGCAAGGAGAGGAGAAATAGTTTTATTAATAAAAGTTGTCAATATCAAAATACTCGATCACAAAAAAGGACAAAAAAGTTCGAAACAAGTCAAGCAACCTGATGCAGTTGTTGAAATGTACGAATATATTGAATATTATTGTTGTTGAATGACTATTGCTATGCATAGCAAAGCTTCAGCCTTGAGAGGTAATGGGCCGTAATTCACCTTGCGGGCTCAGTGCGGGTTGGTGGATGTCCAATGTCTTCGAATTTTTGGTTCTCTGACATGGTTTTTTCACGATGTTTTCCTTCATTGTTTTGAGAGAAGTGGTGATGATATAAATTAAACAAATGAATGCGTCTGGCTGGGTTTGAAGTTTTGAACCCTGACCCTACAACTCGTAAGTCGGGCGCAACTGGGGAAACAAATAAAAATTTATAAAATCTTCCTATTTCAAGGTGTAAAGGCATTACGGCATATCATTGTTATATTACCACTGTTATGTCATTTTATGATCGTATTACGCAGACGGCTTCATAAGACTCTTTGATCAGAATCGGCATATGTAAATCATATGCTTATGTATGTAAATTACGCGTTTGGATAGAGTTACGACCATAAATTATTCAGTTAAAGAAGTGTAACAGCTGACATTGCTTCCAAATTCTGTTCTAAGAATTGTTAAATTATTGGCAAAATTGCATTGTCCTACTTTGAAGTTATATCATTTACTTTTGTTTTTGTTCACATACGTATTTCTATTTCTATGTTTGTAATAAGTTTGTTATCTTGAATGTACATTGTTGATCCGAAAAGTTCAGCAATGGTCGTGGTAGCTATTCTTATGAGATATCAAATCTGCTGTAGTGGACTTCTTTCGTTTCTCAAAATCCACTAATGGACTTAACATTTACCCTTTCATAGCCTGAAGGAAATCAAGTTGCCTTTACCAAGTTGATAGACCTTGTGGGGGACTAATCGCTGATATAACCACTTGTCTTCTTCACTTCAGAAAACTCACTAATTTCTCACTTTATCTTTTCAGCCTTCCAGAAGGAATGTCCTTTGGGCTTCTAACAAACAAATACGTGGAACTAATCGACTCCACGTGGCCTCACCGCTATCCCTCATCAACCACCTACTTCAAACTTCTTATCGAAAACAAATATGGCTACGGGCTCTTCTTAAACAATACTTTGATATGCTGGCTCCTTATCAACGAATCAGGAAATTTGGCACACATGTACACAGTCAAAGAATATAGGCAGAAAGGTTATGCGGAATTGTTATTGAAATTTGTCTGTAATGTTCTGATAGAAGATGGAAAGACTGTGTCTGCCTACTGTCTAGAAGATAACTATAACGCTATTAAATTATATAACAAAGCTGGGTTTGAAAGAATTGAAGGTGTTGCCTGGTGTTTTTTGCGGAGTAAAATAAATTGAATGGCCAGTGCTATGGCGACTCTTTCGAATTATCCCCAGTGCCGTTACTAGCCTGAACCTTTGGTGCGAGCTTCTGTAACTGCGCTCCTAGAAAAAAGTACTTACAATACAAATAAAAAGGACTAAATAATTATAAAATGTTTGTGCCCTTTTAAGGATTGCGTCCTGTGTTAAGGCCCTAGTTACGCCACTGACAATTCCACATCCTTTTAATTAATTTACCTTGATAGGAGCTCCAAATCAATCACTGTTTTATTTTTATTTTTTCATGTTTTTTGTTGATGGGCCTACATTAATACCGTTAACTGTAACTTAAAAGTTGATGAGCATGAATGAGTACCAAAGTGTAGGCAGAAAAATTGGCCGTCTATTACAGTTTCAAGTATGTTATTTTTTTTTTTTGTTGTTATTTTAAAGGAAAGAGCAAAAATGTTAACATTATACGGCACTGTTATACTGTTACCGAATAATTTGTACGGCCTCCAGATAGTTTCCCGATTTGGTTGTCTTGTATATGTAATTTTAAGTTCCTATTATAATTTTATTTTTGGTGTAAAATAAAGAATATATCTATCTATCTATCTATCTATTTTATATTATGTTTGTGAATGCACCCACGATGCAGGATTAATTCCTGGTGTGGAGCAATGTTTTTTTTTTTTTTTTTAATGGGCTTATAAATAATATATTCATATCTCAGATTATGGACTATTATAGATGTACTTGAATAATAAATTATTAAAGTACACCTAATAATAGTCCATCAGGCGTTAAAACGCCTGCCCAAAATCTCATGACACTAAAAAAACGATATGCATGTTATCATTGATATCAGGTAGGTGTTAAATCAATAAAGTTGGACAGGTAAAGAATTTTCCCCTCAACTGTGAAGCCCCAAGAGGACACCGGTGTCCGCCCCTATTGTCTTTCTATTGTGTCTCTAATTACGGTATTCAAAAGGCTAAAACCAAAAATTTAGGTATATTCCTTCAGTAAAATCTGCTATCTTATGTACCTGCTATCTTTTCTTCTTAATTTACCTGTAACCAGTTTCTGCTACTGGCTTCGATCGCGTGAAAGTAACTTTCTTCATATAAATTTTGGACCTCCACCGCATCCGCACCGCATCCACACCGCATCCGCACCGTATCCGCACCGCATCCGCACCGCATCCGCACCGCATCCGCACCGCATCCGCACCTCATCCGCACCGCATCCGCACCGCAACCGCACCGCATCCGCACCGCATCCGCACCGCACCCGCACCGCATCCGCACCACATCTGCACCGCATCCAAAATCATCCAGAAAATCCTTTGCATTACAGCTTTTTAGGCTAAGGGTTTAGGTTGGACGTTGACGAGTCTGTGATTTAGGATATTGCCTTTTACATATAGGTACAGATCTTTTCTAAGCCTGAAAAGCGAACCTAAGATCTAAACACCCAGATCGACCACCATAGGAAAATCATCATCATCATCATCATTTCAGTTGAAGGACGTCCACTGTTAGACATAGGCCTCCCCAAGTGCCGCCACAACGAACGGTCCTGTGCGTCGCGCATCCACCGCATTCCCGTGACTCTCACCAGGTCATCGGTTCACCTTGGCCTTCCAACACCACGTTTCCCGGTCCGCGGTCGTCACTCTAGACCCTTTTGGCCCCATCGGCCGTCCGTTCTACGAGCAATGTGCCCTGCCCACTATCACTTTAATTTAGCGATTCTTCGGGCTATGTTAGCGACCTTGGTTCTCTTGCCTTGGATATCCTCATTCCTGATGCGATCACGCAAGGAAAACCCAAGCATAGCCCTTTCCATTGCCCTTTGGGTGACTTTAAGTCTTCTTATGAGGCCCATTGTAAGCGACCACGTTTCAGAGCCATATGTCATCACTGGCAACACGCATTGGTCATAGGCTTACGTCACAATATCATCAACGTCATTGCACTCTCTACGTCGCTCACATACCCATTAATAACCTGAATACTTAACCAGACCTTTGCCCTAATACTGGTATCAATTACGTCATATTTTACAATAATGTAACAAATTGTGTCAATAGAGAGAATCAAGAATGCAAGATTTATGAGTAAACTAATTAGCATTTACTAACATAATTATTTACTGCCAGTGGTTTTGCCCGCGAGAACGTAGACCCAAGAGAATATATTCCTAAGATAAAATGTATCCTATGTTTTATTCAAGGTTATGGTTTACGCGTGTGTTAAATGTCAAACAAAGTGTGAAGAAGTAACAAACAAACACAAACACACACACACACACATATAAACACACAGACACACACACATATAAGCACACACACATAAGCTTTCGCCTTTATAATATTACCTACACGAGATGGGATGTTTATTTTAAGAGACATTAATTAGAAGAAAATTGTTTGAGTGGCTCGAAGTGAGTTTGGTGTAATGATATTTGTTTTGAACCTGTGATATTTTAGTATCAGTCGCTGAAATGTGCTATGAAATATTTATGACGTTCGCGACATCATAATTTTGTGACAAATTACGTTTGATTAGATTTAATGAAGACGCAGTTTATGACTAGCTGCTGCCACAGCGAGATAGTAGAAATTTATAAAAGGGAATACACTCCCGGGATAAAAAGTAACCTCTGCGCTATTCCAAGGCATGCGTTCAAGCCTGAAGAAGTAACCAACATTTATACACTCATAACGATCGGTGGCAACCACTTATCCACGCCCTGGTACATGCTATGGGCGAGGAGAAATGGCAGGCGGTCGCCTCGTTTTGCGAAGCAGTATCTAATGCTAGCGAAGTAGTCGTGATTGTACGGACTGTCTCACATCCCAGCCGCTGACCCCGATTTCTAGACATTAGGACTCTAGGCTTGTGAACGGCGAGCAATAAGTGGCTCAACGTCTGGCCGTCCGGTAACCGTCTGGATCGAAGCTGAGTCGTCAATGGTCGCATAGTGTTTTTAGCACGCCTCAAAGAGTTCTCAGCAAAACCGTAGAAGCCCAGCAGGGCCGGGGTCAGCTTCTGAAAGGAAGGCCCGGCCCCAGCACCAAAGGCAACGAAGGAACGGGGTAGGTTTTTAGTCAGTAAGAGTCTGACACTATTTCCCGCTCCGACCAAAGTTTCGCCATTATAATATTAGTGTGATATTTGCTCTCGATGTGTCCAATGATAAGTTCTACATTATAATAATTTATATAAAAATTAAAATAGAATGTGATATCTGACAGCAATAAATAATAGAAACAATTTAAAACACGCTGTAGTTTTGTTTTTAATAGAATTATTAGGTCAACACATTATTCACGTTATTATTATCTTCTCCTATTATAAAATTAGTAGACTGCTGAATTTGAGACCGTTTACCGCAAATTTTATTAGATGAGTTTCAATATTATAAGCCGAAAAAAAGCAGTATGTATCAGAAAAACAATATAAGCTTGTTGTATCACAGATCGTTGACATAGCTCAGAAAGTTACCCAGCTTATGTGGGACTGGGCTGGATATGTCTACCAATTTCTAACAGGACAGTGAGCCAGTAAAACACAAAATTATTTGTGGCCTTACGTATAACGAAATAAATAAATAGTTGCCGATATAGCACGAAGAATCGCCAAACTGAAGTGGCAGTGGGCAGGGCACATTACAGAACAGATGGCCGTTGGGGCCGAAAGGTTCTGGACCGACGCTTACCGGAAGACGCAGTGTTGGGGAGGCCTCCCAAAAGGTGGACCGATGATCTGGTCAGGTTCGCTGGAGTCCGACAACTGGGGGAGGCCTATATCCAACAGTGGACGACATTCGGCATCATGATGATTGCGTGTAATTATATTCAATGAGAAAACACTTCTAAGATTCATCGAGAACGCTAGTCCTCTAGGTTCTCTTCCCTGTAGGTACACTAAACGTTTCAAATAGCGGATGATACGTCTGAACATGGCAGGTTCGCAGTCACAATCGATGAAACGGCAAGCAATGAGTAGCACGCCGTCCGGTCGTTCGGTAACCGTTCAGACCGAGCCCAAGTTGTCGACATCGCGTAGTGTGCCACGCGCGCCTCAAGGAGATGCTAGCAAACCGTAAGGGCCCAGCAGCCCTGGAACGCAAGGCAAACAAGGAACAAATTAAGGACCAAATGTAATGTAATTTAATGTGATACAATGAATTCCAATGTAATTTAAATTAATGTAATCTGACTTAAATTATTTAATTGATTATTTGATGGATTGATAATACTTATTTAATATTTTATTGATAATATTTTCATTATTTGGTTTTGTAACTTATTATTGTTTATTAAAATTAAATGTATAATGTTGAACAATTAATATAAAAACACGTAGTCGGGTTTTAGTTCTTCTACTTTTTTTTATTTAAACAATTTTGGTGTTAAATCACTGTGCTTTTATAATATTTAGGCAGACTCCGAAACCCGAAGAAAACCTAGTTACTTTTTGTCCGCTAGAGGGCGCCATATCGAGTTTTGTGACACGTCACGTAGCCTATGTTCAGCGGACAGTTAAGACGGTTCTAACGATACCTCATATGTCGAGTTCCGATAAGTAGAGCTATGAGGGAACAGATGAACATACTCACATACATACATACATAGCCGGTCAAAATCATAACCCTCCTTTGTCTTTGCCTTAGTCGGGTAAAAATACAATAATAATAATTAACTGCGAGTAAATTTTTAAAGTGCTGTGCACACCTCTAAATGGAGAATTCGTTGTGATAATTGCTTATTAATAAGATTATATTTTCTTCTGTAAATGTTTCTGCGAACTATCCATTGGAGTGCCAAAAAAAAAAAAAACAAACGAGTGGGTTTTAGTCACTAAAAATCTGACAAGCCCTCTCGTTCCGCACAAGGGCCAAATACGATTTCCCGCCTAAAAAAAGTCACAATTGATGAAAGTCTTTGTTTGATGCGAAGCTCTTTCAAAATTGAAATGCTAGTGCAGTGATTAGTCCATTGACCGGCTGACATTATTAATTTATTCATTCCCTGCAGTAAGTTCGTGGAAAAGCAAGTCTCTTTTCAATTTCTTCATTTCGTTTCATTTAACAACTTACAAACTTAGTAGAAACGTGTATCCTACAATATTAACTCTGGAAAGAAAACTACACCCAAGGGGATTCGCTGAGTCATTCTGTGTAGTGTTAAAATATAGTCGAGCTCCTCCTGGAGATAGCGTTACTTATTCCTGCGGTCAAGCAATGAATTCCTAAGTACTAAAGTGCACGTATTTTTTAATTCATAAACTGGATTTTCTGAAGTAAGTACCTTGGCGATAGATCTTCTCTCATTGGTACATCTTTGGATATAAAATTAATGGCACATTATAAACAAGAAATAAACACTTATTCGAATTTAAAAATGTAACGATTGTCTGACCTGCTAAATAAACGCAGTGGTATTTCAAATAATCATCATTATCATCATATTCCTGCCCTTGCCGCGTTTTATTTGGGATCGGCGCAATACTTTTTTTCTTTCGTTCTGTTCTGTCTCCCGTCACGCTATCACTATCTCCTTTTTCTTTCTTTTCACTTCTTTCTGGTGAATGAGGATGTCACACTATCAACTTACAATCTTTGAGCTTCCATAGAGTAATTCCTAAAGGGTAAAATTGCACTTGCTCATCCCGGCAATCGAAACCAGTACCGCACGCTCAACAGTCGCGCTTTCAACCACGAGACCAAGAAGGCAGCAGAAGCTATAGAATACTACCAGCTGTGTAAAAATATAATTAAAAAATATCGTACCAGAAAATTGGAACAAAAATCATTGCAAAGAATTTGCACAATAAAAGCAGTGCTGATGAAAATTTTACACAATATACTCGCACACGAGAACGTATTGTGGCTCTACAATGTATGTATAAGAAAAATATAATCGACGACGCCGATGAATTGATGATAAAACTTTACACTAGCACAGAAAAAAATGTAGTGGGTAATAAATTCACACTGCCTCCATGCTGATGCCATACAACTCTTAAGGGCACATACACACAACATACGCAACATATGCATATGTATGTTATACATGGCTTTTGATGATTTTAAATTCAACATCACGTCTATAAACAGCTTGTCCTTTTTTTTTCTAGACTATTTGCCTAATAATTTGATATACGAATATTTACATTCTTTTCTCTGTAGAACTTGGTGTCATTTATTTTCAAAATTATGTCTAACACAGACAAAAAGCGAAGATCAGGCAATAACCATTAGGTGTATTTTTATGAGAATTTCACAAACTAAAAGATAATTGAATTATCAATCTTTTGATGTACGGTTTTTATTTATATTGCGTTTAATAAATGAAGGACATATTATTATTATTCGTAAAATCATGATGCGCGCGATGCATTTGTTTGCTCAAGGTTGCTGGCCTTTAGTGTCGCCTTAAGGTAGATCTACATACATTAGGACCACGTGAGCCACGTACGCCGATCTGGGCACGTTGATTTTAAATTAAATATGTTATGCATGTATTAAATATATAAGCCTTCCTCTTGAATCACTCTATCTATTAAAAAAAAAACTGCATCAAAATTCGTTGCTTAGTATTTTTTTTTTTTTTTTTTTTTTTTTTATGGTAGGTAAAATCATCCAATGACAAATCCCGCCCTTGGGCGGAGCGGGAAGTAGTGTCAGACTCTTACTGACTAAAAACCTACCCCGTTCCTTCGTAGCCTATCGTGCCGGGGTCGAGCATTAAAGATATAGGGACAGATAGCGGGAAGCGACTTTGTTTTATACTATGTATATGTATTGATATACATAGTAGTATTGGTTTAGTTTTATATCTCAAGTGTCTTAGTTTTATACTATGTATATGTATAGATTGTAATATTGGTTTAGTTTTATATCTCAAGTGTCTTAACTGAATATTCATTGAAACAAGCGCGATCTCGACAAAATGGAGCTAAGAATTTTATTGTATTTTTTATACAGCGAAGTTTGACTTGATACGTTTGTAGCCAAATACTACAAAAATATTAGAAAAGTTACATTTATATTCTGAGGGTAAACAAATTAACAATTTTGAGACATGTACTCTCTATTATTCCGAAATAGGTACAGAAATAAGTTTAAAAGAATACTCGCTTTCAATGCTGGCTGCGTGGGCGTAATGGGCTCATGTCAGACATTTTTCTTTTAAGCAGCTTTGAGGCTTTATAACTTTATCTTTGATAAAGATACCTATGTATTTTTAGAAATAAGTACTACAATAAATAACTTTATAATTTAGCAAATAAAATCGTTATGCATATTTTCTATTTTAGTTTTAAAGGCATTTCAAAGTTACGTTACTCTAAGTGCTCGATTACGGAGACGCGGCGCGTTGCGCGGCACGTCGGGCGGTCCGTCGTACATTGCCATATGTTTGTGTTTGCGCGAGCGATGACGCGGCCCGCTGCTGCAATGTACGACGAAATGCCCAACGCCTCGCGCAACGCGCCGCGTCTCCATAAACACGGCCTAAGCAGATAAAACCAACAAAAATGATTAACATCCCACTCCGAATCACTTGTCATACTGTTGACGTGCAATCCTATTGTATGATAATGTAAATTAACAATATTCCCTTTTTGCGGATACTATGCAAAACAGGAGTTATTCACACCGTGCGAACTGCTTTATAATAAAATGTCATACATACATCAGATTGTGAGAAAATGATAACATTTACGGCATATTTAGTATGCCTCATATCCTAGACTTTTCAATGGTCTGATGAAAGATCGAATGGGTTTTTGTTTCAATTGTGTTTCATTTGAGTGCGGTTGTGATTTATGGATAGTAAAACGGATTTTAAAGCTTCCTGTTCACCGGAGCGGAGCGAGTCTGCGGATCGGAGAAACGGAGAGATACTCGTATTACCTAACAAATCTGCCCCGCTAATCGCAAATGCAGTAATCGACATTTTAGAGATTTTTTTTTTTTGCAAAAATTACACCTCAAAGGGCTAATGTATACATAAAAAAAATATATGTTCATAATAAAAAAAGAAAATAAAAATTATTTTTTTATGTCTACATTAACCCCCTGAGGTGTCATTTTTGCTACAATCTCTAAAATGTTGACTACTGCATTTGCGATTAGCATTTAATGATAACTTAATAATAATTTAATTTAAAAAATTATACAAAACCGGAAACCGGAGAGAAGGAACGAGTGCGGACGCTTTAACAAATTATGGCTAAAACTATTTGCAACTCCACTGCAACACACACAAATATGCAACGCATTACTTTCTCACACTACTCCGTAGCCTCACTTCGCTCTGGTGGACGGACACAGTCCGCAATTCCGCTCTGCATTAGGTACTTCTTTGCTCCATTCCGCTGTCTCGCTCCGCTCCGGTGGACAGGCAGCCTTATGAGTGAATAATGATGATAATCAATTATTCGGTATCAAGTATTTCTATGCAATCTATACTTATTGAAATACAGAAAGGAAAAGATTTATTGTGACAAACTTGACTCGCACAATCGCGCATTGATTGTTGTTGAATTGTTATTTGTTTATTTAAAATTTTATGCACTAATGAAACACTATACAAAGGTGGACTTAATGCCTTAGAAGCATTTTCTGTCAGTTAACCTTAGAGTGGTGCTGAAACGTAACGTTAATGTTAGTTTTTAAACAACAAAAAATGGTTAAATATCATAGTTGGTATTTAACGTGCCTATTTTAAAAAGCACTAAGGCTGCGGGATTGTTCGAAAGAGTTACCGCGGTCAGGAAACGCAAATGGCACGAACACAGGTGGATTTTAGCCAGGACAAGTCTGACAGCTCCACCCAGAACGGAAGAAGTGATTTGATGATATCCCACTTGAAAATACGAAAAGGACCATGCATATTTTTTTTTCCGCGCGATTGGGTGGGGCGGGAGATAGTGTCAGAATTTTACTGACTACAGACCCACTCCTGTTCCTTCGTCACCATTCATACCAGGGCCGAATCTTCCTTTCAGAAACCGATCTTGGCCCCAGTAGGCTTCGACCCTGCTCGGCCCCTACGGTTTGCTGACAACTCCTTGAGGCACGCGTGGAATGATTCGTGCCGTCGACGATTTGGGCTGGTCCGGACGGTTACCGGACAGTCGGATGGCGAGATAACCATGCATATATGCGATAATGATTAGGCGAAAGGTGAAAGTTTGTATGTATATATGTGTGCATGCGTGTGTACGTTTGTCCTTCACACTTAGACGGCTGAACGGATTTGGTTCAATCAAGGTATACATTAAATGATATTTGTTTAGCTTATAGATAAAAAAAAAAACTTTAAATCGTTAATTTTTTCCTCAGTTTAAACTAGATGAGTCCGGTGTTAGCCTAGCCGACTCTGAGAAGAAACACTGAAACAAATCAAGAGGTCAAAGTCTCTTTTATAGTCCTTACAGCAAAAATGAAATTGTCAAATCATAACATACGAGACCAATGTAGTCTGAGATGGTCTTTTGAAAAAAGTACACACACACAAGACCAGCCCAGTCAGCGCAAACATTTGTCAGTATTCGTATAGCTCAGCTCAGGACTACTAAAGTGCTCAACGGGTAGTGCATGCCCTTGAATTGGACAAAGGATAAGTATATAAACCGTTAAATTTTGGTCGTTATAATCCCATGGAGGGTCGATTCGGTACATGAAACAGTATCGATTTGTGAAGTTAAAATTAAAAAATAAAGTACTTTTTTTCTAAAAGTCGAGGTAATATACACATGTACGAAATTAATTTTCTTAAATAAACGAGCCAATGACCTTGTAGGTAATTCTCGGTCATTTCATACTAACTACCTACAGTTCATTGGCCTCGGTCAGCTGACGTTTACTTAATGAAATTAATTTCGTACATGCGTAAATTAATTCGGGTTTAAAAAAAAGTACTTTAATTTTTATATTTTTTTTACAAATCGATAGTGTTTCATGTACCTACCTAATCGACCCTTCCTGGGATTAAAACGACCAAAATTGTACGGTGTATATTTTATTCCGGAATTATTTTCTATTGGAATAATTTTCTAGTTTTACTCAGCAGAAACTGGTCCTGTATAAAATCTAACTTAGATATGTCTTATAATTCCACGCGCATCAAGATGTTAGCAAATCGTAGGAGCCCAGCAAAGTCGAAGCCTATTGGAACCATGGGTTATGTGAAAGGAAACGCCAGGGCCCTAGAACGAAGGCTAAGAAGAAACAGGAGTGGGTTTTAGTTAGGAAAAGTCTGACATGCCCTCCCGCGCCACCTTGACCGTGAGAAGATATTGGATGATATACCACCAAAAAAAAATGTCTTATAATTTCGTCTCTTTTTGTTTCATTTTGACAGCACATCTAAAAGCCAACAAAAGGAGGGTTGGTTTTAGATGGTATATCATGTTATCGGGATTCATTTTAGTAAGGAGCCTTTGTCTTACATTGTTGCCATACAAGATCACGTGTTTTATAGCAAATAGTCGACGCAAACGCGTATCTCGCTCTTGCAAGTGTGCTATAAAATTGATGGTCAGCTCAGTTTATAGCTGCAGCCTGAATTGAAAGACAGGCGACACATGAAGGAAATCGCAACAAAGCATCGTGTTTGTAGTTTCCAATAATGTAGAAAGATCACACAATTCTCTCTGGTTAACTATTGTTGACGACACGGTTGGCGCAGTGGTTGAGCGAGGTGCTGGGCTGCAGATCGCGGGTTCGATTCCCACACGGAACAAATGGCCTATAAATAGGTCTGGTTGTCTTGTGTAGATGAGTTTATATTTTTGTGAACGCACGACACAGGAGTAATTCTTAGTGTGCTCCGTGGGTTCCGTACCTTAAATGGAAAAACGTAACCCTTAAGGAATCAGTTGTCCATCTGTCTGTCAAGACCATTTATATCGGGAACGCGTGGAAATATCGAGTTGAAATTAAAACCATTTACTCAGGTTTACGGTCTCTTGAAGCTGTGAAAAATCGAACTTTTAAGTTAAAAAAAAAAAGATACGGCGGTTTAAGATGCAATAAACGTATATTTTAACACCCTCAAGGGAATCTAAATTCATAGAGTACTTCCCGTTGATCCAGAATCCTGAAATTTAGCTTAAAGCAAAGTAAGCGCTGTCACGTTACAAAAAAAAATAAAAAAAAATGAGATTAATCTTCGAGACTCCATTCGATGAATTAAATTGAACACAGGTAAGTTTCTACAGAACCCTCAATGCGCGAGTCCGATTCGCACTACTTGCCCAGTATTTATTATTGATAGGCTCGCGTTTGACCACTATCTCACCTGATGGAAAGCACCGATGTAGCGGACAATGGACCGCGCTTGCCTAGAAGTAACTTATTCACTCTTGACTTAAAGATCCCCAGGTTTTAGCTATCAGGAAACGCAGACTCCGCCAGGGAACTCCACTTCTTAGCTGTATGCAAAATTAATGTGTTTCCAAAACGTACCGGTGGCGCATCGCCTGGCCGTACATCAGGCCACCAAGTCTGCTATTTTTATAAATTCGTCATTCCAACACGATTCCATTGGCATTTTGCTAAAAGTTCTTAATCTGCAAATCCGATCATTGGTCGGTCTGTGGTTTTTTAGCTGTAAAAGTCAAAGTGACATTACTGCTTATTGTTTATTTAGAGCGGCCGCCAGCCGGCGTTATCAGTGCTTTATTGTTGTTATTGTATCAGTGTTTGGTTTTTGTTATGATATAAGGCAGACATTCTTATTATAAATTTTTTTCTTGTATAATCAAATTAATGTGTTACATCAAAACATTAATGGCTTAATAAACAAATCAGATTTATTGAGTTTACATCTAGATGAACTTGCTTGTAATAATAAATTTGTGGACGTGCTCTGCGTAACAGAACACAATATGAAAGAAGGTGATGAAATACATCTACATATTCCAAATTACACGCTAGCAACTCACTACGTTAGGAACAATCGAAGAGGAGGTTCATGTATTATGGTAAATAATAAACACAAGTACAAAATACTTAACTTAAAAGAATACTGTTGTCCTAGTGTTTTAGAAAGCTGTGCGATCGAATTAATCGACCACAATATTATTATTATATGTATATATAGATCACCAAAATTCAAAATTGATACCTTGAACTTATTTTTCTATCAATTTGAAGGTATACTAAAAAAAGTCTGTAACAATAGCAAAAATAAAGTCATGATATGTGGCGACTTTAACATTGATACCCTAAAAAATACGAAATTGTCTAAGCAACTTGAGAATCTTCTTTGTAACTATCGCATGAAACTGAGTATTAGACAACCCACTCGTTTAAATAGTGGTACATGTATTGATAATATAATGCACAATATTAGAGGCAGCACTAGTGAAGTATTAGAATTAGCCATTTCCGACCATACAGCTCAAATCATAAAATGTCCTGTCAAAAAAACTTGTACTATTTCACATTGGTATACTTTCAGACGAGATTTTTGTCAAGATAATATGCTTAAATTTAAGAATACCCTCGAAAACCTTAGTTTTAGTAGTGTTTACAATTGTACAGACCCGGATAATGCATTCCATGAATTTCACAGCTTGTTTAAATTGTTTTACGATCTTTGTTTCCCTATTGTAAGAATTAAAAATGTGTGCTATAAAACTCCAAAATGGATAACTAAGGGTATAAAACTATGCTGTGAACGAAAACGTGAAATGCTATGGCAATTCAGAAAACACCCAAAAAAGACTAATAAAAAAACATTTAACACATACGCTAAACGTTTAAAATTAATCATTAAATTAACTTAAAAAACGCAAAACAGCTATTACATTAACAATTCTGACAACAAAGTAAAAGCAACCTGGAAAGTCATAAACTCCACCAAAACCAATTACCCTAAAGAAAACCCTTCGAAAATACTCACAAATAATGATATAAGTATTACCGAACCAAATGAGATTGCCGAATTATTTAATGACTATTTCATTGACCAAGTTTTACCAATAAACAATCATAACCAAAACACGGATTATAAATCAACATTAATAAATTCGAACCCTAATTCTATATTTTTAGCACCCACTGTACCATATGACATACAAAAAATCATCATTGGCCTAAAAAATACTAATAGTTCAGGATACGATGATATTGTAACGCGTGTTATTAAAAATGTTTCCGTTGTGATCTCACCAGTTTTTAGCTATATTATAAATCTGTGTATAGATGCCGGCAAATTTCCCGAAGACTTAAAACTTTCTGTTATAACACCTCTACACAAAAAGGATGACCCGCAAAACATGAAAAATTATAGGCCTATTGCGCTTGTTCCAGTATTTTCCAAAATCATTGAAAAAGTTATTTATAATAGCCTATACTCATTCCTAGAAAAAAACAATATTCTAACCAAAGAACAATATGGCTTCAGAAAAAATAAAAATATTAATATGGCAATCTATGAACTATTAAATGAAATTATCTCAAATATGGACAAAAAAATACCAGTTTCAGCCTTATTCATGGACATGACGAAGGCGTTTGATTTTGTCGACCACAGAATCTTACTCATAAAACTCAATAAGCTTGGAATTAGAGGTAATGTTCTAGAACTAATTAAGTCGTACTTGGTCAACCGTAAACAAATGACAAAAATTGAAAAAAATTGTCCTAAAACAAAATCCGAATTAACTTACTTTTCTAAGCAAAGATTTATATATTACGGCGTACCACAGGGAAGCGTACTAGGTCCATTATTATTCCTTTGTTATATAAACGATATCCCCAGAACCATAGAACATCCCATGACTCTATTCGCTGATGACTGTACTACAATATTTATAGGAAAGAACATAGACACATTTGAAAATAAAATAAATAATAGTTTGAAATTAATAATTCAATGGCTGACATTCAATAATTTAAAAATTAATTTTGGAAAAACCCATATTATGAACTTCAGTCAAAGGAAAAATCCTATTAACCCTCTTATTTCGTTTGAACAAAACATTGTTTCAAAAATTGAAAACGTTAAATTCTTAGGGCTTTGGTTAGATCAGCACATGACTTGGAAGACACACACTGAACATGTGATAAAAAAACTTAATCAATCTTGTTATGCTTTACATAATCTAAGCAAGGTTGCCAATCGCAGTACTGTTCTTACAGCTTATCATGCATACGTTTCCACCACACTGCGGTACGGCGTAATATTCTGGGGTAACTCGACGGATAGGGATATGGCATTTAAAGCCCAAAAAAAATGACTTCGTGCAGTATGCCAGATTAAAAACACCGATAGCTGCAAACCATTCTTTATTAATTTGAAAATATTGACACTTCCGTCATTATATATTTATGAAGTTGCCATATTTATCAAAAATAACAAGAACCTTTTTGAAACCCTCTCCACTAAACGCCATCAAGGAGCAATTAAAGCCAAAACTCATCAAACCGCCCTTTTCTCAAAAAGTTTTTTAGGAATGGCGTCTAAAATATATAATAAGCTACCTAAATCTATAATAACTTCTAAAGATCTAAACTTTTTCAAAAAAACACTTCACAATTTCTTACTACAAAAAGCTTATTATAGCATTAACGAATATTTAGAAGACAAATAAATATATTCATAGACAAAAAGAAACAAGCCGTGCCTAGCACCATATTCTCCGAATTATGTAGTAGCAACCTATTTTAGTTTTACGGTATAAGACACATATTGTTGATATATTTTAAAATTTTATGTTGTTGATTGGTGATGTGTTCATATTTTATACCTAACTTTAGCAAGCAATGTTATAAACTGTATTATTAGTTTTTTTATTTTTTAGTTCACCATTTGGTAAACCACATTTGTATGCCCAGTAAGGCAACACATAGTGAGTCGTATTATATAATTAACACCATGTATTGTACCTACATACATTATACCTATGTGTAACAAATAAACATATTTGACTTTGACTTTGACTTTGACATTCATTTGTCATTATGTAGGTAAGTACGAGATTACGATTTTTTGCCATTTCTCTCAATGGAGTGTCGGTGGTTGATCATTGTAGTCGCCATTATATTAGTAGATTATCAAACTTGTCAAAATCAACTATGACGAAATCAATGATAGACCTTTCTGACACTATTGTAATAGCAGACTTGAGGCCCTGGTAGTCTGATGACAGTTCGATGATAGAACGGGTTTGGCAGAATTAGTTTATACAATTCTAATACATGTTTCCCGAAACGCAACCGGTAGAAAATCGATAGTCACTTCGCCGTGATAAATCGACTTCCTATCACATAACAATTACCTACCTACTAATTAACGTTTCCCGAAACAACTATCCCGTCTCGTGTGGGTATTATGTAAATAAATGCTAACAAATTTACTGATCAAAATCTTACATCTCGTGATTCTCTCGGCGCGTCTCTAGTGACACAATTTGCTGACATTGTCGTAAATTTTGATGACGTAATTGATACAAGTATTAGGGCAAAGCTCTGGTTAATTATGCAGGTTATAAGTATGTAGGTATGTGGTCGACGTAGAAAGTGGGATGACGCTGATGGCATTGTGACGTAAGCTATTGCCAAAGTTGTTTATTATTAGTGTAATAAAAACGGCTCAATTCAGTATAAATAGTACATTTTTATGCAAATGGGGAAAGTTTGTCATTGCAGCCGAGGCGAAATTCGCACGAGTCGTACAGGCGAGGGTCTTATGGAGCCGAGTGCTGCAGTGACAAATCTCCACGTGTATCAAATGGCGTGTTTCAATACACTTACGAAGAAATACGATGGAAAATCCACCAATAATCTATCTTCTATCAGAAAATTACGACGCATTTTTGTTCATTTTGTACTGAATAAAATTTTTCAAAGTTACCATACAATTTAGTTTTGATTTGATAGCAGTAGGCTATCGCAAGTATTTTTTACCTCAATCTCATAATCTAGCGGCGTATCATCTAAAGGATCCACTTCAAATCTTCTTTTTCACAAGTATAAGTTAGTTTACTTTTTCCCGCGCATAAGCTTTGCCGGTTAAAGGAGAAGCAAAGGTATCAAACCATATACGTATACATCCTAATAGTAAAAATATAAAAATTCAAATATTTTTGAATTTAGAACACAGATAATTGTTAATATTTTTTTGTATTACCTAACAATTTATTGCTACCGTAATCATGTATTTTTATTATATCCTGTTCAAAAACACAATTTAAATTTTCATTAAATATTAAAACCTTAAAAATATCCGATCCTTTAAAAAAAAAACACCCTTGACCGTGACGAAATATCAACCTTTGAATTATGAAGAAGTCAGTCAGACAGAAAATTATGTTAATTGCCATTAATATAATAAAAACGACGATAGCGCAAGCTCTTATCTCTGTCCTCGTCTATCAGTGACTACAGTTAGTGTAGAAGTGTGACTTTCGAGTCCAGGTTTTCTGATTGCGATGTTAGCGCGTAACGTATCTTCCCTTATAATATTCCAAAGCATAGATCTATATAGAGAAGAATGTGCAAGAAACTCCATGGACACTCTTGTTAGAATATTGTTGTCGGTAGAATATTGTTCCATGCATACACACTCTTGGGATAAACAGTATTTTAAGTACTATTCCAGGACATGGTATACCCGTGAGATAAATGTCATTCAAATTCTTTCAACAGTTCGAGCGTGAAGAAGTAACAAACAAACACATATACTCATAAACTTTCGCCTTTATAACATTATAGTAGTCAAAAAATAAAAGGCCCATTTTGACATTTGTATTTTGATTACCTAGTATACCTAGCGGCTTGTCCGGTGTAGTAGTAGCTATTTTAGTAGTAGCTACACTACATTGAACAAGCCGATAGGTAATCAAAATTCAAATGTAAAAAGGGGCTTTTACTTTTTGACGACATTAATGTGATTTAAATGTACAACATTAATGTGATTTAAATGGACACCTTTAAATGTACGTCGCTAGAGATGAGGCCTGAGTCCCAGCAGTTATGCTATGCTATGCTTACCTTCCTCCCAAACTTATCATACTGTGGTCTTAAAACTGCCTGACACCTAAGTTGATACAGGTTTATTTTGTTAAAATTGTTGTTTATAGTCTACAAGGAGGACCCGTGCTTAGTAGGGGACATTTGTGGCTGGCCCCGATTATGTAGGGTTCAATTTATAGGAGTATAGTTATGAAACTATAATTGTACCCTGCTGTAAGATGGCACGTCGAGTTTTATAGAGCTTTCAACTTCGTCCATGATTTTCATACTAGCGTGTTTCTTTTAAAACTTGATGTCGTATTTTCGATCAGTACCTCTACCATGAGTTTACGAGTTTACGATTTACGACGCCGTAAATATTTTGTATGGCAAATTTTGCAGCGCCTCTAGCGGTCACTTGCAGAACCAAAATTTGCCATACAAAATATTTACGGCGTCGATATCGAGTAGCGACGAATACTATTGCTTAAAACTCATGGTAGAGGTACAGAAACTGTATCTTACTATGTTCTTGCAAAGAAGTTTTACGATTTGTAACTCTTCATTCTATATATTATTACGTGTCGGAGGTTTTTCAATAATGTCGTTCAAACTTTATATCCATTACATTTTTATTTCGCTAGAACATTTTTGTCCCTTGGGCCTCCTGTGAGCACGATTGTCGATCAAGACTACAATCTAGGATTAGCTGTTTATTTATTTTACGTAAATAATCAATAACAATCAACTACATGTATCAAGGGCGTCGCCAGCCGATAATCAAGGGGGGGGGGGGGGGTGCTATTGAAAGTATGGGGAATAATAACTAAAGTATTTTTTAATACTAATAAAAGTTTTTTTTCTCCACAATACAACTCCTAATTGCTAGCTAAGTTTAGGAAGGTATTACTTTTTTAAAGTCTGTTCATTCGGGTTCTCAATTTTTTTCTGACGAATAGCTTTCAGATAGAACAATTTTTATCGTTAGTATATAAATAAAATACAAATGGTCAATTCTTATTGTCTATGATGATGATGATAATGCCATCTAGCCGATTTCGGCCACAGCGACCGCAATCTTTGGCTCCTCATGGTTGTTGTGAGCTCAGATGTGCTGCCCTGTCGTGTGCTCTCATGTGACTTGCATATCCAACTTTGGCCGAAAAACTCCGAGCACAAAGCGGACATGTCAGAACACCATTAACAACATTATAAAATATAGTTGCTGGTGGTCTAGCCTTGAGGACGTCGCGTTTCTGGTCTAATTCCAACCTCCTTTTATTTTCAAAGGCCTGTACGTGCCGCTGTACACAACGTCTCCACTCAGGCCGATCTTGTGCCTGGGTCTCCCAAGTCGAGGGGTCAATTTCGCATCTCTTCATGTGTCCGGGCTTGCGGACGGCGTGCAATAGGTAGCACGCTGTCCGATCGTCCGGTAACCGACCGGACCGAGGCCAAGTCGTCGACGGCGCGTTCTGTTCCCGCGCGCCTCAAGGAGCTGTCAGCACACCGAAGAGGCCCAGCCTGCTAACTGCAGGCAGGCAGGGTCGAAGCCTACTGGGGTCAAGGGTTAGTTCCGAAAGGAATGCTCGGCCCCGGCACGATAGGCTACGAAGGAACGGGGTAGGTTTTTAGTCAGTAAGAGTCTGACACTACTTCCCGCTCCGCCCAAGGGCGGGATTTGTCATTGGATGATTTTACCTACCATAAAAAAAAAAAAAAAATCTCTTCATGTGTCTATGATACACGACTTATGAGAACAGTTAACTTTATTGTCTTTCTCCCATTAATATGACTTTCTGTTTACAAATGTAACTCACTTTGAACACAGTTTTATATGTGAAACAAATCCGAAACTAAAAACATAGGTAAAAAAAAGAAATGTCCCGAAGGAGCAAACCGAAGGTATTGTTTAAACTTGCAGACCTCCCTCACTTTGTAAAGTTCGGAGCGGATGTGACAATGATGGACATAGACAGTTATTGCGTGGGAGACGCGAAAATGGACCACTTGGAACAACTAAACCTTTCACACAATTGGGGAGAAATGAAAATTGTTTTTCTTTTTTGGAGACTTTGTTGTTTGAGTTTGTTGTTTGGGAATTGTCGATGTAATATCTAAAAGTACGTTCAATTTTTATGATCGGATGTGGGCTGGTATACTGGAAAAAAATTAACTAGTACGGGATGATTTGGAAAGCCACAAGGTTGACCAATGATCTGGTAAGGGTCGCGGGAATTTGATCGGATAAAAATGGCGAGATGTACAGGACCGGTCGTTATTCTTTCATTCCATCCAAGCTATTCTGGTAGATGTCGATGTCAATACTAAGATCGCCATTCTACCTACTCAAAGATTTATCTTTATGCCATTTCTGTCTGATCAATTAAAAAAATTTCGCTTGAACCCTGTGGCGCGGCGCCAAACCAAACTCTTGGAAGTTTTCGTTTCGAGTGCAAGCAAAAATGAACTTAGCGGTGGTCAGGTGGAAATGTCTTTGATAGTGCCTAACTGTTTTTGTGTTCACAGGCAATTTATTCTACTCTTAGTCTTAAATACACTATTTCAGGTTTAAACTTTCATGCGTACGTCAAATGACAATCTATGTCTTCTTTGTCTAGCCATCCATTTTCCCGTAACTGGACCGAGCTTGCACCTGGTGGCGGAGACCATCACTGGACACTGGACATTGCTCGCTTAATAGACACTTCAACACAATAGTCTTCAAGGACATTCCTTAGTCTGTACAGAGTATCCACATAGATGAAAAAAATGGTTACCCATGTACTCCTTAAGTTATTTATATTACTCCGGGTGAGACAAAAATACGCAATCTGTATCTGCAGAAATGTGGAGTAGTTGGAATGAAGACAATCACGCACAATGGAACATCAAGGACTGAGTGCTGAAACCAAACTCAAAGATAAGAAGAGTGTACATCTGCATCTGAGTCCTCTGAGCTCCTGCCTTGCCCCACCGCAATGGTTAAACACATCTGAGACGTCTAAGCTCCTGCCTTGTCCACACCGGTCTGCTTAAACAGTAGGTATTAATTTTTTACGTTCGTAAATTATATTTTGAATATAACACCTACTTGACATGACCAATAAAAGAACAAATTAAATTTTTGGAGGTATGCGGAACAGAGTGTAAAGTTCCGCAAACCTCCGTTGAAAAGAGAGGATCCTTCTACCAGGCCGGTGTTATGTCTGGTGGGCAACTACCCTTCAGACGATTTCGGGTTGTTGTATCGGTTCAAATCTCACAGAGAACTTTAAGATTAGCCAACCCGAAGTACATTTTCATACAACCTCTCTTTCGAAATTGTGACAAACCTCAAAAAATTTTAAGAGTTAAAAAAATCCACTTATTTCCTGGAACAAGTTTTGTGAAATATTCGAGATAAATCACGAAACTACCGAACGACATCAGAGTTTTCAGGCGTTATCTCTCTTTTTTCGCATTGCCTTTTCATCAAATATCACGTTGGATTTTGTTAAATGACGCAGGGAAGGTCCCCTCTTAATCGCGTGATGCAGGATTTTCGTAGTTCTTACATGACGCCATAGATGTCGCCACAAGTTCTATAGACGTGAACTTCACTGTAGTACAAAACTCTGCTTATATCTGGTATTCCCTTACTAAGATTCATATATCTTCAGGATATTCGTGATATTAAGTTAGTGTTCATAAACGAGCTTAACTTTCTGTGTCATTTGTATTATAAGATAATATATCTGTACAAGGATATGAAGTGATTTGCGCTGGGAAAATTGCTGAAATGTGTGAAGGATAGCAGTTTTTGGCAAAAAAAAATTTTTTTTGATATTTGTATGCAAAATTACTGTGCAGTGTATATTGTAGCATTGTTTTTAGGGTTACGTACCTCAAAAGGAACAAACGAAACCCTTATAGGATCACATTGTTGTCCGTCTGTCTGTCTGTCAAGACCTATTATCTCGGTAACAAGTAGAGGTATCGAGTTGCAATTAATACCAAATACTTAAGTCTGCAGACTCTTGTAGCTGTGAAAAATTAAAACTTCTAGGTTAACGTAAAAAAAAGATACAGCCGTTTATGTCGCAAAAACTTATATTTCGACACACTCAAGGGCACAGAACAGAGTTCTTTATTCCGTGCTCAAGGATATCAAAATTCATTGGATAAACCCATTTTACCTAGAACCCTGAAATTTGGCACAAAGCAGGGTTTTATAGCACAAGTATAATAAATAAATATAAAACTGTAAAATTGTTAAACAATAAAGTCAAAATTATTTTTTTATTAGATTCGATTTAATTCCTGAATAGAAAATCTTTGAGTTTCTATTCAGGAATTAAACTGTTTACATAAGTTAGTTTGTACGGAACCCCCTTTTAGCTCTCACTTGCCCAGTTTTTTTCTATCTACTATTTCTTTTCATTTGGAGTACAGCTGTACCTCTTTTCTGTCTGTCTGACTGTTATTTGTTAAATTCTTAATTACTGGACGGATTTCAATAAAAGTTAGCAACAGCTAAACCATATCGTGGATTATGTCATAGGATACATTCATAAATTCAAAGATTGATTTTTTCTTCCATATCAAGACGTCTCAACTTAACCATTGTTTAAATTCAGAAAAACTAGTTAGCATAGCATCAGCCTTATAATGTTCCCACAGCTGGGACTCAGGTCTCCTCTCGAGAAGATTGAAAGGGCCGTAATCAACCACGCGGGCCCAGTGCGGGTTAGTGCATGTCACATGTCTTCGAATGTTTGATTCTTGGACATGCCGGTTTCCTCACAATGTTTTCCTTTACCTATTAATTTTTTATTTATTTTATTTTAAGTAAAACCATTGGTTGTTCAAGCAATGTAATAGCTTCTACTATCGTAATAGTACGTTAGAGAAGATATTATTTTATTTAAACTCTTCCCCATTTTACAATCATAGACTAAAACATGCAGATGTTCCCTCCCACAAAAAGCTGAATTAGGTTTTTACCTACAGCTAGTTTACCAAATACAGACTTCGCACGGTCTTTTATACTGTTTGAAATTTTTAAATATTTAATTTAACGCTCTTTCTTTTTTTGTATAATTAATAACAATGATTTTTTTTTTAATAAATTACGACGAAATGTCAGCAAATCATGAGGTATCAGTTTTCATCGGTAAGTTTTGTTGTTAAGCATGCTGTCATTCGTTAGCACTTAGGTAATTTACGTACCATATTACGTGCAGGTTAATGTTAAATTTGAATAAGGTTCAGTTGAATTTGTAGTCTTATTAGTGATTACTGATTTATTTATTTGTTTTACTGTTATTGAGATCTCGTTTTTACATACACTACAATTACATTTTGAAATAGAATATTATTGTAATGAAGTATTGTAGGCAAGAAACTGTGTCACTTCTGCGGTATAAAAATCTATATAGATAACATGTCATCACACTAAGTTGAACGAAACGCGTAAGTACTAGGAAATGCATGGCGCTTTAGACCTTTTGGTCGCGAAAAAGTATCCTCTATAAGCTGTCTTAGCGCTGTAAGTTTTAAAAGTTTTGTTAGACGACATAATGGCAATCTAGCGCTGCAGCGATTTATTGTTTGAACTTTTCAGTATTTTGACAAATAGTTTATATGAACGTGCTTGTCTATCGCAAGAATATAGGTCGATGACCATTAGCGAGTAATTGTGACGGTCAACCTGACCTGAATGTCAAGTAGGAAGAAGAAACTGGCTGGTTGGGACAGTGTATTGAGCTTTAGAAACTTAGATCGTCAATTGTTTTTTCGTTGACGATGTCAATTGTTCTTGAAATATACGTTATGGCTTAGATATGTAGACATATCTACAGAAGGCGACAAATACCTAACTTGAATCGAGATTTTGTGGTAGGAGAAGCTCCCACCATCCATAATTCCATACATTTTGACATGCTCGAGCTAGCTACACCACGAAAATCTCTATTCACATTATTTGCCACCTTCTGTAGTTGTTTGAGGTCTTGATGTCTGGTGTATGTTAAGCCTACTGTCCACAGACGCTTAGTTTCATAGATGCGGTGACGTCGTGCTGTTGTGGCACATTTTCGAGTTTTGTATAAGCTTCACACGTACATCAAGCGTATAATGACGATTACCCGTCTATGAAGCTATGCGTCCGTGGACAGTTATATGTTTGTGAACGCACCCACGTTACACGAATATGTTCTAGTGAGGGGTAACATTACAAAAAGGTTTTACGGGAACATGAAATTCAAATCCTGCTGAAATTCAAATGTGAGCATAGTTACAATAGGCAGCGGACAGTACGCTTGGTGTGAACGATGTCTATATTATTATATGGATGCATTGATTATTGTGATTATTAAATTTAAAATAAGTATTTTAAGATCATTCCTTTTATCACTGCATTGAATTTGTGTAATGACGGCTAACATGGCGCCAGCGTAGCGATTAAGATTTAAATATAGCTTATATCATATAATTATTTGTTTAGGCAACAAGAAATATACACCGTTAAATTTTGATCGTTTTAATCCCGTGGAGGGTCGATCCGGTACATGAAACACTATCGATTTATAAAGATAAAATTAAAACATAAAGTTATTTTTTAACTCTAATTAATTACCGCATGTATAAAATTAATTTCTTTGCCTTTAACGTCAGCTGGGTGAGTTCAATGAACTGTAGGTAGTTAGTACGCAACGATCAACTACCTTCATTGACCTGTTTACTTAGAGAAATTAATTTCGTACATGCATATATTTTAATTCGAGTTTTAGAAAAAAAGTTCTTTATTTTTTTTTATTTTACCTTTACAAATCGATAGTGTTTCATGTATTGGATCGACCCTCCACGGGATTCAAAATTCAAAGGTGTAGGTATTAGAGGCCCAGCCTGCTAGCTGCAGGCAGGCAGGGTCGAAGCCTGCTGGGGTAATGGGTCAGCTTCCGAAAGGAATACCCGGCCCCGGCACGTTAGGCAAAGAAGGAACGGGGTAGGTTTTTAGTCAGTAAAAGTCTGACACTATTTCCCGTTCCGCCCATGGGCGGGATTTGTCATTGGATGATTTTACCTAGCATAAAAAAACGGTATAGGTATATTTTATGTTTATTTATGTTACATGAATTTGGGTGAACAGATGAACTTCATGTTAATGCCTAAACGTACAAACAGCTTTATCATTAAGATATTAATATGGATTTACTTGAACTCTGAAAACTCAATGATAGTACAACTGACGCCTACACATGTAGAGAGTAAACACAGGTTCGTGTAATATGTACTTGAAATTCTAAATGGCTTTATAGTTCTCTACAGAGGACATTGTTCTACGTAGGTCGGGATTGTGGGTTGCTGGTTACGCTATTTAGGGTTACAAGATCTTCCCACGTGTTTCTTCGTTTTCCCTTGACACACATAAAGATAAGGCCACGGTGGTTCTATTTTAGTTTCAGGCCTGACTATGGGACGTGTAATGTAATCGACCCCGTCAACCTGACGGCAGACGTGTTGGCTGAAGCAACGAGCATGGTGTGGCATACAAATGATGTGGCGGGAGATAAAGACTGTGGAACTTCAAGATTTTTTGTGATTGAGAACTATAACGCACTCCGTCTTGACTAGAGGATATAGGATTTTAAATTATGACTAAAAGCCCGGTCGCCGAGCAGGAAGAATTTCGTACAATGACCTTTGGGCCTACTGACAGTGTAGTCACAAACATTTTTCCGTACTTTACAAATAGTTTAAGTGAAGCTCCCTTGTAGGTATTGTAAATGAGAAGCCAATGGAAGGTCTTTAAAATCCAATATTGTCGTTTTTAAGGTTCCGTATCTCCACAGGAAAAATCCCTTGTAGCATCACTTTGTTGTCCGTCTATCTGTCAAGACCCTTTATCTCGGGAACGCGTGGAGGTATCTAGTTGATATTAAAACCATGTACCTACTCAGATCTGCGGTTCCTTGAAGCTGTGAGAAAATCTGCAAAATTGTTAACGGGAAAAAAGGATACGGTTACTTTAAGGCAAGCGTGCTCCATCGTTGGCCACATCATCGCTTACCATCAGGTGGTCATACTTAGTGGTCAAACGCGAGCCTATCAATAATAATAAAAAAATCATAGGATACTTATCGTTGACCTAGAACCCTTAAATATTGACATAAAGCAAGGTATCATAGCACAAGTATGTAAGTCTAATAATAAATCTGAAAACTGTAAATTTATAGTAACATCACAAAAAAAAAAAACAATTTTCGATTCGTAAAAATCTTTAAGACTCGATTCGGGAATTGAACAATTTACATAAGTTAGTTTGTACAGAAACCCTCGGTGAGCGAGTCTGACTCGCGCTTGGCCGCTTTTGTAATTTACAAGTACCTTATGAAGGGCCAAAGTCCATATTAAATAATAGATTTTCATAGGTTTTTCAGTTTTGATTTCAATAGAAACCTAGACCATATCCAGCCTACTGGGGTCAAAGGGTATGTGAAAATGGCACCCGGGGCCCTGGGACCAAGGCAAAGAATGGAACGGGGTAGGTTTTTAGTCAGTAAGCGTCTGACACTACTTCCCGCTCCACCCAAGGGCGGGATTTGTTATTGGATGATTTCACCTACCATAAAAAAAAAAATACCAGATGATTAACGTCATATTTCACGTAATGAACGGTTGTATGGAAATGTATCTCAGATTTGCCGCTCTTTAGTGAGGCAGATTGATCGAGTATGAAAAACACGTCATGATAATATTCTCCACATCCCTTCCCCATGATCCTTGGGGAGTTGTAAAAGGTGACCGAGGAAAAAGGTTATCCCTCGGCGATGCTTTCATGGGCTGCTATGATAGTTTGAACATTATTATAAACTCTCCGGCGGTGAAGGGTTAACGCATCAATCGTGTTGGATGTTTTGTAGCCTTGACAAAAATGGTTTCACTGGTTGAAAATGTACGTATTTAGATTTAGTTTTTGATATAATATTTTTAACAGGATATCACACTAATTTTTTATAGGCGAATGTCTGTATTAGTACTAGACTGATAGTGTAGTTATATTAGGTTAGGTTAGTACTTGCGGACGGCGAGCAATGGTTAGCTCGGGTCGATGGCGCGGCTGATGCCTGTCAGGACTGCGGGTTGGTTCGAAAGAGACACCATTTTTTTTATGGTAGGTAAAGAGACACCATGGCCCAAGAATGCTAAGGACAGCTGAAGAAATACTGGTTGAATTTTGTCCTACTTCTCGTTACATACAAAGCGGGAGAATTAATCAGCTGATTTACCATCCTCCACATAAAAAGAGTGCATTTAAGAATCTCCAAACCACTCTCATATCGTCCGTAGGCGCGGGTTTGTGGACGGCGAGCAATGGGTAGCTCGTCATCCGACCGTCCCGTAACCGACCGGACTGAGCCCTAGTCGTCGACGGCGCTTACTGTTCCCGCGCGCGGCCAATGGCTCTCTTCTGTAAAGAAGGCTCGGCCCCGGTGTGAAAGGCAACGAAGGAACGGGGTAGGTTTTTAGTCAGTAAGAGTCTGACACTGGATGGTGTCAGATGTCAGCGGATTATTTTACCTACCATAAAAAACCACTTTCATATCGCTGTCACATACAAACATTTTTTTTTCATCCAATGACAAATCCCGCCCTTGGGCGGAGCGGGAAGTAGTGTCAGACTCTTACTGACTGAAAACCTACCCCGTTCCTTCGTAGCCTATCGTGCCAGGGCTTTTTTTTATGGTAGGTAAAATCATCCAATGACAAATCCCGCCCTTGGGCGGAGCGGGAAGTAGTGTCAGACTCTTACTGACTAAAAACCTACCCCGTTCCTTCGTAGCCTATCGTGCCGGGGCCGGGTATTCCTTTCGGAAGTTAACCTATGACCCCAGTAGGCTTCGACCCTGCCTGCCTGCAGCTAGAAGGCTGGGCCTCTTCGGTGTGCTGACAGCTCCTTGAGGCGCGCAGGAACAGAACGCGCCGTCAACGACTTGGGCACGGTCCGGTCGGTTACCGGACGATCGGACAGCGTGCTACTCATTGCACGCCGTCCGCAAGCCCGCGCCTACGGTAACCGGAAATCGGGATCGGAATCCCGGCGGCGGCTGGGGCGAGCGCCCCGTTGCCTCTGCCTGATGCGGTCGGCCTCCTCCTTTGCTAGTCACATACAAACATTGATACATTAGGGGATAAAATGTCCCACAACGTGACGTGTAACGCTGTTAAATTGTCTATAACATGGGCCGCGTTACGTGAATGTATTGTTACATGTTGCGGGACACTGGGCAACGTTGCAGCGTTATATAGATTGAGCGTTGCATGCCATGTTAGTGGAAATTTTGTCCCCTAATGTACTATCAAAGACGCCTCCGCTTGAATACCGCTAAGTTCATTTTTGCTTGCACTAGAAACAAATTCTAAAAGAGTTTGGTTTGGCGCCACGCCGCAGGATTCAAGCGAATTTTTTTAGTGATCAGGCAGAAATGAACGCGATGGTACCTGAGGTCTAAGATGAACAGCTAAATAAAACATAGTTAAACAAAATATACTATTGATAAAGTTTCCCTTACTCCACGAATACGCAAAAGTTAAGGAAGATAATTTGAAATCATAGTTCAAATTCATTTCCGTAAATGCATTTCAACGGTGCGATAAAGGAGCGCTTCGGGGAACTTCGCTCTTTTCCGAGTGTGTGTGTGAATTACTTGTCATAGAAACGAGTAAAGGTACCCGCAGACTGTCTTAATGCGGCAACGATGCAATGCAACCATAATTTAATCATAGAAATTTTTCCACTTATATCCCCCCTCGGCCGTGAAGGGGGGGGGGTATTGTTATTACGTAATTGAGCGCCTTTTAGAAAATCGCATAAAAAATACTTTCTGGTTTTTTGTGAGAAAAATGAAAATATAAACTGTTAAATTTTGGTCGTTTTAATCCCGTGGAGGACCGATTCGGTACATGAAACACTATCGATTTATAACGATAAAATTAAAAAATAAAGTACGTTTTATTTCTAAAACTCGAATTAATTACGCATGTACGAAACTAATTTCTTTAAGTAAACGAGTCAATTACCTTGTAGGGAGTTGTCGGTCGTTGCTACTCGTTACTAACTACCTCCAGTTCATTGGCCTTGACCACCTGACGTTCACTTAAAGAAATCAATTTCATACAAGCGTAAATTAATTCGAGTTAAAAAAAAAAAGTACTTTATTTTTCATTTTTATCTTTACAAATCGATAGGGATTCATGTACCGAATCGACTCTCCGCGGGTTTAAACGACCAAAATTTAACGGTGTATATTTTTAATTTTTATAAACTAGTGCTTGACTGCAATCCCACCTGACGGAACCAAATTTTTTTTTAAAGTTCATTCCAGTTGTAAAAACGTATGTACAATCGGCGTTCGAGGGGATATGTTTTTTGTTTCATGAATAAGGCTCGTTCCGTTTCGGTAAAAACGGAACGCATGTAGGATCACTTCGCTGTCCGTCTGTCCATTTGTTGAGATTTTTAGGAACGCATGGAGGTATTAAGCTGAAATTAATATCAATTATGCAAATCTGCTACCCCTTGGAGCAGTGAAAAAAAAAAACTTTTAAATCAATGCAATCGCAATAAGGCCATTTATGCTCTGTTTAGCTGGAATGACAGGGAGAGTTACACTTTTACTAAATAAAACCCACCCATGGTTCTTTAGATGCTTTTTGCTTTTAATGGTAAATAAATGATAAATGATAAACGCGGAGTGAACCCTGCTGATAGGCGACGGATGAAGTCTACGATGGCTAGTGAGTTCCCGTCTGATCAGTCTTGCTTTGACGGTAGGAAAAACACACACATCAACACACTCTACGCCCTTACACACATCATCACACACATACTATCACATCGTTCTCTGGGGCTCTGCGGAGGTATGAAAGTGCATACCAGGGCCCTGGAACCAAGGCAAAGAAGGAACAGGGTCGGTTTTTAGTCAGTAAGTGTCTGACACTATCTCCCGCTCCACCCAAGGGAGGGGGATGTCATTAAATGATTTTACCTACCTTAAAAAAAAAACCATCACATCGTTCATTTTATGTAATTCAATAATGTTACTATGGGTTTATTTATGCCTAAATTAAACGATAAATAAATAATAGCATAATCAGCCATAAGTTTCGATATCCCACTGCGGCTACTCAGCTTTCCTCTCTAAGAGATAGAATGGGCCGTAATCCATGTAATTGAAGAAAATTTTTGAAAAGAATTGTGAATGGCCCGGTGCGATTTGGTGGAGGTCACATGTCATCAAATTTTTGATTCTGGGTCATGTCGCAGTTTTTTAAGGATGTTTTCATTCACGGTTTTGTGACTAGTGTAGCGACATCTATGTCGTCACAAAGGAACTAACCTGCATCGCGCAATAAAATTGAAATTGTGACGTAACAACAAAACAGGTTTCAGATTTATTCCTATAATTGTGCTGTAAGACCTTGCTTTATGCCAAATTTCAAGGTTCTAGGTCAACGAGAAGTACCCCATAAATTTTGATTCCCATAAGAGTATCAAAATATACGTTTTTTACGACATAAACGGCCGTACCTTATTTTCGCTAACTTGGAAGTTCACTTTTTCATAGCTTCAAGGAGCCGGAGGCCTGAGTATATGGTTTTAATCTTAACTCGATACCTTCACGTGTTCAAGTCAAGAGACAGACGGACAACCAAGTGGTCCTATAAGGGTTCCGTTTTCTCCTTTTGAGGTACGGAACTCTAAAAACCGTCGCCGCATATTTGCCGCGTGGCGCCTGTCTGCACAGGCCTTCAAATAAATGAGTAAGAGAGGAGCCGCGTAGGTAGGGGAAACGTGTTTAAGTTTGCTTTTAGTTTGTCTGGTAATTGAATTTCAATTACAGTGTTCCTGGAATGGAAATGCATTACCTGTCGTGATTTTCTGCTATTGATTATTACAGGAAGGAAAGGCTTTTGCCATACGGTGGAACAACAGGTTTCCTAGTGGTTTTAACAAAATAATAATAATATAATCAATTTATTTTAAGGCATCGGTGGCCCATAGAAAAAATACATAAAATAATCTTAAATAGTAATAAACTAATACATATTATAAAATCAAAACTTATTTAACTATACACGTAACGTTATCGGCGTCGTGTTGCGCTGCGTGGTGTCGCATAACCGTCCTCGGAAATGTCGATATACGACACCTTTCGGTCAGAAGTCCTCTTTTAAGAAGGTCTGTAGCTGTTGAGTTGGAACTCGTACCACAAACGACTTGAAGTTGACGTCATGGCGCGCCTCCAACCTTAAGACCCTCAGAGTCCAGTTGGTCTTCACTTTTAAATACTCCACGACCTCCTCAACCTTCGTGTAACGATTAGGCACGATTAGTCAAGCCATCCAAATATTTATTACGTACCATCGCGGTCATTTCTGCATGATCACTTAAAAAAAAAAATTCGCTTGAATCCTGCGGCGCGGCGCCAAACCAAACCTTTGAAGTTTTGCGTTTCGAGTGCAAGCAAAAATGAACTTAGCGGTGGTCAGGCGGAAGTGTCTTTGATAGTACGTTATAAATATTTGTATGGCATACAGAATAGTTACCCTGTGTCTGGGCATAAAATAAATTGTCGTCTGGGTGTCTTATATTTGTGAATGCACCCGCGATACAAATTTCTAATGTAAGTAACGTTAAAAAAATCACATTTATGAATATCGTATATGCGATATTCTACAGTCCACAAACTATATTAAATAGTCAGTGAACTTAGCAGGTCTAAAAAGGCCACTTTTGTAGAATCATAATATGAATCATATTTTTTTTATACGGCAATATTTACAAGGAATATGATTCTAATATGCAGTGAATAGAGTATGATTCGACCTATTTGTGCAACCATTTTACGAACATTAGAAGAATTGCTTATGATCTGCTAGGAATTCGGAATATGATTTGTTCTAGATTAATTGCTCATGTGACATTTTTAGGCCCGCAGTTCTAAATGAATTGTTAATATTATTCATGAATTTTGACTATTAGTCTGTTACTGTTAAATGCATTGAAGATGACACAGGTTAGATAGATTATTAATTAAATACGTTAAATGATTTGTGATGCAAATGAGTATAAGTCTAAATTTCTTTATATTTAACATAATGCGGCTTTCATCCTCACATGACTTCTGTATGTCTATGAAAATAATTTCGCAAGGGACTATGTCTTTCTACTCAATTTCCAAATACGTCTAAGCTGGAGCTATCTGCAGTATCTATTTCCTTAGAACATAAAGGATAATCAGCTCATGATAAGAGAAAAGGTATGGGCTTAGCATTATTTACGAGTACGTCAACAGTGCAATCCCGGCCTTAAATGTGAGATTTTTCTCAAACCCAACTCAAATGTTGATCCCTAAAATCTTTAGGGAATCGTAACAGTGTTTGAAGGTAGTTTAGCTTATATTAGTTCTGTTATATTCTACAAAATAGGTGCAGTAGAAATGGTAAATAACCATACAACTGTAGAAATTAGTTACTCATACGAGTAATGTATGTCTTCTATACATAGTTAAATTTTGATCATTTTAATCCCGTGGAGGGTTTTTTTTTTTATGGTAGGTAAAATCATCCAATGACAAATCCCGCCCTTGGGCGGAGCGGGAAGTAGTGTCAGACTCTTACTGACTAAAAACCTACCCCGTTCCTTCGTAGCCTATCGTGCCGGGGCCGAGCATTCCTTTCGGAACTAACCCATGACCCCAGTAGGCTTCGACCCTGCCTGCCTGCAGTTAGCAGGCTGGGCCTCTTCGGTGTGCTGACAGCTCCTTGAGGCGTGCGGGAACAGAACGCGCCGTCGACGACTTGGGCTCGGTCCGGTCGGTTACCGGACGATCGGACAGCGTGCTACCCATTGCACGCCGTCCGCAAGCCCGCGCCTACGGTGACCGGAAATCGGGATCGGAATCCCGGCGGCGGCTGGGGCGAGCGCCCCGTTGCCTCTGCCTGATGCGGTCGGCCTCCTCCTTTGCTAACATTACTGCTTCGCAGAAGGAGGCGACCGCTTGCCATCCCTCCTCACTACGGACCATGGCCTGAACCAAGGCCCGGCGAGAGAGATCGCTGCCGCCGATCGCCCCCATGAGGACACGGCGATGCTCCGCCCAGGCGGGGCACACCTCTACAGTGTGCTCCACCGTGTCCTCCGGATGTTCCGCACAGTGGCGACACCCGGGCGAATCCTCCGCACGAATCCGGAACAGGTACTTAGCGAACTTTCCGTGTTCGGTAAGCACCTGCGTCGTGCGGATGTTGAGAACGCCGTGAGGTCTTTCCAGCCACGCCTCAAGGATGGGCCTTATCGCCCCAATTGTGGCGCGCCCCGAACGAGGTTGCGATAGTCGTTGACGCCATTTCGCCATGAGATCCCGCCGGAGCTCTGTCCGCCATGCCTCGACTTGTCGTGGCAGCGGAATTTCGCCCCGGCGTTGCATCTCCATGCGCTTGTCGTGCATGTGTGCAAGGACTGTTGCCTCCAGATCCCACGGCGGTTGGCCAGCAAGGAGGGTCGCCGCCTCGCGGGAGATCGTTCGGTACCCTCGCACCATGCGTATTGCCATGACCCTCTGGCACGCATTCAGCTGGGCCCTCGGTTGCTGTGTCAACGTCGGTGCCCACACCGGAGTGTCAACGTCGGTGCCCACACCGGAGATCCCGTGGAGGGTCGATCCGGTACATGAGACACTATCGATTTGTAAAAAGAAATAAAAAAAATACCTTTTTTCTAAAACTCGAATTAATATACGCATGTACGAAATTCATTTCTTTAAGTAAACGAGTCAATGACCTTGTAGGTAGTTGCCGGTCGTTGCGTACTAACTACCTACAGTTCATTGGCGTCGCTCAGCTGACGTTTACTTAAAGAAATTTATTTCAAAGATGCGTAAATTAATTCCAGTTCAAAATAGTACTTTATTTTTTAATTTTCTCTTTACAAATCAATAGTATTTTATGTACCGAATCGATCCTCCGCGGGATTAAAACGACCAACGACGTAATTTAACGGTGTATATAAAAGCGAAATACCACTCACTGATTAATCACAAAATCTTAAAAACTATAACCCCACAAATTTAAAATTTGGCAGGTAGGTTCCTTATATGATATAAATATTCGCTAAGAACGGATTTTACTAAACTCCACCCCAATGGAGTCTGGGGCTTTGGGAAGGTATGAAAATGCATACCAGGGCCCTGGAACCGCGTCAGGGAAGGAACAAGGTAGGTGTTATAGTTAGTAAGAGTCTGACACTATTTCCCGCTCCACCCAAGGGCGGGATTTGTCATTGGATGATTAAAAAAACCCCTATGGGGTAAAACGGGGTTTGGAAGTTTGTATGGAGAAACCGACTTTCTCGCGGACGAAGCCGGTAGCAAAAGCTAGTATACTTTAGTATACTATTTTTTATTATGGCAAATACTTAAAGGGCTTATTAGAAAAGGTCTTGTTATTATTTAAGTAAAGTCTCAATGCATAATATTCATAAACAGCAAAGTTATGAGCGTTTGTTTATATCCCAAAATCTCACTCAATTTCTGGAAACATTGTACAGGTTTATGAATGAAAGAATGTCAATAAAAATGGAAAAACACTGCGCTTAGTATTTTCTAGTAGTAGTTGTTATGAATTATGATTCAATTATGAATTCACCAAATGACAAATTTTCGTGGACAATTTTGGGATATCGTTTTTTTAACTTTTGACTCCACTAATATGATCAGTAACGGGTACTGATTGAGCCCCATTTTTTGGTGCACTAATTAAAAAATATGGGTGTATTCAGCGGTGTTCGTCAGCGTAGGTTTTTTTTTTCTGTATAACTAAATTTTACTTGCTTTTCAACTACTTTCTCGTCGACGCCTGAAATATGTGTGCCCCTTATGCGTTATTAGGCTTATTCAGCCGAGTCACGGAGCCATGAATGAGATCACTGTAAGCATAATTATGTTCAGTAGAGTGTCACTCGCTTGCTACTTATTTTATTTCTTTCAAAACCTTTAACTTGTTTTTATTTTGTCATAAATTTTATCGCAGTCTCCGATTTACAAATAAGTGATCAAAATCAACGTATTTTAGTTGTGTAGTGTTTATTTAGATGTCTATGAATGTTTGTATTTGAAAAATACTCAACTTCTTATGGTTTAACAAAAATACAAAAGTATCAGTATTTTTAGGTGTAACAGAAATCAATGCGTATTTTTTTTAAATTCAACTATATGACTTTAAATTAAAACTGAAAAGTCAAAAAACACTAGTAGAGTTCAGAAATGTAGAAAACAATTTACTTATTATTTATTTATGTACACACAAATACTTAAAAAAAGAACAAATACAGATATATTATAGTAATACGAAGGTACTGCTTATTTCTAACAAAATTTTGTTCCAGCAGAACTGCGACAGGAGAGTCGGATGAGAACAATAGTACTACAAAATTGAAATGAATAATTTCATATTCGATACACACATACCTAAAATAAAACAAATAGATAACAAATTCTAATATGGAGCATAATTATTAATTGCAACAGTTGAGATTCATTAAATAATCTACACTAAAATCTATTCAATATTGATCTCTGCATATAGCTCTTCTTGGTCAGTGCGGTAAAAAGTTTTTTAATCATAAATCTATAATAAATATAGGTCCTTACGTAGTTAATTAACTAAAATTAGATATGGCACAATACATAAAGCGTAGCCCTAAAACAATAAAAAAAAACAATAATTAAAAATTCATCTTCCTCACCGAAAACAAGACCCTGCCTTTTAAACGATAAAACATCATTTGAGAGCCTTTTTTACGACCTTATCAGTTCTTTTCCTAGTTTTTTTTTTCAAGGAGAGGAGAGTGGGCCATAATTTAAAGAGCCATTCATCACAAAGGGGAGCAGAGGGTCACAAGGTCGACAATGAGGCGACATGCGGCAGTGACGACGGCATCTAAATATACAGCCTTAGGGAAGATTTAGCGGTTTTAAATATAGAGGGGACGGTATTTTTTGCGCTCGAATTGAAAATGAGAGATTTGCACAGGTTGTTAGAATCAGTTTTTAAGTTTATTATCAATGCTTATAAAGGTTTCAAGAATTATAAAGAGACAATTTGCATCTTTGCAGAAATGTTTTTTTTTTTCTGTTATACTAAAATGTAGTTATGATAATATTTTAATAAGAACCCTTCCATCAGTAGTTTTATGTATAACATTTTTTTTTAGAATAATTCTATCATAATTACTTTTGAATAATATTGAAGAGAAAACTCATTCCAGCAAAAAAATAAAACGGCAAACTGTCGTTTCCGATATTCTTCCTAAAAGGTGTAGATTATAAAGGTATGATTTTTTTTGTAGGTTGAAAAATCATCCAATGAAAAGGTATGATTGAAGACTAACAGGTTAATTGTCAGGGAAATTAAAAAAAAATACAAAAACTATTAAACCAGTTTTGTTTATTAAGCAAAAATAAGCAAGCATATTCCAATGGAGTTCCAAATTCTGTTTAAGTGCTTATTTGTTACATGAGTCGGCTATGATCAGAACTGAAAAAATATTTCAATTGTACCACTTGGATTACTCTGTCGGACATGTTCGTATTTTTGGCGCTTCGTACTTTTTGTCGTGTGATGCGCATGAGATCAATCACCTGCAAACGTAAGTCGTGTAAGGGGTGTTATGTCGGTCATCGTTATCCAACGTGGCTTGAATGGAACACTTAATGGCGGTCACCATTGTCCGTCATAGCGACTGACTTGTTAAGTTAATTATTTTAGTCAAGCTATCAATAAAATAATATATTATTACTTTACTGGGTATTACTTACTGGGTACTACTGGGTATTATTGGGAATATTAGACAGTGCTAATCTATCTAATTAGCTCATTATGTCCCACAGTTGGGAGAAAGCCTCCCTTTCCCTTTTCCAAACATAGTATATAATAGAATAATATTCTTTTTTTGATAGAAAATTTTCATAAAAACATAAAAATCACTTAAACACTATTTTGAGAGTAGTTTTTAATAACTAATAATGAGTCTTTTTTATTCGTATTGATTAGAATTTGTGCCAAGTTTTAAGTTCATAGTCTAAGGAATACGATTCTCCCATACAAACTTAAAGGAAGCCTTGTGCGAAATCGCATGTTCCTAGTCCACTCATATCTATAAACCTTCTTGGTTAAATGGTCTTTCTATTATTGAAAATGTCTTGTTGAGCTGGGGTGGATCGAATGACACATTCGTCCCACCTGTACGCAAAATACGCGCTTTTCCGTGGAATTGCAGACACCAGCCAGAAATACAAAAAAAAAAGTAAACAAAAAAGAAAAAAGTGTATCAATCTGTTTAGGAGAAATTAGCGAATTAAGAGACAAACGCAAAAACTGTCTTTGTTTTATACCTATTATGTAAGTATGTATTGATGATACTCAAGTTTTTTTCCTCCTCACTGTCCTAGATATTAATATTATATTGAATGTTGGGCGGCTCTTTCAATATAGGCCAAGGTCACTCTTACCCTGTGTGTGTCGTGTAACAGCTGAGTCAACTAAGTCAATCAAAACTATGGGTAGTATATCTCGTTCTATCCGAACGTTGTGGTGACACTCGGGGGAGGCATTTAGCCATCAGACGTGAACGACTTTCGGCTGAAATGATGATGATCTGTAAATAACAAGCAACCATGATTAGATGGATTGGTGATGAAAGTTTTTAAGACAGGTTTCTACTGTGATGTCAATAGCTTTTTTTCGTAGTCTATGTGACGTGTGTGTGTTTGTGTGTGTTATGCCAATGTTGCAGGGTACAGGCCTCCCCTGCCAGGGTTGAAGAATTGTTCAAAAGATTTAGTCGCAGCCCAAGGGTAACCTGTAGGAGGCCTTCCAAAGCTACGTCTTCCAGTACAAGGCAGACCGATGATAAAGGTTGCGGGAATCCGATGGATGAGAAACGCACAGGACCGTTCATTGTGGTGAAATTTGGAGGAACCCTATGTCCAACAGTGGACGTCTTTGGGCTGATAAGATGATGATGATGAAGGGCAACTAAACAAACACGGGTAGATTTAAACCAGTTATCTCCCTCAATCACAAAAACAATGTGTTAAGGCGGGCCCCCTAAGTGCTTGTTTTGGGCGTTCGTCGTACATTGCAGCAGCGGGCCGCGTCATCGCACGCGCAAACACAAACATAAATATGGCAATGTACGACGACCGCCCAACGCGCCGCGTCTCCGTAAACAAGCACTTACAACTTCCTCTCTATTCATGTCTTGTGTATTTCGGCCAACCTGTCAAGAACGAGCAGATTTGCAATTTAATTCTTCTCTAGTTTTTTCGTGGCTACGCTTCCGAAGTCTACGCCATTGGAACCATGACTTGTTAGCCTCAGTTTCGAACGAGTGTTAGAAATATTTGAAATTCTCGACTTTTTCTAGTTTAATATGCATGTATTATGCATTCAAACTTTCCTTATGAATTACTCTATCTATTGGTTAAAGTTACATAAAAATCTGTTCTGTAATTTTTGAGATTGTCAAGCTCAAATAGATAGACAGACGCGGTGAAGGTCTTTGTTTTAAAAGATGTAAGGATTTTGGTATTTGCAAAAATACTTAGGGTTATATGTCAGATATTATAAGGCTATAAAAACCCAGGTTCAGCTCTAGAAATCCACGTCCTATTATGATGATGCAAGCCCGAAAAATCCCTGAAACCTTTATGAAATAGCCTCAATTCAGAGGCGCTATTAATTACATTATTATGTTTTGCTCGTTAGCATTAGATAGGGTGAAGTTGAATACCCTCCAGGAATTTTGAAAGGGTCCGAATGACCCGCACTTATCCTTCGACCTTCGTGTCTGGTATTAGGGCTGTCAAATGTCAGGATTTTGAAGAAACATACTCCTAATATTGCTTTGTAAGTTTGGCTTATGTCAGCGAAAGTGCGATTTACGATTTCTCTGTGGAAAAAAGCAACAATGACGAAAGCTTTTGGTCGTGATTTATATAAAGAAAAGTGCCTAATGGTTGATTTACGTTTTTAAGGTTCCGTAATTTAAAAGGAATAAACGTAACCCTTATAGGATCACTTTGTTGTCCGTCTGTCAATCAAGACACTTTATCTCGGTAACACGTGGAATTATATACACAAATCTGCGGTCTCTTGAAGCTGTGAAAAAATCAAACTTCTAAGGGCCAATTTCACCAATAAACTAATCGCGATTATATTAAACAAAACGCAGTTTGAGCGCCTAATCGAGATTATAGGTTCATTTTGCGTTTCACCGCTATGAATTGAACCTAGTTTACGCTAAACTCAGTTTCAATTCTTTTGTTGTCATTTATGTTTACGACACGGGTCTTAAACTAGATTACGCTGAGCTCAGTTTAGTTGAACTAAGTTTTTATATTGAATGATGAAATCAGCCCTAAGTCAACGAAAAAAAAAACTGCCGTTTCGTAAAAAATGTACATTTTGACACTCTCAAGGGAATCAAAATTCATAGGATACTTCTTGTTGACCTAGAATCCGCATGAAGCAAGGTCTTATAGCACAAGTATAGGAAAAATCTGAAAGCTGTTTTGTGTTCACGTTAAAAAAAAAGACTTTTTTCGATTCGCAAAAATCTTCCGAGACCCGTTTTGGGAATTGAATTACTTACATGAGTTAGTTTGTACGGAACTGACGGAACCCTCAGTGTACGAGTCCGACTCGCTCTTGTCCAGTTATTTTTTTTAGTATAAACACATCGATCGTATCGTGGTGGGCCCGTAAAAACAAAAATGGTGCCCTGAAATCGCACGACGAGGTTGCGGCAGACCACGAAGGATATGGCGGGACTACTTAGTGGTCTTTCTTAGAAATTGACAAGAAGTGTTCAAGAGCCGGAAACTATTGAAAGAATGGACGGAGGCCTTTGCTCAGCAGTGGGGCAGTATAGGCTAGATATATAAATATATAAAGATAATATATATTTTTTTTAAGGACTTTTTTGTTCATTTAAAAAAAGTGTTAATGGTGTTTTGGCACGTTCTCCATAGAAAGAAAAGAAAGAAAGAAAGAAAAATCGTTTATTTGACCTCTCACATACAGTAAAAAAATATTAAAAGAAAAAAAAAAAAAAAAAAATAAACAACATTAAAAACTGTGCAAGGCCAAAAAGGCGCCTAACTCAGCATATGCTGCGATATTTAAGAACGTTAAATAACGCAGCGCTGGTATTCTGTTAGGGCCCGCGGTGATGTCACGATAACACTCCCGGATGTTAAAATAAACTAGATCTCATAATAAACTAATAATAAATAGATATTGTGGCGACTAAAAAGGTCACAAGCTGGTAAATGCAAACTGGCAAGATAATGTTACTATTTAAGGTTTATGATTTAAAATTAAGCATCGGTGTTCGTTTGATAGGAAAGAGGGTAGATTTTTTTTGAGATGTCAAAATAGTAGGTAAAAAGAAATAGTAATGGAATAAATATTTTATAAATGTAACAAAGTGTACCTACTTATAAACAGAATAATATAATAATTTAAACATAGAAGCCGTTTTATTATGCCTCCACCCTTGACACCACTATCTACACTTGCGAGGGTGCAAAACTTATGTACACTTGTGATGGTGCAATAGATTATCACCAGCTAAATGTTTTCCTTGCTTATATTTAAGCAACTTAAGAAACATAGGTTTATTTTAGTCAGTAAAAGTCTGGAATACCCTCTCGCTCCACTCTAGAGCGGGAAAACTTATAAGATGATTCCCACCTCCCAAAAAAAAAACAAAGTCAAGAAAAACTTAGCAGATTTCAAAAGAAAAGTAACAAAACCAAAAGTTAAATAAAAACATAACCTTCCTAAACGGGAAAATCGGTAAAAAGTGACAGATGTATAGAACGCTTCTAAACTCTGTTATGGCAATGAGCAAACCCTATCAGCTGTAAATGTTTTATGCTCTGAATATCTGAGCATCGTGTGCTCGATAACGCCTGTAACGATGTTTAGGGGTCATAAAAAGAGGGAGAGGAGGAAAACACCTTCCTTATTCCTTATCACTGGTTTTTTTTTAAAGGGTTGGCACCAAGCTTGTTATGAACGGTATCAAATACTTAGGTAAAATGTTAAAGACTTTATACACCGTTAAATTTTGGTCGCTTTAATCCCGCGGAGGGTCGATTCGGTACATGAAACCCTATCAATTTGTAAAGATAAAAATTAAAAATAAAGAACTTTTTTTAAAAAATGTACGAAATTATATTCTTTAAGTTAACGTCAGCTGATCGAGGCCAATGAACAGTAGGTAGTTAGTACGCAACGACCGACAACTCCCTTCAAGGTCATTGACTCGTTTACTTAAAGAAATCAATTTCGTACATGCGTAAATTAATTCGAGTTTAAAAAACAAGTAAGTCCTTTATTTTTCATTTTAATCTTTACAAATCGATAGGGTCTCATGTACCGAATCGACCCTCCGCGGGATTAAAACGACCAAAATTTAACGGTGTATATTGTATTTATAAATCTAGTTCGCTCGCGTTTCGCCTCGTTGTTTATACTGCATACATCGAAGGACTGGAACAACTTGCCTGCTGCGGTTTTCCCGTCCGATTATAATTTAGTTGTCTTCAAGGCTGGAGTGACTAAGCTCCTAATAAACTAGTGAATGATTGTATCACTGCTTCCTTCATGTGGGACCGCACTCAAGCACAAGTTTATATTAAGTAAAAAAAACAATCAAAAAGTGCACTCAAAACTTTTGTGACTGAATCCATAGTCGTAGTTCAAACATTCAACTGGAATAGTTACCACTTTAGCAGGCAGTATGAATAATGTCTACCATCAAGAGCAGCCAATGCTGTTTGTTCAGACCACACGAATATCGGAATAGCGAAATCTCCATTTTTTACTACTTTAACCATTTCAAAGCTGAAGAGAATTTGAATAATAGAGGGAATTTGTTCAATTTCTGTGACTAATTTGTTTAATGTTATGATGAAGTAGCCGAGAGTATAAATTTAACCACATTCGTCGTGGGAAAATCATCCAATGATATCTCCCGCCCTTAGGCGGAGCGGGAGGGTGTGTCAGACTTTTACTGACTAAAAACCCTTTCAGCACCACAGCGCAGCACGGCAAAGAAGGAACAGTCCTTCTTTGCCTTCGTTCTTGGGCTTCGGGGTTCACTTTGGCACAACCTGTAGGCTTCGACCCTCCTAGCCTACGTCCCTCGGTTTTGCTGAGGCGTGCGAAGAACCCTGTATACGCGCTGTCGACGACTTTGGCTTGATCCGGACGGCCGGAGGGCGAGCCCATGCCTTCTGCAAGCCGAGAGTCTGCAAGTGGTGAGAGTATAAACTTAACCAGATTACATTAACTTGTTCTTTTCGTATTTTTCTTTATAAGTTGACTAGCTTCTGCAAGTGGTTTGGACTCGTCACAGACTTCTTCACACAAAACTTGTTTTAAGCTGAGAAATCATCCAATGACTTTTCCCGCTCTAGGGCTGAGCGTGAAGGCGTGTCAGACTTTTACTGATTAGAACCACACCCATGTTCCGTCTTTGCTCTGCCTTTTTCTTTTGAAAATAAATCCATGGCCCCAATAGGCTTTGCAGGAAGAAGCTTATTAGGGCCATAGGTTAGTAACGAGTTGAAAAAGAATAGGAGTGGGTTTAAGTCAGTAAAATTCTGATATGCCCTCTCGTTCCGCCCAAGAGCGGGAGAAGACATTAAATGATTTCCCACCACAAAAAAACTCTCTGAGTATCACAGTCAGCTAATTTACTAAACAATATGATTTAAACCAACAATATGACCTAATTCCGCCCACAGCATTACCTTTTGCGTCATCAAAGCCTCCTCACATAAAACCGCTCTGAGCTCTGACGCATACAACTCTAACGATATTTCATCGTGATGTCTACAAATGTTTGCACTTGCGTTGAATTACACGAATATCATCTCACATTTATGGCCCCTCCGCCCTTACGGAACTCTCAAGGTAAGGATTAGGTCACACAGATAGCGGGAAATGGTCCGGCTATCAGAACAGTAGAAATAATATTAGAGGAGTCACGAATAGTGTTACTTATGCCCGACATTTTTTATGAATCTTCCATCGCAATAGGCTAGCAGGATTTATCGAAAACGATAAAAATAATGATACCAAGACAATTATTAAAAAGGCATATCAAGAGAGTGGGTCATTCAATTCAGGGCACAGTATGTTACACTTTTCCCATCTATGTTGGGGCAGGTTTCCAATCTAACCGAATGCAGCTGAATGAACGATTTACCATCAACGATTGCATCACTGCTTACCATCAGGTAGGATTGCAGTCAGGTGCTAGCTTACAAAAAAAAAAAAAAAATAATAAAATAAAATGAAAAAGCGTTTTAATGCATACAAAAAATAACTGTACAATTTTCCCATTTTTGATACGAAAATAAATTAAAAGTATAGTGATTTGGTTGATAGAATCTCTACATAATTTTGGCAATAAGTATTTGAATTGTTTAAATTATCACAGTTCACAATTAAAATTACATAACATAAAAATAATACAAAATTGATAAATAATAAAGATTTTATTAATTTAACATTCAAATTAAAATAAATAACAATAAATAATTATTAATGATTGAATTAAAAAAACATATAACCCAGCCAGTTGCATTACTTTGTGTAATTTATTTCATCTTTTCACTGCTCCCAAAACAGAAAACATCGTGAGGAATCCGGCATGTCGTAGAACCAACAATTTGAAGATATGTGACATCCACCAACCAGCACTGGACCTGCGTGGTGGATTACGGCCCATTCCCTCTCCTAGTAAGGCGGCCTGAGTCCCAGCAGTGGGAACATTATAAGGTCTGCTTTAATTGCTATGCTATGAATTAAAAAATGCAGCTGTTTTTGCAGCGATGCATTACTTATAATTGAGGCGCTGCGCTGCCAACTATACTTACTAGTGTCTCCAACCGCTTTCAACTTGACAAAGCTTTATGGTACCCACGCAAATGATGCGTTATTGTGACAAAAATATTTGAGTACACTTTTCATTGTGTGTACTCAGTATGTCTCTGTTTTCGTTTTCTTCATCGATCGAACTAAATATTAACTACTAAGCAAAAACATTTTGACATAAGAAAAATAAAGAAAATTTATTGAGTAACTAGCTAGCTAGTTAAAGTAGCTAGTTATTTGATCGAGTAGCTAACTTTTAAATATTTTACACAAACAAATAGTTAAAATCACGACTCACGTAACATGCAAGTCACTGCAGCGCCTTATATAAGGACAGTCGAGCCTGTCGGCTATCATCTTTAGCACACTGTTTGGGTTGCCGCGCATCCTGCGCACCAGAGATGCACTCCGCTTACGCATCGTCGCATAAAAGCAGTCGATGCTAGCGGCGGCAAGCATGCCCGAGGCACGAGTCGCGGCAGCCCCATCAGCGCCCTGAATGCATTATTATATTGGAAACGGAAGGCTTCGTATGCTTTTTGGGTGTGATTCACCCACAGGCTGCACGCGTACATAGAAGTACAATAAGTCCATAAACTCTGATCACTGCCACCTATTTAGGTAGATTCAATTCAATTTAGTTCAAAATATTTTAGTTTGCATAGGCGTGTATGGTGTGTCATCAAAACCCGTAGGCCCAGCACGGCCGATGGTCTCGCGTTCCCAGAACGTAGGTCCTTACGCGGGCAACTGAAGAACACAGATGGGGTTTTAGGCAGTTAAAGTCTGACACGCTCCCTGTCTAGGAGAGGAAATGGGCCACTCCACTTCGTGGGCCACGTGTGGTTTAGTGTATGTAACACATCTTCGAATTTTGTATGGTTTTAGAAAATTAATCACTATGTATGTTGTCCTTCTCCGTTTTGAGAGCAGTGGTGATGAAATAAATTACATAAAATGAATCACCGGTCTGGGTTTAAACTCACGACTAAACTCGAAAGTCGGGGCTTTTACCATTGTTCATTTATTTATTTATTTAGTATACACTTTATTGTACACCATTACACATACAAAAATAAGAAACTAAAACTAAAACACACATATACAATGGGCGGCCTTATCGCATTCATTATTATAATTGTGTTACTTCGATACTGTTGCGTCGGTTGCTTTTACCGCTTTTTAACCAGAATTACATTAAAGGTATAATGCATTCAGCCCTGCCTCCTTTGAGGGTTTTAAGTAGAAAATTAAGTTTACTTTTCAAGCTAGAATGTATATTTTTGCAAATAACTAAGTTTTCTGCATGACGTTACTACGAGTAGGTTATAAGAAAACTTTTAGCTTTGGGGTATGTTTTCACTGACAACATGATCACACTGTCACACTGATCAACTGAAAGAAAAAAGGAAGAAAATAAAAAAATGAAAAAAATAAAAATGAATATGAATGATTTAAATTTATATGATAGAATGTGTGGAAGGTCTGAAATAAAGGTTTATTATTAATATTTTCTTCATTCATTATATGTACATATAAATTACCTTTTGATTTTTAATCACAAAAAATATTTAATATAAAAAATAGGGTCCCACCGGTATCGGGAACAGTGTCCAGAGAAAGGAACCTTGTAACAATACAAGCCATGTCCAGGAGTACCGCGTTCTGAATCAAGCCCTTGATCCAGCTGCCTAACGCGAGCCTCATAAGGTGTTGGTCGAGGCTTTTGGCTATTAAGCCATTACCTGACACGACTATCGGTACAATGATCGCCGAGTCTACTTACCACTTGTCGACAACCTCGCAAACATTCACGAGGTTCCCGTCATGCGGAACGGCTATGTCCACAATCTATTAATTATTATTGTTAAATATCGTCGCCTACGTTGAAAGCAGTTGTACTACGTTGTCATATTTATACACAGGAACCTGCAAATATTTCAGCGGGTATTATAGGTACAGAGATGAGATGCTTTAGATTCTTGAAGTACCTTCAGAACATTTCTTTGAAGTCGGTCCACGGTTCACTGATCAGCATCCTTGGTACAGATCTCGTTTTCTCAGAACCACTCGTACGAAACATGCTTCAGTGGATTTTGATTGCTCTTCATTAATTAAGGAGGCGTTACCTTGATTATAAGTTAGCGGCAAAATCTTTTTATATTTAGTGAACAAGCAGGTATATTACGAGGCAAATAAGTTGAACCCGTTGTTATGGTTACGCAGCTCCCCACTTCGATTGAGACCCTTGAGAGATAGCTTGTCTGCCGAGGATTTTAGCTGGATTCAATTTTAAATGTAATGTGTAGATAGTTTTTAGTCATTGTATAGTTAGTTTATTTATTTATTTTATAATTTATGTTGTTGTTGTTTTTTTTTTGTTTGTGTAGTTGTCAGTTTAGAGTGTGCTAATTTTTTAAATTAATTTCGATTTTTTGATATAAGCGGCTAAACAAAACAATATGTAATCGAGATATTTGTAATGTACTCGTATATATAATATGATTTAAGCGTGTGTCCATGGAGTTTCTTGCACATTCTTCTTTATCGGGTCAGTACTTCTTGAATTCCCATAAGATTTTTTTTTGTGTGCCCCACACTAGGAATCGTTTCTGTATTGTGCGTGCGTTCACAAACATGAAGGTTCACGACTCATACAAATATTTTTACCGTGCGGGAATCGAACCCTTGACATGCAGCAGCCAACCGCTCAACCGCTACCCCCATCATGCCTTATAAGAAAAAGTCTATTGCTAGAAATCAAATGAGCAATACGATTACTAAAAAATGGACTGGACTGGACTGGAAATGGAATGGAATGGAATGAACTGGACAGACCCACTCAATTATATGTGGTTCTTTCCTCAAAAGACTATTTCAGACATTTATTTTGCATGTAACCAATATTATAAATATACGAAAGTAACTCTGTCTGTCTGTTATCTCTTCAGGTTTTTTTTTTACTTTTAGTGACTAAATCTCACATTCTTTTCTCGGTGGGAAAATTATCCAATGACAGCTCAGACACTCATAGTGTCAGACTTTTACTGACTAAACCTCACTCCTGTTCCTTCGTTGCCTTTCATACCGGGGCCGAATCTTCCTTTTAGAAACCGACCTGGCCGCAGTAGGCAGGGTCGAACCCTGCTGGGCCCCTACGGTTTGCTGACAACTCCTTGAGCCATCGCGACGCCATAGACTACTTGGGCTTGGTCCGGACGGTTACCGCGCTTACGGTGGCCGGAAATTGGGATCGGAATCCCGGCAGCGACTGGAGCGTGAGGCCCGTTGCGTCACGCGTGCGGCCTCCGACTTAATCTCATTGCGTCCTTCAGTTGCTCTTTGCGTTCTAAGACCACGGAAAACCTTTTTAGAAGTCGACCCATGGACCTACCAGGCTTCTACCTTTCTCAGCCCCTAAGGTGTTGCTAACATCTCTATGAGGCGCGCGTGGACCATTACGCGCCTTCGTCGACCGCTCTGACTCTTTCCAGATGGTTACTTCGGTCACTACCATAAAAAAAAATATGTACGAAATTAATTTATTTAAGTAAACGAGTCAATGACCTTGTAAGTAGTTGTCGGTCGTTGCGTACTATCTACAGTTTATTGGCCTCGCTCAGCTGACGTTTACTTGAAGAAATTAATTTCGTACATACGAAAATTAATTCGAGTTTAAAAAAAAGTACTTTATTTTTTAATTTTCTCTTTACAAATCGATAGTGTTTCATGTACCGAATCGACCCTCCGCGGGATTAAAACGACTAAAATTTAACGGTGTATTAATATCTTCATTTGTCATATCAACCAGGATTCAATCCAGACTTCAGCTGAAAGTGGGAAACTTCCTATGGGAAAATCCCAATACCAAATATATTATAATTATTCGAGTCGAAGATTTTTCTGAACGCCATACTCAGTAGTTCCGTCAATATAATTTAGTTCTTCTTGTAGTCAGCAGCTTATATGTCTAATAACAATTTAGTTTGCTATATTTCCCAGTAATTGGATCATATACGTCAGAAGGCGATCACTCAATGGAAAATTCTCATAGATATGGAATCGCATCTGCCAATTGAAAGGCCGTAACGGGGCCGAGTGAGCAGTGGTGGCCGAGTGGTAACGGCCCCGACTTATGAGTCTTAGATCGCGGGTTCAAACCCAGCCTGGCGCATTACTTTGTGCAATTTATTTCATCACCACTGTTCTCAAAACGGTGAAGGAAAACATCGTGAGGAAACCGGCATGTTCTAGGACCAAAAATTCGAAGACATGTGACATCCACCAACCCGCACTGGGCCCACGTGGTGGATTACGGCCCATTCAGAGTCCCAGCAGTGGGAACATTAAAAGACTGATTATGATAACGGGGCACCTCTGTCCTCAGAAACTGGATGGAATAGGTAATAGGAATAGGTGAAATATTGGGGGTCTTCGTTCCGCCGTCACTGGAAGTGGACGTGTGTCGCGTGTTCTCGGATCGTGTACAAATATTTAATTATACTAAATTCGTATTGGTCAAAGTCTTTAAATTCAATTCTCGTTTCTTCATACGGACTTTTTACCGCTGGTCTCCGCCCCTCGAAAGGGATAGACTGTGTTCTCGGAGCTGTGTCGTGGGCGCACCTAATTGAGTTTTTTGTGATTGGTGTTTGCCGGGATTTGAACTTGAGACTCGTGCGCTGGAGGTGCGTGCCTATTCCCCCGAGCCACCGTAACGTAAGCGCAGAAGCCGAATTCACAAGACACTACGCGTGGTGATCGGGCCGTTCTCTGACGCATCGGCTACGAAGTGAGTCATTGAACGTGTTAGCGGCTACGCGGCTACGGCTCGGAAGGTGTGCTACGTGTGCTACGAATGCTACGCTCTACGCGCTGACCTATTTGGCTGTTTTGACATCTTAATTTGAAATAAAATAAGATCAACATAATGCCGCGAGTTCAACGTTCACCTCCTGCGGGCACCGGTAAGGAGATTCAACGTGTAATGTCATCACCTGATGTCTCGACTATTGAAAGTGAGCCGGGGCATATCAACATCTCATCAAGGTACAAACGTTTCAAGCCAGACTCCTCGCCGAGCCATTCACCAAAGAGTGAGACGTTTGAGGAGAAAATAATGAATTTATTGACTATGTGGAAAAGTGATCAGGATGTATTATTGAATAAATTAACATCTGATATCAACGAAGTAAAGCTGCAGAACAAAGAGATACAGAAGTCTAACATCGAGATTGAAAAATCTATTGAACATATAAATCTGGCATATGAGAGCATGAGGCAGTCGGTTCAGAAACTTGAAAAGGAGCGACAAGAACAACGAGCTTATATCATAGAACTTGAGAAAAAGGTGGGTGACTTGCAGAATAGTTCACGCTCCTCATGCTTTGAAATAAGAAATATTCCGATAAGTGAGAAAGAGTCTACAGAAGACCTGACAGCCTTAGTATTACGAACATGCAATGTCCTCCAAGTCTCATTCAAATCAGAGGATCTGCGAGACGTCTATCGTATGCCGGGAAAAAAAGGTTCAAATAGGCCAATCGTTGCAGACTTGATCACCGTTCCTCTTAAGAAACAGGTCTTAGACGCTGTTCGGGCTTTCAATAAAGAGCGCCCTGCTGCAGAAAAATTAAATAGCACTCATATTGGTATAAAGGGAGAACCTAAACCAGTGTATGTGGCAGATCACCTGCCAAATAGCTTGCGACAATTGTTTTACGAAGCCCGTAAGTACGCCAGCGCTCACGATTACAAGTTTTGTTGGTCGCAGAACAATAAGATTTTTCTTCGCAAGCGTGAGGGTGTGGACTCGGTCGTCGTCTCATCAATGTCGTGTCTGGCTAACCTACTCAAAACCCCGCGGCAGTAACTACGGTCAACAATCGATAACTGCCTTTTATTGTGTTTTTTGGACTATGGTTTATTTTTATATTTTATTTCGGTTTGTTCTTATAAATCATTTAGTTATCAAACGTTGTAAATGCTTAGCAGCACATTTCACACTCTCACAATACACATCTACAATTACACAAAATCTCTTTATCACGTGTATGGTTTGGTCCCCACAACAGCCACTCTGTTTAATTCTTAAATATGATAATGACAACGCTGAATATGATACTATTTTAAAAAAGCTAATTCTAAGACTAAATTTTACTCTGGCTTGTTTACGAATTGTTTATTTCCATGACAAAGCATCTAATAGACAGGAAATGTATCCGATGTTGTACCTATATGCGTTCTATTATTTTACTTTAAAATGCTAGACTTGACCTTAATAACTAATGAGCTGGATGCTATCGGTACGACCCAGTCTTATATCTGTAAACCGGAGCAATGTTTAAACATCTTAGGTGATACAAATCATACAGTAAATGTACTACATGTCAATATACGCAGCGTAAACCGAAACATGGATGAGCTCACTGTGTTCTTACGCACTCTGAATACACTCCCAGAAGTGATTATCCTAACTGAAAGTTGGTTAAGCAAAACGCCATTTATTCCACCACTTGATGGTTATATAAGCTATCATACAAGAAATAATATCAACCAAAATGATGGTATTATTATTTACATTAAATCTTTTCTATCGCATACAGTTACTGAACCAAACATATTAGATACAAATTGCTTGTTATGTAAGCTTGAATCTATAGATCTGATGATAATTGCCTTGTATCGTCCCCCCTGCAATCGTAATATTGATAATTTTCTGCGCGGTATTGATGACTTTCTGACATCCACATCTAACTATAAAAACATAGCATTACTTGGGGACCTCAATATAAATATTATTCCAGATCATTTAAATCAGCAGGCCAACGAATACCTAAACCTAATTGCCCTTCATGGACTTCTTCCGACTCATAGGCTGCCCACTCGAGGTAAAAATTGTTTAGATCATATCTTCCTTAAATCTGAATTCAAGAGCATTACACTGATTTTTGATACTTACATTACCGACCACGCACCAACCCTCCTAAATATTAAAACAAATAAGAAAATAGCTAACCGTAAAACTAAAATTGTAAAAGTGGACTATCCTTCGGTATATACTACCGTCTCAAAAACGGATTTCAATTCAGTCACAGATATCAATGATGCTAACCTGGCTACTGATAAGTTAGTTTCAATACTTGGTTCAATAATTAAACAAAACACTGTAACTAGGTCTATTCCATCAAAATGCAGAATCCTCAAACCATGGATAACAAATGGTTTGCTACGCTGCATCCGCAATCGTGACGCTATGTGTCGACAGTTAAAGATTAATCCTGAAAACTACACTCTCAAACTCACTTTTCTTCGATATCGCAATTTTTGTAACAAGTTACTTAAAAAATTGAAACATGCTTACGAGAAAAGTGAATTCGAAAAAGCCAAAAATAACCCAAGAGCAACTTGGAAGGTAATAAAAAATGTTGTACAGTCTGACACTTCTAGAAATCCACCAACTGAGCTGTTGAAGATAGACCCCGACAAATCAAGATCTCTAAACAAGATAAATGACTATTTTTCCAGTATAGGTAATGACCTGGCTCAGAAAATTTTATCCACCGCAAAGAACTCGGAACATTCCCTGGATGACAACAATGTCATGGACTCCTTCGTACTCATGCCAACTGATGAGTGTGAAGTAGAGCGAATTATCCATGGCCTACGTATTGACTCAGCTATTGGATGGGACGCAATCCCTACGCAGTTGTTACAGAAGTGCTCTAAGAGCCTAGTGCCAGTGGTTACTCATCTATGCAATGTTTCCTTGTCTAGTGGCATCTTTCCCAAGGCGTTCAAAAAGGCTATTGTCCACCCTATCTACAAGAGCGGGAACAGAGACAGTGTCAATAATTATAGGCCAATATCTGTTCTGCCTGCATTATCAAAGGTCCTTGAGAAATTGCTTAATACCAGACTGCAAAATTTTCTGAAAACGTATAACATTTTAGCACCAAACCAATTCGGCTTTAGGAATGGTAAATCCACGGAAGATGCTGTAGGTTCTCTTATAGATCACATAGTTAACATCCTTGATCAGAAACAAAAATGTCTCGGCATTTTCCTGGATCTAACCAAGGCCTTTGACACTGTCTCTGTTCCTCGGCTCTTGTTGAAAATGGAAAGGATGGGAATACGTGGATATGCTCTTCGGATTTTCAAGGATTATCTCTCTGATAGAACACAGTTTGTGCAGATCGATTCTTATGTAAGTGAAACCGCTTCTTTAACCTTTGGGGTACCACAGGGATCGATCCTGGGTCCTACTCTTTTCCTCTTATATATTAATTCCCTATGCCTACTTTCCCTACCTAACTGCGCCATTTTTACTTATGCGGATGACACGGCGCTACTCGTCAATGGCAAGAACTGGTCTGAGGTATTTCCTAGAGCTGAGAAAGCTCTAAATCATGTTATGCAATGGTTGTCAGGTAATCTCTTAACCTTTAATCCTAACAAAACGACCTACTTGACCTTTTCGCTAACATCTTCTTCTCAACCGTCTAGTGGACACCTTAATCTCAAAGCCCATACCTGTGACCCTAGTACTTTAAGTGTTTCCTCCTCACCCTGTGGCTGTCATACCTTAACCAGGTCTACGCAAGTAAAATACCTTGGAGTATATATTGATCCTTTAATAAATTGGAAAAATCACCTAACGGTCCTTACCGCTCGAGTTCGTAAGACCATCTATATATTTAAAAAACTTCGCTATTCCCTTGATTTCAATACTCTTAAAATGGTATATTATGCCTTATGTCAGTCTATTCTGACCTATTGCATAACCGTGTGGGGTGGTGCTGCCAAAACGCTTTTACTGCCTTTAGAACGTGCACAGAGAGCTGTGCTTAAAGTGATGTCTTTTAAACCCTTCAGGTATCCGACGGTTAAGCTCATGGATGACTGTAAAACTTTATCTGTGAGACAATTATTCGTCCTGGGAACAGTTTTGAGAAAGCACAGAACTCTAAAATACGACAATAGTGTAACAACAAAGCGCCGTTCACATGTAGTATGCCATTCCCCACAATATCGTAGTTCCCTGGCTGCAAGGCACCATAATGTGATTAGTTGTCGCTTGTACAATAAAATAAATAAAAATTGCACCATCTATCCACTCTCCAGATTCGAATGTAAAAAGAAGGTTTTGAATTGGCTTCTGAATAAATCATATGATGATACTGAGGACCTACTTAAAATATAAACTATAATAAGAACCATAACCCTACATTATCATACACTTCAATTCGTACTATACAATACATATTTACACACTTTACATTCTTAAATACACATACTCACACATATATACACATGTAGACACACCATCACACACTAACAGAATAACGTTTACTTATGTTTGGTTTTCTTTTCTTTTTTTTTTAATTTGTTTTCTCTTTTAGAACTTCAATCATGTACATGCACATGTTTCACTAATATCCTAAACAATTATATTTGTAATAGATCAATAAGAGCGAGGGCCCTGGTACCCTTAACACAAGTTGAATCTTAATTTGGGTACCAGAGTTCAACAAAATTAGCACTTCAATTATGTGAATAAGACTTCTATCTGTGTAACGCTGTGTGTATTAATTGAAAATAAAAATTATTATTATTATTATTATTATTATAGGTACGCACACCGAATTATTTATTAAACAACATTCACACATCACGAACCGACGACTTTGTAAGACGTATTGGAGCAATCACGTTTCATTTCTAAAACGTCGGGTTATCCGGAGTCTGTGACCTACTTACAGTTCAACAGGAAAACCCTAACAAATTCACGATTCTATCATCAATAATAACCTAATACTTTCAATGAAACGTTAACGATAATCGTAATTGTGCATCGAGCCGGCAACAATATGCCAAACACCATTTGAAGTCATTAATAATCGTCGTAAAATGAGAAAATTTCAATGGGCATCCCATCGTCGGGCCGGTTATCCATTAAATAAACTTAATTCGTGTGATAAGGCGCGGGGCGGGCGGCGGCTGGGCGGGCGCCGGCCAGACGCCCCAGTCGCCGCCCGCCGCGCACTCCGCGAGGACGCATGCCGCTCTCTGCTCAGCCGCGCTAATTTTACACGCCAGTAACTCTCCTCTGCTATACCGGTGACCTGACAGTGAAGTGTGACAGTGTAGTGAGTCAGCAGCCCCCTGCCACGTCGCCACAGTGAGTACTCTCCTTCACAACTTTGACGGCGACTTATCTCAATCATTCGTCGAGCTTACGGCCATTTTATACGATCACTCAACCTTGAGTCGTTGTCAGTATTTTGGTCATTGTGACTCGCAGCTGATCTCATGATTTTTTTTCTCTGAGTCCGCACGGTAGTTCAGCGTTCAACAAAAATAGCGTGGAAGGAATTTCATTAATGTACCTATCGGGTAGTAAGATTTATTTGGAGTAGCTTCGAACGATTAATATTGTGGAAGTTTTGTAAAAACAAGGGCGATATTCATGTCAAGGTTCGGACACCTTGTTATATTCATGTTAATGTTCAGACGCTCGTAAAATGTGAAAAATGAGAAGATTGCTTGTTTGTAGCCATTACGAGATCACAAAGTTTATCTATTTTTATTCCTGAGTTTTTTTTTTACAGGTACGTTCGAAAAGAAAAGATTGCGATGTAATAGACTTAATGACTTACTACCGATGTATAGATCACAGTTTTACGTTTTCGAACGTAGTCAGTTTTGTAAAAAAAATGTTGGCAATGTTCGTGGCATGCGAGTCAGCTTAGTAATTTGAAATATGCAAAACATAATATTATTATTATGATCTAACTGGCGAGCATTTACGATATTTATTTCACACTTCATTACAGTCCTGATACATGTAATCGGGCTTTAGTCACGAACATAATATCGTTGTAGTTATGTTTCTTTTATTGCCCTTGGTACGACTAAATTATTGTTATATTCGACTGACAGATGAGATAGTATACAATTCGTAGTAATTAATGATCTTCGAAATATTTTCCGAGGAACTGACAATAGTTTAGCTATTCTAGCCTTATTATTATTAGTAATGATTATCATTGAATCCAGAGGACAATATAATTCCTCTAATATAGAAATATATCGATAGTACAAACAAAGATGAATTGGGGACATACCTACCATACGAATACACAAAGTCAGTCGTTACATGAGAGACGCCAGAAAGTATGACCATAAGTCTATCCATGGATTATCGTGTTGCCTAGTAACCGGATTGTGGAGGTCTGAGAGGCAGTCGCTATATGTAAATCTCGGGTATTCAGGCGCATCTGGTTAGATTGGAGCCCAACCCTAAGCTAGTTGTGAAAAGACTACGGAGATGATGATAGGGAAACCCACAATCGAAGTTACAAGAAGGTAATAGTCAGTGAACTATAGGTTAATCCTATGAATACCGTAATTAGAAACACAATAGAAATACAATAGGTGTGCGGACACCGGTGTCCGCTTGGGGCTTGAGTTTTAGAAATCACAGGTTCAAAAATCCTGAAAAGTATCAATGAATGCGATTAAACTAATATTCTGAATTTCCCTATATACCATGATTTTTAATTAGATGAACCAAAGTGACAGCAGTGGACAATGCCCAACTGTCAAATAACAATGCACAACTGTCAAACAACCATTGTTATAGCTGTCACTTTATTTCATCTAATAAAAAATCATAGTATAGTTACAACCTAGTGTTCTTTAAGTCAAGAGTGAATAGGTTACTTTTAGGCAAGCGTGCTCCATCGTCGGCCACATCATCGCTTACCATCAGGTGAGATAGTGGTCAAACGCAAGCCTATCAATAATCCAAAAAATACATCTTCCGCTCTGGGTGGAGCAGACTTTTGCTGAATGACCCTGAGTTCCTTCAGTTACCCTTAGCGTTTTAGGGCCTGAGCCTCGTACTGCTATGGGTAGCCTGGAACACAAGGCAAAGAACGAAGGATAGGAGTGGGCTTTAGTTAGTAAAAGTCTGAAACGTCTTCCCACTCCGTCCTAGAGTGGGAGAAGTAATTGGATGATTTCTCACTTACAAAAAAGCCTTGTTTTGCTATGTGTCTTAGGCACATATTCTAAGGCGTCTTAAATAACCTTTACTCGACTCAGTCGATATAACAACGAAAAAAAAGCTCTTGATGAATGCCAATAAGTAGCAATGTATAACTGTCAATTTGATAAATCATGGTGATGTCGGAGAACATGATTTAGAATTTAGGGGTTAAGTAGGTTATATGAGTATGTACTATTTGATATTTACAATAGAAAACATAACGAAAAACTTGATCAGAAATTATTTAAATTTGAAAACCTGGAGATAAATGACAAGAGGTTATCTAATGAGTACCTGGCTGATACTTAGCTGGTACACTTTGATTTCGTACGCTATAGATGCGTAAAACAGCCCAATGCAATATGCTCACAATTTCAAGAAAGGATTTTTTTTTAACATAGTACCCTATTTTTATTTTTTAAATAAACGTAGCTCTGTATAACATCAGTTTATTACCCTTCTGAGTCCTTGGGCACGCCACGATTGAGGCGGTAAGGCCCCTCTTTGAGGCGTGGCTGGAAAGGCCTCACGGCGTCATAACCTTCCGCATGGCGCAGGTACTAACCGAACATGGCAAGTTCGGGCCGTACCTGTACAAGATCCGTGCGGAGGTGACGCCCGGGTGTCGTCACTGTGCGGAACGCCCGGTGGACACGGTGGAGCACACGGTAGAGGTGTGCCCCGCTTGGGAAGAGCATCGCCGTGTCCTCGTGGGGGCAATCGGAGGCGATCTCTCGCGCCGGGGCTTTGTTCAAGCCATGCTCCGGAGCGAGGAGGAGTGGCAGGCGGTCGCCTCCTTCTGCGAAGCAGTAATGCTAGCAAAGGAGGAGGCTGACCGTATCAGGCAACGGCGCTCACGCCGCAGCCGCCGCCGTAACTCCGATCCAAATTTCCGGCCACCGTAGACGCGGGCTTGCGGACGGCGGGCAATGGGTAGCTCGCTGTCCGTTTGTCCGGTAACAGACCGGACCGAGCCCAAGTCGTTTACGGCGCGCACTGTTCCCGTGCGCCTCAAGGAGTTGTCAGCAAACCGTAGGGGCCCAGTAGGGTCGAGGCCTAGTCTGGGGCTCTGGGAAGGTATGAAAATGCATACCAGGGCCCTGGAACCAAGGCAGGGAAGGAACAGGGTAGGATTTTAGTCAGTAAAAGTCTGACACTATTTCCCGCTCCGCCCAAGGGCGGATGATTTTACCTACCGTAAAAAAAAAAAAAAAAACCCTTCTGAGTCCTGTCGAAATCGGTACAAATGTTTCATTTATTAGTTAGAAGAAATAGACACACGAAAATTGCATTATTGTAATCTAAAACCTATCAAAAACTATTTTTATACCTATTATAAAAAAAATATATTTTGATATTGTGTTTGTGTTTTTGTATTTTATGTACAAAGTTAGGTTTAGTATAAAAGTATATATATTATATAGTTTAGTTTACATTTAAGTTTGTTAAGTGTTTTTTACTTAAATAATAAAATAAATAAGACAGTAAATTTTGATATTTCAAACACGCACTTCAATTTTATTTGTATGTGTAGTTGTATAAATTTCACTCATATAAACAACTCGATTTGGGCAAAAAATAAGCAGCTACCTAACTGGTAATTCATTCTTTAAAACCCCGTATTTCAATACTGAACAGTAATTCAATTAGGGCCCAACGAATTCATGTGCTGATTCCTTTTCTATCGCTGAACGAATTCACTTTATTTCACGTTGAGGTTCGTACAATGCGAACGCAATTATGTACCGTTGAATAGTGATTACTCACATTTAACTGATTCAGTGCGAACGTTTGCTATTTATGGAATACGTCTTGTTTTTACCCGACAACGGCAAAGAAAAGGAGGGTTCTGATTTTGACAGGCTATATATACAGTATATGTTCATCTGTTCCCTCATAGCTCCCAATCTCTAATCTTATCGGAACTCGACTATTGAGGTACCGTTTTAATTGTCCGCTGAACGTAGGTTTCGTTATTTGTCACAAAAATCGTTGTGGCGTCCTCTAGCGGACAAAAAGAAATGTGTTAAAAAAAGTAAAAAAACTAAAACTCGACTACGACAAATAAAACGACGCAACGACCGACAACTACCTACAAGGTCATTGACTCGTTTACTTAAAGAAATTAATTTCGTACATGTGTATAATTAGTTCGAATTATAGAAAAAAAACACTTTATTTTTTTATTTTATCTTTACAAATCGATAGTGTTTCATGTACCGGAACGACGCTCCACGCGATTAAAACGATTAAAATTTAACGGTGTAGCGCGAGTCAAAGTACTTACTGCATAAATAGTATTCCCATTTCATTTCTTTCATAAAAAGAAAACCCTCTTTCCTCCAATCACTGCACTTAACAATCAGAATGATAGATGGCCGTCAATAGCCTGACAGCTGTCACTGAGCGGCGGAAACAGCCGAAGTGATTCGTTTATCATCGGCGACGTTTCGGGCAGGAACAAACACCGCTACATGGATCTATCAGGTTATGGATGGTGGACGGATATTACGTGCGCTGGCCATGTTTCCGGATATTGTGGTGTAGCCTGGTTGGTGGAAAACTGAAGTTCCATTTTTGAAATTTTATTTTTGTTGGACATGTTTCGAAGGTATTTTGATGCGTGGCGTGCATGGAAATGGTCTTGAATAGTGTTTTTACACCACCTGCTCGATAATGCCCTTTTTATGTCGTACAACCATAAAGGCAGGGCGCAAACATGGACACTTTTGTGTCTTGTGTCAGATACAAGCTACCGATGAATATTTGATTTCTATAGAACCAGTATGAAATCATCCACTCTCTGCGCATACAAAAACATTTTTTTTTTTGTCAAGTTGCTTCCACTTAATACATACTCATCAAATAGTGTTCGGTGTTGGTAACTGGAAACTAAAAGTCGTCAGTCGAAGACACAAGCAACATTAACAAATTTCCTTAAAATTGTACTGAGTTGTGCAAACGTAGAAGTTACATTCGGTGTACGTCACGAGTGCGACACAAACCACGCACACTAAACGGGTGGCGCATGAGGGAGACTGATGGAAAACAAGCAACGAATTCCCCGGCGGTTTTTAGTCAGTAAGATTCTGACAGTATTTCCCGCTCCGCCCTAGGGCGGGATTTTTCATTGGATGATTTTACCTACCATAAAAAACCATCAAGTGAAATAGTGATCAAAACTCAAACACGAGCCTATAATAAACAGACAGACGGACAACAAAGTGATCCTATAAGGGTCCCGCTTTTTCCTTTTGAAGTACGGAACACTTAGAAGGGACTATCAGATTTTCACTGACTAATTTCAGTTGCCCATTGCATTCCGAAACATGGTGTCCCACATATCCAGGGCTGATAGCTTTCCAATCGATCTCTCTCACTGCTCTCACCACAGGAATTGAACTTTTCACACAAGAGAAGAAATAGAAACGGACCATTTGATAAGAAATTTAATTTATTAAGGCTACATTTACAATCAAGTCGGGATTGACCTTTACGTCCATCGTCTCGTTTGCACAATACGGTCTAGATTCTAGCTGTGAACACATTTTAATTAACTTACTGGAATTCAGTTTGATAGTTACTTCTGATTGAAAATTTTTATTAGGAATAAAGGCTGAAAAGAATTTAGCTTGAATGGTAGCATATTAGAACATGTGAGTGTCCTAGTGTATAGCCCAGTGGTTAAGTTCAAAACCAGGCAATAACAACCACTGAACTGGAACAATTTATTTGATGTGATAATGTAATGATAGAAGTGTTTTTTAGTATGTAAAGTTAGTCTAAACTTATTTTTAGAAAGTAAATTATTAGGAACCTTTTTTTATCTTATAATAATATCTATATACTTATAATTAATCTGTAGAAGTAAAAATTCTGTACATTAAAAATATTAAAAAAATAAATGGCAGGGGGTGTTACTAGACCGAAACCGAACCCAAAAATGTGATTAAAAATTTTTTTGTCATCTAAAGTGAAGACCAACTAGTCCAGCGACGATCTCTCGCGCCAGGCCCTGGTACAGGCCATGGGCCGAAGCGAGGAGGGATGGCAGGCGGTCGCCTCCTTCTGCAAAGCAGTAATGCTAGCAAAGGACGAGGCTGCGCGCGAGAGGCAAAGGCTCTCACGCCCCAGCCGGGGATTTCGATTCCAATCCTGATTTCCAGCCAACGTAGGCGCGAGCTATGGGTAGCTAGCTGTCCGACCGTCCGGTAACCATCCAGACCAAGCCCAGGACGTCGACGGCGCGCACTGCTCCCGCGCGCCTCAAGGAGTTGACAGCAAACCGTAGAGACCCAGCCTGCTGGCTGCAGGCAGGCAGGGTCGAAGCCTACTGGGGCCAAGGGTCTGCTTCTGAAAGGAAGGCTCGGCCCTGGTATCTAAGCCAACGAAGGACCGGGGTGGGTTTTTAGTCAGTAAGAGTCTGACACTATCTCCCGCTCCGCCCAAGGGCAGGAGATGTCATTGGATGATTTTACCCACATTTAAAAAAAAAAAAAAACTAGCTCAATTGCGGCAAGAACAAAGATATCCAGTCCTTTAAGGAACTAATTAATCAATAACCCTGATCGTAATGTCACATCTAAATTCAGGTAGAGAAAAAGGTGATCGCGGCATACATCCAAGGGAAAAGGTTCGGTGCTACCACAGAGTAAGGAATCGTCTGTGTAGTTTCATTGAGAAAATAACATTGACAAAACTTTCTATTTAATCCAATTTTATTTTTTTGGGTTGACAAATTCTCATACGTATTATTGTGACTTCTTTCATAATTTTTTTTTTTTAATTTGTGGCTTAATTTCTATTTATTTATTTTTTAGACATTTTTCAATTTTTTTTTTGTACTTACAACGCCGTCTAGTCCCAAGCTAAGCAGAGCTTGTATTATGGGCTAGTACCCATAATACAAGCTCTGCTTGCAGAGTTATGTAAGCAAAAGTTTGTGAGTGTACATATATTATGTCTTTATGTTCGCACTCGGTACTCGGTCGGTAGACTATGTCCTGGAACATATAGGATATTTTCTGTCTTTAGAATATGTTCCCTTGGGTTTGTACTATCATGCGAGCGATGCCACTGGCTGCAGCTAGTATAAAATTAAAAAAAAAAAAACTGGCTAGGTTTTATTAGCTTTTTGTCGCTGCCAGTGCTGCAACTCCGTGCTCTATGGCTGCTGCCAACCATTGACACAAATTAGAAGGCCCAGCTATCGTGATTGACATTTTGTTCTGATTAAATGTCCCGGACAACTCTTTTTATACCCGACTCGTTTGTAATGAGTATTCAAGCGACTGACCATGATTGCGGATGGGGTAAAAAGGAATTAACTTGCTTTATTTTTTGGGGGTTTTGTAGATACCGACTTTTTTAAAGGAAGTTTAAGTCTTTTTGCGATGGGAATTCATCAAATTACTTTTCTCGCTCTGGGTGGAGGGAGTGTCACATTTCATTTGATTAAAACCCACCTTTTTCTAATATAGATAGGCTCTCGTTTGACCACTATTTCATCTGATGGTAAGCGATGATGTTATCGACGATAAAGCGCGCTAGCCTAAAAGTTTTAAGTTCCTAAATTTCCTTAATACAAACATTGACCATTTGCTCATGAGTTAATTAATACTTAGTTCCGGGGCTAGAGGCGCTGCGCGCCGAAATAGAGACTCTAAGTTTAGTTCGGTAGCACACATTAATTTAGGCACAATTTTATTGCAATGTAACAATATTATAATTAACGTTGCATTGCCATAAAACGTGGCAATGCCGTCAGAGGAGATGCGGCGGTGTTTTATGATGATACGTATACCATATTTTAGTTAGGAGTAGACTTTAGTGTAAATATAGTTTGAATTAGTATTTTTATGTAATGTAGGTAGGTATATAATTGTGTTTTTGGAGTAACAAATTATTATAATTTAATAGTGGCAATCTCATACAGCAGATTTCATAACTTAAGTCAGATTTGCCGTCCCCAGACATTCCATAACTCCGACAGTCCCTTAACAAGATGTTTGTTTCCGCCACAATACATACTCATAGTGCTCACTAAACTTCAGCATTTACTCGTACTTGGTTGCCCATGTCAGCCCCTTACTTAATAATTATGAGGGCACGCGTCGCTAACTTCATTCAACTTGGAATTAGATTGTTTCAAACGCAAGGAGCATTTGCGTCGGTCGCGGCTCCTCCAAGTTGACGAGATATCCTAAAACTTTATAATTGTGTGTTAATGTGTTTATATTTCGTATTATGGTCATTTTATGACATCTTTAGGTGAGTTACTAAGTAGTTATTGTCAATTTCTGTAGCACTATGTGGATTGTACTGACTACACATCAGTTACGTTTACATGTTGGCCCAGCCTCGGCCAATCGCTATTGTGTAGCCATTGTATGAACTGGGAAAACCTGCTAACACAGTGGCGATTGGCCTAAGCTGGGCCCACACGTAAACATAGCATTACAAATATTATAAAACTAAGTTTCCTACTGCGTCTGTCTATTTGTATGAACGCGATAAACTCAAAATGTACTCACAATACTAAAAATTATGTATACTGCAAGTAAATTCATAAACTAAAAATAACTAATATTAGGTCTTATTTTGAGTTCAAATAAAGTTTATAATAAAGGTACGACATTCTTTTTTCTAAATTAAGTATTTATTTGTTTCTTTGTGTTTTGTAGTTTTAGTTTATTTGAATTTATAATTCCAAGTCAATTCAAAGATATAACACTTCAATGCAACCCGTTTTAGAAAACGGCAATATCTCAAATAGAGGAAGCCCTGGAATGTATTGCTAACTTCAGCCTGAACATGACAGGTACAAAGTAGAAGTTCAAAACACCATAGTCAAGTAAAGCGTTTCTTCCACCCGTAGCGATGCCACGATCTTCCTCTGTTCCGAAGTGTAGACTTCTTCGAAAGTCTAGAGCCCTAGTTATCGCCCGTATTGTCTCCAGAACGGTACTGGTTAATAAAACTAAATTCATAAAGTAAAAAGCCAATTCACAAAATATATTAAATGTAAAGAAGCGGCTACCGCAGGCGCGGGCTTGCGGAAGGCGAGCAATGGTTAGCTTGTCGTCCGATCGTCTGGTAACCGTCCGGACAAGCCCATGTTGTCGACGGCGCATATTGTTTCGTGCGCGCCTCAAGGAGATGCCGGCAAACCGTAGGGGCCCAGCAGGGTCGAAGTCTTCTGGGGCCATAGGTAATGTAAAAGTAAAACCCAGGGCCCTGGAACGAAGGCAAAGAAGGAATCGAAGTGATATATGTGCTATGTTTGTCAATAAAAGTCTGACACTCTCTCCCGCTCCACCCAAGGGCGGAAGATGTCATTGGAAAATTTTCCCACATAAAAAAATATTACATTATTATTATCCCGTCAATATCTTTCAGCCAAAGGGACAGCCTTATCTAAGCTTGAGCTCACGCTTAACCGCTATCTCACCTGTACATAGTAAGCGATGATGTGGTCGACATTGGAACACGCTTGCCTAGGCAACCTATACTTAGACCCCTAGGTTGTAACTATCAGGAAACACAGACTCTGACAGGAAATTCCATTAGCTATACGCACATTGGATGTGTGCCCAAAACGTTTAGTGCGTATAGGCGGAAAACACAGGCGATAAAACAATAACCACAGACTGATTACAATTATGTCCGCTTAATCACAAAATGACGGTCCAAACCAATAGCCGTAATCATCCAAACGCGTTACCGGTAACACCTTTGTCCACTAACGGGGCGCACTAACAGCTAACCTCAAAGTATCAGCGTTAATTAAAATCTACAAAGAGACCACAAACCACAATTTATGCCAATTTGGGCTAATCACAGTGAGCCTTAATCCGCGGTGGAGCATGCAGTCAGTTCGTCCAATTAGCCGATTGTCCCCAAACGCTCGATTTCAATTACAAACCTAGCTTATGTCAAATTAGACTACTTCACCTATACGTATGGGATTGGGGAGAGTGGGCCTTAAAGAGACGGGTATGGGTTTTCTTATCGGAAAGGTTAATCGACTTCCTTTGTCAGAAGCAGACAATGGAGTGAATCAAAGGATTGGCTTTTGGACTTTTTTCGGTTTTGTTTATTGATTGCTATTTGGTTGACGTTATACCTACATGGTATTGTTTCGTAAAGAATTTTGTACGTGTTCATGAGGCTTTTTAACTACTTTTTTTTTGATATGGGAATAGAATAGAATAAACTTAATTGTACACCGAAACAGTAACACATCTTATACATAACCTTAAATCTATGGGTATAATGGCGGTCTTATCGCTAACAGCGATAGCTACCAGACGCATTATGGGATTACTTTAAATGAGTTTTTTTGCTATATGGTGTGTAACTTGTGTTCCTTAATTTGCTCTTCAATAAATTCTAGAGTCTGAGTAACTCTTTCAATCGTTAATAAATCTTTTTCTCAACTGCTTATGGTAGGGTGTTGTGACTCGGAAGTAAGAATACTCGGAAATAGTCATATTAATTATTAAAAAACGAAATAGAGGATGGAAGTTGGGGGAGGGGGAGCTAAAAATAGGCTACGACTTATTCCTCTATCTACCAAACCTACCTAAAAAACAACTCAAAAAAAAATTCATACAGCCGAATATATTTCTTTTCTTGTTGGTTTCTTTAAGTTTTAAATTGCCCATTTATCGAGGAAACAGCAGAAACCAAAGATGCGAGTAAAACCGCGGGGGACAGTTATACATAAAACTGCATTGCACTTTTTCTATACATTCTTCAGCCCCTCACCCACGGCAACTTTTTGAAGCGATGCTGTAGCGCGTTCGCATCGATACAGCCGCGACGCTGTAGCGCATAAGTAGCGATCTCTTCTATAGCGCGTTGCAAATGTGACTAACGTGCATTAGTAGCGATTAAGTCGCGCGCTTAAAAGTCGCCACGGGTGAGGGGCCTTAATTGTCGTTTTACTAACAAACAGTACACATTTACTATCACCAAATCGTTATTCAGATACAAACAAAAAGCTTTCCCAGGTTCTTCTCTAAAATACATATAAAATATACTTCCTGAAAACTGTTAAAAGAATACTTTAAACGTGTGTGTATATCTAGGTCACCAGTTATCTAGGTTAGTCCGAAAACCGATTTGTGACCCGTCCCCACGTATTAGCGACAACTCACCAAATGGTGGTAAATCTTCGCCAATACACATTTGTCATTATAAAGAATGATTTTAAACTGTATGGGTCTGCACTTTGTCACTGAAGTGTAAATACATACATAGCATAGCATAGCTGAGAGGGAATGGGCCGTAATCCTCCACGCAGGCCTAGTGTGGGTTGGTAGATGTCACATGTCTTCAAATTTTTGGTTCTAGGACATGCCGGAAACTTTGAAGAATCCTCACGATGTTTTCCTTTACCGTTTTGAGAGCAGTGGTGATAAAATAAAATTACACAAAGTAATTATAAATGTATTATGTGTTGTAGTAAGTGCAAAAGCATAATGTTGAAATTTTCACTTCTTTGAGTGTGTTTTATAGGCATCATACTTGCCCGCTAAGGGCCACGGGATATTTCGGAAAAGAAAACCCGTGATTCTAGAACGCAAAGGACAACACAGTTGTGTGTTTTTTGGTAAGAGTCAGACAAGCAATTCCGATACTTATACACCCAAGAGCAGGAAGGTAACTACGGTACGGTAGTTGAGGTAAGAAATCGTCTAATGACCTGCATTAGATGATTTGATATGATGAAAAAAACTGGTTATACTGCATGCATTACACTGCTTTTGTTTTAGGATGTGATAGCGGTCATTGCCTCTTCCCCATCAATAAACTGTGTACCTACGTTGATGAACATAACCTGTATCCTAAAGAATTTATCTACTATTGGCAGCTGCCAGCGGCTTCGCCCGCGTGATAGTTAAAAAAAACATCCCTAGGGACCATAAATTATTCCTGAGATAGAAAGTATCCAATGTGCTACTATAAGGCATAGTCTATCCGTGTACCAAGTTTCGTCGAAATCTGTTCAGCCATTCGAGCGTGAAGAAGTAACAAACTTACACACATATACTTACAAACTTTCGACTTAATAATATTAAGGCGTCTTTTACACCGCGTACACACGCGCCAGTTCCAGTGTTCCAGTTGTTCCAGTTACAGTCAAGCACTAGTTCATATCATTAAATAAAATGATAGGTTATTCTTTTGAATCATAATAATTTGTAAACACATTAAACAGCTGGGTGATGAATGGATGATTAAGTTTTCAATATACAAGATTTAGCCCACTCCTTGGTGGTTGAATTTTCCTTTGGGGAGGAACCTCACGACTACGAAATCGTTCCTGCTGCAGACTATGTGCATGTATTTCCATTTTAACCAAACATTTGCATGCAAAGCTGCTGTGCTGAGGCAGGATATACGCTTTGGCAATATTTTTGCTTCAGCCAGCCTCTTGGTTGTCGATAAAAGAATCCATGTTCGGTAAGGCTACATGGATTTTTTTTTATAGAGTTTTCAGTGTGGCTATAACGGTCATTACTCTTTTTTAAGGTGTCGTACCTCTATAGGAAAAAACGAAACCCTTATAGGGTAACTTTGTTCTCCGTCTGTCTGTCAATGCCCTTTATCTCAGGAATTTGTAGAGATATCGAATTGAAATTAAAACCATAAACTCAGGTTTCCGGTTCCTTGCAGCTGTGAAAAAATCAAATTTCGGAATAAACGAAAAAAAAATACGGCCGTTTAATCGCAAAAAAACGTATATTTCGTCACTCTCAAGGGAATCAAAATTCATAGAGTACTTCCTGTTGACCTAGAATCTTGAAATTTGGTATGAAGCAAAGTCTCATAGCACAAGTGTGCAAATCTGAAATCTGCAAATTTAAATAATTTTAGGATTTTTTTTTTGCGATTCGGAAAAATTTTCATAACTCAATTTGGGAATTGAACTGTTTTTATGTGCAACTTTGTACGGACTCAACTTATTTGCCGCGCACTATTCATAAGTACTTGGTTATTGGAAAAACTAACATGTTAAACCGAGAATAACTCTGAACGGACTAAGATTTCGAACTTGGCGACATAGTAACTTTTATTCAGCTCAAAAGTACCTATCCAACTATATAACACACATATCTATTGGAAGGTGGGCCCAGACTTTATAGAAACTGGCATAATCCTTTGATGTCTTCACATTTAAAAGGAGATGCCAACCTCAATATTTGTGAACTAACTTTATTGTTCATTTTCCTTTGAATAGATGATGATGTTGCTCAAACGCTTTGCCATTTCAATCGATTTAGAAATTGAAAACTACCCTGTCGAGGTGGTCTACTGGTAATTTTTGAACATTGCATAGAATAAATCTTCTGTAGTTACACTTCTCTTTTTGTGTCCCCAATTGTAACAGCAATTTATGATTGTGAGTCGAAATTGGAAACGAACCCATCGTTCGAATCTGTGGAGAGATATAATACCTACCGTATTACCGGCATTGTGCTGTGCTGGTCAATACAGCGGTCACAATGTTTGAGCGTCTTGGTGTACAGCATTAGTTTTAGTATAATATGCTAAACCTGAAACACGTGCCAAGTATTTTTTTATGTAAATAATCTAATTACAAAATGTCATCAATTATATTATGAAAATCACAAAGTTATAGGCTAGTTATGTTACTTGGTTGTTCAAACAAATACATGATCACCAGACCATCTGGGCAACTGAGGGGTGGTTTTGCTCACGCACCCAGCGGTGTGCTTGTTCCTCATGCTCGCTATGACCTGCTGTGACCTGTGTTGTACTTAGTTTCGGTGGTGTTTAACTTGTGACCTTTTTTTTTAATATTTTTGGGAAAAATATAACATGGTATAAAAATTATTGGAATCGATTCAGTTACTGATTCTGAAGTGTTGTAGAAATTCATTTTTTTTTAAATTATTTATAGGCTCGCGTTTGACCACTATCTCACCTGATGGTAAGCGATGATGTGGCTGACGATGGAGCACGCTTGCCTAGAAGTAACCTATTCACTCTTGACTTAAAGATCCCTGGGTGCAGCGAGATATTTGTTTGGAATAAAATTGATGGTGCCTGATTTGTAGCGATATCTTTCTTATGGGAGTTTTAAAATCAGTATCGTAGTAAATTATTTCTCTCAAGTTTACTTAAGTACGGCGTTGCGTCACCGATACATGGTACAAAATGTTTTAGGAACGCATTTATTGTGCGTTCAGCTAAGGAATGGAATTCCCACCCGGGGCCTGTGTTGCCTGATAGTTACAACATATTCACTTTCGACTTAAAGACCCTGAGGGTTTTTAGTTTTAGCTGGCTAGGGGTTTTAGGTTAGGTACTTCTAGGTAAGCATGCTCCATCGTTGACCACATCATCGCTTACCATCAGGAGAGATAGGGGTCAAACGCGAGCCTATCTATAATAATAATATTCCATAAAAGTGCCGTACTACAGGTATGAGCCCGACCCAGTTCTTGAAAATGGTCATATCACTTTGTACTGGGATCGGTCCATCATCACTGATAGGACTATTGTAGCCAATAAGCCTGATATAGTGGTGGTGGACCGAAACGAGAGGCATGCAATGATTGTGGACATATCTGTTCCACATGAGAGAACCTCGTGAAAGCCAATAAACAAATTAAGTACATTGACTTGGCTCGCGAGGTTGTCGACATGTGGGAAGTGGATTCGGCGATCATTGTACCGATTGTCGTTTCGGCCAATGGCTTAATAGCCAAGAGCCTCGACCAACACCTTAGGAGGCTCTCGTTAGACGGCTGGATCAAGGGCTTGATTCAGAAAGCGGTACTTCTGGACACGGCTCGTATAGTCAGGAGGTTCCTTTCTTTGGAGCCCTGACCGCCGGTAGCTTTGACCCTGTTCCCGATACCGGTGGGACACTATTTTTTATATTTTTAAATGTTTTTTTTTAATATTTAAAAATATAATTTGAATAAAGATCATAAAATGGAATAAAGATCATAAAATTGCATAACTATCACGCAACGCTGTCTAGTCCCAAGCTAAGAAGAGCTTGTGTTATGAATACTAGACAACTGATAAACATACATATATATTTCTAAATACATGCATTTTATAGATTAATTACATCCAGACACAGAACAAATGATCGTGCTCATCACACAAACATTTTTCCTGGGTATGAATCGAACCCACGACCTCCGGCATAGCAGTCAGGGTCACTAACCACTAACCACTAGACCAACAGGCAAGTCAAAGTCAGTCTAAAATAATATTAACTCCGTGGCCACTCCATTTTTATTGTTAGAAATTAACTTAACTACAAATGAACTTCTAAATAGTTATGTATAGTAATCCAACAAATTTTCCAACTCAAACTTATAAAAATTTTCTTTCACACGCAAACTTAATAAAAAAACATCACAAGAAGTTTTTATATCCATTCAGTGTCCCTTCTATTTTCTAAGCATCTGTAGCCTTTTCAGATGCTAAAAGAACTAGGTTTTAATATCCTAGCTTTTAAAAAGAGGAGAGATGGCGACTTACTTTTATGTTACCATTTCTCGTAAAATTAGGATCGCTGCTTGCAGTTAGCTTTCACAAAGTGTACCGAGCTAAGACGATCTTAAAGCTCTTTTAGATGGGGAATTTTTCTCGCTCGTCGAAAAGCGAGAATGTCGTTTTCGAGATCGATGCAAGCGAGAAAAGTTGGAAGGTGGGCCCAGACTTTTAGAAACTCTAGCATCCCCTTTTGAATAGATGATAATGTTTCTCAACCGCTTTGCCATTTCAAACAATTTAGAAATTGAAAACTACCCAGTCGAAATTGTCTACTGTTAATTTTTGAACATTGCATAGACTAAATCTCCAAATTGGAAACGAACGCATCGTTCCAATCGGTGGAGAGTTATAATACCTAGCGTATTACCGGCATTGTGCTGGTCAGCGGTCACAATGTTTGAGCGTCTTTGCATACAACATTGGATTTTTACAAAAATTATTTTTTTTACGTAGATTTCTATATAAAAATATTAAACACGTGTTACGGGTTTTGCTTATACTAAAAATAATGTTTTAGGTATATTACTTTGGCACGAGCCCTCTCAATAGCCACCATCTGAGGCAAGAAGCTCTCCTCATCTAAACGAGCCCTGAGATACTGGATAGCAAGAGGGTTAAGACGCGCATTCGACCCAAAAAAGTGCAACTAGTTTAGAAGATTAACCCGTCAGGATACTTAGCAGCGACTTTAAGAGTTACTTCGTCTCTTTGGCACGTTTTCTAAAGGAATCTTTTGGACTTTGACTTAAGTATATTAGTTTAAGAGCTAAATTTATTCTAACTTCCGAATCAAAGCACAAGACTAGAAAGTCTGGTAGTCTTGAATAGATGGTCAGTAAGGACTGGGAGCAGAAGACCTTTTCTTATGGGAGATAAAATCATCCAATGACAAATCCCGCCCTTGGGCGTGGCAGACTCTTACTGACTAAAAACCTACCCCGTTCCTCCATTGCCTATAATACGGGGGCCGAGCCTTCTTTTCAGAAAGCGGCTCTTGGTCCCAGTAGTCTTCGACCCTGCTTGCCTGCTGTTAGCAGGCTGGGCCTCTACGGTTTGCTGACAGCTTCTTGAGGCGCTCGGGAATAGTAAGCGCCGTCGACGCTTACTTGGGCTCGGTCCGATCGGTTACCGGACGGTCGGACAGCGAGCTACCCATTACTCGGCGTGTCCATAAGCTCGCTCCTATGGTGGCCGGAAGTTGGGATCGAAATCCCGGCGGCGGCTGGTTAGTCGTTCGGCCTCCTCCATATGTTCCTTCAGTTGGCCTTGGCGTTCCAGGACCGAGGTTTTCCCTTTCAGAATGTCTAGAAGTAAAATGGGTTAGGTTGATTTTGAGTGACTGAAATATTATACAATTTTATACTACAATAACTGCTACCCTTGATCTCGTCCGCATCATACTCTTAAAACAGTACAATGCAATTTGGTCACAATTTCAAGATTTTTGAAGGACCCATCAAAATAATTCCGGCTATTTCGTAGATTAGCTGGTACAAATAAAAACATCACTTTTAGCGATAAGACTTGCCAATTGTGAAACCCATTACTTTTAAACTCCTATTTTTTATGGTGTACAGTATGAGTACCTATAACAACATATTAATCAGACGGACAAAAATGATAAAAATTGTTTCTTTTTATAATTATCGAATAATAAACTTTCATATGCATTTAGTGAAAATATTATATAAATATAACAGTAATATAATATTAATAATAAAATATTAAAAACATCCAAAATATTTTTTTTTATGATAAAATATATTATTTTGTTTTTATTATATGTACTACTTTATTACTGTTTAAGATTATTTTATGTATTTTTTCTATGGAGGCCCGATGCCTGAAAATAAAATAACAATTATTATTATTTTATTCTAGCAAACATGTAACAAACAGACATGCAAGTGTGGATGTATGTATAGATGAAAATAAATTTTATAATTATATTAAGATATAAAAAAACATACAAGCATTTATGTATGTACGAGTATAAATGAAAATAAAAATTCCTGAGCACAATTAATTGATTGTAGAGAACCTTTCAATAACACATTAGCGGTAACATCAATACCGAATCAAACCGAATGACCGATGCATAATTTGCCACATGAATCAATCACAAAGAGCTTTCAATCAACTTTTGTAAAAAAAAAATGATTCATATGATTTTAATTGACTACGAAATTGAGGGTGCTGAGCATTGATATACTACGTATTATAAATGGGAAGATACGTTACACGCTAATATCGCAATCAGAAAAACTGGACTGGAAACTTATCGCATCTACACTACCTGTAGTCACTGATAGACAAAGACAGAGATAAGAGCCGGCGCTGTAGTGCAAGCGAAATAACGTTACCCGCCGAATGTGTGTGATCGTCGCGACCGATGTGAAATCGTGACAATTTTCAAAATTTCCTATCCTACGTACCTATCTTCCATTGTTTTGATTTAATCCTTTGAATACCGTAATTAAAGACAAAATAAAAAGGCAATAGGTGTGCGAACGCCGGCGTTCGCTTGGGGCTTAAGTAAAGGTACTGAGTGCATTGGGTGGTAACCACAGAGCTCAAACCACGAAGACGCCTCGAAGATCACCAGAAAGTAGAAATAGTATTATAAAAACTTTTTATTTCGGCCAAGCGTGAGTGAGTGTCACCGTTTCTTTTTTGTTTTTAATTGATATAAACTAGTGCTTGACTGCAATCTCACCTGATGGTAAGCAGTGATGCAATCGTAGATGATGGAAGCGGACTAGTTTAAGAGCCACTCTAGCCTTGGAGACACTTTAATTATAATCGCACGTGAAAACCGCAGCAGACGAATTGTTCCAGGCCTACAATTACGTGGTATAAAAGAGGAGGTGAAACGTTTAGTCCGGACCGTAGACAAGTGACAACGAAGTAAGGGTGGACACTTCCCTACAAACACACATATAAACTTTCGCCTTTTTAATATTAATGTGATATTTGTTCCAGTCTAAATTGTCCGCTTCGTCACTAAAGACTGCATCACTGTTAACCATCAGGTGTGATCGCAGTCAAGCTCTAGTTTATACCATTTAAATAAAAAAAGTCGTTGCCGGTAACGAGGCTTTTATACTTATAAAGTTATACAGACATCTGCGAAACTGATTATACTTTATACATTCTACGTAAAATAATCGTATAAATGCGGCGTTTGCGGGAAGCCTTGTCACTGGCCATTTTGTGATGTTAATTGGAAAAATGATTGGTTGTTCGACGAAGCCATGCAGAAGGTTCATTTTGACAGTCTGTGTATTACACTACATGATGATTAATTAACGCACAAGTTAATGTACCCATGAGTGAATTTATCCGTCTAACATATGGAGTGAATTAATATTTCAGAGTTCAATACCTATCTGAAATATTTTTTCACAAACTTTGCCTTACACATAAGATTAGAGATTTTAATTAGAAAGTTAACCTAGACTAAAGGTAATCATAAAACTCAATGACACCAGCGTAACTGACGATAAAATCGTCACCATTCTACGTAAGTTAAAATCAGGAACTTTTCAGGGGAGCAAATAAACTTTTTAGTGACACGTAACTCGATTTTTATGGTGAACACTGAGTTCCGCAATGTTGCTTTGGAAAAAAAGACTGAGCTCCGTGGTTTGGTTGTTGCTTTTCTATTCAATACCGACATAATTATACGTATTGATGTTAAATGACGCGTCACCATTGTTTCAAATTCTCGTGTTGGATTCGTCAAACCCTACATTGTTTGATATCCTGTCGAATGACATACGTGTGACAAAATAATACAACAATAACAACAATAAATATAATATTCCACAACGCCATCTAGTCTCAAACTAAGCAGAACTTGTGCTACGAGAACAAGATAACTGTTTTTTTTTTAATTCATGATAATACTTATTTAGAATATTGAAAATATTTTTCACTTCTCCGAACTCGCCTTTAGAAATATCATCAGCCTCTCAATACCTGTTAATTTGTCGAGAAAAAAGTAAAAAGAAAAGAGAAAAAATATTTTTTCAATTCGCCCGTATTTTTCCTGTCGCCACAGCGTGGCACCGCTGATGGCTTTTTCTGCTTCACCGGCCAACCGATCGGTGTCAGAAGGTATTAGAACAAAAAAGATTTCTTTCAATACCGTTTACTTTATAAACTTGGGAGATGTATTGGAAAATATATTACTTTATAGCTGTTTTAGTTACGACCGTTGTTTTCTCTTCTGAATAGCAGTATTGGGTCGTAGTATTCAAAGCGCCTCTCAGAGATGTCAGCAAAACTGGCCAATTCCCTCTCTTGGAGAGGAGTTTTAAGTCCCAGCAGTGGGAACATTAAGGATGATTATGCTATAATTTTCTTTTAGGATAGATACTCTCTAATACTGCAAACTTCGGTTTATTGGTTCCGGAAAGCAAAAATATTTGTTTCTAGCTTACTAGGCGAACTTCATACCGCCTAATAGTCTATGAATATTATGATATCGGATGTTTTTTTCATGATATTTCTTCCCCAGAGTATCACAAATATTTTAAGAACAAAATTGTCCAAATCGGTCTCGAGTTTTAGCGAGACCAACGAACAGCTATTCATTTTTTATATATGTGTATGAAGAAGATACATACATGTAGATTGAACATTTTTGACGTACCATTTCTGATCATACATTTTTGACTGCAAAATTAGTTTTGGCTGATAGAATTTGCAAACTTTCCATCGAATGTACTAAAAACTAACAAATAACTTTTAGCATTCATGCGGAAACAATAATAGTTTTCTAAAATGGCCGCCCACACAGACCTTGCTCTATCAAAATGAAGTATTGCCGATTCAACCGCCATTTTGTTTGATAGCCCTACATAATTCAGTTTGTAAAACAATGAAAAGTAATTGGATCACAAGCATGTACTGGAGGCCTTTTAAAAGGTTATACGTGTTACTGAAAACGCTTAGTAATGTTCGTTTGTGTTGAAAAGAACCTTCGTCAATTGTTAATTCTGAATACGACAGAAAATGTGACGGAGTGGCGTTATAAAATATGTTTTTTTCTTTCTCACAACGATTTTTTGCAGCAATTTTATATAGAGGGAGTCTTTGTGCTTAGGAAAGTACGTTAAACCGTTAGTTTTGGCTACCATAAAAATATCTTTGGTATTCTTTTTCGGTAGTCAAAAGGTTGACAAACAACCAGAATTAGCTCGCGTTTTTTTAATGTTATATAAGCTAGGGTTTGACTGTGATCCCACCTGATGGTAAGCAGTGATGCAATCGTTGATAGTGAGGCGCAATAGTTTATTAAGAGCCACTCTAACCTAGAAGACATCTAAATTATAATCGGACGGGAGGACCGCATCAGGTCCACTGTGTGGACCGCCCGGAGGACTCGGTGGAGCACACGGTAGAGGTGTACCCCGCCTGAGCAGAGCACCCTTAAAAGCTTTTGAAAAATATTGTCATCATTGAAAATCTCGATTAAAGGTGCATGGCAATATAAGTACTTTTTACATTTTTAATATACGAGTACATTGTGAAGGTCCAAAGTTCACTTCAAATAGCAGATTTTCAGAAGCCTTTACTGGATTAGTTTTACACAAATTTATGTTTTGATTTCTATAAAAACCTAGGTAATATCCACAAGATATCTATGTATTCAAAATATCTGAACAAAGATGTGTAATAACATTATAATCACGTAAGAGCGGTTGTATGAAAATATACCTCAGGTGGTGCTCTTAAACCCCACGCAAACGAAGTCGCAAGTAACAGCCAGTAAAGTATACAAAAAAAAACAATAAAGAAAAATCAGGCTAATAATAAAGATGCGTGGTAACATTAGAGTATTTTGTTATAAAGAGGATATTTTTTTAATAGGTAACCTTCTTGGAAACAGGTTCACTCACATCTAAAAATATATTTTGTAAAGTTAACTTCATTAAAAAGGTCGTTTCTTCGGAGAAACATCAATTATCGACCATATCATTTTGTGGAATTTTTGAGATTGACGATCTGTCAAAATATATATATAACTCAAGAACGGCTGCACCGATTTGGCTTAAAATTAATGGGGAGGTAGCAAAAACAAAGTAAAAGGACATAGGATACTTTTTATCCCGTTAAATAAAAATAAAAAAATAATCCAAAACCAGCTCAATTATTGGTATAGGGTAGAGTATGGTAGGGTACAGTAGGGTAGAGTATGGTAAAGTAGTGTAGAGTAGGGTAGAGTATGGTAAAGTAGGGTAGAGTAGGGTATGGTAGGGTAGGCTAGAGTAGGGTGGAGTAGGGTATTGCGGGAGCGAAGCCGCGGGCAAAAGCTAGTGTTACATAAAATCAAAACAGCAGAAGATTGGTGACTCGCCTCTAGCGCGTGGACCATTGAAATCTGCCCCGTCGCCTCACGCGATTTCGCTTGCACGATAGGGCCGAATCTTTTCTGTCTTTGTCTATCAGTGACTGTAGGTTTTATTGTGGTGTGGTGTGTGGTGATTGTGGTGCGATTGTGATGACACTGATCATAGATGTGTCAGTTTCGAGTCAAGAGAAAATCTTATAATTATAACAATTAAAAAGTTCTAAGCTCTTTTTTTTTGTTGCCTGGTAACCTTAACCATATCCCACCTCCTCCACCTCCGCACAAATACATGATCACCGGGCCATCCAGGCCCCATGACTTAGGGATTATTTTGCTTTCGCACCTAGCTATGCGCTGATTCCTAATGCTTGGTATGGCCTGTCGTGACCTGTATTGTATTAGTGTCGTTGGCGTCTAACTTGTGACCTTTTTTAAACGTTTTTAGGAAAAATATAACATGGTGTAAAAATGATCGGTATCGATACAGTTATTTATTCTAAATAAACTATCATTCAGGTTTTGCACATACTAAAAAAATTGTTGTATGTATACAAATATAAAATAAATATAACAAACAACAATTAAAACTTAAATCTAGTACATACATACTTGTGACTATCTCAACTGAACAGAAACTTGTATCATAATCAAGATAGTTGGCCAAACTATTTGATCTCGTGTCAACAACTATGCCACCTATATGACTTGGAGTAAGATTAAGTTGAACATGAATGTGCGAACAATGGTCGATATGAGATGGATCGTTAACTATGACATGACAATGTGACAATGTTTGTGACCTATGACATGTCAATGTTTGTTATAGTCTGTCTAAAAAGTCAACAGCTTGGGTAATTATTAGGGTACAATTAAACCTTATTTAGTCAACACTGGTTAAAGAGCAGTGGTGGCCGAGTGGTAACGGCCCCGACTTACGAGTTGTAGGTCGCGAGTTCAAACCCAGTCAGGCGCATTACTTTGTGTAATTTATTTCATCACCACTGCTCTCAAAACGGTGAAGGAAAACATCGTGAGAAAACCGGCATGTCCTAGAACCAAAAAGACATGTGACATCCACCAATCCGCACTGGGCCCGCGTGGTTTATTACGGCCCATTCACTCTCAACATTACAAAGGCTGATGATAATGATGAGAAAAAAATTCGTACATGACATAAGTATTTATTTAAATGATTTAATATTATTAGGGAACTTTTTAACATAAAAAATGCAAAAGATTTTTATTATGAATAAATTTTGTATACAAATAGTATAAATAATTTAAAAGTATCAAACTATTTCGTGCTAGCAATAGATTCTTTATTGCGTTCAAAAATTCCCAAGTCATTTGACTTTCGGCAGCAGCAATATCTCTCGCCGGGCCATGGTTCAGGCCATGGTCCGGAGTGAGGAGGGATGGCAGGCGGTCGCCTCCTTCTGCGAAGCAGTAATGCTAGCAAAGGAGGAGGCCGACCGTATCAGGCAAAGGCAACACAGTATGTTATTATTATTATTTGTTTATAAACTGGCATGCAGTTTATCTGATTTTATATGGAATTTCCTATGGGTGAATAAAAAGTTGAGTAGAAGACGAATAAAACGTAACCTATGTCCATCCTGGGAGTTCAATCTTATAGCCATACCAAATGCCATCAAAATCAGTTAAGTAGTTTAACTATGAATGCGTAACAGACAGACAGACAGACAGAGTGACTTATACAGATCATTTAGCGATAAAATAGCATCCATCACATACCGAGTTTTATCTGTCATAGCTAGTTTTAAATGTCAGTCAGACAGTCCTGTTCAGAAACCAGAAAATCTGATACCAGTTTTGCAGTGTATCGTTCTACCCAGTTACTGGGTTATGGATGTCAAATAGGCAGCCACTCTGTGTAAAACAATGGTATTCAGCCGAATTTGGTTCAACAGAAAGTCGACCCTGTTTCTTGGTTTACTACCTTCATAAAACGATAAAGGTCACTTTTATAAGGTATAACGAAGTAAGAAATAGGTACATTAAACAAAAACCTCCTTCTCTGTCATACCCATAACAATAACTCTAGAAGAATTAAGTGTCCGTGTTGAAATGTCCGAGGGAACCCGTTCGCTTTACTCCCATATAAAATGTGAGTGCACGGAAATTTGAGTTCTCTTGCAACAAAGTTGTTTTAATTCTTGTACTAAAACTCAATTTTATGGGCTTGTCTTATGTTTTATTATTTCTATACAACACTTGACTAAGATCTGCGTTGTCACAATTTGGATTGCACACTATAAGCAGAACAATGGTTTTTTTTAGCTTTTAACTGCAAGCCTACCAAGCCCAGGCTGGGCTTGAGGGCCTTCCTATCTAAACCTTCGCTAGAATTACTGCTTCGCAGGAGGTCACTGCCTGCCATTTCTCCTCGCTCCGGAGCATGACCTGTAGTGCCCAGCGCGGTATATCGTTGCTGCCTATCGCCCGACCCCACTATTTGTTCCAATTCTTCTAATTGTAACTAATTGTTATCATTTTTTTTTCGGTTTCTTTTTTGTGGTATAAATTTGAACTTCAATCTTTATTTCGATGTAGGTTATTTTTTAGGAGGAATATCATCAAAAATGACGTAAAGCTCGAGGGCGTGACAGACTTAAAACCTCATAATAATATATAGCTACGACATGTTGTGGACAAGAGAATGGATTCTAAAATATTGGGGGGCAAGTTACGGGATGCTGGGCAACTTTTCAGCGTCACATAGATTGAATGTTGCGCGTCATGTTGCTGTTGCTGCACAGTTTATCCTCTAATATATCTGAGGCTTTAAATGAATTAAAACGACCTGGCTTTGCCAATGCTTTGTCCTTCAGTTACCCTTTGCTTTCTAGGGCCCGGTAAACTTTTTCAAACTATCGCCCATTGTAGTAGTAGGCTGTTAGCTATTTTGACTGACGAATTGCTTTTAAAATATGCAGTTACCATCCAGCAAGTATAATGCAATCTGAAGGAAGCAGTATGATGCTTTCAGTGAGTATTAGTGATGTAATACATAATGTACAACTGTATCTACACAATGTGGCACATTGTTCCAACGTGTTCTTACGTCGATACAAGCATCTCTATTATTTGCATGTCGCCTTCCTAGAATTTCATGAGAGATATTTGAGCGACGATAATCGTGGAAATGTGTTTCGCTAGATTGTCATGTGTCTTAATATAACAATAATTAATAATGTGGGTCAAAATACAGAAAGTAAATTATGTGTTCAAGTAGACCCGCGAGTCCAGTAGACTATTAGAGAATAGTGTTCAGCATTGAATTAAAACGGTGAAGGAAAACATCGTGAGGAAACCAGCATGTCCTAGATCCAAAATATCGAAGACATGTGACATTCACCAACCCGCACCGGGTTCGAGTGGTGGATTACGGCCCATTCCCTATCCTAGAAAGGAGGCCTGAGTCCCAGCAGTGGGAACATTATAAGGCTGATGCTATGCTATGCTATTGAATTAAAGCTCCCAGGTTAAAGATATCAGAAAGCACAGACACCGGCAAGAAATTCCTTTCTTTAGCCGTCCGCAAAATGAAAGCAGTTCAAAAACCGATTGTGAAGCGCTGACTTTGAACCCACGACCTGCAACTCATAAGTCGGAGCTATTACCACCGCGCCATCACTGCTTTGTGAAAAAATACAACAAACATTTCTTGGAGACTGACGTTGTGAAATAAAAGCAGAACTAGTCAGTAACAACATTCTTTATTATTTTGAACACAGTGATATCATTCAGCGCTTTAAAATCGATCACTCATCCGCTGGATGCAGCGAACATCTAAATATAGTCGGGAGCTCGCATCTGCTTATAATAGCATATTTATTGACCAGGGCGACCAATAATGTCCCGATACTGAAATCGTTACGCACCACAAATATGGTTGCTCTGTCTATTTTCGTCATATTTCGTGATCAAAGTTGATTTTCGTTAGGGTTGCCATCCGTCCGGATTCCTCCAGATTAGTTTTAGTTTAGTAAAGGGCATCCGGGGAGCGTCCGGGCACGGTTTCATTTGAAGTCCGGGCACAGTAGGCGGCGAATAACTTAACTAGAGATTTTCGTTGTGTTACCGGCCTCATCTAGTTTAAACTGACGAAAAAAAAAATTGTTAAAAGTGTTTTTAAAAACCTACTTGCAAAATAAATATCATTTTTAAAATGTATGGAATTATGGGTGGTGCGAGCTTTCCCCACCACAAAATCTCGAATTAAATCATTTGCCGCCTTCTGTATAAAATTTTTAAACTATGGGATGCCTCCGCCGTCTCAGCGAGAATCGCGTATTGCGCTGCGAATGCCGCGTATTTTTTTTAATGTATTGTTTTTCTTACCGAGTACACTATTTGTTCATCATTCAAAAATTAAACAAATCAAGATTTATTAGATGTCGTCAGAAAATTTTGTTTGATGACAGACACTAAATATATTTCGTCTTTTGTTTGACAATAAATAAAAACAAAATGGTAATTTGCACTACCTATTTATTATATTGAGTAAGTTAAAACAAAAGTGATATTTCCGGGTTTTAAGCTCCAAAATTCGAGTTTTGTTAGTAACCCTAGTTTCGGTGAAGTTAAAATTGGTTATCCAATCCGGTTAGGGCTTCCGCAGTCATTTGTAGAACAATTTCTATAAAAGGAACGGCGCATCGTTGTAGTGTTGTAACTGGGTCGTGGTTTAAACCTAGTTCAAAGCTATCTTAACTCTACACCACACCCAACACAAGGTATACTATATGTAGATAGGTATTATAACATAGCTTCTCGTAAGTTAGAGAGATCAAAAGGAGATATTGTCTATAGGTAGATGGTATGCACTAGAAATATATACCTATATAACATTATTTCTAGTATGTGCGAACCCTCAATATACACAAAATAACGAGTCAATGACCTTGGAGGAGTGGTCGGTCATTGCGTACTAACTACTTGCAGGTCATTGAACTCGTCCAGCTGACGTTTACTTAAAGAAATTAATTTCGTTCATGCGTTAGTTAACTCGAGTTTAAAAATGTACTTTTTTATCTTTACAAATCGATAGTGTTTCATGTACCGGATCGACCCTTCACGGGATTAAAACGATCAAAATTAAACGGTGTAGTTTGTTCAGAATCAGACAATCAGTAACTGCAATTCAGTTATCGATTGTGATTCCGATAATTTTTACATCATGTTATATTTTGTCCCAAAAATATTTTAAAAAGTTCACAAGTTTGGCACCACCCATACTAAGTACATACAGATCACAGCAGGTTATAGCAGGCATTAGGAGCCATGTGTACCCTGGCTGTTTTTGCTTGGAGTTGGTCACGCCCCCAATTCCTTTGTTTTGACGTCATCTCAACACTCAGTCACGTGGTTAGAACAAAGGAATTGGGGGCGTGGCCAACTCCAAGCGTTCACGATTAACGAAAGGGTCTGGGGAAAGGGGGTCTGGAGTATTCACTCCAGCCCCCCTAGCTACGTTATGTAAATACCTTACTGTACTTACTGTAGTTAGGAGAATACTGTCGAACTCTTGCTGCTGCAGGCTCGACTTCCGGGATCGATGATATATAGAAAAACGACTTTAGACTTTTCTCAATGATATATTAAAAAATTACTTCATTTCACTTCGAACGAATACATAACACTATCAAACAATAAAATATTCTTTTCTTACAAATATTCAAACATATTCTAGAAGATACTAACATCCTTCGAACTACTATTCAACCAGTATGATAACTTACGAGTATACGCATGAGTCTGCATATAATCTCATGCAAACTCATTACTCCGACGTAACAATACCTTACTGTTATTTATTTATTTATTTAAACTTCATGTACAATAGTGGTACAAAGGCGGACTTAATGCAACAAGGCATTCTCTACCAGTCAACCTTTGGGTTAAAAAAGACAACACTGTGTGTGGTAGGTGTGCACAATAAATAAATAACAGAAAAATTTGTATAGAATTAGTATGAACTAAGTTACTTATATTCATAATATACGTATGCTAATATTATAAACTAATAAATACTATGATAAATATCAAATAATTATAATTAAGAGACTTAAAAAATGACAATTATTATGACGAAGACTGAAACTAAGGTTGAAAAGACTTCAAGTAGTAGTTCCGAATTTTACGCTTGAACGAAAACATACTTGCAGCTTTTTGATGTCAAAGGGAAGCACATTCCAGAGTTTAATGCAATAAGCCGGTAAAAGCAATAAGTCGATTTAAAATAAAAAATGGTACAAATCTATCATTAATCTTTGTTGCAATAAAAACCACATCGCTCTAAAAACAAACCACCACTACAATCCGAACGACAGTAAGATTAATTTGCTTTTTCCTAGTTCCACGACTCTCAGTGCAGTAAAAAAACTAGATTAGACAAAACAAATCGGCTTCATTCCCGTCTGAGTGCATCACTAACTCGGGAAAGAGTGTGTAGTGTGTGTAATGTAATAGAAGAAGTTACATCAGTTTCTATTTATAAAGAAAGAATACTTATAGTCGTATACATATGTAGAAACAGTATGAGTAGTACACAATAAATATCCAAACCACCAAAACGTGTTAAGGAGCTGTCAGCGAACCGTAGAGGCCCAGCCTACTAGCTGCAGGCAGGCAGGGTCGAAGCCTGCTGGGGTCAAGGGCCGTTTTCTGATAGGAAGGCTCAGCCCCGGCATGATAGGCAACGAAGGAATGGGTAGGTTTTTAGTCAGTAAGAGTCTGACACTATTTCCCGCTCCGCCCCAGGGCGGGATTTGTCATTGGATGATTTTACCTACCATAAAAAAAGCCACCAAAACGTATTCTATTTTTTTAAGATGAGAAATTATACAATGACTTCTCTCATTCTAGGGAGGAGCCAGAGGATAAGTTATGCCTAGTTGACACGTGGGCCCAGCCTCGGCCAATCCCCATTGTGTAAACGGGGTTTCCCCGTTTAAACACTATTGCTAGGGATAGCGACTCACGTGTAAACTAGGCATTCATTAGACTTTTACTGTCTAAAATCAAGCTGTGTCGAACAGAAAAAGTGTAACTGTAGGCAGTTACACTTTGTGTTCAAAGACCAATGTCATCATCATCAGCCTTTTAATGTTCCCACTGCTGGGACTCAGGCCTCCCTTTCTAAGAGAGGGAATGGGCCGTAATCCACTACGCGGGCCCAGTATGGGTTGGTGAATGTGACATGTGGTTCTAGGACATGCAAACACAAAGTAATGCGCCTGGCTGGGTTTGAACCCACGACCTACAACGCGTTAGTCGAGGCCGTTACCACTCGGCCACCACTGCTCACAAGACCAATATAGTACGCGGCAAATAAGTTGAACCATTTGCTACGGTTAAGCACAATCCCCTCTACGATTGAGACCCGAATATCGGTTACTGCGCATTTAACACTTCGATCCACAACTACCCAACTTGTTCATACAAAAGTAGACTCTAAACATCGGAATTAAGGCCTATAGTGGCGTGGATGTGAGAGGACACCGGTGTCCTCTGAGCTAGGACAGATTAAGGTCAGCTTGTGTGACGAAGATTAGGTATAACTGATTTCTAACGTTTCTTGACTTTCATTGGCAAAAAACGCAGTCCTTTGCGTTTCAAAGCCATGGTAATTTTTTCAAAGAATCTCACAGCTCAAACTATTTTGCCTAACAACAACATAAAATTACTTCACAAATAAACTGTGACTATTCGAATAAAATATCATTGAATTCATCTCTGAAATATCATTGGAATGGGCGCCATGTTGGAATGTAATATGGTGGATATTAAGGCGCTGTATGGCTTCGGCTATTTGGCTTCACATACGCAATACGAATCTTTGTAATGTAGAGATGTTAACTATATATTTTCTGACGTCACTTCTATATCACACGCGTCTTTATTCTTTTATATGATTTTGACAGATAGGTGATCAATAGCCCAATTCTTTTTCATTACACTTACTCGAAAACCCGCTTCCATCCCTACTGCTTTTAGGTACGCAATTTTCCTGTTTTTTGCACTAGTGCGGAAAAATGTGTGAGCTCACACAAGCCGTAATTTATTGTATTTATTGAATCAGGTTTTCAATTCCACCTAGGTTGCAATGACAAACTTTCTCCACATGTATCAAAATATACTGTTCTGGGTGTTCATGTGCCTACATGAGGTAATACCTCAGTTGCCTAACAGGGGGATTACTTTGCGAGTATACTAACGGTGTCATTATGGCGATGACACCCAACTCATTACACTTTGAGACTATGGATGTTACCAGCTATAACTATCAATTACAACAATAAGTTTTATTAACTCTGATACCAAAAATAAAATTGGAAAATGATTTTATTTTTTTTATTTTTCTCTTTGTATTGCATTTACCACTTTTTTTCTAAAAGACGAGGTAATATACACATGTACGATTTTTTTATTTTTTATTAAACAGATCAATGACCTTGTAGGTAATTGTCGGTCGGTGCGTACTAACTACCTACAGTTCATTGGCCTCGCTCAGCTGACGTTTACTTAAAGAAATTAATTTCGTACATGCGTAAATTAATTCGAGTTTAAGAAAAAGTACTTTATTTTTTAATTTTCTCTTTACAAATCGATAGTGTTTCATGTGCCTAATCGACCCTCCGCGGGATTTAAACGACCAAAATTTAACGTATCTATGTATATACACCACTATTTTTTAATTATGGCAAATACTTAAAGGGCTTATTAAAAAAGGTCTTGTTATTATTTAAGTAAAATCTCAATGCATAATATTCATAAAAAGCAAAGTTACGAGCGTTTGTTTATATCCCAAAATGTCACTCAATTTCTGGAAACATTGTACAGGTTATTGTTTATGAATGAAAGAATGTCAATATAAATGGAAAAACACTGCGCTTAGTATTTTCTAGTAGTAATTGTTATGAATAATGATTCAATTATGAATTTACCAATAATGACAAATTTTCGTGGACAATTTTGGAATTTCGTTTTTTGTACTTTTGACTACACAAAATATATGATCAGTAACGGGTATTGATTAAGCACCATTTTTTTGTGCACTAATTAAAAAATAGGGGTATATATCGTTTCATTTTATACACGAAGTCCAATTCATTCACATTTTTGCCAGTATTGAATATTAATTACACCCGATCTCCGGGAACTATAAGGGCTTCACTGGCTACTGAAAAAGAAAATTGGTATCCAAATAATTTATCGTTTTCACGAAATAAAATGAAAATAATATTGTAATATTTATCTTTGTAAATGCACGTTCAAAATTGCACAACTTATAAATTAATTGGCATGAACAAATTCGATACTTCGGTAGGTAGTATTTTTTTATTTAAACTAGTGCTTGACTGCGAACCCATCTGATGGTGAGCAGTGAGCACTCTAACCTTGAAGAAATAAATTAAAAAACGGTAATTTAAAAAACTAAAAAACCCGACTGCTTTTCTGAGTATTCCTGAAAAAGCCCTAAAATAAGAAAGTTGTTGTACCCGATTGCATTTAACTATATAATATTTTAAATACAAGATAAATTGTAGCAGTCGGGACCCATTCTAGAAACGGAGGCTTAGTAAATTGAGAGCACATACCTGTATTACATTGCAGATTACTCAAATCTACTGACTAGACGGCTGACTTTCTGGAATGAGTCCCGACTGCTACAATTTATCTTGTATTTAAAATATTATATAGTTAAATGCAATCGGGTACAACGACTTTCTTGTTTTAGGGCTTTTTTTTTTATTACGATATCGTTTGCACAGTAATAACGAATCTAACGACACCTCGCAAACTAAAATCCATCAAGCCGTTACGGCCACAGAGCGTGCCAAACATTTGAATCTAGCGCCAAAAATCCGCCATTTTGTTATTTTTATTTTGATATACCCAGTGTCACTCTCACAATAAATACGAATCTAACGACACCTCTCAAGCTAAAATCCATCGAGCTGTTCAAGCTGCAGAGCGTGCCAAACAATTATACATACATACATACTCTCGAAAAACATAACCCTCCTTCTGGCGCAGTCGGGTAATAACTGGACGGGAAGACCCCTGCAGGTAAATTGTTCCTATCCTTCGATGTACGCGGTGTAAATGACGAGGACGAAACGCTTAGTCCGAACAGTAAAGGCGATAACAATGTAAGAGTGAAATCTCGCCGTACGTCGGGTTCTCCGATGGTAGAAAGGTAATGGTGGATTCAAGTCATGCAATTCCAGAGCACACTGACCAAAATGCATCCTGTAAAATACCGAAGGGCTGGCTACCCTACGCCTGTGCTTCGGGATTTGTAGATTGGTATTAGGCGCATTTTTGGCCTCGCACTGATTTAGTGTTTTTCCATTGTGTATTTTTAGTTTATACGATTATGTGTAGCATGAATAAACGGTTTTTCTTTCTTTACCAAATCTGGGTTACCAATTAGCCTCTTCACACACCTTTCCACTGAGTTCAAAGCTGCTAGGTGGCATTTTGCAGCGCCAGCCCATATGTGGCTGCAGTACTTCATACTCGATCGGTGCACACAAGATTTTTTTTATTTAATTTTTTTAAACTTTTGCCTGAATGCAAATCCCCCCTAATGGTAAGCAGTGATGCAATCGTCGATGGTGAGGCGCACTAGTTTATTAAGAGCTTATTCCCTCTAGATTTTAATCATGCAGTCTTCACCTGTTTAATTTCGTACATTCATGGCATCTGTGTGCCATATTCCCCTGGCTTAGAGCAGCTTATTTTTATTCCCAAGTTCGTTCGTTCTCACGAATATTATCACTTACACGCGGTATAATCTCATAAACATTACGTATTTATATACATTTTGTTCCGCTTCAGTATTCTTGGAATTCCGTTTCTTCTTGTGTTTCACATATCTTTCATATTTTTTCTCTGTTATGAGAGTCGTGCCTTGTCGTAAGTTAAATGATATTACCAAGAAAATATACTTTCGAGCGTTTTTCTTTCACATTTTTGAGCCTGTAAAAAATAAGATGGTAGAAAAGTTTAGTAACTCTTACATAATATTTTAAAACATACCAAGTTCACTTTTTCATCTTCGCGGTAAACTTAATAATTACTGAACGTATTTCAAAGTTTACACCAAGACCACCATTTTATCTTGGCGGGAAACTTAATAAGTTCTGAACGTATTTTCATGCGGTATAATCTATATATTTTAAAGTGAAATACCACTCACTGATTAATCACGAAATCTCAGAAACTATAACACCTACAAACTTAAAATTTGGCAAATAGGTTCCTATAGGGTGTAGACATCCGCTAAGAAAGGATTTTACGAAATTCCATCCCTAAGGGGGTAAAACGTGGGTTGGAAATTTGTATGGATAAACCAATTTTCATGCCGGCGAAGCCGCTGGCAGAGGCTAGTAGTGTATAATGAAAGAAATCACCATAAGAACTGTAGATGACATTTTAGTTCATTATCCTATAGGGCCAAACAGCTTGATATAATAAACTCCTAAGTTGAAGAATTTAATAATGAAGTAATTTAGTCTCCACCACAATGTGGGAACCAGAGACATGCATGTTAAATTTTGATCGTTTTAATCCCGTGGAGGGTCGATCCAGTGCATGAAACACTATCGATTTGTAAATATAAAATTAAAAAAAGAGTATTTTTTTTCTAAAACTCGAATAAATATACGCATGTAAGAAATTCATTTCTTTGGAAAAAAGCCGAGAATATCAAAGACTTACACAACAACCGTGCGAGTATTACTTTTATAAAAATAGCAATTATTATATTTTGGTTAATTTTAAACATCAATCTTTATCAATTTGTAAATAGTAGGTAGTGAAAAAAAAATTGAAAAATTCGTAGAGTATTTTTAGTAACAGTTCCTGTTTTAGATTTTTTTGCTCTTGACTATTTCTTATTCTTTTGAAGGCTTTACGTAGGACCAGAGGTTACAAAGTCTGAATACAAACATCTGAAGAGCTAAGTAAAACATTGTTTATTTAAGCCAAGATGTAACAGTTTTATTTTTACTTTTTTCAAAGGAAAAAGAGCCTTCTTGCTTAAGTTATGGTACGTTTGTTACGAAAATATTCTTTTGAAAAATGGTTTGTAGAATGCATTTTTTGGTGTTGCTTAGACAAGTGCCTACTCGTTCGAAAATAGAAAAGAATAGCCTAAAGCTAGAACTACATTAGACCGACGCACACGTGTGCCACGCCTGATTTGTACGTATAGAACGACGTCGCGTGGCGTAGATCTAGTGTAGCTCTACAAGTCTAGTTTCCATATAAAATTTATGGAGACTGACGCGAACAGCTCGGTGTACTACATGACCCACATCTGCGCAGTATAGTTCTACCTTTATTCTTTGCTATTTCCTTACTGTCCAAGGAAGTTAAAATGAAACTAACAAAGATTAAAATTTATTAAAAACTGGCTTTTGTTAGCGACTTGGTCAAAGTTGAAATCAGATAAAAACTAGCCTTTGTCCTTTCTTGGAATTCAAACTTTATAGGGTAGATTTGAACCGCAAGGAAGAAGAAATTTCTTGAAACTCGGTTCAATAGTTTGTTAGGATTTTAGTAAATTATTGTACCTAATGGGTAATACTACTTAATGCAAAGGGCCGGGACACATTAACACTATATATTACGTACGTAATAAATGCGTTTTTCAACTACCGCCTGCTTTTTCAAATCATGTAACGGTTGGCGGGGGACGCGAGTCTAGTTTATTTAAATGTTGAAACGGCCGTGCGCAGGTCAGTTGTTCCTGCGACCCCGAAGTCAAAAGATAATAAAGTAATAACGAGTTGCTGTCGAAGTTACGCCAGGTCAGTCAATTCTATCTTTAAAAATACTTAAACATCTGAGTGATGTTAATCATTAATATTTCTAAAATCTTATCTGATATAACTACGTAACGCAGTTGAAAGCTAAGATATAGTGTCATTTCTGGTAACAATATCGTGTTGAACGCTCCAATAAATGCTTCTGAAAGTTATTCATACTTTTATTTCACAAACTACCTTACATCCTGAAGATAATCACACACAATAGGTGCCTCACGTGATCTTAACCTAATTAATAGTATAGTATTTACAAGTTTAACAGTGAAAGCACAAAAAGGTGAAAGTAACTCTGTTTAAGTTACTTTTACATGTTTTTATAATATTTAGATAAATTATATTATTTAATATTTTGCAGAGAGACCGTTGATTCTTTATTTATAGTAGGTAGGAATTATAAATTTAAGGATTACAATGTTATCTTTTTAGTAACGACCGAATTAGTCTGTTATGTACCGCTGTTGGACAACAGCTTTTTTCCTCCCATTCCAGATGCAGGCGGACCTCTGCCATTGAAGGTCAAGTCTCTCTCCACCTTTGTCTTGGTCTAACGCTATGGCAATCAGCATTGACAGTTTTATTTTTCATATTGACTATGAAAATATATAAAAAAAACTAACTCATTAAGTTTTCTGCCACGTTGCCAGAACATGTCTATGAGAATTTCCACATCAGAAAAAATGTGTTATCATTGTTTTATACAAAAATCCTATGCATAACGTATTCAGACAATAACAGTAAATATACAGCTATATTTGGGAACAGAAAATAAAAATACCGGTTACATCGGATTGGATCCTATCGGAATATAGTCGTAAACAGTTAGTTCCCAAATATTTGTTTCCACGAAAAACTGAGTAGTAGGAAGTTGTGGCCTTTGTATTTTGCTTATCTAATGTGGCAAAAATATAGCACATTTTGATACAAGTGGAGAAACTTTATATTAATTAATTTTATATTGCAACCAAGTCGGATTTCGTCCAAACCGCAGGCTAAGATGTTGTGGAGCCAAGTACTGCAGTGTATCTACCTATCTATATTTTCTAAGTGTATCAAAAGACGTTTTTCTTAACTTTTCATCGACCAATAGATTTGAAATGTATCTCAATCAAAAGACCTTACCAAGGAGATATTTTTTTTTACTATGGCGATGTCTGTCAAAAGTACTTTCAGTATTATTATTATACACCGTTAAATTTTGGTCGTTTTAATCCCGCGGAGGGTCGATTAGTATGAAACACTATCGATTTGTAAAAAATAAATTAAAAAAGAAAGTACTTTCTTTAAAACTTGAATTAATTTACGCATGTACGAAATTAATTTCTTTATGTAAACGTCAGCTGAGTGAGGCCAATGAACTGGAGGTAGTTAGTACGCAACGGCCGACAACTACCTATAAGGTAATTGACTCGTTTACTTACAAACGCACAACGCGCATTATCGCACTAGTGTCATTGACAGTGGAATGAAGAATTAGGAGCCTATTTTCAGGTGTTTTGAAGTTATTTTTTTTTTATGGTAGGTAAAATCATCAAATGACAAATCCCGCCCTTGGGTCGGGCGGGAGATAGTGTCAGACTCTTACTGACTAAAAACCTACCCTGCTCCTTCATTGCCTTCGTTCCAGTGCCCCGGGGTTCACTTTCGCCTAACCCTTGACTCCAGTAGGCTTCGGCCCTACTGGGCTCTTACAGTTTGCTGACAACTCCTTGAGGCGCGTGGGAACAGTGAGCGCCGTAAACGACTTGGGTTCGGACCGGTCTGGCGGTCGGCCTCCTCCTTTTCTAGTTATAATTTTATTTAAATAATTATTTTAATTTAATATAAGTTATAATTAATTAAAGTTGAAAGGAAATCGTTTGTCTTGGTATGGTCATGTGAAGAGGAGGGATGAAACACATGTTACTAAAAGAGTTCTGAGTTTACAAGTAGATGGATGGAGAGGAAGAGGGAGGCCGAAGAAGAGATGAATGGATTGTGTGAGGAGTGATACGAAAGAAAAGGAAGTTAGTGATAGTGTGACGGCTGACAGGATAGAGTGGAAGAAAAAAACGTTTTGCGCCGACCCCAAGTAATATGGGACAAGGGCAGGAAGAAGAAGAAGATAAGTTTTAATTAAATGTTTTATGTATTGAAACAGCGTATAATACTTATAGTCTTTTCGAGCTCGGCAGCTCGACAGATCTTGACCGGGCTGGCACTGGCGGACTAGCAACCAAGCGACAATGACATTTGCACAGCTGACATTGACACAAAAACTAGAATCCAATATTAGAATCACGAGTAAACAGTTTGTTGCGAAAACTATCGAAAGTGTGAAAGAAAATATAAAGTAAAATTAAACTCTGGCGGGAATCGATGGCAGGTCGTGGCAGATAAAAATATACTTTGGCGAGTTTTAATTATATTATTTAACCTTGATGAAAAGATAAATAAATAGGTGTTGTGGAGGAAAAATAAGTTTCGTTTATTGATAGAGCTGACTTTTTCTATAGAGGTATACATGACGATTATTATCAGTCTGTACAATATGGAATATGAATGAAAAAAATATTTTTTATCTGGCTAGATAACCAGTTTATCAATAATTACATGTACAAAAACAAAATCCGTTTTTTTTTTAATTGGGATATCATCCAAGGACTTCTCCCGCTCTGGAATGGAGTGAGATGGCAAGGCATTTGTTCCTTCCTTATTATGTCCCTTCTTTGCCTTGCGATCCAGGACCTTATTTTTTTTTTCGTAAAATCAACCAATGACGTCACACGCTCTTGGTTGGTAGAATGGGAGACAGTGTCAGACTTTTACTAACTAAAAAACCCACTCCGTTCCTTCGTAGTCTTCGTCCAGGGCCCTGATGTACATTTTCTCATTTACCTATGGCCTCAGCGTAGGCTTCGACCCTGCTAGGGCCCTACAGTTTGCTGACAACTTCTTGAGGAGCGCGGGAACATTACGCGAGGACCTTGGGTTTCCCTTTCGGAAGTCAACCCAAGGTACTAGGGCTTCCGGCCCCTGCTGGTAATAATCAAACGCCAGTCTATCCAAAAAACAGTTCAGTCCACCAGCCTTTTTTTCGGTGAGAAATCATCTAATGAAGTTTTCCGCTTTGGGCGGAGTGGGAGAGCGTGTTTAACTTTTACTCCCTAGGTTGGGCAGGAGTCTATTGAGGGCAGCCCCAGTCCGATCCAGTTCGGGAGCTAGACGTCCAAAATGCTCCACGAAATTTCGCCGGCTTACGTCTTACAAACAAAAGTACTCGCATAAAACTGTCAACGTTTTACTCACAGTATTGATTACTCGTACAATCGTCGAGCACGTTTGTCTAGATGTATACTTATTGACCAATGGGTTATAACTATGAAAAAACAATGACTACGGCTCAAAACTCCTTTTCCTTGTGTATCTGCCAAAACAAGATTTTCAACAACTAAAGTAGCACTAAAAGCTGTAGAAGAGCTGTATAATGGTCCAGGTGTAAACTCTAAGCTATATAGAGGGTGCGCATAAGCGCTTAAACTGCTCATCCGCAAAACATTTCCTGCTGATGATACTTTCATCCTACAAGGTTGTGTAATACAATACACCTTTTGTTTGATAGATATGCAAATGAGACTGCACGTTCTACTCATGGACACATCTCACGTTTTCTGACTTTCGGATGTTTTAACAAAACGCGACCACGTTTCCGTGATACGCCATTCTTTCCTCGAATTGCTCATGCTTTAGCGAAACGTCAGGGTTGAATGAGATCTTTATCAAAAGAGGTGGAATGAAGGCTTTATTTTTTTGGTTTTTCTTATTATTCTGTTGGTATTGTTGTTTCAAGTGTGGCTATCAATGCTGTCAATAGCCAAGGGCCTTACCAGGACTTGTTTGAAAGTCAGGCGAGCGATTGAGAAAGAGGTATGATTTTATACAACTTATATAATAATAGTAATAATAATATTCCACAACTATCACACAACGCAGTCTAGTCCCAAGCTAAGCAGAGCTTGTATTATGGGTACTATACAACTGATAAACTTACTTATTTATTTCTAAATACATAAATATTATAGATAAATTACACCCAGACACAGAACAAATGATCGTGCTCATCACAAAAACTTTTGTCCTGAGTGGGAATCGAACCCACGACTTGCGGCATAGCAGTCAGGGCCACTAACCATTAGACCCACAGGACAGTGAAATAGCTCATCCCTTTCACAATTCGGTTTAGGTCGTCAAATGAATTGCGTTAAGAGCTCGTGGTAGGACCTCTGGTGCCCAGAATAGGTTATATATCAGTGCAAAATAGGTTATAAATACAGCGATTTTATCTAACTGATTTCAAAAAAATTAAAATATACCTTTGATATAAAATTACTCAAGCCCCAAGCGGACACCGGTGTCCGCACACCTATTGTCTTTCTATTGTGTCTCTAATAACGGTATTCAATTCCAAATGAATCTGAAGATATCGCAGTTGAAATGGTTCACAATAACTTGTTTTAAAAAACGGCACTTTTAAAGGTTAGTCTTGTGGAAGCAAGTGTGACTGCAGAGCGTGGGGTTCTGGATTCGATTCCCGTATCCGATAAAAAGTGCTATTGGGTTTTCCCATTGGAAGCAGCTGCCTGGGCAAGGGCATAATAACCCAGTGTCCCATACTAATTTTTATTGTGATTTTTTTCTTTAAAAAAAACTTTGTTCACATTCATTGAAACTCACACTAGACACCCAGACCCGAAAACAACTATCTGTAGGCCATACGAATATTTTTTCTGGCAGGAATCGAACCTGCAACAAGCAACGACGCAGCCAAACGATTAACTAATGCGTCAAGCATACCCACCAGGAGTGATAATATTTTAAACACATAATTACATACACCGTTAAATTTTGGTCGTTTTTATCCCGCGGAGGGTCGATTCGGTACATGAAATTCTGTCGATTTAAAAAGAGAAAATTAAAAAATAAAGTACTTTTGTTTTAAACTCGAATTAATTTACGCATGTATGAAATTAATTTCTTTAAGTAAACGTCAGCTGAGCAAAGCCATTGAACTGTGGGTAGTTAGTACACAACGACCGACAACTACCTACAAGGTCATTGACTCGTTGACTTAAAGAAATTAATTTCGTACATGCGTACATTAACTCGAGTTTTATAAAAAAAGTACTTTATTTTTTAAGTTTATCTTTACAAATCGATAGTGTTTCATGTACCGAATCGATCCTCCGCGGGATTAAAACGACCAAAATTTATCGGTGTATACTTAAGACTGTTAAGGCTTTCCATACAAGTACATATAACACCGGGAACAAGAAGATAAAGTTCACGATACTTGGAAACATAACAAAGTACAACACAAGCGAGCAATGTTCCGAACTTTCGAGATGAAACAGTTTTTGATACGGCTAACGAAGCAGCACTTGTCTGTGTAATGCGAATACCGAAGTTGAGCTGTAAGCAAGAGAGACTGTGATAATTAAATAATTATACTTTTCCAAGTTTTTTATTAACTTACAATATAAGCATTTTCTTTTTGAGTAGGGAAGTCATCCAATGCCTCAACGCGCTATAGAGCTGAGCGTGAGGGAACGTAGGTATTTTGTTTTTGAGTTGAGTAGTCATCCAATGCCTTAACGCGCTGTAGAGCGGAGCGAGAGGGAACGCAGGTATTTTTTTTTTTGAGTTGAGTAGTGATCCAATGCCTTAACGCGCTTTAGAGTGGAGCGAGAGGGCGTGTCAAACTTCTACAGACTAAACTTCACTCCTATCTTCCTTCTTTGCTTTGCGTTCCAGGACCCTGGATTTTTCTTTCAGAAGCGAACCCATAGGCCCCAGTAAGGCTTCGACCCAGCTGGGCTTCTACGGTTTTGATGACATCTCCTTGAGACGCGCGTGGACTACTCGAGTTTGGTCCTTATAGTACTAGCAGACGACGAATTGCCCTTTGCATTCCAAGACCACTGCTTTCCTTTTTAGAAATTCCCTGTGGGCACCTACGGTCTTGGAAATTTTAGTTCTAGTAATATACTTACCGTTTTTCTTACGATGTTTTGAGAGCAGTGGCGAAGATATACTCATGAATTATCCTAAAGTAAAGCGCATGATTTGGTTTGAACTCACGTCTATAAAAAAAATCCTTGACAACTTATTATACATTATAAACTAGCTGACCTGGTGAATTTCAGGTTTTTAGTCAGTAAGAGTCTGACACTACTTCCCGCTCCGCCCAAGGGCGGGATTTGTCATTGTATGATTTTACCGAACAAAAAAAAAATCCGCCTGATAGTAGTCAATATTATGATACCTTGTAACTAAACTGTCAAATGATAAATGATAATGTCATCGACTGGCATTACTAGAACCAGCATTATAAATTTAAAATAATCTTTTAATTAGAGATAGCGAGTGCTCAGATTTTTTTCAAAACCAAAATTAGCTATCTTGGTCTAGCCGTTCTCAAATTTTTGGGAGACTAACGAACAGCAATTCATTTTTATGTATGTAGAAGGATATATACTCGTTGATAAATAACAGCTTCATCGCAGTTGTCAGCCCTAATTGAAAAAACCTCAAAATTGATTCGTTAATTTACAGTAAACGAGCGGTTTTCAAACATTTACACTTTGCAAGCTTAATGAAATTAATGTTTTAATCGTTACAGATTTATTTACCTTCATAATAATCAAGTTACAAGTGATGCGTTGCAAAATCATACATATTTTATTGGTAAATTCAAATATTTTGGGGCAATGGGTGAATGAATTATTAAAAGCTTTAATGTATCACAATAAATCGGTTATCGCACTAGTGGCTTTGCATAGCTTATGTATATTTTTTTTTAGGTGGGAACTCATCCCATGACTTCTCCCATTCTAGGGCGGAGCGTGAGGGCAAGCAGGTAAGCAAGTTATGTAGTCGTTGATGGTAAAGAGCAATAGTTTATTAAGAGCCAACTCAATCAAGCCTTGGAAATTCATCGTACAAACAAACGTTTTAAAATCAAATCATCAGTATATATTAAAACAGTGAACTTTGACGTTTCATAAGCCAAATTGCAGCTCCCGATTGCCGGGGGCTGTGCAAACAGGCGGTGTTATATCGCGGTATGCATAAAATATTGCTGTTGCTTTAGAGGTATAATACCGCTTTATGTTAATTATAGCCTCGTACAGTCTTGAGTCAATATTGTCTACATTTGTGACACAATAATGGCATACATCATAGATCAGTTTTACCAATGTTTAGGTATATTGTTGCCTACATCTCACCCCAAATTCAAATATGTGTCAACCGCTGTCGCTGCCCCATCTCCGGAATATCACTTTGCCTGTGGTACTAATTTTGTATTATTTTCATTCTTGCAGTACGGGGCGTTTTAGACCTCGTATGAAAACTAACATTATGGCGGTAAGAGGCATATCGCCGTAACGTTAAAAAAATAAAAGGCTTGTTTAAAAAAAAAAATTCTTCAATGCAGTATGAGGTCAAAGTGACCCCGTATTAAAGTAGACACACACTTCTGTTTTCATAAGGCATCTAAGTTCTATATTCGTCACTTAACTAAACCAAACTGAAAGCTAATCTCAACCAGGATTTGGAAAAGAGAGGGGACACATTCAGAATTGATGGCCAATGGGGCCAAAAGGTTCTGGTGTGACGATGTGTTTTTTTTTGGGTTGATATAAACTAGTGCTTGACTGCAATCCCACCTGATGTTAAGCAGTGATGCAATCGTTGATGGTGAGGCGCACTAGTTTATTAAAAGCCTATTCACTCTAGCCACCTAAATTATAATCAGACGGGAGGACCGCAGCAAGCAAATTGTTCCAGTCTCTCGATGTACGCGGTATAAACGACGAGGCAAAACGCTTAGTCCGTACCGTAGAGGTTTCACCAACATAAGGGTGGATATTCGCCGTACGTCGTACGTCGTATGTACCATACTAATTAAAATATATATTATGTAAACAGCTAGTTTGCAGTTGCGGCAATAGTTGCTCCATGTGCAAAGCGCCCAAAGGGAAAAGGCGTAATTTCATTTTTGTTTTAGACGCATTATAAAGTCGTAAAGGTATTATGACACAATGCCGTCACAGATTTAACCCTACAATTTATATGGCCGGTCGTAAAGTGCGCTGTAACTCGTCATTTGAATAAATCTCAGTAATGAGTGTACAAGTACTTGCATTAATTATATGGTTTAAATAATAATTGCTGTTCTGGACAGTTTTGTTTAACAAGTAGAATGAGACCTACATATTTGGAGGAGGCGGCACGCGTGACGCAACAACGCTCACGCTTCAGCCGTCACAGCCGGGAACCCGATCTTGATTTCTGGCCACCGTAGGCACGCGCTTGAGGACGGCGAGCGAAGGTTAGCTTGCTGTCCGACCGTCTGGTAACCGTCAAGACCGAACCCAAGTCATTGACAACGCGTATTGTTCTATGGCGCGCCTCAAGGAGATGTCAGCAAAGATCAAAGCCTACTAGGGCCACAGGTTGTACGAAACTGAACCCCACAGCCTTGAAACGAAGGCAAAGAAGGAACAGGAGTGGGTTTTTAGTCATTAAAAGTCTGATACACCCTCCCACTCCGCCCAAGGGCGGGAGATGTCATTGGATGATTTACCCAACTAAAATAAAAGGGGCCAAATAGTGTCGATGCCTGTTAATGCTGCGGGAATTTCTGAAAAGGAAACTTCTCCTAGAACGAAAAGGGCAAGGATGATTTTTTAGTCAGTAAATATTTGGAACGTGCTCTCGCTTCACCTTAAAGCAGGAGAAGTCATTGGATGATTTCCCATCTCAAAAAAGGACCTTTCGTGTGTCTACTATTATTAAACCCTTGTTAAAAGATTACCCCTTATCAAAGCGTTTGACAGGGTTATGAAAAGGCATACGTAAGGTTTTATAAAAAAGATTGCGCGCAAAAAAAGTTCTTTCTTTATTCTTTATTGTACAAAAAAAAAAAAAAAAAACTTAGAAACTATTTTAATAATGGCAATAAAAGCGAAATATCACTCACTGATTAATCACAAAATCTCAGAAAATATATAAGGTGTTAAAAAATTAACTGCAAGAAAAGTAAGAACTGGTTTAGAATTACAAATAAAAAAAATTGGCGAAAAAATTATTTTTAAATAACAACCCGTTTCGGAGATATGCAATATTTTCACTTCACACAAAATTATTGAATATGCGCACTGTACACCGCACGTGCGCCGGCGCGATCGCCCCGCCGTAGGTACGCGTGAGTCGTTCACCCCTGTGACACGACACGCGACGGCGCAAATTCGTAAACAGCTGATTGTAATTTTTTCAACACATTTCTCAGACTTTGGACTGGCAAATTATCGAGCTTACTTACAAATAGCATATTTTATTATACCTATAGGACTATTAAAAACACTGGTAGACTCCTAGGATTGTTTGGACAGCAGGCACTCGTCGTTGCTCACCATACAGTTCACGGTAACGGTTACGTGCCGCAGCTAAACTTTGACCAGTCGTAATGTAGGACACTACCATATCTAAGTACTCTCGATTGGAATACGTAAACGGCATTATTAAAAGCACGAAACTGCACGAACACACGTATTCGCCGTAATGACACAAGAAAACACCCTTACCGCGCGACGGATTCCGGACAACTAAGGGTCGGGAGGGGTAGAGAGAGCTGCGGGAAGAGTAGCGGGCGGCGGGGGAACCGCTTGCAAGCCGCTCGCGCGCGGTACGATGGCGGCCCAAGCCTCAAGCGCAGCCCTGGGTACAGCGGACAAAAAAATATTATACGTAATTATTTTATTTATGTGAAAATATAAAAACGCTCAAAAAAAAATTTTTTTTTTTTGATGTGTTCGTTTTTCGATGGCGAGTAAGTGGACAAAATTCTTGCAGTTAATTTTTTAACACCTTATATAATAATAATAATATAATATAATATAATATTCCACAACTATCACACAACGTCGTCTAGTCCCAAGCTAAGCAGAGCTTGTGTTATGGGTACTAGACAACTGATAAACATACTTATATATTTCTAAATAAATACATATCATAGATAAATTACACCCAGACACAGAACAAATGATATAACACCTACAAACTTAAAATTTGGCAGGTAGGTTCCTTATGGGTGTAGACATCGGATTTTAAGAAACTTCGCGCCTAAGGGGGTAAAATGTGGGTTGGAAATTTGTATGGAGAAACCAACTTGCACGCGAGTGAAGCCGCTGGCAGTGCCTAGTAGATCATAAATTCAACAAAAAAACTTGAACTTCTTTAAGCATTAAATCTAAAATGTGTATGTTGTAGCATACTATATAAAACGTATAACTATATGAACTATACACACCCCTATTGTTTTAATTAGTGCACAAAAAAATGGGGCTCAATCAGTACCCGTTACTGATCATATTTGTGTATTCAAAAGTACAAGAAAAGAAATCCCAAAATTGTCCACGAAAATTTGTCAGTATTGGTAAATTCATAATTGAATCATAATTCATAACAACTATTACTAGAAAATATTAAGCGCAGTGTTTTTCCATTTTTATTGACATTCTTTCATTAATAAACAATAATCTGTACAATGTTTCCATAAATTGAGTGAGATTTTGGGATATAAACAAACGTTCATAGCTTTGCTGTTTATGAATATTATGCATTGAGACTTTACTTAAATAATAACAAGATCTTTTCTAATAAGCCCTTTAAGTTTTTGCCAAAATTAAAAAATAGTGGTGTATAGGGTGACTGGTAATTAGTGAACGATACTTAAACACGTCTACACGTGTATCTGCCAAGTTCAGTACATTTCACTAATTACCAGTCATCCTATACATATATGTCGCAGACTTATCGTAAAATATGTCATATTACAAGTAGGCTCGCTGTATTAAAAAACGTCGCATTAATGTAATGCGAGCTACTAATTGCTTGCCGTTGGCGAGCTATTGCTTACGGTGGCTCCTCCTCGCTTTGGACTATAGCCTGAACTAGGGTGGGATATGTCATTGGATTATTTTACCACTTAAATTTTTTTTTATCATTTATAATTTCTTCTTTAAAACAAACACACTGTAAATATTTTCCTACTCCTATATTTCAAAATAATAAATTAAATTATTATAGAAGAATAATTACATTAACTGTGGTACATTACACCTGGCAAAAGAGCAAAACACGCGCAAGGATACGACAGAATAACACCGGAATTTCTAATGAAACCGTTGAATAACTTAACATATTGATAAGGGTCGGGATGAGAGGGTGTGGGAGGCTCAATTAGCGCGACAACTTCTACCTGCGACCTCTGAAGACAAACTTACCTGAATTGACAGGGACGATTGATACCTGTGCAAGAGTACGTACCTACCTTCCTACTAATCTATTTGAAAAGTAATAACCTCTTCAGACCCAAAGACCAAATTTAATAACAAAATTATTTAGAAATTCCGGCCCAAGATACTTTTTAAAACCATAAAACCAGCCCAGCGTCCTAAAATTATGACATGTTAATTAAATGTACTTAAATCTTGGTTTAAACAATCTAAAAAAATATTTACCATGATTTTATTATTTCAATATAATATTTTTTAATTCAAATTATTCTTTATAGGAAATACCGATTAAAAGAATTTAAGAAGAAAAACAGAAAAAGCTTCCTGCTCTACAACTATGTACTTATGACTATTTTTAGTACATTGGGTCGTAATGTACATCGACCTTTTAGGTTGGGCCTGACGAGGATAAGTAAAACATGTGTAATTGTGTATAGATGATGATAAAAAGATCGGGCAATTTTTGCTATAGTTATTTAATTGCTCTAATATTATAACGGCGAAAGAATATTAATGTGTATGTTTTTTACTCTTTCACGCTCAAACTGTCGATGACAACATGACAGTGCAGCGCAATGACTATAGGCCCTGTCCTAAAATAGAGTATAGGATACTTTTTATTCCTTGAAATAATTTAATAATCGAGAGTTTTATGACACGCGGACGGCTGGCAATGGGTAGCTCGACGTCAGGCTGTTCGATAACCATCCGGACCAAGCCAGAGTTGTCGAAGGCACGTAGCGTTCCACGCGTGCATCAAGATGTCAGCAAACCCGTAGGGGCCCTGAAGGGACGAAGCCGGAGAACACCATGGGTTCGCTTCTGAAAGGAAAGCCCCACGGTCCTAGATAAAGATAGAGATTTAGGTTTATGTACAGTTTGTGTAACATTTTTAGTGTACAGTAAAGTTTTATTCTATTCTACTCTATTCAAAAAGGAACATTGGAGTGGATTTTAGTCAGTAAAAGTCTGACACGTCTTTCCGCTCCGCTCTAGAGCGAAAGAAGTCATTAGATGATTTCCCACCTAGAAAAAAAGATCATCACGAATCCTCATCTTGAGAGAAACACAAATGAAGAGAAAACCTGATCAATACTAAACCAATAACTAAAAACCGTAACAGAAACTAATTAAACCCTTGATATATGATTATTTAACCCTGCAATACTCGGGGGATTTATCAGAAATGCAATTAGTAAAATGTCAGCTCTGACAAAGCGGGGTAGGCAAACATGGGTAGTCGGTCGCCCGGGTTGGGTAAACAAAACGATAGTCATATGTACGAGTATTTAGGTATTCGGTGCCTAGCAGACTTAAGGTTAAATAATCACTCTGTACCTGTCCGCAAACAGCTTAGTAGTTTAGTTGCCGTGAAACAGAGAGATTAATAGAATAGTATTAAGTAAATTTAATACTAAATAACAACAAATAGACAGGCCTGTTGATCTAGTCGTCAGTTACCCTGACTGCTATGCCGAAGATCCTGGGTTCGATTCTCACCTAGGACAAATGTTTGTGTGATGATCACGATCATTTGTTCTGTGTGTGGGTGTAATTTATATATAATATGTGTGTATACAGAAATATATAAGTAGGTTTATCAGTTGTCTAGGACTCATACCACAAGCGTTGCTTAGCTTGGAACTGGATGGCGTTATGTGATAGTTGTGGAATATTAGCATAGCATAAGCATAATCAGCCTCCTCAGGCTCTCTCTAAGAGAGGGAATAGGCCGTAATCCACCACGCGGGCCCAGTGCGGGTTGGTAAATGTTGAAATGTTATTTTATTATTGTATCGTGTCACTGATAACAATAAAACAATATTTGCTCAGATTCTCTTAACTTTTATTTGACTAGTCTCAAAAAGAACAATGCCGGATCTCGGACGCCAATACATTGCTTTTTGCTATTAGTGTTGACCATACATCCTTACTATAACTAGTGATGTGCTACTATCCCCTATGCCTCTCACAAGGTGGACCGATGACCTGGTCAGAGTCACTGGAGTACGATGGATGCGAGACGCACAGAACCGGCCATTGTGGCGACGCTTGGGGGAGGCCTATGTCCAACAGTGGACGTCTTTTGGCTGAAATGATGATGTGCTACTATCAACTTCTAAACATACATGCTTCAATTATATTTAGACCACAGTGTCTCAAGACGAAATTCTATTACCTTGCCAGTGATGACATATGGCTCCTAAACGTTGTCACTTACAGTGGGCCTCATTAGAAGTAACCCAAAGGGTAGTGAAAAAGGCTATGCTCGGGGTTTCCTTGCGTGATCACATCAGAAATGAAGATATCCGCAGGAAAACCAAGGTTAGTAAAGTGGCTATAGGCAGGGCACTGAACAGTTGGTAGATGGGGACGAGCGGTTCTGGAGTGGTGACTACGTACCGGAAGACAGAGAGTTTGAAGGCCTTCCACAAGGTGGACCGATGACCTGGTGAGGGTCACGAGAATCCAATGGATGCGAGGTGCACAGGACAAACCAAGAGCCACAGGAAGACACTACGTTGGCGTATGTTTTCAAGTTATTATCTTCAATAAAGCACCACAACATAATACCATGACATCACCTAACCTTTATCACGACATACCCATATCTCTTGTACTCATAATGAGGCTATTAGGGGATTATTGTTCATACTCCAGAGAGTACGTATGACCGATAATACTACCACAAAACAGACATATACAGAAGTCAATGTCATGTATGCATAGTATTTGCTATGGTTACGCGCAGCCCTCCACTTTGATTGAGACTCGAAAATCTGTTACTGCGCCTTCAACATGGACCGCCATGATGGTTCAACTTGTTTGATGAGGATTATAACCGTTTTTCAGGTCTCAATCCAAGTGGATGCGCGTAATCATAGCAAATGTTTTAGCTTGTTTACCGCGTACTATAGTTCATTTTTCATACCTACGTTCGGTAGTCACGCTAAAATTGCCGTTCTGTCAAGCGAAAATATTACAATGCCACACTTGCCTTCTGAACTGTTCTGTGTTAGGTAACACAAAGAATGAAAATACAAGCAAATACCTACTTATCTCTCTGAAACAACTGGTAGCTTAAAAAACGACTAACCCATCGTTGTTAATGTTGAATTTAAAGAACCATCTACTATAGTAACATTTTTTTGTTGCTCCATTTCTGCACAAAACGCTCACAGACGCATGTCTCAACCGGTTGGCACTCGCGGTTTCACTGATCCCAACCGATCCAAGATATCGTGTTCGTGAGCAGCCCCCCTAGCAAAGTTACAATCGTTTCGTTTAGCGTGAACGCTTGGAGTTGGCCACGCCCCCAATGCCTTCGTTCTGACGTCATTTCAACAAAAGAATTGGAAGCGTGCCCATCTCCAAGCGTTAACGATAAACGAAACGATTGTAACTTGACTAAGGGGACAAGTGTCCATGTGTGTGTTGTTGGAGTGCACTTTGTATGTAGATTGACTTTTGTACGTATCATTCTTTTGTGGTACTTCTGTGGTCATAAAACGCGCCGTTGCTTCGCAATTAGAAATAGCGATGTTTATGAGGTTCATATCGGGGGAGATTTATGATTTTTCATGCAAATGATATTAGTTTTTTTTTATTGATATAAGCACTAGCTTGACTGTGATGCCACCTGGTGGTAAGTAGAGATGCAATTGTTGATCGTGAAACGCAATAGCAGACTCGTATTGAGAGCCTTGAAGACACTTAAATTTTGTAATTGCAGCAGGCAAATTATTCCAGTCTTTCGATTTACACGATTTAAAACGACGGGGCTAAATGGTTAGACCGGACCGTCAACAACGTAAGGGTGGATGCTCACCGAAGTCGGATTATCTGATAGAAAAGTGATGGCGGAATCGAGTCGTGTAATTTCGTTTTTTTTTGGGATTGGCGTTCTGGGTTAAGATGACGCGACGTCCTACATGAGAAATTTTGCATGACTACAGTAGTGCAACGATCCGATGCGGTTCTCTCGAATTCAATACAACGCGGTAGCATAGACCTACGTGCGCGCAAAGTTACCGCTTCAGCCACCATATAAAAACCAATTACCGCACCCTATGAGTTCACGCAATAAAATCAACCAATTAAACGCGTCTGCTTCGCTTTGCTCATCGCCGCACCGCACCCACCTGCGGTTGGTCACGTAGGCAGCCGCAATATAGTACAAAATTTTGGTTTATATCGCGCCGCATCGCTTCGCCATCGAATCGCTTACGTAGGCCTCCGGATTACTCTTTCGAAATATCTCCCATCCATCTCGCATATCCAGATTGGTAGAAGTTACTTGATGGTATACCTCTTCAGCTGTCATTTGTTAAAATAAGTCACTGCAACGCAAGAGATTGCGTCCGTTTTGTTTCATATAGTACATCATATAGTACACCGCAAATAAATTTAATCCTTTGCTATGATTACACAATACGCCCCGCATTGATTGAGATCCAAAAACCTGTTATATTACGCGGCAAATAAATTTAACTAAAATAGCCGTCGTTGCTATGCCGCACTTTGATTGATACTCGAAAATCAAATACTATTTGGTTCAACTTATATGCCGCAACTTTTAATTACGTGCGGTTGGTCAAGTAGGCCACCGCAATAGAGTGCTAATTGTTTGTTTAAATCGCACCGCATCGCTTCGCGTTCGCATTCGCGTTAAATTACTTACGTATGAAGCTCTGCCATTGTACCCATAGATTTAAGTAGGAGTATAGATTGTGTTACTTCTTTAGTGTACAATATAGTTTTATTCTATTCTCTTTCGAAAAATCTCCCGTCCCTCTCGCTTTACCTAGAGCGTTAGTAGTTATTTGATGGTTTCCCTCCCCCAAAAAAAACATGTGCTAGTACGTAATGATGCTATTAAGGGCCGGTTCTAGTCATTGTTTTTTTTTTGTATGAACTTCGCTCGGGATTATGTCGTCTTCGCGGCCCAAGAACAGCGGTTTTATTTTTATATAAAAAAAAAAACAACAACTATTCAAGATTTTTGTTCTTGCGAAGCGCTTTTAAATAACCAAGTTTTTTTTTTGTAACTTTCAAATGGTTCCGTAACGTAATCTCGTAAATAAAGTTTGAAATCGTAAATTAAGGTCAGATTCGCGATTTTTTTTTATCGAGCCAACTAATTTATATCATGTTTTCATTTTTACCAAGCCCTTGGCCATATATTCAATTTTAATTAAATAAATTTTCATGGTGTTCTCTTTTATATTTGTGGATTTCCATAGGTTTAAAAAAGGTCAAAATTAGTAGAACAGGGCCTTAAGAGATTATAGTCCATATTCCACAGAGTAGGTAGGACTGATATTATTATAGCACTGCGGTCGTCACACGCGCCAGTGCATTACAATTAGCAATGGCGATGTGTACGAGGCTTACATAGAATAGAATTTATGATGTGTCAACTGTCAATCTGTTATGAAAATTATTAATATACTTTTGCTGAAGAAATACATGTTGTAGTTTATTTGTTTGGAAAAAGTAAATCAGAATAGACACGGTAAAATTTTTATCGTTTTAATCCCGTGGAGGGTCGATCTGGTGCATGAAACACTATCGATTTGTAAAGATAAAATTTAAAAAAATACTTTTTTCTTAAACTCTAATTAATATACCTACACATCTATGAAATTAACTTCTTTAAGTAAACGAGACAATGACCTAGTAGGTAGTGGTCGGTCATTGCGTACCTACTAACTACCTACCGGTCATTGAACTCGCCCAGCTGACGTTTACTAAAATAAATTGATTTTGTACATTCGTAAATTAATTGGAGTTAAAAAAAAGTAATTTATTTTTTTATTTTATCTTTACAAATCGATAGTGTTTCATGTACCGGATCGACCCTCCATGGGATTAAAACGATCAAATTTTAACGACATATACAAGTTTTTAGCGACCCAAATGGAAATAGATAAAGGAGTCTTTTTCTGCAGGGATCGCACTTTTAATATTAAATAAAATGTTTTGATATGCATAATTAAGTGATATAAGTTTTTACTATGATGATCTAGATTAAGGGCACCATCAAGTTAAGCTTTAAATCTGATCTAAAATCTATCCTGTTCTTACTAATCCAGCGATGAGACTGAAAGGTTCGGGAGTGGTGACCGCGTATCGGAAAACGAGTCGGAAGGCCTTCCACAAGGTAGACTAATGAAGTGGCAAAGGTCACGGTATTCCGCTGAATGTGAGAAGACGATCAATGTAGTGACTTGAGAGGTGTAGGGTGCAATCCTAACATAAGTATGATGTCAATGCAAATGTAAAGAGTACAGAAATGTCACTAAGTTCCTAACGGGAAGATTCTAAATTAAAATGCAAGTTTAATTTAAAGTAAAAATACTGCACTTATATGAATACAATTGTAGCACATTTTATGACTCAGTACCCACACGGTAACCAACATATCGATCTTTTACAACTCGATTTATTACTGAATCGATCGATTAAAAAATTGATCTTTTTTAGGAAGAATCGCCATGCCTATTTCAATATACAATATATATTGTTCTCCTCGTAACTGAATTGATATAATAATATATACCTTAACCTTTTAATGTTTTCTTACACTACTTTCTGCTTAGTAAATGCCGTGAAACTCTGTAATTGGTTTAAGTGATAATTATCATCATCTCGTTATCGGTGTCCAGCGTGTGCAGACCTCACTATGGTGTGTACTCTTAACTCATGTAACTTAATTAATAAGCTGTTGAGTTTCCTAAAATAAATAAATACCACGTAAATACCTACTTACTACGTCGGATGATATTACCTACCAAAAAAAAAAATACCTATGTGACCAATAAAATACTTATAAAACAAATAATATGTATAAATATACATGTAAGTAGGTATATGATAGCAGAGATATCAGCCAGTCAATTTCTCCTTCTAAATATAGATGGTAAGGCAGAAAACAAACTCCTAATAAACATGAAAGTCACATATGAAAGTCATCTGATAAAACATTACACAAATTACTCCTCCACTGAAACATACTGGAACATGGCACCATCGTAAATCATGGCTAAAATATTTTCGACATTTATGACCGCCGCTTTTCAGGTATAGGACTCCCGAAACAAATGTCAAATGTATTTATGTCACAGCTATTTTTCATAGCTCGGGAACTTCGAAAGTATGCTTTTGATATGATAATATCAAATGGAAATGCGAGCGTGACCGGGTATTGGTGTTATGCATTTGAACAATTCGAATTGCAGACATTTTTCTCAGTTTCAGGATGGACTGGTGATTTTCTTTTGTTTTTCGTTTTTGGGGCAAAAGGAAGAACATTATCTTTATACTCTACTTTGTATAATTTATTTCATCTCATCACTACTGCTACCTAAACGGTATATGAAAACATCGTGAAGACACCGACATGTCCTAGAACCAATAATTCAAAGACATGATTTTGTTATCCACCATCCTGCACTGGGCCCGCGTGGTGGATTACGGCTTTTCCTTAGAGAGAAGGCCTGAGTCCTAGTTCAAACTCAAAATCGTTTATTTTAGATAGGCCCACATGGGCACTTATAAAACGTCAGAAGCTAGCGCACGGTTCCAATTGGTCAACTAGTACTGGGACCATGGCAGACCAGTGACTATACTATTTACGAGTAGGTATATAAATATAAATGAAACTGACTGATTAGATGGAATATCAACGCACAATGGAAACTACTGGGACTAAGAGCTTAAAAATTTGCACAAAGCTTCACTTTATTACGTAATCGAGCATCTAGAGGGGATTTTCCAAAATTGACCCCCTAAGGGGATGAAACAGGGGTTCAAAGTTTGTAGGTAAACCTACATTCTAGCGGGTGAAGCAGCTGGCAGAAGCTAGTTTACTATATGTCCTTGTAGAGTATCCCGAAACCTCCGAGTACCTACAGTACGGCCGACGGATCTTGGCGCGCCTGAAGTTAGGCTCTGCAAACTTTAGCGCTCAAAATAAGCGTGCCAAATAAATCATTTATAAAAATAAATGCCAATAACTGTTGTTAACAGCAATAACAACTGCTATTGGTGTTTATTTTTTAAAACCATTTATTTTTTTAAGAGTGCACAAGCGCTAAATTTCGCAGAGCCTAACTTCAGACGCGCCAAGATCCGTCGGCCGTACTGAACTTAACTATATGGCGTACTATGTAGTGAAGCAAATATCTTCTCAAAGATCTATTCAAGTATCCTCCCGTACGTTTGTACGAATTTTGAGCTTCATTGAATTCATTTGAGATACTTTACCTATTCTGAGATAATCCTACAGGCGGTATGGGTGCCTCTTACCACAAATTTCGAGTGAAATGGCGATGAATAGTGAATCAAAGTGTACGTTTTAACTGAAGGTTTTCAATTACCTAGGCATTACCGTCGAGGGACTGGAACAATTTGCCTGCTGCGGTCTTCCCATCCAATTATAATTTGGGTGTCTTCAAGGCTAGAGTCAATAGGCTCTTAATGAACTAGTGCGATTCACCATCAACGATTGCATCACTGCTTACCATCAGGTGGGATTGCAGTTAAGCACTAGTTTATAACAAATAATTAAAAAAAAAAACCAGAAATATTTGGTGTGAATTTACTAGCATATTTTCAAGACTGAAATAACGGAGTCGTCTCAAAAACCCCTTGCTTGTACCTTTATTTGCTTATTAATCTTTTATTATTTTTGTGCACCAGCCATGTTTTCTCTTGACCACCATTGGTTGACTGGTAGATAATGCCCAAGGCATTAAGTCCGCCTTTATTATTTTTGTGTTGCATGTTTTTAATAAATAAATTGATTATGACTGTTAAGAAATGAGGTAGCTTATATTTTATATTATCATTCAGATAGGAACTATTTAGGTAGGTATATTAGCTGAAAAAAAAAAAAAAAAACTGGTTTAAAAATCGTAACCAAGCCAATCCATATTTAACTTAGTTTCCCAAAATAAGTTTATAAGTTTATTAATCATCATCATCATCATCATCAGCCTTTTAATTTTCCCCCTGCTGGGACACAGGCTTCCTCTCTAAGAGAGGGAATGGGCCGTAATCCACCACGCGGGCCCAGTGCGGCTTGGTGAATGTCACATATCTTCGAATTTTTGGTTCTAGGTCATGCCGGTTTCCTCACGATATTTTCCTTCACCGTTTTTGAGAGCAGTGGTGATGAAATAAATTACACAAAGTAATGCGCCTGGCTGGGTTTGAACCCGCGACCTACAACTTGTTAGTCGGGGCCGTTACCACTCGGCCACCACTGCTCTGCAAGTTTATTAATAATCAAGTACATTATACGATACATATCTGATAACGGTGATCCCCAAACTACACCTTAGTCTGTATCATGGAAATCAGAATTTTACATATCACTACATAGAATAAAACAAAGTCGCTTCTCGCTGCCTGTCCCTATGTACGCTTAGATCTTTAAAACTAGGTAACGGAATTTGATGCGGTTTTCTTTGATAGATAGAATGATTCAAGAGAAAGGTTTAAATAGCCCTAGCACCGAAGTCAAGAGTACGAATCGTCATAATTCCATTTTCGATCAAACGAAATTAAACTCAAGAGTAAGCCCCCAGGTGCCGCATTATCTGTAGGAAGTGCAATGGCTGGTGATCGCTTAGCTCCATTTCTCTAATGTTGGTGATGATGGTTGGTCTGATGCTCTGTCCTGTGGATTTCTAACATTTTCTTCCAACACTAAATCTCAAAAGCACCTGTCTCTCTGATTATCAAAAGTCATTTCTTTTTTTTTTGCCTATATTTTTGGTATGTATGTATTTATGTATATATTATATACCATAAGTATGTATCTGTGTATCTATTATAGTACATTGTAGAAAAATTTTGGTGCTTATTATGACAGCCCCATTTCATGTTCTGAGAATCCAGTCCATTCATGATTGCCTGGAAGAGATCGCGGAATGCGATAAGGCCGCCAATTGTTTGTATTTTATATATAAGTTTTCGTTATTGTATTTCAACAATAAAGTGTACAATAAATAAATAAATAATTAACTGCAATTTCGCATTCAACTATAACTTCGCTATTTTATCAACATGCCTTTCACACAAGCAAATCCCTACAACAATACCACCAGTCCACTACACACTACCAACCACATAGAAATACAGTAGATCCGTCACAAGCACCGGAAGGATAAGACGGGTACAGTAAACACCATTAATCAAGCCACAGTACAGTCCGAGACAAACAGATGCTACAGAACAAAATGGCCGCCAGACGGAATGGTCGACCTCTACTTTGTCTAAGAACTAGAGTAAATATATTAAGTCTGGTGTCTGTTTGGTCGAAATTGAATTATGTGATAGTGCATTAGTTTTGATAGTTTTTGTTATTTATTTTATTTTACTTTACGTAAGTAAAAATTGTTAGGTAACCTCCAGAATCAGAATCAGAATCAGAATAGTTTATTTCAAATAGACCAATTACAGGCACTTTTGAATTGTCAAAATGTCAGTCAGTCCAAAAAAAAGTGAAGCTAAATTGCACGTTCCAAAGCGTAGATCTCTATGGAGAAGAACGTGCAAGAAACTCCATGGACACTCTTTTTAAATCATATTATGAGTTACATAAATCTTGGTTACATTTTTCTTGTCGCTTCTATTATGTGAGCACAATGCAGATAAGTAATAAAAAAATAAAATGAACTAATTAAAAAAATAGAATTGAGCTACTGGCAGCTAAGAGATGACCAGTCCCTACTGACGGCGCCCGTTCACGAGCATGACGCGTGCCTCAGCCCCACTCAGCTCAACCATTTTGAAGGGAACCGAATGACCCAATAACACGTGCCACCATCAACGAGACATTTTAGTGAGCATGACAAACTCTCAACTGCCATGCTTTTAATGTCAAACAAGTTGTAACCTATTAAAATAAAAATGCTCCATGGTACTTCACATTCACAAATAAAAAAAAAAAGTGCTTCTACATTATACAATCTTATTACAAAAAGTAATAAGTCATTGATCACAAAACCAATAAAATAATGAAAAATAGTATATATATAAAAAAAAAAAACATTTCGAAAACAACAATACAAAAAGGGGCCCCCGCATTTCTTCCAAACTAATTTGTAGGCAAATGTGGCTGTGGCTGTGGAGCAGGACCGGCATTTAGCCAAGCATTTTTATCAAGACTGTAATCTTCCAATTTATAATATGCTTGTCTACATAGTGTGCGTTTAATGCATGTTTTAAATTTCGACTCATTTAGATTTTGAATTCCAAGTGGGATTTTATTATAAAACTTTACACAGTAACCCATAAAAGAACTATGTACTTTAGCCAATCTGAATCGAGGTTGATCTAATTGGTTCTTATTCCTAGTATTAAAATTGTGCCTGTCACTTATCTTAGTAAAAAGATGAATATTTTTCCGAACATACATAATGTTTTCATAAATGTATTGACAAGGGATTCAAACTCCCTCAACAAAGTATTATACACATTCGTAAACTTTCGGCTTTATAATATCAATATGACTCCGCTATTTTGATTATATCAAAATAGCGGAGTCATATAGATAAGATAGGTGACTCACCTCTAGCGTGTGGACCGCTGAAATCAGGACAGTTTGTCCTAAGTTTACTCAGTCGCAATCGGCGAGTGACATAACGAGGGTGTTACGTTTACATGCACTTACGAGTGGAAACTCATAAGTGCATGAAACTTAAAATTTCGTATGATATTTCTAATTTCACTTATTATTTTGCGAAACGAGATAGATGGAGCTCGCGTTATTCATAATCGTAAATATTCACCGGTTAACGCAATTTCATTCGCACGACAGCACCGACTTGTCTATCAGTGGATATACGTTTGCGACAGTGATGACACTGATCGCAAATGTGTTAGTTTTGAGTCCAGGTTTTCTGATTGCGATATTATCGCGTAACGTATCTTCCCTTATAATATTTATATCAATGATATGATTTCAATATTAACGTTACCATAATTTTGTAAGTAATTTATTATTTTAAAAAGTTTTCTTGGAAATGCTTACACGTTCTTCATCTTTTTTATTTCGTCTCTAGCCGATTTTGATACCTTAATGCCTGTAAATAGTTTGATTGAAATAAACGCTTTGAAATAAAACTTTTACACATTACTTTTTATAAATATTCAAATTACTAATTTATATTTTTGTTCTTATCCGAGAATTTTATTATAAAGAATGAAACAGTATAAAAACGTTTTAGAAAAAAATATTCATAGGTTTGAAAATTGTAAAAGTCCATTCGAATTCCAAAAGTAATGAAGCGGAACAGAAATGGCCTTCAATAAAACCAACTGAAAGAAACAAGAATATTTAAGAAGTAGTATATTTCGTTTAAGTTTAGACACAAAATACAAAATTCATGTTAGAAGTACGCTGGGGCAGCTGCGCTTCAAGTTTGTAACTTGAAGAAAACAGCTATACATTATGTTCGTTATTTGAATAACTAAGCATATTTACTTTTTGAGTTAAAGCCACGAATATAATTTGAATAGAAACTGATTACAATTTAATTCTACCAAACCCGTACCATCAAAGTTACCCTAGAATATAATATGGTATCTATGCGTGAGGCAACGGCCCTCACGCCCCATCTGCGGCCGAGATTCCGACCCCGATTTCCAGCCACCGTAGGCGCGGGCTTGTCGTCGATGGCGTGTACTGTTCCACACGCGCCTCAAGGAGATGTCAGCAAACCGTTGGGGCCCAGCAGCGTCGACGCCTACTGGGACCACAGGTTGTACAAAAGTGAATCCCGGGGCCCTGGAACGAAGGTGAAGAAGGAATATGAGTGGGTTTTTAGTCAGCAAAAGTCTGACACACCCTCGATGAGATGTCATTAGATGATTTTTCCACCTAAAAGCCCCCTTTCGCCCGGGTGTCGCCACTGTGCGGAACACCCGGAGGACACGGTGGAGCATACTGTAGAGGTGTGCCCCGCCTGGGCGGAGCATCGCCGTGTCCTCGTGGGGACAATCGGCGGCAGCGATCTGTCTCACCGGGCCTTGGTTCAGGCCATGGTCCGGAGTGAGGAGGGATGGCAGGCGGTCGCCTCCTTCTGCGAAGCAGTAATGCTAGCAAAGGAGGAGGCCGACCGCATCAGGCAAAGGCAACGGGGCGCTCGCCCCAGCCGCCGCCGGGATTCCGATCCCGATTTCCGGCCACCGTAGGCGCGGGCTTGCGGACGGCGTGCAATGGGTAGCACGCTGTCCGATCGTCCGGTAACATACCGGATCGAGCCCAAGTCGTCGACGGCGCGTTCTGTTCCCGCGCGCCTCAAGGAGCTGTCAGCAAACCGTAGAGGCCCAGCCTGCTAGCTGCAGGCAGGCAGGGTCGAAGCCTGCTGGGGTTAAGGGCCGTTTTCTGAAAGGAAGGCTCAACCCCGGCATGATAGGCATGAAGGAACGGGGTAGGTTTTTAGTCAGTAAGAGTCTGACACTACTTCCCGCTCCGCCCAAGGGCGGGACTTGTCATTGGATGATTTTACCTACCATTAAAAAAAAAAAAAAACGTAAAAGCCCCCTTACGTTTTATTTTACACATTCAATAAGTCAGACGTTTGAAAGTCTGACCATCATTCTATCCAAGAAGTCTCGTATTACCCAATAATTGGATTGTATAGGTCTGATAGGCAGACGCTCCATTCTAAACACGTGTATTCAGGCGCGCCCGATTAAATTGGAAGGGAACCCCTAGCTAGCTAGAAAAAGAACTAGGAAGATTATAAGAAAAACCGGCCAGGTACAAGTAGGAATCGTGCACGAAGAGTTCGGTACCATTATCTATGCAACATTAGATACAGTATCATAAACTTTAAAAAGTAATTGCGTTTGTCGTCCGCCTCATTTGATTTTTTTTATTTTGTTTTTAGTTTCGCTGCTGCCTGATGACAACCAGACAAACAATGGAGTCTTAGTAATAAAGCCATTTTTATTCTTTGGATATGGAACCCTTCAAATGACACGCAGGAGTTTTTAAACGGCTTCTTTGGCACTGTCCCTATTACGTATCTTAATTCCGTGGTGACCTCGAATGGAACGTGTCGGGATGTTAATACCCCCGAGGGGCGGAGACATGTGTTATAGTTGATAGCTTTATTACGACGTCACTTGTATATAATTAATCTGTTCTGACCTTTCAAGTCGTTTTATCGCTGGCGTCTAAGGAAAGAGAAATGCTTAATCTTTTTCCGGGTGATTCAATGTTTTATTTTGTCAAATTTTAAAAAGATTATCATTATATTTCTGCCCTTGTCATGTGCAATACGTTTTTTCTTCTATACTATCCTGACAGCAGTCGCGTACTCGCGCTATCACTCCCTTCTGACTCCCATCTGACTCCCTTTTCTTTCAGATTACATCTCACACAATCCATCCATCTTTTCTTTGGCCTCATGATTCAAATTGAGAATTTAAATTCTCTCCCTCCTTGAATTTTTCTCTGACGATTTAAAAAGACGCCAGGAGTTAATTTCAAGAACAATGACAAGTCTCATTTGATAAAAATGCAAATAAAATTGTAACATTCTTGCCAACTTTTCCACAGGACTCGGATCAATTTGGATCCATGTCCACGCTCCAAATTTTTTAAGTTTCTTTAGTCTCATATTATGTAGGTTTATGTTAATGTTAATTGGAATCTATTAACCAATGTTCTCTCTGGTTAAGGTGAGATGCATAGCCTGCATAGGACGTCTTCCGAATTTGATGGGGATAAGTAATAATAAATACATACACAGGATACGGAATCAAAGTGTCTTCCCATCTAGTATTGTGTCCTAATCCTAAAATGTGTTCAGCTATTGAGGCGTGTTTTAGTAATAAACATAGAAATGCACAGACTTTAACGCTTATAAAATGTATCATAATAGAAAGTACGATTATTTATTTATACTTTATTGTACACCAAGATTACAATATAAAAAGGAAACATTATAAAAAAAAAAGAAAACATACAATCGGCGGCCTTATCGCACTCGACGATTTCTTCCAGGCAACCTACATAGCATGGATAGAAATTGCCAGGACACAAAATGGGGTTGCACTCGGTGCAAATATAAAAGCAAACAAAACTATATAGGTACTTAATACTAAAATAGATACATATATACATACATACAAAAATATACAGGCAAGAAAATAAGTGATACGTTGAACGCAAGGTCACAGTGTCAAGTAATGCTCCTTCACAAGCCTTTTGAACACAGGTAGTGTTTGCGCACGTTTTATTGACACAGGCAATAATATATATACACTAATACATGGATACATGTGGATTATATTCTCACTTAAGGAAAACAATAACAAAACATTAGGAACAATCTCATTCAACATAAAATAAAACCCACACAACACTAACCATATCTCAAATTAGACGCAGGACAATGATAATCTGTCAAAATTAAGTGCTCTACCTTGAATCAAATCCCTTTGCTAAACCCAACGGGAAATCCCTGCAAACGTAGGTGGATGTTATAAATATACCTATCTACGAGAAACGAGAGCCATATTATGCAAACGAGAACCTTGGAAATGATAGGAATGAGGGTGTTCTAAAATGATGTTCACCAGGTGACAGCACTGAGGCGTCAGGTCCAGTTACATTAATTAAAAAATAGAAGAAAGCCTCAATTTTATTAAAAAAAAAAAAACAAAATATTATTATTTAGTTTAAACACTGAAAATTTTGAATTAAGAACTCGAATTCTCAATAGACAATTTATTTTGAATTAAGAACCTGCTGGTTCTTAATTCAAAATAAATTGTCTATTGCGAATTTAAATTTAGAATACTGTTATCAATATTTAAACTAAACGCATGGTTAGCCAATTTTTTTTAATGAGGCCTGTGGTGTTTGATTGTTTAGTAGAAATATATCAGAAAATTGCAAAAATATTTGTGAAAAGCTACAGAACAGCAACGATAAATGCTTGGCTTCAGAAGAAAATAGATTTTTTATCCAACGAACTCTTGCTGATGTTGTATTTGATTTTACCATAAATATATTCTTTTTTGAGATGGGAGTTATTTAATACTCCTTTCGCTCTAGGTGGAACAAAAGGGAGTGTCAGGCTTTCCCTAAATAAAACTCACATGTTGCCCTTTGCGTTTCAAAGGCGCGGTAAGTCTTTCGAACTATTTTACCTTGAAGCCTTTTCAAAAATTGTCAGTCACTTTTTTTCCCAGCAGTAATTTCAATAACCACTTTCTCACATAAAAAATAAAATTTAAAAACCAGCTCGAGTCCCACATTAAAACTTTTGGTTAAGTGTTAGATAATATTCTAAAACTCCGGGCAGCTCATGAATTCTGTACAATATGGCTAAAACTGTCTTTAAACCGCAGTTAAGTGCAGAAGGTCAACTATACACCGTTAAATTTTGGTCGTTTTAATCCCGCGGAGGTTCGATTCGGGACATGAAAAACTATCGATTCATAAAGATAAAAATAAAGTACTTTTTTTTAAACTCGAATTAATTTACGCATGTACGAAATTGATTTCTTTAAGTAAACTTCAACTGATCGAGGCCAATGAACTGTAGGTAGTAAGCACGCAACGACCGGCAACTCCTTACAAGGTCATTGACTCGTTTACTTAAAGAAATTAATTTCGTTCATACGTATTTTAATTTTACTTTTAGAAAAAAGTACTTTATTTTTTAATTTTATATTCATAAAGATAAAATTAAAAAATATAGTTAGCGATAGTTTTTCATGTACCGAATCGAACGTCCGCGGGATTAAAACGACCAAAATTTAACGGTGTATAAGTTGACCTTCTGCTTTTAACTACAGTTTAACCATCGTTAAATGTGCAAACGGGCTACCGCGTTTTGTCATTACCTCCTCAACCACATTTTGACCGAGTTTTGAAACGAGGTTACTTGGCCGTGAGTTTCCTTTTTTGTGAAGTGACGAGGTGTGGAAAATCCGTTTGAAGTTTTCAACGTAACACATTTGTTTACTTTATGGTAGCTTTAAAAGTTTAGTCTGTACTTATTATATTATTATAGAGATGAAAGTTTATTTTAATAATTAATATAAAAGAAAAAAGGTTCTGGAGTGGCGACCACGTACCGTAAGATGCAGAATTTGGAAGGCCGTGGGAATCCGATGGACTCGAGACCCATAGGACCTCTCGTTATGGCGACACTTGGGAGAAGCCTATGTCCAACAATGGACGTTTGTCGACTAAAACGATGATGATGATGAATAAAAAACCAGGCAAGTGCGAGTCACTCTCTCGCGCACTGAGGGTGCTGTACAAACTTACCTATGAAAACAGTGTAATTCCCGAATTGAGTTACGAAGATTTTTCCGAATTGCAGTTTTTTTTTTTAATGACGCGACTACAAATTTACAATTTTTAGATTTATTCCTATATCTCTGTGCTATGAGATCTTGCTTCGTACCAAATTTCAGAAGTTTGGGTCAACGGGATTTTGGACCTATGAATTTTGATACTTTTGTGAATGTCGAAATATACGTTTGCGAAAAAAAAAAACCGTAACATTTCTATTCGTTAATTTAGAAGTTTGATTTTTCACAGCTTTAAGAAACCGCAGACTTGATTTATATTTTGAGTATATGGTTTTAATTTCAACTCGATACCTCCACGCGTTCCTGAGATCAAGGGTCTTGACAGACAAACAGACAGACAGATGGACAAAGGTTCCAGTTTTTCTTTTTGATTTACGGAATCCTGAAAAGTAGATAGATAATAATCCAAAATCGATTAACACATAAATCCACACACCAACTAAAATCACACTTCCAATTGTACCTTCATAGTTCACTTGCTCACAATACGGACCCTTTCGCTCAGAAACACTGAACAAAGACGTTAAATACCTACCGTTTTACGTAAGATAAACAGCCTCCTTGCTCCACGCCTCTATGTTGAATGCCTCACGATATATTCCTTAATCTGGATCCAACAAATCCCTTTGCTTTTGTACTATAGGTATCTTCTTTACTGGTGGCGTAGCTAGCCCCGATGGGGCCCCTCATCAAAAAATACTGAGTTTTTTTTACTATTAATTTCCTACCAGCACACAACTGACACCCTAGGCCACGAAGGAGATGGACCAAGTAACTGAATAGGTCTTGATTGAATATGACCTCGTTTGTTGAAGTATTCTGGACTAGGATAGGTTACGTTTTATTGAGATCTTGGGTAGAGAATGCTAAAACCAGTAGAGCGAGCTATGAAATTGAGATTATTCATTCACTACTGGCCTCTCATCAATAAGAAAATGTAAGGTTGTGGATAACACGTTACGAATTTTTGCACACCTCGGGGCCCCTGTGGCCTGGGGACCCTATATCACTGATTCGGCTGATATGGCGGTAGCTACGCCACTGTTCTCTACCTACTTTGAAGAGCCGCTTTCGATGCGACGTCGATCCCTGGATATATATTGATATAGTTTTAAAGGGTTAAGGATATCATTGCAGTTATTTGTAGGGTCGTATCGGATAGTGATTTGTGGGATACGGTAAGATTGGTTTATAGGGACCGACCAAGGATTTGGTTTCGATCAAAAAAACTGGTTTCGGCTCAAGTTAAAGTTTCGGCAAAATGTGGGTGAATATCTGGCTAGGCTGAAACCAGCATCTTTGAGCTGACGGTCACAAAAGACTATTTCATCTATTGTATTATAATTTTATGTAATCGTTGATTTGTTCGATTATTTAGTGTTTTTTTTTTTAAGTTATAACTTCAAAATTAAATTAAATTCAACATGTTTTTATTTCACATAGCTTCTGGGGTACTTATAAAACGTAGAAGCTAGTGCACGTTTTCTATTAGTCGTTTTCTATGGAGAAGAACCGACAAAAAAATCTTTGGATACTCTTTTAAAAACAATGTTGAGTTTACAATATTTCCACATTACAATATTAACATGTAATATATAATTACGCACAACCACATCGAAATTTAGTTAGAAGGAACTGTGTCAAAATATTATTTTTATTTTTAGTCAGTCTTTTTTGTTACCACGTCAGCTTCGGTTTCGTCCAAAGTTGGAAGAGGAGCCTAACATTCGGTTACGGTTTCGGCAGAAAATCATATTTCGGTCGGTCACTATTAGATTATGGTAACTAGTAAGACCCTTTGCTTGTATGAGATAAGCTTCTACAAGCCACTGGTATCTCCTCGGTCTTACCTAAATTTATAACGCGTTTATAGACGAAATGGGAGTACAAATGTGCTGTTCTACAAGCGATGGGAAACTTAATTGTGTCCTGAGAGCTGTGATGCCTGCTCGCTACAAGAACTGGGTTTAATGCATATTGCCATCGATATATCAGGAAAAAGATAATTCCTTACAGCATATTCTTTTATTCTGTACAATCTGAAGAAATTTGGCATTGCAGTAAGGGTTTAACACATTCATAACTCAAAATTCTCATCTAAGAAACCCGCCCGTAATTATGACCTACACTAATAGCGGGTTTTTGGATTGAGTATTGAGTATCCTTACTCGAACCTGGGTTAAAAGCATAATGCTTCATCTAACGCAATCCAATGCGATGTTTGATGAAAAGGCAACGCGAAAAAAGAGAAACAACGCCGTAAAATAGCAAATTTTCAAAAGTCTATTAGTTTTATACAAATGTAGGTTTTGATTTCTATAGAAGTCTAGATAATATCTACAAGATGTCTTTGTATCCAAAATCACTGGATTATTTTTAAATAAATTTATAAATTGTTTGCAATAGAAACCTAAATAATGTCCATAAGATGTCTGTGTCTTCAAAATATCTAATGAAAAACGTCATAATCATGTAAGAGCGCGAGCGGTTGTATGAAAAACAGTGAAAATGTATGTCGGGCTGGACCCTCTTAATATAAATACAAAATACATAAATGTTTATTTCAGAATCAAATATTTTTCTAACAAAGGTTTGTGATTGGAGCCTCCTTTTAGGCAAATAATGCCTGTATTAGGAGACTCCGCTCTTCCATAACTAAACAATATACCAATAGTATTTTGGTTTTTACTATTAATATTATGAACATCTCAAACCCTACTTAACTGACAAGACAGGTTTTTAGGTTAAAATATAGTCTGAGAAATACTCAACTTCATGTACCTAGGTACTCAATTTAGAAATCTAGGGTAACAGTACAACAATCAAAGCCCTCACATTTACCGCGCCACACAATTCTTAAGATCATCACTTTAATTAAGAAACACAAAGCTAATATACAAGTTCTGCTCTTCAGAGATTCGTTAAATTTCTTTTGTTCCCTCTCCGCGCCCTTGAGAGCAACTGAGACAGCTATATTGTGGTCGTGATGTTAATATTAAGTCGAAATTGGAGCAAAAATATAAGAGTAATATAATAAAAGCAAGTTTAGTTGTCTTTAGGGAGTAAAGACTTGATTCAGAAAGTAATAGAGGCGAGAGATAATACGTGTTTAATAAACTTTTCGGGTTTAGCTTCTCGGCAATGTACGGGACACCCTCTAGTGTCGTAAAACATGGCTTGGGAATTGTTTTGTCAAATGAATTATAGATACCGATATTCCGATACTAGTAAATACTAGTAAGTTATACTCGATACTTTTGTTGCGATACCAAGTACTAATAGCATCGAATCTATCTTGCGATACTTACTTGGTATCAAAACAAAAATACTTGGTTTCGAAACGAATCAGACTGAGCGAATGTTTTTTTTTTGTGTATTAGTTAACATGATTGCGATCTGATCTACCCACGATACAAGATATTATATTATAAAAAAAAATTAGTATAACAACCGATTTTAATGTAAAAAGAAAGAAGGTGGTGTTTCTATGATAGTTTTGTCTTTTCAATATTTAATATATCGACAAAAATACATTAAAAAATACATACAGCCGAACATTATTACCTCTTCCTTTTTGAAGTCGGTTAAAAAGAGTAGGTACCTACTATTTGGCAAAGTGCTTAGATTCAAACACTATATAGTTACAAATTAACATGCAAGCTTAATTATGTGATTGAGCTAATAATTCACTCGAAACATAACACGTAATTGCCTAAATCTAGTTACTAGTTAAGGATACATCGCTTACAAGCTTACAATCAATTATATTTTCCGTCAAACATTCAATATCATCATCATAGACATCCACTGTTGAAGATAGGCATCCCCCAAGTGTGCCACAATGAACGGTCCTGTGCGTCTCGCATCCACCGGAGGATAACCTAAGTTACTCGTGGAGGGTATCCTCAGGAAAACCAAGGTTACCGACCTAACATGAAGAATCGCCAAACTTAAGTGGCAATGGGCAGGGCACATTGCTCGCAGAACGGATGGCCGTTGGGGCCGAAAGGTTCTGGTATGGCGACCACGTACCGGAAAACGTAGCGTTGGATGACCTGGTAAAGGTTGCGGGATAATTCCAATTAAACCATGGCGTACACTTGATCGCTTTTTAAAAATCCTTGGGCTAGTTATTTTTGCTTAATGAAAAGACAATTAGTTTTCAAAATTGTTTCTATTACTTCGCTCAAGGCGTTCAACTCGAACGGCAAAGTAAATAATGTATCCGTTCCTATATTGGAAAATGAAGCGTCGTTTTTACAACTCTTAATTTGAGTTTAACTGGTCGTAACTTAATTTTATCCGCACACGTTGCTAATCGAAAAACGTGTAGTGCTCGCGATTTATGATATTTATTTAGCAAATAAGTTTTTAAAAAACACTGTACACGTTTTTTTTTTGTCAATTTAAACTAGATGAGTCTAGTGTTTCGTAGCTGTGAAAAAAACTGGGCAAGAGCAAGTCGGACTTGCACATTGAGGGTGCCATACTAACTAATATAATATGAAAACAGTCCATTTCCTAAATCGAGTCTCGGAAGATTTTTCGAAATCAAAAAAAAGTATTTATACTTGTGCTATATGACTTTGCTTCATGCCAAATTTCAGGGTTCTAGGAATCGGAAGTGCCACTGAATTTTGATGCCTTTGAGAATGTAGAAATATACGTTTTTTTTACGATATAAGAAGACGTATCTTTTTTCCGTTAACTTAGAAGTTTGATTTTTTCACAAGTTCAAGAGACCTAAGTTTATAGTTTTAATGTCAACTCGATACACCGCTTCATGTTCCCGAGATAAAGGGTCTTGACAGACAGACAGACAGACGGGCAAAAAAGTGATTTTATAAAGCTACCATTTTTTCTTTTTGACTTGAGGTACGGATCCCTAAAAACACCGAAACAATCTTAAGGGTCAAAGTATCTTTCAAATTTCACACAGAAAACATACAAGGGTCAAATTGAGTCTTCTGAAGATAGAACCACACCGATTTGAGTGAATAAAGGTTGTATTTAATATGTTACGTATAAAATAGTAGCATTTTATCATTATTTTGGATAAACGAGTTTTTAATACAACAGATAACGGTAGATAAAATATATGGACGGAGTAAACGCTATCTATTTTCGATGTACTTCCTTCGCAGAGATGTGTTGACGTCACAATATCGATTTTGTACTAAAATAGTAGCTATAACAACGAGTACAGAGTCGCGATGTCCCTCCTCGCCATCATTATATTGTGGGTGACGTCAACGTGCTTTGTACTTACTAATGCGTGGGATTGGACCTCTCTAGGGCAGTCTTCTGAGAGTAGCCAAAGCTAATATTATTTTGATGTTTAAGTTGGAACTGCTGGAAGACTTTTGAAGAATTCAGCAGTGTTAGGAAGAGTATTATTCGCATTCTTTTTTAATGGAGATTCTTTTTTCTTTCTTTTAAGTTCGAAGAATGAAATTTTTGCTGTGCCCGACTGGGTCCATATTGGTATGTGACAATTTTCAACACCATCTATGTACACATATGGAATTGTAATAAAATATTGAGTATTGAAATATTCTTTTCTTGGGTCCTGAAGTAGAGGGTACAACTTGAGTATAATAATTGACTGTTATGTTATGTATAATAGGTTATTAAGTGTTATGGTTCGAGTAATTATTGGCTCAGTTACACAATTGCATACTAATCGCCATGGTTAGCGCAGCGGTTGAGGTATTGGCTGCTGCGCTACGTGTCACGGGTTTGAATCCTGTCAAACAGATATTTATATGACCTACAGATAGTTATTCCGGGTCTGTGTATCTTGTGTAGGTATGTGAGTTTTACATGTTTGTGAACGAACCCACGAAAAAAAAAATGTTGTCCTACACTACTCCCGTATAGAGTAGTGTAGGACATTTTTTTTTAATAGGATAGCAAAAAGGATTTGTTTCATGCTAATAAAAAATTTTTTGAGCCTGGCTTTAATCATTGTTACAGCTACAAGGAAATATATTCTGAGTGAAACCAAACTAATTTATGTAACGAAGTAATATGCAAATTAAACCATCTTGAATAGTATTCACAAAAAAAAAAAAAAAAACATTTATACTAAAGAAAACTAGGTCGCGCTTGGACTACAGTAAGTGTCTGTGAATTTAAAATTAAAATTGTGAACCCAGTGCTTGTCTAAGTAGCATGTTTGGGGGCTGGGGACTAGTTTTATATTGTTTCTTTTTTTCTCTTGATACTGTATACTAACTTCTTTGTACATCTTGCAGTCTCAATTCTCCCTTTAGTGTGTCGAAATATAAGTATTTTGCGATATTGATACTCGTATCTTTTTTATCCGTTAACTTAGAAGTTGGCCGCTCTGGGCGGAGTAGGATCAGGAGTGAGATCATGGGATTATCAGAATTTACTGACTAAAACCTCCTGTTTCTTCTTTGCCTTCGTTCCAGGGCCCCGGAGTTCACTTTCATAGAACCCATGGCCTCAGCAGGCTTTAGACCCTACTGGGCTTTGTATTTCTTTTCTCTTCAGTAATGCTAGCGAAGGAAGTCGCCGCACGTGTCCCTCACACGTGCGGCCACTTCCTTCGGTTCCTCACACCCCAGCTGCCGGGATCCCCGCCCCGTTCAGGCACGCCTCAAAGACATATCAGAAAAATCCAGTAGGGTTGAAGCCTTAGGGCCAAGGGTTGTGTAAACAGAAAACTCTGAGGCCCTAGAACGAAGACAACCTTAAACGAAAGATTGTGCTTCCTCAGCTGGGGTGTGAGGAACCGAAGGAAGTGGCCGCACGTGTGAGGGACACGTGCGGCGAAAGACCTAGGAACATAGGAGTGTGTTTTAGTCAGCAAAAGTCTGACACGCCCTCTCACTCCGCTCTAGAGCGCGAAAAGTCATTGGATGACTTCCCAAATTAAAAAAAAATGGGGGTAGGTACATACAAAATAACTACTTTAACAATCTTTTGCCGTCCGCCATATTGGATTTATATTGACGTCACATAGCTAACCATGCATTGTGCAGAGTGGAGTGAGAGGGCGCATCAGACTCTTACTTATTAAAATCCACTTCAATATTTTTTATAGCCTTTGTTCGAGGGCCCCGCGGTTCTCTTTTGCACAACTCATGGCTCCACTAGGCTTTAACCCTGCTGGACCCCTATTGTTTTGTTGACACCTCTTTGAGGTGCGCTTAGAACACACGCACCGTTGAAAATTCAGGCTCAGTCTGGGACGGCGAGCTACCTATTACTCGCCGTCCCAAGTCGTCGACAGCGGGTAGTGTTCCAGGCGTTCCTCAAAGAGATGTCAGCAAACCATAAGGGCCTAGCAGGGCAGATCCTAGGCACGCAAAGGGCAACTGAAGGACACTGATGTAGTTTTAGTCTGTAAAAGTCTGACACACCCTCTCGCTCCGCTCGGGGAGAAATCATTGAATCATTTTTTGCTTAAAAAAACACTATAATATAACTTATTTATCTTTCTTTGTTAACTACGCAGGTCTACACCGTTAAATTTTGGTCGTTTTAATCCCGTGGAGGGTCGATTCGGTTCATGAAACACTATCGATTTCCCCCCTATACACTATCGACCCCCCGCGGGATTAAAACGACCAAAATTTAACGGTGTATATTAACACAAAGATTATGGTCCTTCAAGGCCTATCCAATATTTAGCGAATACAATAGCTATATAAACATGTGGATCTAATTCAATTTGTATCAGCCCGTGAGCCCATTCTGACGATTAATTTGATTAATCATAATTATGATTATGTTATAACGGGTCTATTGATGTGTGAGGGTATAAATGGATTATGATTAATTAGGAGGCAAGTATGAATGTGCCTTTATTGGGAGAGAAGAAAATACACGTCAGAATAATCTAAAATGTTACATCTAGAGCTGTTCTATCGATGTGTTTTCCTCTTCCCCTCGGCTGTCGTTCGGATCGGACGTGTTTTGTGCTGTGCGACGGTGTTTCAAAGTTTGATTTTATTTTAATATTTCTGTTTATTGGTGATTATCATCTAAACTCGGACCCTCCTTTTCTATCTTGCGAGTACACCCATAAAGTGCGGTGGCCATATTGGATCGGGTCGGAACTCTTGCTCTCACGCGTCGATGACAGCGGGTCAGCGGTGAAGCATTCGCATTGTGCCGTCAGCTGGAGAGTTCGCCATTTACAAACTTAGAAAAAGTAATTGTCGCCGGCGGGGTTTGAACTCGAGATCGTCGTCGTGCGTGGCCGCGCTCATAGCCGCTACGCCATTTGGACATTGACTTCGGCGCGCGAATTTGGGATCCTGCCTGCGCAGAGCTACGTCACGCACTGTGTGGCTACGGTGCTACGGTGCTACGTCAAAGGTGCTACGACTGCTACGACAGTTCTAATCTGCTACGCGATACTTACCGCGGGAGATCGCCAGTTATCTGCTACGTCACATACGCTTGAAGGTATTGTTGTAACTATAGCTTGTGTCTTAGTGAATACACTATTGTTCTACAATTTTGGAAACTCAAATAATGGCTTCGCCGATGAATAAATCTGCCTCTGAGTCGGAGATAAGTTTGTCGGGAAATGATTATGATAAACATAAGACGCCACCTAATTATGTGTTCCAGAGGAATAAGCGAAGTTGGGAGGATTCAATAATTGGGGAACAGTTAGATGATTTTAAAAAGGAAATTAAAGAAATGATGACTCTCTTCTTGACTAAACAAGGAAATGATACCCAGCAAGTTTCCGCAACACTAAAAGAAATACAGCAATCAAACCTACAAATCCAAAATACAATTACATACCTTACATCACAGAATCAAGATCTTGAAAAGAAAATGTTACAGTTGGAAAATCAGACAAAAGATGACAAGAAATATATCACACTCTTGGAAAATAAACTTGAAGAGATGGAAATGGGAATTCGTAAATCCAATTTTGTGATTAAAAATGTGCCAAAAATAGCCAGCGAGTCTAAAGAAGATCTTATAGGTATGGTTACGAGCCTTTCTAACAACATAGACTGTACCATAGCCAAATTCGACATTAAGGATGTTTACAGAGTGCGGGGAAAAAATAATGAAAATCAAAATACCCCAATTGTTGTTGAAACCGGATCGACTCTTTTAAGGAACGAAATATTAAAAATGGGAAAAACCTTCAATATTAAACACAAAACTAAGTTGTGTGCTAAGCATTTAGGCTTTCGGACAAAGGAAGATACACCCATATTCTTGTCTGAGCACTTGACTCCCAAGGGATCTCGTCTGTATTTCCTTGCCAGAGACCTGAAAAAGTCGGGGATATATGTATAAACATTGCTGGACAGCGTATGGCAAAGTATACGTAAGGAAAGAAGACCAAGGACCAACAATAACTATTAGAAGTGAAGAACAAATCCATCAACTTTTATTGAAAGCATGACTCTTTACCATTCACTCTTTTTCTCTAAATGTGAGTAACATCACAAATATAACAATATTGTCGCCTGGTCCCGCGCGGTGCAACTATTGTACTCTCCATATTGTTATAAAAAACCTTTATAATTGTTTTGTATACATAAAAATTATTTCAAACACCCATATAAACAAAATACACAACAGTCATTCAATAAAAACCTATATACACATTTATACATCACTTATACATTCACACACTTTCAGTCTTGACAAACTATATATAAACACTAAACCTACATATAGCAACCAAAAAACATTCCGTATATATACGAAAATATTTCTTTATATACGCAAAATACGAAACGCCCAAATACTACAAATAATATCGTTTAAACAAATTAAACCATTAACATACAAATTAGTAAGCATACTCCTAGATATAAAAACAAAACAATCTCATTTTTCACTAACATACATCTTGATTGTACCTAGTATATATACCTACAAATATCATATAGTGACGTTAATTCCCTTTAAAAACACTTTCTTATGAGTGACACATTACATGCAGTGAATGAGATAGACAAAATTGAAATTGCAAGCACAATTGAATGCGATTGCTTAAATCTTTCTAAACATATTTATATTAAGAGAAATGATTTGACTGTTGTTTCACAAAACATAAGGAGCATATACTGCAATTTCGATGATTTTATAGTTATGTTATCTACCTTTGATTTTGAAACCGATGTTATTATATTAACGGAATGTAGACTAAATGCTAATAAACCTATTCCACAACTCCCTAATTATCAGTCTTATATGACCACACGTCAGCTAAATCAAAATGATGGGGTAGTTGTATACGTAAAAAACACACTGAAACCAGTAACTCATGAAGTACAGCTATCTCAGGCGACATGCCTTCAACTGGATATAATAAATAACATTATATTGTGTATCTATCGTTCTCCGTCAAATACAAACCTTGATAGCTTTATGGACTCACTCAGCGGACATTTAGATTCATTACATACACAGAAAAATATAATAATAGCAGGTGACATAAATATTAACATTAGGCCCAAAGACACTGAAACGTCTCATGAACAAAAAAACCGTATTAATTACCTTAATATGTTGTCAGCCTATGGTATACTACCTGGTCATACACTACCCACAAGAGAACTAAACTGCCTCGACCATTTTATGCTGAGGATCAAAAAAAGGAAGACATCTGCATCTATTGCTATTATACAAACTACAATTACTGATCATTACACTACGTTTTTATCACTGTCAAAAATAAAAAATAAAGAATTTGCAAATAAAACTACAACTACTCTAAATTATGAAGAAGCGCTAAAATATTTACAGGAAAACAACCTTTCGGAATTTCTATTTTGTAATGACCCAAATTTGCTAACTAACCAACTCGTACAAAAACTGATCGACGCTATTAATCATAGTACTAAGATAACAACTATCCCAAATAATAAACGTATCATCAAACCGTGGATCACCCCGGGTTTACTACGCTGTATTAAAAATCGCAATAAACTACAACAAAAATCTCGTTCAGAACCACATAATGAAATATTAAAAATTACATATCGTCGATACAGAAATTACTGTAATAGCCTCATTAAAAAATTAAAAAGACAGTACGAAAGAGATCTACTTGCTAAGTCAGTAACTAACACCAAGTTGCTTTGGAAAAATATAAAATCAATCACCTATTCAAATAAAACTAAAAATCAGAGCTCATCACTATTAAATATCATGCCGTCTCCATTTGCTTCAGTAAATTATGTAAATGATTTCTTTGTGAACATAGGTAAACAGTTAGCTCAACAAATCCAGCCTAGGACTAATAAAAACCTTGTTGACCGACATAACGCCTCACCTATGCAAAATAATTCTTTTGTACTCTTGGACACTGATCCCAAGGAAGTAGAAAGCATCTTGATGAGCTTGAAGTCGGACAGTGCTCCAGGATGGGACAATATCTCGACTAGATTCCTAAAATATGTTAGCAAAGAAGTCGTTCCCATCATTACCCATCTTGTTAACCTCTGTTTCAGGAATGGTATTTTCCCGACCTCACTGAAACAATCAGTAATTACACCGGTTCACAAGGGGGGGAACAGTGACGATGTCAATAACTATAGACCTATTTCTGTCCTACCAGCCCTGTCTAAAGTTTTAGAAAAATTAATTAACGGGAGACTTATTAACTACTTCAATAAATTTGAACTAATATCTTCTACTCAATTTGGTTTCAGACAGGGTGTATCCACTGAGGACGCAGTTACTGCCCTCAGCTCGCTAGTAACTGAACATCTTGATACAGGGAAAAAATGCCTCACGGTATTTCTAGATCTCAAAAAAGCTTTTGACACCGTTTCTGTTCCAACTCTTGTAACCAAGCTAGAAAAAGTCGGAATAAGAGGAATTCCTCTCAATCTCCTTAAAGATTACCTATCAAATAGAAAACAGAGAGTTAAGATAGGACCATATCTCAGTGATGAGGCGGATGTATCATTTGGCGTGCCACAAGGTAGTGTTTTAGGCCCTACACTCTTTTTAACGTATATCAACGATCTCTGTACTCTAAAAGTCGAAAACGCAAACATTATTTCGTACGCCGATGATACTGCTGCTGTATTCTTTGGAGATAGCTGGGCCGAAGCTAAGCATAAAGCTGAGATGGGTATGACCATTATTGCTAACTGGCTAAACGATAACCTACTCACTTTGAACACAATTAAAACTAATTACATCTGTTTCTCTGTTTCGAATCGATCACAACCAAATCAGGTCTTTAGCATTAAAGTGCATACATGTGACAAAACTGCAAATAACAATTGTATGTGTCCTACGATTAATAAAGTATCACAGGCGAAATATTTAGGGATCATAATTGACCAAAAGTTATCTTGGTACTCCCATCTCGAACATGTCACTCGAAGAATAAGAAAATTATGCTGGATCTTCAAAACATTGAGACACGTCGTCCCAAAAATCACAGGTAAAAAAGTAGGCCAAAGCAGAAATCTTTTAAATGAAATTTACATTGCCCTTGCACAATCTGTCATAATTTATTGTATACCTGTATGGGGCGGTGCCGCAAAAACAAAATTTATAGAGGTTGAACGAGGACAACGAGCCCTCATCAAAATTATGTATTTTAAAAGAATTAGACACCCTACGGAAAGTATGTATCAGGATAGTGGTCTGCTTTCCGTTAGGAAATTATACATTACACACATAATTATGAAAAAACACAAAAGTCTTCCTTACGATAATAATTTACTATCAAAGAGACGAAAAGATATGATTGCACTAGTTCCACAAACTAAAACTAAATTTGCCGCTATACAATATAACAAACGCTCAGCACAGATTTATAATAGGGTAAACAAAGAAATATATATATACACTAAACAACTACATGAATGTAAGAAATTGTTAATAGAATGGATAAAAACCTTAACGTATGAAAGTACGGAAGCACTGTTGCAATACGTAAAATAAAATAAACCATCTATTAACTACCTCTGCAGACACAGACAAGCACCACATACACACACACCATCATACACACACACCGACACACTCGCACACATAAATAAATTTTAAATTTTAATTATAAGGTATTTATAGTAAAAGCCAAAAAACTATTGGTATATTGTTAAGTTATGGAAGAGCGGAGTCTCCTAATACAGGCATTATTTGCTTAAAAGGAGGCTCCAATCACAAACCTTTGTTAAAAAAATATTTGGTTCTGAAATAAACATTTTTGTATTTTTGTATTTGTATTGTATTGTGTTTGCTTTATATCAACTAGTACAATTGGAATTATAATTTTTCGATTACTTTTGGCTGTTGCCAGTGGCTTCAACATGGTAGGAAATTATCCCAAGGCAACACTCCCATACTCATACATCGTGAGGAAACCGGCATATCCCAAAACCATAAATTTGAAGACATGTGGTATCCACCAACACGCACCGAGCCTGCGTGATAGATTACGGCCCATTCCTTCTCTTCTAGAAAGGAGGCATGAGTCCCAGCTGTGGGAACATTATAAGGCTGGTGCTATGCTATGCTATGCTAACATACTCCTGTGATACAAAGTATCCTATGTGCTACTCCAGGTGTCTTCGTCAGGTACCTGTGTACCAAGTATCATCGAAATTCGTTCAGCCGTTTGAGAAAAAAAAACAAAACATATTTTATTTCTATATATGCTTAATCTATAAATGCTTAAAATAAAATATAAACAGCATAAAAAAACATAAAAAAAGAACTGTGTGAGGCCAAAAAGATCTCCTGCTGTCAGTGTCATCCTACACACACACAAAACTTTCTTAAATAATCTTAATCTTTATGTTAAATATCATTTAGTGTGATATTGAGTGATGTGATAGGTATCAGATGAAAGCATCAGCCAAATGCGTTGTTATCTGTAAGAATTGTTGAACGTTTCGAAAATTCTACGCGTCGTATTCTGGTTCAGAGGATTCGTGGAAAAATATTCAAAATTATGCATTCATTTAGGAAAGCCACGGTTTACCGAACACGGTTTCACAGCTGAAGTGAAGCAAAGTCAACTTGAGATCCGCCGAGATATTCTATAAGCTCTCATTGCACAGAAATTTTACTTGTATAGGAAATCCAGGGAAAATGGTTGTGTTTACTAAAAGCATTAAGCATTTGGTACTTACCTCTTTTTGGTATTAGAAATAAATAAAAGAAAAAATATATGGCACACATATATACACACAAAACATGTAGACACTTTAGAGAAAAAAAATAAAACAAAAAAAAAACCTTCAAATGACTGCTCCACTCTAAGGAGGCGCGAGAGAAATAGCCAGGCTTTTTTATTGACTAAAATCCAGACGTGTAAGCAAAATCAGAGTGGCCTGATTGAGCCGATGCTGGCTAGGGTAGCAGGTACGTTTAAAAGAGTCTACCTCGGAACGCAAAAGGCAACTGTAGGACACTGGGAGACTTTAGTCAATAAGTCTATCAGAGCTTCAGAAGTTATTTGGGACGTTTTTCTTTTTTATCGACAATTGATCGGTACAAAAAAAGTGTGACGGAGTTGTATTTCATCCACTGTGTCACACAAATTAAAAAAAAAAGGAAAATATATCCAATAACCGATAAAGCCCTTGCATAATATTATGTATTGTAACTTAAAAGAAAATTGAGAAACATGATAAAAATGTCAATCATAAATACGATATCTAAATTATTTTACAAGTATAGCATAGCATCAGCCTTATAACGTTACCACTGCTGGGACTCAGGCCTGCTCTCTAGGAGAGGGAATGGGCCGTAATCCACCACGCGGGCCCAGTGCGGGTTGGTGGATGACACATGTCTTCGAATTTTTGGTTCTAGGACTTGCCGGTTTCCGGAGAGCAGTGGTGATGTAATAAATAACACAAAGTAATGCACCTGGCGGGGTTTGAACCTACGATCACGTTGGTAACGGCCCCAACTTACAACTCGTAAGTTGGGGCCGTTACCACTTGGCCACCACAGCTCTCTGGCCACAACTGCTCTCCATTTTATAAGAGGACAAGCGATTGTCGGCAAAAAAAAGAGAAGAATAACCCATTTGATGATTTGTCACCCACAAAACAAAACCCCTTTAGAACTAAGCGGATTTCTAAAAACACAAATCAAATATCTCTTTTCCCCCATATTCCTGTCTTGATTAATCCGGACAGCCAAACAAAAAATGCTCTCACATAAATCACACATATTCCACAGCTTGGTTCGTTGAAAGGGAAAAGGAATTAATCAGGGACGCTGTTGCAGCCACGTTAGTGGGTACATGCTTTGATAGCCGCAGGCAAAGGAAAAATCTTAATTAAATAATTTACCGTTAACTTCTACTATTATAGACGGTTTCTTTTATATACATGATGAAAAATATCACACTCTTAGCAAACTTTAAAAGTGAGTTAGTTTGATTATCAGACGCTTCTTGTAAATTCTTTCAAATATTGTTTTTTTTAAGAGCCCTAACATTTTCTTCCGTATGATTTAAAATTTAGTACGTATGTAATATGAAGTATGTTATAAATCTTCTTTTAAAATCTTCCTTGGTACAGTACGGCCGACGGATCTTGGCGCGTCTGAAGTTAGGCTCTGCGAAATTTAGCACTTATGCACTCGTAAAAAAATAAATGGTTTAAAAAAATAAATGCCAATAGCAGTTGTTATTGCTGTTAACAACTGTTATTGACATCTATTTTTATAAATCATTTATTTGATGCGCTTATTTTGAGCGCTAAAGTTCGCAGAGCCTAAATTCAGACGCGCCAAGATCCGTCGACCGTACTGTACCTGTGTTGATATCCATATTAGCATCTGTCACATATTTTCTGTATTGTAGTTGGTTACATCATCATCATTTCAGCCGAAAGACGTCCAATACTGGACGCAAGCCTAAGTGTCACCACAAAGACCGACTGTGCGTCTTGCATTCATCGGATTCCCGTGCTCCTTACCAGTTCATTGGTCCACCTTGTGAGAGGACTTCCAACGCTGCGTCTTGCGGTACGTGGTCGCCACTCTAGAACCTTTTGTTCCCATTGACCATCTAAACCGTTGTGCGAGCAATGTGCCCTGCTCACTGCCACGTAAGTTTGGCGGTTGGTTGGTTACCTAAATTAATAAAATAAATATTGATACTACACGAATAATTGTGTATTAAACAAAATGAAAAAAAGAACATGTCCCGTTCCCAATACATCTGGTAATTAATCTTGGTAACAAAAACGAAAAAGTTCCTCAAATACATCCGTCGCAGATATTCCATTGCTTTGGCTGAAAGCGAAAAGGGAATTAATCAGGCAAAGCGTTGCAGCCATATTTCAGAGCAAAAACATGGTTAGATAAGCCGGAAGCAAAGGAAAAAGCTTAGCCTTATTTTAGACTTTTTAGCTTTACCTTATTTTTTTTTGTAAAAAAGTCTTCACGTTTTTGCTTGTCTTTGAGTAATACAGATTAATCATTACTCATTAGATTCTGAAAAATATTGTGGTAGGTGGAGGCGTAAATCAAAGAGGCTTCCAAGCATATAGTACTGTTATATTGCTAATAGAAGCAGTTCAATTACAGTCATTATTATTTTTATATTTTTACATCTTTCTTTTTATTATTATTGATAGGTTCGCGCTTGACCGCTATCTCACCTGATGAAAAGCGACGATACGGTCGACGATGGAGCGCGCTTACCTAGAAGAAACCTATTCACTCTTGACTTAAAGATTCCCGGGTTGTAGCCATTAGGAAACACAGACTCCGGCATGGAATTCTGACAATCTATCAATCTTCTTTTTACCTTTAACCTTCAAAGCTAATATTGTGGTGCCAGTAAGTACGTTACGAACATACAACCTTTTTGTAGTCGCCACAATATTGTTGTAATATTAGAAACGAAAATAAAAAAATAAAACACACACAAATATGTAGAAAATAAAATGTAATTGTAAATGAGACATCATATCACACTACTATTTTATAAATGGAAAAGTTGATACGTGTGTGTTGATGTATGTGTTTGTTACTCTTTCATGTTCAAATGACTGAACGGATTTAGATTACATTTAGTACCAGGATGGTTTATGTCCTGTATATAATATATAATATAATATATATAATATATTCGACAACTATCACACAACGTCGTCTAGTCCCAAGCTAAGCAGAGCTTGTGTTATGGGTACTAGACAACTGATAAACATACTTATATATTTCAAAATACATACTAATTATAGATAAGTTACACCCAGACACAGAACAAATGATCGTGCTCATCACAAAAACATTTTTTATCCTGGGTGGGAATCGAACCCACGACCTACGGCATAGCAGTCAGGGCCACTAACCACTAGACCATCAGGCCATTCAAATAAAATCAATATATACATAGGGTACAATATACACGGTTAAATTTTGATCGTTTTAATCCCGTGGAGTGTCGATTCGGTACATGAAAAACTATCGATTTGTAAAGATAAAATTAAAAGATAAAGTACTTTTTTTTAAACTCGAGTTAATTTACGCTTGTACGAAATTAATTTCTTTAACTAAACGTCAGCTTGGCGAGTTCAATGACTTGTAAGTAGTTAGTACGCAACGACCGACAACTAACTACAAGCCGGTCTAAAAAGGCCACTTTTGTAGAATCATAATATGAATCATATTTTTTTTATACGGCAATAATTACAAGGAATATGATTCTGATATGCAGTGAATTGAGTATGATTTGAATAATTTGTACAACCAAAAAAACATTTGAATAATTTTACGAACATTAGAAGAATTGCTTATGATCTGCTAGGAATTCGGAATATGATTTGCTCTAGATGAATTGCTTATGTGACGTTTTTAGGCCCGCAGCTCATTGACTCATTTACTTAAAGAAATTAATTTCGTACATGCGTATATTAATTTGAGTTTTAGAAAAAAAGTTAATTATTTTATCTTTTAAATTGATAGTTTTTCATGTACCAGATCGACCTTCCACGGAATTAAAACGATCAAAATTTAATGGTGTATATTAATCACGTCCAGATACGTTAACAGCAAAACCGACAGCCTGTCGAAAGCCATTGAAAGTTTGTTGCACGAACCTTAATAGAAATATTATGGAGGGCAGAAACACTTCGAAGAATTTATTACAAGATGAATGATGGAACTGAATTCTTTGCTGACATAAATGGGGAGACTATGACAAATGTTCCGTGTTCACCCTTTAATTTCCTCCCGCCGAGAAATTTCTCTTTGTAACGTGAAATTTTATGAGTTAACTAAGGTTAATTAGACCTTGTTTTTGGGAGTTTGATTTTTTCTTTTTGACGTTGCTTGATGGAGATTTTTTTTCGGTTTTGGAATCGAATATCGGCTTTTCAAACGGTTTTATTTTTTATATAATAATCTATCTATCTAATATTATCTAAACGTATAAAACGCGAAACTGAGTGACTGACGCATAGCCAAGACTACTTACACCCGTATTTATAAAGAATTAATTACTTGTTGCTAAGTAATTTCTTATTAAGTCATTAGTTGGGGTTAGAAATCTTTATTCATAATTTAAATTTTTCTTAACTATGGAATACAAATTGTTACTTAAGTAGTTACTTTTACTCAAATAATATAATCAGTTTTACTTGTTTATAAATACGGATGTCGTGAAATGCATTTCACGAGTTTCCTTTTTTGACGTAGGCAAGCACTAAGGGCCGAAACCCATAACCACGTTGCGGCGCCGCACCGCGTACCTGAACGTTGCGTTGCGGCGTCGCGAAAAAGATTGTTTTACTGCCATACTGTAGGATAACCATTTCCTCCTATTTTTTGAGTATAGGTAGATGTCTCTCTGCCATGAATCGTAATACCTAAATGTATTGCTTATTTGTAATTAAAAAAAACATCACACTATTAAAAAAAAAGAGGAACAGGGCACTGGATATTCATTTAATAAGGATATGGAATTCGCGCCACTGTGTACACCACAAAATTCTACGCAGCGGCGGGCGTCACTGCCGATTTTAGCAGCGCGGCGCTGCAACGCGGTTATGTGTTTCGGCCCATAGAGAGGACTTTCTAAAATTCACCCTCTAAAGGGATGAATACAATCTTTGGGTCCCCAAAGATTGTATGGCGGAAACCTATTTTTCTTTATTTTTTTTCTTTTCTTCATTTTCTTTTTTTTTATTTATCGATATAAATAACGCAATATATGCTGTTATGAGTTAGGCGCCTTTTTGGTCTCACATTGATTATAAATTTCTTTGTTTTTTATTTTTATTTTATACGATTGTGTGAGGCATGAATAAACATTTTTTTCTTTTCTTTCTTTACGCGTATACGTAACGTTCTCTAAAGAAACACTATAAATGGCTCTCCTAAAAAAGAGGCCTGAGTTCCAGCAGTGAGAACATCACGGCGCGCAGTGCTACACCCGTGTGTATTACCACAGTGTATTATATTATGTTATGTTTCCTTTTTTTTCTGGACAATAAAGAATTTATTATTATTATTATTTATTATTACCCATACCTCAAAAAGATATCAGCAAAACTGTAGGGACCCAGCAGGGCCGAAGACTACTGGGGTCATGGGTTACCTCAGGGACAGAAGGCAAATAATGAACATAGAAGTGGGTTTAATTTTAGTCCGTAAAATTCAGACACGTCCTCTCGCTCTGACTTAGAGCGAAATAAATCATTGGATGATTTTACATCTAAAAAAAGCACTGCTAAATGCATTTTGAATCCCAAAGGCTTTCTACTAACCCAATTAGTTTTTACAATGGTTATTTATTAAACCAGTGAAAAATCTACAAAGAAGCGAGTTACAAATCACTGGCACTCGAAATCTATGGCTCTAGTTGCAACTGAGGTACTGCAGTAGCATCAATAACCATAGATTTCAGCTTAGCAAGTAACAAATTAATGAGTGCCGTTAGGATTAGCATTTGTATCGTTTGCCTGGTAATTCAAATGCTAATTCTAGCGATACATGTACTTGCGGTTAAACTGTTTGTCGATATAGGTAGGTGCATATAGTTTTAAGTGACCCGATTATTGGAATAGGATAGTGTTGTATTGTGTCAATCATTGTGGTAAAGGGTTTTGATGAAAGTTTATTTATTCTCGTAAAAACTTAATGTGGAAAAAGACGGATGAAAAAAGATTGTATGTAGCGCAGATGAGAACGTTGAGATGGATGTGTGGTCCTGTAGATTGAGGCTATATGCCCGTAGAACATTTTTTTTTTAAAAACAAGCGGTGGTGCTATGGTTGACTAAAAACAAAAAAAAAGCTCCAAATGTTCATTTTGGAGATTTCCATAAAATAAAAAGTATTTAACTTAACTCACTCATTGTAACATAAGCTAAATCCAAGTGATAATTCAGTCAAATTGTCAAATATTGTTTAACCTTTTTAATTATTTTTTTTGATGCGGTTTTTTAATTGATAGAGTGATTCAAGAGGAAGGTTTATATGTATAATACATGCCTAATATATTTAATATCACTATTGCACCCGTGCGAAGCGCGGGCGGGTCGCTAGTAAAAATATAAATGAGAAGCAGGCTATTGCCATCACCTGCACCAACGTAACAGTAGAAAATTATCCCAAGAGAACATATTCCTAGGACAAAAAGTATCCTATGTACTTTTCTAAGACATAGTGTACCCATATACTAAGTTTCATCGATATCAATACAGTAGTTTTTGTGTGAAAGAGTAACAAATATCCATACATACAAACTGTCACGTCTAATATTAGCAAAATAATATTCAGATTTCAAACTCCTTTTTGGAACGCTGTAAAACTTCGTACGATCAAAATTCTAATGTAATCGTTTTTCAAGAGTTGGCGATCTCTTCATGAGTCCCAACCAAAGGGAATCCCAATGAGCGTATATTTGCATGACAACCGATATTGACTGTGGCTGCCTATCACAACGTCCGTCTATTTACCGATCACGGAACGCCGAATAGGTATCGGTAAATAAATAAACATAGTTGATTGTGTTCGGCTTTCGTGTTTGTGTTCGTAATGTTTGCTGTTACTATTTGTGTTGCTTCGCTTTTGTCGCCGTGTCTGACTTAGTTGTCGGAAAGGTCAAGGTCAAATCGGATATCGAGTTATCGGTAACTTTGGTGACAGATAAAATAAAATGTTTTTTACTGTGGGTAAGCTCGTTGGACCGCTGATGGTAAGCGATAATGTGGCCGACGATGAAGCACGCTTGGCTAGAGAAGTAACCTATTCAGTCTTGACTTAAAGACGCCTAGGTTGTAGCTATCAGGAAACACGGACTACGGCAGGGAATTCCACTCCTTAGCTGTACACAAAATAAATGTGTTTCCAAAACGCTTTGTACTGGTGGCGCAAAACCGTACATCTAGTGTTCCGATAATGTGTAGGTTTTCTGGATTTTTTTTTTTGTGTGTGGGTTTTCTGGTTAAAAATAATGAGGAAAAAATTGCAGCAATTTAATTTTTACAGTCGTACTATAAGCCTAATTCGTGCTCATTTCTCAAGCATGAACAAACAAGACCTCTCTCGAATTCGTAATCTTCTAAAAATAAAATTTGCCCACTTTTATCCACACCTACATTTTTTATATTCATGTATAAAGTAAAGTAAAATAATCCTGATTTATTATTAAGTCCTTTGAAATCTCTGAGAAATAATAGATGTTCGAGCTCGCTACTCCGAGTAATGAGATGTAACTGGGCTTGAATTGTTCATGAGCTCAAGGCTTGTTCGCTGTTACGACACGGTGTGACGGGCGGCCACAGAGGCTTTCACTTGCAAAATATGAAACTCTTGTTTAACTGTGCTGATTTTATTACTGTTAACAAAACCGCGCTTTGTTGAAGAATTTTCATATTTTTTGCTTGTGTCAGTTTTTTAACTTATAAAATAAAACGTTATATACAATTTTAGAGTGGTATCTGTAAATGTATTTGTATGGCTAACAAACGAAATGTATTTTAGTTAGCTTTACATTTGCATAGATTTCTCTTAAATATAATCTGCTAGAAATGTTTTGTCATAGCTGTGTGTTATCCAGTGCTAGAACTAAGTTGAGAATTTAGTTTTATTCATGATTCCGTGCTTCATGGCGGCGATGCTGATGCCTGTAGCTGGCATAAAAGTATAATACAAGTAACTTGCGTACCATTGTAATAAGTTTGAATTAGTTAATTTTACGACGGCAAAACAAGTTGGTGAATGTCACTATGTCAAAACATATTCCGGTTGATGGATACCATTGTATCAAGTTCTGATTAGTGGATAAAAATAATTTTAGATTTGCGGATGTCATTATGGTAAAATAAGTTGTGATTGATGGATGTCATTATTGAACAAAATGTTCAGACTGACGGATGTAATTATGACAAAATAAGTTCTGATTGGAGAATGATATCATGACAAAACAAAAGGGTGACGAATGTCACTATAGCAAAATAAGCTCTGATTAGTGGATATTGCTATAACAAAACAAATGCGGGTTGGCGGATGTCAATATCACAAAATAAGTTCTGGTTGGTGAATATCGCTATGACAAAACAAGTTCAGTTTACCCAATGTCATTATGGCAAAATAAGTTCCGATTACTGGATGTCATCACATAATAACAAGTTCTGATTTGCTGATGTCATATTAGCAAAATAAGTTCTCTTTCGTAGATATCAATATACCTACTGTTGATCCAGGTATATTTAACCAACCAAAAAATTTGTACAAAACACAAAGATTACCTCACATTTAAATATTTTTTCACAACCCAACTAAAATAAATATAAAATGTCCGTTTTACTACTACTAAGTTACGCAACGCTTAAAATTTTGTTCGGGTTTCCATCAAGTAATGGACCCACGTTTGTTTGTCGTCGAAACGTCGGTGTAATATTTTTATACGTATTGGATGGACCAACACACCCTGTTTGTGTTTAATCCTGCTAAAATTTATTTTGTGCCCGGATTTTTGCTAGCACACTTCATAAATTTTTCAGTGCCCATACAAATGTTATTTGAGTTTTAACAATAGATTTAGTCTGTTGGGGTGTGTGGAAATGTTTTAGGTAAATACTAAGTTTTAGTATTGTTTTTATCTCATGAAATAACAAAATAGAAAAATTAAGCTACATTATACTTGAATGTCATGACATTCAATTTAGTTTACACATGTCTTAGAATTTTTGGTTCCACGACATGTCCTACCACCACTACCGTACTGGCTTCACGTTTTTTTTTTATGGTAGGTAAAATCATCCAATGACAAATCTCGCCCTTGGGTGGAGCGGGAAGTAGGGACTCTTACCGACTAAAAACCTACCCCGTTCCTTCGTTGCCTATAGTGCCGGGGCTGAGACTTCCTCTCAGAAAACGGCCCTTGACCCCAGCAGGCTTCGACCCTGCCTGCTTGCCGTTAGCAGGCTGTACTGGCTTCACGTGATGGATCACGGCCCGGCTCTCTACTAGAGAGGAGGCGTGACTCCCAGCAGTGGGAAATAAAACAAAAAAGGATATCAATATAATGTGCCCTGCCCATTGCCTCTTAAGTTTGGCATTAGAACGTGGGTTTGTAATTAGAACAGTAATTTCTGAGTGTAAAACTTTTTACAAACATACTTTATAATATGAATGTGAGAACTAGTGTTCTCAAGAAAGAAAGAAATCGCGTAGAAAAACTTCGCGAATTCTTAGATTAATTCTTATTACGACTCACTTTTTTATTATTATGATTATTTTAATTGTGCTTTTGGGTATAATATTGACTGGTCTACACAGTCCTTACATAATTATTAATACTGTAATATGGAAGTTTTGTAAGACAAACCATTTTTTAAAAGATTAACCATAGAGTTTCTTGCCGGTTCTTTTCCATAGGAAACAACCAATTTAGAATCGTGCACTAACTTCTGATGTATTTATTATAAGTGCCCATGTAGGCCTATGTGAAATAAAAATATTTTGATTATGACACTTGTATAAACAAACTAATATTTGTTTAAATAATAAAATTCGCGCTGATCTTCAAGCCTTATCGTAATCCTTGCTTTACTGAAAACCTGCTGTCAAGTATCTATTGTTTATCGTCTGAACTAAGTTATCTTTTAAAACCCCCACGGCTCTTGAAACATAATCTGTAATCCCCTGAAGCCGGGTTGAGTTAAACTAAGCTCTAAACGAAAACAAATAACACCGTATTTTCAACATCATCTTCCTTTTACCTTGGAAACTTGGAGAACAATCTTGATGGTAAAAAGTAATGCGATATTGCTGCTGTGAGCGATACTTCTTCGCATTACTGCGTACCTAGGAAGCAATTTGCTTTTTTACCCGATCGCGCCAGATAGAGTTATGTTTTTGGTTAGAGAGTATGTGAGAAGCGGTATGAAAAATAGCTATACTTTTCTCTCATGTTAATGGTGCAATTAATTTCTTTAAGTAAATGTCAGCTGGGCGAGTCCAATGACCTGTAAGTAGTTAGTACGCAACGAGCGACAACTACCTACAAGATTATTGACTCGTTTACTTAAAGAAATTAATTTCGTACATGCGTATATTAATTCGAGATTTAGAAAAAAGTACCTTATTTTTTTATTTTATCTTTACAAATCAATAGTGTTTCATGTACCGAATCGACCCTCTACGGGATTAAAACGATCAAATTTAATACTGCCATTACTCACATTGCCATTAAAACGAAACCATTGAGCACCACCAACGTACCGACGAAACTATTTATCTTTTTTATCTTGCGTATTGTTTCATATCTCGGTGTTTTTCTAATACCGCCATTAATAATGGCGTTGAAATTAAATAAAACTGAAATAAGAAGTATTTGTTTTAAGTACTGTAATTTTAATTAGATGTCATTAATCTTAGCTAATAGTGACAGAACACTGTAGTTGTAAAATAGGTATAAATTGTATTGCTATTAAAATATTTACCAGCTAGCAAGTACATGTACAAGTATTCATGCTACAAACATGAACCGGTGACATGAAGAGACCTGACCCATGACCAAGACCCATGGGACCAGAAGAAGTGGCACCGCTTGAGAGTGGCCTATTTTCAGAAGGTTGTTCTTGCTAAGGTCATGGTGATTGGGTTGAAAATTCTCACAAACTGATCGTTTTCGTTTGTTTGTTTCTAGGGTTCCGTACCTTAAAAGCAAAAAAAGGGAACCCTTATAGATTCACTTTGCTGTCCGTCTGTATGTCTATCTTAACAGACAAACAGACTTCGATACCTCCACGCGTTCTTGAACGTCTAAAGAACCCGTTATCTCAAGACCGCGTGGAGGTATCGAGTTGAAAAACCCATATATTCAAGTCTGCGGTCGCTTGAAGGGAGTTATCATAAAAAAAAACAGTCGTTTATGTCGTAAGAAACCTATATTTCGACACTCAAGGGAATCAAAATTTGTAGGGTACTTCCCGCTGACCTAGAAGCCTGAAAATTGCCATCAAGCAAGGGCTCACAGCGCAAGTATAGAAAAAAATCTGAAAACTGACAAAATAAAACTCTTTTCGAATCGGAAAAATCCTAGTCTCAATTCAAGAATTCAACTATTTATATAAGTTAGTTTGTACAGAACCCTCAGTGTGCGAGGCCGACTCGCACTTGCTCAATTTTTCTATTTCTTTTGTTTTTACACTAAGGGAAGACCTATGTCCAACAGTGGACGTCTTTTGGCTAAAATTATGATGATGTTGTTGTGTACATTAGAAATATGCAACAACAGTATATCTTCTTCTTCTAATCTATCTAATATATAAAATTTCCATGTCACAATGTTAGTTACCGTACTCCTCCGAAACGGCTTTACCGACTTTTACCAAATTTTATATGCGTATTCAGTAGGTCTGAGAATCGGCTACTATCTATTTTTCATACTCGAAACTAGAAATAATTTATAAGGCAAAACAACGTTTGCCGGGTCAGCTAGTTTAATATATATATTATTATATTTCCACAGCTATCACACAAAACCGTCTAGTCCCAAGCTAAGGAGAGCTTATGTTATGGGTACCAAACAGCTGATAAATATACTTATATATTTCTAAATACATACATATTATAGATAAATAACACCCAGACACAGAACAAATGATCGTGCTCATCACATAAACATTTGTCTTGAGTGGAAATCGAACCCACGACCTCCGGCATAGCAGTCAGGGCCACTAACCACTAGACCAACAGGCCAATCATTATTACAACAGTATAATTATTATAACCTAACCTATTGAGCTTTTCCCAGTACCCATCAATCCTGGTACAAAGTAAACACATAAGCAATATACTAGTTCGTACATAACACAAGAGGACGTGAATTGCCCCAGTGTTGCCTCGGCAGGGCAATAACGAGTTCACTGAACCGGAATCATTGACGGACGGCTCGCCTCTCCAGTTTAGTCGATAACCGGTAACCCGACGATTTCTATTATCCTCTTTTCTGTCGAGCAATAATGATGAAATGGGTTCAAGCGGATTTTATTATTCAAATAATAATGGTTGGACGATAGAACGGTGGGGCTAAGTTTTATTTTATGAAGAATATGGTTATTCTCAGCTTGGAAGCTCGTTTTGTTATGTGTAGTAGAGTGTTTGTATGGCTCTAGTTTGGATAAATAAGAATGAAAGCTTTAAGGTATTGAAAGTATTTTTTTTAAAAACTCAAAGTAGACTTACAAAGTTATTATCGTTTAATTAGAATACCAGAGCTGCGTAAACTGCGTTATATACTTTTTTTTTAAATATCGCAGCATGCTGAGTTAAGAGCCTTTTCAGCTACGCACAAGACGTTTTTTTCTTTTTTTATAAATTATATAACATTTTTTTTTTATAATGGTTTATGCCGTACAAGTCACAAACATTATTTTTCTTCCCTTCATAAATGAAATTAAATAATAAGTTAATTGTTTCTTCTTTTTCTTTTCAGGGTAAGCATCCCTACCGATACATTTCGATGTAGTCAAGACTGTGCCAATGTCGACCAACCATAACCGTAAGTAAATAATATAGTTAAGAATTTACGATAGACTTTTGATTAAGTACAACTAGCTGGAGAGAACTTGAAACAGTATAGTTTACGGTACTGGAAGAGCATTAAGCAGACTCTCCGGAATTTACACGTACTTACTTAATTCAATCTACTTATATTATAATTTATATTATTATTAAATCAATTCACTTTAAAATTACCAAACCAGTATAAACCCACGGAGCTGACTGTCTAATTTAAATGTGGAATATTTTCTTAATGTTCATATCAACTTATAAAATACTAGCGATGCGCCCTAACTACACACGGTTATTATTATAAAAATCAAAGAGATTCTCGGCGTTTCTCTATGTTTAACAAAAGAAAGATGGTTGCTTTTTATAAAAAGAACTGTATTGTTTAAGGCTTAAATAGGGATTGATTACAATTGATGTGTGACTTAGAAAAAATTAATAGTTGTTTCTAGTTATTGGATGATTACAATGACGCGACATGTGATGTATCGCTTTATGAAAAGTTGAAATGATACAAGCGAAATTAGGCGCTAAAACTGTTACACTAAGTAGGTTTATGCTGTGTCTTAGACAATCTTTTTTTTTATACATGTAGAGTCTGTAAAAAGTCAAACGACTTTGGTAATTATTACACTACAATTAAATCTGATGTAGTCAACAATGGTTGAATAATTAAGATGGAATAAAAGGTCTTGATCATTGTTTTTTGATGGAACCTTATAATTTGTTTCGTAAATAAGTGATTTTTTAAATGATTTCATGTTATTAGGGATTATTTAAAAATAAAAATAGACAACAGATTTTCATTAAGAATAAATTTCGGTCTCTATAATGATATTCTTTATTAATAGGATTTACAAATATCAAACTGTTGCGTACCACCAAAACCATTTGAGTGACAACTAAAATCAGTGTTGCCAGCAAGAGATTTTTTATTTGGTTCAAAAATTCCCTAGACTTTTTAGACAGACTCAACCACCTAAACCTTCTTTATAAATCATTGTGTCTATTGGTGTAAACCCAGTAAATATACACCGTTAAATTTTGTTCGTTTTAATCCCGTTGAGGGTCGATTCGGTACATGAAACACTATCGATTTGTAAGGATAAAATTAAAAATTAAAGTACTTTTTTTCTAAAACTCGAATTAATATAGGCATGTACGAAATTAATTTCTTTAATTAAACGAGTCAATGACCTCTTAGGTAGCTGTCAGTTGTAGCGTACTAACTACCTACAGTTCATTGACCTCGTTCAGCTGACGTTTACTTAAAGAAATTAATTTCGTACATGCGTGAATTAATTCGAGTTTGAAAAAAAAGTACTTTATTTTTCATTTTTATCTTTACAAATCGATAGTGTTTCAGGTATCGAAACGATCCTCCACGGGATTAAAACGACCAAAATTTAACGGTGTATAATTCATGAAGCATGCGGTATTTAACAATCTACGAGTAACAATCTTTAGCTGTTCTTTAAACTTTAAAAATAAATTCACCTCATACTCCAATAAACCCGAAGAACATTCAGTCATGTTAGGTGCTTCGCTCCCTGGCTAGAGGTGTGCCACGTGCTTAGTTTTATGTAAAATCGATGGTCGCTCATAAAATGTGGCCCGCGATGGCTAGAGCTGTCTCGGTGACAGCTTGTGGGTAGGGATGAACGGGTAAGGTTAGGAGTCGTAAAAAATTAAGGGTCATAGGTAATAATGAAGGAGAATAGAAAAGAAAACGATACTTTCACTAATTTGGAAAAGCTTAGTATTAATGTGTCTATTACAGAGGCCAAGGGTCTGCTTCTGGAAGAAAGGCTCGGCCCTGGGATGAAAGGCTACTTAAGGGTGGGTTTTTTAGTCAATAAAAGTCTGACATTATCTCCTGCTCCGCTCAAGAGTGGAAGATGTCATTGGATTCCCCAACATAAAAAAAAATCATTGAGTGCTGAATGTTAAGCTGCATAGTAGTCCTGAGTTGAGCTACACGAATACTGACAAATGCTTGCACTGACTGGACAGGTTCAATTAAATCTGTGTAGTTCTTTCCGAAAAAAACCATCTCAGAGACCAATCACCCGGAGGACACGGTGGAGCATACTGTAGAGGTGTGCCCCGCCTGGGCGGAGCATCGCCGTGTCCTCGTGGGGGCAATCGGCGGCAGCGATCTCTCTCGCCGGGCCTTGGTTCAGGCCATGGTCCGGAGTGAGGAGGGATGGCAGGCGGTCGCCTCCTTCTGCGAAGCAGTAATGCTAGCAAAGGAGGAGGCCGACCGCATCAGGCAGAGGCAACGGGGCGCTCGCCCCAGCCGCCGCCGGGATTCCGATCCCGATTTCCGGCCACCGTAGGCGCGGGCTTGCGGACGGCGTGCAGTGGGTAGCACGCTGTCCGATCGTCCGGTAACATACCGGACCGAGCCCAAGTCGTCGACGGCGCGTTCTGTTCCCGCGCGCCTCAAGGAGCTGTCAGCAAACCGTAGAGGCCCAGCCTGCTAGCTGCAGGCAGGCAGGGTCGAAGCCTGCTGGGGTTAAGGGCCGTTTTCTGAGAGGAAGGCTCAGCCCCGGCATGATAGGCAACGAAGGAACGGGGTAGGTTTTTAGTCAGTAAGAGTCTGACACTACTTCCCGCTCCGCCCAAGGGCGGGATTTGTCATTGGATGATTTTACCTACCATAAAAAAAAAAAAAAAAAAAAAACTCAGAGACTAATGTGATGGTTCTCATTATGTTTTGACCATTATATGTTTACTATATAGACTTAAAAAGAAACTTTGACCCCTGAGTTTGTTTCGATGTTTCTTTTCAGGGTTGCCAGCCAGTAAACACCGGCCTCAGACATGGCGGTTTTGAGTTTATTCAACGACCAACAAAAATACAAATCGTAATAGTAAAGTATACATTAACGGCAACACTAACACGATAATAAAAAAAACCATTTCTTTTACATTCATTAAAACGTTGGTCTTAAACGACTTGCTGTGAGTGTTTTCACAAAGATATCTGCAAATAGACCACTTTGATTTTAATAAAAATACAACTGTTCCACCAGCCCTACATGGGTGTGTGTGTATGTGGACGCCTCTGTCCCCATTTACAGGGAAGTGAGAATTCTTTGTTGCCAATAACTACGTTGAGCAAAATTGAAAAATAAAATAAAAAACTACGTAAGCGCGAATCTGACTCAGCGCTGAGGGTTCCGCACAAAATGACTTATGTTAATAGTTCAATTCCCAAATGGCGTCTCGAAGATTTTTCCGAATCACAAGAAAAGTATTTTTTTATGGCGTAACTACAAATTTACAGTGTTCAGATATTTTCCTATACTTTTGCTATAAGACCTTGTTTCATGTCAAATTTCAGGATTCTAAGTCAATGGGAAGTACCCTGTGAATTTTGGTTCCCTTGAAAGTGTTGAAATATACGTTTTTAGCGATATAAACAAACGGCCGTATCTACTTTTTCGTTAACTTAAAAATCTTGATTTTTTTACAGCTTCAAGGGACCGCAAATCTAAGTATATAGTTTTAATTTTAATTTGATACCTCGAAACGTTTTCGAGGTAAAGGATCTTGACAGACAGACAGACGGACAAAAAAGTAAATCCTATAAGGGTTTCATTTTTTCCTTTAAAAGTGCAGAACCCTAAACAATATACTGGACGTGATGTCCTGGCACGCGTAATAGATTTTGTTGCGAAGTTCCTCGATTCAAAACCTTCTTTTTTATTTCATATAAATGACTTGTCAGTTTCAAAGTCGGGAAAAAAGGGGAAGTATTGTTGCGTACTAATTGAATCTCACGGAAAATCAATGTTCGACTTTGAGTTATTTGTTGGTTAAAAGTAATGGCTGTTGAATACATTGGTGTTAAGTTTAGGAGCACAGGATATCTCAAAAAGAATTCTCGACTGAAACTAAAAGATCTCAGAGAGTTATCAAGGCACTTAATCATATTTTTTGAGGTGCATTATCTTCAAATAATTTCTTTCATTCTTCGTAGAGTGATAGGGTGTGTCAGACTGTTACTAACTAAATCCCCAGGTGAATTTTGGTCAGTTATGATCACCGGGTCATACGAGCGGCTGAGGGGTTGTTTTGTTAATACACTCAGCTGTGCGCTGGCTGTTCCTAATGCCCGCTATAACCTGGCGTGACCTGTGTTTTACTTAGTGTGGGTGGTGTCCAACTTGTGAACTTTTTTTAATATCTTTGGGAAAAAATATAACATGGTGCAAAAATGATTGGAATCGATTCAGTTACTGATTCTGAACAAACTATTCAGGTTTCGCCCAAACTAAAAATAAAGTTTTATAAGCTACGAAATCGAGAAATTATAATCTAAATAAAAAAAATATTACTTGTGGAAGTCTGCAATCCCTGGTCACATATGTACAAATACAAATGTTTATTGTTCCAAAAAGATACTTACATAGAGTACCGGAAGACGCAGCGTTGGAAGGCCTCCAACAAGGTGGACCCATGTCCTGGTCAGGGCACTGGAGTTCGATGGATGCGAGACTCACAGGACCGGCCATTGTGGCGACGCTTGGGGTAGGCCTATGTCCAGCAGTGGTCGTCTTTTGGCTGAAATGATGATAATGAATTGCATAGCATTTAACAGATCTCTGGACCCTACACTAGGATTCCCTTTGTCATGGAGTCTAGTCTCTTCCATCATAACAAATAAAATAAATATTTTGAATGTACATAGATACAAAATTTCCCAGTCGCACCTACAAAGAGATGGTTCTATTCACGGCGGGCGCTCACTAATTCTCTTCTACTCCGCCGGTTGGAACAAACGATTGGGTAATTGGGACGAACCGCAGCAAAACTTAATGTTTACCTAGTTACCCAGCTTACCCTATATGCGGGTAAGCGTTGGTGGGGGAGAGGTGGATGAAATAATCATGTTGTAATTGTATTTTTCGAGAGTATGTATTTGTTAAAGTGAGTTTTGAAATTGTTACTTCTTTGGGTTTGAAGAGCTTGAAATGAAAGTATTATTCAAATTATAATTTTGATTAACCTATGTTATACATTCAACATTTCAAATACTATTTTTAAGGGTTGCGTACCTCAAAATATGGTCGTATATTTTGACACTCTCAAGGGAATCAAAATTCATAGGGCACTTCCCGTTGACCTCGAACCCTGAAATTTGGCATGAAGCAAGGTCTTATAGCACACTTATAATCTAAACTAATATAATCTGAAAACTGCAGATTTGTAGTTACGTCAAAAAAAAAAATACTTTTTTCGATTCAGAAAAATCTTCGAGACTCGATTCGGGAAGTTGCCTAGTTTTTTACCTTAAATACACTAAAAAATCAAGTTTATTTACACCACACTGTTTTAAAGGTGAGTAAGGTCGGAAATCATCCAATGACGTCTCCCGCTCTAGGCCGGAGCGGGAATGCCTGTTAGACTTTTACTCTTTAAAACCACACCTGTATTCCTTCTTTGCCTTTTGCGTTCTAGGACCACGGGATTCCGGATTTTCAGAACCTATGGTCCCAGTAGGCTTCGGCCCTGCAGCTGGGTCCCTACGGTTTTATGGCTGATTACTATTGCATCAAACACCCAAAATCTTGCAAAATCTTACGTAACGGCTTTTTGGCTTAAGGACGGTAGTTAAGTATAATTTTACAATGTTAGGCGTCTCTTGCTACGCAACCTGCTACGCCAGGCATGTGCTACGCGGACATTGCTACGCGGTCTGCTACGAGAGGTATTTGCTACGAACGCTACGCTCAATATTATGTTAGGCGTTAACCTCGCAGGCGTGAACTATTGAGTCATCGTTAGTGCTGCAGAGTTAAGGCTTATGTTAATGAAGGGAACAATTTGACTAGAATAATAGACTAAAGGTAGTATTCAAATTAAAAAAAAAAAACATTTCGGACGTAAAAATGGTTGGTAAAAATTACCTATGCTAGCTACAACATAATATTATACAATTTAATCTACTAAGTGATGCGCATGATTTCGGTCGAAGATCAGTGTATGTACTATACAACAAAAAAAATATATAACTGATTTTTTTTCGTAAAAAAAATAAGTAACGAACAATTTGACATTTATTTATTTACAAACTGTGCACTAAGAAATACCTAAACATTTTTTCAATTTATTGTGCTTATTATGATATGAAAAAGTTAGTGTGTTTAAGTTTGAGTGTCTTTTCCAGGGCCCCGGGTTTCAATTTCACATTTCCCAGGGCCCCAATAGGCTTTAACCCTGCTGGGCCCCTACGGCTTGCTGACATCTCCTTGAGGCACGCGTGAAACGATACGCGCCGTTGAAGACTTGGGTTCAGTCCGGGTGGTTACCTGGCGGTCGGATGGCAAGCTACCCATTGCTCGCCATCCGGAGTCCCAGTAGTGGGAACATTATGAAAATTATGCTATGCTCTCCCCGAATGCTATCATTAGAAAACCATTAAAAACCATTCACTTAGCAGTATTCAGATATTTTATACGTAGTGAGTATTTGTAAGTGGATATTCATCACGAACCCTTCAACTGATGCTGACAAACGAATAGTGAACTATCCATCACAGTCACTGTAATGTAGGGCTCGTAAAGTGTGATGACGGATGTTCGCTTTTAAATTTTATTTCGATATCATCTCGCTTATAATTGAAATGTTTAATGTTGTATATGTTAAAAACCGGAATTACTGTTTAAAAAAGTAGTGTATGCTTTTATTGAGTTATTAGTTTAGTGTTTTTTTTTATTAGGTTTGACGTTAAAGTCGAAAATTATTAATAATAATTAGGAACATAAAAATATTAGGACTCTGTGTCTATCCCTGGTCTACCCGCGCACCAAATTTCCTTCAAGTTTTTCAGTCGTTTGAATGTAACTGAATAACAAACATTATACATATTATTATATATATATGACGTTTAGTTTTAACTTCATATATAATTTTATAATACTTGTTTTCTAAAATGATTTTTTTTTTTATGCGCCTGTCAAATTGTATCTCCACCACCCTAGGTTGACTGGTAGAGAATGCCTAAGGCATTAAGTCCGCCTTTGTATCTTTGTTTGCATGAAGACTATACACACATTCCACTTTATAATACGTATTATGGTGATCCATGAAGTATTATTTTGTCGTGCGCAAGTCCTTCTCGCACTTAGCCGGTTTTTTGGGTAGGGAATCGTCAAGTAACTTCTCTCGTCTGAGTAGAGAGATTGAGAGTGAGGGAGAATGTCAGACTTGTGTGTTGCTGTCTTAGGGCCCAAATCCCGCCACCCAAAAAATTGCCCTTTTAAAATTTCAACAAGTCGACAGCCCAAGCAATAACATAGCGACGTAACAAGTACATACATACAGCCAGCAGTCACGAGTTGTCAACATATTTCGTAAGCCTTTTACGAAACTTGGCGAGTTTTCGCGACTTGGCCACTTGGCGAAATTTCTACGGCTTTTCAGTGAAACCTTCCAGTATTCTTCTGTTTTATGAGATTGTTTTTGTATTTTACTATGAGTTATGAGAAACCTCATTTTTGAAGTTGATTGCGTAATAAAAAAATATTTTTTAACTGAAGTTACGATAGGTTTTCCAAGACGTTAGTACAGGTGTCCTACAATTAGTTAATCACATTAATATTATAATTCGTAAATTGGTTCCTAGCGGATATTCTGACTTAAAATTGGTTTAGTTTTGTATCTCAAGAATCTGCGCAACTGGATAATAAATGGAATCATTCAAACAGGCGCAATCTCGGTAAAATGGAGCTAAGAATTTTATTGTAAAGAAAGAAATAACATTTTTTTTTGCAACTCGCACAAAAATAAAAGAAAACAATATTAAAAGATTTTTTTTTTTATTAGAAAAAACCTGTGCGAAGCCAAAAAGGCTCCTATCTCAGTATATGCTGTGATATTTTAACCAAAAAAAGCAAAATAACGCATTAACATTGTAGTGTTAAACTACCTCATCGAAGTTTGCCGAGTGGGTTTCTTTATGGTTAGGTAAAATCATCAAATGACAAATCCCGCCCTTGGGCGGAGCGGGAAGCAGTGTCAGACTCTACTGACTAAAAGCCTACCCCGTTCCTTCGTTGAATTTTGCTGTCAAATATTACAAAAACATTAGAATGTAATGTGTACATGTTCTAACAAATTAATTATTTGAAAACATCTAATCTTTATTATCCGAATAAGGCTAGCTTTGTATTTGAAGATTTGGATGAAATTTGGAACACAGATGGACTTTCTCCTAGAATAACACGTAGGATACTTTTTTCCCAGGAGTATGTTTCCTTGGGACAATTGTCTACTTAAATTGCCGCTGGCAGCAGCGCAAACAATCAATTTAAAAATTGTATCAAAAAATATTTTCTCAAACGCCCATTTACTTAATTTAAAATGCAGGTACAACGAAGAGTTTGTAATAAACAATATTAATATTCAACAATTACGATCAACTTATTTAGATTCTAGTTAGTCTAATGTAATTAGTGAAAAGTTTACTGAATTTTAACTAGGACGCTGACTCGGAGAAAACTTTGTCTTTGAGTTTCGAATAGTTAATAAATAAATAAATAATGTTTTACTGCGTTATTTGCTAAAACTTAATTTGTTTGATGTTGATTCTGATACAATATTTATGTTGTATAAATTCTCACTAACAACTTTGCGTTTAATTTATTTATTTGTAGCTTTTACTATTCAAGTTATGGAATAATGGTGATGAAGAGAAATTTAGACTTTCGTTTCAGTTTATAATATAGGTTTTTTTAAGGTGAAGAATCATCTAATGACTTCTCGCACTCTGGGGTGGACCGAGAGGGCTTGTCACACTTTTACTGACTAAAACCACACCTCTGTTCCTGCAGTTACGTTTTACGTTTTAGGACTACGAGTTACTATCTCTTTGCTTTCCATGCTATAAGCAAAACGCGCTTTCAAGCGAAATGCTAGCTATGTAAGTCTGTTTTACCGACACAGTCACATATCAAGCGATTTTTGCATTAGAACCGCAGCCGGTTAGCGTTTAGTGATCCATCCGTAACACAGTACATGACACGGCATTATGTTACCGATCAGCCCAGCCTTATGTGAAGCATAGAGAAACGTGTGTTTACATCAGTTTACATTATGGATTAAACAGCAACATGACAGCAACAGCTTGCAATTGACAAAAACAAAGAAGGTTTTGCGTTCAAGTCACTGAACTCCAAAGATTTTATAAACTATAGGTTGCTCACGACAACCTCAAAAACGTTCCGAAGAGTATGATACAAAAGGTTAATTCTTTTCTACTACCACAGACTAGTTCGTACTACGGGACAATTCTATTCTCATTCAAGATGTTATTATAGTACGCGGAAAATATGTTGAATTAATCAAATCAACACAATTACTAAATACCTACATTTTTATTTTTTTTTAACTGCATATTAATCAAAGGAAGATATCCGCAAGAGAACCAAGGTGGCCGACATAGCATAAAGAATTGCAAAACTAAAGTGGCAATAGAATTCTACAGCATCAATTAATATTAAAATGCTGCAATGACAAAAATATTAATAATTTACTTAAATAGTAAATTTATGGTTGCCATAGTTAAAATTGGGGTAAGAAAGGGACACACCACCTTTTTCTCGTTGTCTTGCATCGGAATGTTTTGTCAATGAAACATATGAACCTAATTAGTATGAAAATAAAGTACACTTTAGAGTGTGTAATATTGCTCCGTAGGCAATCCAGTTTGTCCCTAGGATATTCTAAGATCCTTGCTGACCATATATACCACTGGACAGGCTGTTTTATACGTTTGACAGCTCATTTTTTGTTTCTCTTTGAAGCGCCACGCGCGAGCGTCCAGAGAACTATTTGACATAAGGTTTTGTGCAAGTAAATGATTGATCTATCCAACTAAGCCAGTAAATCAAAGCGGAATTTTATCAGATATACAGATCCATACTGAGCCCCTAAATCTAAGCGATCAACTGAACGACATAATACTGTGTAGGTACATTTACCGGTTACGCGATTTAAATCCTCGACTCGTATACCAGTTCATAAGTATAAAAACGAGATGTTCTCCATAAGCACAGCATTGAATAAAGATATGCGATCGAATAAAAAAGCAAAAGATAGCTTTACAAACACAGACGTGTCAACATAAAAGATGTGAGAGCAAACAAAAATATTGAGTTAACTTTGTGAGGAAAGACATTACTGAGTTAGATGTACCTCTCGTCTGCTGTGTTATAGAGAATTTAATTAGTTACCTACTTGGTGTCAAAGGCAAGAGATGTTGTTCCGAAACGTAGCGGTTTGGGAAGAGTATTTCGGTACCTCTATAGGTACCGAAATTCTCTCCGCCGCTCCGGAGTGAGTTTTTAGACAGTAAAAGTCTGACACTATATCTCGCTCCGCTCAAGGATGGGAGATGCCATTGGATGATTTTCCTACCTTAAAAAAAAATACCCTCTTTACCATAACACCCTGATATTATTAAGTTTCCAAAATTAGAAAGAAAAACAGAACAAACCCAAAGATTTATGTGTATACTCGATACACCGTAAAATTTTGGTCGTTTTAATCCCGTGGAAGGTCGATTCGTCACATGAAACACTATCGAATTGTAAAGATAAAATAAAAAAATAAAGTACTTTTTTCTAAAAGTCGAATTAATATACGCAAATACGAAGTTAATTTCTTTAAGTAAACGAGTCAATGACCTTGTAGGTAGCTGTCGGTCGTTGCGTTCTAACTACCTACGGTTCATTAGCCTAGGTCACCCGACGTTTACTTACAGAAATTAATTTCATACATTTAAAAAAAAACTATTTTTTTTTTTAATTGTATCTAATAAATCGATAGTGTTTCATGTTCCGAATCGACCCTACACAGGATTAAAACGACCAGAATTTGACGGTGTATAATATATATCACTTTTTTTTTTTACAGTGCCATCACAAGGAATCTAAATCACAGCGCCAACCGCGCCGTCAATTTTAAAAACTATTATTTTTTAAGTACATTTTAATGTCAGCCAGCATATACAAACATCAACCCCAGTATATTTTAAAGGCTTTTTCAACGAAACTCAAGTGATATAACGAAAAAAATATATCTATTTGTTTAGTTGGCTTGTTCTAGCGTTTTGCAATTAGGATTAAAGATAAAATCATTTCAGCAAATATTTTACTTGCTTTAGTTGTAAAGGATTTACATAAAATATTTGAAAATAGAATATTAGAGATGGTCGAATGGGTCACGTGTTAATTTTTTTTTTTTAATCTTAACCTCTTTCAGATAAGAGACTGTCCTTCAATTCTGTGTCTTTTCACACCATATATAGAACGCGGCATATAAATTAAACCCGTTGCTATGATTACGCCCAGCCCCTTGCTTTCATTGAAATTCGAAAATACGTACGTAATATTGTACGCGAAAAATAAGTTGATATGAAATGGCTATGGTTATGAGCAGCCCCCCGCTATTCTGCACTTCGATTGAGATCCCAAAACCTATTACTATTTTGGTTCAACTTATATGCCACATGTTATAGGTGTCTACTGACGTGCGAGTTATGTCATTATAATATAATATTTCCACAACTATCACACAACACCGTTTAGTCCCCAAGCTAAGCAGAGCTTGTGTTATGGGTACTAGACAGCTGATAAACATACTTATATATTTCAAAATACATACATATTATAGATAAATAACACCCAAACACAGAACAAATGATCGTGCTCATCGCACAAACATTTGTCCTGGGTGAAAATCGAACCCACGACCTCTGACATAGCAGTCAGGGCCACTAACCACTAGACCAACAGGCCAGTCAAAAATCATTGCTCATTGTCATTGCTAATAATGAACATTACTGTTTTATCAATCAAGGTTTAAATAGTAACGATTATCCAAACTTTTGCTTACTCCGCTTAGACGTCCGCCATAGAAGAAATGATAGAGCCACATTTTAGAACTGCGATTTGGCGTTGTGAAGTAACCTTGTAAAAGCGGCTGATACTATCGAGTTCAAAAAAAAACCTTTAAAATTGTGTCAATATGGCTAAAACCCGCCGCATCAAAGTTACGTCGTACAACCGGTAGGCGTGGTTTAACCTGGTTTCGTCTTTGGCAAAGTACACGACTGTTTCCGAAGATTAACGACCGCTCTCAAAGATTGCACCAATTGGGTACAATTTTTTGAGTAAAAAGTATCTACTTGTCATCAATTTTTTTTAAGTGTGAAATTTTCAAGCTCTTAGTGGGGCATGAGGGAGTATCAGTATACAGTTACTTTTACTGACTAAAACCCAACCTGTGTTTCTTTAGTTGAACTTTGTGTTCTAGGGTTACTGATAGATAGATAGATAGATATATTCTTTATTGTACACCAAAGATAAAATTACAATAGGAACTTAAAATTAATAGGGTGTCACAATGGGCGGTCTTATCGCTAAAAGCGATTTTTTACAGACAACCTTTGGATGGATTTGGTGGAGAAAAAGATACGCAGATAGTTTGTGGTGTACTGCAACTCTTTCAGAAAATACCTCAAGTGTGTCGGGTCCTTAATAGGTAATACAAAATTATTTTTTTTAGTTTACGCAAAAACTGAATATAGTTTGCTCAGAATCAGTAACTGAATCGATTCCAATAATTTTTGCACCATCTTATATTTTTCCCAAAAATATTTTAAAAAGGTCACAATTCTGACATCACCTACACTAAGTACAACACAGGGCACGGCAGCTCATAGCTGGCACTACATCCCAGCTAACAGCTAAGTGCGAGAGCAAAACAACCCTTCAGTCGCCCGGATAGCCCAGTGACCATGTATTTGTGCGGACAACCAGGTAACATAACAAGCTTATAACTTTGTGATTTTTCATGATACAGTTATGAAATTTTGTCCATAGATTCTTGACATAAAAATACTAGACATGTGTTTTGGGTTTCGTATATACTAAAATGTATGTTGTATATCGGCTCCCTAGCCATTTTCCTAACTAGCTTGGGGTCGGTTTCCAGTCTAGCTGGATGCGGCTGTTTCCCGTGTTTTACATGGAGCGACTGCCTATCAGACCTCCACAACTCAATTACTGGGCAACACGATAGTCCTTAGATAGAGTGATGGTCAGATTTCATGGATCAAAGATCTCTACGAGTAATAACCGGGACCAACGGCTGTATGAATTTTCCGAGGCACGCGGTGTCAGTAATATCCTAGATAAGCTATAAAGTAGTAGGTACGCGGTACGGTATATCGGTAATACGCGGCCAATAAATTGAACCCATTGCTATGGTTACGCATAGCCTCGCACTTCTATTTAGACCCGAAAATCGTTTACTACGTATTCAAGGTCGTCCGCCATGATGGTTCAACTTGCGTGTTATTATGATAATTAATGAGTTTTGGTGAAATAAATAATTAATATTATTATTGGCCTGGTGGTCTAGTGGTTAGTGACCCTGACTGTTATGCCGGAGGTCGTGGGTTCGATTCCCACCCAGGACAAATGTTTGTGTGATGAGCACGATCATTTGTTCTGTGTCTGAGTGTAATTTATCTATAATAATATGTATGTATTTAGAAATATATAAGTATATTTATCAGGTGTCTAGTACCCATAACACAAGCTCTGCTTAGCTTGGGATTAGATGGTGTCGTGTGATAGTTGTGGAATATTATAATAAATATAAATATAAATAAATATTATTTATGCCGATGCGCAGATTTACACAGACACAATGGCTTTTTAATTATGTCTCTAATTACGACATACGAAAGGTTAATTTCCTTTAAATAAATTGTTAAAAGTTAATAATGAATTTCATTAATTTCAATCCACAATAAAAATTACAAAAGGGTAAAAGTCATTTATTTCACACGTCGAAGGCGTTTCCCCCGTCAAGAACCGACCGTCGGCGTCGTTTGGAAGTAATTTTTCTAAAGACTCTTACAAATTATTTCGTTCAGGCTTTTTTCAACAAGTGTTGCTGTTTTCTTAATGAATTTTCAGCCTCTGAAAAAGTTTCGAAGCGAAGTTCTCGAATTTTCTCCGTATTTCGTAGTTTTTTCGACTTTGAAGAGGAAATGAAATGAGTAGGTCGCTATTAACCGTGTTCTTAGGCTTAATTTGTTCTTAAGAATTCTTAGTTAAACTTATCTTCTGAAGATCTTGACTAAAAGGTGGGAAAAATAAACAGAATCCTAAAGCTTTTTATTGAGAGGTAGTTTACAACGAAATTAAGCGCCTACAGGTAGGCGCATCGAAGCAATGTTACTTTTAACATAATTTGTTAATATTGAAGTAAATAAATTAATTTAAAAAAATAGGTCGTAGAACAAATGTGTGTATAATTATAGACCGATTACCTAACTTTTATTTGTTTTAACTGGCCTATTGGTGTAGTGGTTAGTCGCCCTGACTGCCAAAGGTCGTGGGATAGATTCCCACCCAGAACAAATATTTGGGTAATGAGCACGATCATTTTTGTTCAATGTCTGGGTGTAATTTATCTATAATGTGCATGTATTTGGAAATCCAGTTATCTAGAACTCATAACACAAGCTCTGTTTAGCTTGGGACTAGACGGCGTTGTGTGATAGTTGTGGAAAAAACATATTACAAAGCGGAATTGTTCTACGAAGTATAGTTTGAAGGAACATATTTGTGGGTATATTAAACTATCAAGCCTCAAGCGGACACCGGTGTCCACACACCTATTGCAATTCTTGTTTATTGTACACAGAAATATAACATAACATATAGAGATACAGACAGTTCATGTACAAAGGCGAGCTTAACTCAGCAATGAGTTTTCTTTCAGCAAACCTTTGCGTGTGTTTGTGACCTATTGTCTTTCTATTGTGTCTCTAAATAGGTGTGCGGACCCCGGCGTCCTCTTGGGGCTTGACAGTTTTTTTTTTTTTTATGGTAGGTAAAATCATCCAATGACAAATCCCGCCCTTGGGCGGAGCGGGAAGTAGTGTCAGACTCTTACTGACTAAAAACCTACCCCGTTCCTTCGTTGCCTATAGTGCCGGGGCTGAGCCTTCCTCTCAGAAAACGGCCCTTGACCCCAGCAGGCTTCGACCCTGCCTGCCTGCAGTTAGCAGGCTGGGCCTCTTCGGTTTGCTGACAGCTCCTTGAGGCGCGCGGGAACAGAACGCGCCGTCGACGACTTGGGCTCGGTCCGGCCGGTTACCGGACGATCGGACAGCGTGCTACCCATTGCACGCCGTCCGCAAGCCCGCGCCTACGGTGGCCGGAAATCGGGATCGGAATCCCGGCGGCGGCTGGGGCGAGCGCCCCGTTGCCTCTGTCTGATGCGGTCGGCCTCCTCCTTTGCTAGCATTACTGCTTCGCAGAAGGAGGCGACCGCCTGCCATCCCTCCTCACTACGGACCATGGCCTGAACCAAGGCCCGGCGAGAGAGATCGCTGCCACCGATCGCCCCCACGAGGACACGGCGATGCTCCGCCCAGGCGGGGCACACCTCTACAGTGTGCTCCACCGTGTCCTCCGGGTGTTCCGCACAGTGGCGACACCCGGGCGGGGCTTGACAGTTTAAAAGTGTAACATGTTTCGCTTCCTCCCAGAGCAGGAGCATACGCCAAATGATTCTACCTCAAAAAAAAAAAAAAAAAACAGACGTATATTAATGACATGCATTTTAATTTAAAGGAACAGCAATAGCTAAGAGAAACATTTTCCAATTCCATACAACACGCATTTCTATAAACATTCGAATATGACACGCTTTTCAATGAAACATCCTGTTTGGAGTATTTCCTTTCGAAAATGTAAATAACTGTAGGAATTTTAATAAAGCTCCATATCTACAAACAAAAAAATTGAAAGCATCTACTGAAAATACTGGAATTGGATTTTCGGTGGATTCGTTTTGGTACTCTCTACAATACCTTTAGTATTTCAGCAGGTACTCCAGCAAGTGATCCGCAAAGGATAAAATTTGCATTTTTATTTCTATGATTTCTGGCCTTAATTTGTTGTTTTTTTTTTATCATTCCCATGATGAAAAACCGTTTACTTTTGATTTAAAATAGTATATGCGAAAGCCGGAACACGGGTCTAGTATTTTTATGCAAAGAATGTATGTACAAAACTCCATAACTTTATCATGAAAAATCACAAAGTTATAAGCTTGTGATGTTACCTGGTTGTCCACACAAATACATGGTCACCACGCCATCCGGGCCACAGAGGAGCTGTTTCGCTCCCAGACCCAGCTGTACGCTAGTGTCTAATACTCAAGTTCCGGTGGTGTTTTTTTTTTTTTTTTTTTTATGGTAGGTAAAATCATCCAATGACAAATCCCGCCCTTGGGCGGAGCGGGAAGTAGTGTCAGACTCTTACTGACTAAAAACCTACCCCGTTCCTTCGTAGCCTATCGTGCCGGGGTCGAGCATTCCTTTCGGAACTAACCCATGACCCCAGTAGGCTTCGACCCTGCCTGCCTGCAGTTAGCAGGCTGGGCCTCTTCGGTGTGCTGACAGCTCCTTGAGGCGCGCGGGAACAGAACGCGCCGTTGACGACTTGGGCTCGGTCCGGTCGGTTACCGGACGATCGGACAGCGTGCTACCCATTGCACGCCGTCCGCAAGCCCGCGCCTACGGTGGCCGGAAATCGGGATCGGAATCCCGGCGGCGGCTGGGGCGAGCGCCCCGTTGCCTCTGCCTGATGCGGTCGGCCTCCTCCTTTGCTAGCATTACTGCTTCGTAGAAGGAGGCGACCGCCTGCCATCCCTCCTCACTACGGACCATGGCCTGAACCAAGGCCCGGCGAGAGAGATCGCTGCCGCCGATCGCCCCCACGAGGACACGGCGATGCTCTGCCCAGGCGGGGCACACCTCTACAGTGTGCTCCACCGTGTCCTCCGGATGTTCCGCACAGTGGCGACACCCGGGCGAATCCTCCGCACGAATCCGGAACAGGTACTTAGCGAACTTTCCGTGTTCGGTAAGCACCTGCGTCGTGCGGAAGTTGAGAACGCCGTGAGGTCTTTCCAGCCACGCCCCAAGGATGGGCCTTATCGCCCCAATTGTGGCGCGCCCCGAACGAGGTTGCGTTAGTCGTTGACGCCATTTCGCCATGAGATCCCGCCGGAGCTCTGTCCGCCATGCCTCGACTTGTCGTGGCAGCGGAATTTCGCCCCAGCGTTGCATCTCCATGCGCTTGTCGTGCATGTGTGCAAGGACTGTTGCCTCCAGATCCCACGGCGGTTGGCTAGCAAGGAGGGTCGCCGCCTCGCGGGAGATCGTTCGGTACCCTCGCACCATGCGTATTGCCATGACCCTCTGGCACGCATTCAGCTGGGTCCTCGGTTGCTGTTGCAACGTCGGTGCCCACACCGGAGCCCCGTAGAGAGCCATGGACCGAACGATTCCCGCGTAGAGCTTCCGGCAGGAGGCGTCTGGTCCCCTGAGGTTGGGCAGGAGCCGCCCGAGAGCAGCCCCAGTCCGATTCAGTTTGGGAGCCAGACGTCGGAAGTGCTCCTTGAAGTTCCACCAGCTGTCGAGGACGAGTCCCAGGTACTTCATCGTCGACCCGACGCTGATGTGAACCCCTCCTACCGTTAGCTGGGAACGCGGTGGTGGCGCACCCCGAGGGCCGTGGAAGCACATGGCCTCGGACTTGTGCAGTGCCACCTCGAGTCCCAACTGCTGGATCCTGTCAACGACCATCGCAACCCCGCGTGTCGCTAATTCGACCGCCGTCCGGTACGACTCTCCCCGCGCTAGGACCAACGTGTCGTCCGCGTAGCAGACCACGCTGACCCCGTCGGGGAAGTCGCCGCGCAGCACGTAGTCGTACCCGATGTTCCACAAGGGTGGTCCTAGTACCGATCCCTGCGGAACACCGCACGACATCTCTCGACGTTTCCACTCTCCCTGGTGACCGGGGTAGATGATATACCTCTCCGATAGGTAGGCCTCGATCACACGACAGAGGTAGTCGGGCACCCGGTGGTACCGGAGTGCCGTTCCAATGCAACTCCAGGGCAGGGAGTTGAAGGCGTTGGCAATGTCCAAGGACACTGCCACGACACACCTGCCCTGGGACACCGCATCCCCCGTCGTGAGGGCTCGCACGCGCATGATGGCGTCCACCGTGGAGCGCATCCTGCGAAAACCGAACTGTCCGTCCGACAGGTCCGGCCCCACCCTTGCAAGGCGCGCGACGAGGCGGTTTGCAATGACTCTTTCAAAGAGCTTGCCCACCTCGTCGAGCAGCACAATGGGCCGGTACGCGGACGGAGAGTCCGCAGGGCGCCCAGGCTTCGCTATGAGGACCAGTTTCCCCGTCTTCCAGCGAAGTGGGAACTGGCCCCTCTCCAGACATGCGCTAAAGAGCCCCCTCAATCGAGGCCCGAGAGCCTCCATAGCCAGGACCCAGGCCCTCCCAGGCAGGCCGTCAGGTCCTGGGGCGGTATTCTTGGCACTCAGCCTTCGTACCGCCACTCTCATCTCTACCTCGGTCACCTCTGGAACATCGTCGTCGTCGTCGTGGTCCGCGTCAGGTACTGGCGGTGTTGGCGGAGCCATAGACGGGGGGGAGTGTACCCCCCGCGTAGGGAACAGAGTGCTGACCACACCCTCCACGAGCTCGGGCCGGAGACTCTGAGTCAGTGGGGGAGCCCATGGACGGAGTTTCTCCCGTACCATCTTGTATGGGCGTCCCCACGGGTCTGCATTCAGAGACCCCAGCCAGACGTTGCGGGCCTCCATCTTGGACCGCTTAATCTCCGCTCGGAGGGTGCGCTTCGCTACCCTGTAACCCTCGTACAGCTCCGCCTCAACAGCCTCCGCATCCGGCGGGCGGTTGCGGCGCTTGCAGTACCTGGCGTACCGGCGTCGCGCGTGGTTGCACGCATTGCGCAATGCCGCAATCTCCGGCGACCACCAGTACACCTGGCGCTTGGCACGTCCTGGACGGACTCGGGGCATTGACGCGTCGCAGATTTGCGACATGCCCTCCCGGAACCACTCTGCCTCGACGTCAATGTCGACAGGCCTGTCCGGTGCTTGCACCCAGGCCTGTACCGTCGCGGCTTCCAGGAGGAGCTCCCGGTCCATCTGCCTCAGCGCCCATCGCGGACCACAAGGGCTCCGCTGGACCGGCGCGGTCGAGGTTTGGGCGGAGACGTCAAACCGGATGTACCGGTGGTCTGAGAACGTCTCCACCCCCTCCATAACACGCCAGTCGACGACACGCGGTGCCAGATCGGGGCTGGCGAACGACAGGTCCACCACTGATTCGCCCCGCATCCGCACACACGTGGAAACAGAGCCCCGGTTTAGGAGGGCCAGGCCGGACTCCTCAGCCCAGGCCTCTACCGACCGATCCCGCCCGTTCGTGTAGCGGGAACCCCAAGCCTCGTTCCAGGCATTGAAGTCCCCGCAAACGACCACGGGGAGGTCCCTAAACCCAACGACGACGTTTTTCAGCTCCATAAGGGAGATGTGGAAATCGCCGAGAGATCTGCTCGGGGACAGGTAGACGCCTACCACTGCAATGTCCCCGAACCGTGCTGCCACGCAACCTCGTCCCCTCGTGACGCGCTCGAGGGGCGGGGTACCGGCGGCGGTCGACCTAATTAGGGACACCGAGCCGTCTAGGTCCGAAACCCAGTCTGCACTGGGCAGGACAAAATACGGCTCGGAGACTACGGCGACATTAATCGACCACTGCGCCATGCTCTGGAGCAACAGATCCTGAGCGGGGGCGCAGTGGTTGATGTTCGCCTGGAGGAGACGTAATGGAGCTGTTATTGACATTCCATTACGATCTCCTCCTGAGCCCTCTGTGAGGGTCCTGCCGCGGTGGCTGTGGCGGCGATAGCGGCGGCGGCTACGGACGCGGCTGCGGCGGTGAGGACGTCACCGGGGATGGGCCGAACCCTGTGCTTCACCTTCGTTGGAGGGTCGCAGGACCTGCAACCAGCCTGGTGGTCCGCCTTTTTGCCTGCCGCCGCACATGCGTAACAGTGCGGCGACTCACGGCACTCGGCGCTTTGTGGTCAGCCTGACCACATCGGAAGCAACGGTCGCTGCGGTCCACCTCCGCGGCGCAAAAGGCCCCCGCATGGTGTCCCACGCGGCAGCGGTAGCACCGCAGAGGTCTGGGCTCCAACAGTCTCACCTGGGCGGAGACCCAGCCCACCAGAAGCCTTCGGCCCTCCCCAGTGATAGTTTTGGCCGCCGACACGGGGCAGCTGACCGTCACGGCTCGCATGCCTGTGCCATCAGTGCGGATGGTGCCCGCCCGAACCTGGTCGGCTGTGCACCCTCCCGCACCAACAATGGCGGCCACCACCTCGTCGACCCCAACGGAGTCGTCCAAGCCCATGATGCGCATGTCGATGCACTTCGTGGGCCTGGACACTCGGGCCTCCTCCGCGTCCAGGGACTCCCTGAGCCTCTTGGCCAGGGCGTCTGCCGCTGGGCCACTGGACGCGCCAGGGACCTCCAGCATTTGGGCACCGGTCACGGTGCGCCGCATGCGGAAGCCCTCAGAGGCTCCGAGCTCCTTGAGATGGGGCAGCACCGCCCGCCTCGCCTTGTCCATGACGGACTTGTACGTCACGCCCCTTTTCTCCGCTTCAGGCTGTAGCGTAATCACTACAGCCTCGGATTTAGGGGCGCGAAGTCTAGCCGCCATGGCGCGCTTCTTGCGCTCCAGCCGCCTCACGCGCTTTCTGGCCGCCCTGGCCGCCTTGCCCGCCTTCTTCTTGGCGCCGACCACCGTCCACTCGGCGCCAGCCGAAGGTTCTTCGGGCGGTTGAGGCGGCCTGGTAACCGCCCCGGCAGGACGTCTTGCCGGTTTAGCGGTGGGAGCAGCCGCCGCCTTGCCCTTCGGGGGAGGGACAGCCCCTCCCTGCCGCCGTTGCTGCTGCTTAGCCGCCATGGCCCCGCGCCCGGCTTGCCCAGATGGGCCCGCCTTGGGCGCAGCAGTCGTGGCCGCAGCTGCGGCGGCGTACGTCACCGCCCTCTTCGGTCCAGAGGCCGCGAGCGGGGGACGCAAAACTACGCCTTCCAGGACGGAGAGCTGCCGCTGGATCCGCTCCTGGAACCGCTGCAGTTGCTGCTGGGAAGCAGCCAGCTCCTGCCGCAGCAGGGTCAGCAGCTCGCTCTCCGGCCCGGGCAGGGACTGGGACTCGCCTTGGCGCTGCTTGCGTCCCCTTTCTGGGGCGACGGGTCCACCTCCCCGGCGATCGGCCAGGTCCGCCTCGAGCCGCTCAATCCTTCTGTTGAAGTCTTTCTCGAGCGGCTCGAAAAGTTCCGGTGGTGTCCAACTTGTGACATTTTTAAAATATTTTTGGGAAAAAATATAACATGGTGTAAAAATTATCAGAATCGATTCACTTACTGATTCTGAACAAACTAATTATTCCTAATTATTCAGATTTCGCATACACTAAAAATAATGTTGTATAAACTCGTATTTCAATTCCAAATCAGCTATACGCACAATAAACAACAATATAAACATTCTAAGATGGCGCCACGTCGACCAAGATTTACCGTCTACATAGGATCAAATCATTAATCAGCATAAACCTTACACAATTTATTTCTGGGCATTTTATCCAGAGTCGGACATCGATCAATCGACAAGGGCAATAACCCAGGTGTTTTCGTCTGAGCCTTATTTATAACTCAATCTGGAAAGGCCTTAACGAGAGTCCCTCATAAATTGCGTGGACCTCCCTTAAGACGCACTTGGTGAGGTTATCGCCTTTAGTCCTAAGTTGTAGTGCAAATTTTCGTGTAATCCAGGCAGGTTTTGTTTAACGGCAGTAGCTGTGGTTACTGAATCGAATTTATTCAGAATTTGACAAGGTTTTCCAAAAGCAATAGTTACTATAAATTTTAGAAATATGTTTGTAAGTGCACCGTGTAATGGAAGAAGATTTTTTAATGTAGGGCAAAACTTAAACAAGTGAAATAAACAGATTGTAGAGGTATAATGGTTTGAAACTACAATAATAAAGGGATAGAAGCACAGATATATCTATGTCAAACGATAGAATCTAATGCTTATATTTTATTTGCATGTTGCTTACACACTATCGATTTGTAAAGATTCAATTACCTTGTAGGTAATTGCCGGTCATTACGTATTAACTACCTACAGGTCATCGGCCTCACTCAGCTGACGTTTATTTAAGGATCGAAATTAATTTCGTACATGCGTAAAGTAATTCGAGTTTAAAAAAGTTTTTTTTTTTTACTTTCTCTTTACAAATCGATAGTCTTTCATGTACCGAATCGACCCTCCACGGGATTAAAACGATTAAAATTTAACGGTGTATATCTTTATATACCTGTATAATTCTTCTGTACGCGTGGTTGTGTCTTAATTCCTCCAAAACGGCCTTACCAATTTGGGTGAAATTTTGAGTTGATATTCGATCTGCAATCTGGTTCTACACTTTCTTTTCTGATGAAAAAAACAGTTTTCGAGTAGGACAAGCAGGGACCGTTATCTAGATGTTTTTCATAAAATAATATTCTCAGATCAGAGTAATTTTTCTAATTTTAACCAACTCCTAATATTAATTTGGTCTACAAATTTCACAGTATAATTTTCACTGTAATTATATAATTTCAGTTTCTTAGTAACAAATTGAAATATATTACACGGGAGCAGGACTCTCAATAAAGCTCCTATTCTTAATTTATATTTAACGACAAATCTTATTTAATTTAATTAATTACCTAATTGTAGTCTTACAGTAATATAATTAGATGAAAACACTCGTTAATTTTGCTCTGAAGCATTAAACATGAGCATTGTCTTAAATGCTCTTGTTTTACGAGCAAAAGTTGCTCGACAAATGAGATGTGTATTGTGTTGAAAGATTTCTAAATAATACGCTTTAGGGCTTTATTTACGAGTATTACCTTTACATCGATTTAGACTGGTTCAGTGTTTGCTCTTATTTTCACATACGAGTATAGTACACGGCTAATAACTTAACGAACAAAATGTCCGTCGTTGTTATGGTTACGCTCAGCCCCCGCTGCGATTGAGATTCAAAAACATTTTGGTTCAACTTTTAAGCCGCGAATTTTACATCCCATTATTTATTAGAAGTTAAAGTAAATAGTAGTGAGACTTCAGGCATTAAGTCCACTTCTCTACTTTTGTGTGCATAAAGAATTAAAATAAATAAATAAGATAAACATTTTGCTTGATAAAGTACAGGGTGCTTTTAGTACATTAGATTTTTTTTGCACGCTTCATTAGATTTGTGTTCCTACTAGCTTTTGCCATCAAACAGGAAACACGCATTTATTTACCTGGAAAACTTTTCCAGGTTAAATCATGATTCTTGTTTATGCATGTGCATACGATGCTCATTAATTTTTTTGCAGTGTCTTCCTGCTTCAATCAACTACGGTTTGATGTGTGTGGTGGTAAATGGTAGCTCAGTGACGGTACGGTAGTGGTGGTTCTTTCTATCTCAGAAACTATTTTTGTAACCAGCACAACTCCTCTTGCAATACAAAGACCAGTTGACAAAAAAGCTAATATAATTTAAATGTTCTAGGTATTTATGATTAGGTAAGTTCGCAGTAACATCACAACTGAAAACCCGTACTCTCGCATCGAAGTAACAAAGTCAATATACCATGGCAACATCGAAACCATACATACTACCAAAGACATAAAGTTATTGTATAACAAAACTAATGCAAAAACAATGCCTCATTCTTGTGACATGCTCCGTAATCTATTAACATAAGGTTTCTTGCCAATTATACTTAATGTAAAGATGTAAACGCTTTGTGTCTGAACTATCAAAGTCAAGTATTGTCTACCAGCTAGCGTAATATATTACCTTTGACATGAGCTAGACAATTCTAGGACCTCTGAGGTTAAGGGCGAGATAAGAGGTCAAACGTCTGTGAATTTTTGAAGTTTGTATTGCTCAAGATATTGTAATAACATTTAATATTATAAAGGTGAAATTTAGATGTATTTGTGTGTATATATCTGTTACTCCTTAACGCTTAGATGATTGCACAGATTTAGATGTGTGACACACGGGTAAGACCATCGTGGAATAGAACATAGATTATTTTTTATTCCGATATTTTCCTGTGGAATAATTTTCTACTTTCACGCAAGCAAAACCACTGACACAAACTTATGTTAGACTTCCTTCAATAATTCTTCTTAGAATTATTCAAATATTGTAGTCTCCACAACTTGGTTATTAATATTAAATCAAAACTGCGTTAAGACCTATTCAATTTAGCTTTAAACTAAAACTCATCGCATACATTAGATTCAAAATTAATTATTCAATCGTTATCAGCGCGTCTAAAGTAATTTTCGGGCCATAATACATTTTGATTGGAAGCCGTTTCACGAGCCCTGGAGCCAAGTTCATCAATTAAACCCTCGTAGCTGTTCCCTCATCCAACAATTTGTGAATTTCCATGTATTTACGCTCCATGACGGTACTTCTCGTAACTTTGTAACGCGACAAAAAGACGATTTTATCATGCCTCAATTTTAGCTTTGGATGTGCCAATCGGATATAACCAAATCTCTACAACTTGAACCTCAACTTATTACCAGGGCAAATTATTGTGAAACAAATAATGTAGAATTTTTTTCATGCGATTTTTTTTATATTTATGTTTGAATATGGATATATTTGATGGTTAAACGAACTTACCTTAAGTGATGTTCGACCATAATTATACAAGACGTCACATCCGAAAGATTTATATAATTCACTTTGTAGTCCGCTTCCTAATGTACTAGGCATCGCACAATATTTAGAGCTAAAAAAAAATAAATAAATAAAAACATTAAAAGTAAGTATATTGACCACACTACGTAGTACCTTACCTGCCGCCATTACTCTTGTCATTATTTTCAGAGAAGAAGAGCCTATTTCGCGACATACTTTGGGGAGATTTATGATTGATTGATCATAGGGTTTGGGTGGGTTGTAAATCTTTCGGATGTGACGTCTTGTATAATTATGGTCGAACATCACTTAAGGTAAGTTCGTTTAACCATCAATTATACTACGACGTCACATCCTTCAGATTTATATAATTCACTTTGTAGATGTTTAGAACCAGGAGTGAAATAGGCGAAGCATGAAAGGAGGAGCGCAGAGGAGATAAAAAATAGACTTTTAGTTAGTTTTCAAATCAACAATATTATTAATTAGATTCATTATAATAATTTAGAACAGTAATTACGGTTACTAGTAACGTTCGACAAATCAATTACAGATGGCTGCTGCGAAAGCTTCATCGCTGTCACTGTTCACAAGGGGTCTGTCGTAAAACTTTGCAAACGCTAAAGAGTTCCCCGACCAACCCGCTGATTTCTTAATAAGGTCTACCGATATGCCTTTTCTTTTAGCTGCCGAGGTAGACGCGTGGCGCGTACTATGCGCGGAGAATGTGGTCGTATCTACCCCGCTTTCGGAAAGAACTATTTTAATCCAGCGGCTAATAGTCGAGGCACTCGCATTGTGAATGGGTTTTTTAATAGTAAGTATGAGTTTATCGGTTTGTAAAGATTGTCTAAATTTCGCAGTAGATTTTATATATGAGGACAAAGTTTTTCCCGGACAAATTTCTACTTTATGAGGGAAAAAAGGTATGACTAATCGAGGCATGTTTCGTCCTGGTGCTGAAGTTTTGGTAAGGTCAGTAATAATTATTTCAAATTTTGAATCATTGGCTCTAACATTACACAGGCGAATTAATGATAGCGTCTGCACGCGTTGTCCTGTAGACAACGCAAGAAGAGCTACCAGTTTTTTGGTAAGTTTTTCTATTGGTAAGTCTTCGTTTGGATACCAGTGTGAGATATAGTCCAGGACCAGATTTGGATCCCAAGTTGACTGATATTTGGGGAGACTAGGGTTCTTTTTAAATACTCCCTTAAAGAACCGGGAAACCCGGTCGTCATCACTTAACTGTCTGCCCAATATTAGAGTCAACGCTGAGCGGATGGAATTAAGGGTTGAATAGCTAGCCCCCTGTTCCAGTTCTATCGTTAGAAACTTTAGTATTAGTGGGATATTTATGCTAAAACAGCTAATATTATTACTAGTGCAAAAATACCACCACTTTTTATAAGCGCAGTTATATTGCTTTATAGAATTATTTGCCAAGGACGCAATCATAATCTCTATAGTTTCAGGTGTTAAGTCTTGTCTTGCATATGCTTCCCTGATAACAGAGATGACACCAGGGTAAGTCGTGTCCAGAGTGGGTGTTTGGTTCTGAAAGGAGACAGTAGTAGATTAGGGTCAGGTTCAGTAAACAAGATCACTTTGAGACAATTTCAAAAATAGTGGGTACCAAGGCTGACTAGGCCAATATGGTACTATCATTATTCCTGTAGCTTTATCGTTGACTATTTTTCGTAAACATCTTAAAATCAATGAGAACGGAGGGAACGAGTAAAAGAATAATGAACCCCAATCTACGGTGAATGCGTCAATATTGTACGCTTCCGGGTCACGTCTCCACGAAATGTATCTATCACATTTGGCGTTAACTCTAGTGGCAAATAAATCGATATCAGGACAACCGAACGTGTGAACAATTTTCTTAAAAGCTAGCGGGGACAAACTCCATTCGATATCAATGTTATTTCGCCTCGACTCCTCGTCGGCCTCGACATTGTCTTTGGACTTTATATATGACGCGAATACATGCAATTGTCTATTTTCACACCATTGCCAGATTTCGCGAGCTGATTCATTTAAATTTGTAAATTGGATTCCGCCATATCTATTTATATAAGATATTGCTGTTGTGTTATCGATGCGCAGCAATATCTCTTTGTTCCGTATTTGTCGAGCGAAGCACTTAAGTCCGTTAAAGGCAGCTTTTAATTCTAACACGTTTATGTGATAATTAATTTCTGTATTATTCCAGAACCCACTTGTCCTTTCACCATTACAAACTGCGCCCCAACCAGTTAGAGAAGCATCTGAAAATATTTCTAATGCATAACGTCCATTGCGTATTGGATTTTTCGTACGCATAATGTTGTCTATCCACCATACGAAGTCTGGTTTTAGACTAATGGGTAACATCATAGTATTATCATAGTCGTTGCCAGAATTTTTCAAAGCCAAGAACTTTTCGCGTTCAAAAAGTTTGGTGTAGACCCAGCCGTAGGAAACTGCGGGACATACGGAACAAAGTAAACCGAGAAATTTCGCAAAATCTCTAATAGATATTTGTTTTTGTTTAGAAATATTTTCTATGCATTTTTGAACTTTTAGTCGTTTTTCCATTGGTAATTTTAAACAATAATCCTGTGAATGTAGTTCGAAACCTAGGAAAGTTTGTAATTGTTTTGGCTGTAATTTACTTTTGCTATGATTTATGACGAAACCCAAGCTTTCTAATAGTGTCTTTGTGTTGGTCACACATTTAAGGCAATCTTCGTAATTATTACCGATACAAATAATGTCATCTAAATAAATTGCCAGTATAAAGCCCCTATTTCTTAGTGTGGCCACTACCGGTTTCATAAGTTTAGTAAAGACATAAGGGGCTAGAGACAAACCGAATGGTAAACATTGAAATTCAAAAATTTCCCCATCGAAAATGAATCGCAGATACTTTTTACTGGTTTTATCGATTTTTATTAAAAAATATGCTTCTTTGAGGTCTATCGTGGCCATATAGCAATTTTTTGTAATTAATTTTGTAACGGTTCGTATATCTTCCATTTTAAAATGTTGTGTAGTAATAAAATTATTTAATTTCTTTAAATTGAGAATAAATCGAAATGAGCCATCGCTTTTGTTAGCCAGAAATATTTTTGATAAAAACTGGTCAGGTACAGCAACACACTTTACTACAGCTCCCGAAGATTGTAATTTAGATATTTCGATCTTTAAGTCGTTTATCTCGGAAAGACTAAAATTTTGATTACTGGGTATTACATTTTGAATGACTGGGTTTGAGAAGGGGATTTTTAACCCCCTCACGTAACTTAAAACGACAGGATCGTCAGTTATACAACACCATTCATCAAAAAAGTAGCTTAATCTACCCGCGTGGGGTATCGTTACCTCGTTTAAGGTTTGTGTGGCTTGAAGTTGGTCTTCGATGGCTGTGTCTGGCGATGAGCAGCTGGAGTTGACCGTTTGTTCGTTTGAGTATGGTAGCGGGGTCTCTGCCCACCCTGTCTGCGTGCCTGTTGACCTTGAGATCTGGGTGGGCCCCGCCAGTTTCCCTGCTGCGTGTATCTCCGGGACGTAGGTGTAGTATCACTACGTTTAATTTGAAGTCCAGACCTTTCGGCAGTTTTAGAAGCCTTTATTTTTTCACCTAGATTGGCTCCAAACAGGTAAGTGTCCCTTTTAACATCGGTAATCAGCTGCGTGAACTTTTTATCTAAGGATGTGATCACTAGTTTTCTTCTAGTTTTTGTGTTTTCATAATGTAGGTCAAGCAGTATTTTATTGACGTCAGATATTTTCTTTAAAAGTTCTATTTTGTCGGTATCTCCATCAATAATAGAACATGCTAGATTCGTTAACCCTGCAATTCCATAACCAAGATGGTTTTGTGCCTTTTCCAGTAACCTGTCTCTGTTTTTTACAGGTTCGCTTAAAACCGGGATTATTTCTGGGTTTAGCAGAGGTGCTTTAGCAAGTTTGAAGTTTTCTGGTACTATTGATTTTTCCAGACCTTCTTGCTTCTGTTCACGCGTCAGGCCATCAACTAGGATACACCCCCAACGTTTAGCAATCTCATCAGGAATCGGTGGCCCAAATACTTCGTCCTTTCCTTTCGATTCACCGAGTGCTTCTAATATTTCCTGAGGTAGGGACTCCTGGGTACTGCAGGTAGCAGTTACCATATCTTTGCTTGTACTAGGACCTGCTTCCGAGAGCAGCGTTGGTACGCCGATTTGTGTTTCGTGTTCAATATCCCTATCCAAAAGGGAAGTCCTGTTTGCATTTTCTAACGGAAAACCAGAAGCTACCGTGGACCTGATAAGTTGTGTTGGCACATCCGAGTCATCTGATTCAGAGAGGTCCACCCGCGCTTGTTCAAATGGCGGTGAGTCACTTGGTGGCCAGGGCTCAGAATCTGTAAAGGACAACGCGGACGTTGTTCTTAAATTACACGAAACAATCGTAGGCTGCTTTTGCAGCAGTGTATTTTAAAGTCATGGGTTATAATCACGTTATAACACGAGACTGTTTGGTTATCAGCCATGATCACGTCATGGAGAATAACAATGTCAACTCGTCAGCTGTATGCATCAGTTATTTATTGCGATCACATCGCTGAGAATAACCGGTAGGTAAGCGGAAATCTATCAGCCGCGATCGCGTCGCGGAGAATAGCATCCGAAAATAAGAAGTAATATAGTTCAAACTATATTACATAGTTAACGTACGTTTACTTGTTAACCTGGTACTTTGGGATAGGATATAATCACGAAAAGAAACAAATTATAGCAACAAATAAAAATTGACGGTAGGAACATAAACTATTGTGATAGTGCAGTATGTTTTTTAAACATCTGTTATCAACGTTATATTATTATAGCTGTACGAACCATGCATCACGAATTCACGATATTTACTGGATAGTTTTAAAATAACGTAAACAGGTATGACTCACCTTCGCTCGTTTCCGAGAAGCGGTTAAGTTGTTTTTGTAACCGTTTTATTTTCTTCCGAATGCGTGATTCTTTATCCTCGTGTTTTCGTTTACCCATTATGGTATGCTAAAAGACACACTTTTCACTAACTAACCTAATAACACGGAGTTGCGCACATAAAAAAGAATTTGATGTTGCGATGCCCGCACAAAGAAAGCGAATGACAAGAGTAATGGCGGCAGGTAAGGTACTACGTAGTGTGGTCAATATACTTACTTTTAATGTTTTTATTTATTTATTTTTTTTTAGCTCTAAATATTGTGCGATGCCTAGTACATTAGGAAGCGGACTACAAAGTGAATTATATAAATCTGAAGGATGTGACGTCGTAGTATAATTACAAACTTTCTCACTTTAACAAAAATTTCATGATGATTTTTTTTTATTAAATTTATTTTATGTCGACGACTTCTTTATTCACTCCAACAATAAATTTTGTCTACGTAATTAGTTTTTCAAAATGGAACAGAAAAATATTTATAATTCATGATATGATATAAGTAACGTACAAACGTCCATTAATTAATAAACACGAAGCCTAAAAAAAGAAGTCAATGACAAAGGGCCGGACCTACATTTGTAGAAAATTCTTCAGTATTTAAATATGACCAGGTTTTTTATCCAGTTTTTGCTTCAGTGAGCAAACGAGTTTTAATGGCGGATATGTAACAATGTAATCCCGTTATCGTAGCAGTCATCCGTCGACAGTTCGATACGAAGCTCGCACATAATTTATTACCCATCAACGAGGGATAGATGAATGAAATTCGATTATCGCCAACCAATACGGTTAAAGCTTGGGAAAGATTAATGAGAACTGCCCACGTGTCTTATTGATTTTACTTTTTGAGATGAAAGAAGTTAGCACACGCAAACACATAGTTTTCTATTAAAACAATTAGCTGTCTACAAAACCTTGATTACAAAAGTAACAATAATATTGGTTTTTAAATTGCATACCAACTTTTTTGTTCCCATATGTTTTATGTTAATGCGAAAGCTTTAGATTAAAAATACATGAGTTTGCTGAATTCCACGGCGGTTTTTCTAATGCGAAATCACAAATAAAAATAAAACAGATGTAGAAAGGAAAAACAAATATAGAATCTAAGCGTTTATTTCTCTAGCGGTTGGTTGCACTGATTTTATTTAAGCAAAGAATACTGAAAACATAAAGGTTTTATCGCAAAAGTACCAGTCGTTTTTACGATGGTTGGAGAACGTTTTTAGTGCGTCTGAAGCCATGTTAAAGAACTGATGAAAAAATAATAACATTTTTTTTAGTGTGTACTTGTGTACTTCACGTTCCACATATCTATACATTTTTCACTAGAATCCGTGAATAAAAATTTGTAAAATAGAAAATTATCGCAGCCAAAATTCTTAGAAAATATACATAATATATATAAAATTACCAAGTGTACCTATGGATGACATAATCTATATATAAAAGGAGAAACTGACTGACTGATATATCAACGCACAGCGGAAACTACTCAGAAAAAGGAGTGTGAAATTTTGCACAAAGGTTATGTATATAACGTAGGTAAGAAAGGATTTTCCAAAATGCACCTTTTCTAAGGGCATGAAAAGGCGGTCTAAAGTTTTTATGGAGAAACCCACTTTTACGCGTCCAAAGCCGCTGTAACTCCTGCCAGCGGCTTTGCACGCATAAAAGTGGGTTTCTCAATAATAGACCTATCAATAATAATAATAAAAAAAAGTTACAATAATATTGGATTTTAAATTGCAAACCAATTTTTTTTGTTCCCATATGTTTTACGCTGGCAGGAGCTAGTGTAATTATGATAAAATCTAAATTTCTTTGCTAAATTATGCTCAGATATTTAAGATTGCTTTTAACGACTTCTGAGAACAAAGAAAGATAGAAAATATAATAGCATTGAACTTACTTTAAAAATAACATGAAATGATTCAAATTGTACAACATTCTTGATGATAGCATGAATCGAACAATATAAAAAGTGGAATGAGAAGTTTTAGCTGAGTTCACATTCAACATTTCAGTATGATTAATATCAATTGTTTTCTGTGAATAATAAATAAATCAGATTTTATCAAGAATACAAGAATATGCAATAAATATTTCTTCTTTGAAAGTTTGGTACAATAATAAATTACTCGTAGTTTCTTGGTAACTTCAAATTGCTTCAAAGAGATCTAACATTGATAAAGTCTTTCAATTTTCATAAATACATATACAAATTCCAGACTATTAAATTGGAAAATATTTGTCTTAAATATCACTAAAAGGCGAAGAAATAAACCAATAAATTCCACCTGTTACTTACAATATGAATTCAATCCAATAAAAAGGGTTCCATACATATTTTATCGTAATAAAATTGAGAGCATTGTTCCAATATTCATGTTTTCGTGTTTTAGAAATATGTTTTGTATGGCAGGTAGTGGCTAGTGGCAGTCGGTCGGAAAATATAACACCGACTCAGCACTTATATCCAGTTGCCAATCGCTTTGGCGCGTTGAGGTACACGAGACTACGTTATTGTTTTATTTTAGAACCTGACTGCGATGCTGGCATGTTAAATTTTTTGGCTTTTGAAGCCTTTGAGATGATCAATTTGCAACGATAAAATTTAAACATTTAAAGTTAAAAACTTATCAAATATAACTGTAATTTTTTTTTTCCAATTAATTCTTGATGTGGAAGATGAAGCATTGGAAGGCTTGCCATAAGGTGGACCGATAACCTGGTGAGGACCTCGGGAATCTAATGGATCCGAAACTCATAAATCCGATTGTGGTGACACTCGGGAGAAGCTTATGTCCACGATGTGGACGGCTGTAATGATGATGATAATGTGATGACATAAATATACATACAACATGCATTTTAGAACAAAATCCACGTAAGTTCTTTTTCATATCCTGTATATCTCGATACATCACAAATCTATCTCAAGAGTAAATACAGAAACTCATTTCAGTATCGAGTCGTCTCCGCATCTGTCGTTATGTCTTCACAAATATCTACCCCATACTATCGTTGCTTTATTGCACATCCCATAACATTTTCGATTTCTAGTTATCGACGAAACTCTGAATGTTTTGTTGCTTTATCAAAATTGACACTTTTTATTTTTGCAGCTTCTCGCTTCACGCTTATATAGACTGTACCAAAAATGTTTCCTGCATTCAATACTGGAGTTTATTTGAAACCAACGTATCCAGTTTTGAATTTCGTTCCGTATGCGGTGTATGGACATACACCGCATATATGTCATCAATTTCTCAAAACTAGCCTTAATTTGCCTCCGGTTGATAGTATTAGGATCACTGGCTGGTGAAATGAGATTCAATCAATTAATTTTCAGGAACAATTTACATTGTGTTTGATTTTTTATTTGTGATTTTATTAATCACAAATAAAAAATAACATTAATTTCAAATTATACAACTAACACGTACTACTTATTTCGATAGATTATTATAGATAATAAAAAAAATCAACAACATTACTAAACAATTACTATACTACACATTATTAAAATATTTTCAAATAAAGTGTATGAAAATCTGTCGACATTTCTCCAATCAGAACGCTTTGAGTCTTAGTGTAAACGAGCTCGTGTAAATTATATTTTTTAAGTCTGAATGATTGATTTACCAGGTACATCCCCAACCTATCCATATGGTAAATACAGGTGTATAATTGTGATATTCTAATTTCCAGTATTCTTCATTGTTAGATCAGATTTCATCTCCATTTCCATTTATAACTCTATTCCGTTCCTCATAGTCGTGACTGTGTTACAAGGTATGATTGCTGGTTCTTTGTTTTTGCGTCAGAGCAAACAGCTAGCGATCGAGATGAGATTGCCAGGTATATCGAGGCGCTCTACGCTATCAGATCGTATGCGATTGCTGCATCAGATACTGCGCCTCGATCAGATCTGGTTTTATAGTTGTATGTCAGAAAATGTGTGCTAGTTGTAGATGATGCTTTATGCTGTAGTCAACTGCTAGAAAAATGGTTTTAGTACTTTGCTTCAATCATTTTAGTCTTCAGTTTTTCGTGGTACTTTTTTTTGATGCGAAATCTTCAAATTATGCGAAAAAGAGCGAGCGTTTGCTTCCCATTCGTGTTCCTTTAGTTGACGGCAGAATTGGCTGCTGTCCTGCGTGTCGCGGATATTGTTAATTATGACATACTGATTATTTGATACGGGTCTTTTTTTTCGGTTGGAAAATAATCCAATGACGTCCCGCCCTTGGGCGGAGCGGGAGATAGTGTTTAGCCTTCGTTATCTTTCATACCAGGGCCGGGCCTTCCTTTCAGAAACAGACCATCGGCCCTAGTAGACTTCGACCCTGCTGGATCCCTCCGGTATACTATGTATGTCCTCGGTTCGAAGTGCAAAATGCGTAGGTAACAGTTTTGTGATGGGTCTTATGGGATATGGTCACAAATAAGATAAGATAGATTGGAAATGTGTATGTCTCATATTGCTTGTGACTGTCCTAAAAATTTCGTTTTCATAAAATCAGTGTAAAAACCAAAAGTACTACCACAATTAATGTACCTCCCCAACCACACTTTTCTTGCAATTCAGTTAATGTAACGTCAAATGTGCATTGTCAGCGCTTAGTCAGCAGTTTCACGTGAAGACTGGAACCTGTAGACATGATATATCGTTTACCAAAAGCATCGATAATACTAGCACGTAAATGTACTAAAAATTTTTACTATAAAGGAATATCTTGGTACTAAAAGTTGCAGTTACTTTATGGTGCAAGGCAACGTTAGTCTAATATGAACGTAAAATGGAACGTGTTTAGCAACGTTACATTGAAATAGAACTTGCTTGCTTATGGTAGAATACTCCGTTAAATTTTGATCGTTTTAATCCCATGGAGGATCGATTCGGTACATGAAATATGATCGATTTGTAAAGATAAAATAAAAAAAATTAAGTATTATTTTTTTTAACTCGAAATAATTTACGCTTGTACGAAGTAAATATCATGTATCATGACCGTGTTTTTAACGCAAAAAAATACTACTAATGAAGATAAAACAGTACAAAAAAAATTAAAAGTAAATTATGCATTAATATATCTCAACAAAATTGTACAATATCAAAAATTGTTTACAAAATTCACAAGTAGACAAAATGCAATATTGCATATAAATTCAGACGTCGAGACTAGAACAATATTAGACTGAAGGAGATTACTTTCCAAGTTTGAAGACGCATTCTTAGGAAAACGAGTACAATATATTATTTTGTACACAATGAATATAAATACGGAAGAGAACCATCTCGGAAACTAAATTGTATAAGTTACAAACTTTCTAGCCTTTTGAATGAAATGTATATTTTTTTCGATGATCATTATATATATTCCTCTCCTCCTGGTCTGACTCTCAATAGGGAGCATAATAAACCTTTTTAAGGGCATAATAAAACCTTTTTCCGTACTTCAAAAGGAAAAAAACAGAACCCTTATAAGATATACAAATAATATATTCCACAACTATCACACAACGTCGTCTAGTCTCAAGCTAAGCAGAGCTTGTGTTATGAGTACTAGACAACTGTTAAACATACTTATATATTTCTAAATAAATACATATTATAGATAAATTACACCCAGACACCGAACAAATGATCGTGCTCATCACACAAACATTTGTCCTGGGTGGGAATCGAAGCCACGACCTCCGGCATAGCAGTCAGGGTCACTAACCACTAGACCAACAGGCCAGTCAAAAGTAGGATCACTTTGTTGTCTGTCTGTCTGTCGGTCTGTCTGTTTTTCTGTCTGTGGAGGTATCGAGTTGAAATTAACCCGGGGTCATGGGGGTAAAAAAATGTTACACGGACGTCGGGGTGGGTCTCACAGACCCGTTCGCCAGATATCCAATTAATTAATATTTCATACGTGTTTACTTTTTGAGGCTCGGGAATTAAATGAAACATAAATATTATACTATATTATGTTTTAATCATATTATTTATTAGGGCTTAAAAAAAATACGACAAAAATCAAACAAATCTAACAATCAGTTTTGATATTTTAATGACGCTTTTCTTCATTACACATCTCCTGGTCTGAAAACGTATAATCAGAGTCAGATTCTTGTTAAATCGAATAAATACGCTGCTGTTCTGCCTCTTTTCGTTCCATTTTTTTTACTAAGACCCTAAAAAAAACACAAATAAAAGACATTAACCTATATATCAGCAACTTCAATTGTAAACAACAACAAAGAAAATAAATATACACGAATAATAAAAAAAGAATACACAAAATGGGGCGATATTGTTGCACTAACTGCGGGGATGGGTCTCACATACCTTATTCAATTTTGTGCACGTGTAACTCCCACTGTGGTTGTTGCACGATAAACGTGTTACTTGCGATGCAAGAGAACAACTCAACAGCTCCAACTATTGAGAAGAACGGCCACGTCTCACGCATAGTAACCGAACTGGAAGCTATATAAAATGTGACGGGTCTCACAGACCCAACCCCCATGACGCCGAGTTAAAACCATGTTCTCAAGTCTGCGGTTCCTTAAAGCTGTAAATAAATCTAACGTATAAGTTAACAAAAAAAAAAAAGATACTTACGGCCGTTTATGTCGTAAAAAAACATTTTATGTTTCGACACTCTGAAGGGAATCAAAATTCATAGGGTAATTCCCTTGACCTAGAACCCTGAAGGCGAATCCGACTCGCACTTGCCCAGATTTTTTTTAGTGAGAAATTGTCAAAAAACTTCTCCCACCTTGGGTGACATGTCAGTCTTTTACTGACTAAAACCCACCTTGTTTTTGTATGTATATGCCTGAATTCAAAACAGTGCATTATTACCAGTTGCTACCATTAGCAAAATACTCCATATATATATATTTCTAGCGACCCGCCCCAGATTCGCACGGATGCAATGGTGATATTAAATTTATTATGCATGTACACCTTCCTCTTGAATTACTCTATCTATTAAAAAAAACACATCAAAATCCGTTGCGTAGTTTTAAACATCTAAGCATACATTGGGACTTTGTTTTATATTATGCAGTGATAAAAACAAGTGCACTTAGCCCAATCTAACCCTCTTCTCAAGACACTCAATGCTCCACAAAAATGATTAAATAACAACACCTTCTAAGCCCAAGTTTCGGAACCTCAAAAACTACTAGGAGTGCCTCTCCAAACGCAATTTGCGAGCACAAAGAATGTGAATCCTTTTCAACTAAAACACGCTTTTTCCACTAACTTCATTCCTATTTTACTGCAAAGGTTTTAGTATTTTCTGTTTATCGTTGAGTTTGCTCCACAAAGCGGATCGACGTGACAATGGTAGGTGTTCGCAGTTCGCACACACGGAACAAACATACGCGTTAGGTACGCTTTGCGGGTCATAAAGGCCTTTCTAGTTGGCTTTGTTTCCGAGGTGTTATACGGTGAGATTGATGCTTGATTGATCGCTCAGATCACCGTTTGATTATTTTCGTATTGATAGGTAAAACCTAACGGCCGGTTGCTATGTTTGGCTTCTGATGGAAATTCAGGCTTGGGTCGAATCAGTAAGCTTTTTATAGGTCTATAGATGACGTCATCACTCGGCTTGTTTTATTCCGAAAATACTAATTAAAAAAAGTATGCACAGTAACAAACAATAAGACAAATACCTAGGTATATCATCTATCTTGACTTCTGTCATTCAAGAAAAAAGTGAAAGCCAATTTGTTTTTAATTATCTAACCATCAACAGGTTATAACGAATTTTCATACCTATTTCTTGAGTGACAGTTGTTATGATAAATAGAAATTATGAGAATGTATACAACCTTACTTTTAGTATATTCGAAACTTGAAACACGGGTTTAGTATTTTTATGCAAAGAATCTATGTACATAATTTCATAACTGTATCATGAAAATTCACAAAGTTATAAGCTTGTTTATGTTATCTGATTGTTCACACAAATATGTGATCACTGGGCCATTCGGGCTACTGAGGGGTGGTTTTGCTCCCGCACCCAGCCTTTATTTATGCTCGCTATGACCTGCCGTGACATTTATTGTACTTAGTGTCGATGATGTCCAACTTATGACCTTTTTAATTAATTTAAATATGTTTGGTGGAAAAATATAACATGGTATAAAAATTATTGGAATCGAATCAGTTGCTGATTCTGAACAAACTATATTTAGGTTTGTAAATATATTAAAAAATAATTTTGTATAATGTCATATTGCTTGTTACTATACCTACCTAAACTGAACGATCCACTTATTTACTACCTTCTTTACCAGCCCATACTTACGTGCATCGTTTGAATTGTCCTTTTTCCCCAAGAATACTTTGGAGTTTCGGACACACAACTCCTGATGTCCATTTATCGAGTTTTATATGTACTTAAGTCGCGATTTTCTAGTTTCAGCAACTTTGTAAAAAGGAAATAGTCATTTGGACTCAAAAAGTTCACAAAGGAGCCTGACAGACATTTTCCGAGTCCAACATAAAACTCCTGCCTTTACGTAAATGTTTACGTTGAATTTCAGTTACTGAAGCCTGATTCGCAGCTCTTTTATATTTTCCCTTACAAAGTTTAACAATTTGTAATTTCGTTATTTTTATGGAAATATTATTCAGTATAGCTGGCAATGTACTAGTTCTATTTTCTCCTTAGTTTATAGAGTTTCTTGACTAGAGAAATGATTGCATTCTACATGTGTTTATTTATTTTTTAATCAAGTTATGATATTATATTTTATGAAGAGGAGAGATGAAACGCATATTACTAAAAGTTTATGAGTTTACATGTGGATGGATGGAGAGGGAGAGGGAGGCCAAAGAAAAGACGGATGGTTTGTGTGACGAGTGATATGAAAGGAAAGGGAGTTAGTGATAGCGTGACATGTGACAGGACAGAATGGAAGAAAAAAACGTGTTGCGCCGACCCCAAATAAAACGGGACAAGGGCAGGAAGATGATGATGATGATATTATATTATATATATCAAGACGCTTTAGAGAAACTGGTACCCCAAATTTTATAAACAGTTCAGTTATACAGATATTAACCTAACCTTAAAAAAATATGTTGAGGTTCGATATAAATCAAAAAATTTACTTTCCACTTTCAGATGATCTAGAAAGTTCAAAATTGGCATCCAACTAGATAATTGTGTGTTGACTTAGGATTGGCTAGTCTTTACATAGCAGTCATCTTATATAAAGCTAATTAGTTTATCATCGTTTTGATAGCTAGCTATTATTTTTGTATTTTAAGGACCTATTTATTCATTCAAATATTTGTTTTGCTGGTGAAAACCAGCCAGGTCAAATGTTGAGGTTATGAGTTCATAAACCTATAGAAATAAGATTGTCTACAGAACTTGGCACATATTTAGAACTCAATTGTTTAGTCAATGACATATAATAATAATGAACTTGGCTATTATTTTGACATTTAGGTACATTTCGAAAGAAATAATAGACAACCTAGACAACTGTGTAGTCTATGGTGATAAGGTGCAAAACTATTATGCCCGATCCACGCATGGCCTGACGGGGAAATAAGATATTCTTTTTTTTGTGCTTTTTTTTATTGCAAATAATTGTGCGTCTAGTTTAGGCAGAATAAACATGTTTTTTTTTTTTCTTCTTTTTTTTTTTTTGGTGGGATAAATTCGCGGGTCGTTTCTGTAGTCAGAAGTCTATGATATCAGTCTTACTAAGTGACCTCGTGTTACTAAGTTACTGGGTGATAATGATCACAAAGTGAATCTATGACTTGGTGAGGATCATAGGAATCCGATTGATGCATGATGGACAGGATCGGTCTTCATGGCGATACTTGAGGGAGGCTTACGTCCAGCAGTGAACGTCTTTCGGAGAAATGATGATGATGATGAATGGTCACATGACCCCAATATAATGGGCCCATCATCATCAGGAGACTTTTAATATTCCCACTGCTGGGACTCAGGCCTCCTCTCTAGGAGAAGGAATGGGCCATAATCAACATCGCGGGCCCAGTGCGGGTTGATAAATGTCACATCTCTTCTAATTTTTGATTATAGAATATGCCGGTTTCCTCACGATGTTTTCCTTCACCGTTTTGAGAGCAGTGGTGATAAAATAAAATTACACAAAGTAATGTGCCTGGCTGGGTTTGAACCCGCAACCACTCCTAGGTCGGGGCTGTTGGCCATCACTGCTCAAGAATGGGCTAAAAAAAGCTAAAAAGGCTAAACAGATTAATACATTTAAGTCTCGATATAAAGCACATACATAGACTAAGTGATACATATAAACTTTATACCAGATACAGACTATAAAAGTTGGGTAAAACTAATTTCGCTGGACGGCGGGCATTGCGAGAAGTTTTCTGGTGTAATCCATCAAAAGGCTTCTTCTAGTGATGTTGACTTTTATTTCTTCGGTGAGACAGATGATAACTCTGTAACTCTATCCATCGTATTAGAGGTTAGATATAGAAATATTGGGAGATCTGTTTTTTCTCCTAAAAGATCCGGTTAGTTTTTTTTTTTTATGGTTGGTAAAATCATCCAATGAGAAATCCCGCCCTTGGGTGGGGCGGGCAATAGTGTCAGACTCGTACTGACTAAAAACCTACCCTGCTCCATTCATTGCCTTTGTCCCAGGGCCCCGGGTGACATTTTCACATAACCTTTGTGAATGAAGTTAATTGATGATCTCCCACTCCCTTCTCTCTAGGTAAAGCTGACCGAAGGCGATAGATTCACGATAAACCTGCTGTCACAAGCTACTAAAAACTCCACGCGCGCCTCAAGGAGTTGTCAGCAAACCGTAGGGACTCAGTAGGATCGAAGCCTGCTGGTGCCAAGGACTGTTTTCTGTGGACACAGGAGTGGGTTTTTAGTCACAAAAGTCTGATCTGATCTCTCGCCCCTTCCAAGGGCACGGAGATGTAATTAAATAAATGATAAATGATAAGTTGAACCAAAATGTTGATCGACCTTCAATGCGCAGTTACAGATACGGGTCTCATTCGAAGTGCGGCACAGCGTAGGGTTGCGCGTAACCATAGCAACAACGGTCATTTTGCATGTAGCATGTAGCATCAGCCTTAATTATAATGTTCTCACTGCTGGGACTCAGGCCTCCTCTCTACAAGAGGGAATAGGCGGTAGTCCACCACGCGGGCCCAGTGCCCAGTTGGTGGATGTCACATGTCTTCGAATTTTTAGTTCTAGAACATGCCGTTTCCTCACAATGTTTTCCTTCATTATTTTGAGAACGATCACTTTAGTTAAACTTTTTTGCCACGTACTTCTACATATCTTAATACTCGTATCTAAAATACCTCTATCTACGACTTAATAAGCTCACAAAATAAAAGCGTTATAACCACATATCCATTAGATACTTTACGAGCTCCTAGTTAATAAATGTGTGAAGTACGGTTAATCAATAGTTGTAGATCAGCCCTCCAACTTGACTATTCGTACGTACATAATCCTTTGCGGAAAACCCCGGACTTACGCATTCTTAGCTTTCACGTAATATTTCCTGAATGAGGATTTAGGGAATTTAGTAACTTAGTTATTAATGTTCTGTGTTTGCTGGTCCATCACTTTCATAAACTATTATGAAGTAGGCATTCGGGAAAATAGTTTCATTAGGAAAGGAAGAGGGTAGCCAAAGAAAAGATGGATAGATTGTGTGAGGAATGATATGGAAGAAAAATAAGTCAGTGATAGTAAAAAACCTATTGCACTGACTTCAAGTGACATGGGTTAGGTGAGGCGGGGAATTGTTGAGTACACCATTTCTAGAGCTCAGTTGGTTGGTCTATATTGGCCTCTCATATCTACAAATATTGTAATGTGGAAATATTGTAGAATCAATAATTTTTTTAAACAGTAATCATGGAGTTTCTTGGAATGGATGGATTGTATGAAGAGTGTTATGAAAGAGTTAGTGATATTGTAACGGGTGAAAAACGGAGTAAAACAAAAAAACGTGTTGCGCCGACCCCAAGTAATATGAATTAAGGACAGGAAGAAGAAGAACCATGGAGTATCTTTCCGGTTCTTCGCCATAGGAAACGACCAATTGGAACGTGTGCTAGCACTGCTAGCTTTTGACGTTTTATAAGTACCCATGTAGGCCTATGTGAAATAAATTATTTCGAATTTGAGTTTCAGTTTTTTAGTTTGGTTAAAAAAATATCGTAGTGAAAAACAATATGTGAAAGGTTTAGATAAATCTATATACCTTGTCTTAAAAATAAAGTTTCTGTAAAAATCTTTAAGTATATAATTTATAACTTTCTATTAGCAACGAAAAAGGCTAATTAGATAAAATATAAATTTTAGTCCCTACGGTAAAGTGTACTCACTCAGGGAAAATCATCCAAGGACATCTCCGCGCCCTTGGGCGGAGCGGGAGATAGTGTCAGACTTTTACTGACTAAAAACCCATTCCTGTTCCTTAGTTGCTTTTCATACCGGGGCTGAATCTTCCTTTCAGAAGCAGACTCTTGGCCGGTGTCAACCATGCGGTTTACTGACACCTCCTTGAGGCGCGTGTGGGAGAATACGCGCCGTTGACGTCTTGGGCTCGGTCTGGATGGTTATCAGTTGGTCGAACGGCGAGCTAACCTACTTTGTGACCTGACTTTTGACGAATCATATACAGATGGTATCATTGTTTACTTTACCTAAGTTAGTTATTAATGCTAAAAGAAAATAAAGAAAAATCTAGTAAATTATAATTTGAAAAAGTAAGTTGTCTAAAGTATATAATAAATAAATTCTCATTTGCTGAGCTGAATAAATTAACCTCCGTATTTATAAAGAAGTATTTACTTGTTACTAAGTAAAATTTTATTAATTCGACGCTTGAAATCTGCATTCAAGAATACAAATAGTAGTTACTTTTACTCAAGTATTTAGTTTTACTTGTTTATAAATACGGGTGTAAGTACCTACCCACTTACGTACATACCCACTCGATTCCTCCCTCAAGTGTTTTTATAGTGAAAAGATCACGTAATCGTGTTCAGTTACTATCACCATATGGTAAGCTTATAACACAAGCTTATATAAAACACTAGCTACTGCCAGCGCTTTCGCCCGCGTAAATGTAGATTGTCCCTTGAGAACATACTTCTGGGATAACGAGTAGGCTATATGCTATTCCAAGAATTAATCCACCTGTGAGAAGTGAAGAAGTAACAACACACACTCACTCATTCTCAATCTTTCACTTTTATATTTTAGTGTATTTTTCATTTCAGAAAATAGTTTATTGCTTTTATTTTGTGAACTTTTACGAAATAGCAGCCAGCGACTACTTAACCTTGAAGTAATTTCGGTTTTATTTGTTCAATAGACAAAATGTTTCGGCTGGTACCAAAAGGCAGCTATTTTATGTAAACACGTACTTATAATTCTAGAGTATCTCTTAGTTTTTATAATATATACGAGTAATTCTATGTTTCACTTTTCTATATTATACGTCTATTGAATTCGTAACAAATTTTCAAGTTCCAGCTTTCTCCATTTTCATCAGGTTCATATAATATGTAGTTAAGTAATAAGTATTTTTTCATTTTTCAAAGTACTCTGCGTATATACCTAATGTTGATATCTCGACGTTTCTCAACGTTATATAAATCGCTCTTAACACTAGCACCTCAATCACTCAACCAAAATCGATTTCAACCCTAAATCTTCCTATACTCCGCCCCTCAATCTTGATCCTTTGTCTCTACTATTAAGTCTAGACCAGAATAACAGACTCGAGCTCGAGCCATTTATAAGACATGGTAGTTCACATCATGTAGCTATCTATACACACACTATGCGAAGCTGTGATTAGTTTATCGACCGACTATGTCTGGAGATTCACTTGGCTGACCCACTATATGGTGGCTATCGAAATAGTCTTGATATTTTAAAACTATTCACTGTACTAAAAGGGTGTCATGATTATGTAGGTGTACACATGAATAAGAACCACTTCTCTATTTTCAATTCTTAATTCTTTGTTGTACCCAAAAACAAAACATAATCTATGGACATACAGACAGTTCATGTACAAAGGCGAGCTTAACTCAGCAATGAGTTTTCTCCCAGCAAACCTTTGAGTTAAAGAGAGAGAAAATATTCGAGGGCAGGATCCTGTACACAATATAAACCTACATAACTAAGTCTAATATATTCTTATTCTTTTCTTTTTATAAATTATATATTCTTTTTTTATGTTACGCGTATTAAACATGCACTGCTGATTCTCATATTTTCTATTAATAACGTTGCGAATGCATTAAAAGTCGCTCTTTGTGGATTGTGCACCCGTTATCATTTTATGTTCATTCTATGGTACAAAAAAATCTCGCATTACTCGATATATAGGGTGACGGGTAATTAGTGACCGATACTTAAACACGTGATTGTAGACATGATAACAAAAACCTTTTACTATGGGACCAAACCTGAAATCGCGAAAAAAGTCAGCTAACTTCAGTATATTTTGACCAGCTAGGCAAACACAAATGTACTGACCAGCAGAATTTTTTTTCGCGTATTCAGGTTTTGTCCCATAGTAAAACTTGTTTCTTATCATGACTACAATCACGTGTTTAAGTATCGTTCACTAATTATTACCAGTCACTCTATATAAGTTAATTCTGTGGTACAGTAATTTGAGTAATGGTAATTTCATGTTCATACTGTGGTACAGAAAATCTAATATTCCTATTTTTATAGCTTGAAGGTAAATAATAATCGGTATGTGTTTTATTCCTTAAAAACTTAAAGTTCTTATTTTGCTCAAACATCGTATCAAAGTTACTAAAACGAAACGCAACTTGGACGACCCACCATATACGCCATTTAATTTCAACATCCCTCCAAGAGTTATTGAATAAGCCTATTGAATACGCCAGATTTTATAAGAACAATAAAAGCACAATGGTTGTCATGTTACGCCTCACGTTTGCGAAAACGTTTTGGTAATAAATTACATAGCAGTTGTACTAACCCTCTGTTGCTGGGCTTTACCGCTACGTATTTTTACTGAGTAATACGAATCTCGAAACCATGGAGCACGGAGACTCCTTTAACTGAATTCAAAATATACTATGTCACATATACGAGTTATCAAACTTAAGTGGCAATGAGCAGGGCACATTGCTGGCAGAACGGATGGCCGTTGAGGCTAAAAGGTTCTGGAATGTCGACCCTGTACCGGAAGACGTATCGTTGGAAGGCCTCCTGCAAGGTGGACTGGTAAGGATTGCGTTAGTCCGATGGATGCAAGACGCACAGAACCGTTCATTGTGGCAACACTTGGGGAGGTCTATGTCCGTGGATGTTCTTCGGCTAAAATGATGATGATGATACCTACCAAAAAATCTGACTGTTTTGTAAGAGTCCACCAAAACGATCAACACACGTCAGAATTTTTGGTAGGAGTAAAGTTCGGTGGCTGTTTTTATTATTCGCAAATTTATTCTTTGGATATTGTGATGTCAAATTAGTTTAGTTTTTTAACTCGAAGTGTCTGCGCAACTGAATAATGTATGGGATCATTAAAACGTGCGCGATCTTGGTCCAATAAGAGTTCATAATTTTATTGTAGTGTTGGATACCTAAGCGAAAATTGCCGGAAATATTGACTTGAACCATTTGCTAATACTGCAAAGACATTGGTATGTTATATTATGTACCTATTATCTATATTCAAATGGTAAAAAAGTATTAAGAAAAATAAGACTAGGCAGTATATAGAGTCAGAAGCAGTGATGTTATAGAATATGACATATCGGGTCTAGATACGAATATAGAAATAATATTATACCGGATTCGGATACGGTTACGGATATGAAATAATTTCGGATTATCCTCTCGTTTCATATAATTTTCCTAGAAGATATTAGAATTTTAAAATTATGACAGTAAAATGTAAATATCATGATTTAACTTTAATTCTAGTCTAGATTATGATTTGTTTGGTAGGGCAAAAAAAACAACCTAACGTGATTTGTCATTTAGACTCCATCGTTATCGAAAACTATCCGAAAATTTCATATCGGTTACGGTTACGGATATTTTTTTTATTTCGGATATCCCATACGGCCGGGCCCGGTACCCTTTTAGACATTAATTGGGCCCGGCCATTCATACAGGGCTGGTGACCGGGCCGGGTATGAATGGCTGCGCCGGTCACCGGGCCCGGTATGAATGGTCGGGCCCGGTGGATGTCAAAAAAGGGCACCGGGCCCGGCCGGGTCCGGTTTGCAATCTCTAATTACGGTTACAGAGCTCTATAACATCATTTAAATTGACGGCTCCAAAGATATGATAGCTTCAACTTGTGCATGTATTGTTTTTCGCTACGAATATTATTTACAATGGCGTCTCTTGCCGTTTTAGCGTTCTGTACTCTGTGAACGGAGCAAAGACAAGCGGGGTCGAGACGAGGCCGCGGTTGCATGGCAGTGACGGCAATGTGGGACGACGCGATCCACTCGCGAATTTATTAAATTACGTCTTATATGAGCGTTGTCTTAAATTAATGTTGTAACCTTTTTAGTGCAGGAATTTTTATACTTCACAATTATAGGAGTTTGGAGTTATAGGTTTTTTTATTTATTTACCTATATAAATAAAAATGCTTGACTGCGATCATACATTATGGAAAGTAGCCATGCAACCGTTGATGATGAGGCGCCCTAGTTTATTAAGAGCCTATTCACTCTTGCCTTGAAAACACCTTAATTATATTCGGACTTCAGCAAGCAAACTGTTCCAGTCCCTCGACGTACGAAAACGTATCTAAAATAGGCGAAAAAAAAATTTAAACTTTTTTTTTTCGTCTAGTTTAGATCAGTAAAATGGAGCTTTGTATTTTATTGTAGTGATCTCAGTGAAGTTTGTTGAGAAGGTTGACTTGGCATATTTATAATAGATATTTCTGGCTAAATACTTCAGAATCATTAAAATGTGTACATTCATATTCTAAAGGTAAACAAAATAACTATTCATACGAAAATATGACTTAAAAGAGTTAGTGTCCATGCTGAAAACATTAACAAAAAAAAAGTAAGATAGATAAATTAATGATAATTAATAATAAGAGAATGGCCTGTTGGTCTAGTGGTTAGTGGCCCTAACTGCTATGCCGGAGATCGTGGGTTCGATTCCCACTCAGGACAAATGTTTGTGTGATGAGCACGATCATTTGTTCTGTGTCTGGCTGTTATTTATCTATAATATGTACATATGTATTTAGAAATATATAAGTATGTTTATCAGCTGTCTGGTACCCATAACACAAGCTCTGCTTAGCTTGGGATTAGACGGTGTTGTGTGATAATTGTGAAAATATTATATATTAAAATATTATTATAATTCTTTATTATACACCAAAAATAAAATATAGAACTTAAAATTAATACGGTGTCACAAATAAGCAATAGATTTCAAATCAGGCATAATTTTCTGTAAATAAAACAATATTGTTTCAATTCCACAGAATTTCGCTTTAGAAACTATGTTGAAACAAAATAGTAACTACCAATAATGTTATTCGTAAATTTCCGGAAAGTTTTCGTTCAATGGTTTTAACTTATTACTCGAAATGTGTACTCGGATTTATACAAAGAGGCTTTCAAAGAGGTTTAAAGAGATTCTATAGAGCGGACATCAGAAGAAATGTCTTAGAAAAACTGTCATCCTATGTCAGCTTTCAATAGTAAACATGCGAATTCAATTTGTAATTTATATGTTTTTACGCTATTTTCTAGAACTATTTGCGAAAATTATTGAATCCTAATTAATTACAGGGTAAATAAATATTTACGAAAATATACTGAAGTTAGGTCCAGTCGTCCACACTAGACTGAGCGACTTACTACCTAGGTAGCAAGTCTCGAATTACGATTTTGTTCGCTATGTCCTGTCTATTGGTAGTATAGAATTTAATGTGTTTTATCCTTTAAAATTAACTGTCATTAAATCATTGATCATTCCAGATTATTTGGTTTTACGGGTTAATTGATTTTTACCCCATAAACAGCGTACTGTGGAACTGTGCTAGGAACTGCCATATAAAAGTACAAACAATTTACTTTTTTATGAGTTGATACATACATATGTTTCACAATAATATTATAAAGGCCTTTGTATGAGTGTGTATGATTCTTACTCTTTCAAGCTTAAACAGATTACCTCATATATTCAAAGCGGATGATAGATACCAGGATAACTTATATCCTGGATTAGCACATAGGTTTTAGACAGTGAGAAACGCTAATCTTAAGGAGTGGAGTCGCGGGTTGCAGTTAGTTGGTTTATAAGTTAGTAGGTTTTTTTTTATGGTAGGTAAAATCATCCAATGACAAATCCCGCCCTTGGGCGGAGCGGGAAGTAGTGTCAGACTCTTACTGACTAAAAACCTACCCCGTTTCTTCGTAGCCTATCGTGCCGGGGCCGGGTATTCCTTTCGGAAGTTAACCCATGACCCCAGTAGGCTTCGACCCTGCCTGCCTGCAGCTATCAGGCTGGGCCTCTTCGGTGTGCTGACAGCTCCTTGAGGCGCATTTTTACTCTACAGTACATACCTACCAAATAAAAACTAAAGCAACATTTTCTATTCTTATGCTACAACGTTCAACAGACGTCCACTATTGGACATGAGCCCTCCTCAAGTGTCACCACCACGCATCTATCGGATTTCCACGACCCACCTCATCGGTCCACCTTGTAGGAAGCCTTCCAACACTCCCTCTTTCCTTAGTAGTACTCTTGCGTAGAACTTTCGGCCCCTCTAATCTACGAAAAGCAAAAATTCTTAATGAAAATTAGGAAAGCATAAAGAGTAACCTAACCCCTTTTGTAAGTGAACCAAAGTTACGGCTTCATTATTCCCTCTAGCGGGCAAGGCTGAATCGGCGAGGATTTCAATTATCTCAGGGCTTTTAATATTAAAAGTAAAGCTCAAGAGACCACACTGGCACGCAGGGAAAAATGTACCCTTTAAAATTACGTGGCAAACGTAGGACTTGTGGCATTCTTGACCCATCTGTTAAGTGAGAAATAAATAGGAAACAGAGTAAAGATGTGCAAACGTCTCATTAGGAATGTAGTGAAGTGTAATCGAGTTTAATTTGTTAAGTACATAAGTGTAATTTAAACGGTAAAGTTTTTAGGGTTGCGCACCTCAAAAGAAAAGAACCTATCCCCTATAGAATTACTTTGTCTGTAAGAAATCAATTTCGTACATGTGTAAATTATATCGAGTTTAAAAAAAGTACTTTATTTTTCATTTTTTATCCTTACAAATCGATAGGGTTTCATGTACCAAATCGATCCTCCACGGGATTAAAATGACAAATTTAACGGTGTATATAAAAGTTAAAGTCCTGACTCACTCACTGCCTCATCAACGCCCTACTCGAACCCTTAGACCTAATGCTGAAATTTTGCACAGTGGTTGCTGTTATGAAGTGTATAAAGAATAAGATATGCTTTTCTAAAATTGAGGTCCAAGTTAATTTAGAATGGGCAAACCCAAGGGCAGCAATTAGTTTAATATATAATTTAAATAAATTATTAAGTATTTTATGTTTTTTTTAATCTATTTATATTTATCTCGCAGTTCTACTGAAATAAATTTCCTTTGAAATAGACAGGACTTTGTGCTTTTTTGTCAGTATTTGTTCTTTTCATTTCTAAGTGTTTGTCTGTACATGAGTAAATAAATAGTAATGATACAACATCCCTTTGTAGCAAATGACGAATGAAGCAACCGAGATTAACTCTTCTTACCTCTACCTTTAGAACAAACTATAAATACTAAATAAATTGCCCCTTTTAACATTTAGGTACACGTAACTCTTGAGTCAAATGAAATTACAATTTACATAATTAAGTGAACCATTAGCGCCAAAATATAGCTTTGAAACGTGCTGAAATTTGGACAAAACCTTTAGTTTTTTCCGTGCTTAAAAGTTCTGGGAATATAAATAAGGCTTGCGACGAAACTTCGCGGAAAAACGCGCCGGCATTACCACTCGTAATTCTGATCCATCTCACAAGTTTAAAAGTTCCAAGAGCGCTATCATCATCGACATATCCCTCCATTTCTGTATAGAACTGTAAGGAAGATACTTTTGTGTATAAAAATTATGCTTTTATAGTGAGGAGGTATTCAACGATTTTTCACCTCAAAAAAAAAACCCTTGGATGTGACATAATTCGAGTCATGTGAATTTATTGTAAAAAAAGGTGCATCAGCTAAAATTTCCGTCGCGGTTTTCCGCACAGATATGCCCGCAGCCTTATGCAACTTAACGCCGGCCAGTATGATTTTTTTATACCTATTCTTGTGACCGTCCTACGGCTAATTGAATATCTTTTTACTCTCCGTTCTTTGAGTCTCGGCTTTTTATAGACTTACAAGATCTCTTTGGTTGAAAGGCAATTATGGAAGCTTATTTAACTGCTTAAAATATTGATTTACATGGGAATGCGCGCTTTGAGAATGTCTTTTATGAGGTTCTTCAGAAGTTCTATCGATGCTGATTTTTTATTTTTATAAATTTTGAACATGCTTTTTTATGGTAGGTAAAATCATCCAATGACAAACCCCGCCCTTGGGCGGAGCGGGAAATAGTGTCAGACTCTTACTGACCAAAAACCTACCCCGTTCCTTCGTTGCCTATCGTGGCGGGGCCGGGCCTTCCTTTCAGAAGCTGACCCATGACCCAAGCAGGCTTCGACCCTGCCTGCCTGCAGCTAACAGGCTGGGCCTCTACGGTTTGCTGACAATTTTAATCATGCTTGTTAAATTGTTAAAGTATTTTTGCAATAGTAGGGATATTCGTATTTTACATAAAGTAAAAGGCATCTTTCATGACGTAAAAAGATTTTCTGAATTTAATTTCAAAATATTACGATATTATATTGTGTATTCCTATATATTTTATATTGTGTATACCTTCTGCCAGCGGCTTCACGCGCGTAAAAGTCGGTTTCTCCATACAAACTTCCGAACCCCGTTTTACCTCCTTATAGTGCTCGTTTACGGAGACGCGACGCGTTGCGCGGTGCGTCGGGCGGTTCGTCGTATATGGCCATATGTTTGTGTTTATGCGAGCGATGACGCGGCTCGCTGTTGCAATGTGCGACGAACGCCCAACGCGCCGCGCTACACACCGCGTCTCCGTAAACAAGTCCTTAGGGGTGGAGTTTCGTAACATCCGTTCTTAGCGGATGTCTACACCCTATAAGGCCTACCTGCCAAATTTTAAGTTTGTAGTGTAGGTGTAATAGTTTCTGAGATTTTGTGATTAATCAGTGAGTGGGGTTTCGCTTTTATATACATAGAAGATTATTTAGGTACTTTTATGCTCAACTTAATAAATCAACAGATTTTCAATCTCTTTACCAATAAATCCCACCACGACCTTTGATACCACTCATATTAAATCAAGAAACGCCACAGGTAAGCCGACCCAAAAATAATAAATTAATATTATATTTTATTCATTACACACTTTGAGGCAAGCTCTACAAATGAGTGGGTTTTAAAAATTCATGAAATTATGAATATACCGAAATGGAACGAACGAATTTTGAATATAAATTCAGTTGCTCTTATGAAATAATTCAAGTACTATTTGTCGAGTCATTTATTCTTTCTTTATTCTTTTTTTAAATTCATTAGTTGTTTATTGACTTTATCTTTGAGATTCATTTTCTACATTATCAGTGATTCTGTTTGGTCAATAAAAAGGGACTTGATGGTCAAAGTTTATGATTACATCATTACAGTTTTACTTATCGAAAATAATCGGACTGATACCAGTTTTTAGGTTCATAATTTGACGAATAAATAGTCCCGTAATATATTTAAGATAACAAATGAGCTGTCCCAATGAACGCAATGAAAATGTGTTATAAAATACAGTCCTTTTTTTGGTCTTTAAGGCAAGAATGAATAGGTTATTTCTAGGCAAGCATGCTCCATCGTCTGCCACATCATCGCTTACCATCAGGTGAGATAGTGGTCAAACGCGAGCCTATGAATGATAAAAAAAAAAATGTGTTCTACACAGGTTTTATATTCCAGCAATTTATATATGACATCGTGTTATCAACCAGTACAGATACTAATCTGAATTCCGGAATTCAATTGAGTTTATACTGAAAAAACCCAAACTGAAGATTTACTCCAGAAACCCATGTTTAAGATCACTAAAGGATCGTTGTAATTTTCAGAGAAAGTATTTCTTTGTAAATGTATTAAAAAACCTCGTTTGATACATGTGGAGATTTGTTATTACAGCACTCGGTCCCTTAACGAATTTCGCCTCGGAGGCAGTGACAAACTTTCTCCACTTGTATCAAAATGATACAAGTGATTTTGAGTGTGTGATGGGCCAAAATGTCCCTTAACAACCTTCATCCTTTATATAGGGTAACTGGTAATTAGTGAACGATACTTAAACACGTGATTGTAGTCATGATAAAAAACAACTTTTACGAGTAATATGAGACCAAACCTGAAATCTGAAAAAAATCAGCCAAGTTCAGTACATTTTGACCAGTTCGACGAACACAAATGTACTGACCAGCAGATTTTTTTTCGTGATTCAGGTTTGGTCCCATAGTAAAAGTTGTTTGTTATCATGACCACAATCACGTGTTTAAGTATCGTTTACTAATTACCAGTCACCCTATATAAATCAACGAAGCGACCACTCTTAAAAATAATATTGCGGAAATCCCTTTTACAATAAAATTAGTGAAGCACTCGATGGACTAAACAATAATGTGAACAAAACTTAATTATACTGCATTTCGCTCCAAATTCTGTGGTTAGGAGTCCGGGATTCAAAGCGAGCGGTAAATTTTATTTTTGATTCGCTTCGCGTCCAAGCTCTAAACCGAGTTGACTAATTTTAATTAGAATTTACCAAATGCTTTGCGGTGTTCCAGGGCTTGTGGCTTTGTTTGTCGGCTCTGAATTTCAAGTTTCGTTTGTTTATTCAAAAATAAAAGATTCTTTTTCGTTTCTGAATTCCTTTGTCGGTTTTATTTTCTCTCTTTGGGAGGTGAGAATGGGAGGCTTTACGTTAGAAATGTTTTGAGAACTCAAGTATACAGACTGATATAATAAAAGTAGGGCAAGGAAGCGATTGTAGAATTCTGTGAAAGATTCTCTAATACTTTATTGTATACAAAACTCATAACCTTATAATATTCTCACTGCTGGGACTCAGGTCTTCTCTCTAGGAAAAGAAAAAGGCCGTAAGCCACCACGCGAGCCCAGTGTATAAGCATGGCATTACTCAATCAGCCCTTTAATATTATTCCCACTGCTAGGACTCAGGCCTTCTTTGTAGGAAAAGGAAAAGGCCGCATTCCACCATGCGAGCCCAGTGCGGGATCTTGAATGTCTCATTTCTTCGAATTTTTGATTCTAGGCCATACCGGTTTCCTCACGATGTTTTTCTGCACCGTTTTGAGAGCAGTGGTGATGAAATAAATCATATGAAGTAACATGCCTGGCTGGGTTTGAACCCCCGGTGCTGTTACTACTGAAATACTACTGCTGTAATGTATAAAGGCGAGGCGAACTCTATAATGAGATTTCTCCCAGCAAACCTTTGAGTGACAGATCTTATTCTGAAAGAAGTAAAATTGTGATGAATATTGAGATTATGGCTTACAGAGAGGTAAGTACACATATTTGGAGAAGTGTAGGACGCTGAGCCCACTTAATTAATAAAAAAAAATAAACAAAGGTGTATTTATATAGGCAAAGGCACGTATAAAACGTCAAAAGCTAATGCACAATTCCAATCAGTAACGACCAATTAGATAGGAAACATCATATGGAGAAGAACCGGTAAAAAACTCCATAGTTACTTTAATCTTAGGCCATGTATCCACCAAAGCAAAGAGGAGAGGAGACGAAAGGAGATGTGTTTAAATTTGAATAAACCAATCCGATTTCGTTATTTCCACATCTCTTCTCTGCTTAGCTTTGGTGGAAATGGATCAAGCGGAGAGGAACAGAGATGTCTCATATTTTTATAGAATTGGGTGCGATGAGCGAGCAAGCGGTGCGGCAGAGCGGAGAAGTGTCTAGTCGGGCGGCCGGACCCCGCACCTCGCTGCTGCGCCTCTTCAACAAAGCTCAGATCTCCTCTCCGCTACACTTCTCCCTTCCGCTTTGATGGACAGCAACATTCGCATCATATGTCCTCTCGTCTCCTCTCCTCTCCACTTAGGTGGATAACGGGCCTTAGAATATCCATGTATAGGTCCAAATATTGTAGCATATTTCTATTAAAACTACCAGCTAATACCTACTACAGATACATCGTAACCGATATTTCTCTCAGGGAAACTTAAGGAATTTATGATTCTAATATCATACTATCACAACTTAACTACCTATGTCAAACACTAAGGTTCAAACCTTAATATTTCTGAACGGAAGAAGTTATTACATTAACTCTGTTTACCCATGTCAAGATACAGCGTCGAGTTGAAATACGAGTATGTATATAAGACGGTCTCACGTACGCCTAGATACCTGTTCCACTCTTTACTTGTGGCGTAGTTCCGCTCGGTATACATACGTATGTATCTACAAGTATAGAGCTTATGTTATGCAGCCACATCGGGAATGTTCGTAGATGTGCAAGTAAATCGCTCTTAGGGCAACATACCTACGTTAAATTCTATGAAAGTGAATTCTCAGGTGTACCGGTGGCGAGTTTGCTTCCTCGCGCCGGGCCTTGGTACAGGACATGGTCTGGAGCGAAGAGGAGTGGCAGGCGGTCGCCAGTATTGCTAGCAAAGTAGGCACTGTGGGACTCCGATCCCGATTTCCAGCAACCGACGCGGACTTGTGGACGAGCGAGCAATGCTCGCAGACTAAAATAAAAATTATCCTATATAACATTGCGAGTCGCCTAGACTGTGTGTACGTAGGTCACAGCAGTGCCATCTTCCATGTATTTACGCATTGTTGATTATTTGTTATTTTATGTGTCATAAGATAATTTAGCTTGTTGTTAGTCAGTTGAGAAACGAACATAGAGCATCATTGCCGATGATGCACTCGTCGAGCTAAAACTTTAAACTCTTAGGCCGTGTTTACGGAGACGCGGCGCGTTGGGCGTTTAGATTTAAATTGCAGGAGCGGGCCGCGTCATCGCTTTTCATCAATCATCAATGTACGACGGACCGCCCGACGCGCCGCGCAATGCGCCGCGTCTCCGTAATCGAGCACGACTCCTGTCAGGTTTCTACAGGTTGCCTTTCGAGAAGAATTCCTCGGAATTGCGTAACTTCATTTCATTAAGCATGTCTCATTTAAAAAAAGAAATACTGACGCTAACATACTCATATAGAGACCTGTTACTAACCTGCTCTATAAAACGTTATTATTATTTATTTATGTAAGGAATACCAACAAAGCAAGGATACAAGATCATTCTTACATTTTATAATGTAGCCTTAATTAAAACAGCATGTATTAAACAGGAGTTTTCACAACATAACATTTTGCACGACGTAAGCCAACCGATAAGAATATGACAACAAAAACAAATTCAAACAAATTCTTTTTTATTGGTGTTTCTTAAACCTGCTGATGACTGTAGGTACATACTAGAATTTTTTAATAAGTAATTGTTATTATTTGTATGACTTAACACAAATAATAACAAGTACTTAGTAAAAAGTTAAAAGCCCAACCGAACCTAAAAAACGCGAAATGCGAGCCTATCGATAAAAAAAAACTATTTTATTTTTAAAAATAAAGCCGAGTCACGACGAGTACATAAGAGGATGTTTTAAAGTTGCTCCGATATCCGAGAAAGTCAAAGAGAGGCGTTTGCGGTGGTATGGTCACGTGCAAAGACATCCGGATGATCATAAGGTAAATCTTGACCTTGAATTGCCTACGACGAAGCGCACGCGTGGAAGACTACCCTCCACTTGGTTCCCAGCCAGCTAACTGCAGGCAGGCAGGGTCGAAGCCTACTGGGGTCATGGGTTAACTTCCGAAAGGAATACCCGGCCCCGGCACGATAGGCTACGAAGGAACGGGGTAGTAGGCAGTAAGAGTCTGACAATACTTCCCGCTCCGCCCAAGGGCGGGATTTGTCATTGGATGATTTTACCTACCATAAAAAAACCCTCCACTTGGTTGACGACGGTCCAAAGAGACCTTAAAGAAGCTCATCTCGACACTGACATGGCACAAAATCGTGCCCAATTGAAAACTAGGCCAAGGAGGGCCGACCACAAATAAATGGGATAAGGTCTAGCCAGAAGAAGAAAAATTTATTTAAAACATAATAATTACTAAACTTATCTATTAGTCTATCGGTGTTAGGAGCAAGGTTCAATAGCTTATTTATTATTACAACCAACATAAGTATCTCCATACCTGATATCGTATGATAAGTTGATAAGATAGTTCAAAGTATACTTGAAATATTTAATTTTAAAACAGAACTTTGAGTGTCGACTGACCTACATTTACTGCTGGAAGCTTTTATCTGACCTATATTAAAGTGAGACTACTATATCGAATTTTAGTTAAGTAACCATACTACTTTTAGAGAGATACTAGCTGCCGCCACCGGCTTCGCTCGCGTTATAGTAGAAAATTATCCTAAAGAAACATACTCCCAGGATAAAAAAGGACATCATCATCATCATCAGCCTTTTAATGTTCCCACTGCTGGGACACAGGCCTCCTCTCTAAGAGAGGGAATGGGCCGTAATCCACCACGAGCGCCCAGTGCGGGTTGGTGGATGTCACATGTCTTCGAATTTTTGGTTCTAGGACATGCCGGTTTCCTCACGATGTTTTCCTTCACCGTTTTGAGAGCAGTGGTGATGAAATAAATTACACAAAGTAACTCGCCTGGCCGGGCTTGGGCGGGATTGTAATTCGGGGCCGTTACCACTCGGCCACCACTGCTCTCAAAATAAAGTACCATATATGATATTCCAGGTCATGGTTTACCCGTGTACCAAGTTTCATCGAAATCCATTTAGTAGTTTTTGAGTGAAAGAGTAACAAACATCCATACATGCAAACTTTCGCATTTATAATATTGGTAGGATTCTAGACATATTAAAAAAGTAGCTCACATACACTTAACATATAAAATTATCACTAGCTTTTGTTTTAAATAGGAAATCATTCGATGACTTTTTCCGCTCTAAGGAGGAGCAAAAGGGTGTGTTAGACTTTTGCTTAAGAGCTTATTCATTCTAGCCTGATGGTAAACAGCGATGCAATCGTTCACCAGTCTATTAAGAGCCTATTCACTATTGCCTTGAAGAAATCTAAATAATAATCGGATGGGAAGACCGCAGCAGGCAATCTGTTCCAGTCCTTCGATATACATGGTATAAACGAAGAGTCAATATTCATATTCCAGAACGTAGCAGTTTCAATAACGTAGGGGTGTTTTTTTTTATGGTAGGTAAAATCATCCAATGACAAATCCCGCCCTTGGGCGGAGCGGGAAGTAGTGTCAGACTCTTATTGACTAAAAACCTACCCCGTTCCTTCGTAGCCTATCGAGCCGGGGCCGGGTATAATAACGTAGGGGTGGATATTCGCCGTATTGCCGGGTTGTCCGATGGTAGAAATGCGAGACGGCAGAATCAAGTCATGCAATTCCAACGCACGTTCTCCAAAATGCATCCTGTAAAATACCGAGAGCTGGCTACTCTACGCCTGTGCTCAATCCTTTAGTTTGGACTTAACCAAATGACTAAAACCTCCTCGTGTTGACAAATTAAACAATAATAATAAAAAAAACGGTATCCAAAAATGGGAGGAACGAATGAACTCACTACCACCGCTAAACCTCAGTAGGTATAAACAGGTATGAATAAATAAAGCTAAATGTTAAGAAGGTTCCCGCCATACTTGCGTTTCTTGCCTTCCAAAAACTCAAGTCCGTATTTCCCACGAGATCCGCGTCTATATTAAGAAATATATCCCACTTGTGGGACCCCACAGGATTTCTTTTCGTGATTTCCGGCGATTTCAGTGAAATAATGTAGGACCCGGTGACAGGGAACATGGGAAGTGGATATATTGCATTTGTTAGGTGCTGGAAATCAAAGATTGGGACGGCAAGAAAAATGTATGAACAAAGGAAAATGCTGAGGGATTTATGGAGCCTATAATAAGTCAAGTTTATTTATTATTGTGTTGTACTATCGCAGTCATTTCTGCCTGATCACTTAAAAAAAAATTCGCTTGAATCCTGCGGCAGGCGTCAAACACTTTGAAGTTTTCGTTTCGAGTGCAAGCAAAAATGAACTTAGCGGTAGTCAGGTGGAAGAGTCTTTAATGGTACGTCCAGCAGTACCCGTCGAGTTAGGCTGATGATATTTTTTTACAGAGAAACCCCGTTCCATCATCGGATCGCCAGATGTATGGCAATGCGCCACCGGTACATGGTAGACATGGACATCCCACCTATACCCACAAAACGTTTTGGAAACACATTCATCGTGCATACAGCCTGCTAAGGAGTGGACTTTCCTGCTGGAGTCTCTAAGCTTCCTGATTGTTATTTATATTTAAGTCAAGAGTGAATAGGGTACTTTAAGCAAGCGTGCTGTATCGTCAATCACATTGTCACTTATCACCAAGTGAGATGGTCGTCAAATACGCGACTATCCATATTTAAAAAAAAAAATTACTCTTAGACCGTGGGTGCGTTCACAAACATGTAAACTCACATACACAAGACACCTGGATGTCTTGGCCTGGCTCTGGATATGGAACAACCATATCAGAAGTGAGAGCAGTGATGGTCGAGTGGTAACAGCCCCGACTTACGAGTTGAGAGCATCACTGCTCTCAAAACAGTGAAAGAAAACATTGTGAAGAAACCGGCATGTCCTAGAACCAAAAATTCGAAGACATGTGACTTTCACCAAACCGCACTGGGCCCTCGTGGTGGATTACGGCTGATTCGTTCTCCTAGAGAGGAAGCTTTAGTCCCAGCAGAAGAAACATTATAAGGCTAGTGCTATACTATGCTATATCAGAAGGCCGTAGAAATATTTGTTCCAAGCGAGAATCGCACTGAACAAATATGTCTTCGTTCGTTTCCTTCTTTCTATTTTTTTTTTCTAATTTTTTTAATAGTGAGCCGTCCGGGGCCCTATCCAAGTTACGATTGTATCGTCAAGCGTGAACGCTTGGAGTTGGCCACGCTCCCAATTACTTTGTTCTAACGTCATCTCAACACTCAGTCACGTGATCAGAACAAAGAAATTAAGAGCGTGGCCAACTCTAAGCGCTCACGCTTAACGAAACTTGGCTAAGGGGCTGGTGATACGCAGCACAGCAGTCAATCGCTCGACCTCTATGCCAACCGTACCTCTCCCCGCCTACCTACAACTTCTCTGCCTAACCCTTTTGGGATTAGAGGCGTAATGTTATTATTATCTTCGTCGAGTGCCTCACAAAATGTATTAGAGGTAGATTCTAAAGAGGTGGTTTGTTAGTCGGTGTCGTGATTTCCTTTAAATTGTGTTTCAAAGTCAATCTCGATGGTAATCACGGGCCGAAGGAGGTGGTTGGGTCGCCGTGAATTATTTCAAGTATAGGCGCTTGCCTAACAGTTTTGTCTATTAATTATCTCTGGATACATGCCTTGGGATAGAAGCTTGTAAGTTCAAAGGGTGTTTTTAATAGGTATCATGCGGATTTGATCACGCAGGCGGATTTGCATGCAGGTAATTTCAAAAGGAAAAAAAAATGGCCCGAGTGTGTATTGCACGCATTAAAATGTATGAAAAGGACATTTGCGGAGGATACGCATGTGGAGCAAATCCGTATGCGTGAACCCGCACGATATTAAAAACACTCAAATAAAATTTTAGATTAGTTAAAATATTTTTGTAGTCATTTTAATTTTTCTTTTTAATACTTTTACAGCTACATTCATTTTGTATTATTTCCATTTCTGCGATACGGCGCGTTTATGACCCTCGTTTGAAAACTGTTATCATAACAGTAAGGGGTTTTTTAGACCCCGTAACGTGTGACAAACTAAAAACTTTTTTGCTACTTGTGGTACGAGGTCAAAGTGACCCCGTATTAAAGTTCACCGGTCCAACACCTGTATGACAGATCTACAGGCACACACCCTTTTAAACATAATCGCATTTTGCGGTACATAAACATGAATCTTATATTTGTAAGATTATGAGCGGGAGAGATTTGTAAAATGACATAGTACTATCGGGGTCATATCTGCCTGATCACTTAAAAAATAATTCGCTTGAATCCTGCAACCAGGCACCAAACCAAACCCTTTGAAGTTTTCGTTTCGAGTGCAAGCAAAAATGAACTTAGCGGTGGTTTTTTTTTGGTTAGGTCAAATCATCCAATGACAAACAAGCGGAAGTGTCTTTGATGGTACGTAAAAAGGAAAAGTGATATTTTTATACACACACGAACAATCTAGTGATGCGATCAAGATACTTATCAAAATAGGTAATTTTTATGTCTCCGTCAAGTTACATGACATCTCTTTGAAGCGTGCGTGGAACAAAACGCGCCGTCGACCCGGACTTGAACCTTATCGTACGGCCGGACAGCGAGCTACCCATTTTTCTCCGTCCGCAAACTCACGCCTACGGTGGCCAGAAAGTAACATAATTTTTATGATGATACAGCTTAGATTATATACAGTTTACAGTTTACTCAGCAGTATGAAAAACTAATTTACTGCAGCTCGTAACTTTGCCGTAACTAAGTTTAATGTTTTGGCAAAGTAAATATTTTGATCGAATGCTCTAGTTTGGGAAATGTTTGACCTACTACGTCAGTCACGGGAGCATAGTTAACTTAGTATCTACTTACTAATATATCAAAAACTTTTTTATAGTTTGAGGCAAGAAAACTCGGCAAAAATAGCGACAGAATTGGTCCCAAACCTCAGAAATCGACAAGGCGGTAACCACAAAAGAATTAAGCTAGAGGAGTCGGGCTCCTACCTAAAATAGCGACAGAATTGGTCTCAAACATCAGGAAACAGTGACGCGGTAGACACAAAAGAAAAGAAGTTAGCTAAACGACTTGGACTCCTACTTAAAATAGCGACAGAATTGATCTCAAACATCAGGAAACAGTGACGCGGTAGACACAAAAGAAAAGAAGTTAGCTAAACGACTTGGACTCCTACTTTAAAATAGCGACAGAATTGGTCTCAAACATCAGGAAACAGTGACGCGGTAGACACAAAAGAAAAGAAGTTAGCTAAACGACTTGGACTCCTACTTTAAAATAGCGACAGAATTGGTCTCAAACATCAGGAAACAGTGACGCGGTAGACACAAAAGAAAAGAAGTTAGCTAAACGACTTGAACTCCTACTTAAAATAGCGACAGAATTGGTCTCAAATATTAGAAACCGGCGACGCAGTAACATCAAAAGATGTTAGTAAGACAACTTGTGATCCAACGTAAAGGAGTAGGCTCGATAAAACCAAGTTTTCGATGAAAATTATTTTTTTCACAATAAGCTTTTAAGGCGCGGTATAGCAATATGAAATTAAATATTTATGAAATAATTTCAGTTGTATACCTACTAGACTACAAAAACTCATCAATACCTAAGTGAAAAATTCTATGACCTCAGATTTTAGCAAAAAAAGTAGCAATACGAAGTAAAAACGGCATTCAATCAATGTCTTATGTCTAACGCCCACTGACGTTAACAGATAGTTTGATAGAAAAGAAATATTTTATTTTACATTAAAGATTTATTACTGAGACGGGCTCCACGAATAAAATCGTAAAGTCATAACTGGAAAATATTTTTAATGTATTTTCATTTTTATTTTTTTAGTGCAAAATCATCGAATCAGAGACTTCTCTCGGTCTAAGGTGGAGCGTGAGGGCGTGTCAGACTTTTACTGACTAAAAGCACACCTATGTTCCTTCAGTTGCCCTTTGCATCAAGGACCACAGCTTACTTTTTCAGAAGTCCTTCCATGGCCTAGTAGGCATCGGCCTAGCTGGGTCATCCTTTGAGACGCGTGTGGAACACTACGCGTCATCGACGACTTGGACTCGGTCCGGACGGTTACGGGATGGCTGGACGTCGAGCCACACATTGCTCGCCGTCCGCAAGCCTGCGACTACGTTGACTGGTAGTCAGGGTTGAACTTCAGACTTTATCTTGTCTGGTTGGCTTTTGGCTGAGCCATGGCGGCCTTTACTCCAACCAGCTCACCTCACTCCTGAAACAGACGAGTCTCTTCAGTTTGCTCAGGACGTCTATGAGTGAACTCGGTGCTCCCAAGGGTCGTGTTCTTATCTTGCTGACGGCTGTGCACTCGAGAAGTGCATGCGCGACAGTTTTTTCTGACTCCATGCGTTTAGGGTTTATTTTAGTTTAAGTTCATGCGTTTTCCGAGGGTTTAAAAATACGATACTGTTATATCTCTAATATAAAATCTAATTATTATATAAAAATCTCATCTACATGATTTTTTATCGATCTTCTCCGAAACGGCTTGATCAATTGTTTTGATTTTTTTTATGTAAGTCTATCCTATGGGTTAGCTATTTGCAGAGGGTATACAGTGACCTGCGGGTACAGTATAACAATACGTTCAGGATGCTGATGGGGCTGCCGCGGTGTTGCAGTGCCTGCGGTATATTTGCCGAGGCCACAAAATAAGTAATATAGTACACCCAGGCCAACGTCGACAGTTAGTACACCGAGGCCAATGTCGACAGTTTTGCGAAAATCATGCATAAACGTTGCACGACGATCCTAACTCGCTTGCGAGCTTGTTCCAACAGCATCTTCAGCGTATTAACGGACCGGTGGGACTGCACGTAGTCAAATAGCATACTTGCGTTCAGACCCCCCTAGCCAAGTTATAATCGTTTCGTTTATCATGAACGCTTGGAGTTGACCACGCTCCCAAGTCCTTTATTCTGAAGTTATCTCAACAAAGGAATTTGAGGCGTGGCCAACTCCAAGCGTTCACGATAAACGAAACGATTGTAATTTGGCTAAAGGGGCTGGTGTCGGATTTTCCTAAAATCTGTGTTTTTGTTTGTTTCATGTGATTTGTTTTGTTTATCTTTTAAGTATTTTCGCGTTTCTAACAATTTTTATGGAGTAATCTGAAATAAATAATATTATTATTTGGTAGGTAAGTCTAAAAAAATAGGTCGTAGGCTTTTTTCTATCCTCCTAAGTCCCATTTTTTTTTTTTTTTTTTTTTTGATAACTAGTGGTAATTATAAAATTCTTTGCAATTGAAAAAAGTTTCTTTACCTGAGAATACGTCGTAGGTTCTTTTATCCTCATAACTAGTTGTAATTATAACGTTCTTTGCTTCTGGAAAAATACCTTTATTTCATGCCGCTTTACAAAAGCACAACAGATTTAATTCCAACTAAAACAATTGAATTTTCTCGTGGAATTCAAACAATGAATTTTCCAGATTATTCCGGTTCGTACCAGTTAACGGCGGATTTCAGCGGTTACGATATATAAATGTAAGGATTATCCTTAACTTACTGCGCGTAATTGTACCTACGAGGGAGCGATAAGAATCGTTACACATCGTGAACATTCAATTGGGCGTTTATATGACTTTCTACAATTTGAACAAGGTTGAGAATTTACACTTAGGTGTAGTTACGTGCTTATTATGTTTCTATAAACAATGTTGGTAGTTTTGTTGTGTGAATTTAAATTAAGGGTATTACATCGCTCAATGACCTTCAAGAATTTACCTCTACATTAGTAGAGAAGAATTGACCTCTAAACAGGCATTGCAGGGGGTGCTGCGCGCGGAGTGTTAGTACTGATTCGAGTTTTTTCTTGATTACTTATCGATATTCAATGAAATTCGAAAAAAAATCAATACAAGTTATTCAATTTATCGTAACCAATCGTAACATATATTTTGGTATAAATTCAATGTATAAATATAGAGCCGTTTTCGAGAAAATAAGGAATTAATGTTCAAAAAAGGCCTATTTACCAGATTTTTTTTCTAGAGTTAGGGTATTTTTTTGAGAAACGTAATCAATACAATTTATTAGTAATGTCCTTAAGTATCCCCTTCATTTTTTATATGGTAATCGTACATAAGGTAACTTCAAACAACCTAGGTGTTTTTTTGGATTTGGGCGATGTAATCCCCTTAAATGAATCTTACACCAGTGTTACCTAACCTTTTCGGTCTTGTGACCCTTATGATTTGGCTAGAGACCCTCCTCCCCCCACCTTTCACGTTACCAAATAGACTTTTTAGACATACAACATACTTGTAGGTAGTATAGTACGGAATGAGTTTTACTCCCGTACCAAGCTGTGCGCTGGCGCCTAAGCCCCGCAATGGCCTGCTGTGACTGTTTTGTACTTAGTATCGGTGGTGTCCAACTTGTGACCTTTTTTAAATATTTTTGGAAAATATATAACATAGTGTTAAAATTATTGAAAGCGATTCAGTTACTGATTCCGATCAAAATATATTCAAGTTTCGCTTATACTAAAAATAATGTTGATTAGTTCCAAAACTATTGCTGACTCCATAAGGATTTATCTGATTGCGTCTTTTGATTTTAACTTATAGATATAAGTCAAGAGTGAATAGGTTAATTCTAGGTAAGCGCGTTCCATCGTCGAGCACATCGTCGCTTTCCATCAGGTGAGATAGCGGTCAAGCGAGAACCTATCCACTATAACAAAAAAAAATAGGAACGAACCCACTTTCGGACAGCAGGACTGCTAGTGTATAATATATACATATATATAGGATGACTGGTAATTATTAAATGATACTTAAACACGTGATGATAGTCATGATAACAAGCAACTTTTACTATGGGACCAAACCTGAAATCGCGAAAAAATTAACTAAATTCAGTACATTTATGTTCGCCTAACTGGTCAAAATGTACTGAACTTGACTAATTCTTTTCGCGATTTCTGTTTTGGTCCGATAGTAAAAGTTGTTTGTTATCATGACTACAATCAGGTGTTTAAGTATCGTTCACTAATTTTACCAGTCACCCTATATATTTATACAGACAATAGCGATAACGTTAGATATGTTCTATAAAACCCTCAGAGCGAGCAAGGACCGCGCAAATCCTAACCAAGCGCGTAGTTTAAGTTTTTATCTAAATCTATATAAACAAAGACTGGAATTCTGAAGCTTGGCAGCACCCCGTCCTTTGAGACACCTTAGCATAAATATTTGTAAAGCAGTTGTAGCAAAGTGGAGCGTTCACAGGGTTGTATTACATAGTAGGTGTGTCTACGTGAAATATGGAAGACAGAAGATTGTGTCCACATAGAAAATTCATCGCGAATATTCGCAGGATAAGTTATTGCTTTGAGAAATAGAGGAGCATAACGTAGTAGAAAAAAAGAAAACACACTACTAGCTTCTGCCAGCGGCTTCGCCCGCCTGATAATCAGGTTACCCCCATAGAGGTTTTTTTTTATGGTAGGTAAAATCATCCAATGACAAATCCCGCCCTTGGACGGAGCGGGAAGTAGTGTCAGACTCTTACTGACTAAAAACCTACCCCGTTCCTTCGTTGCCTATCATGCCGGGGCTGAGCCTTCCTCTCAGAAAACGGCCCTTGACCCCAGCATGCCTGCAGCTAGCAGGCTAGGCCTCTACGGTTTGCTGACAGCTCCTTGAGGCGCGCGGGAACAGAACGTGCCATCGACGAGTTGGGCTCGGTCCGGTCGGTTACCGGACGATCGGACAGCGTGCTACCCACTGCACGCCGTCCGCAAGCCCGCGCCTACGGTGACCCCCATAGGGGTAGAGTTCCGTAAAATCCGTTCTTAGCGGACGTCTACACCCTACAAGGAACCTACCTGCCAAATGTTAAGTTTGTAGGTGTCGTAGTTTCTGAGATTTCGTGATTAGACCGTGGTCGAGCTGTTGTGACGATTTGATCATGTTCACGCGGCCGCGACATCATGGCCAAGTATGCCCACTTGGCCAGAGATCACCCTAAACAGAGAGATTTGGAAGGAGAAATGGAAGGCCTTTGTTCAGCAGTGAGACACACAATAGGCGAAAAATATAAAAGCTGAATATTATAGTTATAAATATTACGTGTTAAATGTGTAACGATCATAAAGGGATTGCGCCATCTACGCTTAGCAGATGTGCTTTTGATTTTTTGTTTGTTAATAGTAAATATGAGGATATTTTTGATCTTCTTAAGAACACTTTTGGCCATTAATCCAAATATCCTAGAGTTCTTTTTCAATCATTTGCTGCGCCTCAAACCGATATCTATCAGCAAAACTTTAGGGGCCCAGCAGGGCCGAAGCCTACTGGGGCCATGCGTTGGCTTCCAAAAGGAAATCTCAGGTTCCTGGAACGCAAGGCAAAAGAAGGAACATAGGTGTGGTTTTAGTCAGTAAAAGTACTGCTCCACCCTCGAGCGCGAGAAGTCTTTGGACTACTTTCTACCTAAAAAAATCAAGCAAATAAACAATTTTTAACCGAGGTTTGCCAAGAAATCTGTAGATAGATAAACAGCCATTTATTTGGATGTCTAAACCCGACGTTGGACAAAATGATGAGTAATTAGGTTTTCTTTAATCAGGGTAAAGACGTAATTAGATAAATTGTAATTATGTATCTGCTGTTAATTTATTTCAATGTCAAATGTTACACGTGTTTCTATAATTTGTTAAATTCAAAACATTTTAAGTAATTAAGTACGTAAACGGTTTAAATTGGATTTTTATGTTTACATTTAGGTACTACTTTTTTTGGTAGGCAAAAATCGTCCAATGACAAATCCCGCCCTTGGGCGAAGCGGGAGATAGTGTCAGACTTTTACTGACTGAAAAACCCACCCCGTTCCTTCATTGCCTTCGTTTCAGGGCCCCGGGGTTCACTTTCGCACAACCCATGGCCCCAATAGGCTTCGACTCTGCCGGGCCACTGCGATTTGCTGACAACTCCATGAGGCGTGCGGGAACAGTACGCGCCGTTGACGACTTGGGCTCGGTCCGGACAGTTACCGGACGGCCGGACAGCAAGCTACCCATGGCTCGCCGTCCGCAAGCAAGCGCCTACGGTGGCCAGAAATCGGGACTGGAATTCCGGCGACGGAGCGGCGGCGTGAGCGGCCGATGCCTCATGCGGTCGGTCTCCTCTTTTGCTACCTAAACTTTTATGTTTGATAACGTAAATCAAAGTTGACCAAATAATCAACTAAATACACACACTTTCATACTATAGTCCAATATAACAATTACACAGACTCCGCACCCAAGATAATAAATTTTGAAAAGTGAAATAATAATAAGCATTTTTTTCACTCTTCACAAAGTATACAAATGAATGTGTTAGTTTTAACATAAGGTACAAAAATGAATACTAATTATGCTTAATTAATACTAATAACAAAAACTAGTTAGATAATATTAATTAACAATTGCAACACTTTGAGAGTGAGTATCTGGACTGGAATCCAGACTCTCACTCTCATCCGTCACAGAGGGTATCCTAGTATGGATAATAGGATACCCTGTGTGACGGATCACCATAGGCTCTCGAAAAGATGGACGCCGCGAAGACAGTTTCCACATGTTTTCTTGTTTAGTGTTTTTACGGTGGCGTCTCTCCGCAGACCATGTCCCGCCTCTTATCATGTGTTACATTGCCCGGGCCTTGTTACTTGTTCGCGTAAGGATCTAGTGATAGCGTCAGCGAATGGCATTGCGGTGGCTGAATGCTGGGCCAGTCAAGGCGTTCAATATAAAAAATCTATTATTAGGGTTCCGTACCTTAATAGGAAAAACGTTTTTACCCTTATACGAGTAGGATCACTTTATTGTCCGTCTCTAAGTCTGTCGGTCTGCCAAGGCACTTTATCTCGGAGACGCGTGGACGTATCGAGTTGAAATTAAAACCATATACTTAATTGAGTTTGCTGTCCATTGAAGATGTGAAAAAATCTAGTTTCTAAGTTAACGGAAAAAAGATACGGCCGTTTATATCGTAAAAAAAACCTATATTTCAACAATCTCAAGGAAATTAAAATCCATAGGGTACTTCTTGTTGACCCAGAACCTTGAAATTTGGCATTAAAGCAAAGTCTGAAAACAGTGAAATTGTTGTTACGTCGTGAAAAATTCAGTCTGTGTGTGAAAAAGTCTGAATAAGTCTGAAAATATTAAAATTCTTGTTACGTCATGAAAAAAAAAACGCTTTTATTGCGAATCGAAAAATCTTCGAGACGAATGCGAGGATTGAACTATTTACATAATATGTAAGTTTGCACGGAACTCTCAGTTCGCAAGTCCGAGTCGCACTTGCCGAGTTTTTTTTTTACTATTGACACACTAAAAAGAAGTACTCATTTTTTATAAATGACAGGCTCGCGTTTGTGTTCTATCTCAACTGATAGCAAGCGATGGTGTAGTCGACGACGGAGCTCGCTTGCCTAGAAGTAACCTAATTGTAGCTATTAGAAAACACAGACGATACACGTAAATTTCCCACATCATCATCATCATCATCATTTCAGCCGAAAGACATCCACTGTTGGAGATAGGCCTCCCCCAAGTGTCGCCACAATGAACGGTCCTGTGCGTCTTGCATTCACCGTATTCCCGCAAACTTTATCAGGTCATCGGTCCACCTTGAAGGAGGCCTTCCAACACCTTCCGGCCCCAACGGCCATCCGTTCTGCGAGCAATGTGCCCTGCCCATTGCCACTTAAGTTTGGCAATTCTTCGTGCTATGTCGGTAACCTTGGTTCTCCTGCGGATACCGTCATTCCTGATTCGATCACACAAGGAAATTCCGCGAATAGCCCTTTCCATTGCCCTTTGGGTTACTTTAAGTCTTCTGATGAGGCCCATTGTAAGTGACCACGTTAAAAAAAATATTTCCCTATACCTACTTAGATAATCAGACTAAATTATACCTAATCATTTGCGAAAGCGAGACGTTCTATGTTGCTGTCATATAATTATCCTATGGCTTTGGATACAATGGAAAGAAATTGAATAAAAGGGACTCTCACTTTGTGTCCCGGTTCTATTGGAGTACAGTAGTCATATAGAACCGAGCTACCCACGATACATTATTGTAAGGATTAGAGCAGAAAAGACTCACAAAGACTACCCTTAGGATAAGCTCGTTGCCCGAAGTTAATAATACATTATGTACAGAGATAATGTGCGTGGTTGATGAAAAGAATCATTTTGATGAAAAGAATCAAAGAATCAATCAAAGGTAGTTGATTAATTTGATGTTAGTTTTATTTTAGTTACACGTGCTTTGGTATCTCTGGGGAAAATTTTGTTTCTATACAATTAGCAGGCCTAGCCAAGTTGCGACCGTTTCGTTTTGATTGTCTTGCGGTGAACGCCTCGAGTTGGCCACGCTTCCGATTCCTTTGCTCTGACTACGTGACTGAGCGTTGAGATGACGTCAGAACAAAGGAATTGGAGGCATGGCCAACTTGAGGCTTTCGACGCAACAGAATCTAAATGAGACGGTTGTAACTGGCTAAGAGGGTAGATTACACTTCAAATAGTTTTATTATATAGCTCAAACTTTTGCCCCTGCAACTATTCAAATCAAAGGCAACATGCATACTTTAAAAACCAAAAAAAAAACCGTACAAAAATAAAAAAGTGATTTATACCTTTATAAAAATCGATACTAACTTGATTTCCTGCTAGGTATGATTCTTGTTTTGAATTTTTCCAATCTTACCACAACAACAAACATATTTTTATAAATTACCCCGGCTATTCCCGGCGAAGAATGCGTATGATTCACTCATTCATGGCACATGTCATTCCGAAGCAGCCATGATTTATTTCGACAACATCCCGCGCCCTTGAGTGAACTCAACCGGACCATTCAATAACGAACGTGACTCACTCAACTGTTTACTCGTTCATTCGTTCATTCAGTAAGTGCGCGTTGAGCTGAAAGATTTTCTTTTGTTTTTGCTGCCTACTACACTCATAGACTATCGGCGCCGAGGTCGGATTTATTTTTCGATTTTTTTGGTTGGTACACAACGCATAGACAGAAAACCCGTGTTTTTTTTTGTCTTTCGTTTGGTACCTACGTATTCATAGGAGTCAAAATATCTTCTAAGGTTTCTTTTTTACTTACGTTTGTGTATAGTGAAATTGTGATATAATTTTGTTTTAAGAATTTCGGTAAGTGACTGTTCTTTTACGCTATAATATTATATTAAGTGTTTATGTTTCTACCTCCAATTAGTTGAATAAATGTAAAATCGGTAGCTGTATATTTATTTGATTTGTAAAGTTTTTAATTGGTTTGCGAACACAAATGAATTGTTTTTATTTTATCATTCAATTAAATGTACTGGTGTTGCACCTGCAACTATAAGCCTCTATATTGTATATCTATAAATATTATATAAAAGGAGAAAGTGACTGACTGACTGACAAATCAACGTACAGCCTATCAAACTACTGAGCCTAGGAGCATAAAATTTTGCCCAGGTTTCCTTCTATGACATAGACAGGCATTAAGAAAGAATTTTCCAAAATTTACCCACTAAATAAATTAAATTGAGGATTAAAAGTTTGTATAGAGAAACCTACTATTACGTAGGCAAAGGCACTGGCAGAAGCTAGTGAGATATTTTGCAGTGAAATAAATTTTGGATAAGATTTGCTTTACACTTGTAGCGACATCTATGTCGTCACAAATAAACTAATCCTGCATCGCGCAAGTAAGATTCGCAGCGCGATTGGAATATATAGAATAAACCCGAAATCATCTATCGGGCAGTAGCCCACCAGATATAACCCCTGTCTGGTCGGAGGATCCTCCATTTCAACGGAGGTGTGCGGGACTTTACTCTCTGTCCCAAATACCTCCAAACTGGTGACCCTCGACAAAGAAAGTCAGCGCAGCCTTCGTGCAGCTACTACTTCGTGACGTCATCATCACTTCCTCAAGCTTTCGAGCAGCGAGCCAGACAGCCAGCACCCACGGCTATATGGGTATCCTGACCACCAGCATGCCTACTTGGACATATCTGGTCATCACCCTCAGCCTCATCAGCGACCTTGGCTAAACATCTGCACCTTCGGCCAGTCACATGAAGAGCCTTGAAGAACCTCTCCTAGTCGACGACAGCAGTCAAGCCCTACGTCGCACAGCACCGCTCCGACTCACTGGAGCCAGCCGCAATACTCCGACTCACTGGAGCCTGCAGCATCGTATCCCGACTCACTGGGATAGCACCACCCCCACTCACTGGGGCATCACCGCAGACAGTTCCGACTCACCGAGAACTATGCGGAATCCGGTTCTGACTCACTGGAACCAACCTCCATTGGCCTGGCACGCATCACACCACGCATCAAGAAGCATCAAGAACCAACGATCTCCGATCTCCGGAGGGGAGTGATGTAGCGACATCTATGTCGTCACAAATAAACTAATCCTGCATCGCGCAAGTAAGATTCGCAGCGCGATTGGAATATATAGAATAAACCCGAAATCATCTATCGGGCAGTAGCCCACCAGATATAACCCCTGTCTGGTCGGAGGATCCTCCCTTTTCAAAGGAGGTTTGTGGGACTTTACTCTCTGTCCCACTACCTCCAAACACTAAAAAAATCACGTCGCAAGTCCACTGGGCGCGTTTTATAAGTACCTACCTATATTGATCTCATTCGATAGTGGCGCGGAAAATTAATCGACACCATAGATAAAATATTTTAGTATGTGTTAAGTTCAGACATTTTTTTTTTCATTTTAAATTACCCATATGGTATAAATTAAAAATTACAATATCTTCATCATATTATTATTGTAATTTTAAAATTTATATTGGCTAATAATTGATTACCTAATAATCTACGTAAAAAACCTATTATGATTGTGTATTTGAATTTGAAATTCGAACGCTGTAGCGAATTCCCGCGGATTGCCGTTCCCACCAGGACTCACGATTTATAGTGGTTCCTTCACGCCTTGTAGCATATTTAATTTAGTATAACGGTTTCAATATACGGCACCTCTGTATTGCGTGTGGAAAAGGTTAATTATATTGCAGATAAATGTGCCGCGGTCAGTTTTGCAATGAATGAAGATAAATAACTGAACAGGGTGTTTTCTCTTTTTTTTATTGTCACGTAGAATTTTATCGGCCAGCTTTTTCGTTTATAAGTAGAAAATAAATAACCTTTGTTACTTGGTACCTAAAGGTATAGCTTATTATAAACAAAATAATTTAAAAAATCGGTATCTCTACGGCAAATAGTTTTTGAGGTAAATCATAACAAACAAAAAATAAAATCTTTCCTCTATAATATTAGTTTAGATTCGAATATTTCAATACGTTTTTTGAGGTGGGAAATCATCCAATGACTTCCTGCTCCTGCTCTTTGATGGTGCGAGAGGGCGTGACTGACTAAACCCACCTGTTTTCCTTTAATCGACCTTTGCGTTCCAAGGTCACGGTAACTCTTTCAAATGTTCCCGCAGCCCCAGCAGGCATCAGCTCTACTGGGACATACTTTAAAAACCGTATTTAGCTTGAGATCTCATTTAAACAACTGAGGTTCAAAACTGCTCCCCTAGCCAAGTTACGACCATTTCGTTTCGATTCTCTTGCGTCGAACGCCTTAAGTCGGCCACGCCTCCGATTCCTTTGTTGTGACCACGTGACTGAGCGTTGAGAAGACATCAGAAAAAAAAGAATTGGAGGCGTGGTCAACTCGAGGCGTTCGACGCAAGCGAAACGAAACAGTCGTAACTTGGCTAGGCCTTCTGTCCTTTTTGCTACGTTCCGTTACGATCTGAGCAGGTATATTCCGAGTGTATACCTACAAGCAAAGGGCTGCGCTGTCTTGGCACATAGGATGTCCATAGGCAGCGATGCACAGTTTTATCGAGTGGACATTTATTTTCGTGAAAGTAAATAGTATATGCCTATGTCGATAAAGTAGCGATCTAATGGTAAAATAATTTTATTAAATTTTACAAAGAAAAAAAAAAATCCAAATCTTTTTTTCTTTATAATTTTAGTATAGATAGAACAAGACCTTCACCTTCATGAGATGTATCTCAGGAGACTGATGCAAAAAGAAATGCGGATTGTTGGATGTCACATGTCTTCGAATTTTTGGTTCTAGGACATGGTTTTCTCACGATGTTTTCCTTTACCGTTTTTGAGAGCAGTGGTGATGAAATAAATTACACAAAGTAATGCGCCTGGCTGGGTTTAAACCCGCGACCTACAACTCGTAAGTCGGGACCGTTACTACTTAGCCACCACTGCTCTCATAATATCATACAGTATCCATACAACAATAAAAATCACACAACGGTACCTACCGTGGCTCTCGATTCACACTAGAACATCTCTGTAAAATTCAGTAAAATATCCCAAAATGTAATTTCCGCCAATTCCCAAACAGGACACGTAGACGCTTCCCAGAAGGGATTATGGCCGCACACTGCAATTCCGTCGCCTCAACATTTACTTTTTCTTTTATTTTCATTCCGAATTCTTTTTTCAATTCGAAAATTTTACACGTCCTTTAAATTGCGACTTATAAAGCAAATTATTTGGAATATTCTCGTTAAAATGTGTAACGAGTTTTTGGGACTTCATACAAATTGAATTTAAGAGTTTTTTTTTTAATATATAGGGTGACTGGTAATTAGATACTTAAACACGTGATTGTAGTCATGATAACAAACAACTTTTACTATGGAACCAAAACTGAAATTGCGAAAAAAAATCTGCTGGTCATTACATTTGTGTTCGCTTAACTGGTCAAAATGTACTGCACTTGGTTGATTTTTTTTTAGTCTTGCAAATGATTATAAAACGACATTAGTACATAGTTATGACGTAATTAGACACTATGTTTTTATAATATTAGCTGACATAAAAACTGTTCCGTCCGCCATCAGCTGGTATGTTTCAACCCGTTATAAAGCGGAAATGTCTAGAAAATGTCAAATAGGAAACAGGGAAATGGACTTTCACAAGCTTTTAACGTGAACATGGCCATATAGTTTCCATACTTTGAGTTTATTTTCTTATTTTGTAACAAGAAATGGGAATAACCTTCTGGTGCAGTCGGGTAGTGACGAACATAACAATTAGCAGTTTCAAAAAAAAAAAAAAAAATTTGGCGAAAAAATGGGGGAACTTAAGGACTAAGAAATTGTAAGTACACTTTGAGAGAAATAAGCGCCATGTCTACGCAAAACGGCCCAACACTCAGCATAGTTCCGTGACCACACGCAAAATGTGACGAGTCTATGTTACTGGCTTTAATAATTTAATGACATAAGTACGTATTCTGAGAAAATTTTACAAATACTTGGAATTTTTGTAAATCCACATTTATCCGGATAGGCTTCCTCGACTGTTGAGCACTTATTTCAAATGCACATCATTACACTATTTGCACATTCCGCTGGGCTTAAGTTACCAGCTACCATGTATACCTACAAGGTGGACTGATGACCTGATCAGGTCGCGGGAATCCGATGGATGCAAGATGTACAGGACCAGTCGTTGTGGTGACAACTTGCGGGAGGCTTCTATCCAACAGTCGACGACTTTCGGCTGAAAGGATGATGATAATGATACCTCCAGACTCTTGACTTCTAGTGTACAAAAAGCCTGTACTGACTGTTATATTTTCGAAAAGTTTTATGATATGAGCAAAATAAAAGAGATGTTGCTTGAACAAGACGCTGATTTATTCTGATCTTACACTTGTTAAATGATTGCTATTGTATGTATAATTAGCAACCCGCCCCAGCTTCACACGGGTGCAATGGTAATATTAAATATATTATGCATGTAGATAGATGTATTCTTTATTGCACACCAAAAATGAAATTACATTGAGAACTTAAAATTAATAGGGTGTCACAATGGGCGGTCTTATTGTCATGAATTATACACATAAACTTTCCTCTTGAGCCACTCTATCTATTAAAATCACTACATCAAAATCCGTTGCGTAGTTTTAAAGATATAAACATACATAGAGACAGACAGCGGGAAGCGACTTTGTTTTATACTATGTAGTGATTATGTTATGTATCTCTACAGTACGTCTATACAGTCATCGCCCACTTACGTCACTGAAAGTTCATAATGTCCCGTCGTTATTGAAGAATAATTAAATTTTTATGTTATGCATATTTTGACCGTAAGAATGTGACATTCGCACCAAATAATAAAAAGTCTCACACACAGAAGGTCATGCTTTGCAACGATACGAACGAGAGAGAAAATAGGCTTGCGCAGACATACGGCCAGACGAGAACGAACGGCAATCTCTAACAAATTGCCGTTTTCACATTACACGACAACGATAACGGCACGATATCGGTGGACTGGTAGTTTCCATAATTTTCTAACGATAGGTATAATTTGCTTGTACAACTAGATACCAGATACAGCTCGGTAGCATAACGCATGGAAGCTATTGGTTAATGTCACTTCAACACCGACAAATAAATGAAACTACCAACCCCACGGTATCGTTTCGTTATCGTTATTGTCTAATGGGAAAACCGCCAACAACGGTTATGACGCTCTCTCGCTACACTTAAGTTAAGCGTGTTTAATTGTGTATTACAAACATAGCGCTAAATAAACCACACACAACTCATAAAAGCACACTTAAGGCTCCCACAGATAAACAGTTAGGCGTAGGGGTCGCGTTGCGTGGCGCGTTGGGCGTTTCACGACGAAACGCCCAACGCGCCACGCAACGCGACGCCTCTCCGTAAACACAGCCAACACATTGCAGCAGCGGACCGCGTCATCGCTTGCACAAACACAAACACATGGCAATGTACGACAGACCGACCGACGCGGCGCGCAACGCGCCGCATCTCCGTAATCGAGCACTAAGCGACAATGTGACACCACTGTGATAATATGGCGTTAAAAAAATCAGAGCCATACATATTACTCCATGTGTTATGTGAAAGTAAACCCCAGGGCCCTGGAACGAAGGCAAAGAAGAAACAGGAGTGGGTTTTTAGTCTGACTCACCCTCACGCCCCGCCCAAAAGCGGGAGATATCATTGGATGATTCCCACCTAAAAAAATCATGTTACTAGTGGTTACCAGCGGCTTTTGCCGCATGAAACTGTAACTTATCCTAAAAGAACATACCATTCTAGGACATGGTCTATCCCTGTGCGAAGTTTAATCAAAATCCGTTCAGCCGTTCGAGCGTGAAGAAGTAACAAACAGTATGTGTGTGTAACACACACTCAACAACTCTACTTTTTGATAACAATCAATTTATATGTTTTTCAGTTATCTAATACTAATAAGATTTTATAACAGTCAATTTTTACAGTAATATTTGATGATTTAAAAAAAAAAAGAAAAAAAAAAGTCCATATTAGGCCTCTTTTTTTGGTGGTGGGTAAAATCATCCAATGACATCTCCCGCCCTTGGGCGGAGCGGGAGATAGTGTCAGACTCTTACTGACTAAAAATCCACCTCGTTCCTTCGTTGCCTTAGATACCAGGGCCGAGCTTTCCTTTCAGAAGCAAACCCTTGGCCCCAGTAGGCTTCACCCTGCCTGCCTGACCTAGCAGGCTGGGTCTCTACGGTTTGCTGACAACTCCTTGAGGCGCGCGGGAACAGTGCGCGCCGTCGACGACCTGGGCTTGGTCCGGATGGTTACCGGACGGTCGGACAGCGAGCTACCCATACCTCGCCGTATATCCATATTAGGCCTGGGACACCTTAAAGGCTGGGCATTCCCCTTTCATCTTTATAATATTTGTTGGATTTGCTTGCTGGTTAATTGCTTGTATGGAGCCAAACATCTGTACCTAACTACGTTATGTCGGCACAATGCGCATACGCCACCCACACAAATTCGAAACCCTCGTCACTGAAATACCTATACGTCATTGTGCGTGTTTCTGGCAAAGATGAGCAATATTGTTTGTTGTTGTGACCATCTTGTTTTAGAATAGTAAGGTTAGTTTCAGAAAAATAATAGAAACTATTTAACGTCTCATATTTAAAAAAGAATTCTCTTTTTTCCAACTATCCTTTCGCATTATGCTGGAAGAGATTTCTATAGAAACCATCACCATTGTACCTATTTTTCTGTTTCCTTCTTCTTGTCTTTTATTAGACACGGTTAAATTTTGATCGTTTTAATCCCGTGGAGGGTTGATCCGGTACATGAAACACTAAGTATCAATTTGTAAAGATAAAATAAAATAATAAAGTACTTTTTAGTACGAAATTATTTTTTTTTAAGTAAACAACCGCTGAGCGAGTCCTATGACCTGTAGGTAGCTGTCGGTCGTTACGTACTAACTATCTACAAGTCATTGCACTCGATCAGCTGATGTTTACTTAAAGAAATTAATTTCGTACCTAATAAAAAATAAATTACTAATTATAAACTGTTAAATAAATAAAATTACTCTCTCATCGTAACTCGTTTGTAACTTTTTTATGCAAAAAATGCTTAAAGAAATTTCATAAAACTTTACTGGAATATGCATACATTGGAATATAAAAAATAATGAGGCTAAGGCTTTAATATGAAAAGGAATGATTTACTAACTCCACGCGGGCGACCTGGCTTGCAGAAGCTAAGAATATTTCAGAATATTCTCTTTTTAAACTCAAAATACAGACACATTAGCCACATATAGACAGATTATCGTTTAGCAATTAGTGCGGGCAACATGCCACCATAGATACGTAGGTACTTACGTATCTGTGGTGCCAACGAGTTGCAACGGTGTTGAAAGTCTGTTATTGTTGCATCTGTTATTGGCTTAGCATGGTATGTGCGTATGCAATCAGTCTACAATCAAATGTTTTGTGACGATGCCTTGTCGTGTATTTTCATAACGCGCCACCGGGCCGTGCTTTCAATATGGCCTGGCAACGGATATCTGCTCGATGCGTTTCACATTAATGGCCAAGCGCATACATACCTACATACATGGAGCGATTACCTATTTGAAAAGATTAACAGCAGCCGTAGAACACAAAGAGCCTAACCTAAGTTCACATTGTGGAATGCAATAAACGTATTGAGTATTGAGTATTGAGAGCAACTAAATGGTCATAAGTAGGTGGATTTTATTCAATAAAAGACTGACTGTCGTTGGCTTCCCATTCCACTCTAGAGATAGAGAAGTTATTTACTGATTGGTGACCTAAGAAAAAAACTGTCTCAAATACTTTGAATTTTAGAACAAACTATGGTCGCCAAATGAGTTCATTATACAAAAATATTTGTCTATAGGTACACACATATCCAGATATTTGTCTTATTGTGCAATAATCACAGGCAGTTATGTTTTTAAAATCTTCAATGAAAAACGTCATGCAAATTCATGCCAACTTTCCCAGAATTATGACGATTAACACTGAAAATCATTTAAGAAAAATACTTGGAAAAATATAAAACGTTAAGACGACTAATAATACTCTTTGTAATAATAAACACTCACACTCATTCATAAATATATATTTATATAAGACCGTTTCAAAATAAGTCGCCAGAATTTTCAAAATCACGCAATAATTTTCCAGATTCTTCAGATTTCAAACGTAGAATTCCGTCGACGTCATCCATGTTTGTTTCATTCATAAACGTGCAATGCAAGTGCAACGTGACTCGTTCCAAATTCAAACAAGCCTCAAGGTAACCAGCTCTTAGTTCTTTTCGGAAAAACAAACTTTACTTATTTCAATACAGAGTTCAAATTCGATTGCAACGTTTACTTTTTTTGGGTATTTAATACTAGTTTAAAAATGAACCTAATTTACACTATTTTTAAAGTCGATTCTTGAGTTAGTCACTAGCAAGAGCAATTATCTTGAAATTCAAAAATATAGTGTGACCAGCAATCGCGAGCCTGTCATCTCGGAATCCGATTTTCTCGCGAATTATCAGGAATCTCAACTTTTCCGAGCAGAGGTATGCTATTTACAGAGTATGGAGTAAGTAAGTCGAGTACCTACCGATTAAATCACGTAGTCGCATATCTGTAGAGCTGCATCATTGCTGCTATAAATACGTTGATAGTGACTCGAAAATAGATTGATACTCACAAAACAACACCTCGGTCGTTTGAATTCATGGAAAATGTTTATAAGCGCTAGACCCCTAAAAAATATTAATTAATATTACAACCAATTATTTTCCCACAACTGGACAAAGACTTCTGTTACGTATGTATAGTGTTGTTATAGATGTGGCTGCGCCGCATAGTAAGGACAGCTGTCTAATACATCAGTGCGAATCATTCCGTCTTTCTATTCACACCTCCGTAGCTTCCTACCTAACAGCTTCCCTCCATTCCTTCCATCAATCATGATTTTTCTTCGTTTTGTTCTAACAAACCTTTTTTTTAACTACGCAAGTGCTAATAACACTTTTAAACAGTAAGTAGTAGCCATCGTCGTCGTTTACAAAAAAAACAGAACACTAAATGTGCCTTTGGCGCATATTCCAATACAGTTTGAAGAACCTCCAAAAAATATCCATTAATACCAAAATATAACAAGCTTTTTTTTAAAAAAAAAGTAACCATGGAGTTTCATGCCGGTTCTTCTCCATAGGAAATGACCAATTTGGAATCGTGCACTAGCTTCTGACATATTATAAGTGCCCATGTAGGCCTATGTGAAATAAAAACTATTTTGATTTTGAAATAATAATAATATTTTTTATTTATTTTCTCTTCACAAAATTTTCTTATGCTAAGTATCTTTAACAATATGCTTAAAATTTTGAACTATTTTGTGATTTTGTGAAGGACTGGTGCCTGATGTAATATGTGGAACAACCTGTATTACAGGTCACCGGGACCCTCCCGCGGTAAGAGTTTAGCATTTAGCAGTGAGCAAAAGTGGAACCCAAGTTTAATACTAATGAAAAAAAAAAACAAAATATCTGTAAAATCAAAATCTAAAATAATAGTTAAAAAAAATAAACGGAAGTAATACATAAATAAGCAATTTAAATAAATTCCTTAGTGGTTGATTAACTGTAAATGTAAGTGTTGAATTGAGTTTGAAAACATAAATTGAAATATAAGGGTTTAAGTTGATAAGATGGGAGCAAATTCATTGTTCAAGTGCCAATTTCACTGCGTAGCAACAAACATAGGTAATCAAGCTTCTTGCATAATGCATCACTACTATTAGTAGGTACAAATCCATATTTCACATTAGGAATTTCTTTACGAACTCCACGGAATGTCACCTTGAATGACTCTTGTTTTGCTTTCGTTCACAAGTTGGCGCGAAAACTAAATGAATGGAAATAAATGAATTGAATGAGTGAACGTAATACAGAGTACTATTAAATGCGTCATTGAACTTATAATAATATAGTGAATGCATTTGCATTTTATAGATGCTTTTACTTAGATTATAGTAATGTAGTACTTTGGTGGATGTGGCAAAAAAAATTAGCGTGATTTTCAGATCTTATAACAAATGGATTAAAATTTATAACCACGATGGATGATTTATGCTGAAATTAAAGTATTTTTTCTTTGAAGAAAATTGCTTATGGCTGTTTTATTATTTTAAGTACACTTACAGCTGCAGCAGTTATTATAAATAATTATATTGTATAGATATCTGAATCCATTTGTTTCCTGTAATATTTTTGTTTTATTGACGGCCATCTACAAACGCCCAAAAAAAACAAGTTACTATGGATTCCGTCTGTTTTGTATCATCATTTTTTAATTGTCGAATGTCATTAAAAGTTTATTTTTCTTTGTTTCAGGCCTTTACACATCAAAACACCACGCTGCCGAAATGACTGGGCCCTTATGATATTCCGACTGGCAAACCTTTCATAGAAATTGCCATTTTAGTAATAATGTGTCAAATATTAGGATAGACGCATAAATATTTAAATGTTTTGATATAAAAAATATTGAAATTTACGCTTTAATATTTATTTTGCAAAGCTTATTTTAGTTTAAAAAATAACACAAAAAAGCGACCATAAATTTTTATACCACAATAACTAAACAGAAACAGTGTTTGTGTGTGATTTTGTACGTGATATAAAATGACGGTGTGTTATTAATTGCGTCTGCTTCCGTTCATATCCGACTAAGTATAAATCGGCGGTAAATTCGTGGGGTGAGCCAAGATGTCTTCGCGAACGGGGCAGCGAGGCACGTCAGTTGCGACTAGCCAGCGGAAACACCGCTCGCGGTCCACTACCAGATACGACATGGAGAAGAAGCCGAAGAAGAAGGACTTCCGGACATCAGGCACTACGAGCCTGGTGTCTATCCCCAATAGCATCAAGCTGCCTATGCTCAACAGTGGCCTCATATCGCTTGGTGAGTTTTTATAAATATTTTTTTTTGACAACATAATTATTATAGATTAATTATTAAAATACATGCAGTCTTATTAAACACGTTAAAAAATAAAAGACCCGTTTTGACATTTGAGAAAGATGTGACTTGGAACGAAACTGAAAGAAACAATAAAATAATAATTTTAGGGGTCCGATGTAGTAGTAGCTAATTTGGCTATTTTAGTAGTAGCTACACTACACCGGATAAGCCGCTAGGTAGTCAAAATACAAACGCCTAAACGAACATTATATTTTTTGACAACTTTACATTATTTAATATAAAACAATGAATTTTCATTGTATATTTAATAAAAAAAAACATGCGTAATTATGTACCTACCTACAAAATGTTAGCAATCATAGAGAAAAGTGTTTAACGTATAACGTCTTTCAGATTTTTTTTAAAACCAAAATCAAGTTTCACTTCTCTTCAAAGTTGCCATAAACATAAATAATAAAATGTAAGTACTGCATAAAACAAAGTGTATTCTATTTTTGGATGTAAACTTTTTATCTGTGTTCGAATTTCAATTCAAATAAATCAAAAAACTTTTTCAATTCCTATTCATGGATGGACGTATTTTAAACACGATACTACAAAATTTGAATAATAGAGGGGATTACTTGTTTGTTTTCACAATAAATATTGTGTTTGGCCATGTTTTGGCACTAGTCAAGTTTCACAAAAGCTTTTTCAAATTCACAACTACAAAACAAAATCTAGACTCAAAGACATTAAATACAGACTAACAATAGACAGGACATAGCGAACAAATCGTAATCCGAGACTTGTTACCTAGGTATAGTAAGTGAGGACGACTGGACCTAACTTCGAAATTTTTCGTATTTACACTGTAATTAATTAGAATTCAATCATTTTCGCAAATAGTTCTTGAAAAAATAGCGTAAAAACATATAAATTACAAATTTAATTCGCCTGTTTACGGTTGAAAGCTAGATTACATAGATGACAGTTTTTCTAAGACATTTCTTCTTATGTCCGCTCTATAGTATCTCTTTAAATCTCTTTGGTAGTCGCTCAGTCTAGTAAGGACGACTGGACCTAACTTCAGTTTATGTTCGTAAATAGTTTTCGTATTTACTCTGTAATTAATTAGGATTCAATAATTTTCGCAAATTGTTCTAGAAAATAGCGTAAAAACATGAAAGCTAGATGACATAGGATAACAGTTTTTCTAAGATATTTCTTCTGATGGCCGCTCTATTGTATCTCTTTAATATCTTTGCTTAGATCAAACAAACACAAACAGAACCTAACCTAGTCCTTTGATATTATTAAATGTAGTGTGTTCATATTTCCATATTTGATCCGGAATATTTTGCAAAAACTAAAAGTTGCTAAATAACAAACTGGCAATTTATCGTTATAAAAACTTGAAATAATAAAACCCATTCCTTATCTTTGTAAATTATCACACAATTTACAGCCCCGAGAATGTCTGGTGGAGTAATAGCTACTGTCTTTACTCATTGATTACGTGAATTCGTAGTTATAACAAAATAAAGTTTACGTCAATAAGTTTAGGGTAGATTATGTAATGGCTAAATATTACAAATATCTACGCCAACATACTATAACTGGATCAGCGTTGCCAGACGTCCCGATTTTGGCAGGACGTCCCGATTTTTAAATCAAAATTAAATGCCCCGCGCGGGACTGCCTCAGTCCCGCTTTTCGGGGATAACTCGACCGTGTGTGCAGCGTGCTGAGGAAGCTCGGTCGGGTGGCACAGAAAAAGTGAACTGGCTGCCCGCCGATAGGGTAAATCTGATTTTAAATACTTATCATATTTTTGTTAAAATACATTTTCTATGGCTATTTTTGCTATCTATTATCACGTACACGTAATTTAAAATTCAAATAAAAAAAAAAATACTTCTATCTTCTTTACAAGTTTTTTACTATGTCCCGCTTTCGACGAAAGAATCCCGCTTTTTTTTACTAAAAAGTTTCAAAATTCCGACTTGGTTTAGAAAAAATCTGGCATCGCTGAACTGGATCAACATTAGATATACCAATTTTCTGTCAGATAGTTTTACTAAGATTATGAGCTTGACAGGATCTTAAGAATTTATTAATGTACATTACAAGCCTTCAAATTGCGTGAATTTTGATGTCAAATTTACTAGCAAGATGGTAGGTACTCATAGGTACGTACGGTATATACAGTAGTTATAAAACTAATCGTAAGTCTATATAAACGCGCGCCTCAAGGAGTTGTCAGTAAACCTTAGGGGCCCAGCAGGGTTGAAGCCTACTGGGGCCAAGAGTCTGCTTCTGAAAGGAAGGCTTGGCCTTGGTATGAAAGAAAACGAAGGAACGGGGTGAGTTTTTTAGTCAGTAAAAGTCTGACACTATCTCCCGCTCTACCCAAGGGCGGGAGATGACATTGGATGATACTCCCCACCAAAAAAAAGTACGTCCATAATAATATCTAATAGAACTGTTAATAAATCAAAACAAAACCTAAGCGTTGTGCATTAAATACGTTTAAAACCGTATTAAAAAAATCACAGACAAAAGTAGAACCACGATTAAATCTGTTTTTGTCTGAGTTTAACCGCCTTATTACAAAACGCGATCTAAAATAGTTCCGCGACTTACTAGGCTTAATTGGCAGGCATTAAACCCAGTAATAGTCCCGGAACTATTTTCACATTAACAGTTGATGGTGTGACTCTCCCGTGCTTTAAAAAGGACATAAAGACCTTGGACTTACACCAGATTTCTTCTTAGACACGTTGATTGTTCTCCCATCGGACTATGAGAGTAAAGAAACAGAGAGTATAATGTACCTGTATTAGCACAAGTACAGTACGTTCGCCGGTTCTTGGCACGCCTGAAGTTAGGCTCTGCGAACTTTAGAGCTTGTGCACTCGTAAAAAAATAAATGGTTTAAAAAAATAAATGCCAATAGCAGTTGTTATTGCTGTTAAGAACTGTTATTGGCATTTATTTTTATAAATCATTTAATTGACGCGCTTATTTTGACCGCTAAAGTTCACATAGCCTAACTTCAGGCGCGCCAAGAACCGGCGAACGTACTGTAATTGTGCACTAATTCTGTGTATTAGGTTACTGTCAGGTGAGATGTGTCACCGCGACTGAAATCCGGGAAGGATTTTGGTCACCGTTTTAGGGTTCTGTACTCAAATGGTGAAACGGGACCCTTTTACTAAGACTCCGCTGTCTGTCCGTCCTTCTATCTGTCCGTTTGTAACTAGGCTGTATCTCATTTACCGTTATAGTTGGATAGTTGAAATTTTCAGATGATGTATTTTTGTTGCAGCTATAACAACCAATACTAAAAAAAAAACAGAATATAATTAATATTTAAGGGGGCTCCCATACAACAAAGTATATTTTTTGACGTTTTTTTTTATGGATACGGAACACCTCGTGCGTGACTCCGACTCGGACTTGACTGGTTTTTATAGCCCTACAATCATTTTTTTAGATTATCCTTCCTCTTATAAGTACTCATCAATATTCACACTCATAACTCATGGAAACATTTACAATAATAGGAAGTTCTCTGCAGATTAATAACCAGTTGAAATACGTGTTATTTCCACTGCGGAAACGCCGAAGAGTAACAAAAACAATTTGCGGGAACAAGACGATAGGAAGATGAAAAAATAATGCTAAGATACTTCGTGTTCTATTATAGTAGATTATGTGACCAGGGGATTAAGCAGTGTCACGGTTTTAATCCCGAACGTTAGTGAGGGTTTTATGTAATTAACCAAGCATTGCGAAGGAGTTAACATAGAAACTTGAGTGAAGTGAGGAATTCAAGCCGCCCAAGACAAATACAGATTTATCCCCGTGTTGGATACTCTACTCTTTACTCTATCTGTGAGATAATAAAAAGATCATACTGAAACAAATTATATAATAGTGAAATAAAAATATTATTTATAAGTTAATCTTAACTATCACTCGACTTGTAACAAACATATACACACAAACTTACCTGTATAATATTAGTATGTCGAACGGATTTGATAGTGACGGGTTTGAACGGGTTTGATTTGCGATTTTGAATATACATAGTTACTTTTGGATAAAAATAATAAAAAGAAGTTAAGATAACTAACCAAATAACGTTAGGTTTAGCCCTGCCTTCCTCTTGGGAAACCATATTACAATCTGCTAAAGCGAGTAAAATCATTCACCAAATAACTACAGCTAGGTTTCACGTACGCGCCCACAAAATCATCCGTCTATTATTATTATTACCCATTAAAATCTCAAGTGAGTTTTGGTAGGAAACCATAATGGGAAATAACACACGGACATTATCTATTCCGAATTACAAATAGGCAGTCATGCCAAAACATATTCTGTTGTTTGGCATAAACACTGAGTTAAAAGGCGATAAAATTCCAGTAAAAGCTTTGTTAGATTACTTATACACACAATCATAATGATAATGTGGATTATCTCAGCTCATAATAGTCCAATGTTGAACATAAATTTTCTTTTTTGCACTGTTTGTGTAGCCAGTCTCATGTTTAGAAAATGTTAAGTTTTCAACCGCTTTAAGTTACTTTGGATTGCATTAAAATTCTGATGATACTTTGCAGTATTTGGCTTCATTTACCGAAATTGCGCCAGTTTCAATGATTCCACATATTTTCCAGCTGCATAAAAAGTTGAGATACAAAGCTAGAACAATTTTACAACACAATGTCAACTAGGAATCAATTTGAAAATAATTATAGCAGCCATGGAACTTCACTCGAAAAAATCTCTCCAAAAACACAACATGACCTTTCTTATTATACACCCAAAATGTATGCCATTTTAACCAATGAACGTTTTTGTGGAGAGAACTATTTTGTGCTCTAGCGTCCTTGTTATAAAAAGATTCTCCAACTTTTTAACTCGAGATTTAGTACAAAAATCTTCTATTATTTTGGTAACTTCAAATCGTGATTCAGCACTATAATCTCAGAATACAGCTGAAATTCGAAATTCAAATTAATGTTTTATTTTATCAGCCAGTAATGTCCATTTGACAACCGTAAAAAGACAATCTTAATTCAAATTTTTAAACAATTAAAGACAAATTCAGACACAATTTTAAAATTCGAATGGACGTACTTTGTAGGTAGGAAACAAGAACAAATATACGTCCAAACTCATCCATGCGGGTGATACATACATAGAACATCTCAATGACCGTTTGGATACACGTACATTTATAAATAGCATAATGTGGGGCGAATTTTCCACTGCGATACATCCGCCTCTGGGCGTTCGAAGCTCAGTGTAACAACAATAAAGATAAGGAGAAACTAAACGTTCGGTTTGGAATTTAAAATGACTTGAGAATCTGTTCTTTGCTTCTCTGAAACTTATGATTCTACTAACAAAATAAACGACATAAATATCTCATTTCAAGAAAATTGCTCGTGAATAATTTGCGAGATGTTTTTTGAGTGTTCAATTCTGTTGACACCTCACTTACTCGAATAATATCATTACTAGATGTTGTTGGTAGAATTTCGTATTAGGATTTCTAGGAAGCTTTTGTTTATTTGAAAGCTACTCTACTCTTCCAGGCCCTCTTCATCATCTACCGAAACTTTTTCCAGCCATTTAGCGAATATGAAATTTTCATAGTATTCTATTTGGAGTGTCTACCTATACGAATATTTTATCTTCGCTACTGATGCCAAGCTCTCTTGATGAAACCACTGCTATGATCATAAATTATATTTACTTTGTAAATAGGTTATAAAACCTTACACGTCAAGTTTTTCGTAAATTTAAATTAAATGAGGCCAGTGTCTGACTAGCCTGAAAAGAAACACTGAAACAAACTCAAAAGTCAAAGTCCATACAGCAAACATGTATTGGTGAAATCATATTTTATGGAGACCATGCAGATCAGTGTCTGGAATGATCTTTTGACAAAAAAAAACACAGATTTGAGTGGACCTGTCCAGTCAGTGCAAGCATTTGTCAGTATTCGTTTAGCTCAACTCAAAACTACTAAGGAGATCAATGACTTGATGAATAATATCATAAATCGGCGGTAAGAGAGAG